>JAROYE020000003.1:12552014-13892014 GCA_029619315.2 Dynastes maya | reverse complement strand
GGAAACGAGCTCTCGATATGTATTTGCCGCCGAGGAAGAATTGATAATACCACTCTTGTCAATCGTCGCTCCTTTGCTTGCGCATAACATAGCGTCTATTCATCACACAGTCTTTGGTTTCTCACTTTTTCACTTAGGTATGAGGGCAGTAGCAGGAGCAATAGATACAGAGATGGTGTATCTTACAAATACATGAAATAAGACGAGCATCTGGGAGCCGTGAGTTGTATAGCATATTTTTGCGGTAGTGATCGGCTTTTTCTCTGCTGTCTAATTAACATCTAATAAGTAAACTTTGCAAATAATAGGAACTTTTGTCTGTCTATAAGAAAAGAAATTGTGCTTAAACCAGGAAGAAACGCAATGGGGCAAAATTGGTCAGTACGTCCTTCCAGGTAAAATTTTTTTTAGAACCCAAACAAAGAGTCAGGGTTTTAGGACTCAAGTGACAGACATTTAACCTTAAATAAATAGATGTCGACTGCACGCATTTACGAGTGATATGGTTTGGGATAAAGTTTACCTATCAATAGAACAACATTCACAAATGCAGTGGTGTGTAATTGCTGACTATTAAGTTTTTATACGAAATTCTTGGTCTTGCTTAAGAAGTAATACGAGGTAATACTACTCACCAAAAATATTGCTAATATAGCTCGTGGTATTGGTGAAATCAATCCCGGCAAAAACAATGCGAGCAGAGAAGGAAGCACTAGCACACGGACATGTTTCTACTTACCCGGCGTTATCAGCGTGATTACGAGCGTTCCTTTCTGCTGCCTGCACTGCTCTTACATCTTTCAGTTTACGCCACCAATCTCCAAAACCGTACTGAAAATATCTCCACCTGGCGCCAAGAGACACAGTCATGCCGTCCTAAAACGTAGCGATATGGTGGTCGTTACCACGCTGATGATGCCGGGTAGGCAGAAACGTCTGTTAGTGCTTCTTTCTCTGCTCGCATTGCTTTTGCCGGGAATGATTCCACCAATACCATGAGCTATATCAGCATTATTTTTGGATTTTGTTACTAGGCATTTTTTCATGTGTACACAGAGAGAAAAGATTGGTTGACTCAACTAATTTGTTTGTTAAACGTAATCAACACTCCGTATGGTATAGAACAACAGTTAGTGTGTTAGTGTTTTTATGCAGTGATCGGAAATCTGCCCACAGTACTGTGTTTATTTTGGCATTAATTTCATGTCTATAAGCATTAACCAATGTCTGTCTTGTATAAAATACGCTAGAAAAGAATAAGCAAAAGTGCTTATAATCTCCACCGGAAAGCTAATTCTTATGAGACACTTAAAAAGATGGCAAAGTGCTTTTTCGCATAACCCTAACGGTAGTCGAGTACACATCATTCGTTCGAATAACACCCTCTTCAAATTGAAAAACATTCCCCAATGTTTATGTTTGATTTATGGAATACCTACCCGTAGCCTTCGTTCCTTACCTGATGCCTTTGCTTAAGGCCGCTCTGAGCTTCCGCTTCTTGTTTGTCGCGCAGCGTCGCCGTGAGTGACAAGTTTATTTACCCACGAAGATTATTGAGGAGATATCCTGGGGCTTTACTCGGCGAAGGTAAACGACAAGCCGCTGTCTACCTGTTTGCTATTTAAATTGCGTTTAATGCTGCCGTCGCTTCGTACAAGCAAAGATCCGGATTTTATAGGAATTTATTTACTTTTAATGAAAACGTTGCGAGTAATTTCCGCGAATGAAATCTAAAGTTTATGTAGGTAATGGTAGAATCTTATATTACTTTTCATGAGGTAATATAACATAACCACAACAACTGTCTGAACTTACACTGCAAGATTTTACCTATTCGGAGTTGAAATAGCAGTTTTTGGTATGCAATTGCTGGACTTGGCTAGCAAAGCTCTATAGAAGTCAAAATTTACTCGTCTTGCTATTGAAATTGAAAATCTACACCAAATTTTAGTATCACATTTGGTTGGTTTTAAAGGATGGATAATCAATTATCATCACATCCCAATCCATCCCTTCCATCTTAGTAATTACAAAAAAATGACTAAGAACAGTGATTATTCTTATTGTTTATGTGTGTGTGAATGGTTTCAAAATTATTCAATCCAAAAAAATTGATGGATTTGTGTTATTTAAAAGAGACCAGTTAGTATTTTATAATAATAATAATAATAATAATAATAATAATAATAATAATAATAATAATAATAATAATAATAATAATAATAATAATAATAATAATAATAATAATAATAATAATAATAATAATAATAATAATAATAATAATAATAATAATAATAATAATAATAATAATAATAATAATAATAATTAACTATTTTGCCCAATAGGTTAAAGGGCAAAGAAAATATATAGAATGTAAATACATTACAAAAGAAAAATAAACATTGTACATAAAGAAAAATACATAAGCGCAAAAATATTGTATTAAAAAAACTATTCATGTGAAAAAGGAATCGACAAAGATATCTTCATATTGCACGTTGGCATTGCGTGTGATGTGATAGATTGGCTCTCGGAGTAGTCGGTTGGTGCTTTGTATTGGCATACTGAAAGTAGACGCATGACGGGATGCAAATCTCGGAACGTTAGAGCAGTTGACAACAGGTAAGGGCAATCAACTTTATTGTTAAGAAGCTTCTGCAGGTACCGAGCGCTATGGAGCTCGGGCCGACGACTTAGTGAGCCCATTTGATATCTACAAAGTAAGATATACCCCAATCTGGATAAGTTCCGTCGATTTTCCATGACAAGAACTTCAGAAAACATCGTTGAATCCGCTCATCTGGAAGCTGTTGAGATGTGTAAAAGAGAAACCAAACGACACAAGCGTATTCTAATTTGCTGACGACAAAAGCATGTGTTTTTAGTAGTCGGATATCATTAAAGCGTCGTGAAGTTCTGATGAGAAATCCGAGCGGATAAAGTTGGATCAAATGTTACGCCTAGATCATTGATTAGATTTATTTTAGACAGAGTTTGGTTTTCAATTGAGTACGAAAATTGATACGACTTAGTTTTCCTTGTAAAGGACATGTAATAACATTTGGCGGTATTGAGCAACAGGTTATTACTCGCTGATCACCTAACCAGAAAATCAATATTACGCTGCAATTGATCAGCTTCGTCACGACCATACACAGCACAAGGCAGCTTAACATAATCCGCATATGCCAAAGCGGAACAGGTAAGTGATTGCAAGAGATCCTTTGTAAATAAGCTAAAAAGGAGAGGCCCAAGGTTTGATCCTTGCGGAACACCATTTGTGGATACAAAATTAAATGACTCAAATCCGTTACAGAAAACATAGTTTGATCTGCTTGTTAAATATGATGCTATTAATAAGCGCAATCCAGGAGAGAAATCAAAAGAATCTAGTTTATGTAAAAGAAGTTTGTGATCAATCCTATCAAACGCGTGAGAGAAGTCGGTGTATACGGTATCCACCTTTCCCTGATTATCCAAGATTTCACTTCATGAATCCATGTTGATGTGGCGATATGTATTGTTTTATATTGAGAAATATAGTACAGAACCTTAGAGAAGTTATTTAAGATAGAGATCGGCCAATAATTAGTGATTAAAGCTTTGTCGCCTTTCTTGTGGATTGGAACAATTCTTACTCACTTCCAACTTTCAAGGAAGGTAGATGTGCTAATTGCCAAATTAATAATTTTGGCAATAGGCTTTCTTAATACATCTCTAATCAAAAAACTTGGTACAAGGTCTTCATCTGCAGTTAATTTGTTCTGAAACGATGCCATAATGTTAGCTACATCATTTTCACAGATCGGACGAATGTTGAACGTCTGCAGTTGTTGGAAGTTCTCAGGTAAATCCACTGAGCCAGTCGGCAAATAGGTTTGGGCGAAACAATAAGCAAACGCGTCTACAATTTCTTTAGGATCATCTAAGTAAACTCCGTTAGATGAAAGTCGCCCAGGAATACGTGTCCTCCCTTGCCTTGCATGCACAAAGGTCCATAACTGCTTAGGGTCAGATTTAATTGAAGTTTCTACACGTGTGATGTTGGGCTTGTAGGCATTGGGGATTTGGTTTTTGGTTAGATCATAATCTACAATACTCTTTATAAAATTTTGGATTTTTAGAAGAGATCCAATTATGCCTATAGAAATCTTTGGTCTTTAAATTCCTCTTAACTCCAGATGAGAACCACTATGGAAAAAAAAATATTGGATAAAAATTTGGGTACTGATTTACCAAATACGGCGTAAAGTAATGTATAAAATTTATCAACCGCAGTATTAACATCAACACAGGAATCCGGAAAACTCCAGTCAGTCGCCAAGATATCTTTATGACATCTTCATAAAAATCAAATTTGCTTTAAAATGGTAATATTTAGACCTACCTATCATTCGATTTTATGTCAAATTAATTGCTGAATTCAAATGTTTTATAAAAATTAGGGCAATCAATTTAAGAAAAATAAGTGTGCGTTACTTCCGGTGTACCCGGAAGTTGACTAGAAGTGCCGACATTTTCTAAAAGTTAGCCCCCTCGAACAAAATAAGTCTGCAAATTTACAAATTTGTTAGTTTCCGATATACGGCTAACGTAAGCTCATCTTGTGACACCCTGTATAGTAACATACATACATAACACCAGATATCCATATGGTTAAAATAGGGGAAGTATAACAATACAAGCTATGTGATTGAGAAAAATGATGAAAGAAGGTAATCAAAGGATTGCGAACATTGCGTCGTACGTGATCAAAATAGCGAGATAAGTTAAAGTCACCATCGAACAGAATTGGTTTATTTGTGGAATGAACTTCCAACGCATCTAGAAATACTTCATATTCGTAACGAAGTAGATCTGGAGGTCCTTATTACATTTACACAGTATGAGATTAATTAAAGGGGGAAGAAGTAAAATGTTAAATACATCTACAACCTCGCAAGAAATATCATCTCTCAATGCCATTAGCACACCTCCTCCTGTGTTTCGACCAGTTGTAGCGAAATCGCGATCACATCTAATGACATTGTATGAAGATGGGAAAAACTCAGTGCTACTAAACACAATAGGGAATAAATGAATAACACAAACAAGAGAATGAACTTTACTGGAACAATATATAGTTCAAATCAATATTACTTTTCGAATCAATACATTGCCGTCATTGTATTTTTTCTATTACTCAAGATATGTCATCCGTGGAAGACGTCTGCGTCCCTATTAGTATTTACTGAGCCTTGTTTGAATGATCTGCTTCAGCATGTCCTCTACTAGAACAATAGACATGATGGATTGCACTATCGATCATACGTATGTATGCATGTAGGTTTAAAGAGAGCTATGCACCCGAGAATGCAATCAATATCGCATAATACCAAGTTTTTGTTTGTTGTTGTTCGAAGTAGATTACTTATAATGGAGGAAGGTATTGAGTTATGTGAGCTACTGTCATCATAAAGATGTGTGGGTACTACAGTTCCAGATTAAAATACTTTTTGATAAGGAAGAAGTAGGTGTGACAATGCTTGGACGGAGATTTTAAGTTGTCTTAGATTTAACATATCTTATTGGTTCTCAATTCATTTCAATTATCATATTTAGCATGCGGCCACATTGCCTTATTTGTAAACAACAACAAAATAAAAGGACACTACATTTGTAATAAAATTTTTGAAGATGATATTCTTTCCTAAAAGCAATATACAAGATAGGCGCCATAAATTCTCGGCCTGATATACAAAAAAATAAACTTGGTAAAATATAGCAATTTTTATTTTTCAATATAGTCTCCCCTAATTTCGATACATTTATTACAATATCAATTAATAATTTTATACCCTTGTAGAAATAAACTAAAGTTTTTCCTTCAAAATGTTGTATTACAGCTGCTTGTAACTCATTATCGTCCTTAAAACAACGTCCTCTAAGGTTAAATGAGAAAGTAAATAATAATCATTTGGAGCCATGTTTGAACTATACGGTTGGTGTTCCAATTCTTGAAAGCCGCATGCGCAGATAGCAGCTTGTGAAATGGCGGCGGTATGGACCGGTGCATTGTCGTGCAATAATCGCACACCTTTTGCAAATCTTCCCCGACATTTTGCCCAATACCCAAACAATTCCAGAACATTATGGCCATCATTTTTTCCCTGATTGAACGACTTTCATTTTTCTGGAACGGGGTTCATCGGTTCACAGCCATTCCATCGATGACTTTTTGGGTAGGGGATCATAATACAGAACCATTGTTTCATATCTTGTGACAATGGACTCCAAAATCAATTTCGGGTCGTCTCCACACATGTTTAAAAACGAGCCCGCACATTCGACCCGACGTTCACGTTGGAGAGCAGAAAAAAGATGCGGTATCCAGGTTGCATAAATCTTAATCATACCCAGATGCTTCCTCTTCCTTTATTTAGAAGCTCTCTGTTACTTAGCAAAGGACGTCCTCTCAGAATATTGCTTCTAATGATGCCCAGGCTGCCCAACTGAGTTTATTTTTTCAATTATTCAATTAGTTCTAAAGAACAGAAAAAATTGTAAAAATAGACAAAAGACACACAATTCTTCACCAAAAAAAAAGGGACAAACCATCAGAGCCTATAGTTAGATTGCCTTTGAACCCTTTTTGCGGAATATTGAATTTCTATATCAGATATACATAGCTCCTATTTGTAATGTGTTTGCATTCGCATTGATGTCTTTAGCAGTGCATTTCTTAGATTGATGTACATGTGAACTACTAAAATACACTACCGACCATAATTATTTGCCCACCCAAAGAAATATGCATAAATAAAGGAAGTGTTAACTGAAAAAAGAACTGTAGTTTTTCATTTAATAAAAAACGACTACCGATCCGCCCCTATGCTTGACTGTAGGTACTACACATGATTCTGCTGCTCGTTCTCCTTTCGATCTTCGAACGAACGTTCTTCTCTTGGAACCAAATACTTCAAATTTGGACTCATCGGTCTACAAAACATTTCTAGCCCACTGCAGCCGTTTTATTTTATTTTGCTTGCGTAAGAGTGGTTTACGCAATGCTATTCGGCCAAATAAACAACCCTCTCTTAACCTCCTTTTCATGGGGGTTAAACTAACCCGTTTTTCACGCTCAATACTTACTTCAGCCATTAATTTAGGTGTAGTTTTTCATCTATTCCATTTAATCGTCATAATTATTTGACAATCTTCCGCTAGTGTTGTCACTTTCCGTCGTCCTGTACGTTTACTATTTCAGCAGGTTTGGTGTCCAGCTTTAAAGCGCTTTCGACCCCCTGTCAATTTCCATTGGCTAACGATCTACACCAGTTAAAGATTGAATGACAAGGTGTTGATTATCTTTGGTTGGATCATCTGCCACAATAGTCATTTTCTAAATTAATCTCAGCGCTTAAAAAACTTAAAGGGCAAGGCTGGTACTTAAATAACCTGAACATCCGAATAAATCGAGATGTAGTCCATTCAAATTGATAACTATATTACCCTGACCAAAAAATAAATGCTAATATAGCTCATGGTATTAGTGGAACCATTCCCGGCAAAAACAATGTAGCAGAGAAAATAGCGCTAGCACATGGACATGTTTCTGCCTACTCGGCGTCATCAGCATGGTTCTGAGCACTATCTTCTGCCGCTATCATTGCGTTTGCCTCTCAGTTTATGTTGCTAATCTCCAAAGCAGCACTGAATATGTCTCTCGGCGACATCTATCGCCAAGAAACACAGTCACGCCGTCCCAGAGGGTAGCAAGACAAACCGGAGTGTAGATGTCCACCACCTATCCGGCAGCTCCTGGGCTGCCAAACACAAGGGGGCGTTGTGCCTAGGCACAGCGACATCTATACGTGCAAATGATTCCTCAGGCTTACCATGATGTATAGAAATACACGTGGAAAGAATGCCTAATAACAATAACCAAAAAATAAATGCTAATATAGCTCATGGTATTAGTGGAATCATTCCCGGCAAAAACATAGTAACAGAGAAAATAGCGCTAACACATGGACATGTTTCTGCCTACTCGGCGTCATCAGCATGGTTCTGAGCACTATCTTCTGCCGCTATCATTGCGTTTGCCTCTCAGTTTATTACTGTGATTCTAACAAAGTTTAGCTAATTTCATCACATAGGATACCTAATAAAATTCGCCATGGCGGAAAGCCAACAAATGCTTTCCAGTTTCTTGTTTCAGTATAGAACTTCAACATTGTAGTCCAAAATAAAATTCAATTTTTTTTTTTGCACAGCGATTTGGACAGCAACTTTTCCACTAAATACAAGCGAACTTTCCGAACGTCAATCTATCAACTACTCCGTTGCTAAATCCTCTCATACCGATTTGCAGTCGCTAAAGTCCTGTGCGGTGGCCAATGCGAATAAATAATAAAAGAACCAAGTTAACCTAACCGCACGTATCGCTCGATAGAACGGACGCGTACTGCACATGTACAGGGTACGAAATACGAGTACATCGTAGGTCTCTAATTTCGGGTTTTACCCGAACAGCACGTCGATGCCATTTCCAATACTGCTTTTCAAGCCGTTAAGTTCGATTCGAAACTTTGCCATCGGGTTAACTGATTGCATTCCGCAAATTAATTAACGGCAGCGCAATTTATTTATAGGGAAGGTGCCAAAACTGCTTATGCGTTCTAAAGACATCAAAGTTTCAAGCGAGCGGACGATGTAGTTTAAGCGTTATGGGATATGTTAAATGATATTTACGGCTATAACCTATTAGCCGCCGCTAATGAACTCGCATGTATTTAGTTTCCTTTGTGAACATTTTCATATAACAACGGCGTTTAATTTATTTTAAAAATTTTGAAAATTGACAACATACAGTAATTCCCCGTAGAAATGGAATAAAAAGTTTGAAGTTTAAGGACTAGATTCACAGGTGTTTCTTGCTAAAAGCTGAAGACTCTGTTATGTGAATCTCTTGCTTTTTCAAATTTTAATTAATGTGATTCAGTTTACCCCTCGTTTATAACTTCAGTTACAGCTAGAAAAATACAGAAAATCCATAATTTGTGTTTTAGACTCAATTTTGGTATTCGTCGTCGAAAATACATAAAACATAAACTTCATGATGTGAATTAGTTAAATATGATAAGCCGACTATTATTACATTCTGCATGCTTATATTTTAAAATAATTGTAAGTGAAAAACCGCCCTACTTGTACGATAAAATGATTTATGGATCAGATGTATGTACATACGAGGGACACGCTATATATTTTGAGATGCCACAAAAGTAGTGAAGTTAGAGCTGGCAACACTATATTTCTAAATACCACCATCCTTAAGTAGTAAACTCTGACTGTCAGTTGAGTCGCTGCTGTCATAGAATAAACGTGGTAGGTACGATTTGTCATCGAAACATGGACTTGTCAAGAGAACATGTACGCGCAATGATTTACTACGACCTTAAGGTCGGTTTAAGCGAACAACAAAGTCTTGAACGATTGCAACTCGCATTTGGTGATGAAATTCCTTCACGTGCAACTGTGTTTTGCTGGCATAACGAATTTAAAAGAGGACGGATATCGCTTGGTGATGAGGAACGTACCGGTAGGCCCTGTTGTTCAGTTACCGCTGGAAACATTGAGAGTGTGAGACGTATGATCGACGAAGATCCAAGATGCACCTATCAAGTGATTGAGGCAACTCTTGGTGTTGGATCCGCAACAGTAAATTCAATTTTACATGATCATCTTCGGATGAAAAAAATTGTTACTCGTTGGGTGCCACACACGCTTACCGATTTCCAAAAAGCAGAGCGAGTAAGTATCGCTCGGGAAACATTGGAAATGTTAAATAATGGCGGACATCGCATTCTATCAAAAATAGTAACAGGTGATGAAACTTACATCCCATTTTACGATATTCCTACCCGCCAAGAGAGCCGCGTGTGGATCCACGAAGATGCACCAACACCAACAATGGCCAAAATGCAAAGGGCTGTCAGGAAAGTTATGTACGCAGTTTTCTTCCGTAGTACCGGATTAGTAAAAGCAATGAAGCTAGAAAATCAACGTACAGTCACAGCAAACTGGTACACCACAAAATGTTTACCTGCAGTTGAGTCAGCCAACATTCGCGGGTTAATGTTGCATCACGATAATGCATCGTCACACAGTGCACAGCAGACAGTTGAATTTTTACCATAAAATAAGGTAAAAGTCATTGAACATCCACCCTATTCGCCTGTTCTTCAACCTAAAGAAACATTTACGTGGTCGACGTTTCACGACGGAGGATGAGATAGATGAAGCAATTCATTTATTTTTTGAGAGCATTCCAAGAGATGACTGGCTTCACGCTTTTACGTTGTGGAAACTTCGGTTACAAAAGTGCATTGATGCAGGAGGAGATTATTTTGAACATAAATAAAAACATTTTCGTAAAAAGAAGAAAAGTAGTTTTCTTGTATCTCAATATATATAGCGTGACCCTCGTACAATACAAAAATGTAATTTTGCAAAAGGTGTTTTTCCTATACTACGAACAATTTGCCTCCGCTTATTCGTAGTTGTTCTTCCCTTAATATGTTTACTGAAACAGTTCACTAAAACCCGTACCGCAATACTTAACTCGTACTGTACGCACGTTTCGATAGCCAAGCTATCACCATCAGCAGTAAAACTGAATTAAGAAACTGAGTGAAAAACTAATCTTATATAGCAAATAAATTATGCAATATGTAAATTTAAAAAAAGCATAGTAATACTTAAATACTTAATTAATTTTGATGATAACACAGAAAATTTCATTCGTACCGTTTGTAAAACTTAAATTTTGGAAAATATGTAAAAGAATTGCACGAAAAGATCAAATCATTGCTAAAAGACTAAAAAACAAAAATTGTTTTTGTTTAAAATCCGACAAAGGAAACACTGTAGTCATCTTGGACAAAGAGGATTATTTTAATCGAGTCAACACCACTTTGTCACAAAGTTCTAATTTAAAATTATCAAAAAATCATTTGTCTAAAATGATTACAGAAACCAAAAAGACCATATTAGGATGTTGGGCTGTCATTAGCGATAATTTAAGATTTAGACTAACGGTACCAAACCCTGTACTACCTAGGATGTGCTGTTTACCTAAGATACACAAGCCGTCAGATGCAGTATTAAAAAGTTACAAAAGTGACTTTTTCTTATATACTTATTTTTATCCAAACAAATCAACAATTTTAAACTATTACATATTAACTATTACTCACATTAAAGATTATTGTACTTATTACAAGTATAAGTCATACTTTATCATTGTTATCGTATGTATGTACAGCTGTCGTCGCACTATATCTGCCTTCATAAGTACCATTACCAATTTACAAATTCATATATGGAATTTTAAAGAATTAATAAACTCATTGCATAAATTATTCTATCACATTGATTGTGAGTCAGTAATAGAGATATCCGAAATACGTGTACACATCGAAGATAATACATTATTCACACAATATCTGCGGATTATCTTTAACATATCTTTGTTTTGCACAGGCATTGACAATTACATAAAGCGACGTATTGTGAGGCAAGTTTTATCCTTTTCTTATAATTATCTTACAAAAAGTGAAACACGTTTTTGAAACTGTTTGAAGGGCTGCATAGCATCCACAATATGGCATTTGAATAGGTTAATTCGTGAAGGGGTGGGGGAAGGCACCACCAAATTTTTAAATAGAAATACTATGCTATTTTCACATATGTAATAGAGCTCAAAGAGGCGATTATTTTGATATATAACTTTGATGTATTTGGTCCAACCGTTATCGAATTATTTTCAAAAAACCGAAAATCAAGTAAAATTTCAGGGGTAGTTTCACCCTCTTAAAACGAAATTGGACCAATAAGGGAAATGGCTTCGAACATCTTGGGGCGAGGACTACTTGTCCACAAAGTTTCAATTTTTTTGGAATTTACGGGATCGGGATGTTCCCTTGTAAGTGCCTATGTGTACAGTGAGGTCCTAAAGATCCCCCCCTCTTATTTTAAACAGAACACCCTCTACATTTTTACATTTTTGGAAAGGCAATCAAAAGGCGATTCCAACAATACCACATATGACGATACGCAGCAATAAAGATTTTGGTAATCTGTAACATTTATTACTGCATAGCGTCATATTTCTCAAGTTAAAGTATAACACGAAGTAGACGTCACTTCCGGTGAAACCGGAAATACAATTGAAGTGCTGATAACGGCAAAAGTTAGTTCACAAAAAATAGAAACCGATCTGTTTTTTCTAAAAACACCAGCTTCTGTCGTTCAAAAGATAGCATGTGGGGGGCACTTCAGGACCGCACTGTATACGCTTTCATTACGGTTCTACTCCTAACAACCTTGCTTTCTTAATATTTCCGATGAACACTAACCCATATTTTATTTTGTTTCAGGTAAGTAGCATCAGGAAGTCAATCAGGCGAAACGATCCAAAGCTCCGACTGAGGAAACGCATGCAACGCAGATTTAATAAGTACAAGTAATGTATAGCTTAATTTGGCGATTTTTCTCTACGCGAACAACTCCGCCATTTTGTTCTTCAACAACTAGTAATGTTTCATCCACGTTGTGAATCAAGAATAATATAAATTTATGTTATTGCATAGTTTAAAAATTTTAATAAATATTAATTCAAATCATAGTTGGAAATGAAGTATTGGAATACTAGTAACTATTAAGCTATATGTAAACTAACCCCATATAGTGTCCCTGACTTTCAGGAGCTGCGGTAAGTATACCACTTCACTGGGTTACTAATAGGTAGAAACTTTTTGTTGCACCTGAGGTATATTAATTAATTAGTGTATGTGGCACGTAAAAATATATGTCTGTCCAATTATTATGATATATTTGCAGACAAACAACAATTAGGTATTGAAAAGTGAATTCATTCCTGCATAGACCCCGTGGTGCATTGGTTAGCACGCCTGTCCGGCAAACGGGAGATATCAGGTTGGATTCCTTACCCGGGCAAGATTTTTTCAAGTATTTAACTACGTCGAAAATGCCAAGGAAATCACAGGTTTTCACATTTCATCTCAATTTTGTAATATCTCACAGACTAAACTCCACAGCGTATCATTGGTCCCATTTATATGTCGCTAACAACATATACAATCATTCAAGTTATTAAGCAATAACTTGAAATTATTATCATGATGGGAGTTTGGATAGAGATCTTTGCTAATTTTCTTAATGTATTAAGGTACCTCGTGTAGAAAAAGAACAAATTCAAAGAAACATCTTTCCGCGAAGAAACAAAGGAATCAACGAAACGTGTACGCCAAAGATTTCACCCATTTACCTCCCTTTTAATAAAACATAAATATATCAATGTTATCTCTGATGTATCTCTTGAAACAATCTATCAAAAGGAAAGCCCTAACGTACACGTACACACACGCATACTCTCGCGTATACGGATGAAAGAAACATACTTCTTTATTCTTCAACGTGAAACAGCTGAAAGTTATCTAATTCCTTCTGTTATTTCTCTTCTAATTTCGAAGGAGCTGCGTGACGTGCTCCGGACATAGCGATAATTAATTGCTGTTGGCTCATGGTAAGACCCCAGAAAGGAACCTTTATCATAAATATGTTTCCTTTTCCTTGAGCGCGAAGAAAAAGGATATCTCGTAGTATAAACATTTCAATTAAGTTTCTTGTTGTTCGCCCTACTGCAGGGAACCGCACAAGGATGATGCTTTGATATTCGAGGTTAATTAAATGTATACCCTTGGTATTTTATCGTAAACCGTAAAGTAAGAGGAAACTAAAAAGATTATGTCCCCGTTACAAAAATTTTTAAGGAACCCTGGTGACGTCATACACTAGGTTACGAGAATGAGTGTATTAATTATTTGAGCGTCAAAAAAGGGGGTATTTAAGCTCTTTAAATTCCCTTTACTATGATACAGTTATAATCCATACATGTTAATAACGCAAAATTCACGTTTTCTTGCTAAAAAACAGCAGTTTCATAATTTTAACTTGAAGGCAAGGTTGTTCATATTGTACCACCTTTCATATTTTTTCAGATTTCATATCGGAAACATAACTTTTGATTAAATTATCACTACTATCGTCTTGATTCAGGACATGATTGCATTAGCCCTGTTATAAATATTTTTGCTGATTTAATTTGTGGATGTCTGCAAGTGGTGCGAATTAAGGAACTTGTTATCTAAATCCCACTATCTAATTTATTAAGCAACTAGTAATAAATCACTAGTTGTTGTTATCGATAGGGTTGACCATGATGTCCTTCTCTCAAAGCTTCATGGGTTTGGACTTTCTTGGGATCTGATGAAATTATTCTCTTCATATCTAAGTAATAGGAGGCAAGATGTTTGTTGCAATGGATTTTGCTTTGAAATAACCTTTTGTGGTTACATCTGGAATTCCCCAGGAGAGCAGCTTGGGCCCGCTACTCTTTTTTCTGTTCGTAAATGATTTTCCTGATGTTTGCAACTATTCAAAATGTTTGCTTTATGCTGATAACTGCGGGGTTCATAAAGAAAGTGATTCTATTTCGAACTCGCGATAGTTACAGAATGACCTGAATCATCTTTATCAATTATGTCAAATTAACAAGCTTTATTTAAATATACAAACACCTTAAATGTAGTGTGATTAATTTTACTAAAAAAAATTCCTATGGTTTGAGATTATCAGTTAAACGCTCTACCTTTACTCCGTTAATACTTGGATAGAAATTTGGGCGTTACTTTCGAATCATCGTTTTATTTTACTGAACCTTTTGCGGGTAGTGGCTAAGGAAGCATTCAAGCATTCAGAGCTTATTAGACGTAATATGTACAATTTTACTCGTTTTACTCGTTCAGTAAGTCATTGCTGCGTGTCCTTTTTCTTCCACAAAGTTGTAGGACTGGCTTTACAAGCTGCATTATGGTGTGACGCATTATCTAGTACCAAAGCAATTTTTTTTATGTAGATTGGGAGTTGGTTTTTCTTCAATCCATTTTTTAAAGCTTGAATGGTTTATGTCATTGTGATAATCCCCCGTTTGCTGTCCAGATTTGTACACTAAAAGACAATTTGGAACAAATTCCTTTCCTCCTCCTGCATGCACAATTGTTAGTCGTTGGCCTTTGGCAAATGGAGTCTTCAGGCAATTGTTTGAACCATCATCCCTGGCTTTTGGTGTGATGTGACTACCGTGGAGATATGTTTCGTTGCTATAAATAACATCATATCCTTCAGCTCTAGCTTTCTTAATTTTTCTGAAATATTCTGTCCTTTTTGCTCAAATATCTGTTTTCTCCATTAATATTTTTCTGTTATCAGTGGTCTTCCACGTAAACCCCAATTTCTTCACTATCTTTCTAAATGAAGTTAGTCCTCCTTCG
Source organism: Dynastes maya (assembly GCA_029619315.2). Lineage (NCBI taxonomy): Eukaryota > Metazoa > Arthropoda > Insecta > Coleoptera > Scarabaeidae > Dynastes > Dynastes maya. The sequence continues at coordinate 13,876,616 of JAROYE020000003.1, read as the reverse complement.
AAATTAATTTCCTCCTTAATACCATTGTGAACTGCTTGCATTGTAGGTCGACTGATGTAGGTCGATGAATTGTTGCAAAAGTGTGTATCGGCTTTTTTATAATTTCTTCCAGATAACCGTCAAGATTTGTTTTTGGTTTCACTTGATTAATAGATTTTTCTTGGCGATTTAAAGATCCTTGAGTTTTCCGAAAAGTTCTTCTTTCTTCTTCTTTAACGAATCTTTAAACGCTACCCTTGGAAACACCAATTGCTTCAGGAACCACATTCAAAACTGAATGTTTTGACTTGGTTTGTTCTAGCTCCTTTTTCATAAATTTATATACATTGTATATGTATAAATTGACGCCCTTGGCTAGAAACAACTCGTTTGTCATTCATGTTGGTGAGTTGTAGAAAAAAGTTTTAAAAATTAGAATCTTTATCATCGACGCTTGGGACAGAGCGGGGTACGATACTCCGCTATATACCGACAGAGGCGGTACCGATCCGCAGTATGATCATTAGAAACCTATAATAATCATCACCAAGGTGTAAACATATTTTCCATGCATTGCTAAAACGCATAACCTCAAAACAACACATGCTTTCAACATTTCATAATGTGATAACTACAAATTCAACTACGTGATGAATATTAATTTTAGAAATTTTACCTTTTAAATGGTTTGTATTAAATGTATGTGGTCTTGAAAAAGACAGGTTTTTAAAAACTCAATCGAATGCAAACAATAACGGGAGATATAACCTACATGGGCAAATATGCGGTAACAGCCAGAGGCGTGGCGAACGCATAAAAGTTTACACATAAAATAGAAGGTAAGAAATAAATTAGTTTGTAAATCTCTTTCAACCTGACTATCTTGAAATACTTCCTGGCTTTTCTTGATTGCTGCAGCTTCTGTCGGATTGGATTTTAAAACTACCTTCTTTACTTGATCAATTTATTTGTTGTAGTAAAACGCAGCCTGCAACCATGTTCCCCAACGTGTAACAATCGGCTGTGGTGGTTCAGGTAAATCAGGACACAGTTTGTGAAGTAGTGGGGTACGTTTCTGGGACTTTAGAAACACTGCCTTTGTACTAGCAATCAATGCATTTACTAGTGGAAAACATGTAGGAATCGTTTGTGCCGCAAGATCTAGAGTATGGATTTTACACGTTACATGTAAGAAGTTGCCACTGCGTTCTTTAAGAGATCGGCCCAAAGAACGCACTCATAAACACAACCACAGTTTTTATCTTTCAATTCCGTTTTCATTCTTTTTTCTATATGTTCACGAGCAAATGGCATTACATTTCGTATCGATGTCCGACTAGGTCATTTACAGTCCGCATATTTATTCCAGAAGGAGACAAATGCTTCTTTGTCTAGTAAATGAAACGATAGATTACATAAAATAAGAGTAACGCATAAATCAAATGTAAATTTTTCTTGGTCTCGTATGCCATTTTTTGCAGAAGAATGCTGTTTGCTTTCGATGTGACGTTGACAATGGCTTCTGGACCAACACATTATAGGGATTTTACAAACTAGACATTGAATTTTAGCACCATCAAAGATTAAGTCTGGCATGTCCATTATAAAGTTTTTAACTGTGTTTGCCATTGGTCGCTTTAGCGACGTACTTAACTGCGACATTTTTAATGCAAACGTAAGCGTACAATTACGAAATAAGTTACGACAGCCTACATATACATAGAACTACTCGCATACAGCATCGATTTAGTACTGACGTTGTGAACGCGTGAAATAAATAATCGCCGACTCTGCACCACATATCTACTACACTGACTGTTACCACTGTTTACCCAGACTAGATATAACACGAACGACAATACGAGTGATAAGCGAAGCGGTCGATGTTTTCTGAGTTGGCGAATACATCTTACTTAATGTGGAAAGGGTAAAAGAACGAATTTTCGTCTTCTGCGCCGTGGTCATGAGTCTTTGTAGGATCCCTACTATTAAAATTAAGCTTTCATTAAAAAATTGTAACTTGACGTTGTATATCTCAACACTTAGGTACCTTAAATTTCCTCCACCTAGATCGCTAAATGCGGCGCGATATCGACAATTTTCAAGATAACCTATAAAAACGTGAAAATGGGACGCCCTCTACATTATGGTTTCATTTTTGACAGAATATGTAGCAGTTGTATATTAATTTATGTACACTTTGAAGTTCTACTAACATGGCTGGAATAGACCATAAGTTACGTTCGCAATTTGTATATGTATTCACGTCGCTCCATGACATATTCGCGAGTTCATAATTTAAGGCGAGCAAAATAGGCTTTTAGCGTAATGTGTGTATGTGTAGGTATATATAGGTGTAGCTACATCCAGTGCAAAAGGTACGTACGGAGTACTACATAAATTATTGATCGATTCTGCGATTTATGCCGCAGTATATTACCTGCGGTTACAATAATTGCAGCATGTCGAAAAGTTCTAAATTGCACTATCCAACAGCAGAAGTATCGATGTTATACTACCTTGTAATAAAATCCTCACGTGGCAGACGAGAACAATTTACATTCGATATAAAATGGGATACAATTTTGTTTTATTACAAATGGCATGTCTTAGTGATTAAATTTATTTCTAACAATAAATACATGGATGTATTGTATTATATGGAAAGTAATCGATTTCCTTTGTTAGATTGGCGACAGAATCATTAGAAATTACTAATTTTTCACGGCTTTATTTCCATTCCCCGTTTTAAAGTTTAATTTCCATCGAACTTGCATACGTTGCATCTTTTCAATTATTACAAATTACGAACACTTGTTAAATCATGTGCCGTGTTAGCATATCGAACATTAAGAAATGTTGAGATTGGGTAAATATTTTGTTACATATTCTAAGAAACATATAGTAATATATAAATGAATAATTTAAGTTCAAAGTATATATTAGACATTGATCAGCTTGAAATACAGAAAACAATGCCTAGAATTTTTGTTGCCACTAACACCGACAGCTTAAATAATAATCTAACCTAAAATTCTATACAGGTTGTCGATAATGTTGATCCGTGGAGCCCGGTAACTGGAGAGCAATCGCAGCGGCGGTGTGACTGTGTTTAGGTGGGCGGGGAGGGCTCACACACAGGGCATCACTCAGTTCAGTTTAATATCGTATAGCGGATAGGGCGTGTTCATTCTATTGATATAGACGTAGTTATTAATTGTAGTTATTATTTAGTGTAGTGCGTTTTGACATTATTAATACAGACGTAGTTATTAATTGTAGTTTTTAGTGAGCATGTCGAAGGCTAAAAAACGACCCTTTCAAGACATAGTAAATAAGTTTATTTCGTACTTTCCCGATTTCTTTTACAACGGGAGTAAGTTTCTAAAGTGTGCAAAATACATTTGATGTCAAATAAGAAGTGGGATTGTACAAGACACGTAAATTCCGCACAGCATAGAAAACGAAAATTGGGCGTGCCACCGAGAAGTGCATTTTTTTATGTAATCCTTATCTTGATAAACTGTAATTTGCCACTAGGCTTACTTAATAAACAACCGTTTAAGGACTTTTGGTACAAATACAATCCCGAGTTGCGGTTGCCAACGGAGAAAACGGCACGTACGCATGTTGCATTTGTACGCGATGACGTGGAAAGGAAAATGAAACGCATATTGATAAAACAGTTTCCTTGATTATGAGTTGACGAGACAACAGACTGTAAACAAAATTCAATTGTAAATATTATGGTACGCATACTAGACCCTAGTAAACCTACATTACCACTGTTACTAGCTAGCCGAAGACTACAGGAGTGTACTGCTGCAGCAATTACGAAGGTTGTACTTAGTACGTTGGAAAAATTTCAAATTGCAAAAGATAGTGTTGATGTTTGTAAAAGATGGCGCAGCGATAGTGCATTCGGTAAGCCCTTCTCTTCCTGAACATGGTTGCAAGTGTTTACATGTTACGTGTAAAGTGCATGCTTTATATTACATTTGAAGTCGCTGTTATTAAGGCTGGGAACACACGGTCGATTGTTCATCGACGCGACAGTTTAGTTGAGTTGATTTGAAATCGTGATACGTCATCAATTTATCATGGACTGAAGTGTTCATCGACTAAATAATCGAGTTCATCTGCAGTTGTGCTGTGTATGCACCTATATCCAACCTAATATATTTATGTCCATCAACTATCGCTCGATTAAAAATCGATTGTGTGCGCTGGCCCTAACACTACACGGTATTTTCCCTGCCATTCTTAAATCATTATCCAGTGCCACACTACATTTTTAATGAGCGCATCGAATGAATGTGGGAAACAAATTTTATTGTACATTCGAAGTTAATGTCACATCAACGAAAGGACTTAATATATAAAGCAAAACATAACTATTTTTTGTCCAAAACCATCAGCAACTTTCTTAAATTTGTTAGCATTTCTTTATTACCAAAAAGCGGCGGTTTCAATGACGTAAATACGCTAGGCAAGCGGCCGAACTCAATTCTCACAACAGTACCCGGCAAGGTCATCAATACAATCGTTGGGCGACCAGAGCCAAATCAGTGTCGTGCTGGCGGTATCCATTCTGATTGAAAATTGTTAAAAAATAATACGTCAAGGGCGCAAAAGCAAGCCTCAAACCTGCCATTGTTGTTCCATGCATAGAAATGCATAATTAGATATTTTTCAAAATTTTCCTGAGCGAATTGCGTTATTTTCGATATGAAAACATTTTTTAAACTCGAGAAGGATCATTCCAGGTCGCAACTTGTTATTGGCGCAAATGTATAGTAGGGAGCCACGGTAGAATATTGCGAAAGAGTATCGATTCAGAATTCATTTTTCGATACTTGTAATACTTCAAATCTAGATTTCTTATAATAATGGTACTAGTTTTGTTTTGAAACTCACTTTGTAGTAACTATTCTAGTCTTTTCAAATCTGTTAATAGAACGTCGAACTTTTCCAGGGCAGTTGACAGTTTCAAATCGCGAGTCTTTAACATTTTAATATCTGGCATTTCTCTAAAGCTGGTCTCAACAAATTGTAATTGTGACCGCAAATTGTTTCTATCCAAAATTAGCGTTTTGTATTGTTTCACTCTAACAGCATTATCTAATTTAGACACATGACAATGCAGACAGCAGAACAGGGAGTGCTTGTAACCACGCTGATGACGCCGGGTAGGCAGAAACATGTCCGTGTGTTAGTGCTTTCTTTTCTCTGCTCGCACCGTCTTTGCCGGGAATGATTCCACCAATACCATGAGCTATATTAGAGTTCCGTATTTTATAAAAATATGGAATCAATTAGCTTACGAATATCAAAAATGCACTGGTGTCAAGCTGTAAAATGAAACAACACACCTATGTAAAAACTAAAAATACGAGGCTCATCCGGAAACTAGTACCTATTTGCCAATTAAATCGCAACCAATAGAGATATCTGAACAAACTTTTTATTAGACATATACATGTACTATTCATTACATTTCTTCATAATCACGTAAATTAAGACACTTGTCGTTTCGTAGGATGAGATTTTTTATGCCGACGTCGTAATCCTCTACCGCCAGTGTGGCGAGAAATGTAGTGACCGCTGCTTTGAGGGCGTCATCGCTGCGGAAATGTTTTCCGCCTAGAAAATCCTTCAATTTTGTAAAAAGGTGGTAATCCGACGATGCTAGAACTGGGCTGTAGGGTGGGTGATCGAAGACTTCCCAGCGAAACCGCTGGAGCAATTGGCGTGTTGTTGCAGCAACATGGGGACGGGCATTGTCGTGCAGCAACATGGGGACGGGCATTGTCGTGCAGCAACACAATGCCCGACGACAACAGGCCTCGTTGCCGAACACTTCTTGAATTTGACGGTGAATGTCACATGGCTTCACATTTCTGGCGTTCGGGAATCTTATTACAGACCGCACTTCACAACTGGCGGTATTGTCGTGTGTCTTAAACATTTCAAACTCACTCTGACGCGATATTATTGTAGATAACTCAACCAAATCTCGTACGCTGACAGCTGACAGATCACTGCGTCACGAGGAAACCACACGGCGCGAACGGGTACTAGTTTCCGGACGAGCCTCGTATACATAGTTTGACAAATCCATAGTTTACGAGTTCAGAAAACTTACTTAGGCAAAACAGATTATTCTTAACAAGATCTATAATGTGTGACTTGAAAAGTTTTTTCTGATTATAGTTCCAAAACCTGTAATAACATCAGGTAACCATTCGAGACGCATTTGGCCACAAGTACCATGTTCGGCACGCAGAACGCATCAAAATGGCGGCGAAAATCCATCACATAATAGCGCGCAGGTTACGACGTGATACGTTCAAGGCGAAAAACGCGTCATTTTCCTTATATACGATGCCCGCGGCACTCGCGCCGCACAAACACGAAATTGCCCCGACGCATTTCGGTGATATTTTCCAATTTGAAAAGCCATAATTTCCGCTTTACATTGCTTCTCTATTTGCGTTTTCATAATATCCGTTTTTTCTGCGGCGAATATAAATGCGACGGTGGCGGTTCGAGCGCTCTCTCGTAAAAAGGTCTGGCGGAAAACGGGGGGCGAATGCGGGAAAAGGGAAATGCGAAAGAGGAAGAGGCAATAGGCAATATACGCACGGCGTATACACTAAGGAATTCTTCACGGCGAACACGTTGCCTTGAGTGGTTCTACATATATCTGTTTGTTTGCGATGATTTTTGCGGGTTTTGCTTTCTTATTTTCGATGTAAGCTTATTTTTCCCTCCACCCCCCAAAAAAAGAGTGAAATAAATTGGGGCGCTGTAGGCGGTAAGCGAAAACAATGTTCGGATTATTAAATTCCATGCAAGGACATCTATTTTTAAGTGCGTGTAATACGGAATATGCACGAAATTCGTATAGAAATTTGAATAATTCATTATATGCTATAGTAATCACAGATGAGCACATTTTAGATAACTGGTATTCATAAGGCCAGTGCCCTCCCTGATATATCGTTTGAAAATTTAATTGCACTCATAAACAGAATTATTCAAATTTGTATTACATAGTTATTGCTATAATCCAGTTTTTAATATCCCGTGGTCAATATTGTGAAATGAACTGTATCTTATACCTTATAGTTACAACGTGCAGTAGGTTGGAACGAAGTATTTGGGACGCGATGAAATCGCGACCGTGGTTACTGTGGCAACGGTACAACACCTGACCAAACAACCAATCACAGTCCACCTGGTATATATGTATTTGGGACGCAGAATTTCTGTGCCCAGTCTTATTTTAACCATGAAAGGGAGCGTTGTCGTTTAGTATGGATCTATCCCGCTTTGTTATATAATGACAAATAACTAAGCGTTTATAAACAGAGTTATCATTAACCTCAAAAATGCACAGTGTTAGTGTAATTTAAAGAAAAAGAGCGTTCACACGACGTTTTTCCATGGGCAGGTAAGAATTCCGATAAACTGGCAGTGAATTGAATCTAACGGAAAGCTCACGGTTTGCTGAGTTGAAAGGGGACCTTTTTTTCAGGAAATTAGCTTAAGGTACCCAAAAATCAATTCAAAAAAGCATTACTTATAGGTTATCTTTGGAGGTTTATTAGTCACGTTTTAACTTAATTTATGTTGGTACTTACTATCCCTGGACTAAAAATTACCATAAAGTTCGCTTAAAGGATGGAAAATACTGATGAGCGGTAAATTCAAATTTGAAAATTACGGAATAATTGTACTCACCGTTGCATTTTCTTAATTTTGTATACAGCATTAGTAGATAGAGAAATTGAGAGTTTCATGCATTATCTAACGTAACAAACATCTTGCCTCATATCACTGCAAGAAAACCCAAACCCATGAAGCTTTGATAGAAGGACATAGTGGTCAACCCTATCAAAAGCAAAATCAGTATAGTTGTGACCACAACAATATTCTCGGCTCACTCCACCACACAAATTATTAATTAACTCGGAAAGGCTGTTTCGAAGACACTTAGGTCATCATCTTCAGTCGCGTACCGATGTGAGACATTAAATCTAACGAACCCGCTCTATCCCTACCTTTCAAGAAAAATATATACAAGTACCTACTTTTGCCGTTTAGGCTAGAAAGCAAGTTAAAATAAGGAGACATGGCGGAAAAGGTCTGTCACCACGAACCGAGACATGTGATCATACTACCCTAATAAAAATCGAATGAGACAACGGCTATGTCCTCTCTGTTCATCAAATTTCCCTTAAAAACAAAAGATGCATACGGAATGTACGAGAGGATCGACGTCTCTGTTAGCACTACCATAAATCAAACGACCTCTTATCGCAATAAATCGAAAAGGCATGAAAAGTGTAAAGGTCCCTTCTCTTTATTGATTAGATTTGCATTTTTATTTATGTAAATAGTCTCATATGCGTCCACCTCACGCGGCGAAATCACGTTTTTCATTAATTTTAGGTTTTCTAATTTAATATTATGCCCGGTATCGTTTATGTGTTGGGCGACACTTGACGCTTCTATCTTCCCGTACCCGTAACACCTGATGTGTTCATTAAATCTAGTACCTATCACTCGTTTCGATTGACCAATATATATCACAATCAACACATGAAATTTTGTAAATTCCCGACCTTTCTCGCATTTCAGGTTTATCTTTTGGATTGCCGAAAAGGTTTTTGAGTGTATTTCGCGAACTGAAACACACGTTCATCTCTTGTCCCTTAAAAACTTTACTAATACCTTTCGATACTCTAAGTAAGGAAGTTTCACAAATTCACGAATTTCTGACACGGAGCCTATGTTGGACTTTCCTAAGCATTTTGTGTTGTCCACAGTGGTTGGAGTGGGACATAATGTATCTATTAGTGTTTGTTTCCTTTCTATAGATGTCAATTTCCATTCTTTTATTATTTCTATTTACTAAACTATCTAGGAACGAAAGCTGATTGTACACTTCTTCTTCTACTGTGAATTTAATAGTTTCGAATTTTGAACTTAGTGTCGCGAGGAAATCCGGAATGATTTTCTTTGTATCAAAAACCGCGAAAATATCGTTTGTGTACCTAAGCCAAATTCTAGGGAAATACACGTTATCCTTTTTCAAACTGGTTTCAAATTTGCTCGTGAACAAGTTGGCTATGAAATCGGACAGCGGATTGCCCATCGCCGCACCTTCTCGATGTTCATAATACTTGCCCCCAAACGATTTTGGCTCATACAGAGCAAAGTTAATCTTTTGTACTCCGCAATTTTGACATAATCAATTTTATTAAGTTTTAAGAATTCAACTAAATAATTACTGAATTAGTCTACTCTCTGCACGTATCACACATTGACAGGCGTTACGGTAGCAATAATTTAAGTAACGGCATTTATTCTAAAATCTCATTACAGTTTTCAAAATTCGATGGTAGTGTTTCTACGTTTGCTAATAATTTCTGTGGAGAATCTCGTCGTTATATCCTGACTTTGTTATATCCGGATCCGATTTCCCTTCAAAAAATCCAATAAAGCTTATTCTTTGTCGCTAATTCCTCCACACTCATCATATATTTCGTTTTAGAGTGATAAGATTTATTATACTTTTCCGCCACAACCATTCCGTTGGTATTCCTGGTACTGCCTAACCTCATTCGCTAATGCATTTCGTCGTGCTTAACGGATTTTCGTTCGCTGCGACGAAGAAGAGAAAAACAACATTAATTGAGGACGCGAGGATAAATTATAATTAATATTGTATCCAATTAAACGTGCCCTAATGGAACCGGTAATTACCGCGATAAATCCGACGATGCTCTGCTCCGGAAAAGCTAGCCGGCTACAATTAAAAAGTCTTAAGTTGCCGATGCGATTCGCGACCGTCCGTTGGTGACGTACGGAGCGGAAAAAATTTAATGAGGTGAAAGTGAAAACAAAAAGGAAAAAAGGAAGCAGAAGGAAAAAGAAATAATAATAAACCGCCGCGATGACAAGTTTAATTCGATGTCGACGCCTCTGCCACTGCTACCGTTTCAAATTAGTAAATGCGGTTTCGGACTAAATTTAGATCATCTTCCATTTCTTTCCTCTTCGAGATCTTCTGTGGGAGGCCGGAGGTGGAGAGAGGTTATGCCGGAGTTTGCAGGAGTTATTATTTTTTTATATTCGGATTCTCCGACATTTTTCCTCATCGTTGTTGGCGTTTTCGCATCTGGTTTCATTTCCATCCATTTCTCAACTTCGTACTTGAGGATTGAATTAGATAATTGAAGTCAACGCTTACATCATGAGACTTACTTTTGTAATAATTTTGGTATTTGGAAAATATTTGGCTTCTTGTAGATGCGAAAATTTAAATTCCAATTTGAAATTTGTCTAAATATTGTTTATTAGAGAACGTTTTATTAGAGAAATAATTTTGATGACGTACCGCTCTATTTCAGTTGCCCCTTAAACCTTGTAAACCTCTACAATTTGCTCTCGTGCGAATATTAAAGTGAAATACATTTGCGGGACGAAGCTTATTTTTCTCTTTATCTATCGCTACATTAATCACGTCTTTTAGAGATGTGTAATTTCTTGATTTCAATATTGTTACGGAACGCACTGATTTTAAAAGATATTCATCTATTCCATCAAATCATTTAGTATAATTGCTCAATTTCCTGAGCGAGTTAGAAAATCGATTTATTTAATTGTCATGCATTATATATTTGATTTGAAACAGTTGTATAACAATTTTTATATTTCAATATAATATCCCCTAACTTCAATGCATTCATTACAACGATCAATTAATTAATTTTATACCCTTGTAAAAATAATCTTTAATGTTTTCCCCCAAAATGTTGCAACTCACTATCGTCCTTAAAACGATTCCATTTTGGGTAGAGGTTCGTAATACAGAACCATTGTTTCATCTCCTGCGACAATAGACTCCAAAATTGGTTTCGGGTCGTTTCCATGCTTAAAAACGTGCGCGGTAACCATCTTGCACTAATCTTATTCATACCTAAATGGTTATGGAGAATTCAGCGAATACTTGTTTCAGAAATGTTAGACATCGCTGTTAATTCCTTCGCTTTCAAACGGCAATCTTCTAATACCATTTCTTCAATGATTGAAACGTTTTGAAACGTTATCAGTTCGATTGGCCGATCGGGGCGCTCACCATCATCAAGGGATTCTTGCCCCAAACACAAGGAGATAAATCACCATAAACGCCGTCTAAACGTTGTTTAATGTGATTAAGCGTATGTCCTTCTTTGAAGAATTTAATCACCACACGGGACTCAATTTTCGTTACCTGAGACATTTTCATGCACTAGTCACGTTGTCTGGCTGGCTTTTAGAAACTACTACTCTTCGAGCCGTAATATATATACTGTAGTCCTCGCACATGTACAACTATGACGCAACGAAGTTTGAACACGCCCCAACCTATATAAGCCTGTCAGACCGAGAATTTATGGCGCCTACCTCCTATATTCGGTACAGGCACAAAGATTATATTTTGCCATGCATATGATCAATGCTGGCAGATTACTAAAAGAGGTGTACTCTATATCCTACATGTTACGTGTGCTGCTCACAGTCTTCACGCCGTTTGTGAGTACATTAAGGACGAATTTGAAACCTTTGATGAATTAATAAGTCCGGAAATTTTTTTTTTTTTAAACCAGCGCTTTTTTCATGCGTATTTTTAATACATCATGGCAAACCTGAGGAATTACTTATGTGTGAAGATACCATAGCGCTCAGACGCAACGCCATCTTGCGTTAAGCGGCTGCTCGATAGCTGGTGAGCATATGCATTCCGGTTTATGTCACTACGTTCCGAACTGCATCATTACATATATCTCTTGGCACCAGGTGGCACCAGGAAATATTCCACTGCTGTTTTTGGAAATTACTGGCTTAAACTGAGAGGTTAGCACTCGAAACCACGCTGATGACGGCGGGTAGGAGAAACATGTACGTGTGTTAGTGCTGTTTTCTGTGCTCACACCATGAGGTATATTAACATTAATTTTAAAATGATTGTTAATATCAATCACGCAACGTAAAACCAACTATAATAATTAAGTAATAGCTAAACTTTTTTTTAAGTTAACGTTACCGAAGGTTACTAGCAATGGAAAATAAATTGATTTTAAATTGATATTCTCTAGCAATTTCTAACATACATCTTCATCTGAATCCGCAACACGAGCACGTGATAGACAAATATTTAATGCATTCTCTTCCTGGTAGGAATTTATTTCATTGAATTACTGGTATAAGCACAATAGAATGTGTATAATTACATAAAATGAAAAGAGATTGGTTTAAATACATTTACTACATTCTATAATGCACTACCCTGAACTCCATTTACTGTTGCAAGCGGTGCATGCTCACACAGAGGGTTGACTAGGTAATACTAGCTACAATATGACCTCAATGACTTGGCGTTTATTCATATTTTTGTTCGATAAAACGTTTGCCATTAGCAGCACATGCGATTCCAGCATGAACATAAAATTTAAATACCAATGCCGGTTACTCCCACGCGCAGTTGAATGGTAGAATGGGAACTAATAAATCATACACAGCTTCGACTTTTTTTTATATGCTTTACAAGTTTATCGAGAATCATATATGGAAAAATAAAAATGAACAATTTATTACGCCACGCCGGGCAATCACATTATAGATTACAACTTTTAGCTTTTAGTCTTTCATTTACGATATTTATCAACAAAGTACAAGCTAGGGGAGGTTACCAGGAGCGAGCCACGTAAGGGATATTCGCAGCGATAGGGAAAATTGACTTCTAACGTATCGATTTTCGTTTTTTCAAGATTATTGCGTTTCGGCGGATGAGTAATGACTAGGCCAGGCACAGAGAGCTTCGCGCCATGTTAAAAATGAGGTTGCCGCGACCATGACGCGACATATGTATGCAGATAAATCGGCACGGGCTACCTCAGCAAATAAAATTATTGATTTATTGCAACAGTTTCTCATCAATTCGATTATAAATGCTCTTATCCAAGCTCACCATCGGTGTTCATAGATGGCGCATAGCCCCAACATAAACACCCATATACAAACAATGTATCTCATCGCTTCGCTATTATCGCCGCCCTTATCGAGTATCACAGCTCGCTTCTGTAACCATGATTACGCACAGTTACAGCGCTCACTGATTGGCTCGTTTTGCTAATGCATTGCTCTTATCGACTATCACAGCTTCACTATAAATACACTCTTAGTCGTAATTATTGAGATAAGTATATGTTTGTATGTCTAACCTACGCAAGGAAAATAAACGACCGTTAGCGAATAAAGTCACTAAATTTATCAGTGAATTTCCGGATTTAAACTATAGTGGAAATAAAGTATTACGTAGAGTTTGCAAAATACCTTTAATGTGCTCGAACAAAGGCGACTGTAAAATACATAAACAGTGTATAGCACAAAAATAGGAAAAATGGCGTGCCACCTCAAACCCAATTTAAGTTGGATTTACTTTTGATGTTTATTGTTTGTGGTCTACCGCTTCGCTTATTCGATAAAGAACTGTTTCGACAGTTTTGTCGTACATACCATCCCGAGTGGAACTCACCATCACGGACAGCGTTACAGAAAGAGCTACCAAGTATACGTAAAGATATTGAAAATGGGATCAAAGCAGAATTAAAAGATAAACAGCTGTGGTTATGTCTTGATGAGACAACAGATTGTAAAAAATATTCTATTTTGAATATTATAGTACGAGTACTAGATCCTGTTAAACCGAAATTTGCAATCTTATTAGCTAGCAAAAGATTAAAAAAGTGTACTGGCGAAGCAATTACGGGCGTAGTGCTCGAAACGTTGCAACAATTTCAAGTGACAACTAGTCTGTTGATGACGTTTATGAGCGATGGAGCAGCGACAATGTCTAGTGTAGGCCGTTCAATTACAGAAAAGTGTGACGGAATTTTACATGTCACGTGTAAAGTTCATGCTTTACATCTTGTGGCACAAACTATTCGAGAATGTTACCAAGAGGTGGATGCTTTAATAGCAAATACAAAGAAAGTGTTTCTCAAATATCCCAAACGGATTCGAGCAATTCACAGGCTTTGTCCCACCACAGCCGATTCTTACGCGCTGGGGAACATGGTTGCAAGCGGCTTCTTATTTTTCCAAGAAATAATATCTGTGATTTTACAACTCGACCCTGACGAAGCTACAGCTATTAAGGATTTCTAGATACTTCTGTTGAAACGGTTTTAAGAAGTGTTAGCAACAATTATAGACGATTACTAGATACAATATAAAAATTGCAAAATACTGGGTTGTCGTTAGTAGAATCAGCGGAAATTGTGGACGAAGTTAATACATTACTACACGGTATAAACGACGCAAAAAACGGTCGCGGTATAACGTATAGTTCGACAGCATTTTATAAATAAATTCCGATTATACGATATTAAGACAGATATGTGGTGGTGTATCTGCAGATTCATTAACTAACTCTAAGAATTATTTTAATCATGCCTGTGTTGCTTCCGTAGATATTGAGCGGTCTCTCTCGAAATATAAGAACATGTTTTGATCACAGCGAACAACCTTCGCCGAGCAATACATGTACCAGGATTGGAATTGTAGCTCCATACCTTCGCACACGGTCTACGTATCTACATTGATAAGTTGTAGAATTCATCATGTTACCGCTTTCAAATCGCTTGCATATGTTCCTTCCTTAACTAGCATGTCATCGCCGTAATCGTGTCAGATAGTATCTAAATCGTTGGCGTGAAGGAGCCCGGGCAACTATAAACTTCCTAGGAGTCCATGCTGCGGTAAAAAACAAAAAGCTATAAACGTCACGCATGTTAGTATTAATGAATATCATTCTGACAATAGTACAGGAGTATTTTTTAGCGCCGCGGGCGAGTCGTGGGAAACACGCATGTACGCAGGGAAATTGTAAATAGTGGGAAGCTGAAGAAGATTCTTTAGAGTTTGTTAGTAACAACAAGCAGGATGAATTTTGGAAAACAGTTCATGTTGGGTGCTTATATAGGGGTGGTATTTTTAGCTTTACATATCGCCGCGTAAATGGGGCCACCAATGAAACGTCTCCTGTCATATGTTTACTAATATTTGTTTGTTCCTCCACTGTTTTATTATTTTCTCAATCCTTTTTAGCATACTGCTGATACAGCTTTTTATTGTTTTTTTTTTTTTTTTAATTTTGGCGCTATTATGTCATACATCTTCAATATACTGTTGTAATTCTTCCTTTGTAGTTGAGTTTCATGTACTTACAATGTTTTTCAAGATATTCCACACATTTTCAATTGGGTTTATGCTTGCTGAATCGCCTGGCCAAGATAGTACACGCAGATTTTTAGATTCAAGGTATCACATTGCACTTTTTTCCTTATGACACGGTGCATTGTCTTACGTGAAAGTATATAATCCTTGAGTCGAATCCAATGAACCAATATAAGGTATGAAATAGTTTTATAAAACTTATTTATAACGCTGGCCACGAGCGGTACCGCGCATCGGCGTAGAATCAGTTCGGACCGAGAGAAACGGTAGTATTACTTCGTCTGCGGAGCAGTACGGACATTTTCGCTGCCGGTCATTTGCGCAATTGTTTATCTGTCCTAGAAAAATTATGATTTCGTCAGCAAAACGACCGCGGTCGAACAAACTTCGAAAATTTATTGCAGAAATTCCAGACTTAATATATGAAGGTGCTAAAATTAAATGTGTAATCTGCAAAATCCCGTTAATGTGTTGGTCCAGACAACATTGTCTACGACACGTAAATAGTGAAAAGCATGTCTCAAAAAGAAATTGCGCACGAGACAATGAAAAATTTATATTTAATTTATGCGTTACGTTTATCGCGTGTAATATACCGTTTAATTTATTGCAACAACATATTGAACAAAAAAATAAAATCGGAGTTGAAAAAATTGTGGTTATGTGTCGACGAAACAACAGATCAGAAGAAACATTCTGTTCTTAATGTAATGGCACGCAAATTGGAACCTCATCACTCGGCACCTTCAATTCTATTAGTCTCCAAACGAATACAACAGTGTACTGCCGAAGTAATTTCAAAGTTAGTGTTAAATACATTGGACAAGTTTGAACTTTCAACAAACCAACTCTTGATGTTAGTGAGTGATGGTGCTGCAAACATGCTTTCTGTAGGCCGGTCTCTTAAAAAGCATTCTGCTAATTTGTTACACATTACATGTAAAATTCATGCTCTCAATCTTGTGGCAGATAGTATCAGAAAATGTTATCCTGAGGTAGACGCTTTAATAACGCATACCAAAGCAGTATTTGTCAAATCACCGAAACGTATTCGCGAATTTCACAGACTGTGCCCCCCGTATACCAGAGCTACCAGAACCTATTCTAACTCGTTGGGGAGCATGGTTACAGGCCGCGTTTTATTATCATAAATATTTTGACAATATTAAGAACGTGGTTTTACAATTCGATACAAAGGAAGCTGCCGCTATCCAGAGAAGCCAGTCGAAATTTCAAGATAGTCAGGTTAAAATGGATTTAAAAACCATTCACGACAATTACTTCGGGCTAGCAGATGCAATAGAAAAATTACAAAATCCTGCGGTGCCGCTAGAAGAATCTCTACAAATAGTGCAACATGTTCACCCACAGCTACGCGCGATTGAAGACGCAAAAAATGTTTCTGTTCTAGAAAAATTTGAAAAGTGTTTTTGAGAAAAATTCTGATTTTGGCACATTAAGACACATTTGTGAAGGTGCGTTAACAGAATCGTTAAGTTATTTGAAAGATTATTTTACTTACGCAAATATTACGTCACTAGATGTAGAACGTTCGTTCTCTGCATATAAACGCATTTTTTCCTCATGCCGTACTAGTTTTGCCGAAACAACAGTTGAAACATATCTAATGTTGCAGATATTTAACAGACATTATTCACTTTGTGATTTCACGGAGGACTCTTAAAATGGTAAGTGTTTGAGCACGTGTTATTTAATTTTTATTTAAAAGATGAGCGAAATTATTTGCGGCAGCAAACATCTCTATTAGCAGAATAACTCTAGTGGAACGCGAGGCCTGGTCGACTCTACGCTACTGCGCGGTACCGCTCGTGGCCAGCTTTACTTATTTATATTGTGTTTGCTCCATTGTTCGGCTAACGAAATATAGTGGTCCCGGTCCTTCTGTCGTAATACACGACCAAACCATTAGAGATTGGATTATATTCTTTAGCCTATTGAAATCGTGTCACTTTCACTAGAGACGTTAGTGTTGGCTTCTTTGCCGGACGTCATTTCAAGCCTGCTTCATGAAGACATCTAAGGACTGTTTGGATTGATATTTGTATACCTTCTCTACTAAAAATTTTATTTTTTTTCTGTAGCCACTTTTACTATACGACAATCATCTCTTACAGTTGTTTTTCGTTTGACAGTATGTACTGCCACTACTTGTACTAGGAATATTCTCAATTAATTTCGCGATTCTCATAACAGTTTGTTGTAATACACCCTCTTTTTTTGCAACTTCACGTTGAGAGAACTCTCCCGTCTCTAGAAAAGCAGAAATTCGTGCTTTCTTCTCTGTGGTTATGTCCTTCCCCACGAAACTAGACGCACACAAATAAAATTAAAACTCTTTGAAATATAAGTTCTTTGAAAAATCGGTAAAAATACTGTTTTTATTTATATTTGCAATGATACTAACGAACTAATGAACTTAAACATAACTATAAATCAGGTAGAAAAGGTAAAACTAACGGGTCTATCTTGCAGTATCGAAAGTGTCCGCCAGGGTACTCGAGACTATACATATAACTTCGTCGAACGACATTAACTTTAGAAAACTTTCCTTATTTTACCTTCAATGTATTCTTCGGGTTATCCCCACTTTACTTTACAATCGAACAGGTTTATTTCATTTCGTCGCTCGACGTCGAAGAGAAGCTTTACATCGAGGGTTACCAATTATCCTTCCCACTTTGCTCTGCAGCTTTATTCGAGCGACACCTACCAGGAAAAATAGCATCTACTGCCGAGGTTCGTCGTCCTTCGCTAATCAAGTTATTCGCGTGTGAAAATTTAATAAAAACGCAAATGTTAAGTTATTCGGTGAATGGAAGGGAAATATCCTCGCTTTTGTCGCCATAAATGCCATAGACATTCTTGAGTATTGCCTGTACGCGATCGAATATTTAAAGAAAGCTTGTAAATAGAAATTTAAAATGTTAATAGTCTAATAATGCAAGAACTAAAAACATCAATTTAGACACAATTCTAAATATGGATCTGTTCTCAGGAAAAATCGAAGTTATAGCAATGCATGTAAAAAAATACTTACGAATTTGTAATGGGTATAGTATCGTTTGATGAAATATGAGAAAAGGTTTGGATCCAAATAGTTTTTAGGTGCATGCAATTCTTTTTATTGTTTCTGCTTATAGAGGCTGATTCATTTCCGACCTTCATCATGGGGATCTCGCTTATTATTGAATATTGTGGGTGGGTAGATTTATCAAAGTTGTTAAATTTTGTCTTTGTTATGAACCTGTAGAGACAATGGACCTGTGACAAATGACAGATTTCTTTAAAAAACGGAAAAAGGTGATTTGTTTGTTTTACCTTTAGCACCTTTACTTGGCCTTGCAGAGAAAAACAAATTCTCAGCCACTTTTGATCTATCTAGCGGTATATTCGACATTTTTATACGATGTTGCGATTCTTTCTTGCCATTATCAACTTTGTTATTTCTTATCGGCCCCAAATTGGATGGAATAACGTGTGTGTTATTCCATATACACTTGGCAAATTGCTGGCGTATATAGAAAACAACAAGGTTCTTAGAGTCGAACCCTGAGGAACACCAAGGACCACTCGATCACTCAAGTAATTGCCAATTAAAGCTATTGCATCTGAACAAAAACCAATGGTTTTCAAAACACAAGATCTGTGATCGAAAGCCCTGCTAAAATCCAGCAATATTAGTTCGTTAGCGACACTCAATAAGGTAGTTTCACCGCTGTAGTCACTCCTGGATCCCGACTGTAATTCGGGTAGAATACTATTTGCATTAACAAATTCAGAAATTTCACGAAACATTACTTTTTCCAAAATTCTTGATAGTGTGGGTAAAATGCTGATGGTTCTGAGATCCTTAAAATCTTTCGGTTCAGAAATTTTTGGTAACGGAATAACTAAGGCACGTTTCCACATGGTAGGAAATCTACATGTTAAAACGCAGGTGTTTATGATGTGGATGACAAATGGTAATGTATACTGGGCAACTCATCCTACTTACTTACTTAATCCAAAACACATTCTGCCTTCTTTCGGTGTATGAGTGTGGGTGTTGAGTTAAGTCCTAGTGTGATTCGTCCTGGGCTGGTTGTTTCCATAATGTTTTCCATTTCTTTTAAATCGCGAAGATGGCTACCCCTTACATCATACGTGAAAATACTAACTGATTAAACCTAGCAACCGCCACGGTTCGTTGATGCATAACATTTCCGATTCATCGATCCATAAAATTTCCGCTTTGTCCAGGCATAACATTTTCCGCTCCATTGACCCAAAACAAGCCCTATATAAACCTCTCCGGAATGAATAAACCCCAGTCACTAACAGCCCTGAAGATGTCCCATAAGAGTGTGGACGAAACGTCGGCGAAAGCTACGTCAACGACGCGATTCCAACCCGGAAACCAAGAGTATAGTATCTGTTCTTCTTATTTTATCAAAGGCTTTTTCTAAATCGATAAAGCACAAATGAATTTCACTGTTGGATCTTAGGGTTTTTTTTCTTTTTGGGGGTAGACTGAATTCTTGGTCTTGGTTTCCTCTTCCTCTCCAAAAACCACTCTGGGAATCTTCTATAATTGGATCTAGGCAGCCTCTTAGACTTTGCTCTGTCATCCTTGCATGTATTTTCCCTGGGATGCTTAATAATGTTATTCCCCTGTAATTCTTACACTCTGAGTGATCTCCTTTTTTATAAATTGCCATTCTATTGGAGTTTGCCATTCTATTGGAGCTCTTTTCTGTTCCACTGTTAAGTTTATAATCTTCAAGAATTGCTCAGATTCTTTCTCCCCTGCGTATTTTATCATTTCTGTAGTTACTTCATCTCTTCCTGCTGCTTTTCCCATCTTCATTTTATATACGGTCTTAGTTACGGCATTAGCTTCTTTTGCTTCTGTATTGTCCTCTTGCCCCTCATATTCCAGTAGTTCTTGAAAATATCCTTTCCTATTACGTTGTTTTCACTTTTAAGTATTTTTCCGTTCTTGTCTCTTGTGTTGTTTAAATAGCAATTCTTTTTATTTCCGAATTGCTTCAATACCCCAAAAAATAGTTTTTAGTTTCTTGTGTGTTTTTCCATGATTTTTTTCTGTTTCACGGAATTTTTTATAATGTCTGTCCACCATAGCGTTTTTTTAAATATTTTTATTCGATATTTTTGCCTTTCCACAGCGGATGGTTGCTGCTTTCTTTAGCTTTTATTTAAAATTTGACCATTCTTGTTCTATATGGGCTTTGTCTTCTTCGTGTGGATCTTGTAGCATCTCTTTTAATATCTTTTGATATTCTTCTGTCACTTTCTCCTCTTTCAGTCTATGGGCCCTTATTGTTTCTTTTCTAATTGTTCTTTTTATGTTCCTTTCGTGTTTATCACCCACTATCTCTAGAGTTAGCAAGTGCATCTTGACTTTTGTATCTTTGAGAATGTGTGACAGATTTCTGCTGATTAAAAAGTAATCTGTTACAGATTTTTCATTTCCGGAGAGGGCTGTTTTCGTAAATCTGTGTATCTCTTTATATTTGTACCTTGTATTTGCTATTATTAAATCATTTTCCATACAGAATTCAATGATTTTTGTGCCGTTCCTGTTTTTTTGTTAATTCTCCATATTTTCCCATCCATCTTTCTTTTCCCTTATTTTCTATTCCGACTCTTCCACTCAAATCGCCCACAATTATTACATTTTCTCCCTTACCGTCCAGTTCTTCTTGTAGATTTTCGAAAAACTCCTTTTCTTCTGCTGGGGCATTTTCATTTTTGGGGCGTAGGCTATTATTAACGTTATTCATCTTAATCGTAGAAATATTTCAGCCGCCATAACCAGTTGATGTAGATTGAATATCACTAATTAATTTGGCAGTTGTAGAAACGTCAACAGTATTAAAAGAGAAACATGATAAGCTTGTTCGAGCCAACGTCGCAGCATTTACAGCTGCAGTCCAAAAACTTACACGACACAAGTATTTTCGTTTTAACGTAGCTTAACGCGTAGGAGCAAGCATGTCTTGAGCCGTTCAAACTACTATCATGAAGAAGAATAACATCTTTTGCGAGATTAGATCGCTGTGACGATGACTAGGGATTGCAAATTTACCGACTTTTCTTAGTACCAGTAGTTCGGTAAATTTTGTTGAAATGAAATTGTATTGAAAACATGTATATGCATTGTTTATCAAAACTAGGATCTCCTAATTGTGATCTGATCTTGGTACAAATTATGCCAAATGCGTAAAAGGCTCTTTCCGATTCGACAATTGTTGGCCGACAGGTTAATAAAAGATCATACACCATTTGTGTATTTCCCTTTTATTCTTTGCTCTTCAAAATAATTTATTTCTTTTTTAACTACTGGTGTAAAATTTTTATTTTTACCTTGCATTAGAATCGGTACTTGACAAGTTGTCTCGGTTTTTTTCCTTTATGAAGTGATGTTGAAGGAACTGACTCAACTGACCTTAAACATCCAAAGTCTTCGGAATCAGAAACACTAGTTTCTGATAATGCAGTGTTAGTGTCTGTAGTAAATGCGCTCAATTAATTCTACGATTATCTTCGTTATTGTAGTTTTGTTGGTTTTCCGTAAAATTCCGTAGTCTTCTTCATTTGAATTCTTGAAATTGTTACCATAAAGAAATATGCAGAACATCAGAATAAACAGTTTGTCGTTCCTTTATACGTTGTATCAATGTGCTTTTAAGTTCGTTTGAGATTAATATTTTCATTCGGAGTGATACCATCATTAGCTTTTTCTTTTCTTCTCTTCAATAATTTAATGTTGTACTGACTTCTGAGATGGCTGTGAAAACCGCTGGTACTTCCACCAGATGCTATAATTTACTTTAAACACCATTTACATACAGCCACGTATTTTACTTGTGTACGGTTAAAATAGTGCCACGGTGAAATCTTTTCCATCACTACGAACAAGAGAAATATTCTAAATGACAATATAATTTTACTAGTTTTCTTAAATTTATATACTTTAATTCAAAAACCCGTACAGTATGTGTAATACTTGCATTATGTAATCGATTAATCAAATAAAATTACTAATCTACTATAGACCTTTATTAATACAGCAATATTTATGTTTTATGTAATTATTCTTACAAATTGTAATTTTTGCAAAATCAATATTTCAAGTGCGGTTTCTAAAGAGCGCCAAAAATTGTAAAAGCATACACACATCAGATTTTTTTACTTACCATTTGCGTGATAAAATAAATAACAAACTAAGGTGTAAAATAAAGTATTTTCGTTTGAGTAACGTAAGGCTTTTACTAAATGTTTTGAAAACTGAAAAAAATAATTATTTCCATACTTATTCTGTTTGTATATGTATTTAATATTCTTTCCAACTACCGGTAAAAGATAACAAATTACCGGTGAAAGTTTTGAAAGCATTTTCGGAATTTACCGATATATCGGTATTACAATTAAATGTTTTGCAATGAATAATAATTTTAGGTTTAAGTTTAAAGAAGATTACAAATCTTTTAGAGAAACCTAAAACTAGTTTAACGTTTATGAATCGTATCATCATAAATCTGTTTGTAAGTGCATTATATAAGAAGATGAGTATACTCCATTGAAAAGGCCATATTTAGCATATCCAGGCCATGAAAACACGAAGGAGAACCGCGGAGCAACCCCAATATCAGCGGCGTAAACACGCAATTCAATTTAAAATCGTTTTCCAAAATATTCCACCGCTTTTCCTAGTATTAATAAGCTCTACCTACTTCGCTTTCCGTGATTGTTCGCTAATTTACCTTCTATATAAAGCTACCGTTTCCCGATTCGTCTTACGGAAAATTGATGGCAGCGTATATTGTGTATAATCAAAACGATCAATAATTTTTTTTCATCTATAATTATGGAATTGAGTCAAGCCAAGTATATCGCTGGTTCGATTATATTGTGCGTGCGAAGAAATTATGGATTTGACCCTTTTCCATAGTAGCTGACGTCGGTACTTCCCCGAAAGCGTTAGCTCGAATGAAAAAAGGGAGTTTTTTTTCGACAACCCGGGAGTAATTAATATGTCGTCCATTATGGGACATAAAAGCTTCTGTTCGTTATATGTATTTCATGCACGTCACGCACGTAATGCTTGCGAGCGCTACAGGCTACACCTCATTATTAGCGGCCTGGGGGAGAAGAAGGAAATGTGTGTCACTTTTGTTGCGGAACGTGATGTGAAACTGTAAAAAAGTATATAATTGTGATCGGGATTGCATCGCCTTCCTTTGTTACGTCCTATAGCTCCAGTATATACAATAGAATCGTACAGTTTTGGCTAATAAAACGGTGCACCTGTAGATTTTTGCAAATGTATAAATAGTACCCGTTGTGTTAATATTATCGAGGAAATAATGAAATATTATTTTTGGAATTATTCTTGTCAGAGACTACTTTTGCCCTTTCATCCATCGGAGTGGTATGTTCCCACTTTTATTAATTCTTTACCTATTCCTTCTATGCCTTCCGATCCCTTGCCAGTTCGCTCATTTCCTTTATTGTCTTCCCCCCGTTTTTGACCTGCGTAATCCACCTGATCTAACCACGTCTTCCTAGGTTTTCCTTGCCTTCTCCCCTTATATCGTTTTGTCTCCATCATTCTTCTTCTTAAGCTTTGTATATCACTCCTCTTCAGATATTCATGTCAGCCTAAGCATCTTTTAGTTATCTTAGATATAATTGGGCCCTGTTGTAGTTCTTCCCTAATCTTCTCGCTTTTTATTCTATCGAGCTTTCCTCGCTATTTTCCTAAGTTCCTACTTTCCACCCTTTTGTTCGTTATCCACGTTTCACTAGCATATAGTAGTGTTAGTACTGTTATTGAGTTATACACCTTAATTTTTGTTTCTTGACTTAGTTCATTTTGCCGAATACCAGTTTGTTTAGTGCGTTTCAAACTTGATTCGTTTTCTTCGTTCTATTCGCTATTTTCATGTCGATGTCCTATCCTTGATTTATTCTTTATGTCAGAGTTTCCATTCTTTTATTTCCCTCTCCTTTTTGGTTTATTGCCATGGTTTTGCATTTCCTGATATTCACCTCCATCTTCAGATTTTCAATTCCTTCCATCCATATTCTTGAGTGAGCCCACAACTATAATTATGTCGTCAGCATATTTGTATAGGCTCTAGGTTTGTGTATTCAAGTACCGTTTACAATTTGTGATTTTCCTCTTTTACATTCTTAATCAGTCTATCCACTACTACTATAAAAAAGAGAGGACTTAGACATCTGTTTCATGTCCTTTTCTATTTCAAGTTCTTTTGATATTCTTCCGTTGATTTGTACCTCTCCTTTTACTCTCTTATGTATTCCTTTCGATACTTCTATTAGTTTTTGTGGTATTTCTATTTTTCTCATGCATTCGCATATTGTGTTCCTCTCTGTTGAATCAAAGGCTGCTTTCAGGTCTATGAGTGTAATGTATATTTCGTCTCCTTGTTCCATCTTCTGTTCATTAGGCTTTTTATTAGGTATATATTGTTCACCGTCTGTTTTCCTTTTCTATTTCTAATTTATTCTCTATTATTCTAGTATGTACTTTTAATGCCACGGACTACAGGCATATAACTCTATAATTTCCACATTTCTTCCCCTTTTTTATGTATTGGTATCATTAAGTTTCTTTCCCAATCTCTCGGTACGTTATTTGTTTTCCAAGCTTCGTTGAGTATTTCTGGTAACCATGTTTTTCCTCCCTGCCCTAGGTATTTAGCCATTCCCCATTCAAGGTTATCTTGTCCACATGCTTCCCTAATCTTGATCTTTCCAATTGCGTTTTCTATTCCTTCCATTTGATTTATTCCTTCGTTAGGTGCTGTACCTTCCTCTTCGTTGTCTAGGTTTATTCCTTTTGCTTTTAAGCTAAATTTATCGTCGTAGAATTTTCTCTACGTCTTAAGTATATTATCTGTGTTGATTTTTAGATGGTTTTCTTTATCTTTTATGTTTCTTATTTCTCTCTTTTTTCTTCCATCCAGTGCTTTAATTTTGTGACAGAAGTTTCTGTTGTTATTCCTAGAATTGATTTCTAATTCTTCTCCAAACTGTTTCCAGCACCTCTTTCTAGCATTTTTTATTTCTTCTTTGACTCTATTCCTTATGCTGTGATATTCTCCTTTATTTTGATCGGTTCTATTTTGGTTATGTTTTTTTCTTTTGGCTATGCCTTTTATTTCCTGTGTCCACCATCTTGTTCTCTTTTCGTTTCTTTTTGATTCTTTTTCCACATACATTTCTCACCCCCTTGTGTACTATTTCCTTAGATATACTCCACTTCCCTTCTAGTGTTCTTTCGTATCCTTCAGTTCTTTGTTCTTTGAATGCCTTATCTATTTCTTTTTGATATTTTTGTTTACTTCCTCCTTCTTTAAGCTTATGCATTGAGATTTTTGAGTACTGACTGTTTTTCACTTTCAATTCTTGCCACTTGATTTTGACTTCTGTTTTGGCTAATCTGTGATTTGTTTCAATATCTGCCTTCTTTGCTGTTTCGATTGTTCCTGTTCTTGATTTTATTTCTCTTGTGTACGTAAAGTAATCAATTATACTTTTTGCTTCTCTTCCTTTTGCACCTCTCATGCAATGGCTGATCCCTAAAAGCGTTTCCTATCTCAAGGCCATTTACTACACAGAACTCTTCTTCTTCATTCTTTGTTCATTTCTACTAATGATTTCTTCACCCATTTCTCCCGTACATCCAATTCCCCTATTTTAATCCTTTCCTATCCTCACATTCCAATCAGTCGTTATTATTATCTTCTCATTTTCTTCGTCCAGTAATCGTTTATAATTGTTGCTAATACTTTTTGTTTATTTCAACAGTAGTATCTAGAAATCCTTTTTGGTTCTCCTTAATTGTAAAATGACAGATTTTACTTCTTGGAAATGTTCAGAATAATAAAAAGCCGCTTGCAACCATGTTCCCCAACGCGCAAGAATATTTGCTATTAATGTATCCACCTCCGGGTAACACCCTCGAATAGTTTGTGCCACAAGATGTAAAGCATGAACTTTACACGTAACATGTAAAAGTCCCTCACACTTTTCTTTAAGAGAACGGTCTACACTAGACATTGTCGCTAATAAGATTGCAAATTTCAGTTTAACAGGATCTAGTAATCACATTATACTATTCGAAATGGAATTTTTTTTACAATTTGTTGTCTCATCAAGACATTGCCACAGCTGTTTATCTTCTAATTTTGCTTTAATCCCATTTTCGATACCTTTACGTATACTTGGTAGCTCTTTCCGTAACGCTGTCCGTGATGGAAAGTTCCACTCGAGATTGTATGTACGGCAAAACTGCCGAAACAGTTCTTTATCGAGTAAACGAAGCGGTAGACCACAATCAATAAACATCAAAAGAAAATCCAACTGAAATTGCGGTTAAGGGGGCACGTTATCTTTTTCATTTCTGTGCTGTATATCATTTATATGTCTTTCACAGTCGCCTTTGTTCCAGCACATTGAACGTATTTTGCAAACTCTGCACAATGCTTTAGTTCCATTATAGTTTAAATCCGGAAATTCACTGATAAATTTAGCGACTTTATTAGCCGGTCATTTATTTTCCTTGCGTACGTTGGACATCCTTACATACATATATTTGTCTCTATAATTACGACTAACGATGCGATGGGTCCATGAGAAACTGTTGCAAGAAATCAATAATTTCATTCGCTGAAGTAGCCCGTACCGATTCATCTGTATACATACGTCGTGTTGTGGGCGCAGTAACCTTCCTTCTAACCTGGAACGAAACTCTCTGTGCCAGGACTAGTTATGATGTTATTGACGAAATCATACTACCCCGACGGTGTCCAAGGCCTCCATTGGGCCATGCACTCGTTCTCCTCCGGTGCGAGCTTAACCAGATCAGTACTCAGACTATTCTGCATGAAAGCTTCGATGAAATAGAATCTCAGTAAACTGTAGAGTATGTAAGTGCATACATTTTTCGATTAGTGCAATAATTAAACTTAAAAAATCTATCTCTTTCTAAACGCCGTGCATCATTCAACATATTACCGCGTTATATACGATGGTCTTACAATTTTAACCCGAGTACGTTATTAAAACCCGAAGCTTTTGAATGAAAAATCGGACGCCGTGAAATATTACCAGCAAAATTCGCGATGCGCAAAGCAATTTCGCATCCTTTCCGCCTTCGAGTAACAGCTTAACGCCGCTTAAGATACAATATTAAATGTAAATGCAACCGATTTCGAACGGTATAACGGCATAACGGCATAGCAGCGTTCGTGCCGCTGCTGGGAGACAGTAAATGCAATACGTACGGCCCCTTTGCGACCTTCTCCTCGACCTCGCAACAGAGTTTCCTCGGTCTGAAGCTACGGTTCGCGTTCGGAAATATATCACGATCGGTAGGTAGCTATTGTTCCCCCGACCAACACCACCGCAGTGGCGTACGTGTTTGTGTCGTTGCTTTCGCGGTGATTTGCGATCTCGAAACGTCGGGTGAAACCAAGGAACCGTAATTGAAGCGAAAACGTTGGAATAAATATAATATGACGGATGTTTATGTGTTCCATTTAGTAGGAAGAAGGAGACGAGTATTAAGGAACGTAAGCGACTGGAGAAGATGCAGTATTTTAGCAACGTTTCCGCGAAATTTGAGTTAGGAGTCGTTACGTGAAGTTGCTCGTTTATCTTGTATTGAAAATTCGCATAGAACGACACGTAGGAGACGTACGTATGCATTCAGTAAATATCGCTAATACCACTTGGAAATGCGCTACATTTACGAGAGCATCGTTCCGAAGCATTTCGCGTAAAGCGTCTTCCTCCTAAAGCGCCCCATACATTATCAAATTTTTTGTTGGAATTACCTGCACAGACGCATTTGATGCAGTTATTCGAAGATGTGTGGGTAAAAAATCGTTACGGTCTGTCGCTTGCCGATCAGAAATCTGATGGACCAGACCACCGATCGCATTGGCACACAATATGCACGTTCTATGGAATTTATTTTAGTATGTAATACCTTTTAGTATAAAATGACGGCTTAGGCTTGTATCTGAATCTATCTCGCGTTAGGTTTAAAACCTGTGAAATCATTTCTCACTTTTAGTGGCTTACTCCTCGATCATTGTGGCTTCGTACTTTAAGTATCCTCATAATGGATTGGGTTGAAAGATGTAAATTGATTATGTAGCGCAGGCCCCTGAATTCGTCCAACTTTTCCGGCAATGCGGATGACCATGCTTCTTGTATGAAGTCGGTCGTGAGGCTCTCCAACAACATTGACGAGAAGAGGACTATCAGAAGTGCTGGCTCTCCGCCATGTGCTTTTCGCTAGCTCCATGGTAAATAGGATAAAACTTGGGACGTTGAAATTGTAACGTTGTGCTTCTCGGGGTGCCAGATATATGCGACAAGTCCTTCTCTAGGCACCGGATATATCTGAGACGGTTCGTATTTGTTGACACCGGCTAAATAATAACAAATGTTGGTCTCGGTTTCCAGGTATCAAATATACATGACATGTGTTTGAATGTAGACCGCGGTCCTTTCTTGTCTCGGGGATATTTTAGTGGACTTAAAATTATACTAATTTTAAATTCTCTCATTTAACTTAACTTGTTCTTATAACGGTGATGGATATAGAATACTGCTTAATGGTCCTGTAAAATAGCATGTACTTACACGTCGCCGTCTCTATGGGTTCGGCAAGCTAGTTGGTACATCCGCTCATAGATATTATCAACAACGTTGAAGTAATTCTTATGCGCTGTCAAAAATATTTAAAACATGTTAAAATTTTGTAGAAGTAAACAATGTTTAGCTTCAATATTTACAATTTAATGATTTGGACGTTTCTTTGATGGGATTAAGCGCAATGTCGGTATATCATCTACCGGGTTGCTTTTGTTGTGTTCAGGGTACAATGTCGGAATGAAAAATAGGTAAGTACTATTTACAAAGTTTTATTTACACGAGATAACTAAATGTTCCTTCAATAAAATAATTTCGGAGAACAACGAACTATATTAAATAATACAAAATTCTGTTTCAATCATAATCTGATTACATTAACTCAAAATAAAAGATAGTTTCTCGGAAAAAATAAAGATATAAACATCGGAGAGTGTAACGGTATGTATCTTAAGTCGTCTATCATAAATGTACAACGGGAACGGGCTTTACGGTCATCAATAAAACCAATTTCGGACTTATATTTTAAAATAGCAAGATAATAGCACGGCTCACGGAATAATTCAGGCGCCGGTCTTTACAATGAGAACTACTACATAGCTGAAGGCTGTCATTTAGGAAGACTTGGACATATCCTTCAGATATCAATGTGAGAACCGGCCACTGGAGTATATCCCCTGCCTAAAAAATATCATACAAGGTTTTCGAAAATAAACTTATAATCTAAGAGTTAAATTTATACAATAAAAATTGAATGAAATTGCAAGCTAATTTAAAGATTTGTGAGAAAAGATTAATGTACTAATTTTACACTCTTTTCTTTCAGCATAAAAGTTTTTAAATTAGTGTGAACAGGGCACAGTTCATCACAAGATCTTCTGCTAAGTGTGTCTCACAAACCATGGGGCAGCGATCACGAATCAACCAAGTATTGCCACCTGAGTCACAGATGTAATTTCTTGTACAATGCCTCATGTTGAATCCAAATATGATCGCTGAATTGCTCTAGCACGGCGGGATTTCGAGATATCCTAAGCTCAAAGTGCTAAAAAGATGGTTTTCGGTTATATTTGAAGTTATGTTATAAGAACAGCGATTTTTTTGCTCATTTCTGCGTATGCTATCATTTAGTACTAGTCTTCCCCTTCAAAATTGATGTAGTTGCCAAAAATGTAGCTTTCAAGCTCCGAAATCTTCTAAAACAGCAAAGAGTTTGTGTCAAAGAACTAATTAATGATGTTCTATAAGAGGCTGACTTTCAAAATTTAGCGACAAAATTTCCAGGCTTAAAATATGTTTTCCCGCCCATCCGTAAGCATACAATTGGGATAAATGTTTAATATATTTAATATAGTTTGTTCCTTTCTATTTTATTCAGCCATTAGTATCGCAGCGTAGCAAAGACGTTCACTTTACAGCTGCATAATCGAAACTAACGAAAATCGCACGAAAAGCTTTATAATGTGAGGGGTATGGGAATTGTTGCCTGTTTATCACGTAGAGACATCATCACAACAGATAGCAATATTGTCAGCAAGCAAGTAGTATCAGCACGGGATTAACCCTAGACTTGTCATCCAATTAGCTAACCGAAGAAGACCGTCGAACAATTCTCCTGCAAATAACCAGTACCGCTGGTGTTAATAGGAAGGACCACACTGTAGTGGTTTTGCATAGTCACCATTAAAACGATCCCCCCATGCAACGCTCTAACCTATACTAAGGCAGTGGATTACTTGATAGCCTAGGAAGCTTTCCTGTATAGGGAGGATCCATAATGCAGCTATTGTAGCCTAAATGCTGTTAGATTTCTCGCCTTCTCGTTGTTCATAAGCGTAACCATCATCATAAGCCAATATTACGTACATGAATCTCATACTGAAAGATTGTGATGCTATGCGAGGATAATGCATCAGCTCACAAGAATTGTACTTCAATTGCTATCCCGAATGATTACTATAAAAACCACAAACAGCAGGAACTATTTTTTATGGTAAACTGTAGCTGCATGACGGCAAACAGGACAAGACAAAGAATTTTTTCGAAATGCCTCAAAGATTTGCTTATCGTTACTCTAAGCGCATCAACCTTTTAGAAGATTATGTTAAAAAAGGATCACGTAAGTCATTGACGAATAACACAAACAAAAGGGGTCCCAAGACGAATCCCTGTGGCACACATTGTAAAACTTCCATAGCAGAAGAGTATAGGATTCGATCACATCTAATTGACACAAATTGGGTACGGCCGCTTAAGTACGATGCTATCCAGTGCTTACAACGTGCTGGTATACCACAAATTGACAGTTTCTGGAGCATGAGCTCATGATCTATAGGATCAAACGCTTGTGTCAAATCAAAAAACAGGCCATCAACCTGAGCTCCGTTGTCAACAGACAACGGAGCAGACAGATGTGATCTAAAGTCTCAAAAAGAGCATCTTGTGTAGGTCTGAAGTTAATAAAACCAAATCGATTCGGGGCTAAATCTATTCATAAAAGACATTATTTTCTGGAACGTTACGTCTTGAAACACTTGTGAAAAACAAAACAAGATGGATACTGGTCTATAAAGTGACACAGCTCGTTTATCCCCCTTTTTTGTAAATCTGCATTACTCTGGTTGCTCCCAACTGGGGGATTGGTGCAATTTCAGCTTGGTTTCAAGTCGAAAGTTTGTTGAGTTGCTAATTGCGATACTTGCCAAAATGTACATAAGTAAAAATCCTGATAGTCCAAATGTGAAAAACATTCTTTTTGGAAAATGAACACTTAGGTGATCTCGTTAAATATTTAACAGAACATGTACTCAAAGATCTGAAGAATTTCTCAGAAGATATTTTTCAATAAAACGAGTTTAACAAACTTGCAACAAGTGGTGTGGTAATAATTAAGTCGCCTTTAACGGAAAGAGGAGAGTAGCAAGCGCATACACACATGTCGCCCGAGAATATTTGCGATGTTTACGAAACAATTAGACCACCGCCATAGCACGCCGCTTCTTTATGTTAACGGCCCGTTTAATATGACGTTAATTTGATTATACGACGACGCGGGCAGATGCGTGCGTCACAGTGAAAGTGGCAAGTCGGAAAATTACTCACGCAACTGGAATCCGACGAACGCCGCCACATAGTATAGCGTTCGAGCCATAAACTTTACATTTAAAGTCCAATTCAATTTAGGCGATAGCGTATACGTACACATATGGCAAAATGAATCGCGTAAGTAGTCGCTAAATTAATAAATAACGCTTGCGGGTATCGAGCGAACCACTAAAGTTAAATTGAACGCTTAGGTTTAGAACCGGGATGACGTGACGCGCAAACTAGACGGTTTTCACGTGCTACTAATGAAAACATACTGGAATCTATAGCGTTGAACAGGTCCTGATTAAACTTTGGAAATATTGCTTATACAGGGTGGCGGAGACCAAATGACCACATTTGAAGTGGACGTCTTACCTTTAATTTTCGAGTTATCGGGATGAAAAAAATCACAATTTGTAGCTAATGAACGGAAGTTTTATTGTAATGCAGAAGAAAAATTAATTATGAAAAAGAATTTCCGATAAATGCCGTCCTTCCTCGGTGACGCTTTCCTGCAGACGGTCTTTAAAGTTCCTCATCACATCCTCCAACAGTTCAACCGGTATTGCTGCGATTTCACGTCGTATGGCGTCTTTTAAATGTGGAATAGTGCGTGGTTTGTCAACGTACACTTTTGACTTCAGGTGCCCCCATAAGAAGAAATCGCGGGGGGTGAGGTCGGGCGAGCGAGGTGGCCACGAAACGTCACCATTTCTGGAAACCATCCAAATGAGAATGTGCTTCGTCCGATGTGATGATCAATGTAAATTCGTTCTGAAGAATATCCAACATGCGCTCACTGAATTGCACACGTTGAACGTTGTTAGTTGGAAGGAGCCTCTGGACGACCATTATCTTGTAGAGATGGAATTTTAAATGTTTTTTTTAAATTGTTTAAAGGCTCCGACGCGAAATTCCAAGTGCTCGGCCGCGTTTTCTCGTTGAACGTCGTGGGCTTCTCTCAACAGAGACTCGGACACGATCCACATTCTCGGGTGTCACCACAGTTGGAACACGTGTAGAGGGGGTCTTTGGGACAATATTATATTGTTGACGAAAATGTTTAACCCACTTCGAAATCGAAAGGTTGTTCGGGAGGGTTGCATGCGGAGCGAGGTTAAAATATGTTCGGAAGGCGCGCCGCGTGGCCGCCATACACTCATTATTACGAAAGAACGCCTCCACGGCGAACGAACGATGTTGAGCACTCCAACGGGCCATGGCAACTAAACTTCCCAACGAAGGCTACAGAATGAGACCTTGAACGATCTTCCCCCACCTACCGACCGCAAACCACGCCCTTTTCAAATGTGGTCATTTGGTCTCCGCCATCCTGTACAATGCGGATAGTTAGGAAGTTTTTCGCAGAATTAAGCTTAGCACCATTACAAAACACCAATTTAATAAGCTTCGTCAATAGCATTGTACAAGATGGCTCAAAATGGACGTTGTGGTTTAAATTTCTTATAAGTTTTTTATTTAAGCGATAATTATATTATATAGGTATATATTTGTTAAACAAAGTAGATTAATGTGGAATATTTTTGGTTTAATTGTGAAAAATGAAATCTCATCTCATCTCGCAAGTGGTCGTCATTTTCTGCCTCGCCCATTCGTGCTCTTTTCAAAGCATTTTCTATAGCCTTTTGCAAAATTTCAGGTGTTATGGCCTCGATCTCAATTGCCAAAGTTGCTCTTTAGTTGGAGGATGGTTTTTGTCTTATTAGCGTACACTCTCTCCCTCACATATCGCCAAGGGAAGCAGTCAGAAGTGGTTAAATCCGGTGAACGCGGAAGCCAATTGAAATCGCTTCCGCGCGAAATAATGCGTTCGCCAAAGATATCCCTTAACAGAGCCATTGAGTCCCTTGCAGTGTGCGCTGTAGCTCCATCTTGTTGGAACAACAAAGTTGAATGGTTTTAAAAAATTTTCATCGCTCGATATTCACCAATATTGATGGAAACTACGACGCCGTCTTCATTTTCAAAGAAGTATAGGCCAATGATGCTTTCAGACGATATACCGCACCAAATAGTACACTTGAGTGGGTGTAATAGTTGCTGCTGAACTGCTCTTGGATTCTTAGTAGTCCATATCCCGTTTTGTTTGTTTACGAACCCATTTAATGGAAAATAGGCTTCATCATAACCAAATTGTGAATAAAATCTGGATTTCCTTTTGCTTTTTGTCTGAAATAAATGGAATAATCAAGCCGTTGCTGGTAGTCTGTCGGCTTCAATTTTTGCACAAGCTGAACTTTATATTGGGGGACCATATCATATATTTTCATGCGTGTGCGCTGTACGTCGTCTTCCGACACCACCAAGATTCCTTACTGTTCCTTGTTGTCGAAAATTTGCAACCAGATGGTTTATTGTTGGCTCTGAGGGTTCAATCCGCACACTAAAATATTGAGGATGTACACGCTGAATCAAAACAATGGACCGCTGATTTTTAAAATAAAATTCAATGATTTTGGTGCGTTGTTCGATTGTGTATTGCTCCACTTTAAAACTTCCCAAGTCTTCTTTACAAAAAAAACTGAAATGATATTTAAAAAAAAAATGAAATAAAAGAGCTATGAGGAATTCAAACTACAACGTTCATTTTGCGCCACTCGACACATAAGTTTTGTCCGCTGTATACAAATACGTGATGATAACTTACTTGACCTTGGTGAACTCTCCAACAACACGGAAATTTTTTTTTTATAATGAATCAAACAATTGTAGAATAATTTACTACAAATTGTTTGAGAATATAAGACTGGCTATGACTAGAGGCAAATCCCTACTATTCGATTGTGATTAACGGATTGTATTTCTATTAAATACATTATTCTTGTAAAATATTTGTCAAGTAACAGATTTACAAAGGTTGCTACAATAGTGTACAAGTTTTAGTTACATACGTTGTAAGGAAATGCAACAATATTGTTCTAAAGATTGCATAATAGGTACAATATGTATGCAGTGTTCTTATAATTATAATGGTCGAATTTACAGGTGGCATCGGTCCGCCACGAGAAAGTTACCAACACCTGTGCTGCTCCGCAGCTATGTGAGATACCATCCCTCCAAACATTCGACAAATTTGGAATAAAAAGGTACACTACGGAAGACTTCATTCTGAAACTAGTACCAAGCATTGTTAGATCTTTTTTTTTCAACCCTACTGCAAGGTCGGACCTGGTGATGGAATTATCGGTTGTACTTCTTACTAATTTTTCGAATCCTTCAACCATATCTAAAAACCCTCGTTCACTATGGTTGTGCCCACGTTGTTCATCTCTTTGATGTTATAGATGGAGCCACCCATGGCAAAAGTAATGTGGGGAGAGGCAGATCAGTCAACCGGCATGTTTTTGCCTACCCGGTATCATCAGCGTTACTCCGAGTGCTTCCCTGCTTCACACTGCTATTTGCCTTTCGGCTTATATCGATAATTTCCAAAACAGATAGTTGCAAAGTACTAAATTCTACGAGGTAGGCGCCATAAATTCTCGGCCTGACAGGCTTATACAGATTCTAGCGCGCTCAAACTCCGTTGCGCCATAGTTGCAGATGTGCGAGGCCTACACTATATATATTGCCGCTCGAAGAGTAGTAGCTTTTAGTAGCCAACCAGATAACGTTACTAGTGCATGAAAATGCCTCAGGAAACGAAAATGGAGTACGGTGCGATTATTAGTTTTTAACAGAAAAAAAGGACATAGCCTAATCACATAAAACGGCGGTTAGACGACGTTTATGGTGTGTTATCTCCTTCAAATTCCAATGTAAAAAAGTGGGCAAAATGTTTCCACTTGGGGCAAGAATCCCTTGATGATGATGAGCAAGGGTACAAGGGTATAGAATTATTAATTGATCGTTGTAATAAATGTATTGAAGTTAGGGGAGGTTATATTGAAAAACAAAAATTATTATATTTTACGAAGGGCCGAGAATTTATGGCGCCTACCTCCTACATATACGTTAGTGCTTATTACCGACTTTTCACGAATTACTGCTGTACTATTAGCCCCATTATTTCCTCCCATAACCATACCAATGAAAAGATTAATGTCGGTTTCATTATTATGTAGTGCTGGTTTGAAGAAGCTGACAGTAATAAGCGCCACCGGCAATTTCAACTCGACACCATAAAAAGTCCCAGGGATGCTAAGAAGTACTCCTAACTTGCCTCCATTCTTACGACTGAGTATCTATAGAGTTCGTGCGGAGTAAAATGAGGGACACGGTAGAGGAAACGGGAGAACTACTCTAACACAAGGGGCAATTACCGTCAACTACCATATACAATATAAGTGAAGCACGGTTTGCTTTGGGGTGAAACTGCTCGTTTTCGATGATTTAAAGCGTTCAGCATCGACCGATTTTCAAACCAGAAGGAAAATCGCTTTACCTATTAATCTACACTAACGAATTATCACGGTTGGACGTTATTCTAATAAAATACCACTTAGGATAATCGTGGGCAATAGTCGTTTACTTTTATTGGTCTCGTTGAAGTGGGCGTTAAACAGGCATTAAACAGACATCAAGAGGAATTTTCTTCGATAGAATATGAGGATAATGAATTGAGTATGCTTTAATTGTGCTTATAAAATATGTACTGTAGGTAGATACATTAAAGTTAACATGGTGTAATTTTCTATAATATGAAGCAAGTGTTAAATCACAAAAAATGTTCACTAGTTACTAAATGCTACCGTAACGTAATCTGCTTGAATCAGACATTTATCGAGCTTAAACCTCCAACCATCGCTGTAGCTGATAAAAACATTTGCGATGGGTTGGATTCGCTTTGTCATTTAATCCGAATTTCATGTAATTCTTAAAGCGAGGTAATGTCTGAAAAGTTGTGAAACACTCACCCTCTTAAGCAACGTTATCAAGAAGGGGCTTCATAGAAATTACCATACATTAAAAGTAGAAGGACCATTATCAGTATTATCACCCACTGGATGAGGGCCGTAAAAAGTTGACAGCATTAGATATGTTTCCACAGTTGAACAATGTTCGCCGTGGTGAAAAAATGTGTTTACATTTTGAAGAATATCGTTCAACATTTACGGATGTAACATATGTATAATTAAAACTCAATTCATTTAGATTTCCTTCTGGATTCAAGCTCAATTCATTTGGATTTTCTTCTTCGTTTTTCGCATTGGTGAAATCATATCCGAAGAATCGAAGTGGTTATGTATACTACAACGGATTCACTTCAACGGAGTATAGCATGCCGTCGGATGTACCCCAAGGATCTAATTTAGGACCCTTACTATTCTTACTTTATATGGATGATCTATTAAAGTCACTTACCTGCCCTGCGTTGGCCTACGCTGATGATTTAAAAATCTATTCAACGATCTCTGGGCCTGATGATATTGCTTTGCTGCAAGGCAACTTGGATGCGGTCGCTGAGTGGTGCAAGAACAACGACCTGAAACTCAATATTGTTAAATGTTGCAAAGTCACATATACAAAAAAAAATAGAACGTTTAATTAATACTTACCTCCTGTGTGGCACACCATTATCCACCAGTGAAACCTTTCATGATCTTGGAACTCTTTTCGACAGTACACACAAAAATATTAAAGAAATACAAATAGAAGTGATTTAGGTCCGTAGGTTTCCGCGATCGTCAATAATATTCTCTTAGTTTCCGGGTTGGAACCGCCTCTTTGTCGTAGCTTTAGCGGACGTTTCGTCCACACTCATATGTGACATCTTCAGGGCTGTAACTGCACACTGACTGTGTGCAGTTACCCCAGTTCTAACCCGGAAATCAAGAGAATAGAAGTGATTTACTCCAATAATATTCCTTTGTTGTGTTTTGTTATTCAAGTTCTTTTCTGAACGCATTTAATTACAACACTTAGAGTTTACAGGGCGAACCAAAACTTAAGAAAATTTACAAAAATCGAAATACCTTTGGAGCGACAAAAGATATCAATTGCAGACTTGCAGTAATTAGGTAGACATGGAAATCCTATTAGCTATAGATTCCTTCCTTGCAGATATTTGCATACTATTTTGGATATTAATTTAATTTGCAGCAGGCTGTGATTTAAATAGAAATGAAAAGTGTATCGCAGTTGGCTGTGGTTGACTATAAACAAAAACTATCGGTTGCAGATGAGCGAAAAGACGCTGAGACAGTCGAGGCTTTTTAGCTCAGGTTATTTGAGAGAAAGCATATTTAGTTACATGTTGTATTTTCGAAGCAATTTTCAGTGTCAATAGCGTATAAATTTAGTTTCAAGTTTAAATTGAATTCGAGTTGGGTCATTTGACAGAACGCGGAGTTTCATACGTGGTGTACTACCGTAGAGAGGGTACTTAAACCTCAGTTTTAAGATTAATTTCTCTTGTGTCACCAACTCATCATTATTCTTTCAAACTAACGAAAGGATATCTAGTGTAATACTTAAAACAGGGAAATTGTTCAAAAAAATTGAATTTTTGTGAATTAGTTAAATAATTAGATGAACTGTGGGTTCGAAAATGATGTTACACACCCTTTCGGCAATTTTAAACGAATTTTTATGTCAGTAAATGGAAATTACCGAAAGTTAAAGCGGAAAAATGTCATATAAACTTTATGTTAATATGGGATTCACGGGGAACTGCCAATTCTCCAACCTTCACTTCTACCTCGAATTTTTTTACTATGATTTGAATATTACACACTTCGAAACTTGGAACACGGTCAAAGTACTAGTTACATCGATGAAAGTTTGACCAGATGTAATCAAATTAATTGGCGTCCCTTTACCTCATTATTTTAATCACGATGGCGATTGTTTCTTCCACGGCAAATTTTGATAATTCCTTTCCAAACATAATTTGATGCTGAATTTCCGATAAATAAACCTATTTATTAATCTGGCATAGCGTAATGAATGCAGAGACGCGACTGGATGACTCTAATATGATAATCTATGATCCAGAATTCCAATGCCAACTGTTCAATAATAAATTTCACTGACATACTTGACCTTACGAAAGATATTTAATTTATGAAATTATGCTCGAAATGCCTCTGAATTTACCCTGTTGTTTGTTGTAGGAATGTTTTTCGTTGATTTTCAAGATTTATGAAATGAAGAAATTCCACAGAAGAGGAGTTTCGTCCTCATTACTCCAAATTTGTCATTGTCCGAACTTAATTAAATTATTTAATACCCCCACTCTGAAGATCGGAGGCTCGGGGATGACTAGAGGCTTCGGGAAATGAGCTAATATCCGCCAGAGGGAATTTCGCATTCACGAATAACACCACTACACTAGTTATTCCCGAATCTACAATCTCCCCTAGTAAGATATTTCATATTTCATATTATTGAGATATTATAAGTCTAGGGCCATTTGAACTTGCGCAAAAGTAAATCTATCCATATATAAGATTTAATTACATGATCAACGTAAATTACAAATAGGATAGGTGTCCGCATTGATTCCTGTGGCACGCCACAACAGAGGGATTTCATTAGTTTTAACCTGCTGTTTGAAAATTTATAGAATACTAACGTGTCAATGTTTGATGCGTTTGGGAAAATGCAAAGAGAGATAACAACGTGCCTCTCACACTCAAAATCAATCTCCAACAGAAAATAAAAAGAGACATAAGCAAAAAGAGGGAGGAAATAATGAGAAAATGTATTACAATACGTTTTAATTCTGTTACATGAAACGAACATTGTTTGAAGGCAGATTATTTTCGGTCTGGTTTAGATAAAGGCAATGAGTGCCTACAGACGAATAATCTTTTGTTATTCTTGTCGAAGCGAACCAAATATTGAATTTCTAAGTGCTTTCTCGGAGAAGTAATGCACGTTCAATGCTAGAGATGTATCTTTTTCCCATTTCCTTAGCGAAACAAAGCTTCCACCCACAAGCTTCCAATCATATCGTATTTCCATTAATTTTTTCGTTCTTTGCGCATCCGTTCCACGGATTACCGCTTCGCCGAGGAATCGTTACACGCCCTTGGTGATTAATAACGCCCGAGTTTCACGTTACTTTGCAAAATTCAATGACAAATTACGAGCGAAATGAAAACTAGAGGCGTTCGTGCAGATATCCGTATAGTTTATGGAATTGGATCTGCTTCATCATGGTCTAGTCACATCCCCCTTTCTCCGCTTCTAACATGAGGGCGCTGTAATATCGCCTAATTATAACCGCACATCGCGATAGGGTTAAATAAATAGCAATCACAAGCCGGAGATGAATATTTGAAATTTTGATAAATTTCCTCACCTAGCCGTCTCATTAATCAGCCACGCCGCAACTAGATGTCGCATTAATCGTTACGGTAGCGCGCTTTTTTGTACCTTCGAACCATAAACATGAATTATCATTTAGCTGAGTTTTGTGTGTGCTATACGAAAACGTCATCAATTACTGGCGATAGTTGACGCCACGTAAAATAGAGATTTCCATATTTAGACAGGTAGGTCTGGATGTAAATAGTTAAACAAATTTAATGTTTGCTGTGGAACGTTACACGAAATGCAGCAGGTGTTGGTGAAATGCGTTAATTTGCTCAAAACAGGCTCTAGAGTGGTTATATTACGAACATACCAAAGCTATTGAGATGTGCTTTCTCAGGGGAATTTGTTAAAAATTTGAATTTTTGCAATTTAATTAAAATTCTAAATTCTCTGTGTGATCGGGAGTATTCCTGGATACTCTTTTGGCAATTTTCGTATGACCTTTGAAATGAATAAATTGAAATTTAACGAATATTAAAATTTCAAACGTGAATTAACCTTGAATTCGAATGAAGCTGTCACACAAATACTCTGTTTATTATGACATTTGCAGGAATCTGCCTGCTCTAACCTTGAATCTTTTCTTCTTTGAAATTATACTCAATAACTAACACTTCAAACTGAGACCGCAGTCAAAACACAAGTTGATTCGACTAAAGCTGAGTCATAATTCATTAAATTTCTGGCGTCCCTCTACTGCTTTATTTAACCGCGATGGCGATTGTTTCATTCCACAGCAAATTTTGATGATTTTTGTCTAAATATAAATTTTATGATGCATTTCGATGAAAGGAAGTTATTTATAGAAATAACATGCGAGAATGAATGCTGTAACGGTACCATATGACGACTCTATACTAAAAAGAACCACTGACAACATAAATATGACGAATTTTACTGACGATTTACTGAATAACATTAGGACAGAGATTTAATTTTCGGAATGATGTTTGAAATACCTTTGAATGTACCCTGTTGTCTGTTTTAGAAATAGTTTATATTAATTTTGAGGATTAACAAAAGGGAGAAATTTCTCAGAAGATGGATTTTTATCTACGTTACCCTAATATCGCCGTTATCTAGACTTGTATGTTTTATATAATGTCCACACTTCAAGGCCAGCCAACCTGGGGGGAAATTATGACTGTCGAAATGAGCTTTTTCTCCACTAGAGGGACTTTTCGTTACAATCGAGTAGCTATCCTGAACACCCTACACGTTAGACGCAGAAATTCGTGCTTTTTTTCTCTGTGGTTATATCCTTCTTTTTCCCATTATGATGACAATTGAACGTGAAAATAGACGCATACAAATAAAATTAAAGCTCTTTGAAATGTAAGTTCCTTGGAAAATCGGTAAAAATACTGTTTTTGTTTATTTTTGCCATGATACTAACGAACTAATGAACAACACAATTCAAACTAAACGTAATTATTGTACGTGCCAATGTGTGGTTCTATTTCCATGGCCAAGAACTATATGTAGTGGCAGAATGAAATAATTGTATCTAAAACTACTGAAATTCCAACAACGTACGTGGTTCTATTTATGTGTATTACTAACATGATCAAATCGTTAAAAAGGTTTTATTGTCGAAAATATCCCCGGAAAATTATTGATATAAAGCGTCTGAAACCATAAACCATCGTGAATAGCTCCGCAGCGCACTCCTATAACAAATGTTACTTACTTGTTGTCACCAGACATGCACAATACGGAAGAAAATTAATTAAAAATTTTTCCTTACAAATATGGATTTGATCGTTCCACCATAATACATTTTTTTTTGCAATAAATGGAACTAAATTCAAACGAATATCATGCCATGTCATTTTAGGAGGTTGGCACTAACTGCATACCAGTTTACATATTCTAACCGGACCTTCCGCGTCGACGGAGATTTGTCGCGCGGTTTGAATGCAGAATAAGGACACTTTTAAAGTGGAATTCAGAAAATTTACGTTCCACGAGTTTT
Organism: Dynastes maya; assembly: GCA_029619315.2. Classification (NCBI taxonomy): domain Eukaryota; kingdom Metazoa; phylum Arthropoda; class Insecta; order Coleoptera; family Scarabaeidae; genus Dynastes; species Dynastes maya. Next base: position 13,834,285 of record JAROYE020000003.1, on the reverse strand, counting down.
CTGCCGAGTCATTCGATCTTGTGCATGCGCTTGATTGATTCCGCTCGATATGCGAGAGGATATGGAGTAGAAATTTATAGAAGTTTAATATACAACCCTGTCACGACTTTTTCCACACACACATCGTTCATAAATTTTACGAGATCGCAGAATTTATATCGCGGCGTCGCGCACATTCCCTCAAGATTCGATCGTATCTGTTGGATTTTGACGTCTCTTTGAGATAAACTTGGTTGTATATTTATATATACTTCCTCGCCCATGGAAGAGAGGTAATAATTTTAGGTGTTTCTAGATACCAATTTCTCAAATAAAAGTGGGTAGTTCTTATAAATGAGAGCCGTTTATCTATACGTATATACAGGGTGAGTCGGGAGGAACAGACTAAGCTCCAGAAGTGTATTGTACACGTGAAAGCAATGTAGAAATGAAGAAACAAGTTACAAATTATACGCAGTCTAATGACAGTAATCACCTTACTCTACGATATCACTATATTTAAGCTGAATTTTATCCGCAGGTAATCACGTTAATGAACAATGAACCCTCTTATTCACGCACATTAGGCTGTACATAATAACAAACGTATTTATTCTCGCATTTCATAGGAGTATACGTCACGATGGGCGTATAAGTCCTCGTAGTTACCTAAGAATCTTTATCAGGAGTGAAATTTTCGCTTCGAAACGGTCAGTCGCATATTCTCTGGACCCTTGTTGGTTGTTAGTAGCCCCCGAAAGCGGGCAGAGCTGCCCAGAAACCTGCAGCCTTTGCGTGCTACGCATTTACCAAATGGCATAACACTTCTGTGTTATATAGAGCACTCAAGGTACGTCTTCTGTCGATCCTTTTGGTTCGAGAGATTATTGGTTTGAGCAGATCGTCCAGAATACGAAATGATATTGGTCTTTATCCCGGATCCCGATTAGCACCCCGCAATAGTTCCGAACCTACCGTCATCGAAAGTACTTCTATCCGACTGAACCCTCAACTTATCATCCGAGCCGAGCAGCTTGTCAGCCACACCTTTGTGAATGTGAGTTAGTTTTAAGTTCTTATTTCTTTGTACAACATCACGAACTATAATTAGGATCATTTGTTCTTAATTTGAGCCGATTTGTATGACTATTTGTTGTCATTTCTAGTTGGATGTGATTTTTAATTATAGTTCGTATCATCTTATTACATGCTCGATCGAGCAGTCAATCGTGTATTTAGTTAAAAGAATTGAATTTACGCCTAACGCGACTACCGCAGAATAATTTACATATTTATTAATATTAACTTTTTTCACTTCGATAATTTTGCACAATTCATATTTTCTGCTTGATCAATTAAAAGCTTGTTAAACATTTTGTATTCTGAAACCATATACTACACGCACGATCCCTTCTTACCTCTCCCCGAAAACTCTGAATGGTTCTTGAGGAGATTTTTACCATCCAGCGAGGCGACGGATTTGCATTCAATGGCTACCCAATTTACCATCCGTCCTATTACACAGGAGTTTGAATATCGAATCGTCGCCGTCGTGAAGAATACGACGTGCGTGTGCAGTCAACGACTTCTGCAACAACTTAATACGACCGGGGACTGCTGTCGTTTTCTAGGATAAGACTGCTTCGCCTTTGGGCCCTTTCTTGTTGCTAGATGTTCATGTTATATTTCTGTTCCATCTTGGTTTTACGCTTTTCTTGCGCAAGTTTCAGTGTCTGTCGTCGTGATCGAATCCTTCACTTTCCTTATTCTCACCTTGGGCGGAGGACGGTTTTGAGGTTCCACCATCCCCTGTACAAATGGATGGCTTGATGTTCTAGCTCTGTTCCAGGCTCCGTTCCACAGTTGTTGTATATGCTGTCTTAAGAAAGGTATTTGCAGATCAGCTCTTATTCTGTCATTCCGAACGTATCGAGGAGCCCTAACGATTGATCGCAACAATTTATTTAGTAGAATTTTTTTAGTTTTCCGTCCGCGACCGTTGCTCAAGCGATCGCCCCATATGTTAAAACCGGCCAAGGTGGATGTATAAAGGAGAAGCTTATTTCGTGAATCCAGTACACTGTTATATTCTAAGAACGGCATTAATAAGTTCTTGGCAGCAGAGAATTTTCCTTGCACTTCTTCAATGTGCCTTGCCCAGGTGAGTGGCTTGTCAATCATCAGCCCTAAATATTTTACTGGTGCTGTCCAGGGCAGTGCCATCTCTCCTATTCGGATGCTCCTTGGGGTTTCCTTTAGTTTGTACGTAAATCATACAGCTTAACATTTCTCCTCGTTCACGTGTAATCTTCACCGGGCGAACCAATGGAGGAGCCGATCAAGCTCATCCTGTAGGCGTCTAGTCAAAATCTTCTAGTCCCTACATGACGAGAAGATTGCAGTGTCGTCCGCGTAAATGGCCACCTCAACCGCGGGACCCTTGGGGATGTTGCTTGTGAAAAGTATATTCAGATCAGGGGCTAAAAGTGATCCCTGAGGTACACCTGCTTCTATAGGTCTGACTGTCGATGTTGTACGTCTGATTCTGACCGTAAAATTTCTCTTGTAGAGATAACTCGTGATAGGGTTCACCAAATTTGGATTTACACCTATTTGCACGAGTTTATAAATAATTCCTTTGTGCCACACAGAATCGAAGGCGCGGCGGGCGTTCAAAAAGACCGCTTGCGTTGTCTCCATTCTCTCCGGCGCGTCCCTAATGTAGTCCGTTTGTCTTAAAAGTTGGTATTCCGTTTATAGACCAACTTTGAATCGAAATTGTTCCTGCGAGACGGGATCGACCTCGATGATTTCGTCTCTTAAGCGGCTTAGAACGACCGCCTCCGCTATTTTAGATAAACTGGAGAGAAGGGTAATAGGCCTATGGTTCCTTCCCCGATTTAGGGAACACCACTATTTCAACATGCTTGCATGACTTAGGGAAATATGTCAGGTTTAAGATGGCATTAATTATGACAATCAACTTGGCAATGGCCTTTTGCGGTAGGTGTAAGTATTTGATTGGTAATGTTATCAAAACCTGGTGCCTTGCTATTTCTGGTCCTCTTGATTATTGCGGAAACTTAATCTTCGCTGGTGTGCTTGCAGTTTAGATAGATTCTTTACAGTGGCGTTCACCGTCTTTTCTAAATCTTCCTCTTCCCCCTCATCTTCAGGTTCTTGGAAAACGGTCTCCAGGTAGTCCGCATGCGCGTTCGCCTTATCATATTCCGTGTAAACCAATCCACCCAGTTCGTGCATGGGTTGGTTGAAGCTCTTGTATGTTCCTCTTCGGAGAGCTTTACTGTATCTCCAAAACGGTTGTGAGTGCATGAATCTTATCGCACCACATCTCATTCCGGTGCTTTGTCGTAGCTTCTTTCACCCTTTTTTTACTTTTTTATGAGACGATTAGCGATCGCCCTGTCATCCGGGCTTATTAAAGTCGTCCTAATCCTTCTGACTGCCTTTCTTTCCTTCTCAACTAAATCTCTCAAGTTAGCTGGAGGTCTCTTCGTCTTTGATATCGTTAGTCAGCTCAACGACCTCTCTGTCGATGTCCCTTTCCGTTGTTATGGAGATAGCCGCAGTAGCCGTCCTCTCTATCAGTCGTCCGGACAATGCTCCCCAGTCTATCCACCCCCGAGGCCGCAGGCGCACAGGATTGTGGTCGGACGACAAGTCCGATAAGGTCTCAGCCGACATCCCCACCGATAAGTTCCTCATGAGGGGGACGTTGAAGATATCCATTCTCGCGCCGGCGCCAAAATAAGTAAGCCCTCCAAGAGAGTGCAACAATTTAATAATATAGGACGGGTAAAGCTAAAGCAAGGATGTAATAAAACAACATAGTTATTTGTTTTATTACAGTCTTACTTCACCCCTCCTGTACATCGCAGTGTCAATAACCAAAATATATTAGTAATATTGATCTACAACTATACGAGGTGTGGCAATTAAATAACTGGACTGGTTCTACTATCGGTAAACAGCGAGCACGCCACGGCAGGTTTGAACATGTATGTGCTTGTAGATGCTTCCCCCACCCTGAGCTCGATGGGCACGGTTGTACGTCGCTCAGTCTCGCTGTAGCAATTGTCCGTTCAAATCCTTACGCTAGCGTCGCGTCGGAAAAATGATGAGTGTTCAGATCGAGCAACGAGTTAACCTCAAGTTTCTTGTGAAACACGAGGTTCTAACTACCCTCCGTGAAGAAGTGGGATGACGAAGACCCGATTTGTGGAAGAGCAAATCCTGAATGCTCCACTAAGACAATGCGCTAGCCCATTCTGCCTTGTCTGTGAAGGCGTTCTTTGCGAAATTCGGCATCACCGTGTTGGGCCACCCACCGTACTCGCCCGACCTGGCCCCTTGTGACTTTTTTTTATTTCCTAAGGTAAAATCGGAGCTTAAGGGAACAAGATGTGACAGTGTGGAAGCGATGAAAGCGAAAGCGACGGAGGTTCTCAACAAGCTGACAGAAACGGACTTCCAGCATTGCTTTTGACAGTGGAAAATTCGTATGAAGCGTTGTGGCGATCGACGAGGAGAGTACATTGAAGGAGATAAACTTTGTAATGTAATTGGTGATCAATAAAATGCTTTGTAGCACCAGTCCGGTTCTTTAATTGTCACACCTCGTATATAATATTTATTAATTTGTTTTGTACTGTCAGCGTAAGTTAATCTTTTCATTGCTTCAACAATAAATATATTTTTTATGTGACTATAGTTCTCAGAATTTAAAAACTGAGCTAGCTCTTTTAATAGTCACGATAACTGACTGGTGCTATAACAAAGTCATATTAAATTGTGACTATTTTAAATCACAATTTTAAATAAGTTTTTACCAAATTCTCCGTTTGTTCAAACGCAATATTTATCAAATTGATTTCAACATTTCAAACGCAATTATAACGTGATAGATTATAATTATAGGATTCGATCATGTGCAGGCATAGAACGAATTTCATATCGGCCAGAAATGCTTAACATACGAAATATACATTTTTCAAATGTCAATGGGAATGTATGCCGGTGAAATGCTCCACAGGGAAAACATTTTGTTTCCAACTACAATTCGAACAAATGCTACATGCGTGGATCCCACCACCACACTTCAAAAGCGGGAATATGCACGCATAATAGCAGTTCGAATTATTCGGGTATTTTATTGGCATATCGCTATCATTATCAGAGGAGTAATAAGTTTTGCGTTTACAATATTTTACCGGACAAATAGCGGCGTGTATGATTAAAATTTGTATAATTGACATGCTGGGCTGATGGTGCAACGGGCATTTATTGAAATACTCGTTTTAATTTCAAGTAACAAGCAAATTTATGTGTCCAGGGCGCTTCAAAATGGTTAGCGGCAATTACACCGTTCGCCAAAAGTGTTTACCACATTACATGCAAATCCTGAAAATACACAAGGAAGCCAAAAAATTGCTGGGACGAATATCTCCATTAGAAATTACTCCAACTAAAATCTGCATTTGAATACGGCCAAAGTAATATCATGTTTACAAATGAAATAATAGTAAATGACTTTGGTGCTTACAAGCAACGAAAGCAAGCTATACAAACTCACATATAAATAGAGCAACGCAAACTGCGCTGAAAGCCAGTGGCTGACGCATAAAAGTTTACACAAAATAAACACGGCCGGGACAATTCGGTATAAGCGTCAGTATAACTGCGACTCGAAAGGCGATCCGTTTTGTATGCATCTACGCTGTCGTATACTATATCGTAGTTCTACGTTTGTTTTGAAAATGTTTCTTACGTCGCGAAAACGACCAAAGTTGGACACAATAAGAGAATTTATTGCAGAAATGCCTGATTTAAAGTGTGATGGCGCTAAAATTCAATGTGTAGTGTGTAAACTAGATTTAATGTGTTGGCCGAAAAGTGATTGTCTTCGGCACGTAAATAGTGCAGGGCATGTTTAAAAAAAAATTCTACACGAGATTATGACAAATTTAAATTTAATTTATGTGTTACCTTTATTGCATGTAATTTACCATTTCATTTACTAAGGAAGAAAGCATACGTCTCGTTTTGGAATGAATATTCAGACTTTAAATTACCAAGTGAGAGAACATTACAGAGAGTTGTGCCGTCTGCTCGTGAGCATGTCGAGAAAAGAATTAAATCGGAGTAGCAAGATAAAAAACTGTGGTTATGTGTGAACGAAACAACAGATCGTAAAAAACATTCTGTGGGTAATGTAATGGTACGCACAATGGAACCACATCGACCGTCACCCTCAATTTTATTAGCTTCCAGACGAATGCAACAATGCACTGCCGAAGTAATTTCAATGTTGGTGTTAAATACATTGGAAAAGTTTGAACTTTCAACAAATCAACTGTTGTGTATGAGTGATGCTGTAGGTCGATATCTTAAAAAAAATAATGTGCTAATTTGTTGCATATTACATGTAAAATTCATACCCTCAGTCTCGTAGCAGATAGTACCAGAAAATGTTATCCCGAGGTAGACACTCTAATAGCACATACAAAAGCTGTGTTTGTAAAATCCCCAACACGTATTCGGGAATTTCATAGACTATGCCCCGGTATTCCTGAACCACCACAACCTATTCTTACTCGTTGGGGAACATGGTTAGAGGCTGCATTTTATTATCTTAAAATTTTGAGAATATAAAGAACGTGATTTTAGAATTCGACCCAAAGGAAGCTGCGGCTGTCAAGATAAGCCGCTTGAAATTTCAGGATAGTCAAGTTAAAACAGATTTGGAAATTATTCAGAACAATTACGTGGGACTAGCGGATGCGATAGAAAAACTACAAAATTCTTCGGTGTCGTTAGTGGAATCTTTGCAAATAGTGCAACATGTTCACGCACAGCTATGCGCGATAGGAGACGCAAGAAATATTGACGTTTTAGAAAGGTTTGAAAGTGTTTTAGATAAAGACTCTGATTTTGGCACATTAAAACAAATTTGTGAAGGTGCGTCAACAGAACCGTTAAGTTATTTGAAAGATTATTTTACTTACGCAAATGTAACGTCACTAGATGTAGAACGTTCGTTTTCGGCATACAAAAACACTTTTTCTTCACGCCGCACACACTTTGCCGAAACAACTTTGGAAACATATCTAATGTTGCAAATATTAAATAGACATTATCCACTTTGTGATTTCACGGAGGACTCTTAAAACGGTAAGTGTTTGAGCACGTATCACATTTAATTTATTTTGTGTAAACTTTTATGCGTCCACCACTGGCTTTCAGCGCAGTTGCCTTGCTCTACATATAAAGGTAAAATACTGTTGCACGTATGAAATGCAATATCATCTTGTTCGAAACAAATAATTTCATTTAAATATAAACCTTGTTTTTATTTTTCCCGACCTTACTTTAATTACCTAAACATTATTTTTTTTATTGGGTCGTTATTACTCGTAGCAGAAAAGAAAGAAAAGCATTTCAATCTGTTCCCACATTTATTTCCTTGCTACGTTATATTGATTTATCAACTTTTTCAAGCTACCTTATCATCCTCTTTTTGTTTCTTGTTGGTTTTATTTAATATTAATTTATTTTTAATTAAAAGGTTTAGTGTCACCCCGGGGAAAGTGTTTGTCTACTCGTTTTGCCGATTGTCGTACATATCTTGTGTTAATGTGATAAAAATGTTTTAACACTAGAACTGCCGAAAATTCCTCATACCTCGAACCGCCGCGTCGCCCCAGTCAAATTGACCGATGATTAAAACTCAATTTTGTTTCGACTGTTTTTATTAATTAACATAATTTGATTGCATAAAAGTGTATATTTATTCACAAAATATAAAAATAACTTCTAACTTAACTTTGGTATTTTAAATATCGTTACAATTTTTGCAATAAGTTACTTTAAATCCACATTTTCCACATATGTTCTTGTGTGTTCATGTGTTCTTACATCTATCGTAAGTCTTATTTTCACATTTCACTTCTTGACATGTAAATCTTCTGCGAGATTGCCTATCTATTTTTGATCCAGCCTATAAATTCTTGTTGCATTTTTGATTCGATGTTCCCTTCTGAGGGCCTTCTTCGTTGTTATTGGATTGTTGCGAGAGTTCCTCTCCCAATTGCAAAATGAAGTCGCCACGTTTTATTTTTTTGCCAGTGATGTATTTGTATACAGCAAACGCATTGATTGCAGCAAGATCCAAAATATTATAAAAAACGAACTGGCCATCTTCTTGAGGGTGTCTTCACGCTATATTTTCGGGCCATTTGATCTACTACGTCAACGTCATATTTTGTGCTATTACAGTACCAAACTGTTTCTGACTTTTTCTTTGTACCAGCATCAATCGAAACTGTTGGCTGTTGCGCACTTAGAAGGGGAACATTTTTGTTTATTTTGGCTTGATACACTGTCAAACATTTTCGCTACTTGTGAATAAAACAGTTTCATATAAAGAACCTTTGCTTTTTTTGATTACTTCGGGAATTTCTTTTCTCGACCTGTTCACAGTTCCAACAATTATGGTATTTAGTTTTGTTAATTTCTTTGCAAAACTGGTAAAAAAATTATCCGTTGTCACATTTCTTCCTTTCGTGGTGTAAGGCTCTACTAATTTTAGAACGACGTATTCACCAAGTGGTTGTTCTGTTGATCTCGAATCATCTTCTCCTAAATATGGGAAGACATTCAATACATATTTAGCTTCAGTGTCAACAGCAAGCCAAAATTTAATGCCAAACTTATCCGGTTTGTTGGACATATATTGCATAAATCGACATCTTGCTTTTGTAGGAAAAAGATGTTCGTGTATTGTTTTCTCCGGGCGCATAACAAATTTTGCAATTGTAAGCAAATTTTTGCCATATTTCAGAAACTAAAGCGAACTTGTCATGCTCCAATCTTTCTTTTCTTGTAGACTTGAGATCGAATCTGAGATATCGCATGATTTCTTCAAATTTGTTTCTAGATATCGTTTGACTAAAAAACGATATTCCCTACTTATGAGACTACAGGGAATCTAATTCTAAGTGACTGGAACCCTGAGCACCACGTGCGTATAGAATGGCAATAAAGGATTCTAGATCTCCTAAAGATAATTGCCACTCTTGACTGTCTAGTTCTCTTCTAGCTTCAACCTCGGTGCATTGTTTTATGTCTCAGCATCGAGTCATCGATAAATGATCTCCAGAAACTACTCACATTTTCTGCAGTTACTTTATGTTTTGCATAGCCTATTGACTCTGGATTGTCCCTGAATATATTGGGTTGGTTTTTTTCTGCCTGCAGTAGGCTTACTCGCAGAAATTACTTGCCGTTGTTTGTACTAACTGATTCAGAATCATTTTCGGAATTTCTTGATGAAAGATTTTCCAGTTAGTCTAAATACGCTAAAGCTTGTGCAGCCGAGGGGCCTTTACTGGACCACATACTGTTCAGTCTAACTAAACAGTACTAGTGCAGGTTGAAACTTGCAAAATATTTTGTACGCATGTGCCTAATTAAGTCTGCGACACTAAGAAGAGCACGAATAGCAATAGGTTCTTTGTCGAGAGCAAGGCTGAACATGTCGAAACAAGTACGAAGAAGTACTAACAAATAGGAACAAGCTCTGATCGGTTGATGCAGTTATATGCCTTGTTTTATGTGATAAATGTTTGAAATTATATATATGTTTACATGCGGTACATGCCGAAATGTTTAGTTCTTTCAAATGTTGCAATCAAGAAAAGGAATTGACAAATAAAGTTTGTCAAAAAATTTTTTTGACGTACCGGTCAATTTGACCGGGGCGGCCGTTTATGGTAAAAACAATACCTGTTTCACATTCACATAGAACATACAATTTTATTCCAAGACGATGTTTTTTCGTTTTAATGTATTGCTTAAAGCTTAATCTCCCGTTGAATAGGACCATACCCTTATCTATAACTAGATTTTGGAATGGGTAAAACTGAGTTTGGAAATTCTCTTGCAGCATATTTAATACATTTTCAACTTTATGCAAACGATTGTCTGGTGGTGCTTCTTCATTATTTGAAAAATGCAAATAACGTTGTATTTGAAAATATCTGTCTCTAGACATTTATCGATCAAAAATAGGCGTGTGAAGTAAACTCTCTTGTCACCAGTAATTCCTTCATGTCTAGTTCTTTAGTACGTGGCATAAGTATAGTTAAGGCTATAAAAACATAAAGTTCTGGAAGGTCAATATTTTTCCAGTTTTTTGCTTTTTGTTGAATTGCATACTTATTTGTTCCTTGTACAATAATATATGCAGTTCCTTCTGAGAATAAATTTAAAAAGTAATGTATTTCTTTTGACTCTGCGGTCACATTTTATTTTGCAGGCCAGAACAACTATTATCGAATTCATGCAAATGAGGAATGAACTCGTTTTTTGTCCATATATTTCTAAATCTGTTTGGCCCATTACATTACCCGCTATGTAATTTTCTCTTTCCTGGTCCAGATTGTCTTATTCACTCTTGGGCATTTTCATCAGAGCTCTGGGGTTCCTCAAAATCCTCACTTTCACTTTCAAAAGACGGTAAATATTCGCCAGCGCTATCCACAAAAGGTTCATCCTCACTTATATACAAATCCTCCTCCTCTACATTTGCCAAAATGTTTTTACATCATCGCCCCTCAAACCACAGTATTTACCGTCTAACTTATTTAAATTACTGTCTATTTTAAGCCTTGTGGCCCATTTAGAACCTCGGGGGGGACCAGCGTGTCCTTCCAATGACATTATAAGATAAATTGCCGCGAATCCGCGCGCATGATCTAAATTAAAATATGCGCTGCTTAATCGGCGGTTGTTGGATCTTTCCGTTAGTGACGGATTATTCCGACAACTGTCTGTGGAAAAAATATTTTTCGGTATATATAGCCGTCAGACGCCTGTGCATTAAGTTAAGATGTTGAATATGTCGCATGTAAACAGCATTCGTAAGTATAATATTAAGCTTTTGACGGATACATCCGTCAGTCGTCGACAGCGTAACTTTTATATCTGACGGGTATATCCGTTGTCCATACTGAAAGGGTTAAGATAGCAAATAATACTGGCTGTTGATTTAAGTTTTATTGGTTTGCAGAAAAGTAGTTCTTCTACTGCTGACATATGATCACAAGATCGGACATAGGCAATTAAATAAGCTGATGCTGTACTTCTTCAGCTATATCAACAATTCGACGAGCAACAGTCGACCATTAGAGGTGTGGACTGTAATTGTTTGGCGAAATAATCTCCAAGCATGGCTTCTACAATCTCAATTGCGGCTGGCAGAATAAGCTCTTTACCAATGGTGTGAGGCTTTCTTATTCAGAATCTTGCTCCTCAAATGATAATTTTAATTCGAAGAATTCTCGGGGTTTGTTAACGTACGCACTATGAAGCGTTTCCAAAATATCGTTTAAGTTTATTAGGGTTCATGCTGTCTATTGCCAACATTTTTGAACAAATGACACACAGGGGCCTTTCTTCTTCATTTACTTCAGTGCCGGTATTCTCGTATACCTATCTTTAGCTAAATTTCTGGCTGATCCGTATTATAACTCTATACAAGACCAGTTATAACTTGCAAACTTAGACACATTCTTAAAAAGCAGCAAATTGGAAAGGATGTCTCACTATAAGCAGTGTACATTATTATTTCAAAGTAACATACTAAGAAGTTAGATTACGCAGAAAAAAAACCTATCGTCTAACTCCACTTGTCCCACTATATTAGATTAGTTGCGCCATTAACCACTAGGCGGCTCCTTCTTTTTCTTTTACTTTTCCGCGGTGACCGACACAAAGCGGTGAATGAAGCGAACGTATCCAGTGCCGTGCATATATTTACATGCCGCGGTAATAAAAATTCAAGTACGTAATTGAAAATAAGTCCGTTGCATTATCGCCGAGATAAAAATCCCGTTGTTTTATTCCGAGTAGCCGCTCGTCGGAGCTTGCAAAAAAGAGAAAAACAAGAATGTAGAGGAAAGAAAAGCGGAGACATTAAGTTTTAACTAGACGAGACCGTAGAGGTTTGCTCGCCGTCACTGTTTACCATATATTAGCATAATAACTGCTACCAACACCAAAGAACGCGTTCGGGGACTCGAATACTCCGAACAGAATTACTCATTGTTCACGAAATTTGAATGTATGCAATGCGAGTATGCAGCTGACGCGAGCTTAACATCAGACGGTCGGGATAGAACGAGCCATGACGATAAGGGTGTTGGGATTGCCTCATTTCGAGTCATCTACCTGACACAGCTGAAGTTGACAGACAGACGCTGCCATATTCGCGTTTAACCTCGAAGGAGACGCGCACTTAGGTTAATGAAGTAACACGGCATATTACGTAAATATGTCGTTGTAATTAGACGGTATGCTGAGGGTACTACGAGAGAACAATGTAAAGTATAGTTTAATTTGGAATTTGTAACTTAATACGTGCTTATCTTCGTGAATGGACATGTTACCACGCAGAAGCGCAAGTTAAAACTAAATGGCGTGAACGAAGATGTTTGAAATTGTCGAGAATGTTAAAGGAAATTTTCTCTTTTTGTTTTTTGGTTATTGATCTGCCGTGTTTGTTAAGTTCGTGTTCCATGTTTACCGGCCCAGGAGCATTACTGTAATATAAAATAGTTTATCCCAAAGATATTTCCATATGACCTCGTTTAACACCATTGACCTTGCAGCTTTAATATATTCAGAAATTAAATTATTCTGGGAAAATGATCTTCTGAAACATGTGATACGTAATGGAGGGGTGATTGCATTCTCGTGTCTGACAATGACGTTATGTCGTTACAAACGGACACAACTCTATATTCCTAACAAAGGAGCTACCCGAAGTGTTAATTGCCGACTTTATCATTTTGCGGACCTCATTGAGTGTTGCCCAACGGTACCTTCCGTTGCTGCAGAGCTGCTTATTTAAAGGATGAAATTTGCCCTTGAAGTTCGCCCCAAATTTCGTTTTTCCAAAATATGCTTTGAACGATTAAAGATAGCAAAAAAAGTATCAATAGCGGAGTTATTTTGAAATGTATTTTAGTATATTGAATTTTGAAAATTTAGCTTTTGAACGAAACACTAATAAGGAAATTGCTATTTCTTTATATATATTTTTTGGTATTGGTAAAACTGTTCAATATTTTAAATTTAAATTTTATATTTCATAAACACCTAATAAAATATTCCTTGTATTATTTTGTATATTGTAGTAAATTGTTAACAATTAATATTGTGCCATATTTCAACTTTAAGTGAAATAAAAATTACAAAATCCCATAATGCATATGTAATAAATTACTGGGTAGTTATATATGTAACCAAACATACATCAAATCTAATATATTTTATAGTTTAAACAGCTCTTAGCTGAGACAACAACCACTGTTTTCTTAAATGGAATGAAGTATAGTAACATCTGTTGATATACGGGAGATTATGGTATAAAGAATATATATCGGTTTTACTTTTCAGATAATCTTTTTTATCAATTTGATGTTACTGAGTGATTTAGACGGGAATAAAGTATACAACATTAACTTTTCTTATTTTAAACACTAAGATCTCACACGCAGTGTGCAGGGGATCTATATTATCGACTTCGTAATACAGTTTGATTTGCCGTCGCTGGGATGTCGCTAGCTGTCACGGGATTATTAACTGTCATATATCAGATTTATAATATGTATTTTAAGTGGCTTAATGTTTATTTACTTTTTAAAATAAAACTATTAGATGTTTACGGCTTTTAGTGATCAAGAAAAGTTAAGTGAATATCAGATTCGGCGTGTGTGAGCAGTCTTAACCACGGGGTAGCGTTGAAAATGCCAAAGGGTTCAATTTAACAGGAAAAAATGTAAGTACAACGATAATACTTTAGCCCTGTTCGTTTGCGTTGCTGAAAGTGCTCAATATCAGTTTCGTCAATTTTGTTGTATTCGTTAAAAATTTAGCTGCTCACAGGTATTTTAAACACGCGTTCGTTTGCATTCGGCAAATTGCTTATATATCCAAAGTAGCATGCTATATCTGCCCAAGCCTAAAGCGTTGAGCAATAATAGCGGATTTATTTGCTCAAACTGATATATACGCTATTTATAAACGTGCTACATATGCTATTTTTGACAAAATTGATCAAATTCAGCAACGCAAACGAACAGGACATTTATTTACACACAACTTCATCAAATAAAATAAAATTCTCTAGCAAACTAAAATCAAATTCATATACAAATATATACAGATGAGTTACGAGTTCGGTTAGATTTTAGTCGGGTCTTTGAAATTTTATGTCGCGGCAAGACACTTATAATATTCTCGGTAACGGACTTGGATTAATTTCGGTCAAGATTTCACGACAGGCCACACTGTCGTGTAATATTGACATTACCTTGTTCAAACTTCATCGGACGCTGCTAACAGCCGCAGAAGGATGAAATTTGGCCAGGATCTCTCGCAGATCAAATCCACTTAGAGGTGTTCCCCCGAAGCTTACGCCACAGAAGGGTTGTTCTTTTCGAAGCTCGAGGCCCACAGAAAAGACAAATGTACGCGAATCCGGTCGCCTTTTATATCGAATTTTACTCTTTTTTGCTTATATACGTCATGTGGCCTTGCGCATAAACGGCGCGCGCTTCTCACAAAACTCGTAACTTGTGCTTATACAATATGTACTAACGTACATCCTAAATGACCGCATTCATAGAGTACACTGGCGTACAACATAAATGGTTCTGGAATTTGAAATAGCAATTAAAGGAAATGAATTTACGATTTATAACAGAGATTTAAAGACTAAACGAGACAGGTAAAGATTGAAATAATAATTTTTCTTTGTCCTTTCCGGTATTAAAGTCTTTAAATTTGACGAAACGGGATGGTTCGTCACAATCTTGGGGCTGTGGAATGGTCGCTGTTAGGGATTAGGGTTCTCTGCCGACCAATAACGGAAATTTTGCTTGTGTCGCATAGGTGACAAAGTGCCTCGTCCACTGTGGATTAAAACAGCTATAGGCGGAACGTTATTAAGGATATCCTGACACGAAGGTGCACGAGCTTCCCAATCTCATTCATATAATTCTTTAGTCATCATAATTTTGTAAGGATCCATTCTGAGTTCTTTATGATGGATTCCCTCCCAAATAAAATCACAGTGCTTTTTGTAGGGTTGATTGTCGGAGCATGTTCGTTGACAAACCATGTAACTGAACGGGGATTCAGATGAATCAGTTGAACAGCACCAGCCGACTCATCAATATAAAACGAAACTCATACATAACGATCGTAATGATCCATCGTTTTTTATTCTCTATTAATGGCAATATAAATGATCTAATCAAACAATCGCTGAAATCAAAAACATCTACTCGATTACTTAATCGTATGCTTCTATATTTATTTGTTTTTCAACCTTTAGAACTGAGCATTTCTCTCTCACCCCAAGCAACCGCTCCAATCTAATTTCAACAATTCCTTCGGAAACACCTGGGCGTAGAACAAAACAAAAATCTGATGAATTAATTTTTCGTGCAAATTGAACACATTAAACACTAAAGCTCCGGTATTTGCCGCTAGGGGGGCGCCAAATGATTAAACACGACTGCTTACCAACGCATTACGTCCCGTCAGACGTACCGTGCGCCTTTATTGCGCGCCATTTGTTAGCGTAATGTGAATGTATTAAGAGCTACCGTCTCAGATTTTCAGCGTCCTCTTCTTTTCCAAGCATTCTGCGGTATTCCACGCATATCGGATTTGGTTGAAAGAATCTTTCTGTGTTACTAATTTGAGATGGTTATTATAGGCACTTTTATTACGAATTTAATACTCCCAAATATTCTTCTCAAGCGCAAACGGATGATCTTTACTGAAATTAATCACTATCTTTGATAATAACTAGAGAGCGGAATTATATGCATCGGAAACCAACAAAATATGTGCATATATATGCAGAAAAATTCTTCGAAATATGCAAAATTTTTGCTAAATATGCAGTTTTACGCACATATGCTTCTGATACCGATTAACTTCTTGTTAAATGTTATAAAACAAGAATAATCACAATGAAGCATTTTACAAACCTTTATTGTTCTTACATTATTCCCACATACATTTCAAAATCACAATTATATAAACACACACGTTTGTACTTAAAATTTGCTAAAATATATACTTAGACACTACATATTTTTATTATTGAAACAATTTACATTTAAATGCTTTTCTAAATTTTCCAATGAAAAATTATGTCGCCTATCTGTGAGAATGCATTTATATATCGAAAAACTTCTTTCAACATCAACGGAAGTTATTGGTGCGTACTTTAATGCATTCATAATCTCAGGACTTAATTCTATACTTGTTTCTGTTTCATACATTTTTAATTCACCAGTTAAAATCAAGCTGATTTTTGCTAAACTTTTGTATCCTACATTTTTATTAATTATTTCCTTAAACTTTTGACTTATTGAGTTTTCTATTCTACCCGGAATATTTGAAACACTATTTTCTAAATCATTGATTAATTTATCTGATTCAGTTAGCGGCAGCGATTCTTTTTCAAGTTTCGTTATTGTCAAAGAAACAAATCCATAATTGGCTTTAATAAATATTAATTTATTAGGCAAAGAAGAGGTTTTCAAAATTTCTTGATATTTTGCAATAGAATTGCAGTTGTCAGTAGAGAATTCTGAAATAATGTTTTTGATCTCTAGATAATGGTTTGCATAAAATATTGCGGCATTTAACCAAGTACCTCATCGGGTAGTGACGGGTTCAGGTGGTAAAGGAGTATCTGGTAGCTTTTCTCTATAAATTTGAATTATCAATTGTGACTTTAAGACAATTTTCTTAACGTTACTGACTAAATTTCCTCAGCCACCCTATTTAATCCATGGGCCAAACAAGTAACATGTATTAAATTAGGGTACAAAAGTTTAAGCTGTTGACCCGCCTTAATCATAAAGCCCGCTGTATCGAACAACCTGACTAAAATTTTTCCTGTGGGAACAACATCGGGAAGACAAAAATTCATGAAACTTTCATTAACAAATCTTAATATTGTGAGATGTTTTGTTTTCTCTGATTGTTTACAAGCAATTAAATACGCTCTACCAGGCTGTTTATTATTTAGATGACCAATTAATAAATTTGCTATACAGCGACCACAGGAATCTGTCGTTTCATCAACGGTAAAATATATATACTCGTTTTCAAAAAATTTCCCTAATGCTATTGATAGTTTCAGAATAAATATCGGTTACGTAACATTTTCTGAGCAAACTTTCATCCGGAATACTCTTTTGGCAGTACTTTTCTAAAAATTGCCGAAAACACGGATTTTGCAGCTTTTTGAGCGGTATATTGGCAGTAACCATCGCTTTGCACAAATCTGCGTTAAATATTTGTTGCTCACTCTGTTTTGAGGTTCAGGCAAAAGATTGTGTCAAAGGCACTTGGTTATGTTTCGAAACTTGAAGTTTCCGACAGTTTCTTTTATGCATTACACTTGCAACGTGTTGGGTGACTTGAAATTTGCGTTAACATAGCACCTCTAAAGAAAAAAAATATCACAAAAAACTTACAAGAAAATCGTATATGGCTGTACAATTCTAAATACTAGTGTATTATACACAAGACAAAACTTACCGTTTTCCCACATGCTTTGCAGAAAACTCTTCCATCCGTTAGAATAAATTCAGGAACACTTTTGATCCACGAAACAATTAAACTTGTACTCATTTTTGGCATTTTTCAATACTGCACCAATCTACTTCAACGTCTGGTTATACATGCAATGAATAAGAAACATTTTGGTAAATACTTATACTTCCTATGAATCAGACAGTTGCCGGTATGGGGGTTGTTGAAAATTATATGATAATTTCATCTGGTGAATTTGCGACAGCCCACCACTTGAAGGATGGCGGCTTCTTTGCGAAGTAGGCTCTTTGTCGGTGGGGAGGTCCAGCAACAGAAGAGCCGACTCCGCATCTAATACACACGTGTCCCATAAAATGTTCGTTGGTAAAAGTTTTGTTGTATTACAGGAAAACACCAATAAAGTTCAAAGAAAAAAATATTTTTGTTCTAAATTTGCTAAAAAATGCACGAATATGCTCTAGTGTGTAAAAATATGCAGTAATCGCTGAAGTATGAAAAAAATTACTAAAATATGCGAAATATGGAATAATCAATCTACGTCAATCAATTCGAAAAGTTATTATTCGCATATATACTGAAGCATTTACTTAAAAGATACTGAAATTCTAAGATAAATACATTTTGATTGCAATACTTTGAACTTTCAGCGTGGCGTGGATGATATTATTATGTTATTGTATCTCCTTTATTGCGCACCAACTTTATCTTAATGCGGAAGACTTGGGACAAAATGCACCGTACCATTTAAAAAAATTACTACAACACTAATTCTTAGTATTATGGTATTTTTTTATAATATCGTTACGTACCAACGACTATTAATAATCAACAATCCTTTCCAAACCATTTGTACTGAAAATTATAAAAATTAAAATATACAAAATGTCCCAACTCTTCCTCACCTTCTCTAATTTCTTTCTTAACTCGTTGTGAGCTGACTATTTTTTATTAAATCAGTTTACATATTATTTCATCTTTGTTTCCTCATTTCATATTTCCCTTCCAGATACTCATAATTGTAGAACACTAATATTATTTGAATTGTGCTTTTATCATTTCTCTAGAGACATTATAACGCCATCTTGATACGTATTCCTAGCGATAATAAAACGAAATCGAAATAACTGCGTCAGCGGGTAAACATTGGGCTTTAACGAAAGCAAAAAAGGAGAAAAGGAAGGCGGAAAGACAAACAAAAGAGACGAACAGACAATCCATAACTGATGCGATAAAGTCGACGGAAATGGTGCATGATTTCGCGCTGTTTGCCACGGAAGCTTTTAACGAAATTAAGTCTCTTTGTAATGCCTAAAGTGCATTGTTAGGAATATGCAAACGAACTCCGGTGGTCTGTTCCTTCTTCGACATCTGCTTTCCGTTTTAGGTTTCTTAAGTTAATTACGAAGTAATTTCGCTGCCTGTGACAATACTCAACCACCGCCATTCGACAAATATAATTTGTATCTGGCTGTCGGAAGTAAATACTGAAATTATAGCAGCAGATACATTGAAAATAAATGTCGAAGTTTAAACAACGACAAACCTAAATTATTCTGACTTATTCAGCAATATTCCTTTGTCTTCCTCTTTTATCTTGATGGTACTGAATTTGGCGAGAGGTACGTTGAGCAGTTCTTAAATAGCGTTCACATAGGATAGCTTGAAATTAGTGTAACGGAAAACTATACATACATCAAACTTTAACATTCTTTTCTGCGTTTGTTTTTGAATTTGTATGTCATGATTACTGCAGAAAGTACTAATAAACGTACCATGCGACGTTTCTGTGCATTACAAAAGCAATTATTAATATTTCCCTTTTGTTCAATGTTTATCTTGTCTCATATTCTTCAAAATCACTGTATATATTTTTTGAAGCGATAGTGTACAACTTATCGATCAATCGCTCCAGAGCCTGCGTAACATTCTATTTTTAAATTGCTCTTATCTCCATACATCATATACAAGGAACTATACGTCAGCCAAATATTTAGTATATAAAGCCGAGAAAAATTTCATTCGACAGAAGTTTTCTCCTGGCCGATCCCTCACCGACGGTATCCATATTGTCTGAAGGCTCTTAAACTCGCTGTCGGTATCTTTTATATTGTCTGAGTTATCTTAATTCACTAACTAAAATCGTTACCAACTGAATTCTGTTGCTGACGGTAATGATATATTGTATAAGTTCCCTTAATTCACTGGTTGATTTTACCGACTGGAGATACCGTTTATTTTCCCGTGTAAACAAATTTGGCCTTCCGCGATGAATGTATTTAACTTTATTTATTGTTTCTTATATGTGATTTTGCTTTAATCCGAATGTCGTTTGTTTTTTTTTTGTTTCTCTTGTAAAATATGTAAATAAATCAAAGTATAAAAACTTGCCTGTTCATTCCAAGGACACTGAACGAACCAAAGCTACCTCAGGTAGATTGTTGATGAACGCCGTGCTTCAGACCGCCGTAAAGCACTTTTCACTAAGTTTACAAACTTCAAAATTAATTAACACACATGTGGAAACTGTTTATTTAGTTATACCAAAGTTTAAGACATATAAGGATAAGGATAAGAATATTCTGCAGCAGCAGTTTTACTGTTGATGCTGATAGCTTGGCTATCATGTGCGTTGAGTGCGAGTGAAGTATCGTGGTGAGGGTTTATTGAAGTGTTTCAACCGACATAGTAGCCGTATACACGTGTTTCGGACTTGTTGGTCCTCATCAGTACGACATAAGTAGGAGCAAGGTGGAAGCTACCTAGGGACGGCAACAAATGGAGCACGTCAGGAAGCCGACCACCATTTGCAACTCAGGGCAGAAGATACTCAAGTTTAAGCACAACAACTGACCCCGCCGCGCGGCAGACAAGGCTAACCTGCGCAACATCCAAGCCCCCTTATTATTATTATCATTATTATTATTATTATTATTATTATTATTATTATTATCATCATCAATTAGTTTTATTTCTTTTTATCTAGGAAAAATGTAATGATGGTCTAATTCTCACAATAACTCTTTAATAACATAATGCCACCGGTTTCGAGCCAATATGAGCTCATCCTCAGGCAGGAGTTAACATAATGTAGATAAAAGTTCTGTAAAATTTAATAAAATATAACTTAAACTTGTAAAACATACTTCGTATGGAATAAGGGTACCACTTGTCGCAAAAATAATGTCAAATATGTAAAAATTTGGTGTAAAAAGGGACGAACACAGCATATTAACATAGTGACCGGCTAGCATTGTGTTATTAAAGAGTTATTGTAAGAATTAGACCATTATTACACCTTTTCCTAGTTATGAATCCCTCACATAGAGTCGCCTTGTGTCGTTTTTATTTTTTCTTGTTTCGAAAGGTTTGAAAACTAAATTAAATAAATAATCCTGGAAAACGCAAAATTGCGCCGGTTATCAAAAACATGCGAAAGCTTTTGCTCCCACAGCTTCACAGTTCCAGCCGTGAATTCTTGCTCTGCACTATTCGACCAATTTAAAATAGAGGGAGATATTTTTTTTCACGATTTGCTCCAGTTTCAGGCTTTAATTAAATAAATTGACATGAATTTTGGTTTTATTGATCGTAAAAACAAGCGTACCTTTATCGCTGCTCGTTTACTCTTGTTATTTTTTCTGCTCGTTGCTGCAAATGTGGTAGACGTGAAAAATTTCATCTATTGTTTCATATTTCATTTATTTCACCGCAATATTCGGGGCGGTGGCGGTAGCTTGGGGCGTTGGTTCCACGCGCCACCAATACCAGAAACACGGAACGATATTTTTTACATTTATCTTATACGACCACCGATGGAACTGATGTATTTATTATGCATGCGTAATATATCATCCGCATATGCTGATATTTGATTAGTGCGATCTGGGTAGTATTTCAAAATTGTTCTGTTTTCCATTGCGATAAAATACACGTTTTCGAATGGCGCGCAATAAATCTGCCGATATTATTTTGAATATGAACAGATAAACGCGGACGCGCATCGTTGTATACGGTGGTTAGATTGCGGATTGCTCGGTAACCCATGCATATTTAAAAGGAAGCTCGAATCTCACTCAAAACTATATTGTTGGAGATAAATTACGTAAATAGGTATCAAAAATTGGTTATACGAACAATAAAGCAATATATGGCTTAGTAGGAGGAAAATAAATTGGAAAAATTGTTAAACTTATCGAAGAACATAGGCGGAAAAATGAAAAATATGCGGCCGTTTGGCTAATTTATGTAAAAGACAATGGGTGGGTGAGATGGATCTCGCAGTGTTTAAACTACAATATGTCCGTTATGCGTCGCCTCTATACTAGAGAGCCCTTTAGGCCATCAAACGACCCATTGCTTTTGCATAAATTCGGATTTGCCCTAGTGGTGGTAAGCATGGTCCTTCTAATTGGAGGACCCTGTCTTGTTTTCAGCTTGGCTGTCTCAGCATGACACATCTCCAGTTAATCCCATCCTGAAGAAGTACTTGCTTAACTAGTAGAATCCAGAGTCCCAACAACCATGTAAAGGTCCTTCCTAGAGAATTTCAGACATCTGAATACTGTAATGTTGGGATAAGTCAAAATGTCTTTAGCGGTGTGGCAGGCATTAATTCCATCTCATCTCTTCAAGAAGTTTTAATTGGTGATAGTTCTGATCCCTTTATAAAGTGAAGATACAAGCAGACGAATTGAGGTTCCTAGGACATTAACTCCTCCTAGTCACTCTTTCCGCTGATGATTTCCATTCCTTACCTAATTTTGCCAAAGTCATTCCCAAACTTTACCTAATACTATTTATCACCTTTAGTTATATATACCAAAAGACGCGTATTTCGACGTTGAGCAAAACAAAAAAGATCACCCTAACCATTTAGGAGTCATGGGCGTTTAAATTTTCGAACTTTAAACGCTTTAACCCTTAAATGATTAGAATTTGAGGATTGCCAAATCCTCATCTATCTCGTTCAAATCCTACAAATAGTTGAGTCAACAATTGACGATAGGAGTAAAATTTCTAAAATGATCGATCCTGTCGGATACGTTTTAGCCTCCTGGCTACGTCCTTTGGTTAACTTTTGTTGATAGTCCAAGTCGCATTCGAGCTATAAGGTTTTGAAGTTCGTCAAAAAGTGATGATAAATTTTGATGATGATAAATTCCACTCTGCATTCCTGGTTTATGTCGCTATTCTCTAGACGGCATGTGTATTTTGTTTGTGGAGAGTAACGACATGAACCCGAGAGGTGAAAAACAACGACGAGGAAGGGACCATGTTCGGAGCCACACTGATGACGCGCGATAAGCATAAACATGTTCGTGGACTAACGCTTTCCCGTCCCTCGCTTTGTTTTTTTTTTCCGGGAATGATTCCACCAGTACTATGAGCTATATTAGCATTAATTGTTGGTAAAAATCAATTGCATTCAAGAATATAGTGTGCCGGACATGTTTGCAATCCCAAACACCTTCATAGAATTACGATGTTCTATATGTATGAGGATCGTCCGGAAACTACGTGGCCTAACAAAGAAAAGGCAATTTTTTTTCGACAAAAAGCATTTTGTTTCTCAATATAGTCTCCTGTTCTCTGAACACACTTATTCCAACGATATTCCAAATTAGCAACACCTTCCTTGTAGGTCGATGAATCCAAGACCTCGAAATAGTAATTTACAGCGGCGATTACCTCGGAATTAGACGAAAATCTCTCACCGCCGAACCATTTTTTCAGGTTTGGGAAGAGATGATAATCGCTGGAAGCCAAATCTGGGGAATAGGCCGAATGAGGCACTAATTCAAATCCCAATTCATGATGGAAAAGCACTTTCTTCTTTACCAAATGAAACCGTTTCTCTTTGATTTTGTTGCTAGGTTGTTGCAAGAAAGTGGCATAATACTCGTCATTTATTGTAATCGACCAAGACAATTCCATGAGAATCTCAAAAAACAGTTGCCATAATCTTTCCTGCTGAGAAAACCGTTTTTGCCTTCTTTGGTGGCGGAGAACCTTTGTATGTCCATTGTTTGGATTATTCTTTGGTTTCGGGAGTATAATGGTGCAGCCAGGTTTCATCAACAGTTATGAAACGGCGTAAAAGGTCCTTTGGATTGTGGCGAAAACGTGCCAAAAGGTCACGAGAAACACTCAAAGGATTCAGTTTTTGCTCCGGTGTGAGCAACCGCGGCACCGAACGCGCCGAGCATTTTTTCATTACCAATTCTTCAGCTAAAATTCTGAGCACACCGTCATTTGAAATACCCATTATGTCTGCTATCTCGCGCACTTTTACTCGACGGTCATCCAATACGATACGGTGGACTTTTTCAATCATATCCGAGGCAGTTGCAGTTTTAGGACGTCCACTACGAGGTTCATCATTTGTGCTCGTACGACCACGCTTAAATTCGGCAACCCAATTTTTAACCATTGAAAACAAAGGAGGGATTTCAATAGTGTTGAATCCAGCTCTGCTTTAATTTCGGTTGGTGTTTAGCCTTTCAAATGAAAGTATTTTATCACTGCTCTCAACTCACTTTTTTCCATTGTTTACAAAATCACACGAGACGTTCACTTTGGCCTACTGTCAAAAATGTGCTGTCATATTTAATGTATTAAAAGATGATTCTACAGAATGGTAATGAAAATTACTCCGAGTTCGCGCCATCTCTGTATTAGTCCATGTAGTTTCCGAACAATCCTCGTACATGTGATAATGAATCTATAGCCGACACCACTCATATATTCTTGCAATGTTTATCTCAATAATATAACTAAATTTATGTGTGACATCAGAGCTGTTTATGGAAATATTGTAGACTTTTTGAAAGTTGTGGTAGCTGTTAATCCTTTGTTGTTCCATTCCTGGTATATGTCATCACTTTTATCCACGGACTAATATTGTATGTCAACTAAGCCGTCACGAGGGACCCCGTAATGTGAAGTGTGTGTCCCAGTATATCTTCTTCGTTTATCCTCCTTCATTTCTCTCTGGTGTTGTTAGATTGTTGAGTAGTTTATTATAACTAATTAATTATATTGCCGTGGTCTAGGTGCCAAGGTCAAAAGTACAAAAAACCCAAAACAATTCAAAGGATCTTGCCAATTTTATACAGGGTGTTTCATTAATAATTGTCCATATAGTCACCGGAGAATTGTAGAAGGATTATTCCATACAATTTGAACACTCTGTATGAAAAGTGTTTGCGTATCATTTTTCTGTAACGGATGCTTTTCACTCTAATTAAACTTAATTCAAAACAGCAGCTAATGTACTTCATGTTTGTGATAGCATTACCGTGATTTCAAACACACCTTAGTGCCTTTACATCCGTCCAAAATACAATTTACCCAATTGATCGCATCGAATCGTAATTAAATGCTGCCTAAAATGAAATGTACATTTAGGTACGTTTGTAATTAATTCTTAACCGCCAGAACGACGGGCAAATCACTGGTTAATGTAATTGATAAATTTCCCTGGAAACGTCGGTGTGTGCCCTTGTACGTAGTGTGCGTCAATCGCATTATTGATTCAGTTTGAATATAAATATTTGTGTTAAACCCGTACTTCGTTTAATTGAATACATCTCCAAACACCCGCTCAAATTTAGAGACAACAAAACCCCATCATTCCCGCTAAGTACCAACTACCTAAATGGATTTGGACAATTTATCGATTGGATAATGCTAGTGTTTGTGCATCCATTAGAATATAAAGCGTAAAGTTTCGAAACTAAAGCTAGAAACTAAATGAACTTAAAGAAAGTATAACGGAAAAAACCTTAATAGCTAACTTTAGTCCGGAGGAAACCAAATATTAATTAACTTTTCAAGATACCGCCGATGTAGACACTATCAAGTAATGGTTTGTTTAGGGGAATGAGGATAGTTAAATATACTTTACTGTATATATTTGAAAGATATTTCGTTTGAGCAAACTCAAGTTCTAAAACTACAAAGTCTCTATGAAACTTTTAGTTTCTATGTATCTTCTCAGCTGTGGATTTTCGTAACTTTGTTAATGTCTTTGCTAGACAATTTTCTTCTGTTTATCTGCCACATTTCGATAGAGTAATCGATAATGTATTCAGCAGCATACCATCTTTTGGCGTCAAGCATGTGAGTCAGAATTACCTACTAACTGTAATGAGTCATCTAGCAAATGCGGACATAGTTGGTGACGACCTCATACCTAGTTTTTTGGTGAAGGAAGCTCGCACATCCAACATGTCAAACCACTCTAGTTTCTTGTTAATGTTTCCTTGAGATCTTCTACCTTTCCTGGACGTTGGAAACGAGCAAGAATTACTCCAGTTCTTAAGAAGGGAAGCGGCGCTGGTGTGACAAACTATCGTCCGATATCTATTTTATCTAATTTCGCCAAGATACATGAACAACTCATATTTTTCTATATACAACAATGTGCAGCCGTATATATCTTCGAAGCAACATTTTATATCGAAAAGATCTACAACAACTAACTTGGCGATAATTACACAGTTTACGAGTGACACACTGGATGATTGAGGGCAAGTCGGTGTCATATACACGGACTTTTTTCCCAGGCCTTTAACAGAATTGACCATAATATTATGCACTTTAAATTAGGTTCTTTTGGCATGTCACCCCGCCTTCAAGGTCTGATGAAATCCTATTAAAAAATGTGGTCATGTTATGTCAGGTGTTCCACAAGATTCCAATCTAGGATCTTTGCTCTTTGAGCTTTTCCTTGATGATCTGCTGGAAGCGTTGACCTGTGGCACCCTAGCTTAGGCAGAAGATGTAAAGGTGTGCCCATCAATGATATGGTTAATCTGCAAAAGAGTATTAATTAGGTATTTCACTGGTGCCAAGAAAATAGTCTTACGTTAAATCAAGCAAAATGCACATATATATCATATACTCGTAAAATAATGTATTATTCGATCTTCGAAATTCTTCACGAATCAACTGAAAACGCTGTATAGAGCATTTGTTTTAAGTCGCCTTAAATATGGTTCCATTGTATGGTATCCTTACTATCAATCCTACGAGAATTCTAGAGAGAGTACAGCGAAAGTTCCTCTTTTAGGATCGACGGCATATACCCGGTGAGGGGTATAGACTATGCCACATTATTGCAGCGACATGCGGTCTGGAGTATTTCGTATAGCAAAAAATAGAAGTGGGTTCGTCGTCCTTCTTCCTTAGTCATGTCTAAGGTTCGACAAATGAGTGCAACGTTAGAGGCGTATCACGCAAAAGTAGCTACGTGAGATACAATATTATTGGGCTCCTGTGATACAAAATTCTCTTAACGAATCTTTTATTATCTTCACAACGGTTTCAGCATCGCTTTTTTCAATCCTTTTACTGGTTAATAACAAGGAAGCTGCTGGATCATTACGTTTTAAAGGACGCGCTGCAACATGAATCACGCTGTGTTTCTGTGCCTCAGTTGTTTCATCCACACTAACGCAAATTTTCTTATTTTTCAACTCGTCTACTATACAGTTTTTACTGTACCCTGCAAATGTGGTAAATTGTATCGCAATTGTCTATTGGTTGGTAGTTTCCAAGAGGAAACATATTTATTCCAAAAAAGACGAAAATGTTCATTGTCTACTAGGTGTTGTGGGATGTTGCATACACTTAGCATAAAAATAAAAAACGCACACCGATAAACTGATAATTATCGAACGACCCGTCACTTCCACGCCTATCGAATGACTAAACTCTCCACTGGCTTCGCATCGACTTAAATCTCCTCTCGGCACTTATGCCATAGGACGCGTTTGCCGAACCTTAGTTATGTCTATTTTTGCAATAATTGTTAAATTGTTAAAAGTAATTTAGTGTATACATTGTGACCGCTTCGTGCTCTCTCTGGACGAAGCTTGGAAACTTCAACACCTTGAATGAGAAGCAACAACTTTAACAGACATTTTCTTAACCAACTTATTTTGAATTTGTAATCAAAATGTAAATAAACTACTTGTCTTAAGTTTTCCTTATTTTGAATGATATATTCTCATGTTTGTCAATGATAGGAATCCTATATTATTGGCTTTATAATATAGTTGCGCTTTTTGCTGTTAGATGTCGCTAGATTGGATGTAGTTACATGGACTTATACATTGTTCGGATATCAGTGCTTCACAAAAGCCAGCCAAATGCCGCTCAATTGTGAAACATTGACGATTTTTCCATCCAACTTGGCAAAAGTCGGCAAACGCCGCCCAATTGTATAGTAAGGTTAAATCTCCGTAAGCTTTTGCAAAGGTCGGCTTTTGCCGCCTAATTGCGCCGCTCGGAGTGGTTCTGTCTGCCCAGCTAGAGGCCGCTGCAGTGGAAATTTTGCACGATTTATATACCCGTATTAGGAGTCACATAGCACTTTTCGTTAATTGCATTGTGACCTTGTACGTGACGCGTACAAGCAAAACAATTTAAGAAAATACATCGTTGCAGAAATTCCGTAATGATTGAATTTGCATATGTACACTAAAACTCAATATATACAAACATAAAACTGAAAAATACAAAATACACTCTTGCTCAAAATAATCGGTTCGGTATTTGAAAAATGAATTAGTGAGATAAAAGTTCACTAAGTTGATACATGATTTAACGACTTTAAATCAGACGGACTTCGATAGTTCGTCACAACATAGACTCACTTTTGTTGCGTGTCCATCTCTAGATTTAATAATAATTTAGGTAAACAAAACAGGAGATACAATATTTAACGTGATGGTATACACAATTGCCTATGATGAATCCTCGAATGGTTTGAGAACCATCATGGGAAACCACTACAGGCTCCATCATAGGCAAGTTTGTATAATAGTAGGTTAATTGTTATACTCCCTGTTTTGCTGTTTACTCTAACTTAAATTTAAAACTAGCGATTGACACGGCATCTATAATTCTCCCCTTTACG
The DNA here is from genome assembly GCA_029619315.2 of Dynastes maya. Classification (NCBI taxonomy): domain Eukaryota; kingdom Metazoa; phylum Arthropoda; class Insecta; order Coleoptera; family Scarabaeidae; genus Dynastes; species Dynastes maya. The sequence goes on along the minus strand of JAROYE020000003.1, from coordinate 13,805,715 downwards.
TGAAAAGTTGTAGTCGATTAAACTTGTAGCAGAAATAAAGTAGGATATAGCCAAATCATTTTATGACATCAACATTTACCAAATTCGATTTTGTTGTTAACAATTTCCTTACAACCGAACGCACGCGGCCGGATGTTTGCAGCGAATGAAGAAAGAAGTTATAGCTTGAGTAGAAGATGGCGCTGGTGCAATAAGTGCGTGTTATTTGAAAATATCAGTAGTGGGCCACCATAAGCAGCCGACCATCATCGGCATATTTCCTTATTTAAAGGTCACACAATTTGTTTACCATAATCCGCCAAACTATTACAACCATTCTGTAGTCATGTTTCAAGCACAAGTGTTGCCTTTGTTCCTGTATGTTACACAAACTGTTGCGCAGATTTTTACAATTGTTTGAATTTTCCTGTGTATGTTAAACGGTAACTTCAAAAACAAAGAAAGGGTATTAGCCACTTCTTACTAAGAGCAGAATATGCGATTCTATTTACGAAGGAACAATAGAATGGGATCGGAATTACGAGAGGAAAACCGAGGGGGAAAATCCTGAAAGAAAACGAGAACGCCGACATTATTTATCAAGCTCACAGGATAGAAGAATGCCTGTAAGGTATCATCGTAGACAGACCAGAATTTCAGAGCGATCACTCGCGGAATACACATCTATTTCCACTCACTTAATAACCCGAAGCGGTGGCCAGCATGGAAGAGCGGTCGTCGGTTATGATAAAGATGACCGGCTCCGTCGGTAAAAGATCATATCGCTATCTCGGTCCGATACACACCGTCGCTGTTTACTACTAACTTCGCGTTCGTATAAATTCTAACCCATGCGCCGCCGCAATATTTTACTTTGCCTCACATTTGAGGGAATTTCATTTCTTCCCGATAAGGATAATTTACAAAAGATCCCGTTCGTATAAATGTTAGCGAAATGGAACGTTCGAAATTTGAACCGTTTCTATCCTAACGTATATACCTTTACGGTTATCAATATGTTGTTTTCAAGCAACTAAAAGGGACGCTTTAGTTTCATGGCTTCCTTGAATTATCGACTTATTTTAACTTCATTTGAATTGTATCTGACAAGTGCACCAAAAGTAGTGTACCGGTATTGGAAGGTCGAATCACCAACATATTTGACGGTGTGAGCCAAATCCTTAATGTAGACTAAGAATTCACAACCTTTTTGTTGTACCGATCCCTTTTAAATGAATGATTTTCTTCATCGGCCCCCTTATTAATTTTAATTGCGAATTAAAATTGAAGAAAATGACAAAAATATAATACACTTTTCCCCAAAACACCAGTGCACGGATTATATATACAGTGTGACGAACCGGCAAGTTTGTCAGTCTTTAAAGACTGTTAATCTAGAAAAAGATATAAAAATTATATTTTACTTTCATTTTTATCACCAGTCTATAAGTCTTGTGCATTGTTATTTTACTTTTATTTCATTTTTATTAGTTATTTTTCAAAGAATCTGACCGAATATTTTGGGCGTAAGTGTACCTCATTTATGTTACCGTTTATGTTGAGCGTTATTACTTATCTAAACCCAATACCTGCGGAACTTGTGCAACAGCGTTCGTAATCCATTTTATGTACAAGGCCGCAATACGTCAACGGTAGAAAGCAGTGCGTCACGCCCGAAATCTGTTATATAAACCGTCCCGTATTGCATTCATTATGTCCGGCATACGCTGAACAGACGGACCCGGCTTACGCTGAGTGAAAGAACCAGTCTTACACCCGGCTTTAAGCTGAGTAGACAGACTTTCTCGACTATGCCACGTAATCTTCGGTTTAATCTGGATTTTACGAAGTATAGTTGAAAACATCGATATCTCGTGATCGTACGGTTTTCTGGGTTTTGCGAGATAAGCGATAGATACCCGCGTATAATTTCCGTATATCCGTTTTGCCGAGATTTTAAAAATCACAAGTCCGTAAAGAACGTCGCGTTTCTATTCATTCCCGTATTTTAGCACAATTACGAAGTTACTCAGATCGTTGCATAAAGTCCGTAAACCAATGTTAAATTATCTATGTCTTTATTTTGAAACAAACGCGTAAATATTCAAATCTGTGATCAATCTAAAGTTTTATATTTTGATTATTGTAAACTCCCGAGGATAATATGTTATTTTGTTATGTTAGAGAATTTTACTTTGTTTTCTGTTTTATGTAAATAAATTTGGTTAAATGTTACCTACTTTTTGATGAACCCTTAGATATTGGAGCTTACCATTCGGGAATATTCTTCAGGGTGCCCCGCACTTGATTAAGGTCGCTAATCACACAATTTTCTCGGTCATTATAACCGCAAACAACTCTTATTCCTAAATTAGTAAACAAGCGTTTGTTTATTTCTTGACAAACGATAAGATTCAAAGTATTTTTGGTACGCAGTGGCGACATCCCGTGGTCGAAGTTGGATATATGTTATAAAGCCAATAACATAGGAGCCCTGTAACCGATAAGTTGTACCGACAAGTACAGCGGTATAAAATGAGAAATGCCACACGACATATCAATCGGTTTTGTTTATTAGCGATATACAGATAATTCATTTCGATTCAGAAACAAGTAAGAAACGGTAATTTTTTACCGTTACAACAGGTACCAGTAGAAGAAGCGGATGTTTCTGAAATGGTCTATACGTTCCCTTTAGTTAAGAGTGATGGCGTGAGGAAAACCGTTTCATCTAACGCCATTTTAATTCAGTTCAGTTACACCAAAGAAGGGAAATGCACATTCCATTCAAAAAAAAACCCTTCAAAAATAGTTTCATGGTTTTACGGAAATTGATAATAACTAGACCATTCTGGGCTCCCTATCATAGGCGTATACGAGCGAGCGGCTTCTAGCATTACCACCGAGACTACAAGCACAAAGCGCCCTTCGATGACGTCACGTTGTTTATGTGATATAACAAAGTACGGAAATATCACTACACAGTATTTTTTTAAATAAAACCAATATAATTTGGATAAAGCAATTCAAAACGCGAGAGGTGGTCTGAACGTGTAAACCTTCAGACGATAAACATGGCTGATCGTTCACCTAAACCAATATACGTTACAGCTTGCTGACGTCAGAGCAGTTAGATCTTGTTATACCGGTACCGGTAACGCTTCTAGCCGCCACTTCCCACCCTGTAAGTATCTAATACTTGAGCAGCTGTTGGTATGTGAGGTTGTTTATTGATTTATTTACGCGTACGCGTAATTCGGACCGAACACATTGAAAATATCGAAACCAAGTGGTGGTCTCTAATAATAACGAAGAACTTCCAATGGGGTATTTGAGAGTTACAATTCTCCTCGAGAATAATCATTTTGGATCTCTTTGAACTTAACAGTAAAGTTCCAACAAGAGCATGACATAAATGTCAAAGAAGAAAAAATGCAATACGTTTAAGAATAAATCCTCGTCTTAGAAACGTCCTTGTTTTCAATATAACAGATATTAGTAGGCGTACCAGTTAAATATGAGCATTTATTCCGCTCGATAACACCCCAAAGCGCAGAGAGGATTGAATTTGTTCTTGCTTCAAAAGTATCTTGTTAGTCCCAAATATAAGGACGCAAAAATAAATTAGCGGAATAGAGATTTGTTTACTAATGAACAAATTTCGAGTCGAAAGCGATGGTTCGGGTTTTCGGCAAGGGGGGCATATCCCCGGTACACATCCAATTTTCTTCGCGAAACGCTGCTGAACAAATACAAACATAAAACATGCTTCTACTCCGGAACCACTGGCTTCAGAGAGTAGTAGACAGGGACGGGTTTAGGCTTGCAGCCCAGTATCCTGTTCAATGAAATGGTTTTCTCTGCAGTCAAGAAACTAAAAATAGTGAAATTAAAAAATACATTATAATGTTTTTGAAATACATAAATTAATTTTCACGATTGTAGGTTCAGGAGTGTCCCCTAGACACTCTTTCGGCGGTTTAACTAAACATAGATAGCAAATAATAATGCTTTAGAAAAATTCAGTTGATGGAATAAGAACTAACCTCAAAAATTGACGTTTACTGCACGCTCTCTGGCAATGCGTTACGTAAAAAAAGGCCCGCATTCGTTTGAATGACCAAACTTGAATTAAACTTGTAATTGAAGTAGAATTTGTACACTATAACACTTGGATTTGCTTGGAAAAATAATCACTTAGTCAAGTACGTCTTTACACAGCGGCGACTTGAACTAAACAGGCATATTGTCATAGAGTCTATTCGCTCCTTTGTTCTCGATAGCATTTGTCAAGTATCATAACCAACTATAATACACATTTCGAATATACAATATTTCATATTCTTCCTCTAAAAATATTACAGCCTGTAACGTACCGTGTGAGTTCGCGATCTTACGTTTAGCAACTAGACGTTAGCGAATATCGCCAACCATAAAATATGGACATTTACTACCGGACTACGTGACACTATGATAAAGTTAAAATAGAGTTTATGGAAATTTGTACATGTTTGTAGGGGAATGTTACATTAAAATCGAACATTTATGATACGACGGCCGTTCTCCCGGAATTATCATTGACTGGAGGCAGGATTTCCTAATGAAACGCCAAGGACAGGGAGAAGGGTCCCGAGGCTATATGAGCTACCAAAGAATACAAAATGAAATCAGAACAGCTCAACCCTGTCAAATGTTGGTCGAGCAGAAATTCGGTGAACGTTGAAATAAAACAAATTGTAAACGATACAGTTTTACTATGTTGTTTAGTTTGAAGTGCATTTAGTTATATTATCTGCCAAAGAGAGATTTTCGCTAAAAATCTCACATAAATAGACTTGAACTTCATGAAAGATCCGTGTTTTGTTATTTTTTTGAGCCTCAGTTATTTCTGGTTTATCGACATACACTTGAAATCTCGCACAACTCCCCTGGCGGCCACTTAACACGCCACCACGCGAGATTTCAAAACCTTCAAATTTCTTTTTTTAAAGTTCCGTAATTCCTCGAAAAGTGTAATATTTGCGAGGTCTCTCCAACCGAATTGAGGCTAAAAATAATCACTTATCATGGCATGATATCCTTCGGTATTGAGAGTTATAGCCTCTTCTAGTTCAACTTGGAAAACATATGGGCTGATGATTCCCTCAGATCACAACCACCCCAAATGGTAGCTCTCTTTAGGAGGAAGTGCGCATTATTGAATTTCCAATGGATTCTCAGCACTCCAAATGCGGCAGTGGTGTTTATTAAGAAAGCCGTTCATCCAAAAGTGGGCTCCGTCGCTAAAGATGATTTCGCGGCCAAACAAAGAATCAACTTCCATTTCTCCCTGAGTTCAGACAGAAAGTCCCAATTTTGGTTATCGTCAACAAGTTGATCAAGATAGGTTCTTACGAATACTCTGACGAGCAGCGGTAAAGTTTTCTTGACTGACAACAGTGCCGATTGTCGCAAATTTCGCAATTGAAGCATGAAATGCTAGAGGAGCTGAACACCGTATTTTGGCAATAAATTTCAACAATTTCTACGCATTGTGGAATCGTGTATCTCTCCACGGCTATTTGTCAACACTAACTAAAAGTTCATGTTCTGTATTATGGCTATAACTTGACAGTTATGACTCAGACGTCAAACATAAGACACTCTTATTGGAAAACCTGTCACATGATTTTTCTACAAAGTCAATAAAGGATATGTGTGATGAATCTAAGGGGTAGTGACAATGATATTACTCCAGCAACTTCCCAGATATTCAATTCAATTTAGCTTGAATTGAATCAAACGTATACCTCGACTATTTTCTGTTCGACTAATAATATTTTTTTCAACTCTTTTGACTGACTAGTGCCCATATTTTATGGAATTAGCCGAGATCTTCATTAATTTTATTTATTTTCTTAAAGGCAGAATCGTCTTGAAGTAAGCACAATGCGATAAGCCTTATGGAATTTGGTAAAATGTATAGATTATCGACAAACGTAGCTGACAATATAGATACTGCATACAATTTTAACAATTACGTTAGCGAGCTTAAATTCAGGTTACAAATTGCATGTGAGGATGCAAACATAATTTAGTAACTTCTGAAATCGTAAGAGAAAGTAAATTGGATAAGAAACGTGACAATACAAGTAGTAAGTAAGACAGTTTATGGTCCAGTGGTAAGAGTTCCTGCTCCTGAGCGTGGCAGCGTTAAGCGCTTTCCGTTCGGGTCCATCCAAGATCAAGCAGCAGGTGGATTCGATATAATCCCTTTACTTCGAGGGGTTTTGACGACAAAACCATGGAATGCGTTAAATACATCATTTATACACTAAAGAATCCTGAGTTTATGGCAAACTTCAAGGCTTATATACCCTGTTGGATCGCCACCACACGTAAATAAAAAAAATAATTCGACTTAATTGGGTAGGCTGCTAGACGGCGTTTGCCCAATGCTACCAAAAAATTTAACGGTCCGTCCCTGGTAGCAAAGGTAGAGAGAGACCAGGCCTACTTTGTAAAGCAGCAGTAGGGTCGATCTTCGTATTCCTGCTGAGCTGCGCTAAACGAGCAAAACGACGAGGCCTCCCTCTGTCGTTCCGTCCCGTTTTAATATTGAAATTTCATTAATTTAGGAATTTAATTCTGCGTAATTAAGTTTCTAGTGAAAATTGACGATGTGCTCCGAAAGCGGGATTCTTAAAATATTAAACTGAATTCTCCGAATTTACGGCATTAACGGCAAACGACGTTTCGCAAATTGTCATCCGTTTCCAGGCGGTGAGCGACGTCCGCTGCGTGCCTGTCGCTTTCCGAAGACGAAAACCGTCGACTTATATACAAAATTAGACGTTTGGTGCGTAATTTTTACCCCCTCCGTCCACCTTTCCGCCGCCCCCTCACTCCAAAGTTCAAGCGCGAGGGTATTTACTTTTAATTTTCGTCGTTGTGCGCGCGAGGACCCCTGTTTCCGGTTTCGAAATATAAATGGATTAATGCCTAGAGCAAATAATATGAGTAGGAGGATAAGAAGTCAAATAAACAAGGAACATTTTGCGTCGGCACCGGAATTGTATTTAATTTGTTTGTATGTTTCTTCCTTTAAGATGACGTCCTCGCTTGGAGCAAGGAATATAAAAGAAAAATAAATGCGAAAAGGGATAACTGTTATGAGAAGTAGTGCCATGTTCTTCCTTCCGAAGAGAAGCATTGAGAGGAGTCGATGAAATAACACCTGTTAGTGACTTACATGAACCCAGATAGGGCCTTACGTTGCGTAGGTATTAAACACCTACGGAAAAATGCCCACGTTTTTATATTTTTATTAAATTTAAATGGAAAAAGATAGGGTTTGCATTTAGATTCGAATGGTTAGCAAGTGATCCATTTGATTACAATATACATAAAATGAGAAAATGATGGACCATCTCAATATGGTGATATGTCGACCATCGACTAGAGTACTGCACGGGCCTATTTTTCACGGCCCGGCCCGCCCGTGGCCCGTTACAGTATGGAGTGGAGTTATTTTACCCTGTTGAAGTAATTATATCTGCACTGTCTATTTCTAAACATTTTTACATTTTCTTTAACCAAAAGAAAACGTAACATAACATTGCATACATTAAAATTGTTAATAGAAACGATAACGTAAAAACTAAGCAGTATTTACTGCATACGTTTTATCCATTCGATGTATTTAATAAAACATTCTCGGCCCGTCCGGCCCGTACAAATTCAGGCCCGGCCCGCAATGAAAAGAGACGAGGACCGCCCGAGCCCACTCGCGGGCCCGGGCGGGCCGGGCTTTTCCTAGCCCGTGCTCTACCATCGACCGTGTGCACAAATTTAAAGACTTTTAAATTAGAAAAGAGTATACAAATTATACAGTCATATTTTGTAGTAATTCTTTAAGTTATCTTTCGACGTTATTAAACTTTTATTTTGTTAAATAATTTTCGATAACATTGTATATTACTTCTGACAAGTAGTGTAGATGTCTTGGTCAATCAAACTGAATATTAAACTACATAAGGTTGTCCAGAATAGAACAACGCAACTGCGCTGAAAACCAGTGTCTGACGCATAAAAGTTTACACAAAATAAACACGGCCGGGACAATTCGGTATAAGCGTCAGTATAACTGCGACTCGAAAGACGATCTGTTGTGTATGCATCTACGCTGTCGTATACTATATCGTAGTTCTACGTTTGTTTTGAAAATATTTCCTACGTCGCGAAAACGACCAAAGTTGGACACAATAAGAGAATTTATTGCAGAAATGCCTGATTTAAAGTGTGATGGCGCTAAAATTCAATGTGTAGTGTATAAAATAGATTTAATGTGTTGGTCGAAAAGTGATTGTCTACGGCACGTAAATAGTGCAGGGCATGTTTAAAAAAAAATTCCACACGAGATTATGACAAATTTAAATTTAATTTGTGTTTATTGCATGTAATTTACCATTTCATTTACTAAGAAAGAAAGCATACGTCTCGTTTTGGAATGAATATTCGGACTTTAAGTTACCAAGTGAGAGAACATTACAGAGAGTTGTGCCGTCTGCTCATGAGCATGTCGAGAAGAGAATTAAATCGGAGTTGCAAAATAAAAAACTGGTTATGTGTGGACGAAACAGCAGGTCGTAAAAAACATTCTGTGGTTAATGTAATGGTACGCACAATGGAACCACATCGACCGTTACCCTCAATTTTACTAGCTTCCAAACGAATACAACAATGCACTGCCGAAGTAATTTCAATGTTGGTCTTAAATACATTGGAAAAGTTTGAACTTTCAACAAATCAACTGTTGATGTTTATGAGTGATGGTGCCGCAAACATCCTTGCTGTAGGTCGATCTCTTAAAAAACATTGTGCTAACTTGTTGCATATTACATGTAAAATTCATACTCTCAGTCTCGTAGCAGATAGTATCAGAAAATGTTATCCCGAGGTAGACGCTCTAATAGCACATACAAAAGCTGTGTTTGTAAAATCCCCAAAACGTATTCGGGAATTTCATAGACTATGCCCCAGTATTCCTGAACCACCACACCCTATTCTTACTCGTTGGGGAACATGGTTAGAGGCTGCATTTTATTATCTTAAATATTTTGAGAATATAAAGAACGTGATTTTAGAATTCGACCCAAAGGAAGCTGCGGCTGTCAAGGTAAGCCGCTTGAAATTTCAGGATAGTCAAGTTAAAACAGATTTGGAAATTATTCAGAACAATTACGTGGGACTAGCGGATGCGATAGAAAAACTACAAAATTCTTTGGTGTCGTTAGTGGAATCTTTACAAATAGTGCAACATGTTCACGCACAGCTATGCGTGATAGAAGACGCAAGAAATGTTTGTTTTAGATAGGTTTGAAAATGTTTTAGATAAAGACTCTGATTTTGGCACATTAAGACAAATTTGTGAAGGTGCGTCAACAGAACCGTTAAGTTATTTGAAAGATTATTTTACTTACGCAAATATAACGTCACTAGATGTAGAACGTTCGTTTTCGGCATACAAAAACACTTTTTCTTCACGCCGCACTCACTTTGCCGAAACAACTTTGGAAACATATCTAATGTTACAAATATTAAATAGACATTATCCACTTTGTGATTACACGGAGGACTCTTAAAACGGTAAGTGTTTGAGCACGTATCACATTTAATTTATTTTGTGTAAATTTTTATGCGTCCGCCACTGGCTTTCAGCGAAGTTGCGTTGTTCTGGTGGCAAGTCAGGTGTTACAAATTTTATTTAAGTCCAGATAACGACGATCGTAGTGGAACACTGACAAATCCACTCTTGCTTTTGCCTGATCTCGTAAATTGTCAAAATTAATGTAAAATTCATCTAAAACAGACAACAGGGTATATTCAGAGGTATTTCAAACATCATTACATAAATTAAATCTTTGCCCGAACGTTACTAAGTAAATCGTTTAAACCTTGTAAATTAGAATTTAGGTCATAGATTCGCCTAATTTCTGTCAGCTGGTAGCGTTACCGCATGCATTCTTCTATGCTATTTTTACAAATAACTTCCTTTCATCGAAAGGCATCAGAAAATTTATATTTGGATTTAAATCATCAGAATTAGCTGTGGAAGTAAACAATCGCCTTCGCGATTAAAACAAAGGCAGATAGGGACGCCAGAAAATTCATCAATTCTGGTTACACTTTCGTTAAGTTAACTAGTGTTTTTGACTACGGTATCCATTAAAAGTATTCGATAGCGGAACTAAAGTATAATTTCAAAGAAGGAAAGGTTCGAGGTTAGAGCTGAAGGAGTCATGTAAAGGTTAACATAAGCAGAGTGTTTATGTGACAGCATCGTACGAATTCAAGGTTAGTTTATATTTTTAAAAGTCGTTAATTTCAATTTATTTAATTCAAAATTCACAAGAAAATTGCCCAAAGAGTATCCAGGAATACTCCCGACCCCACAAAGAATTTAGAAATTTAGATTAATTTAGAAAATTTCAAATATTCCCCAAAATTCCCCTGAGAAATACGTATATTATTGGAAGAAGTCTTATATACATTTTGCTTCAGGTATCACCAAAAGTAGAAATCCATAATTGTAAGATCGAGACTCCTAGGTGGCCAAAATGACGATTTTAGTTTCAACGTAGATGGCGCCGTAATCGGTAAAAATAGGGTAGCTTTATTTCTTAAAACGGAAATCCCTATTCTTTATTGGATATTGCAAATCTACATAAAAAAGTAAGTAACTTTTGTCTGAAACATTCTTTTGTTAATTTCATAGATGGCGCTGTAATTGATGATTACAGCGCCATCTACGTCGAAACAAATCGTCTTTTTCACAGTATTCATATTCCTCGAAATATTCCTCTGTTTAGATTAAAATGGGTATATAGGCCCTTTACTATACTGCACCTGTCAATTTAAGACTACAATGGATCGTTTCTTTTGCTCCGAACTGTACACCTGTTAATTACAGCTATAACTTATCGAGATCCGCAATATGTGCCCGCCATTTTATTATCTGTCTCTGCGAGCGCAGGAAACGGAAGAAGGGGAAGGAAAAAGCCGTATCGCTCGTATCTCCTCCCTTCTCCTTTTTTTTTATCGAGGTCTTTAGTGTTCATTAAATTAAGCTATAAATAGTATAATGCGGAAACAAGGAAATAATCTCAATAAATGGGCCCCGGCTACCCTCAATGCTGAAGTTTTTAGTGGGCAATATATTTTATTTGTACGCGCTCGAGCGCGTATACCGAAGTATTAAAAAAAAAGGTGCCTCGCGCCGCGACGCCGACTCTGTCGCCCCGGAATTTTTACAATCATGACTGTTTAACTTCTGTCGTATCCGTTTAAGCCGCGCTTCTATAAGCACACACGTTTTTATGTTACTTTTATGTTATTACTTGTGTTAAAGTTTTTTTAAAGCGCTGCCAGAAGTGACAAAATGGCCTCTTAAAGTCGGTATTCCTGCGTGGCCTGGCGTGTAGAATTATGGAAATGAATTGTTTCGAATTCAGCCTATAATGTTCGGGGAGGCTCCTATTACTTTCGTTATTTTTTTATCCGGTGAAATGTTTTTGTAACTTGAGTAACTACTCGAGTCCGGTGAAATTCTCTACGATTCTAACGTTTCTTTAATGTAAATGAATAGTAATCAATAGAGACGAAAATATTAGCGCTAAACTGTTAATGAACAAAATTTAACTAATTTAATCATACATAGAAATGCAATTTATTAAAATTACTCACACAAAATATACAAATAAAAAGAGAAAATAATATTTGTTAGAATAACTTGCGGTTAACAAAAAGATAAAATACGAATAGGAAAATATTCGAAAAATTACTAAATTACTAAAAATTTAGTAAATTTCTAATAAGGATAACAGTAATAATAAAAGGTTCCTATAGTATATCCATGCGTTAATGAGAATTAGTTAAATAAAACGAAGTTAAAATAAAAGAAGTTATAATTAAAAAAAAAATTTCAAACAGAAAACACCAAAAAAAGTCCACTTATCTGGGCTATGCTCACCTGGAGCTTTCGTGTTCGAACGGCAGTCAATCGGCGCTAGTCCTGTCCCCGGGAGAACGCAACCTTATATGTGGACATACACACGCAGCAAAACTACCCTTCAGTGGATTTCAGCAAAATGTGCCTTAACGAAAACCCAACAAAAAAAATCTAAAATGTGGAAAATCTATAAGCATCAATCTAATAAAATAGGATTAGAATAATTTATATTTTAAATCATATTTTATTATTAGTAGTATAAAACGAATGAAAGTTGATCAGTGTGGTGATAATTTAGGTAGGTATTTCTTTCTCGGAGGCAAGCCGCAAGGGTCGGTTATGGGACACGTTTTATTTATAATTTATACCTTGAAGCTAATGTCATGTATTCAGTACTGTAAATGGCATACTTAGGCGTATGACAGGCAGCTGTATTGTTCTTTCGATCCCACAGCTTAGTGTATCTCATTTTGTTAATAATATTACATTTGTATTTGTAATGCTTTGTTTGGTCATGGTTCAAAGATAAAGCCGGCAAAATCCAGAGTAACCTTGGGCCTAAATGCTCTCCGGGCCTATAGACTTGGTGCTTGAATGTATACAGAAGCTAAGGCAATTGGGGCGTAAAAATCATGTTACGGTATGGTAGGTCGGGACTAAGGGAAGGCCGATAAGCTGGCCAAAGATGCAGTGAATATGTCATTGATTAATCCAAACGGCTACTTTTTCCCCATTACCCGTCTAGATGCCTGAAGTTGTGTAACACCGTGATGGTGGCTTTAGGAAAGTGACTATGTTCTTACATTTGCACAGACGACGTTTCCATCAGATCTGCAATTGTAAGGACCCTTTGCTTGTGTTTTTAGTGCATTTGATGGTTGCAAAGGATACCTGTTGGTTCTGTTTTCGCGAGTTGTTCCAAAATAACAAACTGATCTCGAGACTGAGTGAGTAAGAAGTAATGTTCGACAATTTTTGCATGAATCATATATCGGTATTTCCCTACCCCCAATGTTCCAACGTCTCTACCCGCAACAGGCCAACGTTTCCAAAATTAGATAGCTTGGTTTTCTAAGAAAGTTGAGAGGGTTATTACTTGCAACGTAGGTAATATCTGTTATCGTTGGTGTATAGTATAAGTAAATTACAAATCACCACAAATTAGATAATGATGACATGGTAAAAATGAAAAATGAACAAAAGTCTCAAAAACCGGCATATTGATAAAATTACAACCAGAGTATGAAGTCAACAAAAAAAGAATGTTGCAAATAAGATAATTTAGGAACTAGCAATCTGTAAAATGTTACTAAGTGGAAAAAGATCAAATATCTGACATTAGAAAAAAAAAATTGAACCAGTGTTTCCATTTTGGGAACGTTGTCTAATAAAAGGTAACCAGGTAATTCAATACGTAATTTTCGATGATCTGCTCCTCTTTCTAGGCCTTGGCCTATAGGCTCTCCAATCACTAAGTGACAGGCTACTCCACTCTGTCCGGGGGTTTTCTTGTTTTTGTCACCTTTTAGAGTCCATGTGGTTAATCTCCAGGAGAAGTCAGCATCCTAGGGGAAGACTCTATCCGCGATTCTGACCACTGCACATCGAGGGGAAGGACGGCCTTGTGGTTTGACTACTCCAGGAGAGGGACTGAGGACGCCCACACTCTCTCCAGCGTGTTTCGTGCCAACTGGTGTAGGTATTCCTTTATTGACGATATTTCTAAGTCCTCTTGTACCTGGTTGTTTCGCACGGACCATGGTGCATTTGCGATGATCCACAGGATTTTATTCTGGAGGACTTCCACGCTTCACAGGTTGCTGGCGGTAGCCGTGATCCACGCCAGAGCACCATAGGTTAATATTGGTCGTAAGCATGTTTTATAAATCAGCATCTTCGTCGTCGGATCAAGCACAGAGTGCCGTCCGAGGAGAACAATCAACGAACTCTTGGCGCGGTGATATTTTCCCCTGATGTGGTCGATGTGTGCTCTCCAGGTCAGCCGCTGGTCGAAGATGACTCCCAGATACCTCGCCGACGAATTCCGTGGGATCTCGACGCCTTCTAGCTCCGCCGTTTCCGGCGCCGGTCTTCTTCTCCTTGTGAATCTAACAGCAATGCTTTTCTCGGCATTAACTGCCAAACCCCAACTCGACATCCGGTGCGCCAGATCTCCAACGCTTTTTGAAGAAGCTCTACAACCAGGTTCTCGCTTCCCGATGCCGTATAGATAGCCGTGTTGTCGGTGTACTTGGAAACTTGCACTTGTCGAGGTCTCGCAATATCTGAGGTGTGTAGTGTGAACAGCTCGGTTTGCTAAATCGGTAACCAAGTCATTATGAAAATGAACCAGTGAGCATTTTGCCTCACTTAGCAGGTTGTCAAAGAGCATAATAAAATGTACTGACTTTCATAAAAATCGCAACACCTACAATTAGTTGAACGATTTTGTTTAAATTTTTACAAACGATCTAATTTATCAGTACAAACAAACGATTAAAATTTGAAAACAAAAGAACGGGAATAAGAAAAGCTTTTTCAATAATGAGTTGCTCCGTCACGATTTGCTATGCACTCATTTAATCGACGTGGCATGCTGTCAATCAATTGATCAATATCGGCCTGTTGTATATCATTCCAAGCTTCCTGAATCCGCAGCCGAAGATGGTGCAAGTCGTCTGGAGGTTCAGCCGCCTACCGATCGCATCCCATACATGTTCAATGGGTGACAAATCAGGCAACCGAGAAGGCCGTGGGAGGACGGCATTGTTAACTTCTTCCGAAAAGCGTATTGTAGCTCTTGCCGTATGGGGGCGCGCATTATCGTATTGAAAAATGGGATTTTCCAACCCCCGAAGATATGAAAGTACTCCAACACATTGGCAATGTAACCGACTGCGTTTAAGTTGCCGTCAGTAAAGACTAAGGGTGATCTATTAAAATAACATATTGCACCCCACATAATCACTCCTTGTGTGAGGGCTGTTGCGTTCCACAAAAAATGCTGAATTTTTGCGTTCTCCACGCATCCGCCTGACCCTGCTACGACCAGCGTGGGCCCACAAACAAGAGACTCGCCACTGAACATAATTTGATGCCATTCTTGTACCCAGTTCGCTCTTTCGTTGCTCCATTCTAATCTGAACAACTGAGCATCCAACATGGCTGAAATTTTCAAAAGTGTCTTCCAACACATGCGCAATTATGTCACCAAAATATTTTTGACGAGTAGCGCCATCTTCATGATGAGGCTCGCAACTTTTTAGTCACTCTTGTGTAATAATATCGATTGTACGAGTAAAATTACTTGGAAATTTGTTCAAACGTGACACAGTATTTTAACTACACCTATTTGTACATAAATTTATACAGCTATAATTGACTAATAGATTAGTTTCGTGACTCAAAGAATCTATTTTGTAATCTGTATTGAATTAAATCCAATTTAAAATATAATGTAAGGCGACGTAATCAATTCACTTCTTCTTATATTTCAACTAGCAGCTCCGTAAACATTGATAGATTCGATTTACACTTACAATGTAAATAATTTTATATCCAGTGACAATAATGCAAAATCGAACGAATTACTCACTCCTTCCCACTTTCTTTCTGTGATGGTTGGCGTAAGACATATTTAGAATTCCAATTCGACTCGTTGGTAAGAGGTGCGAAGAAAAAATACAAGATATAGGCCATCTAGAAACCATCTATGAGGAATTAAATAAGCAATAACGTCCTCGATTAAATAAACCGGTTCTGTTTGTTTTTTCTATTACATTAAAGGTGCATGTAGATATATACGAATTGGAATCGTATATTTGATAAACAAGACCATCTATAAAAGAAGAAATCTCTAATTTTAATCTGCTTTTATACATAGTAACGGAAGAAATTACTTAAGTAGAAAAAACAAATACCGTTGAATAAAACTAGTGTTTTATCATGCTAAATCTCGTGAAATGGAAATAAAAGAAAGAGTCGTACTTTTGACTTCTTCGCGGAAATGTTCCATAACCTAGTATTTTAAATTTTACATATTTACACTTCAGCGTGAAAAGTATATCTATCAACGTTGGGTTACATCAAAGATTTTAAAATTTTGCAACGATATACGGAAATTTTTAATTTAAACTAACGATGTTTCTGGTCGAATCCACAGGAAATACACGTTGGAACCTTCCTTTGTCTAAGCGTGAATTATAATTAAGCTTGCCTACAAAATTATTTTTAATTAATTTTCTTTACAATTGTTCCAGCGAATGCATCTCTAGAATGCAATAATGCCACTTCAAACACACGAACTCGCATACGTAACACACACAAAGATACCTCCGCGTAGAAAGCAGTGGCAAAGAGTATGTCGCATAAACATCAAATGAAGAGCTGAGCAAGCAATAGTCCCAGTTTAAGTAAACAAATCGATTCACTTTGTTTGTATTTTCGGCGTTCACAAAAAGGGAGATCGGTAAACAAATATTCCATGAAAGAGGCAATTAACGTTACACTTATTGGCTCATTAAGTAGAAATGTAATGGGTTTCTATGTGACAGCGATATGCCAGTAGAAGAATTGGGATTGGGTTTTTGTGGAAAATTAAAGAGAGGAATTTAATCATCATTGGAGTAAACTTTCTCGACTTTGAAGTGAAGATTTAGATCCACCTGAAAATATATACATGAACAATTTACTATCTCCAACTTTATATAAAATGTAATCGAAGAAAGAGAACTTACATGCATTGAAATGTTTTTGATTATTTAACCAAAATCCAGAATGCATTAAACCACATTATAAATAAATAAATAAAAGCTAATCTTCAGCTGGAGTTTTTCACTTTCTTAAATTGTTGTTTTTGATTTTATTCAAAGAATAGCTCTTGATGAACTCTAAATGTTTTAGCAAACACTAAACTATCGGCGCTACACATTATTTGATGCAATTTTGTTTCAATAATTCGTGGATCCCCGTTGTCAAGCGTACGACGGAATCATCTGAGAAAAAAAATCATTTATTCTAATATGCTTTGTTCTATCCTTACTCTAAAAGATATTTACAAGTACCTATTTTTACCGCTTATTTACCCTAAAACTAAAACATGCGAAATACCCGTAACTAGAGGAAAAAAACTGGCTTATAGCACATAATCATAAACATGTGTTCGTTTAATTCATTAACGCGGATTGGGTAAAAGGCCCTGCTTCTCTGTTTAACAAATTTATTTCTCTTTTCATATAAATGAAAGAAAAGTCGTCAATTTATAAAATTGCATTGGTTTACTGTGATAAATCCCATATTGGATAAGCGAAGAGGGTTGTAAATACCGGTAAAATTGAATCATCAAGTGTAGCGCAACACATAAACGAAACTGGGCATAATTTTAAATGAGGAAACTCCGTATTAATTAAAAATGTAACTTTACCCCGAGAATTATTCACTTAAATGTGTTTTAGAGTGGAAATAGAACAAGGTATGTTAGAATTAAAGATATTTTCTCACATCGTTCAGCCGTACGTCGACAAGTGACACTGAACGTTCTGAACGCCTTATTGAGGCTACTACTCCAGGAATCCATGATCTGGTGATAGGTGATAGAAGAGTTAACATGCGTGAGATTGCTAGTACTGTGGACATCTAGAATGAATGGCTGCATAACATTTTGCATCAACATTTGAATATGGGAAAGCCGTCCACAAGATGGATGCTGCGATTATTGACAGTTGACAAAAAGCGAAATCGTGTTACGTGTTTCAAGGACGCGTTCCAACTGTTTCAGTGTAATCCACTGATTTTTAGGCGTCGTTTCCTCACTGTGGATAGACCACTATACGCCTGAGACCAAAGAACAGTCGAAGCAACCTAGCGGAGGGTCTGCACCAAAAAAGGCAAAAGTTTATCTGGGAAGGTTATGACGATTGTTTTTTGGGATCTTCAAGGAAGAATCTCCATCGACTATTTACAGAAAGGGTAACACTATACAGGTATATATTATGCATCGTTATTGGACCGCTTGAAAAGCTAATTGCAAGAAGAACGTCGAGGATTACCTACAGAAGGGTTTTTTTCCATCATAACAACGCACTAGCTCATTCCTCTAGAGTTGTGGTGGCGAAATTGATTCAGTTAGAGTCCCAACTAGAATTGCTCAATTTGCGCCAACAGCCAGTGGCGCGCGCATAAAAGTTTACATAAAATAAATGATCAGAAATAAAATATAATACGTGCTCAAACACTTACCATCTTAAGAGTCTTCCATGAAATCACAAAGTGAATAATGTCTGTTAAATATCTGCAACATTAGATATGTTGCCACAGTTGCTTCGGCAAACCGAGTGCGGCGTGAGGAAAAAGTGTGTTTATATGCAGAAGACGAACGTTCTACATCTAGTGACGTTATATTTGCGTAACTAAAATAATCTTTGGAACAACCTAACGGTTCTGTTGACGCACCTTCACAAATTTGCCTTAATGTGCCAAACTCAGAATCTTTCTCTAAAACACTTTCAAACCTTTCTGGAACACAAACATTTTTTGCGTCTTCTACCGCGCATAGTTGTGCGTGAACATGTTGCACTATTTGCAGGGATTCCACTAACGACACCGAAAGATTTTTTAATTTTTCTATTGCCTCCACTAGTCCGAAGTAATTCTTCTGAATAGTTTTTAAATCCGTTTAAACCTGACTATCTAGAAATTTCGACTGGCTTTCCTTGATAGCCGCAGCTTCCTCTGGATCGAATTGCAAAACCACGTTCTTAATATTCTCAAAATATTTATGATAATAAAACGCGGCCTGTAACCATGTTCCCTAAGGTGTAAGAGTAGGTTCTGGTGGCTCAGGCACACAGGGGCACGGTCTGTGAAATTTGCGAATATGTTTTGGGGATTTGACAAACACTGCTCTTGTATGCGCTATTAAAGCGTCTACCTCAGGATAACATTTTCTAATACTATTTGCCACATGACTGAAAGCATGAATTTTACACGTAATATGTAACAAGTTAGCACAATGTTTTTTAAGAGACCGGCCTACAGAAAGCATGTTTGCGGCACCATCACCCATAAACATCAACAGTTGGTTTGTTGAAAGTTCAAACTTTTCCAATGTATTTAACACTAACTTTGAAATTACTTCGACAGTATATTGTTATACTCGTCTGGAAGCTAATAGAATTGAAGGTGACGATTGATGTGCTCCCATTGTACGTACCATTACATTAACCACATAATGTTTTTTACAATCTGTTGTTTCGTCCACACATAACCACAGTTTCGTCCACACATAACCACAGTTTTTTTATCTTCAAACTCCGATTTAATTCTTTTTTCAACATGTTCACGAGCAGATGGCACAATTCTTTGTAACGATGCTCGACTTGGTAATTTGCAGCCCGAATATTTATTCCAAAAGAAGACATATGCTTCCTTGTCTAGTAAATTAAACGGTAGATTACATGCAATAAAGGTAACACATAAATTAAATTTAAATTTGTCATAGTGTCGTGTGCAATTTGTTTTTGAAGAATGCTGTTTACTATTTACGTGACGTAGGCAATCCCTTTTGGACCAACACATTAAAGGGATATTACAAACTACACATTGAATTTGAACGACATCATAATTTAGGTCAGTCATTTCAGCTATAAATTCTGTAACGTTGTCCAACATTGGTCGTTTTCGCGACGTAGGCAACATTTTTAAAACAAACGTAGAACTACGAAATAGTATTTACGGCAGCGTACATGTATACGATCTGGTTGGGACTCGCAGTTATATTGAGGGTTGTATCGAACCTCCGCCACTGCCCGTTGGCGCTAGTGAGCAATTCTAGTCCCAACTCATACCATATCCTCTCTACTCTCTATAGATTTGTCTCTTTTGGACTACTACTTGTTGCTTAGTATGAAAAAATGGTTGGCGAGAAAGGGATTTTATTCAAACGATGATGTAGTCTCTATTTCACGAAATTCGACCAATCCTATTATTAGGAAGAGCTCAACAAACTGGAGCAACGTTGTACGAAGTATATAAGGCTACGTTGAAAAATAAAGTTAGCTTATCCCGAAAAACTAAGTGCTGAAACAGTTCACTAAAACCTTTACCACAATACTTAACTCGTACAGGATGCACGTTTCAATAGCCAAGTTATCATCATCAACAGTTAAACTGAATTCAGTTTTACGAATACGAGTTAAGTATTGTGATAATAATATAAGTATCGTTTGATGTTTGTTCACTCTTCCCCAGCGTACCAATCCCAGAAACCATAGAATATTTAGTTGAACTCTTAAAACTTAACGACATTGACGACGTCAAAATCGCGGAATACAAAAGACTAACTTCTCTGTGCATGAACCAAAACCGTTTTCAAATAGGGAGCAAATATTATGAACAATTGGAGGGTACGGCGATGGGTAATCCACTGTCCCCGTTCATAGCCAACTTGTTTATGAGTAAATTTGAAACGTGTTTGAAAAAGGACACCGTGTATTTCCCTAGAATTTGGCTTAGATATGTAGATGATATTTTCGCGGTTTTTGACACTAAGAAAAGTAACATCCCGGATTTCCTCGCGACACTCAACTCAAAATTCGGATCCATTAAATTTACAGTAGAAGAAGAAGTGAACAATCAACTCCCATTTCTAGATAGCCTAGTAATTAGAAACAATAATAAACTAGAAATAGACATCTATAGAAAAGAAACAAGCACTAATAGATTCATTATGACCGATTCGAACCACTGCGAACAACATAAAATGGCCGCGATTAGTTTCTTAATTAATAGACTAGTGAAATTTCCCTTAAACCAAAATAGGTACAAGAAAGAGCTTAAATTCATAAAAAATGTGGCTATTTATAATGGTTACTCGTCTATAGATGTCGACCGCACCCTTAAGAAAGTCCAACATAGGCATTATGTAAGAAATTCTACGACCTTGATACCGGTAGAAACGCGCGACAAGAAATTTGTGAAACTCCCCTTCCATAGAATATCGAAAGGAGTCAGTAAAGTTTTTAGGGGACAAGACATGAACGTATGTTTTAGTTCACGAAATACACTTAAGAACCTTCTTGGTAATCCAAAAGACAAACCGGACATGAAAGAAAGGTCGGGAATTTATAAAATTGCATGCAACGACTGTGATAAAGCCTATATTGGACAAACGAAACGAGCGATAGGTATTAGATTTAATGAACACATGAGATGCTATAGATTCGGTCGAACAGGAGCGTCAAGTGTAGCTGACCATATGAATAACACAGGACATGTAATCAAATTGGAAAATCTCAAATTAATTAAAAACGTAACTTCACCTCGGGAATTGGACGCATTTGAGACAATGTACCTTAAGAAAGAGATGGAACATTCGCAGGTCATGAACAAGGAGAATGCGCCACTTCATTTCTCTTGCTTGTTTGATTTATTAGGGTAAAAGAACTTTTCAGTTTACACTTGACGAAGACCGAGTCTCGGTGTTCTGCAATTTATGTTTGATTTGTTTAGTATCCTTAGAGTGCGTAGATAGAGAATTAGCAGGAAGTAACCTTCCTTTCGTCTCGCTCTTTTCTACGAGGGCGGGATAAAACCCTTGGCCGTTTCACATATACCCAGCATGTTAGAGTTAAGCGATAGAAAAGTAGGTATTTGGAAATAGATATACACAGTTACATGTTTAGACACATTTGTACATATATACCTTTCTTTTTCCTCGAGAGGAGGGATAGACATGCATGGTAGAATTAAAGTAAAAGTTTTTAGTTTTTTCGTTCAGATTTATTCGGTAACCCGGTTGAAAATGGGGGCCCAGTGAGCCTTTGAAACAGCTGTTCCGAATTAATTAATAACATTTTGTGTGGTGAGGAGTGTGCCGATACTCTCTGTTGTTTGTCATTGTGATGAGGGTTTTAGTGAAATGTTTCAGTGTTCCAGTGCTACAGATTTAGAGTACTCGATTAAAAACTAAGTACTTTTCATTTTTGCACGGGCTTTTTAAACCGTCCTCGTTAGGTACATTTGTTTAATTGTAGATTCTAGCCGGGTATCCCCATTCAGATGTACAGCGATCCTCGAATTCAGTAAAGTCTGAATATAATTTTCTCCTAATAATTTGAACAAACTAAATGGAACGTTGTCGGTATATTCTTACGCTAATGAAAGATATAATTCATAAAAAAAGTATTGCCACATAAAGTTCTCAAATTGGTATTAAGATATCACGATAATGTAAACACTTTCAAATGAAAGATGCGTTTATTTTTTCTGTTAGATGTTACTGAAAAAGGAATAAGGGATTAGTATCATATCCACAAATTTCAAATTTATGATCAAAACTACGTGATAATTGTAAACTCCATCTGCATCTGCATCACCAATAAATATTTATTATGTACACAAGGAGCTTCACGGAATTAGATTCTTTACGTTCGCCTTTCAAATTTTTCAATATTCTAAAGGAATAATCATCTGAGGTTTCTAAATTGATCTTTTCGAATGTTAAGCACGGAAACTAGCTTCGAAATAGTGAATTATATCTAAAGAAATGACGAATTTAGCAAGACATGGTATTAAGAAAGATAAGTAAATAAATCCACGGATTGTGTTTATACATGGCACGTGTCCTTCTCTCCACGTTCACCTGAATTTTCTAATCAAGCTCTTCGCTGAGTAAACATATCTGTGTGCTAAGATCTGGCATGTTTTCTTAACAAATAATTATCGTAACGCGCCGGCGAGCTAGTATTACATGTCCGCATTACAGAGGGCTCATAATTCAACTTGTTCTTCTCGACTTATTATATACTTGGATGTATGTAGGTGAATAAATAATGCACGCTAAACAATCTCGCGTCCTTACGAAGTTATACGTTCGCTGAAATTTTAACGATGTGTATTTGGAAGTTGCGAGGGCGAGCCTGGCTAACATTTCAAGAGTCTAATTTGAAATTTATAGGAGGCGCTGCGTAATGTTGACGTTCCTATCGTTCGGGCTGTGGAGGATGGCGTTTTATGCGAAAACGCTCGGAACGAGATCGAAAAGCGATAAAACGCCTTGATTATCGAGCTTAGTGACAGCCGTATAAAATACTTTCCCGGCTCTAAATACTTTCCACAATTCATTCTAACGGCGAAGCGTTCCCGCGTGTTGTATGTGTTTAAAAAGGCTTCGAGGTGATGAATTTATACGCTCAGATATTGGAGAAGTTTAAATACTCTCTGCACTTAATTTTCTTTCTGGTGATTTTGTTGGATATTTTTTAATTGCTTCATACAGGGAAAAATGCATTGTTAAAATACAGATAAATATAAATATTTCCTAATACAGTGCGATCTCGATAATTCAGACTAATTAAAACCACGGTAGTCCGGATTAGTAGATAATTTGGATTACTGAAGCAGAACAATTTTTTATTGAAAAGTGAAACATTTAATATAAAATAACTAGAAAATAGTACATAAACAACAAAATATGTAAAACAGAAGCATGCTTTTTAAATGTTATACTCCCTCCGCCCGAAAATATGGTACACATTTGGAATTTATTTTTGTCCGAATTTATGGTATACATTTACAATTTTAGTCAATTAGATGCTCCTATTAAATTGGTGTACTATTTAATATAATTATGAATAAAATTTAATTGATGAGGGATCTAGCTTTGTCTATGGCTTCTTGGGAACACATTAAACTAGATGGTAAGCGTCCTTCACGCCGAAGTTTAGCCTCATTGATGTGGGGAATCTTATACGAATTTCCTCCTTCAACTAGCATAATTGATTCCATACAGATCTGCAATGTTAGAAAAACATTGTCAAGGGTTTCTCTGTCTAAATCGTCAAAAGCTTTTTCAACACATTCGATCAATTCGTCAACTGTTTTTGGCGAAGCTTTATGTTGCAAAGATTGTATGGAATTGAAAAAGCCAAGATCCAAAACGTTTAAATCGGAACTGTTTAGTGGTTGCGATTTAAACTGAATAGACCAGCCATCTGTAGAACCACGAGCCAGAAGTTCTTCATCGTCGTCACAAGCATGAGATTTTGCATTATCCTGTTGTATAAATATCGGTTTTTGCTTATGACTTATGGGAAACTTTAACTTGATCGCCGGAATGATGTTTTCAAGAATCATTTTTCTACATTCTGCTGAATTGACGGACTCCACATTTTTTTACCAAACTTCCTTGAGGTCTATTTTTCGAATGTCGCTTAGCCGGTTCTTGATAAACCAAAGGCCATATACCAATTTTTCCATTAAAAAATTGTTTTCGATGAGAATCGTAACGTGGTCGGGCGACAGCAGCCATAAACATCACTTTGGTTATAAAACGTTTGCTCTTGCAACTTCGGTAGGGTTCTTCTTTGTCTATCATAATGTAATAAGAGCGCTTGTTTTAGACAGCATTGAGAATTGAGGCCTGAAGATAAACGGGTCAAAGAGTGTGGCCATCCGATCCACCCTCCAAAGAATACCTCCATCTGAAGAAGCGACCATTAATGACTAGAGGTTTGAGTGGAAGGGCTCCGTTATCTATTTGGGAGTCCTGTTGGACAAAGTACTTACCTGAGCTTCACACAATGACTATTTCAACACAATGATACGTAGTATCAATCATTATTTGAAGTTATCCTTTCATTACAAATCTGGTAGCGTCTAGTGTGTGTTGATATAAATTGTAGTCGCTAAAGTACCGAAAAAATTAAAACGAGAGTCAATTTTGTGCTCCCCCCGATATATACAATCAACAAATCCGAAATGTTTTATATCTCAGATAGAGAAAGATTTGTTTATATCTACTAAAAAGAAGGAAACTCTAAATATCTGCGCCTCTTTTATATTATTAGTAGCAGTAGAATGAAATTTATAGGTAAGAAGCAAATAATTTTCGATGTTTATTTAAATCATTCGGACGGTAGTATTACTAGTACGGCGTTGAAGAATGCGTTGAAGAAATGTTTAGAAAACAAACCGCTATTTTACAGTTTTCAAGTTTATCCGATTTATATTTATTTATTTTCTAATTTAATGTTTATTTAAAATATCGGATATAAAGCGTTCGCCAAAATAAACGATATACAATACATTATACACATTTTCATCGCGGGCATTTAGTAAAAGTGTACATTGTACATGCTATAAACCGTCTAAGGTATTTTCGTTAATTTATTCCTGGTAAATTTTATTTATACAGCGACGGCCATAAAATAGGTTGCGTATCCTGGTGGTCTTTCTAACCATCTAAGTTACACGATGTGTAAGAGATGTCATTGAACTGACGCAATAGAAAAGAATGAATAGGGAATTTAGAAAAATCCTATTTCATTGGAATAAATACGTGCGCAGAAATGATGCTTTTGGTATAATGATATTTGTCTGGTGACCACACTTTGAACAACAGACATATTCGTGATTTCCTCACATCACTATAAATTATTGGATGAAAATACTGATAGCTTGTTTTGTGTGTAAGCCATTAGCCTTAGATTCACATAATTAACTAAATGTATTGTAACCAAAAATTAATGCTAATATAGCTCATGGTATTGGTGGAATCATTCCCGGCAAAAACAATGTAGCAGAGAAAATAGCGCTAACACATGAACATGTGTCTGCCTACCCGGCGTCATCAGCATGGTTCTGAGCACAATTTTCTCCTGTTACAATTGCGTTTTGGATCTTTGCAGCATAAACCGTGAGGCAAACGCAATTGTAACAGCAGAAAATAGTGCTCAGAACCATGCTGATGGCGCCGGGTAGACAGAAACTTGTTCATGTGTTAGCGCTATTTTCTCTACTACATTGTTTTTGTCGGGAATAATTCCACCAATACCATGAGCTATATTAGCATTAATTTTGATTATTGTTACTAGGCATTCTTTTCACGTGTATTTTTATACATCATGGTAAGCATGAGGAATCATTTGCACGTATAGATGTCACTGTGCCTAAGCACAACGCCCCCTTGCGTTTGGCAGCCCAGGAGCTGCCCGATAGGTGGTGGACATCTACACTCCGGTTTGTCTTGCTACTCTCTGGGACAGCGTGACCGTGTCTCTTGGCGATAGGTGTCGCCGAAAGACATATTCAGTGCTGTTTTGGAGATTAGCAGCATAAACCGAGAGGCAAACGCAATTGTAACAGTAGAAAATTGTGCTCAGAACCATGCTGATGACGCCGGGTAGGCAGAAACATGTTCATGTGTTAGCGCTATTTTCTCTGCTACATTGTTTTTGCCGGGAATGATTCCACTAATAAAATACAAATAACGGTTAACAGGTTTGAATAGGGAGATAATCAATTTTATGTTTATTTTAAGCTTTTCACTGACGAAAAAAAAATTAAATTTATCTATTTAAATTACTTACAGTTATGTAGTAACGGGTGTTTGATATATGTGTGTGTGTTTGTATAATCCTAATGGTTCCTTCTTTCCTCTTCTTGGTAAAATCCTCTTATTTTGGACCCCCTCGGTCGTCTTCTCGAATGAAATTTCTTCGAATTATTTCTTAAAATTTTTCGACTGATGTAATATTCTTGACAATCGTTGGTGATGGTTTATGGTTCACTTAAAACGCTTTTCAATACATTTGCACTGATAACTTTGACGAGATTTTAACTATTATAATGCAATTTCTAAATATCAATCGAAAGATGTTTGTTTTCTGTCAGAATTGTTTTCGTTGCTAACTTCTGTTTTTTCTCGTCGTCCCCAGCATTGCCAATCTAACGACTTGATATTTAATTTTGATGTTTTGAAGATCGAACTCGGCGTCGCAGATGACGTAAGGGATTTTGACGATGATTTCCAAATACAGTGTGTTTTGTGTGTGTGTTTTCAAAATGTAAATAACTTAAAATAACCTGGAATTTTGATTCTCCCCTGTAACATATATCATTAACGGAGCTTTTTTTTTTTAGAATAAAAGATTAATAATATAGATAATCAAATGTCAGAACTCGAATATTAATCGAAAATAATTCAAGTTCCGCATAAAACTTTATTAAAATCTAATATCAGTGAATTTTGATATAATCTTAATTAGAATGAATTTAGCAACATATGCTTTTCATGTTGGAACATCCCACTACAGCATGATTGCATCAACAGTTTTAAATTTCTTAAGTTAACACATAAAAGAATGCCAAGAAACAATAATCAAAGTAATGTTAATATAGCTTCGCATGGTATTGATAGAATCACTTAAGGTATGGCAATGTTTTTCTTTGGACGGTGTAATGTATCCTTATTATCACTTATGCGATCTTTGATAATTAAACAGACAAATAAGATTATGTGAACAATGAACTGAATATGACAGCCTACGTCATATAAAGTAAATTAACCCCATATATGAATGAAAGAGAAAAAAGGTAAGCCAGTTTGGGAATTAGCGTCAAAATCCAACGTCGAATAAATGTAGGAAATGGTGGCAGATTACTTCCTCAAAGTTTCCCCGATGTTCGCTGCAGAATTCATAGGAACAAATCAAGTAATTAATCCTCGGTAATATACGAAGAGGCGCTAGTAAAGTTTGCTTGATCTCACGACAGAGCGGAATCGAACAAGCAAATTTCAAACTGCGAAATTCCCCCGTCGGTTGCTAGACTTCGAACATCTTACTAACTCTGCGAAATAGCGACGTGTCGTCCTCCAACTTTGCGCGATCCCAATGTAATTACTGGCTTCATTTCGCCCGTCCTAACGACGGCACTAGATCGAGTGGAAAACGTTTTAAATTTTGGCGCCTACGGAAACGTCAGTGCGGGCCGGCCCGGCTCGAGGCCCCATAACGAAATTAAAGCGAACGAGCCGGTCTCGCATTAATTCTACCGGCAAGTCGCGGAAGAGACGGGTATCTTTGATACTGCGCCTCATTTCGGAATATGGAAAGCACCAAGGGGAGACGTAATAGATGTACCTGCTTATACGGCGACATATAAACGACAGACGGTTTTAATCAAGTGTCGTGCGCTCACGGTGACAAAACAACTGCCATCTTTTCGTTTTCCATCCGACAAACGAACGCCTTCCATAGCGGGGTTCTTAATGGCAGATTCTCATGTCAAGTGATGGATCGTTGGAGCGTGTGTTTTCAGGAACTTGCGGAAATTCACCTGAACAATGGACGTTGTTCAAGTTATTGATTGGGAGAGACAGTTCTCTTTAGTGTTGCCTTCGAATTAAATGCAGATCATGAGAATATATCTTACCCTCTAATTGTGATGGTATTTGTATGCATCAAATAAAAGAAGATTAAGTTATACTAGGTAATACTCACAGGCAAAAATGCTGCTATAGGACCGAACATAAAGGTTCCTCTGTAACCCAGAGGAAGAAATATTCAGACATCGACTGAAGATGTAGAATGGTATTGCTTCGTATTAAATTTACTCTAATGTTAAAAATATTGCTAATATGATGATGTTCAGCCAAGTATATTCAGCGATGCTCAAGCCACACTCAACCAAGATCCTCCATCTCCTCCTCAAGTAGATTTATGGTATCTGTTCCACTTCTTCCTCTTGTAATCTGCCCAGTCTCTCCTCAGATAGTGCTAATTGGGACGGTTATATTCTTAATTTTTTAGACGCTTCTGGCTTATTTACGTGGTCGGATCCTCGTTGAACCCTGCCATCCATCCCTTTTGCTAGACTGCGTCCTGTATTCTTCTGGTCTTCACACTTGGTGATGGTGGGCGGTCTTGCGGCTTAACTTTTTCTTTTACTAGCGGGTTACTGGATTCTATGGCCGTTTCCCAGGTACCTCGGACCAAGTCCTTTAGATCTCAAGTTTTTATTTTGTTGCGGTCCTATTTCTGCCCAGTCTGGGGTAAAGGATGTTCCTCGTGATGGTCAACTTCATTTCGACTTCGTTAACGTGGCTCGCCTACGCCAATCTAGCAGAAGACCGAGGTATTTGACCTTCTCTTCCCATCGCAGACGAATGCCGCCAACCGTGACATCTCTAGGTGCTTTTTTAATTCTGTTTGTAAATCTTACCACTACACAGTTTGCAGGATTGATGGTAAGTCTCCAAGTTTTGGACCAACTGTTGGCCTGGAGTTTCCGTATAAGCATAGTAGAATAGATCTTCCTACACTATTCGGTCGGTTCTCAGATATTTTGGGATATCATAAGTGTGTAGAAGCTATAACTCCAGACACAGCCGTGATCCCTGAGGGGATCCTGAAGTTATCGATCTTGCTGTAGATCTGATCTGAATTTTGACCATAAAGGTACGTCCCGAAAGACAATTTCTTATAAGGCGAGTTGTACGCGTGTTTATTTCAATCTTGATCATTTTGAAACCAAATTGTTCGGCCGGGATTGGATTTATTTACACTAGAGATGGCTCAGAACTATGGCCTTTGCGGCTTTCGACATGCACGAGAGCAGGCTTATGGGCCTATGATTCTCCAGAAGTCGACCGTCCTTGCCCAGGTTGGGAAGTACCACTAGGTCAGCATATAGCGGATCAGTCCGGAAAAAAAAATTGTTGAAAATTTTTCAACACCATGTTTGTGACTTGACTTCCCCTGGTGCCTTTCTATTCGTTGTGCTCTTTATAATTGCGGGCGCCTTACCCGTGGTTGCCTTCGGGAGGGGATCGCCCCCCAGATTGAGCAAGGTCTCAATAACTGTCCCGATCTCTTGTGCCAGCTTTGCGTCCATTCTGCCCGTTCCAGGATCACAAAAGCGTTTGGATGAGTAATAATTCTTCCAAAAAAAGAAGATGGATCACACAGTCAAAATTAAAAAAAAAATTCTGATCAACATAAGCGAAACCCTGGATCGTATACTACTTCTAAATACAACTCACTTTTAAACACGTCCTTCGTTTACAACCGCTAGAGCTAAAATATCTCGAGCGTCTTAGCGTCCCTTCGTAGATCACTTCTCGATAACATTTGTTAACTTTTAACCAAGGACAACCACGATACACTTTTTACTTTAAAAGTATGGTTATGTTAAATATTTACATCGGAAAACCCAGCTGTCAATCTAAAACGTATAGAATATTCAGTATAGCCACCAGATATAAATTAAATTTCCTCTGGCGGATAAAAACTATTTTTCGTAGTTACAATTTCCCCCCAGACCGACTGGCCTTGTATTGGGGATACTATAAATTTAATTTAACTTCAGCCAATGAGGATGTTGGTGAATCAGAGATGAAGCTACTTTTCTTTTTATTCTCCTCATTTTGTAAAGCTTCAAAATCAATGTAAAACTCTCCAACAACAAACAACAGGACAAATTCAAAGGTATTTCTAACATTATTTCGTATATTAAATATGTTTCGTTAAGGTATCGTCATTTATGGCAGTAAAATTTCATATTTTAGGGTTGTCGTGAGATTTTGTCTGTCACAGAGTCGTCTAGTTTGAGTCATCTAGTAGCGTCACTACATTCATTCTCTCATGCTATTTTATTCATAATAACTTTATTCATCGAAATTCATCACAATATTACGTTTAGGCAGAAATCATAAATATTTGCTGTGGATAGAAACAATCGCCACAGCGATTAAAATAAAGGAGAAATAGGACGCCAAGAAATTCATCAATTCTGGTTGAGCTTTCTTCGAGTTATCTCGTATTTTGGCTGCGCTCCCCGATTAAAGTTTCCTCTACTGAAATTAGAGAATAATTTCAAGGTAGAAGAGAAGGTTGGAGGTTAGAATAGGCAGATTTCCTGTGAATGTCAAAAGGAACTTAGAATTTATATAACATCTTCGAAAAATCAAGGTTGGTTTGCATTTTTCAATTCTTTAATTCCCATTTATTCGATATAAAAATTCATCAAGAATTGCCGAAATAGTATGAAAGAATACTCCCGAATCCCACAAAAGAGTTAAAAATGAATCTACAAAATTTTAATTTGTTAACAATTTCCCTAAGAAAAATATTTCAGTATTTATTGTTCTTATAATTAAATTACCTATTAATTACATTAAGTTAATTTAATTGATCTAATATTGCACAACATGTAATGTTGTGCTAAGGATTGCCGTCTAGCGTTAGCGTGAAGTGTCATCGCGAATTATCTGAAACCTTAAGTTTTTGGTAAATTAGTTTTTGCAACTATGAATGATTAACAACTTTTCAAATATTGAAGAATATTGTCAGGTTATTTACAGATCTACAATCTCTTATCATTTATTTGATACAAATTTTACCAATTTATCTTCATTATCGCACAGATAGATATCGCCAAGAGTTCGTTAGGTTGCGTAAAGTCACTAAAATTAAATCTCAAGATGCATATAGGCAGTTTATGTTAAGTACTGAATCCAATATTGTGGCGGATCCGAAACAGTTTTGGCAGTATGTTCACTACAGAAGTGGCAATACCAGAATTCCAGCTACAATGAAGTATGGCCCAGAGACATTGGAATCAAGACGTTGTTGAGGCTTTTGCAGATGTGTTCGCGCGCGTATACCAGGCATCAGATATACCCAGCTCCCAATTCATGGAGAACGTTCCCCTTACTTTCAGCATTCCTGAAATCTCAGCTGAGGAAGTTTTGTCCGCAATGAAGGATATAAGAGCCGATACTACTGCCGGACATGATGGACTTCCGAATTTTTTTATTCGAGACTGTGCAACTGTCTTGTTTACACCATTAACTTTCATATTTAACTTGAGTTGTAAAACCTCTACCTTTCCTGAGTTCTGGAAATTAAGTAAGGTAACCCCTGTTTTCAAACATGGTGACAAAAGTGACGTATCAAATTATCGTCCCATTAGTACTCTTTCCACCTGCTCGAAAATGTTTGAACATTTGCTGTATTCAAAGCTATACAACGTTGTAAAATCTTATATATCTCCATATCAACACGGCTTTATTTCTGGTAGGTCAACTGTGACAAATCTGGTAGAAATTACTCAGTACATCAGCCAATCCCTTGATAGTAGACAGCAAGTCGATGTTATTTACACAGATTTTGCCAAGGCATTCGACACTATTGACCACTGCATACTTGCCTCCAAAATTTCTTCATTTGGTTTTACATCTGAAATTACAAATTTCATTGCTTCCTACTTGGAAAATAGATCCGCATACGTCTGCTATAACGGCTTTACCTCTAACGTATACACTGCTTCTTCGGGAATTCCACAGGGTTCCAATTTGGGTCCCCTTTTATTTAATATATATATTAACGATCTCCTATCCTGTCTTGATTGTGGTGTTCTCGCATACGCAGATGACCTAAAACTATTTTCTGAGATATCGTCTACCGCTGACTCAGTAAAATTACAAACAAACCTGAACAGAATCCATTCTTGGTGTATTAATAATAAGGTTCGTCTCAATGTTAGTAAATGTGCTGTTGTTACATACTTCAAAACCAAAAATCCTATGCTTTTTGGCTACACGGTGGACAACGTCGCCATATCAAGATCAACGCAGTTTAAAGACTTGGGCGTTCTATTTGATTCACAACTTCAATTTTCTGAGCACATAATTACTATTTGCAATTCTGCCTCTCGATCGCTAGGTTTTCTTATAAGAACATGTCGAGGATTTTTGAATCCTCAAACTCTTAAAACCTTGTTTTTTAGCCTGGTGGTCCCAAGATTGGAATATGCTTCTGTTGTTTGGTACCCAATATACCTTTACCAACAACTTGCAATTGAGAGGACACAAAAGAGGTTCGTAAAATACTTAACCTTTAAAATCACTGGTACGTATCCACCACGCGGAACAGATTATGACAGCCTATTGGAACAACATAACATGCAAACTATAACTACTCGTCGGGAGATAGCCAGCGCTAAATTTCTGGCTAAAATAATTACTAATAAAATTGATGCCCCGAACATACTTGCAGCAGTTGGGTTTCTTGTACCTCAGTACAAAACTAGACAAACGGAAACGTTCTTTGTTCGCACAGCGAAGACTAATATTTTACTTAAAGCCCCAATAACGCACATGTCGAAGAATGCTAATAAACTTTATGGTGATCTTTTTTCTTAATTAAGTACTGGAACTCTGTGGCACTGAATTGGTTCAGTATCTTTTTTTCTTAATCAATGTTCTTATATTTTTTTTTTTTTGCTATTAGAGTTGTTTGTTTTAAAATAACTGGCGTTTGTATATGTGTACCCTGTATATTATGTCCAGAAGTGCTGTGCACCTTTTTCTTTTTTTTCTTTATGATTATTATCCTGTAATTAGACTTTGTTTTCTGTTGGATAATAAAGACCATTATTATTATTATTATTATTATTATTTACTCGAATTTTATAAGCGTTTATGTAGGTATTTACCTAGGTATATCTTCGTCTTAGATTTATAAAAATTAGTTTCTCGACAAGTAAACCGGATAGGTTGGTAGCAGTTACAAGGAAAGTTATCACAAATGCGTTGCAGATTCCAAAAATCTAATAAAAAGTGGGGTATTCGATAAAAAAAAATTAGTTAGATAGCGTCACTTAGCGGTAAAATATGTGCCCCCACCTGACATTTATAACAAAGTTTGCAGAATTTTAAAATCTGCTTTCATTTTCGAGATATAGCGCTATCCCATTCCTCGCTGAACACGCTGTATAAACATTAATATAAAATGTTATAAATGAACTGACAAAAGGGACTCCTTTAAAATAGTACAATCATAAAAAAAACTTAAAATTTCCAATAAAGTACAAGGAAATAATAAACCGAGTACATATGTATGCACATATATAACTAGAGCGGGCCAAGAGCGCCACGCGCCAGGTTCGCAATCAGGCTGCCGGACGCATATATGTATGTAAGCATAGGTAATTTAAATATGTAATTATTAGGACGAGGACCAAAACCACTGTCTATTACGTCGTGAAGACGCGCAAATATACACCTGCAGTTTGGGTGTTCGTTGATAAATAGGGCGTTGTTCACAGTGGGCCACTACAAAAAAAAGTTAATTCATCGACGGCTACGAACTAACAGCGCGCTTATTCATTTACGGATGACGCGCTCTATTCATCAACAAATGACGAGTCTGCAGATGTTACGTTTGCACCACTTCGTGGCATACTAGAAACAAGCGTCGGTGTGCTCGCTTTAGTGATTATGTCTAACGTAACTATTAAAAATAAACGGCCATTACCTACGAAAGTTAATAAATTTCTTAGTGAATTTGTGGATTTACACTACAATGGGAGTACAATTTTCTGTAAAGTTTGTAAAAAGAAACTACTGTGCTGGAGCAAACGTGATTGTGAAAGACATATAAATAGCGCACACCACAGAAATAAAAGAAATGGTGTGTCACAACAACGTCAATTTCAATTAGAATTGCTTTTAACGTTTATGGTATGTGGTCTACCACTTCGTATACTTGATAAAAAAGCATTTCGAAAATTCTGGGGTACATACAATACCGAGTGGATACTACCATCTCGGACAGCGTTACGGAGAGATATTCCACGAATACGTGAGGACATTGAAAATCGAATTAAAGCCGAATTAAAGATAAACAGCTGTGGCTATGTCTTGATGAGACGACAGATTGCAAAAAAAATTCTATTTTGAATATAATAGTGCGCGTATTAGATCCTATTAAACCAAATTTTGCAATTCTATTAGCCAGCAGAAGATTAAAACAGTGTACTAGTAAAGCAATTACGGCCGTAGTTCTCGAAACGTTACAAAAATTTCAAGTGTCAACCAGTCAACTGTTGTTGTTCATGAGCGATGGTGCAGCAACAATGTGTAGTGTAGGCCGTTCCCTTAAAGAAAAGTGTGAAGGACTTTTACATGTTACGTGTAAAGTCCATGCTTTACATCTTGTGGCACAAACTATTCGAGAGTGTTACCCGGAGGTGGATGCATTAATAGCAAACACAAAAAAAGTGTTTCTCAAAAGTCCTAAGAGGACTAGGGCATTCCACAGGTTATGCCCTGGTATTCGAGAACCACCACAGCCCATTCTTACGCGTTGGGGAACGTGGTTAAAAGCCGCTTTTTATTATAATGAACATTTTCAAGAAGTCAAATCCGTTATTTTGCAATTCGTCCCTGCCGAAGCTAGAGCTATTAGGATGAGCCAGAAGGGATTTCTCGATATTTCTGTTGAAACACATCTAAAGAATATTAGCAACAATTACAAAGGGTTAGTAGACGCGATAGAAAATTTGCAAAATTCTGGATTGTCGTTGGTAGAATCAGTGCAAGTCGTGGACGAAGTTAGTACATTGTTACACAGTATAAAGGATGCAACAAGTGGACGAGTTTTAGCTAAGTTCGATAGTGTTTTAAAAAGGAATCCGGACTACACGAGATTAAGACAAATGTGCGATGGGGCATCTGCAGATTCCTTGACTAAGTCTAAAGATTATTTTAATTACGCCTGTCTTACTTCGGTAGACGTGGAACGGTCGTTTTCGAAATATAAGAACATTTTTTCGTCTCGGCGAATATCCTTCACCGAGGCAAATGTGGAAACTTATCTGATGGTGCAACTTTTTAAACAAGCCTATCCGCATTATTAAGAAGGATAGAATTTATTTATTATATCTTTATTTACAGTTACATTATTAAGTACAACAGAATAAAAAAAGCGTTCAGTTTCTCAGTTATTTCCTTATTACATCCCATTTACAACGCATACCGTTTTCAATCAAATAAAAAATCATAATGAAAATATAAACACCTCAGCGTGTACATATATATATATATATATATATATATATATATATCCGCTCTAATTACTAAACATTATTATTGCGTCAGCTTTTATTTTTTTACTCTTGTGTATTAATTTCGAAATATCACATATCTGCTGTGACTCACATATACGCTATTTACAATAAGCGGCTGTTGCGCCTGATTCCGATTCTGTTGGATGGCGCAATTTGGCCCGCTCTATATATAACGCTTCTAGTTTTAAGAGCCTTGCTTTCTCATCGCTTCCGATGAACACTAACAGATATTTTATTTTGTTTCAGGTAAGTAGCATCACGAAATCAATCAGGCGAAACGATCGGAAGCTTCGACCGACGAAGAACGCACCCTCCTCGTCAGCAAACAACCTCGAAACCAATAATTCATTCCGGCGTATAGTTTTTCGCTTAC
The DNA here is from genome assembly GCA_029619315.2 of Dynastes maya. Classification (NCBI taxonomy): domain Eukaryota; kingdom Metazoa; phylum Arthropoda; class Insecta; order Coleoptera; family Scarabaeidae; genus Dynastes; species Dynastes maya. The sequence goes on along the minus strand of JAROYE020000003.1, from coordinate 13,769,683 downwards.
TTTGCCACCGAAGAGGTAACCCGTCGCTTTTTCCGCGCTTGCTAGATCGTCACTAAAACTCCCGGGTAATTTGCGGTTCGTGTATTTCATTTATGACGTGAGAGAGCTTTTCGTAGTTCGTAATAAGGCTCGTGTGCATAAATAAGACGGTTGCGTATACCTGAGGGGTTCTTGCCAATCTCTTTCCCGCAATGACGTACCGCCATGGGGATTTTACGTCCGGCAATGAAAACTAGACGCGCAAAATACGCAATAAACGTTCAGCGTAAAGCTCGTGCCGCATCGCGTTATTGCCACATCCGTGAATCTGTCTATACGATATTATACGCGGAACGTACTATTCCGGTGGTTCCGCTTCTTGAACTCAATCGCTCGGAAATTAGATACATGTCCAGTAGCTATGCCGGTTCGGGAGATGTATTTCTCGGTTTTGTTTCGTCTGTTTTGTGTTGGGTATAAATGTGCTTCAGGGGGGGTTACTTAGTTCCGTGTACGAAGGGAAATATGCTATGTTTTAATTGTATTTGTTGTTAAATCCCGCCATATGCATTAAAGACGATGAAAGATGCTGATCAGAATTGGACAAAATGCATTTGTACACTCCAAAAAATCGAGTGTTATTTTTGTTTCGGCAATTGTATATATATAAATCAGCGCTACAGGCCTTACAGGCCCTTGGCTTCAATGTTCTTTACTATTTGCTTCCACTTTTTTCTGTCCTTTGCTATTTAAAATTTTTGTGATTTTTTTCTGCAATTGGGACAGAAATGGCCAATTCCATCAGTGGACCAAATCAGTATACCTGTAACCTCATGAAAAATAGCTTTGAGACGGTATCGAATAATTTTTTTCTGGCCCACAACTAAGAAGAAATTTCAAGAATAATTACACTGGACAAAATGCCAAAAATGTATCTAAAATAAATCGACTAAATCTTACTATTTTTGGTGTGATAAAATAGAAAATAGACTTATCTTTTTAATATTAGTTCAAGTTTTAGAGATACGTGATGTCATATGTCCCTATATATTAACACCGTAACCGCAAGTCTGCCTTGTACTGTACAGCCCCTGTATACAAACAAATGACAAACGGCACTATCGCGAATATTATGGAAGTGAATAGAAAATTCTCGAATCTTCTCTAAAAATCTAGAAGACGTATTTGGGTATATAAGCAGCTACAAAGCGGAAAGGTTATGTTTGTGGTGAGGTGACTTTTGCGTCTCAGAAGCGGTCTATTACGCCATTGATAAAACAGGCATATCGGCTTTATTTCGGTTGCAAAATAGGGGATAAAGACAAACATTGGGCGCCACATATTTGCTGTAATGCATGCGCTTCAAGTCTGAAAAACTGGTTAAATCATAAAAAATGATCTATACGGTTTGCTGTGCCAATGGTCTGAAGTTGTCTGAAGTCTCTGTAAGTTCAACGTTTTGTTTTTGCCTTATTTTATAAATCTGATATTTTATATACGCCTGCAAATCTAACGTTTTGTTTGTTTTATTTTCGCATAAATTCAATATTTATACTTATATTATTAATTAAAAGTTTAACATGTATGCATTAAATGTAAAAATAGATTTAATTTCTAGTAATGCACGCAAATATTGCAAAGCCTGCAACGCACGAATTGAGAAACCACTTTAATAGTAATTTAAATATCAGTATGATGGAGCTACCGCCAGCGCATATATTGGAAACGGGCGCTAGATAAGGAGTTACCGCTGAGAGATGAAACATAATACCACTATTGTCATCCATCGCTCCTTTGCTTACGCATAACCGTTTATTCATCGCACAATTTTTGGTTTCCATCTTTCTCAGTTCTGTAGGGGACAGCAGCAGGAGCAATCGACACTAGTGGTGGTGTATCAAATAAATACATGAAATAGCGAGAGCGTCTGGGTAGCCGTGAATTGAATAGCATTTTTTGATTGTAGTGATCGGTTATTTGCTCTTGGCACCCGACCAGACGTTCAGGCTTCGGTAGCTTTTGGTCGTGGCTCTAACATTACACATTTACAAACGTTGCGATACATATTTACAAAAGCGTACACGAAATAATTACAGAATTAAGGAAATCGAATTATGTAATTAATATATACAATATTTATATATTTGCAATTTTTTATATATGAGAAATAGTACGTTTTTGTTTTTTTTTATGTTACAAAGGGAACTGTTTAGTTAATAAATTTATTTTTTCTTAATATATAAAAATTACATACATCTAAATATAAGCAATTGGTCCTTCCTCTTCGCAAAGAAGATACACCGAAGCAGACGACTAGCGGCATTGTTCTTCAAACCAGGAGAACGTAACACCTATTAAAACATAATCTGCTCAGAAACAGTTTTTTGTATCATAACTAGAGTTGCTCAATTTGCGCCAACGGCCAGTGGCGGGCCCATAAAAGTTTACACAAAATAAATGGTCAGAAATAAAATATAATACGTGCTCAAACACTTCCGGTCTTAAGAGTCTTCCGTGAAATCACAAAGTGAATGTGTGTAAAGTTTAAACTTTTCTAATGTAACTTTGAAATTACTTCGACAGTACATTGTTGTACTCGTCTGGAAGCTAATAGAATTGAAGGTGACAATTGATGTGCATACCATTACATTAACCACAGAATGTTTTTTACGATCTGTTGTTTCGTCCACACATAACCACAGTTTTTTATCTTTCAACTCCGATTTAATTCTTTTTTCAACATGTTCACGAGCAGATGGCGCACAATCCTTTGTAACGCTACTCGACTTGGTAATTTGCAGTCCGAATATTTATTCCAAAAGAAGACATATGCTTCCTCGTCTAGTAAATTAAACGGTAGATTACATGCAATAAAGGTAACACATAAATTAAATTTACATTTGTCGTAGTGTCGTGTTCAATTTTTTTTTAAGAGTGCTGTTTACTATTTACGTGACGTAGACAATCCCTTTTGGACCAACACATTAAAGGGATATTACAAACTACACATTAAATTTTAACGCTATCATAATTTAGGTCAGGCATTTCTGTTATAAATTCTGTAACTTTGTCCAACATTGGTAGTTTTCGCGACGTAGGCAACATTTTCAAAACAAAAGTATTTACAGCAGCGTACATGTATACACAACAGATTTGATTGAGACTCGGAGTTATACTGAGGGTTGTATCGAACCTCCGCCACCACCCGTTGGCGCTAGTGAACAGCTCTAATCATAACTTCTTCATCTATTTACCCCTACAATTGTCAAACGTTAATAAAAAAATAAGGAAACGTTTCTTTGGAAGTTATAACCAGATTCGAAATATTTTAAAAATATGCTGAATTTTGATTGAAATTGAAAAAATCGTTAACCGTCCCAACGAATAGTTGTTAGGGCTCATATTTTGCGTTATTTGCATACTGAATTTAACAGAAATTTATTAAAATTATCAGCATAGAAGATTCAAAGTTAGGTAATGCAATCCAATTTTACTAATAAAACAAGGCACATCATTAATTGAGATACTTTTATTGCTTCAATACGCCATCTATCAGAGTGATAAATGAACTAAATCCAACCAGATCATTTATCACGAATAAAGGAATGTTATTTCCATGTTGTGATGTTTATTGCCACCATAGCGTTGGATACATATTACATCGATTATATGACGTAATTTATGTAAATGAGCGTAAGGTAGATTAACGCCAATTTTCCAAAACGTATTTATTTACGCATCGTGCGATACTACAAAATACGTATAATGAAAATGAAGTAATTTAATGACAATGGACCATAGCTAAACTAATAAGAGTAATGGCCATTGAAAATATATACGTTTTATCTCGCATCGTTCCCGCGTACCATTTGAAATGCAAATAGAGTTTCAAATACAATAATAAATCATTCATTCCTTGGGACGAAAGCAGAAAAAAGGTAATACCCAGGGATACCCTTTTTTCCCGTACAAAATCCCCCCGCAAAGGCAATATATCATCCGCTTTGATAATGCATGATGTATTTGTATAATCTCGTAATAAATGCCGCGATATACTTTCGAGGAATATATTAATTTTTTCCCGAATACCGTCCTCTGACGCATAAATCTTTTTAATGACAGAATTTCTCATACGAATCTTCTTCCGTTCATCGCGGAAATGTTCAAGGACGAAAGGGGATGGAAAGGGTAGAAAATGTGCAATCTGTTACGTCATTCAAACGTTGGTCCCTTGTCTTGGGCGTCGCTCTAATAGGGCGGTGGATATTTCATCGCTTTTGACCTATTTGTTCGCCGGGAAAAAATCTCGTTCTTCCCCTCTTTGCGCGGAAAATTTATCGCATCGGACAGCTGTCGGTACGAAAGAACCCTTTATTGTTGTCAATCACGGAGCGGAACGTTGTGGGATATTGTGGAGAGGGCGCTAAAATACAAACAGTCTGACTGGAATACAAACAGATCTGATTGTCCAGTTGTAATTTGGTGGTGAATATCGACAGAATGGGTACGTCACTGTTTCGTTCTCGGGACGATAAATCACTCAACAGTTAATCTTCTTTTAATGGTGGATACAAAGCATTTAGAAATTAACAGTTACTATTAGTCTGGGCAAACAGCTATATGCGAGTAGTTCTGTATATATGTAGGCTGTCGTAACATATTTCGTAATTGTGCGCTTAACTTTGCTTTAAAAATGTCGCAGTTAGGTACGTCGCGAAAACGACCAATGGCAGACACAGTTAGAAACTTTATAGTGGACATGCCCGACTTAATTTTTGATGGCGCTAAAATTCAATGTCTAGTTTGTAAAATCCCTTTAATGTATAGGTCCAGAAACCATTGTCAACGTCACATCGAAAGCAAACAGCATTCTTCTCCAAAAAGTGGCATACGGGACCAAGAAAAATTTACATTTGATTTCTGTGTTACTCTTATTTTATGTAATCTAACGTTTCGTTTACTAGACAAAGAAACATTTGTCTCCTTCTGGAATAAATATGCGGACTGTAAATTACCTAGTCGGACATCAATACGAAATGTAGTGCCATTTGCTCGTGAACATATAGAAGAAAGAATGAAAACGGAATTGAAAGATAAAAAACTGTGGTTGTGTGTGGACGAAACAACAGATCGTCAAAAACATTCTGTGGTTAATGTAATGGTACGTACAATGGAACCACATCGACCGTCATCCTCCTTCTTACTTGCTTCCAAAAGAGTTGTAAATTGTACTGCCGATGAGATTTTAAAGGTGGTGCTGAACTCACTGAACAAATTTGAAGTTTCAACTAAGCAACTTCTAATGTTTATGAATGATGGTGCCGCAAACATGCGTTCTTTGGGCCGATCTCGTAAATGACACAGTGGTAACTTCTTACATGTAACGTGTAAAATCCATACTCTAAATCTAGCGGCACAAGCGATTCCTACATGTTTTCCACTAGTAAATGCATTGGTTACCAGTACAAAGGCAGAGTTTCTAAAGTCCCCGAAACGTACCCGAGTATTTCACAAACTGTGTCCTGATTTACCTGAACCACCACAGCCGATTGTTACACGTTGGGGAACATGGTTGCAGGCTGCGTTTTACTACAACAAATATTTTGTTCAAGTAAAGAAGGTAGTTTTAAAATTCACTCCGACAGAAGCTGCAGCAATCAAGAAAAGCCAGGAAATATTTCAAGATAGTCAGGTTAAAAGCGATTTACAAACTATTCACAACAATTACTTCGGACTAGCAGAGGGAATAGAAAAATTACAAAATGTTTCGATGTCGCTAGTAGATTCTGTTCAAATTGTGAATGATGTTCATGCGCAGTTATGCGCTGTAGAAGGTGAAACAAATTGGTGTGTAATACGAAAATTTGAAAGTGTTTTAGAGAAAGACTCCTATTTTCTTATATTAAGACAAATTTGGGAAGGTGCGTGTGGAGATGCATTAAGTTGTTTCAAAGATTATTTTAAATATGCAAACATCGCTAGATGTCGAACAGTCGTTTTCGGCATTAAAAAACATTTATTCCGCACGTCGTACTCACTTGACTGAAACAGCTGTGGAAACATATCTAATGATTCAAATATTTAACTGATGTTACCCAGTTTGTGATTTCACGGAAGACTTTTAAAACGGTAAGTATTTCAGCACGTTTTATGGTTTATTTCTTACCTTCTATTGTATGTGTAAACCTTTATTCGCTCGCCACGCCTCTGGCTGTTACCGCATATTTGCCCAGGTTAGTTACTATTATTCCTTACTAAGACTCAAATTTTGCAATGAAATTTGATAATAATCTCATAAATGTAGAATAGAAAAACAAAGAAAGCTGTTCGATCTTCAAATTTTCAATTATACAGTGTGAGTCGAGAGGAACTGATCAAACTCTAGGAAACGCGTAAAAGATCTCGTCTGTCCTTATCCGATATTCATTTGTGAAAATTCCTCGCCCACTTTTACTGTGTTCTCTGTTTCAAGGTCATTTTTACTAATTTAATCAGTTTGTTCGGGGCTCCCAGTATAATCATTGCTTCATATAAACATGTTCTTATAACCCAATTATACGCCTGCCTAAAATCGATGAATAGCATTTTTATATTTAGCTATTGTCCGTAAGTATTACCTTGAATCTCTTTTAGAATAAAAATATCATCTACGGTGGATATGCCTTTTTTAAAGCATCCTTGATGTTAGTCAGTCTACTTCTAATTCTGGTAAGTACTTTATATGTACACCACATCCAGCAGAGTGATGCCTTTATAATCGCCGCGTTCGCTTTTTTTCTCCTTTTATATATACAGAACATATTATGGCCTTTCCCCAAGCTTTTGACATTTCTTCCTATTCCCAAATTGTTCTTACTAAGCTGACTATTTGCGCCATCGGTATGTCGCCCCGTACTTAATTAAAGCCGGTTATTATTTCTTATTGCCTCTCTTATTTCTTATTGCCTCTCTTATTTCTTCCTTGGTGGGTGCCTCTACCACTTGTGCCTGTCTAACATCTTGTAGTTCTTCCTCCAGCTGATATTGTTCATCCTCGGTCACTCTTTCGTTAAATAGTTCTTTAAAATGTTCCTCCCACCTTTCTAGTTTCCCTTTCTTGTCTCCTATTATAATTATAATCGGAAGATTTGTTTAGTGATGAATACTATTGATAACATGATTTGGTTGTGTTGTTGTTTCGAACACCACTAGCAATCGCTTAACGCATGCGCTTAAGTTTGAATTCAAGAGTTTTGTATCTGGATAATTTGTGGTAGCGATACATTCACTGGCTCCAACAAGTCTCCATACACCTGTCACCATTTTGATTTGAGTGCTTAAAAAAACAGTGCAACCCTATTTATTGCAGAAAATTGTTGGTAAACAGTATATTAGAATACAAATGAACAAGACAACATAAAGAGGTAATGTTTTATTGTACCAGTAACGTTACATTAAAAAAAAAAGAACAAAAGTAGGTACAATTCCAATCTCAAAAAAATCTCCATACACTTAGCAAATCCGGAATTATTATTAGAATAGTAACTCCATTTACAAAGTTTAGTAACTTGTTGATCCACCCTTTGCTATTATAACGGCTAACATGCGTCTCTTCATACTTTCAACTAATTTGTTCGTTACTGTGGGATCAATAGAGTTCCATTCTTGTTCTAAGGCGATTTGTAGCTGCTCTTTGTTGCGGATCATGTCTCCTTATTCTTCGTTTCAGTTCGTCCCATTGGTGCTCTTATAGGATTCACGTCCGACGATAAATATCAACCATTCCTTGACCTGTTGAGCGGTGTGCTTGCGATCATCATCTTGCTGGAAGATAAATGACCGTCCAAGACCGAATTTTTGGGCACGAGCTTGTAAATTTTCTCTCAGTATATCCATGTATACATATTGGTTCATTATACCGTCAATAAATTTTAAATTACCAACGCCTGCAGCAGTCATACACCTCCACACTAAAACTTTTCCTGCACCAAATTTTACAGTCGCGCGCAAATTTTTCAGTTCTTCATTTCTCTTTCGCCGCAGTGTACGGCCATCTGACCCAAAAATGTTATATGTTTAACACTTTTGGGCCAGACTGCCATTTTTGGGCCAGAAGAACTGAAAACTAAAAATTTGTAGGCGATTGTAAAATTTGGTGCAGGAAAAGTTTTAGTGTGGGGGTGTATGAGTGCTGCAGGCGTTGGTAATTTAAAATTTATCGACGGTATAATGAACAAATATGTATACATGGATATACTGAGAGAAAATTTACAAGCTAGTGCCCAAAAATTCGATCTTGGACGGTCATTTATCTTCCAGCAAGATAATGATCCCAAGCACACCGCTCAGCTGGTCAAGGAATGGTTGATATTTAATGTGGGAAAGTAGCTTCATACACCTCCACAATCGCCGGACATAAATCCTATAGAGCACCTATGGGATGAACTGGAACGAAGAATAAGGAAACATGATCCGCAACAAGGAGCAGCTACAAATCGCCTTACAACAAAAATGGATCTCCATTGATCCCACAGTAACGAACAAATTAATTGAAAGTATCAAGAGACGCATGTTAGCAGTTATAAAAGCAAAGGATGGATCAACTAGTTACTAAACTTTGTAAATGGAGTTACTATTCTAATAATAATTCCAATAATAACTCCGGATTTGCGAAGTGTATGGAGATTTTTTTAAGATTGGAATTGTACCTACTTTTGTTCTTTTTTTTTAGTGTAATGTTACTTGTACAATAAAACATTATCTTTTTATGCTATCTTGTTCATTTGTATTCTAGTATACTGTTCACCAACAATTTTCTGCAATAAATAGGATTGCACTGTTTTTTTAAGCACTCGAATCAATATGGTGACAAGTGTTTGGAGACTTTTTTGAGTCAGTGTAGGTGTTATTCCCTCACGTCTACATTGTGGCATCTTCACGATCCCATAGTAATCTTTGAAGGTCAGTGTTATTTATTATCCTGAAATTAATCTTCTTTTAATTTCTTTGACAGTAACGTTGTACATTTTACTATTCTTTGTTATTAAAATAGAAAGCGAGAGAACTTCTATTCTAGTAGTAACTTTATTGCTTTAATGCATACTCTATTTATTACATGTTTATCATTAGATGTTTGCTTATCGATTACTCCGTAATATAATGTATAATGTATGCACCTTTTATTTTCTTTCATCACCCTTTTTATAGTCTTAATGCTTAGTAAGACATCCGCGGACATTACTCCTATATGCGTTCGCAATAAAAGCAATGTCAGCGTCTGTCTTCTTGATGTCAATACACTATAATCCATATAACATCAGATTAGTTCACATTATTTAAGCATGTACTAGCATCTGGTCTTCTTTAAAAGCGTTTTAAATTCGAGATGACTTATTGTATCTATAAACGATAGGAAAAATTAGATGATGAAAAAGGTCCCACCGCTATATTATTCATCTATTCCGAGTAAATTGCGTTACATTAACATGAGCCAGCTTGCGGAGAGTGTTTATCCTGTCCGGTGATACTTTCAAACACTGCTCTTTTATTATTTTTCGAAACGAAACACTTCAAGCGACGGAAAGAATAACGAAAGATGGAGAGAACCGAAGGCAAGCCATTTTTCTTTCCGCGTCGAGGGATGCCTTCGCTTTTAACGTAAACGATATTAACGAAACGCTCTGACGTAAGCGAAAAGGCAATTCATTTAGCGCGAAAGCATAACTTATTATCGAAATAGCAATTAAACTGTCTTGAACACCTCATTAACGATCCTCGATGTAGACAAATATGCGAGAGGGGTGGACGCGCTGACTGAGATATTAAAAAGCGAAATTTATTTCGTAACAGGCGATACAGGAGTCACGCAATTTCAATTTAACCCTCCGCATACCGCAAGGGCCTGCGAAGCCCGTACAATTTAGTATTGTGTTATATCCTATATTCATTTTATTATAAGTTTGTTTGATTTATAACTAGAGAGCGGAATTATATGCACCGGAAAGCGGCATGCAGAAAAATTCTTCGAAATACGCGCAATTTTTGCTAAATATGCAGTTTTATGCACATATGCTTCTGATATTGATTAACTTCTAGTTAAATGTTATAAAACAAGAATAATCACAACGAAGCATTTTACAAACGTTTATTGTTCTTACATTATTCCCACTTACATTTAAAAATCACAATTATATAAACACATACGTACTCAAAATTTGCTAAAATACATACTTAGACACTACGTATTTTTATTATTAAAACAATTTACAATTAAATGCTTTTCTAAATTTTCTAATGAAAAATTAGGTCGCCTATCTGTGAGAATGCATTTATATATCGAAAAACTTCTTTCAACATCAACGGAAGTTATTGGTGTCTACTTTAATGCATTCATAATCTCAGGACTTAATTCTATACTTGTTTCTGTTTCATCTATTTTTAAATCACCAGTTAAAATCAAACCGATTTTTGCAAAACTTTTGTGTCTTATATTTTTAATAATTATTTCTTTAAACTTTTGACTTATTGAGCTTCCTATTCTACCCGGAATATTTAAAACACTATTTTCTAAATCACTGATTAATTTAACTGATTCAGTTAGTGGCAGCGATTCTTTTTCAAGTTTTGTAATTGTCAAAAAAACAAAAAAAAATAATTGGCTTTAATAAATATCAATTCATTAGGCAAAGAAGAGTTTTTCAAAATTTCTTGACATTTTGCAATAGCAGTTGTCACTAGAGAATTCTGAAGTAATGTTTTTGATCTCCAGATAATGGTTTGCATGAAATATTGCGGCATTTAACCAAGTACCCCATCGGGTAATGACGGGTTCCATTGGTAAGGGAGTATCCTGCAGCATTTCTCTATATATCTGAATTCTCAATGGTGACTAAGAACATTTTCTTAACGTTATTGATTAATGTAGTTACTGCTGGAAATTGCTGCCGAATTTCCTCAGCCACCCTATTTAATCCATGAGCCAAACAAGTAACATGTATTAAATTAGGGTACAAAAGTTTAAGCTGTTGACCCGTTTTAATCATATATACCGCTGCATCGGACAACACGACTAAAATTTTTCCTGTGGGAACAACTTCGGCAAGAAAAAAATCGTTAAAAAACTTTCACTAACAAATCTTAATGTTGTGAGATGGTTTGTTTACAAGCAATCTGTGTGAAATGATCGTAGGCGTTTGGAAGATTTCAAAAATACTTTTTTTGTGCTTGTTATTAATGCATCTACCTCGGGAGAGCATTGTCGAATGGTTTCTGCCACAAGATGTAAAGCACGCACTTTACACGTAACATGTAAACACTTGCAACCATGTTCAAGAAGAGAACGGCCTACCGAACGCATTATCGCTGCGCCATCGCTCATAAACATCAACACTTTATCTTTTGAAATTTGAAATTTTTCCAACGTACTAAGTACAACCTTCGTAATTGCTGCAGCAGTACACTCTTGCAGTCTTCGGATGGCTAGTAACAGTGGTAATGTAGGTTTACTAGGGGTCTAGTATGCGTACCATAATATTTACAATCGATTTTTATTACAGTCTGTTGTCTCGTTAACACATAACCAAAGAAACTGTTTTTTCAATATGCGTTTCATTTTCTTTTCCATGTCATCGCGTACAAATGACATGCTTACATGCTGTTTTCTCCGTTAGCAACCGCAACTCGGGATTGTATTTATACCAAAAGTCCTTAAACGGTTGTTCATCGAGTAAACTTAGTGACAAATTACAGTTTATCAACATAAGAATTACATAAAAAAACAAGGCACTTCTCGGTGGCATGCCCAATTTTCGTTTTCTATGCTGTGCGGAATTCACGTGCCTTGTACAGTTCCATTTCTTATTGGAGATCAAATATATTTTGCACACTTTACAAACGATCTTACTCCCGTTGTAAAACAAATCGGGAAAGTCAGAAATAAACTTATTTACTATGTCTTGAAAGGGTCGTTTTTTAGCCTTCGACATGTTCACTAAAAACTACAATTAATAACTACGTCTGTATCAATAAAATCAAAACGTACTACACTGAATAATAACTACAATTAATAACTACGTCTATATCAATAAAATCAACACGCCCTATCCGCTATCCAATGCTAAACTGAACTGAGTGATGATGATTTGTCGTGTCGTATCATAATGGACCAGCCCCCTCGCCCACCTGATCACAGTCACACCGCCGCTGCGATTGCTCTCTAGTTACCGGGCTCTAGTTATAAGTATACACTAAACTGAATTATACGTTTTTCTGGTTAACTCGCTCGCGACAAAGTTGAAACTCTTTTTGTTGTATATGAGTAAAAATAAGAACAAGAAATTATAAAAGCGTTAGCAATTCGTATGAGGTAACTTAGTCCTAGCTTCTCATCATTGCCTGTTTTGAGCTGTTGCCTCTCTCGTCACCGCTTTCTCTTTTGCCGGGTAGCAACTTTCTCTAAGGGTTTACCGTTTTTTCTAACGTTATTTTAACAAACGTATAATTCCAAGAATGAAGGAGATATTTTAGCGGGAAAAATTTAAATCTTAGAATTAACATAAAATACAATTCCTAACACTTACAGGTAAAAAGGTGCCAAAAAAATATTATAAAATCCACTCCCGGTCGCAAAAAGAATTATCTGTAAGTGGACGAACAAGGATGGTATAAGATTATTGAAAGATAAATGGAAAGATCTTGATGTTCGTGAGTTTTTCATTTAAGTTAATATTTCCTTGATTCATTTCTTGTCTACGGATCCACGGTCTTATTCCCCATCTTCTTCGATTATGCATTTTTCTGCATCGAGAGTAACGCAGATGCGGCAGTTATCAGTATTAATAAACCCTCCTCGATGTCAATATCCATCTTCCCAAAAATATGCAGACTAAAACTGCTTTTTATTTTATCCGTTGAAAACAAGTGAGCTTTTGTATTTTGATACTTCTCGATCGCTGTAGAATATATTATGTTGTCGAAAAATAAGTTCTCTACTTGAAAGGTTGATACCAAGTGATGCATGCATTTAAAAATGCGCTAATGTGGACACTTCAAGGTGGAGCATTGAAAAATATAGGACATTTATACATTATTTAACGCTGCATTAAAATGCATAAGTGGGAGCTCCGCTTTAGATAACATCATTTTGGCCAAATCTGAAAACCAGCTTTTTCTTAATTTGTTTTTCTAATATAAAGCTTTTTCCCATTGTTCTCACTTTCTAACTTATTAATTTTGAAGGTTATTCGAAACTGCACGGATGTGATCCAATAAAGCTATGTTGTCCAGTACAATGATCGCATATTTGAACCATTTCTATTACTTACACTAGAAGTTTGTAATATTGTAGTCCTTTTTGACGATCAGATTTATACCTTATTTTCTGTGTTTAAGCGTACTAAAAAATTTGAACAGTTGCACATCTTATAAACACAGGAGAAGTATGCAACAGCCACGACTATAATTACAAATACCAAAAGAGATTTCATTTCTCAAGTCAAATAGATTAAACCGAACCATCAAAATCCGTCCGATTTAAAGACTCTTTAACCTAGAAAACGACTTAAAATTATGTATTCAGCTTTTATATTCTGTCATTAAATCAAATATCAACTTCGTAAGCTTTTATTTTTTTAATTAATTTTTCAATACCATAACCGATTATTTTGAGCAGGAGTGTATCTTGCGTATATTGTTATTTTATGTTGAGCTTTAGTGTATATGTTATGTAAATTCGGAAATACGAAATTTGTGCAAGGATGTATTTAAAAACTTGTTTTTTTTTGTACGCATCACATTCAAAAATCGCTACGTCACTCAAAACACGGGTGTATAAACCGTGAAAAATTTCATAGTTTTGTCTTTACTGCAGGGGCCTCAAGCTAGGCAGTTCTTATTCTTACTGGTGTATATAAAGCATGAAATGAGCCGGTAGTATAGGTTTGGAGCAAGAATAATGGCCGTGCTATTTTCAATAAAGCAATGAGTAGGACCAGATTTCAGAAGTTGTTACGTTGTTTACGTCTTGATGATGCTGCTGCTAGAAGAGCAAAACCTTCCAACGATAAATTACAATCAGTTAGAGAATGCTTTGAAATGAGGAATGAATACCTTAGGGAGTTACATAATCCAGGATAGTGCATGACTCTCGATGAGCAGTCGGTGACTTTTCGTGGAAGATGTCCTTTTCGCCAATATATTCCCTCAAAGCCAGGAAAGTATGGCATAAGATTTTGGGTAATCTGCGGTAGTGAAACTTCTTATGAGCGGAAAATTAATATATGTAAAAGTAAAAATCCTGAAGAAGCAAGAAGTGTGAAGCAAGGAGAAAATGTAGAAATGTTTGTAAAGGGAATTGAAGGAAGTATATTCCACCAATTATGGATTTAGAAGTGACGATATATCTCCTATTGCCCCAAAAAAGGAAAAATAGTCACTCTACTGAGTGCTGAAACAGTTCGCTAAAACCCTTACCACAAAATTTAACTCTTACTGGACGCATGCCAAGCTAGCGCTTGCTGATGATGATAGCTTGGCTATCGAAACGTGCGCCCAGTACGAGTGAAGTGTTGTGGTAAGGGTTTTAGTGAACTGTTTCAGTGTTCCAGTGCCACAGATTTAGAGTACCCGATTACTTTACTGAGAACAATGACAAACAAGGAAGACGATGAAACAGATGAAAAACGGAAACCTGAAATTATATTATCGTATAATAATGCAAATAAATCCAGTGTCCATACAGTGGATCAAATGACACGAAATTGTATTATGAAGAGGATGACAAGAAGATGGCCATTAGTGGCATTCTACAATATAATCGATGTTAGTGTACTAAACTATTTTATAGTACGAAAATCTGTTACTTCAAGTAATATAACGTCATCAATATATTCTCAATCTAGGCAAAACACTAGCAGAACTAAATCAAGATGACTGCATACTTGCTGAGCTTAAAAACGATGATGTCCAGGAACTACCCCCAAAGAGAAAAGATGTTGTTTATGTCCACCTTCTATCGATCGAGAAAAAGTAGGTTCGTATGTAAAAAGTGTAACAAAAACATTTGCAAAGATCATTTCTACGTTATATATAAAACAAGTTATAATTAAGAAAAAATTATGTTGAAATATAATAAACGAATACATTTGATACTTTTTTTTCATTATTTCTAAATACTTACTATGTACTACAAATAATTAAAAAGGAACAGATACTAGGACAAAGAGCAAAAATATGATAAAAATAATAAGGGGTCTCCGAGTCCCGGTTGGTACTTTACAGATCATAAAATTGTTGGTATTTTCAGCGTTGATTAAATCGGCTATTCACTGTATTTCCGCGAAAACGAATCATACGACGAGTTGTGTGCTCGTTTTTGTATGAGCTCGAGGTATTTGTTCCTTTCAGAAGCACATAATAAGATAGTTGTAGTGGTGCTCGCTATAATTACCAACCCCTATTTACCTCTGTGCAATTAATTTTCGTTTAGAAAAGAGAATATAGTGCAAGTTACACGGTTCACGATATATTTGCTCCTATATTTGCATTATTGAAATTCTCTCGCGAGAGTGCTTTGTGCAGCGAAATAATGGAGGAAAATGAAAAGGAGTAACGTCTGGATTGTTTCCAATACGCATAAACGAAATTAGTTTCGTAACGGTTATAAAGCTGCTATTGCATGGCTGAGCCATCAGCAATTATTCAATGTTACCTCCATTTTGGTAGTACAAAAGCATTAACCAAATTATGCACCGCATTATGCAACATTTCGTGTAAAATTGCGTCCTTAATTTTTCCAGTGTTTTTGATATTCTAAACACAAAATTTTTTAACTAACCCCAAAGCCAAAAAGCCACTGGGTTCATATTAGGCGATCTTGGTGGTCATAAATTTTCATATCTGTTCATGATACGATCTTGAAAAGCAGCAGTTAACAAGTCTTTAACTGGTTGATAAATATGCATATCCTCGTTTTACAACTCTGGAATTGCATAATCTCTTAACATTTGCAGGAATCGTTCACCAGTGACAGTTACAGTTACGACCTCATCATTCTGTATTTCCTTGAACAAATATCCAATGATGAAATTAGCTATGAAACCGCACCGAACAGCGATTTTCTTGTCATGAGGACCTTCCTGACTGATTGGCCTATCGTTTTTCTGTTGACCAGATTCGACAGTTTTGAGTACTGACAATCATTAAGAGAAAAATGGGCCTCATCTGCCTATAAAATACGGGATAACCGTTCAATTTTAATTTCAATCCTGACTGCCAAATCTGCCTCATTCAAATCAAAGAGTCGCTGTTTATAAGGATGCATTTTTGCATTAACAGTGCTGATTTTTTGCATATTAGCTACGTTTTGATTTTCCTGAAGAGCTTCTGCAACTTGGACATCACTAATGTTTGGTCTTCCTAACCTCGGAAGGTCAAATGAGCCTGCTAATTTTCGTACGAAATCTTTGCAAACCAATGGTGTAATTTTCACCACATTCATAATAACATTGTGCTATACTTATTCTTGTTTGCAGAGTACCTGAGCTAAAGTTTGCTTATGTTTTAAGTCAACTTGCAATCAACATAAAGGCATCAATATTAATGGCTATGTTATTTTTCTTTCTCCCCCACCTCCATGTCCTATTTCAAACAACAAAAAAAAGATCTGTGCAAAAATTTTAACTCAGTCGGACGATCGCGATCCTCATCGACGACGAAGTCTTAGACGAGTTAAATTCCACAGTTCCTTTGCCAGTTTAGCGTTTATAATGCAAAAACCTTCTTTGCCATCAGCTTTTTTCGCTTTGAACCCATAGGCATCTCTGTATTCCTTAACTAGATTATTTTCATCTTCCTCCATTCCTTTTTTTGCGGTAATTTTTAGGTATGGTGTAACTTTAAAACCATCCTCAGTTGATGCTGCAGCCGATTTTCTCAATCTCACATCACGATTGTGATGTTCGGGGAAACCCAATCGATGTATACACATATACCAACAACTACAGAGCCTCCAATGTTATGCTGTAAAGCTAATCTAACACTTTGAACTTGTGAACCTTATTAGCTTGTCTCCTCAATTGCCAAGCAAACTCAGCACATTGTTGCACCACTAGGGTTTCTGACATAGCTTCCTTCATACGTATTATCTCCTTTATCAATCCTCTTACCAGCTATTCCAGGAGGACACAGTCCTAAAGCTTCATGTTATTAGCTCATTACATGAAACATCTGTAATTCAATTTAGACATCTGTTTGTCGGATTGGAGCTTTCTTATAAGCACAATTTGGTGTTGATTGTGTCATATCATATCCAGCTATTTAAGATCTGTACCCAATTCCATGGCCAAGATCTCAACAACTTGAGCTTTAATCCACGGGATCTTACAAAGCGGTCTGAAGTTGTAATAGCAGCTGCTGCACCATCACTTGTTGGGAAACACTGTAGTTTCGTGAGTAGTCCATAAATAGCTGAAGATTTCATTATTGGATTGTTGACTGAATGCTTATGGTTTTTGTCTACGTTCTGGCTTTGTGCTGTACTTTATCATGTGTTCTATACCTGCATTTCCAAAGATTTGAGGTGTTATTTTTATTTTTTTTTTTAATTTTTTATATTTATTTCGAAGTATACAAAGGTATACAAGAAAAGTCAACAAAACCACATAATTTTAATTATTCCAATATTCGTTTAACGAATACGGTTCTAAATTAACTAAATATTCAAACAATCTGCTTTTCAATATTCTTAAATTGTTGCTAGTTTTGATGAACAGTGGTAGTTTGTTATATAAACGTAGACTAGAATAATACACATTCCTTTCTGTTAATGTTAACCTATGTATTGGGTACTGATAAAAGTCATCTTTTAAACGAGTATTATGTACGTGATTGTATTTAGAATCATTTTTATTCATTTTATTTTGAAACAAAAAAATTATGCAATTGTAAATATATACTCCATAAAAGGTTAGTAAATTATGCTGTTTAAAAACTGTTTTTAGACTGTCTCTACTCGATAAACCGAAAATAACTCTAAGGACTTTCTTCTGAGCTAGAAAAACTCTATATACTTCTGGAGATTGACCCCAGAAAATGATACCATAACTCATGCGTGAGTAAAATACACCATAATAAACCGCGAACAGATCCGGAGTATTAAGTATCTTTTTTAAAGTTTTAAATCCAAAGGTTATCGAATTAAGTTGTTTACTGATGTTATCCGTGTGCACTGACCACTTCAAAAATTCGTCAATATATAGACCTAAGAATTTGGTTGAACTGGTTATAGCAATTTTCCTACCGCCCAGTTCAATTGGGTATTGGAGCTTCGGTGATACCAACAAATTTTGCCATTAGTTGAATATACGTATCCATCGAATTTGCTCTGTTCATGAACTTCCATCTTTTCGAAACCTTCAGCTAAAACACAATCGTTCAATCCACTTTCTACGTAGTGCTTGGCTAAGAACAAGGCAGTTGACCCTGTTGCGCAATTATTATTTACATTGTACTCGTAGATACCACGTTGTCCAGAAGTAGAGTCACCATAAACATATCCAACTGTAGCTTGTTCAATTTCGCTCATGGACACTCTGGCATTTTGCATGGCTTCGAGAATAGCTGCCTTAGCAACTGTCATTAAGGATACAGCTGCATACAATGAAGATCCTTAAAGACGATAGAATGCGCTGATTATATAATGAAAGGAGGAAAATCGTTGAGATTCATTTGGGACGATTTTTACATACATAAACAATATATTTTCTGATACAGAAAAGAACATCCAGGAAACGAACACACTTCACCAACTTCATTCGCCAATTCCATGGAGACCACATAAATTTCGTTATATCCACAGGATAATCGATCGTATTCGCTCAACAAAAATGCCATCCCCTTCCACGTTTTTCTCCGATGACGTACCTCCGAGATAAAGCCTAGCGTGTGACAGCGGTTTGACGCGTTAGGCACGTGGCGAAAGAGCAGAAACGGAAGCACGAGAAAAAAAGACGCGCGCTATTCATAAACGGTATTAGATGGGAGTGACATTTCTAACGAAAAAATTACGTTATTGATGACGTACTATTGTGCGTCTTCGGACTTAAGCAGCAGTCATTATTCTCCTCCGCTAACCCAATTCTTATACCGCCCTCTTTTAACAAAATTATGCTAATGCGATTTCGACAATTTCGGAGATGGAGAAGCCAAAAGTTGTAATAAATTTGTTAAAATTGGTGGCATTGTGGCAGATGTATTCGCGAAATAAACTAGATATCTTGAATTTTGATAAATAATGTTAAATAACCCACACTGTTGCTCAAAAGTTAATAAGAGTGCGGAATGTAGAATTACAATCCAAAGAATCGGTGGTCTCAGAAACTACCCTTTGCTTCATTTACAAATGAAAATAAACGAGCATGCATGATGTTCAAATTAAACACAACCGCGTTTTTCAGCAGTAATTCCTTGCAAAATACAGGAAATAATATTCTCGAGGATGAAAACTTTAAGGTTTAAACCCATACAGTAGTATACAGAAACCATGAAGCTGTGAAATTGAGAAACATTAAAACACTTATGTAAATCGATCTACTGTTTGTTGTTATGGCCATATGCAAACTAAGGCAACCCTCGTAAAACATCTACTTCCATTGTTTACACAACACCACTCTAAGAACGAAGGCCCCGATTTAATCAACCAAAGAACATGCTCCCGACAAAATAAAGCCATTTCTCATTATGCAAGCGTTGTTCATTAATATTTTGACATCTTCAAACAGATGAATTGGAAGAAGAGGGTCCACCGAATGCTGTGGTGACCGGACTTCACCCCATTTGGTTACTTCTTGTGGAATTAGCGAAAAAGTAAAGAATATGCTACTAAAACTGAAAACCTATTTGGAAAAACTATTTCCAACAACGAATTCAAAATGAAACTATTTTCTACTATTTTCTTATACAGAGTGCCTTATTAAAATTGACCGTGCAATATCCTCTTTATTATCGATTTTACAATAAAATATTTTAGACAAAAGTTTCATCGATTGAAAGCATGCATCTTTTTGAAGTATTTTTTATTATACAGAGTGTTCCGTTAGGGCTGTACCGAACTAAACTTCGGTATTTGACGTGGAATACCCTATATATTATGTCATTTTTTGACTCCTCGCTCAATTTTAATGTGACTTTGTGTAAAATACCATATGTCTAAAATGCACTGTTCTTGCGCTATTCAACTGTTTATTAAAACTTTCAACTACAAAGCTTAACTGTTACATTCGATATCATAGAAACGGGAAAATCTAGAAAGCTGAAATTTTTGGCATTTGTTTAATTTATAAATGAGCACTGAATTCTACCATTGACATTAGGCAAAACAAAGACATAAACAGTTAGAGCGACTTAGAGCATAACAACACTTTAAAACCTTGTTCGCAGAATTACAATATTTGGATTCACATAAATTAAACATTACGGTGCCCCTTTCCAATTTATATGCCGCCTAAATCGGAACATAAAGAAAAGAGATATGCGAAAATATAGTACCGCTGTTATGCACAGAAATTAAAATAATTGATATTGAAGATCGAGCTAGCTCAATATGACCGACGGCGACGTGGCGGCTGAATGGTTAAAAGATTCAGTGGTATTTTCCTATTTTATTGTAAATGAACTTTCTTGATGCTTTCTGGTGTAGCTGTATAAAAATTACGAATAAAATTACTCTGAACATACTGAAATCACAACCAAACATAAGTTTTGGTTGTGGACTTGTCTCTCTCACAGGTCATCTTCCACCTGAATTGCTTCCTCGGTCTTTCCCTCTTCCTTTTCCCTTCAGGAATCTTTCATGCCACTGCTTTAGTCTCCCACCCCTCCCCACCCTTTCTAGATGTCCCAGCCATTGCAGTCTTCGTTTTATTATATAATTACTTATGGTAGTGTCACTAAACAGTTCGTATAAATCTGCGTTCGCTCTTCTTTCCCAACCAAATTCCGTCTTCCTCCAAATATTCTTCTGAGTATCGTCTTCTCCCAGACATCGAGCTATTCCTTTATTTATACATTCTTATGTTTGGCTATCTGGACAACTCTTTAAATTTCAGAATTGTCCGCAGTCTTCCTGCGCAGCTGTTGGCTTTAGCTGTTCTCAAGTCTACTTCTTTTTCTTCCTGGCGGTTATTATTTATCAAACTTCCTAGATACATAAAATTATCGACTTCTTCAAACTCAGCCGCTGACAAGTCTTGTTTGTGCACTTGTAGGTTATTTTTCTTTTTACTCCCACACTTATTCTTGACTTCCATATATTTTGTTTTGTCTGTGTTAATTTTCAACCCAATCATCTCCGCCACATCCATCAGTTGCCTTGCTATGTCCTCCAATTCTTTTCTGTTTCTTGCCATTAGGGCGATATCATTTGTTTTGCTTGCACTCAAACAGATTTTGAACTGTTTCAGTGTTCCAGTGCCACAGATTTAGTACCCGATTGAGTACCCGATTAGATTTGCCATTTTTTTTTTTTTTGGTTAAGGGCAACTTTTGCAGGAAGATATGAACTTTCGAATACCAATACTTTCTGATCTCGTTTTCCGGAAGCAGATTCTTTTTCGAGAGTTAATGTGTCAATCTCCAGATATCACTATGTAAAAGTTATTTTCGAATGACCGCATTATTTAATATAAAATTTCCTGGTATTACTTCCGTAATCTAAACTCTAGGTTAATGAACTTACAAAACTGGTTAGCTGGAAACTAACGTTAAGAAATTAACAAACCAAAAGGGAGACGAATGGAAGCTCTATAAAAGAACCGCTAACGTAAAAGAAAAACTTCGTACTCTACCCTCAGAAGTTATTAATTAGATAAAGCTGAAGGAAGAAAAGTTTCCCGCAGAAGGAGAGTTATAATTATTCCGTCGGTACGTATTTTTTCTTTACTTCTGCAACTATTAATCCCCTTTACCACTCCGTAATAACATTTTAACTGGCAGCATTCCCCGAGTAGGTGGGACATTTTAATCCTTCAAACGAACAAGAAGTAGCAGGTGCGATGTAAATTAATTAGAAGTCTTGAATTTCATCGTAATAATCGAGTTAATGCCACGTCGTAATAAAATTTCTTCTGTTGCTTCGGAATAACGTTTTATTTCAACGTACTTTTCATTTAGTTTTTTAATTTACTTCCGTCGCTGTTGAAACTAGTTAGTAGATGACGTGGAACGATTGCGAGCGACACGATCAAGCAGGCAAGTACACAATGCGATGGCGATGATTGCGTCTTTGCATGTCCGAGGCCCGTTGCTGTCTGGCGCAAGGATGGCTCGATGTGCCAAGAAAAAGATCAAGATGCAATTCTTACAACGAGAATCTGTAATTCAGCAATGTATTATGTCGTTTTTGTTGCTGTTATTATAAGTTTGCATGTCCGGGATCCTAAGAATAACCTCTCCCGTTCTATCAGGCCTGTTTTTCTTTTTGAATTTCCGCGTCGTTACGAGAAACACGTTCAATTTAGAACTTAACCTAATACCTACTTGTATTCTTACTGACCTCTTCGCGTGGTGAGCGTCATTAATACTGAATATTTGCTCTAATCACTTTAACATCTTTCTGGATATAAAGTAGGCGATTTAAGGACTGTAAGTAAGTATAATGCGGGTTTTAAAAACAGTAGTGGTTTGCTATGCATGTGACATGATGATTTTTATTAGTGCACATGAGAAACTTGATTTTAATAAACAAATTGTTTGAAAATTAATACCAATAAGGATTTTGAATTTTCAACTATGAAACTTTCTATTCTGACTGACGTGAGTCCAAATTTTAAATATAAATTAAAAATGAAAAAGACAATAACGACAACAGTAGCCAAACAATAATATTCTCAGCACACTCCGCACCACACAAATTATTAATTAACTCGGACCCACGTCTCTTCGAAATGGCTTTTCCGAGTTAATTAATAATTTGAGTGGTGGGGAGTATACCGATAATATTGTTGTTTGCCATACTACCCCACAGTCCTTGCTATCATTATTGACAACAGTAGTGCAAAACACTAAGATCTATTTATAATAACAATTATTAAATTGTTATCAAATTTATAAATTGTAAAATTTAAATAAACAACAAACAGACAATATAGAGGTCACTACTAATTAAATTGAATAAGACGCCAACAGATGTCACTCAGATTGTTGATATCTCTGAAGTTTATTGCATTCTGCGAGCGTTTAACGTAAAAGACTTCTCCACTTAAGATATGTGTTTACAACTATTTCAATTTTTGTTTTCAAAGTCAAAAGTACGGCTGTTGTTAGCAACATGTGCTAAAGCAGTGCCTGTGTTGTTATTTACGCTGTTCCTGAGTATTACTATTAATCTTTAGGCATCTTGATTTCAATAATGACGCTACCTCTTTAATTAAAAGTTAGGTTTCGCATCATTATCAAGAAGTCATTCTGCATAACACTAGAAAAACATTGTAGGTATCACCGACAAAGTACGGAAGTATCACTACAGAGTATTTTTTTAAATAAAACCAATATAATTTGGATAAACCAATTCAAATCGCAGAGACGGTCTCAACGTGTAAACTCGTTAACGTCCCTCACCCAGATTTAGTATGCTTGTTTGAAAGCTAGTTATCTCAAAGGCAACAATATGTCGAGTATGAAAGTTTTCGATCCAGAATATTCGCTACCACCAGCGGCGTGTCGCAGGGATCAAATCTGGATCCATTGATGTTCGACCTGTTCATAAATGACATTTGTGACGTGCTACAATCACGTCATCCTCATTTTTATCATTTGTTTTTAGCAGTTTGTCCACACTGGTTAACAGTTTTGTCCATGACTGTTGAATAAGTCACGGTACTACAGCACACCAAGCGCCTTTAAGAGATACTATCGAAAATACACATGAAAAAAATTAGTAACAACAACCAAAAATTAATGCTAATATAGCTCATGGTGTAGATGGAATTACTCCCGGCAGAAAACAAAGTGATAAAAGGGACAGCGTTAGCCGACGGACATGTTTCTGTCTACCCGGTTCGCCGTTGTTTTTCACCTCTCGGGTAAATGTCATTACTCTCCAGAAACAGCACCAAAACATATCTCTTGGCGCCACCTAGCGCCAAGAGACATAGTCACGCCGTTTAGAAAGCAACGACGAAACCCGTAGTAGATAGTATCGTTGATAGAAAAGAGATTTGCAATAATCTTCATCTTCTATTTTTTCAATCACATTCCCAAAAAAAAAAAGTTAAAACTCTGGGCGAAAGTGATTTTGAAGCTAAGACCAAGCACCTATCGCTGGAAGCAGAATGTTACTCCATAAAAGAATTCCTTAACATTTTATTCTGATGTTTTCTTTCATTTTTGATTGTTTATACACTTTGTTTTTGTTCGACGTATTTATGTGTGCTTTGTTTAACATTTAATATATTTATTTCCTTTCTTTTCTATTTATACTGACAATGTCCAAGTCGAATGGTAATAGACGATAAAGTCGATATTATTATTATTATCATTGGCTAAATAAGGGGGGTACAATTTGGTGATAGAAACATTGTTGAATGCTTGTGTCTTCAGTAGATAGCTCTTCTACATCGGAAGTCCACGGGCATTATTCATGATAAGCAATGCCTTCGTAGCAGAAATCGTTAAACCATTCACGAAAAATGTCCAGTATAACCCATCCCATCAGCTGAATCGCAAAATATCTGAAATCTCCAAACCTTGAGACTTATACTGGTCGCTGTTTTCGAACAATGTACGTTACATTATTACCAAATGCAAGAACTGGCGTTTGCAGTATTTAGTCTCCACAGTGACTGGAATTTTTTGCCCGTAGCCGAAAAATATTTTTGGGACTCAATTGAGAAAAATGTAAAGCACAAAATTTTTAAATTTTATTTCTTCCAGATGAAAAGATTGCCTAGTAACAATAACCAAAAATTAATGCTAATATAGCTCATGGTGTTGGTGGAATCATTTCTCGACGCTAGGTGGCGTAGGGAGATGTATCGTGATTCTGTTCGTGGAGAATGACAACATATACTCGCGAGGTGAAAAACAACAGCGAGGGAGAAGGACACGTACGAAACCGCGCTGATGACGCCGGGTTGGCAGAAACATGTTCGCGGGTTTACGCTGTCCCTTTTCCATCGCTTTGTTTTTTGCCGGAAATGATTCCACCAACACCCTGAGCTATATTAGCATTAATTTTTGGTTATTGTTACTCGGCAATCTTTTCATGTGTATTTTTATACATCATACTAAGCCTGTAGGAATCGTTTAAAGGTGTGGACACGCGGCATCTTAGGCGCCATGCCATCTTGCATTAAGCAGCCCAGGAGCTGCTCGATAGGTGGTAGGAGTTTGCATCCCGAGTTGTTGTCGCTATTCTCGGCGCTAGGTAGCGTGGGGAGATATATCGTGATTCTGTTCGTGGAGAATGGCAATATATACTCGAGAGGTGAAAAACAATAGCGAGAGAACCGCGCTGATGACGCCGGGTAGGCAGAAACATGTTCGCGGGTTTACGCCGTCCCTTTTCCCTCGCTTTGTTTTCTGCCGGAAATGATTCCACCAACACCATGAGCTATATTAGCATTAATGTTAGGTTTTTATTTCTTCCATTTCAAACGCAAGTAACGCTCCAAATACTAATTGTAAATAAAATATCTAAAACGTTAGCTGAATCCAAAGTAAATATTGACATATGCAATGGCTCCACTTACTTTAACTAGTATAAATATTGAAAATAATTAATCGTATTTAGTTTAATTTGTTACCGTTACAATACATTAATTAATTAAGTAATGTTAGCTTTCTGGTTTACATACTTCTTTATTTCCTGACTGATTCGGTCACAATGAGCACTGCTGTTGAAAATATACCTTACTAACACGTGTCTTTAGAGCAGCAAGAGCTGCAAAGTGACAGAGCTCTTCTCAATATAGCATTGTTCCAGCTGCTATCCTACAAATGAAAATATTCTAATGTATGTTACCCTTATAATTACTTTCCAAATACGGTTGTAATTTACATAGTTTCGTCTCTCTAACAATCCTTGGCAAGTAACAACACCGTTTAATTAATCCCTAGTTTAACGATCAATTAGTAATAGGCGATACTAATATATGTACAACCTGTAAGTTATACCGCTTTAACATTAATAGCCGGCAATATACCCGTTGTGCCTGAGGTACCGCCGCTTATTTGTTATTCTAATTATCCCCTCCGTATCTATTACAAAGCAGTATTTTCTTTTCTACGAAGGTGAATGCATACACTTGTAAGGTCCTAAGTTGAAGTTCATTTCAATTTCAAACGCGGCAAGGTACCATTTGTGAAGATTTATGTCGGCAATTTAAAGTCAATTTTCATCTAACCTAATGCTACTTTACACTCGTGTCACATGGTCGCCAATATCCCCTTCTAAATGGAATCAAGAACGTAGAAAGGGTATATACTGTTATGTTACGTTCATCGTTGTATTTACGACGACAACAACTTCTTTCGGTTCTCATTGCGGGGATAATGGGAAATTTCTTCGGTACCATCCCCCCTCAGCCAACCGTCCTTGGGGCGAAGAAGGTAGAATTTAATTATAAGTCCAGATAACGACGAGTGTGGGGTATCATGGACAATTCTACTCATTTATCAATTTTCCTATTCAATTATTTCTTCCAAATTAATGTAAAAATCGTCTGGAATAAGCAACAACGTAAATTGCAAAGCACAACAGATAATATTTCGTCAATTAAATCTTTATCTGAAAGGTTTCTATAAATTAGCAGTGGATTTTCTATTTTAAAGCTTGTTGGTGACAGTTCGTATCACATAATCATCACAAACAACCTCCTGGTTAAGTCACTGCATTCGCTCTCGTATACTAATATCATTTTTTTATTGAAAGTCATCGAAATGTTAGTTTTTATTTGGGTAAATTATCAAAATTGGCTGTGGAAGAAAACAATCGCCGGTCTTTCGCGATTTAAAATAAATGAAAGGGAAACGACGCCCTCACCAATCTTTATTCGGCCTTGGTTGAATTAAAGTTGTCGTGAATCCAATCCAAAGATAAGTGTTCGTGGTGTATTCAAAGTCATTATCAGAGAAGTAAATAGGGCTAAATATCCAGAACAGGCAGTTCCTGTGGTGTGTATTTAAACACAGTGTTTATATACATTGGCGTCGTTCGAAAGTTTAAAGGTTAAACTTTTAAAATCTTAAAATTCGTTAATTTGATTTCACTAAGTTGCAAATTCATTCAAAATTGCCGCAAGGGTATCTAGGGATACCCCCGAACCTACAAAAATCATTTAATAGAGTTAAATTAGAAAATTTAACAAAATCTGAGTAAAAAACCCCTGAGAAAGATATTTCAATACATATGTTAATGTGAATAGTAGGTATTGGTACCGTTGAATATTGAATATTACCCTACGAAGGCGGAAATATTCAAAATATTTCCGAAACTCTTGCAAATCCTTATATACGTGTAATACTTTCTGGCGTTAATATAATTTGGTTACCATGACAACAATAAACAAAACAAAATGAAGAAGAGTTAGGTAATAGATATAATTCATGTGCTAGAAGAAGGTGAAAGCAATGGTGTATTTTAGCTTGGAGGATTTATAAGCGGCAGTATCCTTACACAGCCTAAAACGTTTTTCAATTTAAAAGTAAGATTTGGTGTTACTGGATGTATTAATTCTACTGACGTAGAAATAAAAAATAATAATTATAGTACTAATGCATCTTTTTAGCTCAAAAACAAAAAGCAGCATGAATGTTAAATTGAAACAAAATATCCAATAATATATAACACAATTGAAATACACTGTGAAGAAACTTAATAACCTTTTCATTGCAATAATTAATATTTTGCTTCTTATCATTCTGCAGTGAACGCTCGAAATTCCTTTCATCCACCTTGATAGATTTGGATATTCGTTTGTATTTGGGTATAAAAATAATGCTAGATAAAACAAATGTCTCAAAAAACGGTGTATGTCTCTTCAGCTGTAGTTGTACATATCATAACTAACCTCAAAATTGTAGGCACAATTCTCCAGCAAATAATATCGCAATTCAACCATGCCACAACGTTGAACCTACTACTAGAGTGTCACAGATCTTTATTTTTATTCTGACGCAAACATCATCGATGTAATACGGCTGAAAACTGCAAAGGTAATCTCAGTAAACTGACTCCTTGCACTGCTAAACTCTAACATATTCGAACAAGAGAACAAGAGAACATTAAACTACATAAGGTTATCCAGAACCACGTAGAGATTCTGACTAGTCATCGCCAACTAAGGAAACACCTATTTAGGATGGAATTAACCGAAAATCTGTCATTTAGGGGCTGCCAAGGAGGCGTCGAGACATCAGAATATGTCTTCTGTGATGAGCGTTGGCATCAATAAGAAAGATCTCTTCCTGGGTGAGTAACGGCTACATTTAGCAGCAGTAAGACACTTT
The DNA here is from genome assembly GCA_029619315.2 of Dynastes maya. Lineage (NCBI taxonomy): Eukaryota > Metazoa > Arthropoda > Insecta > Coleoptera > Scarabaeidae > Dynastes > Dynastes maya. The sequence continues at coordinate 13,741,225 of JAROYE020000003.1, read as the reverse complement.
AACGGCGTAGGGAACCCTCGAATACAGATACAGTGCATAATAAAGCTATTATGGTCTACATGCCGAGTGATTTCTCATTCTCGTATTGCTGTTCATGATCACATCCATAAGGGTATCGTCTTAAAACCATTGCTTAACTCAGAATTAAAAAATTTGCACTCACTATACATAGTGTTGTGTCAAGATTACCTAACAAAGTTCCTGTAGTTAGCATTTTTAAAAAGCAAGACCATGCGTGTTTTCCTTCATTTTCTGGTATTTGGTGGTATCTAGATTATATTCAAACAATGGCAGAGGATTTAGCAACCAGATTGCAGCCGAATTTGGTTTAATTTGGAAAGATATGAAGACAGTCTCTGTTAAACCACGTCAACCACGGAACTCAGTGGATCACGACATACAACACGACATATAACCTTTTGACATTTTCGGATGTTTTTAGTTAGATTTCTATGGAATCAATGCTTTAATTAATCACGTCTAGAGGTCAGTTAGGTGGAATATTTTTATTATATCATATCGTATCAGCCTTTTGTACAATGTATAATAAATTTAATTTCCACATACAATATTAATTTCAAATGTAAAACATTTTCGCAAATGTTTTACATTTGAAAAATGTCCCATAATATTTAAAATGACGGAAAACTTTTCTTCACAATTTTTTTTTATAACAATTTTAGTATGTAAATACGTAATAATAATATAATATGCGTTTATTACACAAAAAAAAAGAATTACAAGCATTGAGAGAAACAGAAATAGGACGGTATATTAATAAATTCTGATATAAATATTCCAATAACCCTTTGCGGTAAATGGAAGAAAGTCGGACGATCTGCATGGGAATACAACGTCTGTTTTTCGTTCCCGCTTGCAACTCACTATCGTCCTTAAAACGACGTCTATCGATTCTTTTTTGGATAAAGGTTCACAATACAGAACCATTGTTTCATCTCCTGTAACAATGAACTTCAAAATCGGTTTCGGGTAGTCTCTACACATGCGCGCACATTCGACCCGACGCGACGTTCACGTTGGAGAGCAAAAATAAGATGCAGTGCCTGTCTTGCACTAATCTTATTCATACCCAAATGGTTATGGAGAATTCGGCGAACACTTGTTTCAGAAATGTTAGACATCGCTGCTAATTCCTTCCCTTTCAAACGGCGATCTGCTAATACCAGTTCTTCAATAATTGAAATGTTTTGAGGGATTATCAGTTCGATTGGCCGACCAGGGAGCTTACCATCATCAAGGGATTCTTGTTCCAAACGGAAACATTTTGCTCACTTTTTAGAATGGAATATTGTGACAAAGGAGGTTGTTTAGGGGGGGTTTATAGAACAGCATGATAACACCTTGTCACTTTACATGCTATTTATTGTCTAAGTACTGCACTGTTGGAAGATGTAGCTATAATTGTGAATATAATAATGCATTCCTAGTATACATAATACCTTTTTACATAAAACTGCTACTGCAGCAACCTCGTCGACCCCCTTCTAACGGTTCGCCCGTCCATTCCCGCGACGCCACGATTCTTGATGATATGATATGCGATATGATATGCGACATATATATGCGACAATATGAAGGAAATAAATCACCATAAACGCCGTTTAAGCGTTGTTTAATGTGATTAGGCTTATGCCCTTCTTTTGTTAAAAATGTAATGACCGTGTGGTACTCAATTTTCGTTAGCTGAGACATTTTCGTGCATTAGTCACGTTGTCTGGCTGGCTACTAAAAGCTACTATTCTTCGAGGCGTAATATATGTAGTGTGGGGGGTCGCACATGTGCAACTATGATACAACGGAGTTTGAACATGCTCGAACCTGTACAAGCCTGTCAGGCCGAGAACTTATGGCGTCTACCTCATACACACTAATTTGTTTTTCCAGTAGCCTTTCAAAGATTTTCAATAACGCACGCAGAATACTGATAGATCGCCTTTTTGGAAGAGAAATAACACTGGCCTTTTTTCCAGAGGCGAGAAAAGAAGCTATCGGAAATACATTGATTGAAAGTATGACTCAAAAACAGTAGAATGTGAGGACAACACAGCTTAATCTGATCAATCAAGATTTATAAGAAACACAGATATTAACAATATCGGGACTCGGATCGCAAAGTGCTGAACATAAAAGGAGAAAAAATTATTAATAGAATCTGCGTTAAGCAGATGAGGTGGTAGTGTCAAGTCTTCTTTATTAGAAGCGATATATACCCTTCTGTTACTCGAAATTAGCACGCGATAATTTAAGTAAGCGCTGCTGGTTAAATTTCTTAAAGATTTATAATTAGAGAAGTGCTTTGGATTGCGACTACGTTTAAGTTTCAAAAAAGCACGACCTCTTAGAGACTGCATGGTTTTAATGGTCTCGGTAATCCACGGTTTACGCGCACTCGTAATCCTACAGGTGCGTATCAGAGTATGGTGGTCAAATAGAGAAGTTATTAGGGGTTAAAAAGTGCGATTTTCTCATCAATATCATCAAGATCAAAAATATGACAGAATGGCAAATTAACTAAGTCAGAATAAAAAATTTCATAATTGCAGTATTTTAAACCTAAGTTTTAATAGATGGCTGGACCTTGGTTGCGGTCCTTAAAATATCACAACTAACACAAAAGTTGTCGGAGAATATAGTTATGAGGATGGAATGAATTTTTGTAAAGGTATTTACTTGAAACGGATATCTTTTATTATGTGAATGGTGCATCATCTCAAACTGTTACAAGAACATAATACTTTCACCTGAAATTTTTCCGGTGAAACGGTCGTGATCGTTGTCATAATCTTCGTTTTAATGTTACAGCTAACACAGTATCTCTCCCACGTTCTCCTAATACATAAATAATATTTACTAACCCTTCCCTCTAAGAGTTGAAACACCTCAACGTCAAAATGTTCTGTTCACTATTATCATGGTAACCAAACGATACTACCAGAAATCATTTAGTCGCAATATCTAAATGTGAAACTCACCTTTAACCGTAATTATCACTTTTACCTAGTTCGCTGCTTACAGATCACCCTGTATACACGAAAATAATTTTGTTTATTACGCTGTCAGAAAATTCTTCCTACCGCAATAGACACAATTCTACAATTGCAGAAGATTGGAACACCCTGCATATACGAATTTGGAGGACAAAACCTGCAGGGGAATCTCGTATTAAACAATTATTGCGTTTAACGAGAGAACAAAAGGGAGATCGGAGAATGAAAGAGCATTCTTTGCCAAACGCAACCGTAGCGGAGGTCACATAAAAATTTCCCGTTTCGGGGCGTAGAGCGCTTCACAATAGCCCCGTATTGCCGTTTGGGAGAAGGCAAAAAGGCGAAATAATCGTTCCAACTACAACAGAAATTGTTTATTCAGGCACGGCACGTATCACTATTTTATTATTTGATCCATAAGAATTTAATTAAACGTCCGCCACATTGCAGAGACCCCGGCAACTGTTCGTGTACAGCGCGCAATGCTAATCGGACGAGAATAATATTAAGGGTAGGGTTTTGAAGGCGTCTTCATGTGCTACAAACCAAACAAAAATTCCTTTTTTCTAACAATGCTAAATTGTTTACATACTCTTTGTGTGCATGTGGACATATTCTAATTAAAAGTGATTATAAAAAGTATCTAACGCCAGAGGATAAAAGCAGACAGGAGGTGGGGTGCCTTTAAAATAATAGGAAGGGAAAAGATTGCATTCAGCGCTAATTATCCACAGTAGCTTGGACCACATCTATGTGATCCTTATGCCTTCAAATTCGCTTTGGTATTGATAAGACGGTAACTCAACTCTGGCACTCATTTTCGAAGATACATACATGTAAAATTTCTTCTTGGCGGGTATGGATTTAGCGGAACGACAAACGCACTTACCAAATGATATGGATCTTGATGATAGAATGTGGATAATATGTAAATGTAATAAATAATATCTTGGACTATCTCCATGTCCTACGTATACATTCACTGGAGTTACCATAGATCTCAGAAAATGCTTCTTTCTTGCGGGTTATAACCAATGCAACGTTTAAATAGGATGAGGTACAATGATACAAACTGAGCGTTGTTTATAAAAGTTATTTCGTCCGTATGCATAAATGCTGTTTCTTAAAGGAGAAAATTCCTCATTTGAAGGAAATATAGAAAAACGTTAAATTTATAAAAGAGGGTTAAATAAAAAAGTGATCTATGCATACATACATGCCTTTTTTTTTGTTATCCTAGATACAATATTGTATATGTGTGTTATACAGGGTATTTCGTTAATAATTGTCCATATAGTAACTGAAGAATCCTTGACCCAAAATATGACGATTTAACCTAAAACACAGCGGGTTGTACGAATTCGAATGTTCTTTTCAGGAAAGTACTGACGAAATAGCGAGATTAGCGCTTAGAACAATATATATCTCTAATCCTTATTGGTCATTATTATTTGAGAATGATCTTTATTTCACGCGAAATCCAACACAAAATCTGTGATTGATTTAAAAGTAAAGTTCCTTTTATAAAAATCCCTGACGAATGAAAATATTTTTTTTTCTTCTTGCCTATTATTTGTAGTAACTAAACTGTTAATTGATTAGTTTTACGCATTCATCACTATCAATGATGAATGCGCATAAGGTTCAACATCGCTTGCAATCTGTCTGCCGATACTACCTCGTCTCCAGCCAGTCATCCAAGTTTACTTTTGTCCCATTGTACAAGGAACTATCGGCAAAGTTAAATGTGTTCGTCACGGAAGACTAAAACTTAATTGTGATGATAAACGGTGACACGGGAATAAGTATTATATGTTAGTCGGCAAAATTAATACGGGTGAGTTAAGAAAACTTCTACAGAGCGGGTCCGTCCTTCAGTCGTTAAAACTCAGTCGAAAGTAACTCTATATGGCAAAATATTTTAATTCGGGAAGATAAACGGTATTTGCGGTAATGAGTTCTTAAATCGTCATCATCAACCAATAAAACTATCACCAGTGAATTAAGAGAACTTCGTCAGAACAAGTCCGACTTTCAGTTGAAAAAATTCAGTTGATAACAGCTCTATACGGTGAGATAATTTAATTTGAGGTATTCGCGGTAGCGAGATCTTAAATCGACATCATCAACCAATAAAACTATCACCAGCGAATTAAGAGAACGTCGTCAGAACAAGTCCGACTTTCGATTGACAAAATTCAGTTGGTAACAGCTCTATACGGTGAGATAACTTTGCCGGGAAATATAGAGGGTGTTTTCGGAAATGAACTCTCAAGTCGGGATCATCGGCTAATAAAACTATCATTTAGTGAATCAAGACAACATTGACAGAACAAGTCCGTTCAGTTATCAAAACTCAGTCGGCAATAATTTCATACGATGAACTAAGTTTCTTCAGACAATATTCCGTCAGCGAAGGGTCAGCGAGCAGAGAACCCCTATTTAATGCTATTCTCGCTTTTATAAACAAAATATCGGGATGACGTATGTGTTTCTTCTACATGATCTAAAAATAGAATGTTACACAAGTTTTACAGTGATTGATCGGGGGGTTATACACGAATAGTTCAAAAGTTATATACAATGACGTAGAAAAATAAGTGACAAAAATACGAATTTAATAAAGGTGTAAAAATAATTTAAAGAATTGTTACAAAATTATTCAAACAATGATTTTAATATTTTTCTTGGTCCTAAAAGCCTTTAAATTTACATGGACGGACTACGGTTCGTCACAATATGTAGTTCTTGTATAACCTGTAGTCTACCGAAATCTACTAGAGCTTCACGGGATAAAAACCTAATTCCTTTTGAAGTTGCAAATGCAACCCACAAAACGGAATACTTTCCATACTATCGAAGATAGGAAACCAAGAGCTCCAACCTTTAAGTATGCGTGCGACGCACACTAGGCTCGCATGTGTGCGGCTAATGTTAGTCTATTTCCTCATCCCTTAATGCGAACTCGAAGGGACCATAACGATTCGTTTAGCGGAGACGTGATATCTAAACGATGCCGGTTATCAATTGCGATCTTCCCCATTACTGCCCTTAATTTAATCGAAAGAAATCCAGCAATCCCGTCTTGATGTTTCAACGCATCACGAGACCGGGGAAACACTATAAGTTTATTTCGTTCGGTCACAAAACCTTCCCCGATCTTAATCTGATTGAATATAAACCCCACTGAAGGTGATTAAAATGACGGTGAATTGTTTTACGTCGAGTTGAGGAAAAGGTTATGTACGCTCATATATGCGTTATATTTCCTTGCGCATTGGAATTTGGTTGTACAATGTAATAAGTAATTTTCTGAGAAAAATCCACACAGATACTATATTTGTAGGATAAATTTGTGGTATTTCATTTATAATTATTATTATTAATTTTTTTCGATACTATTATTATTTTTTTTCGATTGAAACTAGGCTACGAGAGAATATAAGAAAGAACCGTTTACTACGTTTGAGGATGGTAAAGCAGTAAGAAATAAGAATCGTTTATGAAAGCGTCCATTATTTATTTATAAAAGTAATATTACAATATTCTTAGCTTAAAGTATAACTAAAAACTTAATGAAAAGGATAGCGCTGCATGCTCGGCACAAGCTAGGAGATGTCAGTTGTGCTTTTACTAAAGAAAACCTAATTTTTCGAAATTAATTAATTAATTGTACGGTCTGTAGGTCCGGGAGTGTTCCTAGACACTCTTTCGGCAATTCAAATTAAACCAGATATCAATTAATTACATTTTACGAATATGAAAACTAGAAATGAGAAAACAAACTTGGAATTGTGACGTTTCAATAAAAACTCTACGCTTATATGTTGCGTATTGGAACCCTGCGTATTCTTTACCTTTACTTCGTATTTATGATGTAATTTAAACTTTAAACGTTTGGAAAATGGGAGCACAGCCAGTGATAATTTTGAGTAAAAGTGAGAAATTGATTAGTGTCCTTCCACTCCTTTATTTTAACCGCGATAGCGACTGTTTAATCACGGCTAATTTGGATAGCTACACTTTTCAAAATATAATTTGATAATAAATTTCATATCTTTATTTTTTAAAAATTACATAATGCATGCCATGCAGGGACGCAACTGGAAGACTGAATATATGCTACTCTATGACATTTAACACCACCAACAACTGTACAATATTAAAATTTACTTACAAACAAGAGGATTGCTTGACGAACTATATTTAATTTTGAAATAATGCTAAAGATACAATTGAATTGTCATAGGACAATAAATGAAATAAATTATAATTGAAGATTTAGGATGTGAAGGAAATGAACAGAAGACAAGTTGTTTATCCCTTCTACCATGATCGTCGTTGACTGGGCTTAATAAAATAATCTCCTAACACCTTCGCTCTAGCGACAAGAAGCTATAAAAGGCTACTGAGAAAGAGCTCATTGCCACCAGAGGAATTTTGAGGTTGAACGAGTGGACATATTGAACTCGCTATACGTGCCGCTACGTTCGAAATATTATATTATCAACGTTGCAATACAATTAGGCATGATAGTACATTCTTTAGAATATAAATAATTTTAAAACATCTAAGATAGATTAGATAACCGGCGCCTCCACCAAAATAGTTACCAAGCATATGTACTGACCAAATATGGTGAAAACCATCCACTTTGTCGTAGGAATTAATTCTGTAGTTAGCGTGGAAAGCGACCGACTAATAAATTTAACAATTTGTTCCCACAGCACATGGTATTATATTTTATTGTAGAGAACGTCATCCTGTCGATATACGGAAATATAGTTGGAGCAAGCGAATCGGTGGATAGACAGGAAGCAACGGCTAAATCCCAGGATATGCATCCATGTTCGCTATCCGGACAACCGACGGGCGATATAAATAGGATTCTCCGCGTATGTGCCATTTGTGACAAACGCCCGTATGTATATCCAGGGTCGCATCTACCGACGTTACGCCGATTTGGGGCGAGCCTTATCGGCTTACTTTCAAATTATGCTAATCGAGTTTTATGGCGGAACCGAACAGTGACGTCTAAGTTGCGCGATAAGAGATCAGAAGATAAGGACGCGTTTCTTAGTGCTTAGGTTTTATAGAGGGCTGCATGCGATGCAATTTTCTAGGTACTGTAATTGTTTAGAGTGTTTCCACGAAGCGATTTTATGTTTCTTGGTACTTTCACTGAAATATTTTATGCAAATATTGGCACGTGGTTTTTTTATTTTGCTTAAGTTTAATAGCTTAATTTTATGTGAAATTTATAATAGTACCAAGTTGGTTTGGTAAACGAAATTCATAAATGGTGTATCTTTAACAATTAAATGATGACAGGGCATTGCATGACGTCAAATTATGGGAATCTAAAATAATACCAGCTCTCAGCGTATTGCTTTACAATGTTCAGAGGAACAGTAACACAGGGAGAGATTCAAAATTACCAAAGCATATAGTCTATTTTAGATGAAAAATATTAGAGAATTATTTTTCCAATATCCTTCAAAAGGAATAATCTCATTTTACAAGAGGCACACCTGAAACTTACTGTAAGAAAATACGAAGATGACATGAGAAGTACGCGTGTTTGGAGACAGATAACGCTTAGTGCCAAAATCTGCATTACCGACTGTGAGTACTATTCTTTAGTTCGACGTCTGTCAAAATTTTCGACAAATTCATCGACTAGTGTTGTTTCGAGAGCTGTTGAAAGTGAGTAGGTTTATGTATTTGTGGAATCATTTGTGTGCAGAAATCAAAGAAGCAGTTTATAAGGACCATGTACCATCGATGACTACCGTCAGATATTGGTCTAATGAATTTAAGCGTGGCCGAACATTCGCGATGAGGAGCGGCCAAGTCGTCCAATTGAGGTGACCACAGACGATGTGATCAATAAAGTTCATGACATCGTGTTAGCAGATTAGAGAGATTGCTAATATGGTAAACATCTCAATTGAACGTGTGCAAAGCACCCCTCACGAAAAATTGAGTGTGACAAAGCTATCGGCGAGATGAGTGCCGCATCTCCCGACTAGTGACTAAAAACAGAATCGCGTGATAACTTCAAAGCAATGTTTGGGCATGTTTAAGCGCAATACGAGTGAGATTCTGCGGCATGATGTGACTGTAAATGAGACATGGGTACATCACTACACGCCAGAAACCAAAGGTCAGTCGGCAAAGTGGATTTTTCCCGGCGATTGCATCAAAGATCATCAGCCCGGAAAAGCTATGGCGACGATTTTTTGGGATTCACAATCACGAAATAGTACTGTGCTGATTTATTATTGGACCGATTCAATGCTGATCTAAAACGAAAAAACCCCCACCTAACAAAGAGAAAAAAATCTCTACCTTCATGATAACGCCTTGGCCCACTCATCGGCAATTGCGACAGCAAGCTAGTCCAGTTACGGTACGAATTGGTGCCCCATCCACCATATTCGCCAGAGTCGGTCCCCTGTGGCTTCTTTTTTTCTCCAAACTTGGAAAAATTGCTTGGTGGAAAGCGGATCACGTCAAAAAGGTTATTGCCGAAACAGAAGCCTATTTTGCTGAGTTCGACAAGAACATGAAATTTCAAGCGGCTTACCTTGACAGCCGCAGCTTCCTTTGGGTCGAATTCTAAAATCACGTTTTTTATGTTCCCAAAATATTTAAGATAATAAAATGCAGCTACTAACCATGTTCCCCAACGAGTAAGAATAGGTTGTGGTGGTTTAGGAATACCGGGGCATAGTCTATGAAATTCCCGAATACGTTTTGGGGATTTTACAAAAACAGCTTTTGTAAGTGCTATTAGAGCGTCTACCTCGGGATAACACTTTCTGATACTATCTGCTACGAGACTGAGAGTATGAATTTTACATGTAATATGCAACAAGTTAGCACAATATTTTTTAAGAGATCGACCTACAGCAAGCATGTTTGCGGCACCATCGCTCATAAACATCAACAGTTGATTTGTTGAAAGTTCAAACTTTTCCAATGTATTTAACACCAACATTGAAATTACTTCGGCAGTGCATTGTTGTATTCGTCTGGAAGCTAGTAAAATTGAGGGTGACGGTCGATGTGGTTCCATTGTGCGTACCATTACATTAACCACAGAATGTTTATTACGATCTGTTGTTTCGTCCACACATAACCACAGTTCTTTATCTTGCAACTCCGATTTAATTCTTTTCTCGACATGCTCACGAGCAGACGGCACAACTGTCTGTAATGTTCTCTCACTTGGTAACTTAAAGTCCGAATATTTATTCCAAAACGAGACGTATGCTTTCTTCCTTAGTAAATGAAATGGTAAATTACATGCAATAAAGGTAACACATAAATTAAATTTAAATTTGTCATAATCTCGTGTGGATTTTTTTTTTTGAAACATGCACTGCACTATTTACGTGCCGTAGACATTAAATCTATTTTACACACTACATATTGAATTTTAGCGCCATCACACTTTAAGTCAGGCATTTCTGCAATAAATTCTCTCATTGTGTCCAACTTTAGTCGTTTTCGCGACGTAGGAAATATTTTCAAAACAAGCGTAGAACTACGATATAGTATACGACAGCGTAGATGCATACACAACAGATCGGCTTTCGAGTCGCAGTTATACTGACGCTTATACCGAATTGTCCCGGCCGTGTTTATTTTGTGTAAACTTTTATGCGTCAGCCACTGGCTTTCAGCGCAGTTTGCGTTGCTCTAGTGATCATAGAGTCATGTATTGATTTGTGCAATTTACAATCTGGCTTAGGATATCATCATCTATTAGACATTGTCAAGTTTCAAGTATTGTTGTGGCGTTCCTTGCGTTGCCTTTCACTCCTAGTAAATGCATTATAATATTTTGTTGACTTCGTTTTCTCCTGTTGGTATATGGAGTCTTTTTCCACTGCCATGAATTTATTATTTTACCGTTCTTCTTTTGCGTAGCACAATAATTTTCATTGTTTATTTCGTCATTGTCATCACTGGAGTTTGTGTCACTTTGTTCAGAATTTGAATTTCCTTCTTTGCTTTCAACATAATCGGAAGCATCTGTATCAGTTATGTCATCATTTATATCGGCATTATTTTCGTCACTCTCTTCGAACATTAGGATGTTTCTAAGTTCTTCAATATCCTTCTCATTGGTAAGGCCATATTTCTTTTTATAGACCATTGTAATTCCTTCCATAAAACGAAAACGTAAGTAAATGGGAGTATCTTCCAGATACATTGCAGTTTTTATTTACAACCTTTAACTGTTAACTTTAACTTGTAACAAAAAATGTTAAAATATGTGAAACTTTAGAGATATCTTCCGATAAATATGTGCAAATAACTAAAAAGCCAAAATTTGTAAAACTTACCTCAATAGACGCAGTATATCTGGGAGATACAATATGCGGTTACGGCTAAACATTTACTACATTACGTTGTTCAATAAAGGAAGCTTCCAAGTCATTGAATTTGAGAATTGTGATAAAAATATAATCGCCAATTGGTTCATGTTTTGTTTTGATATTGCTGACATCCGAGAATTGCGCCCAGGAATTTCGTTTCATGTCACATTTAATTAACGAAACATTTTTATTTAATGAATGTATCTGTTAGCGTTATTTTTCATGTTCATCATATAAAAGAGCTTTTGTGTACGTAGATAGCTTTGCTTTGTCCTGCTTGTCAAACATAAGGGAGCAACGAGTGGTATTCGTATATCAAAGAATTTCAATTAATTATTCTTTTATTTCTCATATTGATATCGGTTTTATTTACTGTTTTGTTACAAAGCGAACGACGACGCATTGATATTAAATTAAAATTTCATAAAAAACATATATTCTCTCGTCTTTTATGGTCGATAATAAAAACGATAGCGCTTTCGAGGGACAAAACACGTATATGTATATAAATTTAAGGACCGCGCATAACACCAAGATGGCGGGTCGAGAGGATATTGTTAGAGTTTTATGTGCGATAAAATTTAGGACTTGTGGTTATTATGGCGTGTGTGTATGTCAAAAAAATATTTCGGAAGTTTATGTACAGATGGCGGTATGATTGTGTAACGAAAACGTTACATTTTTAAGCTTCACTGAAAAGTTGGTGGCGACACGTCGGCCATTCATCAAAACCAATGATATTCAATCTGCGAAAATATAAAACTTACGAACAAATGGAAGAATCGAAAGAGGTGGTGATAAAACAACAATCTTGGCGAGTTTCAAGAAATGCAGAATAACAAATCTGAGAATATTTGACAATTTATACGTAATGATTTCTTCGCCAACTATAGTACCTCTGCGCTCACCTAGAGAGCGCTGCAAATCTAGTTTTTAGTTAACAAGAAATGAATTTCTGGGGATTGCCGTCGACCAAAAGCAAAAATCTTTCTTCTCTGAGCTTGCAATTTATTTTAAACCTTTTTCAATCGAACAAAGGAGAGTTTTTCTTTTTGGTCGAGAACAGAAATTCTAATTTACCATTTTTATATTATCTTCAATAAAGAAACGCCCGTGGATCCCACACATCGACCATATGATCTGCAAGGCTAATATTTCGTCTGGACGATCCCATAAATTGTTAAGAAGGATTACAGTAATCAGAGCAATGCTAGCGTATGGTGCAGTGGCTTTATGGCCCAGTGTGGAAAACACAGCTAATGCAACTACAAATAGCTGCAATCGGGTTCATATGCTGCCTTAATTGATTACATCCATGCGTAGGATAAAATCTTTTACATCCTTAACTCTGGTGCCCAGTTAGTCCTGCTATGGTTTCAGTTTTACTCAAATGGGTAAGTTCCCTCGATCAAATTTAACAATAACCAAGAAAATTATGATAATATAGCTCATGGTATTGGTAGAATCACTCCTGGCAAAAAACAAAGCAAGAAAAGTGACAGCGTTAGCCGACGGACATGTTTCTGCCTACTCGGCGTCATCAGCGTGGCTTTGAACACGACTTTTTCTCGGGTTTATGTCATTGCTCTCCACAAACAGGCGTCACCAGGTTTAACAGCCTAAGCAGGCTCCTTCCTCCTCTTCATTATGCACTCTGCATAAGGATTCACTTTTTTAGATCCTCATCTTGCAGAGACATGTCCTGTTAATAGACAAGTTGCTGACCTAAGTTGAAACCTGACTAATGCATGTTCGTCAGAAGTTAAATATTGGGAGGGTCTGCCCAACTGTATGGTTCCAATAAAATTGGTGTTGTGTTTGTAATCCACTCATTAATTGTACCACACATTGCATCCTTGGTTACACCAAGACTCGGTTCAGATCCTATAAAATTCATTTTAGAATCTCCTCTCGCTGATTGGTCTGCCAAGGTAACCTTGTTGTGTTCAGACAGGGCTAGTAGGACTTGCAGACACCCCCATACTAGTTTAGATGCTGTATGGTACGATGAAAGTGCGTTTGAGGCTGTCTAACCGTCGGAGAGAATACAAATCCTCTCCCTTCGTGATTTTCGACAGATTCTCCCAAGTACAGGTTTCTATAGCATATATTTCTGTTTGCAATACTGTGGTATATTGCCCAAATGACGCAATTAATTTGAACGGCTGGTTTCCTTCGTAACCAACGACAGAATCAGTGCCCGTTCTCGAACAGTTTGTGCGCCAGATTTGGGTTTTCGGATTTATCTCCTCTCCATTTCTCCATCCTTCCCAATTCAAGATTACTTTGAAGAGTTTATCATAAGATCTTAACGATTTTTATAACTCTATTCATATCAGAGATGGGATTGGTTACTACTGTTTCTATGCGGTCGATATCTATGGAAGAGTAACCATGCTTCATTGTATGCCAAGCTACTATTAAGTTATCCCCTGGTGAAGCGCCAATGTATGTATTACACTTTTGAACTGAACAGTGGCATGTTCAACAAGCAGTTCAGGATAGATGCGGAAAGTATGGGAAGTATTCTATAAAGGCAGAAGGAATCTCTGCGGATGGTGTAATAAAACATGCAAAAATGATTATTTTGCGCTTCCTCTACGAAGGGCGGCCATTTCTCTTTTTATTAACGCGGGCCTCTCTATGACGGCTGCAGCATTTCTAACGCGTGGAGGTAAACCAACCAGAGTGTCGACTTTTACTTACAAATTAAAAGTAAATATTTACAAGACACAAAATCTAGTCTTCTCCACGACATATTCGGGCCAGTTCGCAACAATAACTTTCCTAAGTATTTCAATCAATGCTCATCTCACTTGGTCTCAACACGTCGAAGATCTAACCAGCAAGCTGTCATTCACCCCCTTTGCTATAAAGAGGCTAAAACATATAGCCACAAATGACGCAGCGAGGACAACATATTTCGCAAACTTCCACTCCTTAATGTGTTACGGTCTCCTCTTGTGGGGGACTTTCATGGACCCACAGATACTTTTTTTATTACAAAAAGAGGCCACCAGATTCCTGCGCAACCTAGAATTTAGAGATAGCTGCAGAACATATTTTAAAAGGGAAAAGATTATCACCTTTCCATCGGCACTTATTTTGGCAGCGGTCACCTATGTTCAGCAGAACAAGGAAGCAATTCTCTTAAACAAAAACTTTCATACTTACGAAACCAGAGGAAGAAACGGAATTAGAGTGCCGTATCACAGACTGACGTGTTCCCAGAAGGCAATTAACTACTGGGGAACAAAATTATACCATAAAGTGCTTTAGTGAATGCTTCTGGAGTAGGAGTTTTATGATATCAAGCAGTTTCTAGTCATTCAAATTTATATGTGTTCTGTTTGTCAATTATTTATATACCCGTTGTTTTTAACCTTGTTTTTGATTTTATATCATTTATATTATGATAATGTGCCCTGTTTGAAAAGGAAAAAAAAGCAGTACAGGACATGAGAGAATTGGGCAGATACAGGAAAGAATGGAAAAATGGATGAGAGACGGCTGAAGACATCAACGAAACCAACACCCTCAGGATACCAGGGTCTTGAGAAAGAAGAAGAAGACAATGTGCCTTCTACACACAAAATTATATCTTGGCAATTTTCTGTAATGGTTTTATTACAAATATAAATGTATTATTATTATTATTATTACTTTGTGAGGCATACAAAGTAAAAACTGTGATTCTTTAAACCAGCCCGATAATGAATAACCCAACAATGTGATGTTTGAAAACCTTAGAAGTCAAGTAATAGGCCCTGGAAATCTTGCATCCAAATGTCGCCTCTCTTGATAAGCAAAATGTGCAGAAGCTCCATCTTGCTGACAATACACTTGTATGACATTTTGCGAATTACTCTTGGGGAAATACCCACTTGAGTGCTAATTCTTCCTGAGCTGGTCGTTGGAGTATCTACTAGATTTAAAATGTTTTCTACTTTAATGAAACCTTGCCCAGATGTGATGTTAGCACTGGGAAGATATAAATAGACATCGTATTTACCTATTTAAAATTTGAATAAATGTATGGCAGCTTTTAACACTAAAATTGAAATATAGTCACTGTTTTCAATACACTGACATTGATCGACTGGCATTTGAAGGTTACAATTAAAAACAAATAAAAATCGGGTAACAACATTAGAGTTTTTGTTTTAAATTGTTTTTACATGTAGAGTACACTTCTGGAGCTTGGTGTGTTCTTCCCGACTCATCATCTATAATTCTGCTACTACGCATAAGTCCGTAGAGACTTATGTCAAATTAATGACTTAGCTAATGGCCTAGGAGGCTCTACAGTGTGCAGAAGATACATAATAGGTCCGTTGTGACCTAAATATTGTGAAATTTCTCACCTTCTCGTTGCCCATAACCATAACCATAAAGGTATAAAGTCGTAGAATTCATTCATGATTATTCCCAATTAAACTCGAGATCTGATACCGTTTTCTAGGTTGCCAATATTACAATTCTTCTATAACAGCAGCTTCGTTTTCTTTCTTTTGGGAAAGGGAAATAATTCTATGCAAAAATTTACAAGAGATACTCTCATAAACGTTTATTTTCATATCTACATGCTCAGTACTATTGCCACCAACTTTACCAGAAACACTAAACGAAGTAAAATTTTCCACGAGGCAGTTACCATTAAGTTCCACCTAATGTTTTTCTCCTCCTCTCCACTTTAGCTGTCGCGTACCTTCCCGGCTATATTACCAGAGAGTCCTGTCAAGCGGAGAACTGACGTAGAGGGCGTAAACGCGAAAACGACTCAGGTAGATACGTCTTTCGGCCAAAATCCCGAGTAGAATGGAAACGGTGGGGGCGGCTACCTCGAACGAATTAACGCAAAACGTAAATATACACCTCCCTGGAAAATCTATATTAAATTTCGTTGCTTTTGGGTGACGGAGGCGACGGCTTTTTAATTGGAGAGTAAGAAGGTATAGAAGGAAACGAGGGGGCGAAAGGGAACGTCCGCGAAAGTTATAAATAATGAACACTCTAACTTCGGTCGATGCAGTGCGAAATGATTCCGGTGAGCGCGCCGCCGAAGAGATTAAAGTTCCGATACCCGATTGACAGTGATTGATGAATATTATGGACCTTCGGGTTGGCTCGTCATGATGATTTTACAATTAGCGGAAAAAATGGATATCCAACGCTCGCCAAAATAACGAAGTTTCGTTTTGGGGGAATGGATGCGTTTTGGATCTCAACCGATACTTCGCCCTATTTGTAGCTCTACAGGGTTGAAATTCGCTGGACGTTACCAAGATAATGCGAATATAGCTCATGGTATTGATGGAATCACGGCAAAAGCAATATGAGGAAAGAAAACACTAGCCAACCGGTGTGTTTCTGTCTATCCGGCACCATCAGTGTTGTGTGGAGTACTTTCCTACCTCACACCGCCGAACCATCTGGAATCGATACCCGGTTCTTTATTGCTGACTTCTAGACCGGCATAACTATAAAGCAAAATTATTCAAACTCAGATGTAAAAATAAATACATGCCGTAGCTACAAGCATAAGAACAGCGTTTCCCATCAGTGTGTGACACTGCTTGTCAGCCTACCAAGTAAGGTCAAATACCAACCGCGCTGTCAGGGTTGGTACCAGTTGATGTGTGATAGGCGTCCAGGTGACGCATCAAGTTGAGTGCTTAGAAAGTAATTTAACTTATAACTAGGCTTAGTATTCTATGCAAAGAAAATGGCTGAAATATGCACATATATATGCAGATGTTTTTATGAAAATATGCAGAAAATATGAAAAATATGCAGAAAAATATGTAAGATATAAATTTAAAATATGCAAGATAATAGAGTATATAAACCAAGTTACATATTTATTTTTTCATAAAGTTATATAGCTACACAAGAGAGGTAACATAATTAAAGTAAAAAATAATAAGTGAAAAATGTAATACAATAATCACATCAATTAACGTTTCCAAAGTAACTAACAATTAAATGTTTTTCAAAATTTTCTACTAAAAATTTGCGGCGATTGTCGGTATATGTAACGGGTGATTCATTTAGAGGTACTTTTTTCAGTAGGGTGAACGTGAGTCGTGTCAAACTGTAATAGTATTTTTGTTCAGTATTGTTTGACATTTCATCATGGAAAGACTTAGCCCGG
Organism: Dynastes maya; assembly: GCA_029619315.2. NCBI lineage: Eukaryota > Metazoa > Arthropoda > Insecta > Coleoptera > Scarabaeidae > Dynastes > Dynastes maya. The sequence continues at coordinate 13,723,673 of JAROYE020000003.1, read as the reverse complement.
CACAGCGTCTACAAGTTATTCAGTTGTATTACGAAAATCAGCGTTCTACAAGGAATGTGTTTCGTGCGCTTAGAGCAACTTATAGTCCACATAATCGGCCTACCGAATGCACAGTTCGCTATACCATCCAAAAAATTGAAACCCAATTCTCATTATTGGATAATACACGATCAAATAGACCACATCTAGCACGTAGTGAAGAAAATATAGCGGCGGTAGCTGAAAGTGCACGCAATGACCGTGATGAATCGATTCGGCGCCGTTCTCAACAACTTGGGGTATTTTACGTAAGGATCTCGGTTTAGAAGCATACAAAATTCAACTCGTGCAAGAATTGAAGCCGGCCAACCTTCCGAATCGTCACCGTTTCAGTGTTTGGGCTCTTGAAAAGCTTGAAGAAAATCCACTGTTTTCGACCAAAATTTTGTTCAGCGATGAGGTCCATTTCTGGCTTAATGGCTACGTCAATAAGTAAAATTGCCGTATTTGGACTGAAGAGCAACCCATAGAGGTTCAAAAGCTGCCATTACATCCAGACAAAACAACATTTTGGTGTGGTTTATGGGCTGGTGGAATCATCGGTCCATATTTCTTCAAAAATAGGGCCGGCGGGAACGTAATTGTAAATGGCGGACAATTTGCTGCCTGTAGTTGAAAGCCGTGACCTCGATGACATTTAATTCCAGCAAGATGGCGTTACTTGCCACACAGACCGTGAAACCATGGCTTTATTGCGAGAACAATTCGGTGAGCAGTTAATTTCACGCTTCGGACGGGTGAATTGGCCGCCTAGATCATGTGATATCACACCTCTAGACTTTTTCCTTTGGGGCTACGTAAAGTCCATAGTCTACATGGATAAGCCGACTACGATTGAGGAATTGGTCGCCAACATTACTCGCGTCATTGGCCATATACCACTCGAAATGCTCGAACGCGTCATCGAAAATTGGAACTTCAGAATGGACCATGTTAGTCGCAGTTACGGCCAACATTTGAAAGAAATACTCTTCAAAAAATAAATGTAAAGAATGGTTCTTTTGTTTGATAATAAAGATTATCCGATAAAATTGAATTTTTTGATTTTTTTTATTTTTTAAAGAAAGTTTCTCTAAATTAATCACCCATTACATATACTTGAACACAGAAAAACTCCTTTCTACGTTGACTGATGTTATAGGACAATGCTTGAATTTTTGACATGTTTGTGGATCTATACGTAGTTCGACGTCCGCATTAAAGTTAAAACAAAAAAATTGGGAAACATTTTTCAGCTTTTTGTATCCTACATTCTTATCAAGAACTGAAGCTAATTTTTTATATATCGAATTCCCTATTTCACCCTTCACAGTTTGGCATTTTTTTTCAAAATTATTTACTACGTTCAGTGAATCAAGTATCGGCAAATTTTTGCTTTCGAGCTTCGCAACTGTCATATGTACATTGGTTTTGATAAAAGGTAATTGTTGAGTTAACAATGGTCACTTTACACGCTTACTATTTTCAAGGACAACGCACGAGTTGTCCTGAATATCATATACTATAGGTGTGATTTCGTGTAAATAATCAGTAATTTCCTTATTGTGCTGGACTCTCAAAGGTGCTTTAACAAATATTTTTTTATATTACTGCTTAAATCATTAATAAGTGGAAATTGTTTTCTAATTTCCTCCGCTACTAAATTTAGACCGTGAGCTAGGCAAGTCACATGAATTAAGTTTGCATAAAAAATTTTTGGATTCCCTCCAGCCTTAACCATATAGCTAGTATTGTTGGTTAATATTAAAAAAAAAATTTCACTTGAAATACTTTGCGGTAGAAAAAAATTAGACAATTCTTCTTGTACAAAACGAGTAATAGTTACTATTTGATTTCGATAACTCCTTTGACGCAATTAGATATGATTTAGCTGCGTATTCTTCGTGTAAAGCCCTTATGAGTAAATTTCCAATGTAACCAGACCAGAAGGGTCTGTTGTTTCATCAACTACAAGATAAAAATAATTATTTCCAATAATATTACATATTTCCTTAAATATGTTATTATAACATTTGTGCACATAATTTCTTCTTATTCTCCTTTCATCCGAAATATTACGGGTCTGTTATATCATCTGCATTATTGTCAGCAACAATTCCTCTAAAAACAGGATATTAGACAGTTACACGGAGTTGTGCTACGCAGGTTACCTACATTATTCTGTATTAGGAAAAAGCAGTGGATAATCTGTTATCTGCATTATAGGTAAACAAGTAAATACCATGGAAGCTAATGTGACGGTTTTTCCAAATTGCCTGACATTAATGCCGTTCATTATAATAAATATCTTACGATGTGAAAGTGAATGCAATTTTTTTAAAAATTGAATTACCTTCCTAAGAATTAAAATTTATGCAATTTTTAACAAAATATGAAACAAGTACAGCTTATGCAAAAAAAAGATTGTTAACCCATATTTAAATTGTAAATATTTTGAAATGAAAAAGGGTCGGCATATGTATGTGCAGAAAATACAAGACACGGATTTTTTAAGAAATGTGATAACCCCTACATCCACTTGCCCCTTCAACTATGATCACTGGTCCTGGATAATGTTTTCACTAGTTTATATTTTCACTTATTTTATTTCTCCTTGAAAGAGATATAAAATAAATCGAAAGTTCAGAGTACAAAGAAAGGTTTTTCTTTTTAGTCAACTGAAATCTCGAGAAATTGATTACCTGTTGTCTAGATGTAGTGCAGTCGGCACTTCCGCTCAGTTCATCCCTCACTTTGTGACAACCCCATATATAAATCGACCCAGTGTGACGTCATAGTTCACACTCATTACAAACACATCCACAGACAGAAATGAACTTCCAAAAAGTAGTTATTCTAACAATCAGACATTCTACTTATCGGTATGATATCTAGGCCAAACGTAATTTTAAAATTGTTATTGCAAAATGCAAATAACTCCAACGATGGCTTTCATTAGAAAAACCAACTCACTTTCAGATCTAGTTATTTGTTTATGGTAAGCAATTCTCCAAAGGTAACTATACAATATAAAAACTGAAGGTTCTGAGAATAATGTGGAATAAAAAAATGTTTTTTCCATTATTTGTAAACTAGAAAAAATATTATTTGTTACTATATATGTATGACACTTGTGCATGACGGGTTAATTCTTTGCGACTTTCTTGGCTACCCCTTGCATTTATGTACCCCAGCTTTTGAAAAGACCAATAAGTAGTTGAACTATCAAGGTGTGCAATCCTTTAGTTTGTTGTGCAGCTATTTTACTGGGCCATTCATTTATGAGAGACAATTGCTGTGCTACTTTCCTGATATTTTTCTAAATGGTCAAGGACAAAATGCTAACAACTGGCATTATTATAATACGTAATAAATATACTCTAATAGAATGATATTAAACTATCTGCGAATATGCCTTTCATTGGTCCTAATACCTTCTGTGGTCTCCAAAACAACCATATAAAACAAGCTATTAAGATATGGGGGACAATCAAAAGGCCTCGTACTAGGATAATGTTCCAGGACAAAAACAGGCGAAAGCACTCGTATCAGGCTCGCCAAAAACAGCAAAAATAGTGCTATCGTTCAGCAAGGGGGATCTCAGATTACTGGCAGGATTTCTGACATTCCATGTAGCCCTAAAACATCACTTATTTAACTAGGAAAAGCTGAAGATCAAATCTACCGTCTATGCCAAGAAGATCTGGAGACGGCAGAAGACATCCTGTGTGAATGTGTTGCCATCAGTCGCACACGACACCAACACTTCAGTAGGCCATTTCTTGCACTTACTGAACTGAAGGAAGCAGATTCTGGAGTAGTACTCAGATTTGTTAAAAGCCTCCAACTATTCTAACACACATAAGGGCATTCTGTTACAATAGATCTATTAAGGTCGCAGTGATTAAAGGCATGTGTGCCACGGCCCGACGAAAATAATAATAATAATAATCTGCGAGATAGGAGTGTTAAATTAATTTTCCATAGTTAATTGTTTACCTTACTTTCACTAAACTATCAAAAAAATATATATGTGAATATTTTCTTCCATGGGCGAGTACTGAAAGATCGGTGTCTCTTATTAAATTTAATATCAAATAAAATTTCAAGACACAGATAGGATTCGAACCTACGATTCCCGTTTGTCGGACGGGCGCGCTATCAACTATACAACACAGTTTCTGTAAAAACGAATCCTTTGAATACCTATGTAGATCTCCGATGCCTGCAGATATATTGCAATATCACGACTAAGGCTGAGAATAATAAATTAAATTCGATACTGGTATGGATGAAAGTATCTAATTAAAGATATTATTTAATCCATGAGCCAAACAAGTAACATGTATTAAATTAGGGTACAAAAGTTTAAGCTGTTGACCCGCTTTAATCAAAAAATATGAAAAAATTACTAAAATATGCGAAGTATGCAATAATTAATGTAGATCAATCAATTCGTTGTTATTCGCATATATACTGGAACATTTGCTTGTCATATAAAAAATATGGGACCTGCAAATTGCATAAATTCCGCTCTCTATTGATTATCCCGACAAAATAATATTAATGGAATCTTTTTTTTTAAGAAATAGAAGATTAGTAATATCAATTATGAAAATTCCAGAATTCGAACAATTATTATCGAAAATGATTCGATTTCTACAAATACTAAGTTAAATTCTGATATTTTACGAATATTGACATTTAAATAATAAAATTAATGAATTGACTACACCCCCAATAGATTCCAATAAAATATAAATATCACAATGAAATTCAAATATTCCCAATATTATCGAATTATTCGAATACTATTCGAATATTGGAATATTCGAATAATTCGAATATTCGAATAGTTTGATAATATTCGAATATTCGAGTAAATCGAATATTTGAATAAATTTCCAAACTACTATTCGAATAATAAAAGTTAAAAAAATCCCAGCTGCAATCTCGACAGACATGTCTGTCGAGATGTTAAAAGGATTCGTCCCTACAGGGATTCTGCGGTGTAGTTGGTAGCGCGCTCGTCCGGTAAACGAGAGCCGTAGATTCGAATCCTACCGGTGACTTGAAATTTTGTCATCAATTAAATTTAATTACGTCGGTAAAATCAAGAAAAACACATTTTCAATTATGTTATTATTTACAAGAAAAAGGAAACAAATTATATCTAAATCTTTCTTCTCAGAGGAAGATCCTTTACAGAATCGAACAAATTAATCATTTCCCTAAGCAAAACCGAGCAATTTATTAAAATTTTTATCGAAAATCTCCCGTTTACGTTAGATATTACTGACGGGGATATAATTATAATATAGAGCCGGGTGCATTAGCCCACTTTCCGGCCCAGTAGTCGCCTACATATTTTATCGCGGCAAAGATACGATTCCGTATCGGGGTATCCAGGGCGTAATGTGGAATATCAATTTTCGTTCGCCGCCCTCCCCACCTGTCTAAAGATGAAATATTACCCTAAACCGCTAATCTTTATCAATAGAGTGATTCGTTACTGCCACCGCGCGGAATATTCAGCTTAAGAATATACAATTTCATTATTTTTCCGCGCCGAATTCGAGCTTAAAAAATTAAAATCGATCAATCAGATGATGGGGAAGAACTTGGCTGTGAAGGTCGCTGACAGTTGATTTATTGGGTAGGCTTTGTTTAGGTGATGCGTATTACTGAATCTACTCCTTAGACCCTAAAAAATGATTTGTTCCTTCTTTTAATGTAGTATATTTAGTGATGTTTTACTAGGCGTGTTTTTTAAAGTAAGTACCATCTTGATATAAAAAAGCAATAACAATTTTTTTACACCTTTATTCTTACATAAAAGCCTCTGACCTTGATCTACTTTTCTACACTCCATCACGGCCGTTTTGGCGCCATCATCGTCCTAGTACTAACTGCAAAGCTACTTCTTCAAATGCAACAAATGATATTCACTGGGCGCTAGGTTAGGGCTGATGAAGTTTGTAACGTGTCAAATTCTATTTTACCAACATAATCGTATTTCTTACTGTCAAGGGTTATTTTATGTTTGCAATAGATATCGCTACGTTATCTTTTCTAATATACTTCAAAATTTATAATTTCTATTAATGACATATTTAATGTTTCGTTAATTTACTTTTGGTAAATTCAATTATAAAAATACGCGTGGAAAGAATGCCTAGTAACAATAACCAAAAATTGTCTTGCTACCCTCTGGGATGGCGTGACTGTGTCTCTTGGCGATAGGTGTCGCCGAAAGACATATTCAGCAGCATAAACCTAAAGGCAAACGCAATTATAGCAGCAGAAGATTGTGCTCAGAGCCATGCTGATGACGCCGGGTAGGCAGAAACATGTTCATGTGTTAGCGCTATTTTCTCTGCTACATTGTTTTTGCCGGGAATTGTTCCACCAATACCATGAGCTATATTAGCATTAATTTTTGGCCAATTATAAAAGTTGGTAGTTTTCATAATATTTTTCTTTATCTTTATTTTAATTTTGGTTCTTTTTATTGTAACTAAATTTACCTAAGTTCACTGCAATAGAATGCGCGATCTTCGTTGGCTGGTAATTAACCTCGCTCTTTTTGATGGCGACCATCAACCGAGAAGGACCCACTTATCGAAAATCTGCTTGTGGCTGCTTGCCTCTACTTAATGTAGGACTAAAGATTTTCAAGGTGTTACAGTATTAAGTACTGTGGATGGTTCTGCATTCAGTTTTTTATATAATCATTATCGGCATTGTCGAATGTGACAAGTTTCACGACGACACGCCTGCCTTTCATTGAATAATCATCGATCATCGGCAAGTATACCCTTCACAAATCCGAGGTAATCAATTATTCTAATCATTTTGCATTAGATTTATGCTTATAGATCATTATTTTTCACATTTTAGAGTTTTTGTTGGGTTTTCGTTAAAGCACATTTGGCCGAAATCCACTGAAGGGTCGAGTTTTGCTACGTGCGTGTGTCCTCATATAACACTGCGTCCTATTTAACCCGGGGACAGGACTAGCGCCGACTTGCCGCAGCTCAACCACGATAGCACAAGGTTACTCGAAAGCTCCAGTTGAGCATAGCCCAGATAAGTGGACTTAGAGTTTTTCCTTTGTTTCCTGTTTACAAACATTATTTTTTTCTAATTATTGAACTTGCTTTTCTTTTAACGTTATGTTATTTAAGTAATTCTGATTAACTCTAGGACCCGTTTATTATTATTATAATCCTTATTAGAAGTTTACTAAATTTTTGGTAATTTGCGTTTTTGAATATTTTCCAATTCATTATTTTTTTTTAAGAATATTTTACCAGAAGTTATTCTAACGAATATTATTTTCTTTCTTAATTTGTACATTATATGTGAGTAATTTTAACGAACTGCATTTCTATGTATGACCGATGCTAATGCCACCAACGTCGATCCCTTAGTTAAATGTGGTTCATTAACAGTTTAGTGCTAATATTCTTGTCTCTGTTCATTACTATTCCCTTTTATTTACATTACAGGAGTTGTAGTAATAATGAGTCTGGGCAAACAGCGGTAACAGTCAGTGTAGTAGATATGTGGTGCGGAGTCGGCGATTGTTTATTTCACGCGTTCACAGCGTCAGTACTAAATCGATGCTGTATGCGAGTAGTTCTGTGTATATGTAGGCTGTTGTAACTTATTTCGTAATTGTACGCTTATGTTTGCTTTAAAAATGTCGCAGTTAGGTACGTCGCCAAAACGACCAATGGCAGACACAGTTAAAAACTTTATAGTGGACATGCAGGACTTAATTTTTAATGGCGCTAAAATTCAATGTCTAGTTTGTAAAATCCCTTTAATATGTTGGTCCAGAAGCCATTGTCAACATCACATCGAAAGCAAACAGCATTCTTCTGCAAAAAGTGGCATACGAGACCAAGAAAAATTTACATTTGATTTATGTGTTACTCTTATTTTATGTAATCTATCGTTTCGTTTACTAGACAAAGAAGCATTTGTCTCCCTCTGGAATAAATATGCGGACTGTAAATTACCTAGTTGAACATCGATACGAAATGTAGTGCCATTTGCTCATGGACATATAGAAAAATGAATGAAAACGGAATTGAAAGATAAAAAACTGTGTTTGCGTTCTACCAGATGATCTCGAATAGAATCCATAACGATTTTTGGGAAGCCAAACGAAGAAAAGATAATTTTATAAAGGAAATACGATCAGAATCCGGAAGAAAGAAAAGCTCGTTTAATAATTCACTTTCAACAATAACGAAAAGGCACAATGCTCGGCGCATAAGAAATGGAATATAATCCGTCTATTAAATAATACAAAACTCGCCGACAAGAACATTTCTTCTTGCGAAACGGCTTTATTGTGACTGGATTTTAAAGTATTGCATTTTAACTTTTTTTTTTCGCTTTTCTCCTTCGGCTAACAAAGCGAAACAAACTCGGCGGAAATCTCCCCCAAGGTTTGTTCTCCTCTTTTCTTTGCGGAATGCCTTAAGCGCACATATATATATATATATATATATATCCACACCAACCCTCGACTTCAAAAATTAAACTTCGGATAAATATAGAGACGCACGCGCGTACACCAACCGGATAAATCTCCGAGGAAATTCAGGTACTTTTTTTGTTCCACGCGCGGGATAATAGAGACTCCTACCTTCGAGATATTGGCGGAGAAGTTTTTCACACACGAGGTTGCTTGCCTCTTTGAAAGGGAAGAAGCTGCCAACCTATCATATGAAAATCAATACCTACTAAAGCTGAAAGCGTTTGGGTATCATCTTTCCCGCGAGGTATCTGGTAAAAAAGGAATCTACGTGGGGGAAACTGAAACTGAAAAAAAAAGGATATTATTAGCGAAGATATTGGCAAAAATTTTGTTATTTCGATACGCCAGCGGTTCTTTTTTCCGAAAAATGCGGGAGATGGTAATCATGAATGCAGCATAGAGCAGAAAATTAGAAATAAATAGTAGAAATATTTTTTTGCTAATATATATGATATAAAACAATTTTGGAACAGCAAATCTTGTGTTTTTAAAATAAGAACAATTTATATTAAGAATGGACAACACGTTTATTTAATTCAATAAAGTATGTAGTTGCTCTATTTACCATATAGCGTGTTTCACTATACAGGAAGGCACCGAAATACTTTTTTAATTGTATTCGCTTTGATTTCAAAGATTTATCAGTCAAACCGACTTGAAATACGAGTTTATTTCTAATTTCAAACTTGAAAAAAATTACAACGTTGGCATACCGCGATCAAAGGAAACTGCGATTTTTCAGAAACTCATAATAGCGGTAAAGATAGAAGAAAATTTAATAAGAAAAAGTTTTTCAGAATCGCAAGGAATTCCGGAACGCCAAGTTTCGTCAAAAAATTCCAATTCTTAAGGTTTCTGGAAATGTTTTTATATAATAATAATAATAATAATAATAATAATAATAATAATAGTAATAATAATAATAATAATAATAATAATAATAATAATAATAATAATAATAATAATAATAATAATAATAATAATAATAATGTGTTTTTATTTGTTTCATCGTTTCTTCGGTTACATGTAAACAGGTTTCATGAATTAAATAACTGAAGGTGATGTTCAGATTACCCCGAATGGGCATCTGCTCTTACACATCACCCTGAGAAACAGAAGATTTTATTCTGCACTACAATAAAAGAAACATAAGGACAGACTTATAAGTAAAGCTGCCCACGAGCGGTACCGCGCAGTAGCGTAGAGTCGACCAGGTGTCGCGTTCCACTAGAGTTATTCTGCCAATAGAGATATTTGCTGCCGCAAATAATTTCGCTCATCTTTTAAATAAAAATTAAATAACACGTGCTCAAACACTTACCATTTTAAGAGTCCTCCGTGAAATCACAAAGTAAATAATGTCTGTTAAATATCTGCAACATTAGATATGTTTCAACTGTTGTTTCGGCAAAACTAGTACGGCATGAGGAAAAAATGCGTTTATATGCAGAGAACGAACGTTCTACATCTAGTGACGTAATATTTGCGTAAGTAAAATAATCTTTCAAATAACTTAACGATTCTGTTGACGCACCTTCACAAATGTGTCTTAATGTACCAAAATCAGAATTTTTCTCAAAAACACTTTCAAATTTTTCTAGAACAGAAACATTTTTTGCGTCTTCAATCGCGCATAGCTGTGCGTGAACATGTTGCACTATTTGTAGAGATTCTTCTAACGGCACCGCAGGATTTTGTAATCTTTCTATCGCATATGCTAGCCCGAAGTAATTGTCGTGAATGATTTTTAAGTCCATTTTAACCTGACTATCTTGAAATTTCGACTGCTTTTTCTGGATAGCGGCAGCTTCCTTTGTATCGAATTGTAAAACCACGTTCTTAATATTCTCAAAATAATTATGATAATAAAACGTGGCCTGTAACCATGTTCCCCAATGTGTAAGAATAGGTTCTGGTGGCTCAGGCATGCGGGGGCACACTCTGTGAAATTTGCGAATACAATTTGGGGTTTGACAAACACTGCTTTTGTATGCGCTATTAAAGCGTCTACCTCAGGATAACATTTTCTAATACTATCTGCCACATGACTGAAAGCATGAATTTTACACGTAATATGTAACAAGTTAGCACAATGTTTTTTAAGAGACCGGCCTGCAGAAAGCATGTTTGCAGCACCATCATCCATAAACATCAATAGTTGATTTGTTGAAAGTTCAAACTTTTCCAATGTATTTGACACTAACTTTGAAATTTCTTCGGCAGCACATTGTTGTACTCGTCTGGAAGCTAATAGTATTGAGGGTGACGATTGATGTAGTTCCATTGTACGTACCATTACATTAACCACAGAATGTTTTTTACGATCTGTTGTTTCGTTCACACATAATCACAGTTCTTTATCTTTCAACTCCGATTTAATTCTTTTTTTAACATGTTCACGAGCAGATGGCACAATTCTTTGTAAAAATGCCCGACTTGGTAATTTGCAGTCCGAATATGTATTCCAAAAGAAGACATATGTTTCCTTGTCTAGTAAATTAAACGGTAGATTACATGCAATAAAGGTAACACATATATTAAATTCAAATTTGTCATAGTGTCGTGTACAATTTTTTTTTTGAAGAATGCTGTTTACTATTTACGTGACGTATACAGTCCCTTTTGGACCAACACATTAAAGTGATATTACAAACTACACATTGAATTTTAACGCCATCATAATTTAGGTCAGGCATTTCTGCTATAAATTCTGTAACCTTGTCCAACATTGCTCGTTTTCGCGACGTAGGCAACATTTTTAAAGCAAACGTAGAACTACGAAATAGCATTTACGGTAGCGTACATGTATACACAACAGATCTGATTGAGACTCTAGTAATTACAATATACATTCCGTCAATTCCATCAATGATAATAAATTCCCGTCTTAAAGGAAAGAAATCGTTGAAATAATCCACAGACGATTGATGACATGAAAGAAATTATACAGCAGGTAAATATCTTTTCTGAGAAACCCTGTTTCTTAAAACATTTATCAGGCATACCATCAATGCGCGCAGAATATAATTAGAAACGGTAACGCTTTCGGAAAGTATATTTGTTAACATGGAAAATTAATTGAACATGACGCGAAAGCCTATTATCCGATATTCAATTATTAGAGTGGCCCATGTAAATAAGGCGTAGTAGCTACGCGCGTCTCTAGAAATCATTAACTCGGTGATTTCGACCGCACTGCTGCAATGGGTCTCTGGGATCAGGTACCTAAATTGCAGTATGCTGAGATTACGTACAATCGCAATATCAGATCGGATCGTAGATAATTTCTCTCTTAATTCGATGTCGACGTTTAACATCAAAGAACTAATTAAGCCACAGTCAAATGTGAATACTACAATTCTACCAATCAGCTGTGTCAACTAATAGGATTACCTATTATTTCCCAAGTACCGATAGGCCCAGCTAATTAAGAACTGTTCAACTGAATTATTATTAAGGAAGTACGTATATTTAAGGTTATGTGATATACCGAGTGATGGCTTGGCCGAGGCAGCATAGCAATTATAATAGTAGATCTGGAATGTCCAATTATTTGCTTCCCTGACTATTTTACAGGAAACGTGTATTTAGTTCTTTTGTAGAGAAAAAAATTCTGCATCCATACATACCATTGCTTTCTAGTTTTTGGAATTCTGAAACCGAAAAATCCGGAAAATGTAAATGCCAATTTTAGAAAAATCATTGATGCCATGGAATTATGAAATCAAACAAACGTGCTTGCATTTGTGATTCCTATTTGACGTTTTTAATTTACGATAAGCAATATCGCTTTTTAATATTGCTTTTTAATGTTTAGAATTCTGAGATCGGAAAAACTGGAAAATTAAAAATGTCACTTCCAGAAAAATCAGTGATACCTTTGGCATTGTACAATCAAACAAGCGCGCCATGAAAAATATAACAGAAACGGTAACTTTATTTATTTTAACAATGGGAACACATAATATTACAACAAAACAAAAAACACAGATTACAACAAATGTTCGAACAAATCACTATTAACTACTAGACAATGGCCTAGCCTGTGATAAAACTGTCGTCTAACATTTGCCAGTTGATACCCAGATATTTTCACATTCGGCTTGAATTCGATATTTTAATTGTTCCAAATTTTGAAATGTTTGCCCATAATAAATTTTTGATTTTAAATGTCCCCAAAGAAAAAAGTCGTTAGCTGATAGATCAGCGAACCTAGTAGGCCAGTTAATTGCATAATTTGGACCGATAATGTTATGGGAAAAACTGTCATTTAAAAATTCACGCACATTTTTCTACCTCCCAATATAACATCTTTGTTGCAGATGTACCTAAACAAAGCTACAGAAAAATGCTTCTATGATATCTTTTAGAACAAGATTGTTCTCTTTCTATTCTGCAGAAGTTAAGGAAGATAACAATAAAAGATGTTATTTTTTTGGGTCGCAGATTCCTGGAACAATACATGTCGTGGAAGAAGCTGCTGTCTAGCCCGGAATTTGTTGAAACACTCATTACAACTCAAGATGATGAAACTGATCTCCTTCATCTTGTTCACAAACTACCAGGGTGTGAGGATAATGGAGAATTATACCTAGAGGAGTGGGTAGTAATGGACGTCAATGGACGCACTTAACATCGCTCTGCGCTATGTTGAACAAAACGCAGCTGTCACGCCCAACAATGTCGTGTTTATGCGACGCTGGCGCAACATAGCCTCCTCAGGGAGATTTACGTCGCTTCGGCAGATGATTTCGAAAGAAAAATGTAACTTTTAATTGTAAATACATAAATAATAATACGTAACAAAATATTTATATGAGTGTTTCTCAACTTTTACCTACCAAAAACATGTTCGGATTTGCCAGGATTTCGGATTTCCGAGGCCTAGCCTGTGATAAAACTGTCGTCTAACATTTGCCAGTTGATACCTAGATATTTTCACATTCGGCTTGAATTCGATGTTTTAATTGTTCCAAATTCTGAAATGTTTGTCCACAATAAATTTTTGATTTTAAAAGTCCCCAAAAAGAAAAGTCGTTAGGTGATAGATCAGCGGACCTGGCAGGTCAGTTAATTGCATAATTTGGATCGATAATGTTATGGGAAAACTGTCATTTAAGAATTCGCGCACGGCTGTTGTGTGCAGGACAACCATCCATCTAAAACCAAATCTCTTGGTCTTCCCTAGTAATTTCAGTCACTGCCGCACTTGCAAGAGCTGTAAAAAGCGTTCTCCTGTTGAGTTTTGATGCAAGAAAAACGGTCCTAAGTCTGAGTGTTTGTTTTACAGTTATTGTTGAATACAGAATTTATTATGCAGTTAGTTCTTGTTAAAATTTATCAAGTAAGCCGTGTAGATTGGAATTTTGTTTTCTAAAATTAATTATGGCAAGTAAACGAAAACATAATTCTTATACTTTAGAAGAAAAACTTGTGTTAAAGCGACTTGACAAAGGAAAAAGTTTGACGAAATTGGTAACAATAAGTAACTGGAAAAAAAACCAAACGAAGATTGAACAATTTTGCAGTGCAACAAGTGGAAAAACATTGAAATAACACCATCACGCAATGGTTTCCAGGAATGACAAAATTGACGAAGCAGTATTTTTGTGGTTTACAAAAGAGAGGCAGAAAGGAGTTCCGATAAATGGTTCATTAATACAAGAAGAGGCTAAGCGGTTAAATCAACTAACCAACGCTCATTCATCTTTCACTGCTAACAAAGGATGGCTGGATCGATAGAAAAAAAGGCACGGCATCAGACAACTGACGATAAGTGGAGAGAAATTATCGACTGATAATGTTGCTGCACAAGAACATTTAAATGAATTCGCCGATTTAATTTCCTTAGAAAATTATTCGCCCCAGCTTGTGTACAATGCAGACGAAACTCGATTGAATTTCAAAGTATTTCCCACTAAAAGTCTTGCTTCTCGTGAGGAATCTTCTGCGCTAGGTTTTAAAAAGAGCAAGCAGCGTCTCACAGTTTTGGCCTGCAGTAATGCCGCGGGAACAAACAAGCTACCGTTAACGGTTAATTGGAGAATCTGCCAAACCACAAGCCCTTAAAAATGTCAATTATAATTCTCTCCCTGTTTACTGCAATAATCAGAAAAAGGCTTGGGTGACTTGTATTCTGTTTAAAGAATAGTTTGAAAAACAGTTTGTTCCTTCGGTAACGCGATTCAATGAAGAAACCGAACTAACACCTCGAGCTCTACTTTTGATCGATAATGCTCCATCCCATCCTTCAAACTCGCAATTGATGTGCAGAGATATAAAAACAATTTTTCTACCTCCCAATGTAACATCTTTATTGGAGCCTATGTACCTAAACAAAGCTACAGAAAAATACTTCTATGATATCTTTTAGAAGAAGATTGTTCTCTTTCTATTCTCGAGAAGTTAAGAAAGATAACAATAAAAGATGTTATTTTTTGGGTCGCAGATTCCTGGAACAATGCAAATCATAATTTACTGCAGAAATCGTGGAAGAAGCTGTTGCCTAGCCTTGAATTTGTTGAAACACCCATTACAACCCGAGATGACAAAACTGATCTCCTTCATCTTGTTCACAAACTACCAGGGTGTGAGGATGATGGAGAATTATGCCTAGAGGAATGGGTAGCAATAGACATCAATGAAGAATGCAACGCTGCCGCTGCACTTAACATCGCTCTGCGCTACGTTGAACAAAACACAGCTGCCACGCCCAACAATGTCGTGTTTATGTGACGCTGGCGCAAGATAGCCTCCTCAGGGAGATTTACGTCGCTTCGGCAGATGAAGACAACTAATTTCGAATGAAAAATGTAATATTTAATTGTAAATACATAAATGGCTTTTTACATATTTATATGAGTTTTTCTCAACTTTTACCTACCAAAAACATGTTCGGATTTGCCGGGATTTCGGATTTCCGGGGTTCCGATTTTAGGGGTTCTACTGTATCTAGTTTGTAAGACGTTTTGCTGAACCAGACCGCAAAAACTAATCTGTTCAGCGACAACTTGATTAAACGTCCTTTGGTACAACTACAAACCGTTTGAAAATTTTCTGGAAACTTTGGGACCATATGTTAGTAATTCAATATTTTTTTGTGTCTTTGGTATAAATTATCTCAATACGTAATTTGTTACTAAACAATAGTGAGCTAACGTGACACATATAATTGACGCTAGATGCATCGCAGCAACATGACAATCCTTTCACTAGCAACATAAGAACTTCATGTTACCCGAGATCCACCACTATAGATCCTTCCAAAACCAACAACGTATTTGCCCTACAATTTCATCCTCAAATTCTTAACCACCGCCATCATTCCATACCTGCCAGCTTCCCCTCGTATAATCCCCATTTTAGGGCGGAAAACATAAGTCGACGATAAGATAGAATGATTGCCCTGGGACTCTGCGGTCAGATAAGCGAGACGCGCATCCTTGCCACGATGCGGAACAAACCTTTGCTGGTCCTCCCCATTCACGGAAGCTAAACGCGCTGGCCTCGCGATGGAATAAGCAAATAGGAACACGTATACAGAGCCGCAGCGCCGTGTGTCATATGCGAGGAAGGATATGAGATATAGCACTTTTTTCTCCATTCTTCCGCGAAAGTTAAATGGTTTCTCTCGAACATCCGATAAAATAAATTATATTTCGCAAATTGAATCTTGCATGTATATAATAAGAGTGAGCCAAAAGAGGGTATGCGGTGAGAGGTGTAGGGGACGCTACTGAAGCCAGAACATTATAATGCTTATATATCTTTCGGGAAATTTTTTTTCCCGGCGACCACCATTTTTTCCCCTGTCTCGAACGTTTTTTTTTGCCTTGCCGAACCAGAATAACATATTTATTATGTACAGATAGGATTTTACATTCTGCTATATATCTAAACTATTCATGTTAAGCTGTCAAAATAAATTAGACTGCGCCCTTTTCTGCGTGGGACCATAAATATTAAATTAAACTGGAAACAAACCCAATTGCTTTCCTGGGAATTGGACCTTAGGAGATTACGCGTAACTTTTTCATATAAAGCGATAATGGTAAATTTTAGGAATCCTGCTTTAAGAACAGCCATTTTACACAATCATCAAAATACAAAATTAGGGGATAAAAACTACAGGGTCCGGCAGAACGAAGTATTCATGTTAAATTGACCTGTTTTTATTAATTACCAAATTGTTATTCAAAAATCAAGTAAAAGGTTCTTGAGGAAACACGGAAATTTTATGTTTTGAATAGTACATCAATCAAATGACTTCCTCAGCGCTGCTGGCACTCTTGGAGTCTAGCCCGAAAGTTTTGCATGCACCCATCGCAACATTTCAATTGGTATTGCGTTAACCATAGTCCGATATTACGTTTTAGTTGCTCCAAAGTGTGCCGTCGATTAGAAAACACTTTTAACTTTATAAAAAGAAATCGCAAGCTGAGAGATCTGGTGAACGTGCCGGCCAGTTGAATCAACGCCCCATATTCACAGCTACGAGGTAGGCTCCATAAATTTTAGGCCTGATATAGAAAAAATAAACCTGGTAAAATATAACAATTTTCATTTTTCCATTTGATCTCCCTTAACGTCAATACATTTATTACAACGATCAATTAATAATTCTACACCCTTGTAAAAATAATTCCCCTCAAAATGTTGTATTACAGCTGCTTGCAACTCACTATCGTCCTTAAAACGACTTCCCATCGATTCCTTTTTGGATGGAGGATCAAAATAGAGAACCATTGTTTCATCTCCTATGAGAATGAACTCCAAAATCGGTTTCGGGTCGTCTCCACGCATGTTTAAAGACGTGCGCGCACATTCGACCCGACGTTCACCTTGGAGAGCAAAAAGAAGATGCGGTACCCATTTTGCACAAATCTCATTCATGCCCAAATGGTTATGAAGAATTCAGGGAATATTTGTTTCACATCACTGCCAATTCCTTCGCTTTCAAACGGCGATCTGCTAATACCATTTCTTCAATAATTGAGATGTTTTGAAGCGTTATCAGTTCAATTGCCCCAAACGGAAACGTTTTGCTCACTTTTTTACAGAAGAATATGAAGGAGATAAATCACGATAAACGCCATATAAGAGCTGTTTAATGTGATTAGTCGTATGCCCTTAAATTTAATGACCGGACGGTATACTCAATTTTCGTTAGCTGATACATTTTCATGCATTAATCACGTTATCTGGCTGGCTACTAAAAACTACTGCTTTTCGAGCCGTAATATATAGAGTGCCCCGCGCATGTGCCTGTCAAGCCAAGAATTTATGGCACTCGTACGATGGTCTTTGATATATGATTATGATGGTGGCGGCGATTCATATCAGTTTCTGTAGTTTTTTTGGTTGATCCTATAAGAAAAAACCAAAATTGGTACATTTTCTGTATGCTTTCTGCTATTACAATGAAACACAACTAAAAAAGTTATTTTGTGTATAAAAAAATTGATCCCTTAATTCTTGGAACATTTGCTCATTATCGCTGCGCGATCAATCTAAGGAAATTTTAAGAGTCGTTTGCATATGAACTGGACAAATATACTGGTCGCCATAAATAAATGAACATGCAGTATACTTTGATAAATTTTGATGAAATTTTCAGAAAAGTTGCGTTTATTTAGTACCAAGAAACGATGAAAATGTCAACATCATACAACTACAACAATTTGTATTAACACTAATAATGCGTAAATCCTCCTGTTTCTTGCACATTCAGCTACTCGATTGGGCACACTTGAAATTAGCGAATCGATACAAGTCTGCGGAAAATTCTTCCAAGGTTCTAAAATCCGCCTTTGGAGAACATCTACACTGTTTGCAGGTGGTTATAAAGTACCTAGCCTCCGTTCTATCATGTTCCTCGTGCTCAATTGATGATAGATCCGGCGAACGAGAAGGCCATGGAAGCGTATCAACACTAGCATTATTCAAAAACTTCACAGAACCCTAGCAGTATGTGGGCGCGCATTATCGTGCTGAAAACTGGGATTTTGCAGTTCTCGAAGAAATGGCAGTAACACTGGTTCTAACACGTTATTGATGTAAAGATTTGCATTTCATGTTTCCGGAATAACTACTAGAGGACTTTTACTTTCATGGCAGATAGCACCTCGCATCATCTCACCTTAAATAAGAGCCGTATGCCGTTGTATAAAAAGCTGTGTAGATGTCGTTTTTCTCCACGAGGTGTTCTGGCCATTCTGCGACCATCATGAACCCATAAATAAAATCAAGAATCATCAGAAAACACGACGCGATTTCATTGGTCCTTCCAATGTAACCTTTCGTTACACCACTTTAATCGCGAACCTCTATGGATAGGAGTTAGAGATAAACAAAGCAATGGCCTATACGATTTAAGTCCAAACGATCGAATTCGTCGGTATGTAGATCGTATAGATTTGTTGGTTAATTAAACCTCTCCATCTATCACCAATTTTTCTGGATGACGAAAAACGGTCCCGAAGAGCACGGTCTTCACGAGCAGTGGTACACTTCGGATGCCCAGGCCGCGGACGTCGTCGTTCTTCATTGTTTTCTGTCCATCTTCACCAACATAAAGCAATTGTAGCAACACTACCTCCTACGCGATCAGCAACATCACGAATGGATAATCCGGCTTCTCGTAGGCGGATTATGCTGCCGCGTTTAAATTCTGTTAATTGATGAAAATTTGCACGTCGTCGAACAGGAGGCATTATTCTACACTGACTAATTAAAATAACAAGTAAGCTTTATATTGTCACTTATGGACGCAATATCATAAATAACAATGTTTAATAGGTGTCGAAATTTCCATCGTTTTTTAGAATGATATAAATGCGACTTTCCTGAAAATTTCATCAAAGTTTATCAAAGTATACTGGGTGTTTATTTATTTATGGCAGCCAGTATAAATATGCAGAAAATCACTTTGAATTACAATCTTATTTCAACGACATTTCCCTAAAGAGTACAGTTTTCACAACGATAAGACGCGTGCACCCTATTTATGCTATTTTGTACTCGATTTCGCCTAAAATCGAAATGTACAGAAACAGGTGGATTGGCAGAGGAGGATCAGGAACATGACCGACAAGATATGCTGACCTGACAACTTGGAGTTTTTTTCTATGGGGTCACGTGAAGGGGATTGCCTAGAAGGAAACTCCGACTATTCTATATAATATGACGGACAGAACAGACACGCGAAACACTTTTGCAAGTAAAGGATTCGGGTCAGCAAAGATGACGTACTTGCATAAAGAATGAGGGTGGTCATTTTGAAGAGCTTTTGTAATGTATTTATATCTTTGTTTTAATTTCCATTTATTAATTTTCAGTATAAATTGTTTACGCCGCTAAACTTTTTGTTTATTTTCAAAAACAGATGCTTTCCTTTGTGTTAAATACTGACTTAAATTTATTTGGAAATTAACTAAGATACGCTTGAGCAGTAGGGGATGTTATTATACTACACAATTAATTAAGACAGTAACACATTGTTCCTAGCTCAATAAGTCTAATATGATTATTGCATTATCGTTAGTTTGTGTTGTAAACTACCTATGATCCACCCTAAACATAATATAACTCAAAAAGTGTTAACTTTAGATATAGGAAGTGTGCTGTAGAAATCAAAGAGGTTTTAAATATCCATCGAATGGGCAAGGTGGTTCCACTTGAAAAAAAAACAGTTTCAACTGTTTGAAGATGCTCCAATTAATGTTACTTCCTGAACACCCTCATGATGTTTGATATTGATTAGTGAACTTGCACCATTATCAAAACGACAGTAAAAAAATCTTGTAAAACAAATAAAGGAAATATGTAATTCTTGGGAAATTACTGCAAATGCAATTTTTTTTTTCCTTAAAAAGCGAATACCTTAAAAACTGTTCATTTTAAGTATATATATCGTACGAATTTGCTTTATTTTTTGTCAAGAAATCTAAAAATGTAGTAATATACAGGCGGTCTTATTTAAAATATCAAACATAAACAACGTCCCAGAGAAACCAAACATCCTGCATACTCCCAAATGATTTCCGGTCAGTAATCATTTGATTTTAAATAGTGCATATACGAAAAGCTGATGAAAGGAAAACCAACTAAGGAAACAGTTTCAACTCGAAGCTATCGACTTTAATGAAACGTGATAAATTTATAAATCCGATAAAGCTCCTAATTACAATTTTCACAAAGAATACAAACGGTTCTTTGTGAAAATCCAGTGACTTATATCTTAAGTACCACCCTAAAGTATATCTAAATAAAACGACCATCATGGGTTTTATTAAATATTTAAAATTATTATTTTTCTATTGCTTTCCTGCTTCGCATGCCTCTAACCATTTCGTCTACGGCCGTTCTCCCGTCCTTCTGCTGCCTCCTCTGCAATACTCCTTTCGCCCATCTATTATCCGGCTTTCTTGATATATGTCCCAGCCATCGTGATCTAGTTTCTCTAGCTTTCTGGCTGGGAATTTGTTCTTCTTCTCATTCATTTCCCTGTTCCTTGTACCCCCGAAAATCTTCCTTGAAAGCTTACGTTCCCAAACATTCATTCTCCTCCTTTTCCTGTTCATGATCTAACTTCAGAGCCATATAACACTACTGGTGGTATGAGATGTTTTTGGCTTTTAGTAAATTGCATAACATTGTTTCCTCACCTTTACTAGTTACTGTTACTCCAAGGTACTCGGAATTCTTCGACCTTCTCGAACATATATTCCTTTTGTTGTTCTGTCGTTATCTTGATTTGTGTTTGTTCCCTGTTTATGTTGCTCCCCTTTTCAAGGAATTCAGTTTTTTCTTGGTCAATATGCATTCCATATGTTTTGCCTTTTTTCAAAAGTCTTAAACGTTCTTATGAGCCCGCTTTTTAGTCTAGACGTGAATACCACATCGTCTATATAGGCGAGTACTTGGTTACTACTGTTAAAAATAGTTCCTTAGGTTCTTACTCCACTCTCTCTAAATATTACTTCTAATAGACTCCCTCCACTATAACTCTGTTTTCTGTTTTCCTAAGTGTCATTTCCATAAGATTAATGAGTTTATTTGGAACCTGGAGTATCCTGAGGGCATGGTACAATTGACCTCTTATAACCGAATAATAAACCTATCTGAAATCGATAAATAGCATATTTAAGTTCAATTTTTGTTCGTAAATACTATTAAATATAATTTGCAAATTAATTATAAACAAAGCAAAGGTATTCAACAAAGCTAGGAAAGTTGTTTCTTTGTTTGAAAGTATTTAAAATATTCTGCGTATACATTTTATTGGCATTTCTTTAGGGTGTATACAGTTGAGAAGAAAGGTGACTTATTGTGAAAGCGCACAGTATCGGCTTAATAAAATGTTAGCATCACTGAATTTTGAGATGTAAAGACTTTAAAATCTTCAAAACTCGATTACAAGCCCTTAAAAGCAATGTAAGCTGAAACCAGAAGTGGTCCTCTTAAGAGACCTACAAATTTACCAAGTGTCAGTAAAATCGGTTACTTCGTATTAGAAAGGTTCCCTTGTAAGCAAATGTTAATCATCGTACTAATTAACGGAATAAGGCCGACATCGTTATGTTTGATTGTATTCGTACAAGTCGAAATCTAGATTAAAAACGTTTCAAGCGACCCCTTCCTCAATATTCCGGAAAGTTTGAATTGCTTCCACGTGCGCGTTATCAACGATCCTCATATAAGACTTTGGCAGAGGTGGTTTCCGAATCCGGTCTCATTAAGTCGAATCGCATTGTGCTAACCATTTTTGCCGCCGGCTTTCGCCATCTAGAGTATTAAACCGGAACTAGAAGTGTGGGTACGCATTGACGCGTAAAATACCCCACACGCGCGAAATGAGAACGGAAAAAATAACGGAAAATATTAAGGCACCCTTCATTATCCGGTCTATTGTTTGAAACTCGAATGAAAATAATAATAATAACAGTAGAGAACAGAGGTCTGTTATTTTCTCTTTACTTGCGCGAATTTTAAAGTGAAAGAGAATTTTGTAGATAAAGAACTGAGAGTATGCAACTGTTATCTTTCGTTCCATTGTTTTTCCTCTAGCCTTAAATCCTATAAATAGCTTGTCGCAATTGTGTAACACAATGACGAAGTTCAAAAGAAACAACTTCTAACGTTAAAGAACGTCGTTTCGCGTAACAAGATTATTTTTAGGTTAACTAATATACAGTTCGTTATAATTACAAAACAAAATAATTACAAGAGGAAACTTATCATTTATCATTACAAAGTCTTTATTCGTTTGCTCCGTTAGCACCATCCACAAAAGGTTGTATTTTCGGCAAGGAACTGTTTCAAATTTTCTTCAGATCCACCCTAGTCTAGTTCATTACAATTTTTTAATGTTGTTCGGAACAATTTAATGTATTCCTATAAAATTGTTATATTTAGCTTCCCTGAAGATGAGCATATACTCGGAACCAGTCGCATTTTTTATATTAAATAGTTTTCTAAGAATACACCATTATTAATACCTTCCTTAATTAAAATGTATTGTAAGAAATAATTAAGATGTTGCTGGACCGTTCTGGACTTAATTTATAGATTAGAGCATAAAATAGCATAATAGAAGACAACTTTGGGCATAGCCTTGGATCCGCGCCTCTCGTAGACGCACGGGAAACTATTAGCA
This sequence comes from Dynastes maya, assembly GCA_029619315.2. Taxonomy (NCBI): domain Eukaryota; kingdom Metazoa; phylum Arthropoda; class Insecta; order Coleoptera; family Scarabaeidae; genus Dynastes; species Dynastes maya. The sequence continues at coordinate 13,700,445 of JAROYE020000003.1, read as the reverse complement.
GACTACGCGATCAATTTATTTGAAATTTTCTTCAACTTTTGCCAAATTCTGTATTTAATACAAATATTAGAGCACAAAATTCAAGTTTTCATTTGCATCTACATTTATTAGCGGAATTTAAGGCTAGATTAGACTAGATATGACACAATGCTCATGGAGTGTATGGGTCAGGTACAGGTGTCCTTCGATGTTAGGCGGTTTTCAGTATAGAAAGTATATTGTTCACGTTAAAGCAAAAATATTACATTGGGAATTTCTGCAAAAGGCTAGAAAACATATCAACTCGTTAAATTGTAGTCTAAGATGTAGTACTACAAATAAAATATTTTTAAATAACATAATTTACGGCCGTCTCGGTGGTCGAACGATTGACATACTTGTCTTTCGGTCTGAACGGTGCGGGTCCATATCCCAGTCGAGACGGTTGCTTTTTAATTACAGATAAAAATCGGATAAGGAAGTAAAATCGTAGGCCCTGTGTCAATACGATGTTTGGCGCGTTAAAAATCCCTGCCAAAGCTTGGAACAGCTCTGGATTCGACAAAATTCTAGTGGGATCAACAAAAATGTGATCATAGTAATCGATGTCTAGAAATACGAGGTGTATTCTGTAACCCGACGCTTCACCCAATACAACAACATAATTTACAAATACGTCAACGTGTGATGCTACCAATATAAAAATATAAAAGATAGTATTTCCCTATGGATAGGTAATTGATAAACATTAACTACAGTTCGATTAATTTAGTTTATTATCGCCATTCAGATTTGGAGAAAAAAGCGGAATAAATGTACTACTGCTTTCATAGAAATCTGGGACAAGCGATATTATTATGACATCCATTTTAAACATGTCTTGTAAAATATAACAAATAAATAGTTTAATGTCAAATTGTCTGTCAGCGTCGAACGTACCCCATCAATGTAATATGTAGTCTGGGCCAACAGCAGTAACAGTCAGTGTAGTAGTTATGTGGTGCGGAGTCAGCGCGTTCACAGCGTCAGTACTAAATCGATGCTGTATGCGAGTAGTTCTGTGTATATGTAGGCTGTCGTAACTTATTTCGTAATTGTACGCTTATGTTTGCTTTAAAAATGTCGCAGTTAGGTACGTCGCGAAAACGAGCAATGACAGACACAGTTAAAAACATTATAGTGGACATGCCGGACTTAATTTTTGATGGCGCTAAAATTCAATGTCTAGTTTGTAAAATCCCTTTAATGTGTTGGTCCAGAAGCCGTTGTCAACGTCACATCGAAAGCAAACAGCATTCTTCTGCAAAAAGTGACATACGAAACCAAGAAAATTTTACATTTGATTTATGTGTTACTCTTATTTTATGTAATCTATCGTTTCGTTTACTAGACAAAGAAACATTTGTCTCCTTCTGGAATAAATATGCGGACTGTAAATTACCTAGTTGGACATCGATACGAAATGTAGTGGCATCTGCTCGTGAACATATAGAAAAAAGAATGAAAGCGGAATTGAAAGATAAAAAACTGTGGTTGTGTGTGGACGAAAAAACAGATCGTTAAAAACATTCTGTGGTTAATGTAATGGTACGTACAATGGAACTACATCGACCGTCATCCTCCTCCTCTTTTCTTGCTTTCAAAAGAGTTATAAATTGCACTGCCGATGAGATTTTAAAGGTGTTGAACTTATTGAACAAATATGAAGTTTCAACTAAGCAACTTTTAATGTTTATGAGTGATGGTGCCGCAAACATGCGTTCTTTGGGCGGATCTCTTAAAGAACACAGTGGTAACTTCTTACATGCAACGTGTAAAATCCATACTATAAACTTTGCGGCACAAACGATTCCTACATGTTTTCCACTAGTAAATGCATTGATTGCTAGTACAAAGGCAGTGTTTCTGAGTCCCCGAAACGTACCCGACTATTTTACAAACTGTGTCCTGATTTACCTGAACCACCACAGCCGATTGTTACCCGTTGGGAAACATGGTTGCAGGCTGCGTTTTACTACAACAAATATTTTGATGAAGTAAAGAAGGCAGTTTTAAAATTCAATCCGACAGAAGCTACAGCAATCAAGAAAAGCCAGGAAATATTTCAAGATGGTCAGGTTAGAAGAGATTTACAAACTATTCACAACAATTACTTCGGACTAGCGAAGGAAATAGAAAAATTACAAAATGTTTCGCTGTCGCTAGTGGATTCTGTTCAAATTGTGAATGATATTCACGCACAGTTATGCGCTGTAGAAGGCGAAACAAATTGGTGTGTAATACGAAAATTTGAGTGTTTTAGAGAAAGACTACGATTTTCTTATATTAAGACAAATTTGTGAAGGTGCGTGTGAAGATGCATTAAGTTGTTTCAAAGATTATTTTAAATATGCAAATATAATATCGCTAGGTGTCGAACGGTCGTTTTCGGCATTAAAAAACATTTATTCCGCACGTCGTACTCACTTGACGGAAACAGCTGTGGGAACATATCTAATGATTCAAATATTTAACATATGTTACCCAGTTTATGATTTTTAAAACGGTAAGTGTTTAAGCATGTTTTATAATTTATTTCTTACCTTCTATTTTATGTGTAAACTTTTATGCGCTCGCCACGCCTCTGGCTGTTACCGCATATTTGCCCAGGTTACTTATGAAATATGCTGAACAACACCTGCCTTTCGCATCTTGAAATGTTAGCACTTCGTACTCTTTCCGAGTCCGCATTCTTCTAAAATTATAATATTTTATCAACAGACGCTTACGCTTCATACATTTGAATTCATTTTTCTATTTTATTTACTATATAAACTGGAACCACACGCTGTAACACCTCAATATTATTATGAATAAAGCTAGGTTAGAATAAACACTTTTAGCGGTAAATATGAAAGATTCAACATATTCTATTAAAATGTTACCAAAAATTACCTTTCAACACTGTTGTCAGATCAAGTGTCTTGCTTTGTTAAGCATCGCCTTTCTATTGAACGGTGCAACGCGAACCGTATTTACGTCTTTCTTAACTTTAAGAATAGCTTAGTTAACATAAATAATGCTTATTTCGCATCCGGTGCAAGCGGCCATTTTATACCTTTAGCGTTGCTGCTAATCCGAAAAACTCGCATCAATCGCGAATATTTAATGAAATATTCATTACCACGGCCTTTGTTTATAAGTTTCGAACATTACGTAACAATTTACCTCAGTACACGTCATTCTAAAGAAAATTTCTGTATAGTATGTTAAAAAACTCGACATGATCCCATCACAATTCAAACCAAAGTAGGAATAGAACAAAATAATAGCTTACAGCTACGTTTTAATCGAGAGCATAGACCAAAGTCGGTGGCCGATGTTATTTGCATATCATATACATACTTCGGAAAAGAAGTAATGCTCTCTATAACTATCGATCAGAATATTTAACGGTGGATGTTACCGTTTGCTTCCAGCATTGGCATTATACGAACGAAATCGGTCGGTAGATGCAATGCCGACAGCAGCGTACCCACACAACGGCGTTGTATAAGCGGAATAAATTAGTCCGCCTTTTCCATCGAGTGGTTGATCTAGATGGTATAATATGCAGAAATAAACCTGTAAAAAAAATTAGAACGGCGGCGGCGGTGCTCGCATCGCTTAGATACACAATTAAATTAATTTTTCACGCGGTGGCAGCTCGATGCCAACGGAATAATCGTCCGCTATCCCTGTCAGATAATAAATCACCGATTGGAATGGAAATTCCGTCGCGGAATATTTTGCAGTGAGCCCGCTTGAAATATGCCTTTTCTCATGCGAAATTCTCCTTACACACGAAAGGTTTTGAAGGTATGTTTGGAAATATATCATGTTTTTTAAAATTACTCATAAATTTTACAAGCAGTTGAATTCAGATGCAATCTTGTTTTCTTCTTTTCAGCGGGTGAGTCATATCGGGTGGAACAAACCGAGGGGCACTTTTTAGCAAAAATTTCCTATTAACACATGATTTATGGTTATGGAAGTACAAGATATCAACAGTTTTATGATAAAATAATTTATTAAAGTGGAACTTTAGCATTACGATTATATTTAATTACCAAAACTATAATGATATCAGAGCACATATTTCGCTGATCTGGGATATATAAAATGAAAATACTCTTTTGAACTGCGTTAAATAATAAAGTGAATGTCAAAGTGTGTCGATGGAGTTTAGCGCGAAAACTATCAAAGATACAGAAATGATACGGCAGCGCATTTTGTAAAATTATCTGCAAATATACAGGCTGTTCAAAATTTCGACAACCGCCTTCAACTTTTTTATTTTAAATGCATTGCTATATTTTTATTGGCCATTATACATGGTTATGTGCACTTTAGATAATTACATTTGGCTATGTTTCAAATTTTGTTAAAATTTTGACAGTTACAGGACTCGGACATTTTAAGACAGCCTGAAAAGAGATATAGTGTCGCGAGTTACTCTTTTGCTTCAAGTTTAGGGACTAACACTTTATACATTTCAAGGTGGTATAATGTAAAAATATATACAGGGTGTTAAATATGTCGTGCAACATTTATCAAAATTCAAACGCTCTTTTCTCGATTTTTTAAATAGAATCTGTATTTTTTGATATTGCCAGCAATTTCCTTGTAAAATTACCTTCAAAATGGTGCCAATAACGTAATACTTATTTCTAGCATTTTAGAAGATATTGCACTTTTATGGAAAATTCTTAATTCTAAAAAGCAATGTACACTTTTAGATTTTTTCATAATAAAATAATGTTAATTCAGAAGGCACTCCATTCTGCTCTGTGCATATTCTCAACCGTCTCTATACGGATTAGCTTACATTTTGAGCCAATTTGTCCTCGTTTAATTGAAGAAAGGCGTTTCTTACTCACAACATGTTTTCTGCCATTGTAGAGGGTGTCGTGTAAACATGTTTTAAAGTAGGCCATAGAAAAACATCACAAATGGTATTCTGCTGACATTCTTGATGCTAAGAGTGCAAGCGCCAAGAACAACTACCATGTCTATAAACTCTTCTTTCGAGAAATTCATTTTTAGTTAATGAAAGTTAGTAAAATACAACAGCAATGGTATAATTGACAACAAGATTAAAGTAGTACGTAATAACAAAGACTAAAACGTGTTTATAGCAAAGAGAAACTACGAAAGATAACTTTATGTGGAAATTTTAGGCAGGAGACTTAATGTATCGTTCGACAGTCGTTTTTATTTGAAAATCATGGCCATCTAGCTATATTAGATGTGCCACATATCAAGTCAGACGTATTTCCTAAAAAAGTGCAATATCTTCGAAAATACCGGAAATAAGTATTACGTTATTAGTACAATTTTAAAAGTAATTTTACAAGGGATTGCCAGCAATATCAAAAAATATAGGTTCTATTTAAAAAAATCGAAAAAAAAGCGTTTGAATTTCGATAGATTCTGCACGACAGATTTAACACCCTGTATACATTTTTACATTGTACCATCTTGAAATATATAAAGCATTAGCCCCTAAATTGATACGAAAATAGTAACTCACGGCACTATATATGTTTTCTGGCTAGGTCTTAAAATCTCAGAGTGTGTAAATGTTAAAATGTTAACAAAATTTGCAATATAGCCAGAAGTAATCATCGAAGATGCACATAATTGTATATCGTTGCGAAGGAAATTTCGGTGGCTATCAAAATAATTAACGAAAAATATAGCAATCTGTTTAAAATAAAAAAGTTGAAAGCGGTCTCGGAAATTTGGAACAGCTTGTATATTTGTAGATTATTTTACAAAATGGGCTGTGGTATACTACAGGATGCGGCAAAAGTAATTTTCAAAGGCTCGGTGAGTAGAGGCGGTGCGGTGGTGGGGAGCGTCGCATTGGACTGGTGAGCATCGCGTTTTCATTGTTGAAACGTTTACTAAAAACCACGAATCTGTAACTGCTACTCAAAGAGCTTTTCGAGTGCACTTTAGACTTGGTCGACGTGACGCCGTACCTGTTCGATACACGATTTTGTTATGGGTCAATAACTTTCGAGCTAGTGGATCAGCACTGAAAAGGAAATAATCTGGACGATCTCGGACTGCCAGAACTCCTGAACATGTGCAAGCGGTAAAAGCGTCCATTGAACAACCTCCACGCCGCTGCGCTTGGGCTTTCTGACCGCAGTATACGAAAAATTCTCCTCACAGAACTCAAAATGCATCCTTACAAAATGATGTTGGCGCAGGAACTCAAGGAGGGAGACTGGGAAAACCGCAGAGCAGTGTGTCTGGAAATTCAACAACATATGCTCCGTGCAACTTCTGTGTTATTCAGCGATGAGGCACATTTTCACTTCTGCGGCAGTGTTAGTGAGCAGTGTAGCAGTGTGATAGTGAACTCGGATCGATATTGTGAGATGTTGGAGACCTTCTTAAGGCTCAAACTGGATGAACTCGACAATATGGCCAATGTTTGGTTTCAACTGTTAATCTAAAATTATGCACACCTTAGGTTGTCTTTTGAGCAACAACAATACATTTATGCAGCTGCACAAAAATTATTTAATCATAGCATACCTCAGCTGAACTTTCTCCCATAACCTTCCTTAATAACCGCTGTTAATGCTTTAATCCGCGTAACTACAAGCGCCCTTATAGGAAATTGCACTGGCTACCAGCTACCTTTTCTCCACTTTGATTAATAGTTGGAAAAGTTGCTTAAGTTTCCGCAAGGAACTTACCTACCTCCGACTGTGAATAGAAAAATTTCCATTTCTCTCGTGAGCGTAGCGTTCGTCCCGTACGAACAACTTTTCGCCAAATTTAAGTTCCAAAGAATAGCACAATCTTAAATAAAACATGCAGCGTAAGTAAGTTTCCGAAGTAGTTCAGTCTTGCATTAAAATATATGTCGGATGCGAAAGAAACACTCATTTTTTAAATTTCCAACGGGAAAAGTTTAAACGAAGGTAGATAGAGAATCTTAAGAAGTTGAGCATTTGAAATAATTTATAATTAAAGAGGGTATTTTTAGTAATTTAAGCAGTTTCTTGCGAGTTAAGGAACCGTAATTTGAAAAATTCTGTAGCAGCGAAAAAGATCACAGCTTTTAGCTACTCTAATGCTGACGTATGTTTTAGAAAAACGTTTAAAGATTTTCTTTTTACACGCTTTTAAAGTAAAGATAAAGGTTCCCTAGAAAATTGCATTCACAAGGAGCAAAATACCACTTTCCTATAACAATTTGGAGGTCGATAAACATTTGTCTCAGAAATGTTATACAGGGTGAGTCGGGAGGAGCGGACCAAACTTCAGGAGGGTATTATACACGTGAAAATAATGTAAAAAAGCTGATATGTTTTTATCCGATTTTCATTTGTTTTCAAGTTATAGTGTAATTAAAAAAAAAATAACTAGCGTTCTTGTAAATGGTCCAAATTTTCACTTGTTTTCCAGTTAATGCGTCTTAAATAAAGTGCATTTACGACCCATATAAAACAAAAGGTCAGGTAATTCCTACGTTAAACGTTCTTTCGCTTCATATCACATATGAACCAATCCCTTCTAGGCTCTAAGTCATTTCAATAATTTCATTGTTCTGACATGTGTCACTGCCGGTGTATTCTGACAGTGAGTTAAAATTTATTTTCGAGTTTATTTATTATTTTGTATTAGAAATACTGCAGCCGATATTGAAGAAAGGCATGAAGCAATCAGGAGAGCAACAGGCGCCCTTCTTAGACGAAGCATAAAATGGTTAGAGGTCAATTCTTGAACATTTATTAAAAGAACGCTGTGATTAGAAAAATGTTAATCTATGAAATTTTGTTTATTTGCTATAACGCTGCCACTGGAAAACTGGTATGAATGTTGTTTTACTTCTTTTCAGTATTAAAACAGCGGATGCGTAATTTAGCAGTTTCAATTAAAATTTTCAAAAACAGTAGATAACTCTATTCTATACTCTAACTCAGTGGTCTCCAAACTACGACCCGCGGGCCAAATCCGGCCTGCCAGAGTGATCAATCCGGCCTGCGACAACTAATGGCTGTAGAAAATACTAATGAGATTTATGCCATTATGATTTTCCACTGACAATAGTTTGTAGTTGTAGACCAATTTTACTTGTACCAATTACTAAAAGAGATTTAAGATGTTCATCGGTTAGCTGAGATCTGTAAACATTCTTTGTGTACTTCATCTTGGAGAATGTTTTCTCACACAAGTAAGTAGTACCAAAAACAAAAAACAGCTCACGAGCAAATTTATGCAAATTAGCAAATTGTTGCAGTGAAAGACTCTTATAAAATTCCAACAAAGAAGAGTTTTGATATTTGTTCTTAATTACATCACTGCACTGTAAATCAATAATTTCCATTTGAATTTCCGGGGCTAGGGTTTCAATGCCAGTATCAAAAGGAGTTTGAAAAATCTTAATTTCATTCGCAATGGCATCAAAGTCTGAGAAACGAGTATCAAAATTTATCTTCAAGGCTCTCAAAGCCTCGACTGCAAAATCGACGGGAAACTCAGACTCAGTAGTGTGGCTGAATATTTCACATGTTTTAAAATGTGTGAAACATTTTTTACGTAATTGTGATTGAAACAGTATTATTTTCTGCCGGAACGATTTGATATTAGTGTATAAATGAGGGAGAAGCTGGTTTTCTCCTTGCAATCTCAAATTCAGTTCGTTCATATGTTTTGTCAAATCGACATAGAATGCTAACTTCCACGGTCATTCGTTATTTTGTAATTCTGTAAGAGGGCGATGCTTTTCATTCAAAAAAATTGCGATCTTTGCTCGAAGTTCAAAAAAGCGCCGAAGGACTTTTCCGCAACTAAGCCAGCGTACGGCAGTATGATATGCCACGGTGTTTGCTGACAAACTTACAGTTTTAAGTCAATATACCTTTTCGGGGCACATTTCTTCGGCTACTGCAATTACGCATTCTTTGATCGTTTCTCCATCGGTGAATGGTTTTCCACGTTTTGCGATTTCAAGAGCCACACGAAACCTGGCACGAGTTGCAGCCTCTTGTCCAGTGTTGACTTTCATTAACAAAGATTGCTGCGATTTCAATCCATGCTTCAAAGCTTCAAATTTTTCTGTCCGCAAACTTCCTGTATATTTTGAGTAATTTTGAAAATGTTTCGTTTCATAATTACGTTTAATGTTATATTCTTTGAGAACGGCTATGGTTTCATTGCAAATCAAACATAGCGCCTTATTACTGGACTCAATCACGAAATATTGATACTTCCATTGATCTTTGAATGTTCTGCATTCGCTGTCTATTTTTCGCTTTTTCTCCATACTAGTAAATCACACACAAAAACAACAAGTCAAATCACGCACTACTTTTTTTACAACACTACTTTATTTCACAACAGAGAGTTTCGCTTCCTTCGTCTTCCCTAGGCCGACTGACGCGGTCGCGCCGCTAGCCTTTTTATACTTTAATTACTACCATCTCGAAGTGAGTGGAATACACAAGAACTTTCTCGAACCAACTGCGCTATCGAAAGTACTACTAGCGCCATCTGTTAGCGGTATAAGGTTCTACCGCTACCTATTTCCACTTTTGACCACCAGATGTCGTCAAGTGTCACTGTCGCAACAATAGACAATAGTAACTGAACTAGCAAATTTAGCAAGCGTATGCTCGCTCAGGGCGCGTACTCGACGACTACTCTAGAAATTATAGATAATGGCATGAAAATTAAAACGGTTTTGGCACTTGGGACTTACTGCAGTAATCAGTATGGCCCTAAGGCTGGAAAGTTTGGAGACCCCTGCTCTAACTCCAAAAGATGTACACTGAAAAAAGGAATTCCGGTACGAAATTTTCGTCGTAACATGCAATTTCCGGTCCACAAACCATTACAAATTTTATTTCTTTGCAATTTCAAAATCATGTCATAACTCTAATACTAGTATACTTTTGAAAACTAAAATGGGTGGTCTATTTTCCCAGATATTGATAATTTGATAGCAAAATTATGAATTTTATTGTCAAATTGTACATATGGATGTATATAAACATTCATAGTCCAATAAGAAAGTAAGAAAATTTCAGAATTTTTAAAAATTTCAGTAAAATTTGGATAAAGATCTAAATTTTTGCATAATTTCATATAAATACTAAAGGCTTATAGGAAAATTACCGATTTGAAGGAAAATTTCTCATGTTTATACCGGAAACATATAATGAGGACTTTAAATTGAATTTACCGCATTTCTTTCAGTGTACGAGCTGTCCCAAAACCTGACGTAACTTTTCTCACAAATAATACTTGGTAAATAAGAATGCATTTCCGAGAAGATATTTAGAAAAGTTTTATAGTAAATGTATTCGTTTTCAGACAATAAATTAATATAACAATTGATTTTCCTTGGTGAATGGTACCGTGCGTTAAAAACGTTTACTGTAGGGCTTGCTATCCCTTATATTGATCGTTGAAAGCACGCATAATTGTAATAATATCGTAAGTTAATACAATGTATATAAAATGGGTTATAGGTCCGCCAATATACAAATGCTACTAAAATAGTGTGTGGTGTTTTTGTTGTGCCATTGTTTGCGTAGGAATATTAAGAGAGTTTAGTGCTGCTAACAAAGTCTTTTAAAATCACAATTTTACAGCTGAATCGGTTGCACGCCCATAACCGTTTCTGAACTGTTATTTCGACCTTTATTATTGGCTGTAGCTTCAGTTAATATGCGTCTGTTTATAGGTCAATGAAAGCTTAAAATGTTTCAGCAAATTACATACAAACGCGTACAATTGCAGGGTTTGTTTCATGTCCATTGTTTTCTTTAATGTTTTATAAAAATGGATGCATTTGGAAGCTATAGTTAAGTATTTTAGCTTTGCTTCCTCGTACATAGACTGGAAACGTTTGAAAAATCACTTTATTACATGGAAATTAAATTATAAAATAGCACTCCGCAATATATTAAAAACACTGCAAGTAAGTATTAGAAACTTTGAAGAAGCACTCAAGAGGTGTTTAGGGAAGAAGCATTTTACACTGTTGATGAATTCTTGAATCCCAGCTAGTAGTTATGTTTATTCGTTTTTATTGTTGCTAAATATTGTCATTTTATGCAAAATAAATTTAGGGTGTATTCTTGCTTTTTTGATCTATTTAATGTACTGCATTTACAATTTGTCTTATGCCTATTTCGAAAGGTCTAGCAGGCAATAAAGATTATTATCATTATTACTATTGTTTTATAAATGATAATTGATGGAAATTTTAAAGCTAAGCTATGGTGTACCCTTATCAAGTTCTTATATACGGTGTTTGATCCTCTACTAGGTATTAATAAAATTACATAAAGTTGAATATGTGGTGTTCTACGAGCGAAGAAAACACATTCTGTTTTTTATCCACAATTAAGAAATCAACCATTACCTACGATACACACAAGGCCTGAGCCCTTTAACGTCAGCAGGCTGTGACGTATTTTGAAGTAGGTCATCAATCATTCACACATTCAGATCGTTTCATGCGTTTGGAATTGGTTTATTTAAATTATATTGGTTTTATTTTTAAAAAATACTGTGTAGTGATATTTCCGTACTTTGTTGGTGATACCTGTAATGTTTTTCTAGTGTTGTATAACACTAGAAACTCTGAAACAATAAAAGCGGGATAACCTAAAAACTGTGGCGTCGGGTGTTTTCACACGTTCAGATCGTTTCGTGCGTTTTGAATTGGTTTATCCAAATTATATTGGTTTTATTGAAAGAAATGCTGCGTAGTGGTATTTCCGTACTTTGCTGGTGATACCTGTAATGTTTTTCTAATCTTGTGAACGCGATAAAACCTTTTCTAAAACGATAAAAACGAGGTACCCTAACCTAAGATGGCACAGAATAAAATTTTCTCTCTTTTGTACGCGTATAGATTATAACTGTAGGGTTGTTGTGGTTATCATTAGAAAAGTTATGGTTTTCCGATAAAGAAAAAAACACATACCTTACCGCCTTTTAAGATATCTTGCAAACAACGACTTAGATATTGTCTATTAAGAAGCCACAAAACTTCTAGAGTTAGTGCTCACATTACCTGCCATAACTGCAAGTATTAAAGGAAGAATGACCACACTTAAGCGTATTAAAAGTTACATGGAGAATTCTGTGACAAATTGTTATCGAATTTGGGAACATTTTCCATAGAAAATGAATTATTAAGGGAAATACCTAATGATTACATATTTAAGGAAAATGTCATAGGCATTTTGTCTTAGATGAATATTTTGAGTCTCTCCAACATAAATTACAGTATCTATTATTATTAACATTGTAATAGATTTTGTTTGACTAATAAACCACAATTTTGTCTCGCGACGGCGGATCGTTCGACGACGAGCTGGCCTTACGGCGAACTAGGCCTACGGCGAACCGGTCCTACAGCGAACTGGTCCTACGGCGAACTGGTCCTACGGCGAACTGGCCCTATGGCGACCTAGCCCCACGGCGAACTGGCCTTACGGCGAACTGGCCCTACGGCTAACTGGCCCTATGGCCAACTGGCCCTACGGCGAAACGGCGACGCCGAATCGGCGACGGCCAATAGTCTCATCCCCTGGTTAAATAGCATGTCTGTAAATTTTCTCGTGAAAGTGAACAAAATTTCAAATAAAATTGCAATTACTGTCTTATTTCAACCTTAGTTTTGCCCAAATACATGTACAATTACAAATAATAATAATTAGTCGATTAAATATCAACCACAAATACATCTTTCACGAAAACGTGTTTGGTTTTTGCTTTGAAACTTCGTTTTTCCAAAATAAAATCGATTGGGATGCGGAGGGGGGTTCAGTTGACGACTAGCATCTTCTTTAAACCGGAAGCCCTTCAAAACTTAAAAAAGAAGTACAAAGAAACGATTCCTTTACCGCTTAGGTTAATATCGTGCATGGCGATACATCACCAACCCAGCGTGACGTCATCAAAGAGTGCCAAAGCCTTGTTATAGTGTAGGCAACGAATCAGCCCCCTAGATTGGGGTTTGCTGATGGTCACATGTAGTTTATTTACGCACATTTATACGTATATCCTTGAAAACCGAAGCTAGAGCGGTATTACACACGTCAATAAATTTGGCAAACTTGAGAAATTGATGAATTTGAAACTTTCTGATTTTCTGGATTTCGTTGTAATACCAGCTCGAGGTATTTAGCTGACAAGGTGATGTTCATCATCGTCAATAAATGTTAATTATTATGAATCGTAATACTTTTCTTAGTTAGAAGTTGGTATTAGTTTTAGAGTGTTATGAAATTTTTATGCCATAGTGTTTTTACAATAGAAGAAGAATAAGAAATAAAAACAACATGTAGAGACAAGAAGTGTAAAAACAAGAAAGGACGAAAAATGTCGCGAACAAAGAATAATGTCAGCGAGGCTCTAGGTGGTAGGAACTACTACAAATGGAAATTTCGTATGGAAATGATTTTAGATGAAAATGGAGTGTTAAACTTTATTCGAAAAGAGGTAGATATAAGTGCAACAACTGGAAAAGAAACAGAAGGATGTATTAAGAAAGAAGCGAAAGCTAAATCTCTAATTGTACATTGCGTACAGGACTCGCAACTAGAATATCTACGTGATAAAGACATGCATTTAAAATGTGAATTGCATTAAGAAAAAAGTATGGAAAAACTGGTTTGCACGGACAACTTTATTTGAAGATGAAATTGCTTGCAATGAAATTATCAGAAAAGCAACCTATAGAAGAGTTTTTAAATGAATTCAATGAAATGGTAAGACATTTGAAGATATCTGGAACAGAAATGAAAGATGACGATCTTGTTTGCAATATTTTATTAAGTCTACCGAAATCTTATGACTGTAATTGAAAATTCCAAAGGTTTAAAGTGAACATGAAAAACAAAAATTGAACAAACAAATAGAAGAGAATTCACAAAGTGAAACTTACGCTTTTCAAGCACAAAATAAAGTATGTTGCAAATGTGATGAAATGGGACCTTTTAAGAGAGAATATAGATGAAACCAGGATAGAAGGAAGAGATGGAAGAAACAGTGAAAATAATAAGCCTTTGATACCAACTTTTAAAAGAGGTTCAAGAGGTGGATTTAGATCATACCGAAGCTCAGGTAGAGTTTCTTGTTTCTCCAAGAATTTTCCAATACGGTCGTTTACCTGGGGGATGAACAGTAGAAATGCAGTGTCGAGTGATGTATCGTGCCGTAGTCTCTTTGCAAGTTTCTTGCGCGTTCAATTTCGGTTTATGGGTAGCCGTTACCCATAAGAGCTTAATCCAAGTGTCGGATTTCATCGGGTAGCTTGCTCAGTCAACATACCCTACGAGCTCGCTCCGTTAACGTTTTGATGATGCCTCTCTTCTACCCAGGATGGTGGTTTGAACGTTTATGGGAATATCTGTCGATGTGAGTAGGTTTGCTGTAGACAGCCTGGTCGAGAGTTCCATTGTCTTTTTTGTGCACCAGTGCATCCAAGAAAGGAAGTACGCCATTCTTTTCAACCTCTAGTGTGAAGCGGATGTTTGGGTGAACGCTGCTTAGATGCCGAAGGAAACTATCCAACTTCTCCCTTACCAGGGCTCTATACAACAAAGATATCATCCACATAGCGAAACCAAGCGGTTGGTTGATGTATCCAGGACTAATTTCTCCATGTAGAAATTGGTTACTACAGGTTTCAGTGGGCTACCCATGGCTACGCCGTCCGTTTGGTCAAAGAACGTATTGTTCCACTGGAAGTAGCTGATAGTCAGGCAATGGTGAAATAATGAGGTAATGTCTTCGGAGGAGATGTTGCTGATATACCGTAGGGTATCGGTTACAGGAACTTTTGTAAAAAATGGCACAACGGAATGTTGGTGTTCGATCAATTTATTGGTTATTGTAATACGAATCCTCAATTTTCAATGTGTCACACTGGGGAACAGCAATTTCGTTGTCTTAAATCTGTGACTTGTTTTCAACTAACTTTTGGCCTCTATCATATCTTGCATTGAAAGTATGCCCCGAAGAATTAAGGGTGTTATTAAAAATCATGGGTTATTCACTAAATATTAATTACTTATTTAATATTTACATATGATACATATTTTTGCAATATATTTTATAAATAAATAATATAATACATGTATAGTATATATTTTATTATGAAGAAACTACAAAATATTGAGTGTTTCAAGTAATTTGGCCAGGGTCTGTAGTACCGCTCTTAAGTGAAGGCCTTTTGATGGAGAAATCTAAAGAATATTTTCACAACGGATTCATAATGTAGTGAAAAATAGTTTTTATTGTTATTCCAGAGAAAGACGGTATCTATGTAAGAATACTCCCTTTTATTATAAATAATTCATAAATTTAATCAAAATTATCACATAATTTTGCCTGAATTTCACCGGTGTTCATAAATATTGCGTATATCAATCTTCGAAGGAGTTGTACATAAGAATCCTAGCGGGAATTGGTGCTTTAACCTAGCGCGTATAGTATGAAATAGATTCAAAGGTCGAACTCAAGCAATTCAAAGAGTAGGAAGTAGGAAACCCTGTATCGTATAATATCAGCGGTAAGTTGACTTGCTTGAGGTCGATCCCGTCGAAGCTCAGTATCAATTTCCATGTATGTATGTTACATGTATACATATATCTTGTGAGGGGATGCAAACGCTTGTACCACAGCTTTCTATGCCTTTTCTTCCAACTTCACTGTGTGTGTATGTGTACGTGTAGAAGAATCCAATCTCGCGAAATTTACAATCCGAAGGAGGAAACGCTGCACTCCTATTAACATAACCCGATCTACTTTTTCATATTTCCTATTTCCCGTTTTTTGTTCTCCATGCAGGAACCTCGTTCTCATCTCTTATCTTCCTTTTTCTGTTTGTTTCTTCACCGAATTCTCTCCGTTGTGCCTTCGTTTCGGTACGGGCCGCTCGGGCATACTCGCGCACATTCGATGCGATGATAAATTCTTCGGAGTGCACGTATAAAAAGTTATGAGTCGAGGAGATACGCGAGAAGTGTATTTTTCCGGTGCGGAGGACGCGAATGTAACGTTTTTCGCTACAAACTACACGCTTTCCAGATATTATAAAGATATTTTAAACCTTTATATATATGAGCGAGAGCCGCGTTTTCTCAGAATGTCTTCTGGCGCATAGGTAAATAACGAACAAAGGAGACGGTAAATTACAAAGTACGCTGCTGTGTGCGCGCACTTTTCAGCTTTTAAGTATTATTTTACGATTCGCCGTGGAATTGTTGCCTCCTTTAACGTCTTATATCTGTTTTCATCGTATTTTGAGATGTTTGCTTGTTATTGCTATACGTTTTATAGAATCACCTATATCAAATGTTTTTTTGTAAGGTTAATTTACTTTGTATCAATTTGCAATGAACATAAATGGAATACAAACAACAAGCAAAAATAAATGAGTAAAATACTTTATCGATTGATATTTTATTGCATTCAATCTTGAGATAGAGGTAATTGGCTTACAAGGGCAAGTTACCAGCCTAGAAATTATGAAACTGACAAGGGAACACCGGCAACCCGCACTTCTCGACTTCGATGAAACTGCACAGACTGAAAAAATACCTTGGTGTAAAAACACCATTTTTTCTTACCTAGCGTATCGATTTTTGTTTTTTTATTTGTGTAAATATCTCGGAAATTATAACAGATATCTTTTTCTTTTTAGAATATAATTTAAAGTAATTCACATAGTCCCAAGGATGACGTGAATTATTTTCGGAAAAAAATTATAACGCGGGACCGGGGATCCCCCCCCCCTTTTTTTTTCATTTTTTTTTTTTCATTTTTCACAAATAAAGTATATTACATAGTCTAAAGGATGGCGCGAATTATTTTCGGGCAAAGTTAATAACGGGGGACCGGGCACCACATACTCCCATTTTTTTTACATTTTTATATTTTATTTTTTCAAAAATAGAGTCGGTTTTATGTAGAATATGTACGTGGTCAAATTGAGACAGTTAATAATAGAGATATTAAAGGACAATAATAAAACTTTACTTGTCATTGATTGACGTACATAGATAATTGTCGTTCTAAATAGACATATACTAATGAATTAGTTCGAAAACGTTTCCACAAAATACCATAAAATAATCCGATTGAGATGGATTAATTATAAGTGCTTACAGTAGATACCGATATACTAAAACTAGATTGTTCGTGTCACGTACACAGTTATCTGAAGCATATATAAGGTGGCCTTTTCAAATAATATGTCAGAAGTATTCTTTCGTGCAGTGTAAATTTGTAGTTTGGCATTATGGCAGCGATTAATGTAAGTTACTTGCAACGTTTCAAGTAGCCAACATCGCAATAATTCCTTTGACGTCTGAAGAGCTTGAGTTGCATGATGTGTTGAAGGAGATGATTGTAAGTGCCCAACAAGAAAACATGTTCTCTTTTAAATATGTCACAGGATTGCAGTTTGAATAATTAGAAGAACCACATGAAGCGCAATTTCTGGAAGATGTAGCAGAAGATGAAGAAGACAATTATGAATATATTGCATGTGTTCCTGAAGAAGAAGGCAGTGTTGTTGACCTAGATTACAAAATTAAAACTGTTGAATACTGGAGAAGTGGTAAAAGCAAGCGACGTTCTGTCAAAGGCGTGAAACAAAAATTCAAAAAGGTCAAATCGCTACGCCAATTATATAGATGGGAAGAAAGTGTTAACAGAGGCGGCGCGCATACGGATAAACTACGGTTTATTACAGAATACGTTCACACAGAATTTGAAAATAGCATAGACGAAGGAAAAATAATTCATGACATGGACCTTCGAAGCTGGGCTTTAGAAGCTGAAGAAGAAATTGGACACGACTCGTTTAAAGCAGAACATTGGTGGTGGATATGGCATTTCAAGAAAGTACATAATATTGTGTCACGCAAAATAACAAAATTTATTACTAGGTCGATTCTTGCTGGTATGGAAGACCTACGATTGTTAAGCAATAATTTTATTAAGGAAGTCAAACCCCATATCGCTAGTATCGGCAGAAGGAACGTATACAACGCCGATGAAAGTGGTTTTAATCTAGAAATGCACTCCGGTAGTACTTTGGCAGTAAAGGGTGAGAAAACCGTTGAAGCTGTTGTGCAATCTTTGCACTCAACAACACATAGTTATACAATTTTACCGGCCATTTCTGCAGATGGACGATTACTTTCGCCATTATTTTTGGTATTAAAGGAATCTACGAATACGTTTGAACCTCGCGTTGCGCAATCATTGTTTAGACCAGCAAATGTGTATATTTCTTCTTCGGCGTCTGGAAAGCTCACTTCAAACTATTTCAAAACCTGGCTAACAGATGTTTTCTTACCAAATATCGGACCAAAAGGTGTTGCCTTGATTGATTCTTAGTACGTCGCGAAAACGACGAATGGCAGACACAGTTAAAAACTTTATAGTGGACATGCGGGACTTAATTTTTCCTGGCGCTAAAATTCAATGTCCAGTTTGTGAAATCCCTTTAATGTGTTGGTCCAGAAGCCATTGTCAACGTTACATCAAAAGCAAACAGCATTCTTCTGCAAAAAGTGGCATACGAGACCAAGAAAAATTTACATTTGATTTATGTGTTACTCTTCTTTTATGTAATCTATCGTTTCATTTACTAGACAAAGAAGCATTTGTCTCCTTTTGGAATTGTAAATTACCTAGTAAATTACCTAGTCGAGCATCGATACGAAATGTAGTGCCATTTGCTCGTGAACATATAAAAAAAAGAATGAAAACGAAATTGAAAGATAAAAAACTGCGGTTGTGTGTGGACGAAGCAACAGATCATCAAAAATATTCTGTGGTTAATGTAATGGTACGTACAATGGAACCACATCGACCGTCATCCTTCTTCTTACTTGCTTCCAAAAGAGTTATAGATTGTACTGCCGATGAGATTTTAAAGGTGGTGTTGAACTCATTGAACAAACTTGAAATTTCAACTAAGCAACTTTTAATGTTTATGAGTGATGGTGCCGCAAACATGCGTTCTTTGGGCCGATCTCTTAAAGAACACAGTGGTAACTAATTACATGTAACGTGTAAAATCCATACTATAAACCTTGCGGCACAAACGATTCCTACATGTTTTCCACTAGTAAATGCATTGATTGCTAGTACAAAGGCAGTGTTTCTAAAGTCCCCGAAACGTACCCAACTATTTCACAAACTGTGTCCTGATTTACCTGAACCACCACAGCCGATTGTTACGCGTTGGGGCACATGGTTGCAGGCTGCGTTTTACTACAACAAATATTTTGATCAACCAAAGAAAGTAGTTTTAAAATTCAATCCGACAGAAGCTGCAGCAATTAAGAAAAGCCAGGAAATATTTCAAGATAGTCAGGGTAAGAGATATTTACAAACTATTCACAACAGTTACTTCGGACTAGCGGAGGGAATAGAAAAATTACAAAATGTTTCGATGTCGCTAGTGGATTCTGTTCAAATTGTGAATGATGTCCACGCACAGTTATGCGCTGTAGAAGGCGAAACAAATTGGTGTGTAATACGAAAATTTGAAACTGTTTTAGAGAAAGACACCGATTTTCTTATATTAAAACAAATTTGTGAAGGTGCGTGTGAAGATGCATTAAGTTGTTTCAAAGATTATTTTAAATATGCAAATATAAAACATCGCTAGATGTCGAACGGTCGTTTTCGGCATTAAAAAACATTTATTCCGCACGTCGTACTCACTTGACTGGAATAGCTATGGAAACATATCTAATGATTCAAATTTTTAACAGATGTTACCCAGTTTGTGATTTCACGGAAGACTTTTAAAACGTGTGTTTAAGTGTTTCAGCACGTTTTATAATGTATTTCTTACCTTCTGTTTTATGAGTAAACTTTTATGTGCTCGCCACGCCTTTGGCTGTTACCGCATATTTGCCGAGGTTATTTATAATAAATGAAGGGTTCATTTAATATTTCAGGTCGCTAAACAATCGTTTATTTGACAGAAATAAACTATAATTCATTTGCAAATTACATTTCTAACAAATAAATTGGTACATTTAATTCGATTAAGCTTCATTATTTACATTAAACGCTCACGTAAACAGTTCATTTGAGACTAAAGGACTTACTATATATTTGTGGTAGCAAAATTGTTTTTTGTCATTTCATATGAACCAATTTTTTTCCACAAATAAAAAGTCTCCAAAAAATTACTTCACTCCGGGGGGAATATACCTGGTTATTTGCAATAAATTGACGTTTATTAGAAACAAGTAGATTTTTCGTAAATGAACGAAAAATCGATCCATTTGGTCAATATTTTTTTGATGAGTGTACCAAATCAAGAAATATCTTAGACAAAATTAAAATTTATTTAGGTTTGTTGGCTGATTAAATTAACTTTGCGTTTAAGGTAAGTAGGAAGCTAATGTGGGACTTATTAAACACCCCATTTATTGTCAGATACACCATACCTTCCACGGAAATCTTAAAGGTAATAAATAACAGTTTCCAAAAAAGATTTACCTAAGTCAAACACGCCCCATTTATGACAGAACCGTTTAACATGAAGCACGTGTAGTATCGTGACAGTCTAAGTATGTTTTTAGAAGAGCAACACATTCGTTTGCACTTTTGGAAGCCAGACAGGCGACGAGGAGAAAGACGCGCTAAAAAGGTACAACCATTATGTTCACTTTACCGCAGTGTAATTCATCTCTCGTATCCTCGAGCAGGAACAATGTCACAGTCTCATCAGCGTAGAAGTTTTGGCGGCATACCGCCTGGATGCCGGCGCAGAGACGAAATATGAGAAAAGGGAAATAGACAGATGGAAAACTATTCCTCCTTCTCTTCCTACTCCGCTAAAACGTTCGATGAAAAGAGCAATTATGATATTGCAACAGATGCAGCGGTACATATCTGGGCGTGTTCTACAGCAGATGCTAGAGCGTCCCATTGACCTACTTTTTCGAATTGAAGTACGAGGTTGAGAACAGGCACGACGTTGAATACAGATTGAATACCAAATAAATTAAAAAAAAGATGGGTATCACGGAAGAAGGAAGCTCTTTACATTCGTGGTGTAAACTTTGAATCTTGCCGGAATACACGGAGTGAGGGGAAAAGAGATTTAATCTGAGAATGCGCTCCTTGAAAATGTAATGTATGGAATTGCATCTCATCCTTAAGTAATTGAATCCATGACTCGAAGAATGACTTAGGTCCAAAAAATATTTTAATGATAGAATGACCAAATGATTGATATTTTTGCACTCTAACGCTTAAAAAACAGTTAAAGCAGGGTTTTCCATTTTATTTTGACAACTACTTATTTCCCTTACTATTACAGATACGAAAAAATGTTTCAAATAAAAGTTGTAGCATCTTTACCGATAAAAAATGAGGCAATTATCAGATTTACATTTAGAGGGCGCGCTCAACAAAATATATCTCGGGAATACGCGAATTCCCGAGACAATTGTTCCATATACAAATCTTAATTAATTAATTAAATAACGTGTGTGCTGCGGAGTGTACCGATACTTTAGTGTTTACAATATGAAATGTGTATCGAGGTGAAATGTAGTAGTGTTTCATATTTATTTCAAGTCCAACGTTAATTCCAGTTCCATAATTTGAAAGAACGCGGGGTTTCTTGCGTGACGCATTAGCATAGAGGGAGTGCGTAAACGTCAAAATTTTGTTTACCCACATGCACAGTTTTCGTGTGTAGATATAAATACAACGCATGTTATGTTATGCAAGGACTTAATCAAGGTACATCTCAATATTCAGTATAAGAATAGCAAGGTTGCCCTCATCTGGGTACCAAAACACACTGACATTGATGGTAACGACGCGAGCGAGGGCCTTGCTGAAAGGAGAGCCGAGCATCCTCTGCTGGACCTAGAACGTTTGGCTGGCATAATTTTTAATACTGCTAAAACGCATGTTACCCGCTAAGCCGAACAAGAAATTTTTCGAACCGGGAGTGATTACAGTTCTATTTCATGCAAGGGCATTTATGTTGCCCAGCCGAAACAGAGCCTTAGAAACTTATAGACGGGAAATCTATGAGGGCTCTACCCGCAATCCTTACGGGCAATGTTCGATTATGGAAGCATCTACACAGAATGGGACTTGCTCAAGAGAAGGAGTGCCATATATGCCTGGAAGAAAAGGAAACGGTTGGCACATATTTTTTCACTGTCCTGCCGTCTGCAGAATCGGATTTCCTCTGTTCGGTGAGGCTTTTGTAACGCATGAGGGTCTGAAATAGATTTCGCTGAGTGAACTTTTGAAATCCGCTAGAAGAATAGGTCTCCTCGGTGAACTTTAGAATATGTAATATCGTCCATGTTGGTCAATGTAGAGCTAATCCACCTTCCCGGTACTGCCATTACAATTGAAAGTGTATATGCAGCGATTACTTGTTTACAACCGAGTTACGTCATGTATTTTGAACTCAAAGGATCAATTTTCTCTTACAGAAGATAGCAAGTTGGGAAATATTCATAATTATGTCCGTACAGGAGACAATTCCCCGTTAATTTCAACGTTAATATTGTACACAACAAATAAATAACGCCAATTCCGGACAATCGCTATCGCAATTGTCCGGACGTTATTACCCGCAAAACATTTTCCAATCCATTTCTTCGTGTTTGTGTTTCCGGAGCGCAGCGGCAAGCCTTTGTGGCATACATCGGTCCGGTGGAATATTCCGCGCGATTGTCCATGCAAATTCAACGTAACCAGAACCATTAGGCGAGTACCACGGATCGAAAGAGATGCGGACACGAACGCCAATATTTCAGGATATAATTACCTAAATATTTGCAGTACTCCCCTGAACATCAAAATCGTTGATGCTGTGTAAATTCATCGTTCACGTATGCATTTTTCAACGAGCTGGCGGGATTTCCCACAAAGCGCTGCCGTTTCATTTCTAATGATTTAATATGCGTGCAAAACGACAGAATCAGCTGTGCATATATCAATTAATTTTGTAATAACGATGGGCTATTGTATCGTCTATGAATTATGAGGATTCTTTGTGATTTTAGCTCACTACGGTAACCAAACCGATAGTGGAATATTCTCTATTACTAATTTTGTTTGATGATGGTAATTTATTGTTATCTCTACAAAGCTTTTATCGTATCGCGTTTAATTTTGACGTTAAAATCAATAAAATCAGTTTAAATTGCATGCAACTATTGCATTCCCTCAATGCTCAAGTGGTGAGAACTGTATTATTAATGAATTACATAACAAATTTATACTACTGTTAATTAGACAACTAGAAAGAATGGAACTGTTACTCCTGTGCCATTATAACCAACAGGCCTCGGGCAAGGGGGGTGCAGCCGGTACATTTTTCTGGGGCCCATGAGGTAGAATTAACAGAATAGAAAATGCATTTGCTGGATACAAGCTGAACACGATTGACAGATCTCTGCTTCATGTAATTTAATATGAATTTAATCATATTTCTGTAATTATTCTTAATCATGGTTATAATACGTCTTTTTTTATTAAAATACATTCTCTTTTTAGCGCTTTTTGTTTTCTCTGAGTGTCCTTTTTATTCTAAGCTTGCGATTGTTTAAATAAAAGTTGGGAAAATAACATAACGCAGGTTACAATAACAATAAAGAACAAGAATAATTTAAGCTCTTGGAATTTGAGAGTTTGGCAGTTGTTGACTACTTTGCTTAACAGCGAGCTCTTTAGATAAGTCTGGCGTCACAAGAAACAATTTGGCGCTCTTTCCTAGCCAACTTTGCGTAAGAACAAAAACAGATTACCAAAACATTTATTGCTGCATATCGTCATAATTCCTAAGTTAAAGTGTAACATATGTGACATCGTTGAATTCACCTTTCGATTACCTTTTCAAAAACGTAAAAACATATAGGATGTCCTATTTAAAGAAGAAAGTTGACGTCACTTCCGATGATACCGAAAACACAATTGAACTGGCGTAATGGCAGAAGTTAGTTCATAAAAATATAGAAATCGACCTATTTTTTCCTAAAAACGCTAACTTTTGTCCTTCAAAAGTTAGCATGAGGGGGTCACCTAGGACGTCACTATATGTCTTATCATTAGTATTAAATTTAATGGAAATATTTTATTTTTAAATTGAGAATAGTTTTACTTGTTACACATTTATATATCTTTATTATTCCTTCCTATAATAGAGGTGTCTTTTCAATTAGATATAGGAAGGTGTGTTATCAAAGGTCGTACTGGGTTTCCAGGTTTTTCTTGAAAGTGCTCTGAAATTTTGAAGTTAAATGGTGAAAAACATGACCGAGATTGGCTTGTCTGGAGTGAAGTTGAACTGGCATTATTTTGCTTTCCTTATCGATTATCTTGGAACACGATTTGTTGCAGCATTAGCTCAATATCGACCAAAGGATGGTCAGCAGCTAAAAAGTTGCGAAAATTATGCATCCGCATCCCAGAACATGACAAAAGTAGTAGTCATCAGAGGGAGTGCTACCTGGCTTGCCGACAAGTAGAAAGGGGCCTATCATCTGACAAACGTATTGACAATCTATTGGGGGCATCCACTGAAACAGAATCTGTTAGGTGGTACAAAATTATGAAACGAATCGATGACGTATTGGTGAAAAGACGATGGAAGCTTTCTGGGAGTCAGAGTTGTTGTCTCATTGGAATCCAGTTCTAAAAGAACATGTGGTGCAAGTTAAAGAATTACAAGAAAAGGGAGAACGATTTCAAATACATTATCTCAGTGCCGATTCCCAAAACGAGGCATTTGCTGAATGTTCCTCGATTGTACAGCAACACATGTTGGAGGACAGGAAAACCGCAAAAATAGTGTTCTCATTGGAAAAATGAACTGAAAGAAAGTTACTGGCATATCAATATCATGCTGATATCACTGAAGAACTTGTAATTGAGATAACTCATTTGTCATGTATTTATCAAGCCAATTTTGAGGAGCTACTAAATTGCTTAAAAAGATACAAGCTGGAAGGACTCTTTCCAAATATATGTATTGCCTTGGTATTCTTTTAACAATTCCCGCCACTGTCGCCTCTACAGAACGTTGGTTCAGCAAACTAGAGCTGATAACAAAATTATCTAAAGTCGACTACATATGTCACAAGGGCGACTGGTAGATTTTGCAGAACACCATATTGAGTCTGATGTTGCAAAGACGATTGATTTTGATGATTTTGATTCGCAATTTTGTCTGAAAAAAGGCTAGAGAAGCACCTTTATTTAACAGAATATAAATGCCATTATATCTCAACTATGTACAATAAATGTTATGACTTCGTGAGCTGATCTTTTTCTATTAAATTCAGAATATTTTCTACTTCTTCTAAACTTTGTCGAGTAGCTCGTTCAGGTGTTATGCCTGCACTGGGAAGCATTCCGGTCTCGCACAGTTTGTTGAAAATTCCAATAAATACGTTTTTACCAGGATTTCTCTGATGTAGAAACAGTTGACGAAATTCTTCGACGGCAGTTATAGCAATCCCATTACAAAAACCATAAATAAACACCA
This sequence comes from Dynastes maya, assembly GCA_029619315.2. NCBI lineage: Eukaryota > Metazoa > Arthropoda > Insecta > Coleoptera > Scarabaeidae > Dynastes > Dynastes maya. The sequence continues at coordinate 13,674,896 of JAROYE020000003.1, read as the reverse complement.
TATTTGTATATCCTAAAAGCGTGTGGCATTTTCTAGCAAAATAATGTACATACAAACTCCAAAATAAACGTTAAATCACTGTCCCAATAAATTGACACTGACACATATCAGAACAATAAGATTATTGAAATAATTTTGAGGCCTTGAAAGGATCGATTCAGATACCCGGTACGTCATATGTGATAAGAAGCGAAAAAGCTTTTAATGTCGAACGTACCCAACTTTTTGTTTTACATAGACAGTCAATGCAAGGATATTTTTATTTTATTTAGAACGTATTAACTCGAAAAGATGCTAAAATTTGGACCATTTACAAGAACCAAGTGAAACGATACACTTATGTGTGGTGTGTGTTAGCATATAGCGATGCTATGCGATGCCGTTTCTATTACCCTAACTTTTTTAGTTGACACATATTACATAAACACTTCATTCTAACGATACTTGGTAAAGTACAAATTACCTAGGTATGGTTAATAAACTAGAATTTACAGCATAGTTTAATTGGACTATTTTTCCCACTACAATAAACACTACTGTACCTGTTATTATGGAGAATACAACATTCAAAGTTGCATTACCAAACTTTACATCCAATTTCAACACATTACATTAAAGGTATACGAGTATTTACGAAAGATGTCACCGCCTTCCTGATATCCCTGCAAATTAAACCTGTTAGAGTTTAGACTTTACTAACATCATAATATCTCCTTAAATTCCACGATGGTGTAGGGCAGAGATCCTATCAGTCTCGGCGAGACGGAAGGATCTAGGAAAAACATCTTTAGTGCTGCGCTGTCCTCCTATTCCCTAATCACCGTCCATTATCAGGACGAAGTTAATACATTTCTGACTTCTGAATTCCTCGCTAGAACCGCTGTCGTATAGTCGTGCGACTTGGAATATCTTTGTTTAGCATCCTACCATTACGCGTATATATAGTTGGTACTTTGTATTTGTCTGGTGTATTCCCCTAGCGAAGATAGCTTTATCTCTTAGCGCTGGCGGAGGATTTGTATTCGTGACAGCTCGAGTTTGTGTATGGATGAACATCCGTCTTTCTCCTGTGCGTACCGGCTATGTATATCCTCTTAGCAGTTGTTGAGGAGAGGCAAAAGACATCGCGAAGTGACGTTGTCTGTGAAACTGCCAATTTACGGCCGAAATGGTTTGTTGCAAGTAGATATACTTTATGCCTCTTGGGAGTATGCAATATAGTTATATGTAATATGTTTTTAAATTTATAGGTGTGTAATTTGATGTTCCAGAGTGTGTAGTTTCTAATAAATCCTATGCATTTCACTACAAAAATGTTATAGCACAAATACAACATAAAAAGTAGTAAACTGTTGTTGGTAAGAACGAAATATTTAACTATGCAGCTCAAAGTTCCTATTTGTATATAGGTAGAGTTTCCTTTCTACTGGGGTGTATTGCACACGTGAAAATAATGTAAAAAAACTCATATGTCCTTATCCGTTTTTCATTTGTTGTCGGCTTCAGTGGGGTGGAAGTACTTTCGAAGACAGTAGGCTCGGAACTATTGCGGGGTGCTAATCAGGATCCAGGATGAAGACATAATATCATATTCGTACCAAAGTACGTAATCTAGACGATCTGCTCAAACTTTCGAAAATTTCAAACCAAAAAGGTCGACAGAAAAGATGACAGGAGTGCTACATATCACGCAGAAGTGTTATGCCTCTTGGCAAATGCGTAGCACACTCTGCCCGTTTACGGATGCTACTAACAACCAACAAGGGTCCAGACAATATACGAAAGATCGAATGTCTTTTTCACTTTCCAGGGTGAGGTGTTAGCCTTTGGACCCGTTATTCCTCTCGGATACGTTCTCCTAGTTAGTTAACTATTTGGAAGTTATGGGATGTGTCTTTCATTATTGAGTACTCGCTTGGAATCTAGTCCTCCTCCGAATCTTGTTGGCCTGCAGAATCATGTCTCTAACTCTGCGAAACCTTACGTTAGGCGGCGGCCTGTCTTGTGGCTCCACAATCTGGACCAGCAAGACCTAGGCTTCCTCCCACAGTCTCTTAAATGAATGGCACTTGTAGATCCTCCCTAATGCGGGTGTTTCTGACGAATCTTTGGGCCTGCGCGAAGGTTCTTAATATTTTACTTTGTTCGGCCTCCAATGACCTGATTTTCCCCGCTGCCACCGTCGACCATGCAATGGTAGATAAGTTGTGGTCTTAAGATAGATGCATAAAGCAAAAGCTTCGAAGACTGATCTTACGCGCTCTTTCCCCCTATAAGGGGCCACCGGAGACCCTTCGCTTGATGAAACTTCCTCTTCATTTCCGCCATGTGACCATTCCATGTTACGCGCTTATCAATAGTTAATCCGAGATATTTGACGCTCGTAGACCACGGCAGGTCAACCCCGCCAATCTGGATATTATTTGGAGCATCCGTAAATCTATTCATGAATCTCACGGCGACACACTTTCCCTCGTTCCCGTCTCCATTTTGTCAACCAGGTAACAGTGCTGTCTAAGGCGCCCTGTATGCGCCTGGTGAGCATCCTCTCGTCTCTAGATGCTGAATACAACGCCGTGTCATCGACATATATCGCGATGTCCACAGCCAGACTAATGGGTTTGTCATACGTGTATAATATGTACAGCTCCGGTGCCAAAAGCTAGGCCTTCGAGACTCCAGGAGATATAGGTCTGCTGGTCGATCTCTCACTACCCATCTTAATCCTAAACGACCTCCCCACAGGTGTTTTTTAAGAAGACGTGCTAGATTAGCGTTGATACCGAGCTGTAAAAACTTGTAAATAAGGCCACCGTGCCACACGGTATCGAAGGCCTGCTCTAAATCCAGGAAAACGGCTAGCACTGACTCCCTGTCCTCCATAGAGTCCCTAATACAATCCGTGAACTGGAGTAATTGGAATTCAGTAGACAATCCGGCTCTGAAGCCGAACTGCTCTTGCGGGATCGGGTCCAACTCAAAAATCCCTTCGCGCAAGCGACTAAGGAGCATCGACTCACAAACCTTCGAGATGAAAGACAACAAACTAATGGGTCTGCAATTTTGCGGAAAAATTCTATCTTTTCCAGGCTTAGGGGTGACAACAATTATTGCCTGCTTCCACGCCCTTGGATAAAACGCCGTTGAGAGAGCCGCATTTATAACTGCAGTTGCTTAATTTGCGCCAACAGCCAGTGGCGGGCGTATAAAGGTTTACACAAAATAAATAGTCAGAAATAAAATATCATACGTGGTCAAACACTTACCGTCTTAAGAGTCTTCCGTGAAATCACAAAGTGAATAATGTCTGTTAAATATCTGCAACGTTAGATATGTTTCCGCGTTGTTGCGGCAAACCAAGTGCGGCGTGAGGAAAAAATGTGTTGACGCACAAATTTGTCTTAATGTGCCAAAATCAGAATCATTCTCTAAAACACTTTCAAACCTTTCTAGAACACAAACATTTTTTGCGTCTTCTATCGCGCATAGCTGTGCGTGAACATGTTGCACTATTTGCACAGATTCCACTAACGACACCGAAGGATTTTGTCTGGTCTGATTTCGACTGGCTTTCCTTGATAGCCGCAGCTTCCTTTGGATCGAATTGTAAAACCACGTTCTTAATATTCTCAAAATATTTATGATAATAAAACGTGACCTGTAACCATGTTCCCCAACGTGTTCAATGTATGAAATTGTGGATAGGTTCTGGTGGCTCAGGCATACGGGGGCACAGTCTGTGAAATTTGCGAATACGTTTTGCGGATTTGACAAAAACTGCTTTTGTATACGCTATTAAAGCGTCTACCTCAGGATAACATTTTCTAATACTATCTGCCACATGACTGAAGGCATGAATTTTACACGTAATATGTAACAAGTTACCACAACGTTTTTTAAGAGACCGGCCTACAGAAAGCATGTTTGCGGCACCATCACTCATAAACATCAACAGTTGGTTTGTTGAAAGTTCAAACTTTTCCAACTTTTCCATTTAACACTAACTTTGAAATTACTTCGGCAGTTCATTGTTGTATTCATCTGGAAGCTAATAGAATTGAAGGTGACGACTGATGTGGTTCCATTGTACGTACCATTACATTAACCATAGAATGTTTTTTACGATCTGTTGTTTCGTCCACACACAACCACAGTTTTTTATCTTTCAACTCCGATTTAATTCTTTTTTCAACATGTTCACGAGCAGATGGCACGATTCTTTGTAACGATGCCCGACTTGGTAATTTGCAGTCCGAATATTTATTCCAAAAGAAGACATATGCTTCCTTGTCTAGTAAATTAAACGGTAGATTACATGCAATAAAGGTAACACATAAGTTAAATTTAAATTTGTCATATTGTCGTGTGCAATTTTTTTTTAAGAATGCTGTTTACTATTTACGTGATGTAGACAATTCCTTTTGAAACAACACATTAAAGGGATATTATAAACTACACATTGAATTTTAACGCCATCATAATTTAGGTCAGGCATTTCTACTATAAATTCTCTAACTTTTTTGGAACAAACGTAGAACTACGAAATAGTATTTACGGCAGCGTACATGTATACACAACAGATCTGGTTGAGACTCGCAGTTATACTGAGGGTTATATCGAACCTCCGCCAGTGCTCGTTGGCCCCAGTTCGCAACTCTACTTATAACATCAACAATATACGAAAGACCGTCTCGAAGCAAAAACTTCGCTCCTTATAAAGAACGGCTCTGTCCATCGTAACGTATACCTTAATGAAGTGCGAGGGTCAATGCGTTTACTATTAGGTGTTGTGCCACAATGAGAGGACTAATTGTTGATGAATGTGATGACATGCGAATAAAATTCAACTTAAACGTGATAGTATGATAAAATAAGATAATTGCTATTAGTCGACCTGCGTATAACTTCTAAACTATGAAAAATAGAGATTTCCTGCGGCATATAAGCTGTACGTACGACGATCGATTCCTAAATTTTATCGAATTCCGAATGTAAATTAAAATAACTGTTATGATGTGTGAGAATAGACTATTGCGAAGGTATTTAGCTGGGCGTAATTTTGAAAAATACCAATATTAAATATTTTATTTAGGAGCAATCATTAAGATGAAGCACATCTTGCACGTAAATACAATGATTCATGGGGGTTAACTATTACGCGTCAGTGGAAGGCGGTTTGGATCTAGGAATCTGTTAGAATAAGTTTAGAATACGCTAAAATAATGCTGTTATAGGAATTTTATACGCATTATCGATAGGATTGCAAATTAAAGTGTAACAAGTTCCATTGGCTGCATTCCCATAACGTGTTGTTGTCTTCAAATCGAGCGTTAATATCTGCGTAACAGGAGAATACAATCTAGCATCGAGTGGAGGATCCCGAGCTTATGACCTGCTAGCCCGAAACTATAGACGCGCACTCTAGATGGGATTAAGGTTAAAATATGCTATCGGCCGCAAGTAATTTGCGTTATAATGGAGTCCATCAATTCCAACACTTGCCTCGGTAAAATTTCGTTAGAAACATTACCATGTCCTAACTATCCATACTTCCCGACCCCGCATGTTAGCACTTCACCACCCATCGCCAGGAATGAAGAAAATTCGTAACCGCAGGAGGTTAATTGGACTTTTACTATCGAACTTGACGACATCCTACCGAGTAATATTTAATTTGCGAAATTATTACAAAGATACAACTGAAATTATTCTCTACGTGTTTGTAGAAAAATATTACTTAAAAATGAAGATTTAGGACGTGAAGAAATTGGGGTTTCACTGGGATCATCATTCAATAGAGATAACTAAGCCGGGCACAATCGGTCTTCGCATCAGAATCGGATCAGTCGTATGGGCCGCCGATTATAAATAATGTATGTGTAACTGAGCCAACAGAAGTGATGTTTCGAAATCAATACCCCAGTGTCAAAAGTTAATCTAATTAGATATCCTCATTTGTACGTTTTTGTCGAGTAAATTACTGCAAACGCTTCTACAGAACTGAACAAATCGTATTGCTACTAATTCTGATGCGACAGTAGTCTCAACTACTGGCTTAAACCGCCATAGGTTAATTAACCTATGGCGGAGGATATCTAATTAGATTTCCTCATGCGTACATGTAAACATCTACTTCGTATATATACGATTTAAAATATTGAAATGCCATTACCTTCCACAAAGCTATGCCGACGAGATGTATAACATCGAAACGCGCGTCCATAGATGGTGGATAGGTGATGGCATTACTTTTCAATTAATTAGGTATGTTTCCAAAGTTGTTTCGGCAAAGTGAGTGCGGCGTGAAGAAAAAGTGTTTTTTTTATGCTGAAAACGAGCGTTCTACATCTAGTGACGTTATATTTGCGTAAGTAAAATAATCTCTCAAATAACTTAACGGTTCTGTTGACGCACCTTCACAAATTTGTCTTAATGTGCCAAAATCAGAGTCTTTATCTAAAACACTTTCAAACCTTTCTAAAACACAAACATTTCTTGCGTCTTCTATCGAGCATAGCTGTGCGTGAACATTTCTATCGCATCCGCTAGTCCCACGTAATTGTTCTTGATAGCGGCAGCTTACTTTGGATCGAATTGTAAAATCACGTTCTTTATATTCTCAAAATATTTAAGATAATAAAATGCAGCCTCTAACCATGTTCCCCAACGAGTAAGAATAGGTTGTGGTGGTTCAGGAATACCGGGGCATAGTCTATGAAATTCCCGAATACGTTTTGGGGATTTTACAAACACAGCTTTTGTATGTGCTATTAGAGCGTCTACCTCGGGATAACATTTTCTGATACTATCTGCTACGAGACTGAGAGTATGAATTTTACATGTAATATGCAACAAGTTAGTACAATGTTCTTTAAGAGATTGACCTACAGCAAGCATGTTTACGGCACCATCACTCATAAACATCAACAGTTGATTTGTTGAAAGTTCAAACTTTTCCAGAGTATTTAACACCAACATCGAAATTACTTCGGCAGTGCATTGTTGTATTCGTCAGAAAGCTAGTAAAATGGAGGGTGACGGTCGATGTGGGTCCATTGTGTGTACCATTACATTAACCACAGAATGTTTTTTACGATCTGCTGCTTCGTCCACACATAACCACAGTTTTTTATCTTGCAACTCCGATTTAATTCTTTTCTCGACATGCTCACGGGCAGACGGCACAACTCTCTGTAATGTTCTCTCACTTGGTAACTTAAAGTCCGAATATTCATTCCAAAACGAGACGTATGCTTTTTTCCTTAGTAAATGAAATGGTAAATTACATGCAATAAACACATAAATTAAATTTAAATTTGTCATAATCTCGTGTGGAATCTTTTTTTGAAACATGCCCTGTACTATTTACGTGCCGTAGACAATCACTTTTCGACCAACACATTAAATCTATTTTACACACTACACATTGAATTTTAGCGCCATCACACTTTAAATCAGGCATTTCTGCAATAAATTCTCTTATTGTGTCCAACTTTGGTCGTTTTCGCGACGTAGGAAACATTTTCAAAACAAACGTAGAACTACGATATAGTATACGACAGCGTAGATGCATACACAACAGATCGGCTTTCGAGTCGCAGTTATACTGACGCTTATACCGAATTGTCCCGGCCGTGTTTATTTTGTGTAAACTTTTATGCGTCAGCCACTGGCTTTCAGCGCAGTTTGCGTTGCTCTAGAGATAACCCTAACTAATAAAATGCTAGGGGAAAAAAGAGGGGAAGCCGGGGCTATTTAAGTTACTGAAAACTCCGAAAAAGAGACTAGTACGGCTCAACACTGCGATAAATCGATCGAGTGGACGCCGACTGAACAACATTGTATTTTTTTAACACAATAATGCATATATCATTGAAAATGGCAACGACCGCCGCTATCCTAAAATATAAATTATCCCATCTCGCGATTGATGGGAACATACGATAGGGAATGAACGCCATCTATTTGGAGCTCAGATGCCGTTGATAAATTGTGAGTAAAGACGTAGTAATATTATCTCTACTGCTTGTGGATCAGATGTTCGCCGAATGGCAAGATAGATATTTCACAGCTACAATGCACGGACTAAGTGGTTTTCTATAATATACGCCGCGTCATGTGTATATTCCTGTCACTCATCGAACGGTGGAGCTTCCTCCATCTTGGATGCTTCCCGACGTCTGTAAAGCGTCGGATAAATCAAATATCCACCTAAAACTCCCCATTGTAGAATTTTCGTGACGTATTCTGAATTGCGACGTATTGATTGAGGTGCGACACTAATAGTGAATGGCAGATGAGTACGTCGAATTCCATTAGAAGACCTCTTTAACGTATTCAAGTGAACCTGGCTGTTAAGTGCAACGATATAGGGTATTTATGTTGTAATGTGTGAAAATTTTTAGACATATTCCTATGTATTTCTTGGTAATTTTTCTTACAAAATGTTGATATTAAAATATATTTTGTAAGGGACTGATTTACTTTTCAGCATATACTGGCTGACACACGGGAGAAGGACGTTTTTTACTAAAAGAATACTTAGAAAATCCACAAGTTAATGTATGTTTATTGACATGTAATTAAAGCTCACTAGTTGCCATTTTTATGTAGGACAGACTTATGTGTGAAAAATAATGTCGTCGAGGTGATGTCCATCATTTCGAATGCACGTCTCAATTCTCTTCTCAAAATCCTGCATCACACGGTTCAACATCTCTGGGGGGGATGGCAGCAATTTCTTTAGTGATTGCATTCTTCAATTGGTCCAAATTTCGCAGTTTATGGACATAGACACGGCGCTTAAGGTACCCCCACAAAAAAATCACACACTGATAAATCGGGGGATCTGGGAGGCCAAGGAACATCGTTAAAATATGAGATAAGTTGGCCAGGAAACATACGCCGGAGAACTATTAATGAAGCGCGCGCGGTGTGCGCTGTTGCGCCATCCTGTTGGAACCAAACATCTCTTAAAGGGATTCTTCGTCCTCTCAGTGACAGCGACACCATTGTCTTCGAAAATATAAGGTCCAATAATGCCAAAAGAACCAATAGGGCAATAGGAGATGCACAAACACAAATTATTCTTTAAACAAAACGGTATAGTGCTCAGTGACATAGAAATTGCAACACCTAGAAGGGGTTGGAATTTCCGGATGAAATTTGATAGGAATATTCACCTATGTAATAGTAATAAATGATCAAAATTTGAATCCTCGCATTGAAGCAATAATGTTGTTATTGAGGTTTTTACCTCTCTCTCAGCACTGATATTGAATTTTTTTTTTGCGGTGTTTTTTATATCTTATCCGATTTGTGTTGTTGTTCTCATTGAACTGCGGTTCAGTTAAGTGTTAGCTATGCCTAGAGTAAGAAGGCGAGCAGTGTACTGACAATTAAGCGAATTCGACAGAGGTCGAATTATTGGTTTGCGTGAAGCTGGTCCTTCATTTGGGGAAATTGCTAATCGTGTAAATCGAAATCGGTCTACTGTAATGCGAGTGTCGTGCATGGTTTGAAGATGGCCAGGAACGTCGTAGAAGAGGAACCGGGGCTTCAAAAAGAACGAATGAGCGTCAAGATCGTCGCTTAAGACAACTGGCATTAAGAGACCGATTTTCCTCTACTCGGGCAATTGGTGACCAATGGTTTGGTGAAGAAGGTCGTCATGTAACCCTTAGAACTGTTTATCGCCGAATCCGAAGTTTTGGGTTAACATCATATCGTCCGCAACTTGTGTTTCCTTTGACTACGGAACATTATCAGCAACGGTTACAATGGTGCGATGAAAGATCTCATTGGAATCTTGAATGGCGTCGTATTGTGTTTAGTGATGAATCAAGATTTTGTTTAGGCATGCACCACGGTCGTTAGAGAGTCAGAAGAAGACGGGGTAACGACGGAATCTTCGATTTACCGTTGAGAGGTACGTACACCGCACTGTGGGTGTTCTGGTTTGGGGTGCGTTTACTTATGGCAGCAGGTCTTCCTTGGTGTTCATTCGAGGCAATATAACAGCACAACGGTACATTGCGGAGGTGGTTGGAACACATCTTCTGCCATACTTACAAGGGCTCGAAGATCCATTATTCCAGCAAGATAATGCACGTCCTCATGTAGCAAGGTTTTCCTTGAACTTCTTTGAATAGGCCCAGATTAATCTTTTGCCCTGGCCTCCAAGATCTCCAGATCTTTCTCCCATCGAACATGTATGGGACATAATAGGTAGAAGGTTGCGAAACTTGCAGCGTCCCACTTTGACTTTGGAGGCTTTGAGACATGAGGTGCAACTTGCATGGGAGGCAATACCCTAAGACGAGATAAACCACCTTATTCAGTCAATGCCACGGCGTGTAAATGAATGTGTAAATCAGATAAGCGGCCCCGCACATTATTAACAATTATTATAAAATTTTGTTTAACTAGTAAAGATTTTCCTCCCAAATTTTGTTCATTTATTACTCTTGCATAGATAAATATTCTTACCAAATTTCATCCGGAAATTCTAACCCCTCTATGTCACTGAGTATATATTTTAAGAAAACATTTTCTTTCATTTAAATAATATTTTTTTGATTAAACAGGTATTTCTAAAAAATAATTTATTATGTGGAAGATATTCAGTTGGTACTACTTAAAAGAAAAATATCTTTGAATAATGCCTTCAGCTAGTGCGTGCTTTAAATCTTCTACATATTAGCATGGCTAGCAGAATGAAGCTTCAGTATTCCCTAAGCTGCTTTCGTTTGAAAAGAAACGGCGTTACCTCTTTTGCGCTTGATGAAATCAATAACTTTAACCTACTCGCTATAATATGTTCACCCGAAACTATTTAATTCCAGTACATGTATTTTAAATGTTATCTCATATGTGTTTTGCAAAGAAAAGGAGTTCATTAGCAGATAACTGATTAATCTATTAACATTGCTCCTTGACACTCTACCACGTTTAATATAATTTTCCTGAATTGATCGAAAGAACCCTAGAACGTCAGAAATTTCAGGGTATATAGATAATGTCAACGTTAAATTATACACAATCTGCTACGGAAGGTCACACCGATGACCGAAATACATGTAACCCTTTCAATTTGAATAAACAATAGCTTGGAAAGGTTACCGCTACAATATTCTCCAATCCTAGACAGCGCCTGACAATCGTAGAGCTACGTAGCGTAATGTTCTATCCATTTTCCGGGAAATAACGTAGATCGGAAATTCAAATTTGAACTGGTAACAACAAGACTGTCATCCCTTCACTCAGCTGTTTAAAAGTCGGAAGCATCTAATGGAAAAATTTAAATCCAGTGGTTCTTTCAATAAAATTCGATGCCAGGAACACCAAACAAAAAGAAGATAACCCTGGAAAACATTCAATAATAAATTTATTTTAAACCAATGATTAACATGGTATCCACCCCTGTACCTATTGCAAACTATACATAGTAAGTATCCGTAATAGACGAATCCGAATTGCGCTACATTTAATGTTGTAACAGCCTAAAATTAAATATTAAATACCGTATCTGAATTGCGCCAAAATCAATTCTGACGGGGCCTATTATCCCGAATATACACAGTCCGACAAATAAGTTCCGAGACTCGAACCATATCTGAGTAACCAGTAGCGCCATCTATGTGCTCAGATCGGCGTTCGAAAGCTGTGATTTTTCTAGTAATATTCATTTTACTTCAATCGGTTGACAAATAGCAAAGTTATGACAGTTTTCCCAGAACAACTTTGTTGTCGATGTTGAAATACTAACATAGAACAAAGAGCAATTATCAAATTTCACGCAAAACTTTGCAAAAATGCATCAAAAGCATTCCGGTTGATGCAACAAGTGTACGGCGATGATTGTTTGAGTAGAGAAAATGTTTTTCTGTGGCATAGAGGTTTTTTGGAAGGCAGAGAGACGTTAGAAGATGATAAACGTGAAGGAAGGCCAATTTCAGCTCGGACACCCGAAATGATCGAAAAAGTACGTGATTTTATTGCAAATGATCGCAATGCTTCGCTGAAAATTATAGAAGAGGCTTTAAACATCAGCAGAGAAACGATCCGAACCATTCTTCACGAGGATTTGGGCAACCCGACCCGAATATCTTGATCCAGAGACCTGGTCTCTGTTGCACGATAACGCACCGAGTCACACCTCATTCATTATTCGTCAATTTTTGGCTCAAAATCAAGTCTGTGTGTTGAATCATCCACCGTATTCACCTGATTTGGCCCCGTGCGACTTCTCTCTATTCCCAAAATTGAAATGGAAGTTGAAAGGATGTTTTTTTAATGACATTTCGACCATGAAAACAGCTACAACACGAGCACTAGATGCAATTCCACAAAATGAGCTAGAACACGCATTTGAATCACTGTTGAATCGCTGTAACAAGTGTATTGAAACTAGAGGAGAATATTTTGAATAAAAAAATCGACAAATGTGCAGATATCTTGTTTCAATGATGTTTTCCACGGCCAGTCTCGAAACTTATTTGTCGCACTGTGTATAGCTGAAGCTGTTTTAAATATTTTGTTTGCTTAGCTCGTATGTCATATGCTTCTATTAAAACTTTTCTTTTATCAAAGGTTTTCTGTCACCTAAAAATAATTACGCCTTTTGACTACCATGCTTATTTAATAGAAATAATGTTCTTATTTAAATCCTATTTCCTTTAACACAGTTGCTAATGCGGTTGGTCACCCAGAAAACAGTATACCATTCTCAAATATTTTATTGTAAATACCTGAAATGAATATTGTTTCTTTAATTCGGCACTGAAACAATGGAACTATATACATAACTATACACACATTATATCCTTAAATTATTTGTAGGTTAATATTTTAACGAAATCATCTACGGAATGTAGTACCGTTCCAGCTGCAACATGCAGCTTTGTATCTAAGGGACAACTTGATGCCAACTTTATTTGAATGATCGATAAATAATAAAAGGGAAACATTTTGAAATACCGTTTAGAGTGTGACGTTTCTTTTCATGAGTGTAAAAGTTATGAATAATTCAATGAATTACCATACTCTTGGTTTCCGGGTTGAAACCGCGTCGTTGTCGTAGCTTTTGCCGACATGTGATACAAGAGGTAAGGATGAAGCGTTCGAACAACAAGCCCTATTATCTTACAATCTTAAGCTAAGGAGTTGGTACAGGTACGTGGATGACACCTTTGTCATCTGGCACCATAGACATGAATCCTTAAACAATTTCCTATCATTTTTGAATTCCCAACACGATGCCATTCCCGAATCCGACGGTTGCCTTCCTTCCCTAGATGTTCTCGTGCATCGTCGTCCTGACGGTACGCTGGGATGTTCCGTCTGCCGAAAACCCACGCACACGGATAGATATCTCAATGGCTTCTCACACTAACACCCAGCCCAAAGACGCGGTGTTATCAATTCTCTTATTGAGAGGGCCATTTTCATATCTGAACCCAATTCGCTTCCTCAAGAACTGAACCACATCAGTGAAACTTTGATCTGCAATAATTATTCTAGGAAAGATCTTCAAACTACCATTAACAGCTACACCAACCCGTAGCAATTCCCCTCATCTAACCCTAATTTCCGTAAACAAGCGTATCTACCCTATATGCATGGTACCACCAACCATCTTCAAATCCAATATCAAGCTCTCAGACTACTTCCCCATCAAAGACCGCAATCATCTGGAAGCCCCTGGTGTTTACCAGATTCCATGTTCGTGTGGTAGTGTGTACATCGGTGAAACGAAGTGATCAGTCAGCACTCACGTTACTGAGCACGAACGTTGTACGCGGTTGTTGCATGTAGCCAGGTCCGCACTGGCTGAGCATAGACTGGAACCTGCCACCAATTCCAATTTAACTCTATCCACATCTTATCTCGCAGTCCTCACTATTACAAAACAAGCCATATATAAACCCCTCCGGAATGAATAATTCCCTGTCAGTGTGCAGTAATAGCCTTGAAGATGTCCCATAAGAGTGTGGACGAAACGTCGGCAAAGGCTACGACAGCAACGTGGTTCCAATCCGGAAACCAAGAGTATAGTATTATTGACGACCACGGAAGACTACAGACCAAATTGATCGAATTGTTGCAATATCTTCTCCATGAACTGTACTTTTCGGACTTTTACATGGTCTCTTCTTATAAGGAGTAGAAAAAAGGTAGTCTTTCCCGAATAGATATCCTCACACTCTTTCGCAATACTTCTGTATGTTTTTTCAGATATACTGGTCGCAGCAAGTAATCTGGCATTGTAATGTTTCAAGGGAAAACTTAATTTATCGTCTTCTGCTTCTTATTTCATAAATGTGAAAATATTGGCGATAATTTCTCTGGCTTGGTTGTGGATAACTTTTCTTTTAACACCAACTCCTTTCGATGTCGATGCCATCACTACAATTTGTACAATTAATATAACATATATATTGAAATATCTTTCTCATGGGATTTTTGGAAAATTGTTAAATTTTCTAATTTTAAACTAAATTAACGATTCTTAGTAGGTTCGGGGGTATCCCTAGATACTCTTTGGGCAATTTTATAACGAATTTCCAAATTAATAAAACGAAATTAACGAATTTTAAGATTCTAAATGTAACTAACCTTGGAACTTGAACGATGCCAATGTTATATAAGCTCTCTGTTTATATAACCACTACAGGAAACTGCCTGTTCTGGAAATTTAACCCTTTTCTCTTCAAATAAAGACTTTGATTTCACAATCGAGCACTTTATATGGGGATCGGAGTTAGGAAACACTTTGACTCAACCAATGCTGAATAAAGATTGATGAAAATTATGGCGTCGTTTATCTTACTTTTATTTTAAATCGCGAAAGACCGGAGATTGTTTTATTTCACAGCTAATTTTGATAACTTTTCCCAAATAGAAACTTTTACGATGAATTTCGATAAAATGAGATTATTTCTGCAAACAGCATACGAGAATGAATGCAGTGAGGTCGTATTTCGATGATTCTATGATCCAAAATGTCACTGGCAAGCTTTAAACGTTAAAATTCTCTAATAATTTTTATAAACCTTTCAGATAAAGATTTAAGTAGATTTGTCCATGCTATCCCACATTCGTCGTTATCTGGACTTATATTATAATATATGTCTTCGCTCCATAGCCAGTTTGCTGGAAGGGAGGTGGTAACGAGGAAATTTCACCTTTTCCCCGCAAGAAGGACATTTAGTTACCAACGAGTGGCCAACCTGACATTTAGTCGTTGCGAAGTGACAACTGAGAGAGGCTGTTGTTGTCGTACATACAAAGTTGAACATAACAATATCTACTTACTTCATTTATTTGTATTTAAACTTTACCACTGTAATAATACACTCCTTTCAAATGTTTTGAAAAAGACAATTTTCTTAATAAAAAAAAAAAGAAAAGTTAACCGCCTAGAATAACAAAACAACTGAAGTGTATCCAAGATAGCCTAGTCAAAACTTGGCACGCTACTGAGATTTCAGCTGATACCATTATCATTATTATTATTACTATTATTACACGGCATTTGAAAATACCGCATAATAATAGACTCGCCCCACGAAAATAGTATTATTCTTATTTCTTTCGCTTACATTTGTTTTCAAACTAAGTGCTTCACTATCGAACGGGCGAACTCTTGCCCATTATTTCCGTAAAAATTCGCCAACCTTCAATTAAATGGTATGCAAACAGCACGATTGACAAAGGCTATTCCGTTTGTGCAAGTTTCCGATGCTCCGACTTCACAATTTATATAATAGAGACAATGCACATAAACAGCCGTCGAAATTGTTTACAACCCTAACACATACGAACATCATGCATAATTAGCGTTTGTTTTAATTACGCGTTGTATCTAATTTGCATTATGTTTAATTAAATTTGATAGATTCTACGACCGTCTCATTAACTACGTCAAATAGAATTAATATTTATGCCATCGGTCCATAAATAACGAATGCAAATTTTAATTATGTATACTTTAATTGCAAACAGCTACACAACGCCCGGAATTATCTCCGGTGAAATTAATGCTTTGATATTACTCCGGGATCGCAGTTTTCAATGAGCGCGTATTCGAATTGTATACACCCAGTTTATGTTATTCGAACAAAAGAACCGCAGACTGTTTGTCGATCTACAAACATCGAAAATCGATAATTATTTGCTCTTGTTACACGGATTTCACGGAAATTACTCCTAAAATAAATACTAACCCAGTCGATAAAATGGTTGGGATATAAAAGATAGGAAGTGGCTGTAAAACGCAACGAGTTTATTGTTTTTAAAAGTAATAGTTGATGTCGAGGGCGTAGCTAGGCTGATGCAATCGGCAGGAACTCCGAATGAGGGAAAAGAAAATGAAAAGTTTTCGGAAACCATTTGTGACGACATAACACCAAGTATTATCAGTTAGAAGTACCTTAAGATCTAAGATAAACATGGCTGATGTGAAACAGCTTGTTAATCTACTGTAGTTCTTTAATTTAGGCCTATCATTATGTGTGTACTGCTTGCTGTATGTACTTAACTGTTCCTGTTACATTAGCCAAAACTGAAAGATCATTTTCTAAATTAAAGCTGATTAAAAATTACATACCCTAGAAGTCCTAGACTCAAGAAGTGGTTTGGCTTTACTCTCAATAGAAAATGAAAGGGCGCTATAGATTACTATTAATAAAGCTGGTGATATCTTTGCTGATATGAAATCAAGAAAGAAAATTTTCGAATCTCAAATTTAATCAATAGTTTTACTGTTCAATAAATAATTTATTTTCCTGATACTAAGACAATTTGGACTTTAATTTGTGCTGAATTTTAGCCTTTGTTTTTATTACTTAAAGTTGTCCTTTTAAAAATCGTTTTTGATTTACGAGGTAGGCGCCATAAATCCTTGGCCTAATATAGAAGAAATTAACTTGGTAAAATCTAACAATTTTTATTTTTCAATATAATCTCCCCTAACTTCAATACATTTATTATAACAATCAGTTAATAATTCTGTACTCTTTTAAAAAGAAATTATCTTCAAGGGATTGTTGCTCCAAACGGAAACATTTTGTCTACTTTTTTACAGTGGAATATGGAGGAGATAAATCACCATAAACGCCGTCTAAACACTTTTAATGTGTATGTCCTTTTGTTAAAAATGATCGCGTTGTCTGACTGGCTACTAAAAACTACTACTCTTCAAGCCGTAACACATACAGTGTAGGCCGCGCACATGTGCAACTGTGACGCGACAGAGATTCGACACGCTAGAACCCGTATAAGCCTCTCAGGTCGAGAATTTATGGCACCTACTTCGTATGTTTACTTCATAATGGCTAACAGACATTTGAGATATTTGAAGTATTTCCATTGTTTGTTGGATTGGTATAATCCGACGTTTCAACAGTCAGAGTTGAGTTACTTCCAGTAAAAATGTACTTCAAGTAAAATATTCAGTACTTTTTTACTTTGTAAGTATTTTACTTCCAGTACTTTCAAAATGTAGGAACTGGTACTTACTACTCCCGCAGTACTTTGCCTAAAATGTACTAGATACTGACTTGTTTGGAAAAAAACTTGAAGTACTTATAAATATACTTTAAGTAACTTCTTTACTAATATTTTGTCTTATAAAAAGTACTTCCAGTTTATTTTTTAGTACTTTTTGTATCTACCGCATACATACTTTATTTTTTCAAACAGCCATTCCAGGGGCTACCCTAAAGACGACAAATAGTAATCCAGGGTTAAGAATATCACGTCACGAATTTAGGATAGACATATTCAACACGTTTCCAATGGAAGGTGATTTAATATGATTACACTCTACACGCAGAGAAACGTTTACTTGTATCAAAGCTGTCCGCCTTAATTGAAGTCAATTTCTGTTTCAATTATTTATCCGTAATACAATAAATGTTTTAAATCAAGAGAAATATGTTGCTTTCTCCACTTAAGAGAGGTAAATATTTATAATAAAATCATTGAATTTCTTTGCTTACTTCATAATGGCTTAAATAACATTTAGCTATTTTAATTTTATAACAAATTCATGCATTCATGCAAGACCAAGTTATTTTTCTTTTGAAAAGCCTGTTATTATTTTAGTTTGGTAAGAACACCTGTTCTGGTAACGATAAGTGGATGCCTAATCTTTTAGACAAATAAAAAGCTAAATTAAACAATTAACATCTCGTTATTTGGTACAATTGTTCCTCAAATTTGTAAAATGAATCCATAATATTGTTTATATATAGTTAAACTTAATTTGTAATATATAAATTAGGTTTAAAATCATATAATCCTCTCCCAACATTTTCTCGGCCCAATTCTGCTTTTCGAGTGACTTGTTAGTTTTAAAAATTTGCCGTATCACGATAAAACTTTGGAATTAAGTTCAATAAATACTGAAATTAATTTTGACGGGTGTTTGACGTTTCATTGGTGGCACTCTTTACGCGGCTATATGTAAAATTAAAAAGACCAGCCTATAATCAGTGAAAATTTCCAAAGTTGGATGACATTTTAAAGAACTACATAAGCTACATTCTCATTGATGGATGCTTCTTTTGTTGGAAACAAATGTGTTGCAATACACATTTTCCTAAACATCTTGAAAAGTATCCATTTAGGATGCATAATGAATATGACATTTTTTTTTTTTTTATATATAAGGGCAATCCGATAAAACAGAGAAAAATAGGTTGTTGTATTTAAGAAAAAATTAAGTTTCCACCCTTTTTCCATTTGAAAGTAATTGTCGGACACGCTGTATAATATTTTCGAGAAATTCGTTCGGTTTCTAATCCTACTTTATGTGATGAGCAGTTCCGCAAAATTTCAATTCTCTAGGTTATAAAGGTTCACATCCACTTGCCCATCTGTCAAACATGTTCAAATGTAACAATAGAACATATGGGCTTTAGTATATTACCAAGTTTTGAGAATTCTCGAATGTAGGTACACTCTTTCATATATCGATGGATACAGTTCATTGTGACACCTGCATACACTACCGCTCATAAGTATTTGGGCACCCTTAGATTTAGATTTTTGTATACAAAGAATGTATTTAATAAATACATTCCAGCATTATTGAATAATATGCTAATAATCAGTAAAATTCATTTAAATTCATTAAATAATATCGGTGTATTTACTGCTTTTATTTGTATAAGAGGTAATACCGCCATAAAAGCGCAGGTAGTAGCGATAACAAAGAGGGTATTTCTTTAAATTCCAGGAAATATGTAACAGTTGGTAATTTTACTATGAATCGCGAAGCTATAAAAAAGCCATTTGAAGTAATATTTGTTCCATGTTAGTAGCGACAACATCTCTTAACGAATAGTGTTTATAATTTCGTTTAAAATTTTAAAACTTGCCGAAAAGTAAAGAAATTAGTGTTGAAACGCGTGCTCAGGTAGTAGCACAACATAACTTAGGCATAAGCAATCGTCAAAATTGCTAGAAAATTACATTAAAAATAATCTACTGCTGCTTATAACATCAAAAAATACAGTGAAAGTGACAGTTTTCTAAATAAAGTACGACGTGGTAAACCAAGAGCGTCAACATCAGCTCAAGATATTGCAACCGCGGTGTCCGGCAAGCGAAATAGAAGAAAAATAGCAATATTGTACTTCCGAAGTCGATTAGCATGTCCACAGTTAAACGCTTTACGCAAAAAGCCGGCCTTCACGGACAAATTGCGATGCGGAAGCCCTTGCTTCGCCAAATTAATAAGAACAAGAGGTTACAATGGGCACGTGAACATCGAAATTAGACGGTAGAACGTATTGTGGACCGAATTCGAGATTTTCGGTTCGCGAAGGCGGAGTTTGTAAGAAAGTCTGTAGGTGAGCGTGCACTAGAGCAATGCACAACCTCTACCGTCAAACGCGGCAGTTTTTCGGTAATCATTTGGGGTTGTTTTGCTGATACATCCGCAGGTGATCTCGTAAAAATTCAAGGCATAATGAGAAAAGAGCAATACAAACGCGAAAATGCAATACTCTCTGGTGTAAGAGAAGAATCTTGGGTCAGAATTTTGGATTCCAACAAGACAATGACCCAAAACATACTTCAAAATTATGCAAGCAATATTTAAAACAGTTGGAAGAGGAAGGGACACTAATAAAGCCCAGGGAAGGTCAGCAGATGACATGTGGAACAAACTACAGGCAGCATGGGCTCGAATAACTCCGGAAATGTTATTAAAATTAATTGCAACAATGCCCCAATTATGCGACGCAACCATTAAAAGTAAAAGAGGTCACATAGACGGATCTAAAATTTAGGTAAATAAATAACTTTTATTGTTAAAGTTGTATATATGTGTATACTTAAATACCAAATACATATTTTAATATTTCAACTTTAATATTTAATGATTTAGCCTGAAATTTGAGATGCCCAAATACTTACGAGCGGTGGTGTATATTATACTATTGTATTAGTTTCACTGTTCACTGTACATAAACCACTGTGAAGTTAAATGAATTTCTCTTATGAATACTATAGCACCTATAACCTTATCCTAACATTCTGCATTTCATAAATAAAAATTTAATACGTTTTTTCTCTCGTTTCAGGTAAGTACATCCGTCGCTGTTCCAGTTCCGGCATCACAGCGACGATTCCAAAGGTTGAAAGATGCAAGCTTAACAATGCAACTACCGCCAGACGGTTGTCGTTGTACGTTCCCCGTATCCGAAACTGCATTTTTAAACGATGGAATCCGATTAATGCTTCAGATATTTTCTGAGCAATGCAATGGTACGAGACAAAGATGTGGGTGTTGGGACGAGGGGGGAGCGCATGTACGCGAAATAGCAATTTCCAACGCGGATAAAAGAATTTTCAACTACATTGCGATGGCGTAGTTGCCGCTGCAATTCCCGGTTCCATTATTAAAATGAATTCGACGACGTTTACACTTACTGTTTGTTGTGCATTCGGGGGAACTTTTAATGCTCTTAATTTTAAGCTACTCGGATGGGGGGTTTCGTTTCTTTTTCTCTCTCATCTAGATGTTTTTATTTCCTTGTTCTTTTGTTTCTCGCTGCTGTTTTTAATTTGCTTCGCGTTTTGCTGACGTCGCTCTTGTTAGCCCAATCATTTCGTGCTCTGCGTCGGAGGAAATTAGATATATGTATATGTAACACATATAACGTGCAGAAATTTCGCTGAATTTTACTTCGTTGGTTTTCCTAGTGCCACTACAATTACTGGGACGTATTATTAACTTTCATAGCTACAATGCGCAGCTGTAAAATGGATGGATTAATCTAAGAAAATAAGAATCTTTTATTGAATAAATAGACCAATATAGTGTTCTCAATTACATATTAAAAAATTATTCAAAATGATGCCCTCGTTTCGTGACAAAGGCGCTTAATCTGCGAGGCCAGTCATAGATGGATCTTTCTAAGGCATTCGATTGTGTGGATCACTCTCTTCTGCTCTACAAACTTGAGAGGTATGGGGTCAATGGTGTTTGTTTAAAGTGGTTCCAATCTTACCTTTCAATGAGAACGCAATATGTTAGCGGTAGCAATTGCGTCTCGGGTGGTAGGATTGTGGAGAGAGGCGTCCCACAGGGATCAGTACTGGGACCAACCTTGTTCCTACTTTTCGTCAACGATCTTCCTAATTGCCTGAGTAATGCGGCTGCTGTGACATTATATGCCGACGACATCAATATAATTGTCTCCATGCCAAACACTAGTGATCTCTTCATAGCAGCTAGTTCGATTTTTGATGACATCAGCAACTGGATGAATGCAAATAAATTGGTTTTAAATGCCAACAAAACCAGCTGTATGCTCTTCTTTAATAAGAGGAAATACGGAATCGACCAACTCAACTTGGCCAGCTCTGATTTTGAATTGGGTAGTATATCTAGGTTGCTTGGCCTCGTTATAGATGAAAATTTAAAATGGTGTAAACATGTAGAGCAGCTATGTCCTAAGCTAGCGAAGTCATGTTATGCGCTTCACCAATTGAAATGATCATGTAGTGACTTCACCGTTAAATCATTTTACTATTCGGAATTTTATTCAGGGATGCGCTACGGAATTATACATTGGGGCTCTCGCGTTGACGCAGATCGTATTTTTATTTTACAAAAAAGAACGATTAGAACACTATTTGGTTTGAGACAGAGGTATTCTTGTAAAGAGGTTTTTAGAAATAATAACTTATTAACGTTTTATGATGTGTACGTCTTGGAGATATTGTGTCTAGTTTTTAAATTTCGCGACTCTTTTAATGTGAGTTTGCCACACCCTTATGGTACTAGAAACAGGAAAAACTATCTGTTGCCACCTTCATACATCAACCTTTCAAAGAAGTCTTATGTTCATGGGAACGAAATTGTTCAATGTTTTGCCTAACGAAATGAAAGACTATCCTAATGTGTACATTTTTAAGCGAAAACTAAAGTTATGTCTCCTCCAAGTTAATGCTTACTCAATTCAAGATTTTATCGATTTCTTTGATTAGGTGGTAACTATATATTATATTTTTAATTTATGTGTATGTATTGTTGACATTTTTTTTGGTCCTTTTGTTACCAGTTTGTACTAAGAAATAAAGAGTACTACTACTACTACTACTACATCAATCGCATTACGCACCATTTCTATCCATGTCTATCCCTGCTACTGCCTTCTTAACAGATGCTTTTAGCGAGTTCAAATTTCTATAGCGTTTAGCGTAGACTTTCTCCTCCAAAGCTTGCCAGATTTTATAATCCAGGCCAATTTTCATGTCTGATAATAATAATAATAATAATAACAATAATATATCTTTATTTCAGAACCAAACATGAGTATAACAGCAGTAAACACAACATGTAGGGAAGAAAACGTCAACAAATACATATAAACGCCCAAAAGGCATATAGGAGAACCCAATTTATACAATTTACAATTACATTATAAATCAGTAAAATCGGTAATGTGATAGCAGTTAAGCGATAACAAGTATTTCTTAATAGACTTTTTAAAAAATACAACGTTATTTATATTTTTTATGCTTGCTGGGAGTTTATTAAACAACTTGCAGCCCATGAAAGACAATTGTTTTTGAAACAAGCTTGTTTTGTGGGATGGAGGCAATAAATAATTTTTATTTCGCGTTTCATATAAATGAGAAACGCCAGTGTTGAAATAATTATTACGGTACTTAAAAACAAAACAAACGACTTCCATAATGTAAGCATCATAAAAAGTCAAAAGTTTATTCGATCTAAAAGTTTCTTTGCAAGATGTACGCCATCCTAAGTTAAACATAGTGCGTATAATCCTTTTTTGAAGCAAGCAAATTCGAAAGGCACTCGAGCTTAGTCCCCCGTGAATAGTTCCATATATCATTTTAGAAAAGAAATTACTATAATAGTAACTTTTTAAAATATGAAGACTACAACTGTTTTTCAAATTACTCATTGCATAACAAATTTTGCATAATGCTTTACATAAGTCATTAGCATGCGCATCCCATTTTAGATCTTCATCAATAAAGACGCCTAAAACTTTAGAAGAATTCACTAAGGTTACAAAATCGTTATTTAATACAAGGCCGTTCAAGTTATATCTAGATTTATTGTTATATAAAATAGTTTGAGTTTTACTCTTATTAATTACTAATTTATTAGTGAATGTCGATAAAGTCGATGTTATTCACCTGTAACCATCACTGAGTGCTTCTAGCCTTGCGAGCAGGCGCAGAGTCCTGCTGGAAGACCCAATCCTGGTTTATGGATAAGTTCTGGCTTAGAGGTTTTACCATCTTTTCCATGACCGTCTCTTGGTAGATTTAGGTACTGGTTTTCACTCCTTTCTCACAGAACTGAACTTCAGTTGGTCCGAAATAAAATACCCCTAACAAACCCATTGCAAGAACCATAAATAAACATATTTGGATATTCGAGATTTGAATAAACGTGTATTATTTCATAATACCTTTAAAAAATAAAATATATAATAAAATTGTAACGGAAGTAGACATTAAGTCGCTGTTCTCAATACATTGACATTAACAAGCTGACATTTGAAGGGTACAATTAACATAATGTGTGAAGGAAATATGTCTGTCAGGTGTATGTCAAAACAAATAAAAATTGGATAACAATGTTTGAGCTTATTTGTATTATTTTTTCGCGTAGAGTATACCCCAGGAATTTGGCGCGTTTCTCCTGACTCACCCTGTATAGTGATAATTATTGCTTCTACAATGAATACGCTTTTCCTAACATTTCCTGTATGTGCTTTTAATACATTAATGGAACACTACGCTGAAAGGAATCAATATTCATATGTTTATACAAGCCCGTAACGTGGCCACTGTGTTCCGTAGGCTCAAGCAAAAATTGTCATCGACCAACTGACGATCTTGCCCTGCCAGCTCCCGGACAAACATTGCTCGGTTGATATTAATTAGCACAGGCAAACATCGTATAACATTGTTTTGTTTACCATTGTTCGAGCAACGCATGGGTTAGCAATAAATCGTATACGAATGTAATATTAATCAGGCTTTTAGTTTACTGCTTTTGTAGAAAGTTAATCGCCCATAGTAAATGATTTTTTAAGTAAAATATAAGGCAAAAAGTAAATCTGAAGCGAAGCTATCTTTGCGGAGTCATCATTCATCAATAGAGCCCGGTAACTGGAGAGCAATCGCAGCAGCGGTGTGACTGTGTTCATGTGGGCGGGGAGGGCTGGACGATTATGATACGACACGACAAATCATCATCACTCAGTACAGTTTAGCATTGGATAGCGGATAGGGCGTGTTGATTTTATTGATATAGACGTAGTTATTAATTGTAGTTGTTATTTAGTGTAGTGTGTTTTGATTGTATTGATACAGACGCAGTTTTTAGTGAACATGTAGAAGGCTAAAAAGCAACCCTTTCAAGACATAGTAAATAAGTTTATTTCTGACTTTCCCGATTTGTTTTACAACGGGAGTGCGATAGTTTGTAAAGTGTGCAAAATACATTTGATGTCAAATAAGAAGTGGAACTGTACAAGGCACGTAAATTCCGCACAGCATAGAAAACGAAAATTGGGCATGCCACCGAGAAATGCATTTTTTTTAATGTAATTCTTATGTTAATAAACTGTAATTTGCCACTAGGCTTACTCGATAAACAACCGTTTAAGGACTTTTGGGACAAATACAA
This sequence comes from Dynastes maya, assembly GCA_029619315.2. NCBI lineage: Eukaryota > Metazoa > Arthropoda > Insecta > Coleoptera > Scarabaeidae > Dynastes > Dynastes maya. Next base: position 13,649,704 of record JAROYE020000003.1, on the reverse strand, counting down.
TCCCGAGTTGCGGTTGCCAACGGAAAAGACGGCACGTAAGCATGTTGCATTTGCACGCGATGACGTGGAAAAGAAAATGAAACGCATATTGAAAAAACAGTTTCTTTGGTTATCTGGTGACGAGACAACAGACTGTAAAAAATTCAATTGTAAATATTATGGTACGCATACTAGACCCGAATAAACCTACATTACCACTGTTACTAGCTAGCCGAAGACTACAAGAGTGTACTCCTGCAGCAATTACGAGGATTATACTTAGTACGTTGGAAAAATTTCAAATTTCAAAAGATAAAGTGTTGACGTTTATGAGCGATGGCGCAGCGATAATGCGTTCGATAGGCCGTTCTCTTCTTGAACATGGTTGCAAGTGTTTACATGTTACGTGTAAAGGGCGTGCTTTACATCTTGTGGCAGAAACCATTCGACAATGCTCTCCCAAGGTAGATGCATTAATAGCAAGCACAAAAAAGTATTTTTGTAATCTCCCAAACGCCCACGATAATTTCACACAGTGTCCTGGTATTCGTCAACCACCGGAGCCAATTCTTAGACATGGAGAACATGGTTGCAGGCAGCTTTTTATTATGCTGAACATTTCAAAATAATAAAAGCGGTTATTGCACAATTCAATCCTCCCGAAGCTGCAGCTATTAAGGAGAGCCAGTCGAAATTTTAAGATATTTTCGTTGAAACAGATTTAAAAAATATTCGTAGCCACTATAAAAGATTAGCTGACGCAATAGACCAATAACAAAATAGATCGTTATCATTATTGGAGTCTCTGCAATTTATGGACAGAGTGCATACACAGCTACTGACTATACATGACTCAAAATATAATCGCGTTTTAGAAAAGTTCGAGAGTGTGCTACGGAAAGACCCCGATTTTAGCGCACTAAAACAAATTTGTGATGGTGTATCGAATAATCCACTGACCAAGTACAAAGAGTATTTTAATCATGCATGTATAACATCGGTAGATGTTGAACGCTCTTTTTCAAAATATAAACTCATTTTCTCACCACGGCGAACATCGCTCATCGAGACAACTGTGGAAACACATCTAATACTGTCAACTTTTTGCCACTCTTATCCATATGATGTTAATACTGATAATGGTGCTTCTAGTTTTACTGTTCCGTAGCCAAGGCTGCTTAAAAGGGTGAGTGTTTCACTACACATATTATAATTATGTATTAGTTCTGTTATTTTTTTTCTATTTTCTTACTATTGTTTTTGTATATTAGGCAAGTACGGCTATGGCACGGCTCCCTGTTACCGGGCTCTATTCATCAGTGTACCGTGACCTTGGAATGCTTGTTAAATTGTTGATAAATTAATACTTCATTGTTACTTATTCTTTTTGTAATTACCAAATAAATTTGTCTACGAGCATCTTTAATTTAGGAATACGTTCTTAAAAAGACAAATAAGGTGACTTTTTCGCTTCATTAATTTTATTGACAGCTATTTGAGTTTTTTCAACGGTTTGTATCGAAATTTTGAAAAGAGCTTATTTACTTATAGCTCTTAGCGTAGAAATCAATCCGTCTGTGCGAGAGGTAAACATCGTTTGGTTCTACGATCGAGTGATCTAAAGCAAATCGTCGTACATATTTTTTGCCTAGCAGATAAGTTTTTATACTGACTTTGCAAAAACCTTTAATGGCATACAAATAGTCTTGTATGCTGCTGTTTTGCCTTATATGTTCTTTTTGCGATCATCGTAAGCTTTAATCGGCTCACCACTTCAATTACCAGTTTTTTTTTATGAACTTGGCCATTCAACATGGAGTCTTTTTTTACGTTTGGAAGCCTTCTTAAAAAGCTTTATGTCGCTTAAGTTTACTTTCACACATACGACATTTTGTCGTGGTCGTGCAGTGATCCTGTCGTGACAAAAGGGGTTTTTGTATTCACAAGACACGATTTTCTGTCGTGGTCGTGTCGTGAAAAAAGTTGCTTATATTATTAAATGAATCTTGCTTGGCAAGTGCGTGCACTACGATGGATGCAAGAAAACGACGATTATTGCTAGTAATGGTATGTCATTATCGTAAAAAAACTAGAAAATACTGTATTCGTCCACTTCTTGAAAAAAGACGTTCAGTGGGTGAATTTGTTACATTATATTATGATCTGCGAGAGGACAGAACCAATTTATCTATGTAGATATAGCCATGTTCTATTCGACAGCCTATATTATTCACAGAAATATACCCACTAAATTTTAAAGTTTTTGATTTTGTCGTATCAACGCTCGACATGTGCGTAAACATGAATAGGGTTGCTTATACCACTGCTGTCGTGTACGATACCGGGTTCGTGTAGTGGCAGTGTCCTTGCCGCGGTGCCACGACAGTCGTGTCGTGTCGTGAATTAAAATCGTGTCGTGTGAAAGCTTGCATTTAATACAATGCGTAACCACTATTCACAATATCGTCGTTGTCGTACACGTCCACGACAAAATGTCGTGTGTGTGAAAGCAGGGTAAGACGCCGTAGCTATTGAATGGAGTAAGATCTTGATTAGATTAGGTTTTTACGCAATTTATATTCGATGTAGATCTAAGGACATTTATATTTGAAATAAAAATCATAGCCAAGTTGAAGTAATATCCTGAATATTATCGAAATTATATTTGAGGGAAACTATGGGTAACTATGTATATCAATTGTACGAGAATAGTAAATTTTCAAAGAAATTTATTATATCAACTTTGTATACGAGGGAAACCCTAAAAATTTATGGAAAAATAAAAAAAAAACAGTTATTTTATAGAAAAAAAACACTTTTATTGTTTCTCAAAATATTCGCCTCTAAGCTTTAAACACTTTTGCATTCGAAGAAACCAGTTGTCCACTCGGAAGTGGGTATCTCAGAAACGTACCTTTTAAATGTTTCAGCGGCCTCTTCCGATGTTGAAAAACTCTCACCACGTACTTTGTGTTTGACAAAGGGGAACACGAAGAAGTTCTTAGGTTACAAGTCAGGCGAATACGGACAATAAGTCATTAGTTCAATGTTATTCTCCTTTAAATAGTCGACTGTGCGATGTACTGTGTGAGAGCTGGCGTTGTCTTGGTGAAGGATGGTGCGCCGATGTCTGTCGTTTTTTCTGATTTGGGCGAAGATTTCAAGTAAACAAATTGTTGTATACCAATCACTGTTTTTTGATGCTCAAGAGCAATGGTAGCAACTGGTCCAGTTTTACGGAAGAAAAAAGCAATAATTTTTTCTTTAAGTGCTTCGTGAACGAACAACTTCTGTTGGCTTTGGTTCACTTTGGAACACCCAAACAGTAGATTGTTGTTTTGTTTCTGGCTCGTACGAATATATCAAAGTTTCATCACCTGTTACGATACTGTATACGTTTGCAGAAGCACCGCGATTGAATTCCTTAAGCATTTTTTCGCACCAACTCACACGAAATTGTGTGGAATTCAACGACTGCAAAGCTTCTTCACTAATAAATGCTCATGTAAAATCGTTTGTATTTGACTTTTACCAATGTCCAAGGATGCTTCTATCTCTCGATATGTCACACGTCGATCCGCTTCAATCATTTCTCGCACAGCATTGATGTTAGCCGGAACAGCAGCAGTTAATGGACGACCTTCACGAAATTCGTCACTGAGACTAGTACGTCCACATTTAAATTCTGCAAACCAGTCATAAACTGTGGCTTTGGATGGTGCTTCATCATCGAAAGCAGAATGAAGTCGATCGATGCATTGTTGTTGAGTTAGGCCACATTTAAAATCGTAAAAAATCATCGCACGAAAATGTTTACGAGAAATTTCCATTTTTTCACTAAATTGATTTCATTGAAACGCTATTAAAACGAAACTACCCAGCCGATTGTTTTTCTGTCATTAGTGTTTATCATACTAAATGTCAAATTTGAAGAAAGTCATATTGTAACATACGGCAAATGCCATCTAGTAATTTCCGGAAATTTTTAGGGTTCCCCTCGTGTGTGGTTTTAAGGTTTGTGAAAAAATAAAGTAAAATAAATCAAAAAAACCTTAGGAGCAAGTATACAGAGTGATTCAAACTAGCGGGCTACTATTGCTACGAGGATGGATCTAATACGAATGCAAGTTGATAATGATTTATTAAGGAAGTCTGACAAGGGAACACCGGCAACCCGCACTTCTCGATTTCGATGAAACTGCACAGACTGAAAGAGTACCTTGGTATAAGAACACAATTTTTCTCTTACCTAGCGTATCTCGCCGATTTGGGGGTACAGCCCCCTCCAAAGATTCTTGTTTTTTTATTTGTGTAAATATCTCGGAAATTATAACAGATATATTTTTCTTTTTAGAATATAATTTGAAGTAAATTACATAGTCCCAAGGATGACGCGAATTATTTTCGGAAAAAATTTATAACGCGGGACCAGGGACCCCCCCCCCCCCCCCTTTTCAATTTTTTTTTCTTTATTTTTCACAAATAAACAAAGTGTATTACGTAGTCTAAAGGATGGCAAGAATTATTTTCGGGAAAAATTAATAACGGGGGCCCGGGTACCACGTAATCTCTTTTTTTTAATTTTTTTTTTTTATTTTTCACAAATAAAGTATACTACATAGTCTAAAGGATGGCGCGAATTATTTTCGGGAAAAATTAATGACGGGCGACCGGGTACCCCATACCCCCATTTTTTTTACATTTTTATATTTTATTTTTTCACAAATAGAGTCGGTTTTATGTAGAATATGTATGTGGTCAAATTGAGACAGTTAATAATAAAGATATTAAAAGACGTTAATAAAACTTTACATGTCATTGATTGACGTACATAGATAATTGTCGTTTTAAATGGACATATATTAATGAATTAGTTCGAAAAGGTTTCCAAAAAATGCCATAAAATAATCCGATTGAGGTGGATTAATTATAAGTGCTTACAGTAGATACCGATATACTAAAACTAGATTGCTCGTGTCACGTATACAGTTATCTGAAGCTTATATAAGGTGGCCGTTTCAAATAATATGTCAGAAGTATTCTTTCGTGCAGTGTAAATTTGTAGTTTGGCATTATGGCAGCGATTAATGTTAGTTACTTGCAACGTTTCAAGTAGCCAACATCGCAATAATTCCTTTGACGTCTGAAGAGCTTGAATTGCATGATGCGTTGAAGGAGATGATTGTAGGTGCCCAACAAGAAAACATGTTCTCTTTTGAATATGTCACAGGATTGGAGTTTGAACGATTAGAAGAACCACATGAAGCGCAATTTGTGGAAGATGAAGAAGACAATTATGACCAGCGTGGTAAATTTACACAAAAATTTTTATAAGTGCAGACCATTACCTCGGAATGTAATCAGAAATCATGCGCAATTCTACCAATATACCAAAACACCAATGATACCGTATTTCAATTTAGCACATCCAAGCTTCCATAAATTTTCCACGGCCTCCTAATCAAAAGTAATTCCCGCAATATAACAAACAACGTTCGACATGTGCCCTCTCTGCGTCACCGAGCATGCACGGTTCGTTTCCGGAGATTTACATGAAAGGGTAAATCCATCTGATTGTAATTTATGACATCTGAACAATTATATAACAAATTCCCCCGCTCGTAAAACAGCGAGCGCTCTAGCGCACCTCCACCGCATATAATACGTAGATATAAACGGATGCGACACCGGAGTATTTTGTTTATGAGATCGGACATTTCAACTCGGCGCGAAACGGCCGCAATAATTCACGTTTAATTTAAGCTGCCTTCTCGCCGTAAAATAATCCACTTAATTCGGAACTAAATGCATTTGCCGATTCCAGATTATGGTTTACGTTAGGTATACCTACGTTGCTTTCGAAACGTTAAATGCGTTGGACCGAATTAATCTCGCAACCAATTGATTCGGCCCCGGTCTCAAAATGTAATATAACTTTGCGGCTGACTCCCGTTATGCGTCCATAAACGTGTAGGGTGTACAATGTAGGGCATGTTAAATAGGAAAAATGGCAATCGGGAAAGGATATTTTTTAAATAAGGTCCGTTTTTTAATAAGAAGAAAAATACTGTAAATATCATTAAAATATATTTTTTCCATATTCTACATGCTTTTGTCTACTTGTTTACATAATTTCCATTTTTGTTCAAGCATTTGTCATACCACTCAACAAGTTTTTTAATTCCCACGTCAAATAAATCTGCCGCTTGTGAAGAAGATTCGTCGTCGTAGAACCGTTGACCACCAAGGAAGTCCTTTAAATACCGAAACAAGTGAAAATCACAGGGTGCAGGGTCTGGACTGTAAGGTGGACAATGCAAGGCCACGTATTTCTGCAAACACAAGATCTTATCAGGTCTTTTGGATGGGAACTGGATCAAAAAAAACAATACCAGTTTCTATCAGTTCGATTTCTTCTTTTGGATGGGAAAACGCGTGCAGAAATCAAACAACAGATAGCAAGAAAGATGCTCATTTAATTGCCTATGTTCGATTTTATGATAGTAAAACTACTTTTCTGCAAACCAATAGAACTCACAGCAACAGCACTTGCATTATTTGCTATCTTAAATGATTTTGTAAAAGAGTGGAAAGATTGCGACGAAATATGCACCGATGGTGTTCATACAACGTCTGAAAGATTCCAAAATATACAAGCAATTATGAAACAAAAATCTCCACAGTGTGTCTGGGCACATTATATGATCTACGGAGAAGTTCTGGCTTCGAAAGAAATGAGTCCTGATCTGAATATTGTACTAGCGACGGTTGTAAGGGTAGTAAATTATATAAAAATGAGGCCCTTAAAACCAAGAATATTTTCTGCACATTGTAAAGACATGGGTGCAGTATACGAGACAAGATAGTTATCACGTGGGAGATTTTTGCAACGTGTTTATGAATTAAGAGATGATTTACTTGTGATGAAATTGAACTACTTGGTGGACACATTCGAAAAATTAAATACCTTAAATCTTCAATTCCAAGGAGCAAACACACGAATGATAAAGTTAATGCTTTTTGTAGAAAAATGGAATTATGAAGTTGAAATGTAGAGCAAAAGTACCTAGAAATGTTCGCAAAAACATTGGAGGAATGTGTTAGAACTTACAAGGCTCGAGAACAACATGTGAAAATTGTTTTTGTAACCCTTAGAAATCATTTAGCCATGCTGGCAGAGAATTTGAAATAGTATTTTTTTGCTGACAACAACTTGGTAAGAAATTATGAGTGGGTTAGGAATCTATTTCAAAATACTCCCGAATGCCTCTCAACTGCTGAAGAAGATATCTTCATAGACTTCGCTGTAAGTGGCGAAATCAAAAGACAATTTAGTAATAAATGAAGTAGAATTTTCTGCACTGAAACCGAGAGCATTTCGTATACTATTACCATTTTTAATATCCTACCTTTGGGAAACCGGATTTTCTGCGGTGGTTGCTTTAAAGACAAAATGTAGACCTCAGCTAAATATAGAAAAAGAACTGAGAGTGTCAATTTCTAATATTAAACCTTTTTCGAAAAACTTGGCTCTGCAAGACAGCACACCTTACAGTCCAGAGGTTGCATCCAGTGATTTTCACTTGTTTCGGTACTTAAAGGAGTTCCTTGGTGGTCAACGGTTCAACGACGATGAAGATGTGAAAACTGCAATCCTGGATTGGGCTTCTTCACAGGCGGCAGATTTCTTTGATATCAGAATTAAAAAACTTAAGCGGTATGACAAATGTTTGAACAAAAATAAAAAGTATGTGGAAAAGTAGATAACAGTATGTAGAATATGGAAAAAATATATCTTAATGGTATTTACAGTATTTTTCTTCTTTTTAAAAAACGGACCTTATTTAAAAAATACCCCTCGTAAAACGTGTGTTTTGTGTCAGTCGATGCAAAAATATCCCAATCGAGAAGTGTTTTACAGCCATGCCATTTTACGACATTTATATTGATTTTCTAGGAACTTTCAATGGTAAATATTGTCTTATTGTACTAGACGCGTTTTCAACATGGTTGGAGGTATTTGCCATGACTAACGTAGCATCAACCGTAACAATCGATAAATTTCGAAATTTGTTTTCACAATTTTGAATTCCTATAACACTTTGCTCCGATAATGGTCGACAATTTATGTTGGCAGAATTTCAAGATTCAACAGAATGTGTCCAGTCCCGCATACCACCCAGCTTCTAACGGTGCTACTGAAAATAGCGTTAAGGGGACAGTAGATTTTTAATGACATGGGATTATGGAACACTATGTTGCAGGTGAATCACCCTCTCGTTTATTTTTAGGAAGACGGATTAGATCTAGATACGATTTACTTAAACCCGATAATCATACAAGTTCTTCAAAAACTAAAACATTTTCTCAAGCTAAAGATAATTTAATAAAAACTCAAAACCGTAATATCAACAATTTTTTGTGGTAGCAGAGAGGAGGCATTCATTGTAAAATACCATTTAATGATCTGTACCATCTCTGCGGTTGTATAAACTAACATATATATATATTATCAAAATCCCCTTCTACCAGAATCTGGTGTCGGGTGTAATAAACTGACATAATATATTCAAAATCCACGATCTTTTGTTAAAACCTTACGAGCGTACAGAAAGACAAAGAGTGCGTCAGATAGGCTACAGCAGTTGCCCGCGGCGATGCTGGCCGGCGGGGATAAATGCAAGTATGCCAGATCGCGCTACGTACAATATCTCTCGAACCCCGGTGAAATGTGGACCAACGTGTATACATATACTTTATACTAAGGCTTTTTGTGTGATATCGTGTTAATGTTTAGCAGTATACATAGGTCAAGCGTTGTTACTGAATGGTTCTACTAATATTTAATATATAAAAAGGGTAGGGCATAAACCCCCCTCCCCTACCCCCGTCTTAGTACATTATTTATTACTAGAGTAACCAAAACTTGCGGACTCGCATAGGCGTCGGTATTACGGGTTAATATAAGAATACGAAAATTCATAAATAAACTTACTTGCTAATTATTCAACAAATTAGAGGCATCAGGATGTGAACTACTGTAAACTTGCATCATTGCATATGTTTCCACAGTTACTTCTTTAAACCTTGTGCGTCGACAAGAAAAAATATTCTTATACATAGAAAACGATCTCTCCACATCTAAGGAAGTTACATTTGCATGTAGAAACTGTTTTTCAAAATCACTTAAAAGTTCACTATTCTTACACTTATTATAAACGGCCTCTAAGGCATTAAAATCGGGATTTTTCCTTAAAACATCTGCCAACTTTTGACTAGCGCATAATCATGGCGTATCATTTAATGTGTGTAATTTATTTTTACACTCTCCACTATGTATAATGATTCCTGCAATGACAATTCAGTACATTGTAGTTTTCTGATGGCATCTAGTAATACTATATAATAGGTACATATTGTTGTTAAATCTTCTAAAAGTTGAGGAATTTGAAATTCTCTTTGACTTTCTCTAATTGCTTTGGATTCATTCCGATTAAATCGCATTATAACAGATTGAATTTGTTGAAAATGGATCAAATAGAAAGAAGCTGCTGTTAGCCAATTACCCCATCGCGTTAAAATTGGTTCAAGAGGTTCTCGAATACCTGGACAAAATTTACGAAATTCTTTTAAACGTTCGACTAATCTCTGCAACAGCTCAATCGGTACTAAAACGAAATCTCTCTCAGCGCGGTTTAACATGATATATATTCAAGGTCGACACTACATGCTTCTCTACCGGTTTAGTTTATTTATGAATTTTTCGTATTCTTATATTAACCCGTAATACCGACGCCTATGCGAGTCCGCAAGTTTAGGTTACTCTATTTATTACGAACATCCCGGATTCTAAGTTGTCCTTGCGCATGTAGCTCTTGTTGTTCTCGTAGAGGCTTTTGATTGCACCTGTTAACTGTGGGTCAATGTTTCTGTGCTGTAGACTCTCCCATATTGCTTCCAAGGCCACTCTATCAAACGCTTTCTCGATGTCTAGGAATGCCTACATGTACTATTGAACTAAAATATTTTCAATTACCTAAGACTTCCGATTATACCGGAAGTAGCTGTCACCCCATATATTATCACGTTTTTGAATTCCTAGTTCAATTTTAAGGTTTGTTTGATCAAACAACTACGTTGCTACTTCTAACCATCTTTGAAATATTCGCATATTTAAATATTTTTGACAAATGGACTAGTGCGTGTGAACTTTATAATATATGTCAAAGTGTTTAACTTGGAAAATTGAAACTTTGCAAAACTATTGACCGTATAGGGTAGGATTAGAAACCGAATGAATTTTTCGAAAACATTATACAGCGTGTCCGAAAATTACGTTTAAACTTTCAAGTGGAAAATGTGTCAAAGTTTATGTTTTTTTTTAATACAACTCGCTATTTTTCTCTTTCTTAACAAATTGTTTTTATAAAAAAACAAAAAAGTGCAATACGCACATAAAACGGATATTTTTCAGGATATTTGGGAAAACGTGTATTCTAACACAATTTTCGTCTAAAGAAAGAATACAGACACGTAAGAAATGAACGTTTAACACTACTTAACCTAAAATTTTCCTTAAGTGCCTTCATAATCCCTTCTACAAGTTCCTTGGATAATATCTTTGGCTGTTTTAAACATTTGCTTCCACACATGCTACCCTTTAAATTAATTACTTGTTAAATAGTTGAAGCTCCTCCGATGCACATCCCTATTTTACCTAAAAAATTATGATACATGAAAGTAGAAATTGCTGTAATCTTCAATAATATACCGAAGAATGTTTTTACTTTGTTATAACAAATAATTACAAAAATGTTCCCATTTAAATAGTCTTATATTGTACGTTATCCTGCAGCACTGCAGTTTTCCAGTGTGAAACTTTACGACTGCTTTCCGTCTCTGCTTAACGCCGAGTCGTACAACCGGATTTCCTCGTTTTTTCCCCCTATTTTATTTATTTCGCTACGGTGCAGAGATGTGGTGCAGTGATAGAGATCTAAAGGAAGAGACGCGCTAGTACCGCCGCTATTATGTTCCATTGCCACTTTTAAGGGGATACAATCGACTTGATCAATTGTTACCGAGCTTATTTAACTCGACTCGTTTGCTTTTCAAAGCGGTGGTGCGGCAATTGGACGTACGGATATTACGAAGAGACCGGTTTTCGACGATGGCAGTCAGCGAACTGCTTCCGTCCTCAACGTAACGAGAGCTCTAGTTCTTTAAGCTCTTGTAATTATACGATCGAGCAAACTGGACGCTGTTATTTACAGCGAAAACGGTGTCTAGGCGGAGGCATTCACGATGATCGCCCCCTACGTAAGCAAGTTTTATCTTCAAAAGATATTATCAATTTCGTAGCTCCCTTGTTTAAAGAAGAAATAAGTAAAAATTCATACTTCTACTAGGACACTATGAAATTGCACGCATATTGGCTAATAATTACGATTTTATCTCTAATAATTATTTAGCACTTTAGGATCGCACTATATAAAATTTGTGGTATTGTCCGAGGATTTAAGAAGTAGTAATAGTAGCAATGCACACGTGATAGATCTTCAAATTAACCAAATGTTTTTAAAGGTTTTTTTTTCTATAAACTTGGATACAACGCCCAAATGCAGGATTCGCGCTTAAGTGTAAATATCTGTTTTACTTTCAATGTTAGACATATGCATCATTATACAAAAACGTTAAAGATATAAATTTTCTATACGGTGGTTACATCAAAAATATACGCTGCTATTTAAAAAAATGACGTTTCTGGTGTTTGAATTTGGCAATGTTTGGTGTTGAATATTGACCACCCTGTATATTTCAAATATCCGATTTAATTCCTTAAAAATTTACCTTAGAATGTATTTGCATTTCGGATTTTTTTATGGAAACAGATATACACTCAAAGACAAAAATATTGCATATTTTATTTTCGGCCTTTATAGTTTTTCCTTTAAAACTTTTGTGATTTTTGTTGCTAAATCTTGTACACTGGAGTGTTTTACGTTATTGATAATGAAATAAATTACATATAGAAGATATATAGCAAATTCGTGGAGGAATTTTTAACACAATTTGTTTTTGGCCAAAAACGTTTAATTGGAAAAATCAGTATTAATTATCCATAAACATAATAACAACGCAACATAATAACACTTTAATACTTAGTACTCTCTTCTTTTGCTGTAACGATATCCTGCATCCTCCTAATCATGCTGCGCAAAAGATCTTTGATGATTTTTTGAGGAATTCGATTCCATTCTGGCAGCGCAGCAATTTTTAATTCTATATTTCTTTTTAGAATATCCCGTATATGTTTTATAGGATTTGCGTCAGGACTATTTGCTGGCCACTTAAGCGCCGTAACCGCGACATCCTCAAGGTACTGGATCACTGTCCTTGCGGCATGGGCTCGGACATTATCATGCATTAGCATAAAATTATCATAGCCGATAAAGCCCGCATAAGGTAAAATATGTTCTTCAAGGACGTTGTGTATGAACCAGTCAGCATTCATTCTTAAATTTACATCAATGAGTTCCGTGCGACTCTCCCAGCTAATGCCGCCCCATAACATAAAGGAACCGCCACCAAAGCTAAGATTTTGTGCAAGATTGCATTCTGCGAAACGTTCTCCTGACTTTTTGTTTACACCACTACGTCCATCAGGCTTCCATAATTGTATTCTTGTTTCGTCTGTAAAATGAATCTTTCCACATTTATGTTCATTTCAGTTAGCATGAGCTCTTGCAAATTCTAGAAGTCGAATTTTGTGACGTGGGAGAAGCCAATGAACTCTGGCAGGACGTTTTGGATTTAAATCGATCTCTTTAAGTCTCCTCATTACTGTTTTGACAGATATATTGACTTGTCTCGTATTCAATAATTCATTTCTAAGATACGGTGCCGTAACTGCGCGATTTCGTAAAGATTAAAGTCTCAAGTATTGGTCATCTCTTGGCATTGTACATCTTTTACGTCCTTGACCACAACGCTTTTTGTATTCTCCAGTCTCATTGTGCCGTCTTACTATACGAGAGACAGTCGATTTTTAATCTCCGTGCAATATCTTCTTGTCTGTACCCTTCATTGGCTAAACAAACAATTTTAACACAATTTATAACACTTCAATGAGGCATCTCGTTAACCGAAACTACGCACTTGTACATTAAAACTCTGGAAATGTCATTCAGACAACATTGACTGGAGATCAAATCAGTGTCTTGGTCTCCAAGGCAGATTACGTTAATTTATAACGTTTTATCGTTATCTCTTATTCACTCATAAAAGGCTATATTAAAATATTCTCTTTTTTTATAACAAATTACATAATACGTAGAACACTCCAGTGTAAAAGATTTAGCAATAGAAATCACAAAAGTTTTAAAGAAAAAAATAATAAAGACCTATTAACATATGCAATATTTTTGTCTGTGAGTATATATAAATTTTGGCGATTGTGGACAAAATTACAAGTATCTCAAAATCTATTAGAAACAGATATATCAAATCTATTGTAATGTTCAAAATTTACGATAACTATAGCCCCCGCTGTCAACCTCTGAACGAGTAGGATGGTCAGACTAGACACTCGTTTGTAATTAATCCTTTCAGTCATGTTGTCCCTCATGAGGGACACTGATTTTCTATACCCCTAATGGTTCAAATTGTACACTATATTCGTTTCTTCACCATGTCCCTCCTGAGAGACATTCATTTGAAAGCTTCTAGCAACAGCGCCACCTATCAGCCGATCGTCAAAATAATTATAGAAATTTGTTTTCTTTACTATGTTCGCATACTGTTGTGACAGGTACTGTAAGAGGGGTAAAATATATTTTTAAAAACCTTTTACATATTATCAAAGGTAAGTTGAAACTTAATCTCTTACTATAAAATTATAACTAACCGTGATAATTACAATAAAATTCTACGTATTAGTGTCTAATTTGTATATCCCCATACAGGGACAAAGATACTATAGCACTATTTTGCAAAACTATTAAAGGTTATTATTTTCTTGTGGATTCTTATGTTATTTGTCATAATTTTCAGTCATGTCGAAAGGCTTAACAGAAGAAGAACTTCTTATGAGAGATGATGACTCCGTTATTGGGAATTTATCCTGTGATGAAGATGACGGATGATACGAGGCTGATGACATTATTTCTGGAAAATGATGAAGAGGTCTTAGAAGAAGACACTGAGCAAGTAGCAGAATTCAGCGAGAACAACAATGCCACAACTTCTATCCATGAAAAAGTGAGAATGTTCTATAAAGAACACAGTCTCGCAGAAAAAAATATATTGTCTGGAACGAAAATGTGCTTTATCAAGCAAAACATGTGAAGTGGATTACATCCAAAACAGAAGAAATTTCAGATTTACCAAAACCAATCAATTTTTTTGAAAAATACGTTCCAGATAGTATTTTTCATCAGCTGGTGGAAATGACTAATTTATATGCTATCCAACAAAATATTTGAAGATTTTCACCTGCAACCGTTCAAGAAATAAAAAAATTATTTAGCATCAACGTCATAACGGGAAATTTGAAAACTCCACGTAATAGGTTATATTGGAACGCTACGCTGGGTATACGAATAATAAATGAAAATATGACCTTTAATCCTTTTTAAATTGGGGAATCTTCCTTTGTAGTCCAAGTTAAATTAGGAACAAGGAAATTGACATCGATTTAATTGACTTAATCTCATCCTCTTACGTCTCTGCTTTTCTCCATTTCTCAATTTAGTCTACTCTTCTTTTTTCGTTCGTTTTCCAAATCCGTGTCAGAAGTTAGACATAATTTGTCATCGGCAATAAAACTCCTAACAAATTAGATTCCGTAATTAAAACGTGAACTTCCTCTATCCGCAATCGCGACGACCACGACGACATCGCCATCTCTCGGATTTATATTAAAAGTGAAGAGATGAGAGATTTTACGCGATCGTCGTCCTCGACGTGGGACGAGGAGGAGGAGGATGCCTTTAGTCTTTCGCCCGTAGTCAGCCGTTATCGCGCGAATATATCTATCCTTTCAAATTTGAAAACTTCTGATTCCGAAATTACAACCGCAGGGACGCTATTGTAAAAATATGTTCGCCGACTTGAACGCAAAGTTTTATGAACTAACGTAATAATAACCGGGGCAGATAACTTTACCGGGTTTCTAGAATAATCCCTGTATTCCATTACCATACCGGCGAGAGATAAGATTTTGCAACAAAGACGGGAAACTTTTGATACGTTAAGATGCAAGTAAAACGGAATTGTGGTAATAGTGTTATGTACAGTTCCGGTCTAAAGTGTCCCAGGACAAATTTTATTTATTTACTTGCATTTTAATAATGAAACCCTTTAATAATAATTTTTTTTTGACGTGGTTTTATGGTTTCATTGATAATCCAATCAATTTAATTATAGTGATATTAGCTCTATCACTAGGGTAATCTGAAAAGTTTCAAGCCTCAACATGCAGATGGCGATACTCATCAAACGTATTCTAGTAGCAAAATTGCGCATGCGTTGAAAGATACTTTTGAACATTTCAGCCATCTTCGACGCTCAGTTGTTGTTTAACAGTCGTTTGTGTAAGTATTTCTGTAAAAATGGAAAAAAAATTGGAAAAACCGCCACTAAATTCTTGCATTTGAAAAGCAATACGCCTACGCAAATTAAAGGCGAGATGGCGACTGTTTACGGGGACTATACACCATCAATTACCACAGTGAAATTTTTGCCAGCGAATCTAAACGTGGTCGTACCAGCTTGGTTAACGATGAACGTTCGGGGCGAAGAAAAATCGCAACCACTACCGATGACATCGGAAAAGTTCACTAAATGGTGCTAGACGACTGTCGAATTAAGGTTAGAGGGATAGCAGAGGCTGTGGACATCGCGAAAGAACGTTTTTGTCATATATTGACTGCAGATTTGGGCATGAAAAAGCTAACTCCACATTGGATGCCGCGCTTGCTCTATCAAGACCAAAAACGCATTTAAATTAACATTTCCAAAGCCCTATCGAAGCAGTTTCAGCGAAATAAGTCGGATTGATAAGTGCAGATGAAATTCGGACCTTAAAATTGAACCAGGACCCGCATTCTTCAGCTCAGTAATGGTTAGAAATGTCCTGTTAAAAAATAGTGTTGTTTGCAACTGATGGCGAGACAATTGTAACATAACAGACATGTGTAACATAAACGAAGTTCAATTTCAGCTTCTTTTAGTTACCATTCTAAGTAACATTTTAAAACTCCATATCCTGTCAGTGAATTCGCCAACATTTTGAGATACCTCTTACTTGTAACGTAATCGTAGTAAACGAGGTGAAAGATTCAACAAATGCTGACATAACTCTACGATGTCAATGCATTAGAAAATAATGTCCGCATATTGAATTTCAGCATCAACAATCGAAGAATTACTATACAGTTAGATATAACAAGTACATAGATGTAAGACAACACATGTACATATACCTAAATAAAACACCTTAAAATGGGTTGTTGAAACATTTTGATAATTCATTGCCTGTCTGGATAATGCGTCCATTTCAACTGAGACCTGGCCTTATCTTTGCTGCCCTTGTCGAAGTTGATATTCAATTAAGGTGTTCTTTCCTTGGTTTTTCTCCAGTTTTTTAATATCATTTGAGGTGGCTCTTCTCCAGACTATAACAGGACTGCGGTCTAGTTAGAAACTCTTCTACGAGGGGAGATTTTTGTATTATCTACATAGACATTAAATAAATAATTAACGTTGGTTACTTTTCGCTGTCAAATAGCTGTGACATTTTGATACAAACGGATCAAGTTTAATCACTGAAATGTGGAAATTAATTTCAACATTTCACCGATTAGAGTATCTTTAATTAGAGACTCTCATCCATACTAGTATTCACTATCGTCGTATATATACGACAATTTCAAATACATCTGCCAATTTCCACCGAGGTACGCTGATGAGCCGCAAAACGGCGAAACGCACGTTCGTACCTGATGGTTGTTGGTAGTTGGTTTCATTATTATTTGATCAAATTTGTTTATATTCAAAAGGTTTTTATAAAGGTTTAGTAAACAAAAGTGTTCTTAGCGAAGAGGGAAGGTAGACTAAAAAATGTTTATAACAGGATGTTTTGGGGCAAACAACTTCGATGGGGCAGGGAATCAATTCGAGGTAACCTAAGATGCGGAAGGCCTGTTGGAGCAAGAACCAACTAAAACATCAAGAAAGTTGAGAATCCGGTCATAGCGGTTAAAGATATCAGTTGCTGCAGTTTTAAAAATGTTAGATGAAAATTAGGAATGGAAACTATATAACGTATTACCATCCGAGCCGAAAATATTATATATTGAAATAATTGGAGTGTTATAGCATACATGAATTTGTCTCGGTCTATAAATAAACATATGCGTCCCTGTTCCATGCGCTTTGCGAAGTCTGTCTTTTTTTATTACGTTTGCAATTACAAATAAAGTTACATTATTATTATTAAACTACCAGCACTTCCGAAATTGCTTATTATTATTATTATAGCTCTCTGTGCATTCTTGGACGTAAAGGATGCTTTTGACAACACCTCCTTCGAGAGCACTCAGAGAACAACTTCTGCCAAAGGTTTTCACCCATCGTCTACAAAATGGATTAAAGCCATACTTCAAAATCGACGAATAAGCGCTAGGCTGGGATCCGAAACGACAACGATTACAGCTAACAGAGGCTGCCCCCAAGGAGGGGTCCTGTCACCTCTACTCACTTTGGATTCTGAAATTGCTTACTCCTGAAGAAAGACTGTGTTGCCAACAAATTTGTGAGAAAAACTTCTAGGCATTGGCTGACGACAACGATCTTTTTTCGAAAATTGTAACGGGTGATGAGAGGTGGGTATATTACTGGAACTCACCGTCAAAAGAAGAATCCATGTAATGGATTCTTAACGCTAGAACGGCCAGTTCTTTTGCAACGTGTAAAGATAATTCTGACTAAATAGGTATGATTTACATTATTATTATCACTTGCATAAAGATGTTTTCTATCTACGAAATAAAAAAATTAACAACAAAATTTGATTTTCATTTACACGTAGAGCAAACAGCAGAAGTGAATTTGCCACTACCAAACAGGGAAAAGTTCTGTTGCCTAATGTTGGATGAAATATCTCTTCAACCAAGTTTACACTTGTCACCATATCAAGATGTAACTCAAGGTTTTGTTGATTTTGGAGAAGCAAGACAACTAAAAATTGCTGACCATGCCTTGATGTTTTTTATTCAAGATATATACAAGGAAACTGGAAACAGCCCTTATATTTCATTTTCTCGGAACATGCAACCCCAAGTGTACACTCGGTTGTATCCGCAGCCTATTATTCTGACTAAGCTCACATTTTATATGTATATTTTTTTGACAAGGCACACATTTACAGTTGTAAATCCTTATGCCAATAAAATTATCTATCTATCTATCTATTATGCATGGGCTTAATTCCTTTGGAAACACTTTGCGATCAGGGAACATAACAATAAATAATAATAATAATAATAAACTTTATTCGCCCAACAGGAGACCCCAATTACAGGACGAAATAATAATACGAATACATGTGCACATAATACAAAGAGAAAAATAAAATATAATACTTAATAAAAGATAACTGAAAAGTAATAGAAAAAAATATATATATACTCCACCGATTAATGCATCGCGTCACCGACAAAAATATCTGTATAACATTTATTTGCATTCACACACATGTTTTGAACTGTCGATTTCAGCAGCACAATAGTTCTTGCAGCTAAAGGCCGAAACGATTGAACACTACGCGAAGACAAACGAGGAACGTTTAAATTTATTTTTGACAGCAGATATACGCAATCTATTTGATAAGTTTGTAGAGGAACCGCGCACTGCAAATTTGCCTTCTTTCCGAAATACTCCGGACCGCAAATCGTTCCAATAATGTGGCATAGTCTATACCCCTCACCGGATATATACCGTCGATCCTAAAAGATAGGAATTTCAGGAACCTTCGCTGTACTCTCTCAATAGAATCCTCGTAGGATTGATAGTAAGGATACCATACAATGGAAGCATACTCTAGCCGACTTAAGACAAATGCTCTATACAGCGTTTTCAGAAGATGTTGATTCGTGAAGTATTTCGAAGATCGTATGATGAATCCTAACATGGCTGCAGCCGAGAAACACGTCTGCGAAACATGCTGTTTAAAGGATAGTTGACTATCAAGGATAACTCCTAGGTCTTTTATGGTCTTGCTTCTCTGCAGCGGGTAACCGCTTAAACTGTACGTAGTACGCAAGCCTTTTATTTTGCGAGTATATGTTACATACGTGCATTTTGCTTCATTTAACATAAGACTATTTTCTTGGCACCAGTGAAATACGTAATCAATACTCATTTGCAGATTAACCATATCATTAATGGAATCAATTCTTGCGTACACCTTTACATCACCTGCATAAGCTAGGGTATCACAGGTCAACGTTTCCAGCAGATCGTCGAGGAAAAGCATAAAGAGCAAAAGTCCTAAATTGGATCCTTGTGGAACACCTGACGTAATAGCATATTCACATATAAAACCATGTTGCTTCGCAGATGTATACGGCTGTACATTGTTGAATATAGAAAAATATAAAAGTTGTTCATATACATTGGCGAAATTAGATAAAATAGATATAGGACGATAGTCACATCAGTGCTGCTTCCCTTTTTAAGAACTGGCGTAACTCTTGCTCGTTTCCAGCGCCTAGGAAAGGTAGAAGATCTCAAAGAAATGTTGACAAGAAGCAAGAGTGGTTTGACAAGTACTATGCGTGCTTCTTTCACTAAAAAACTAGAGATGAGGTCATCACCAGCTGTGTCCGTATTTGCTAGGTGACTCATTATAGTTAGCAGGTCAGTCTTACTCACAGGAATCTTTCTAAAGACAAAATTAAAATATTAGCTAATAATTGGAGATTAAAACATAAATAAGTTTTCCCTTAATCTTTGTACGACTACACCAGCTACGAACTTACTTATCATCTTACAATTAATTCTTACAATAACAGTTTCTGTAATTTTAGTAAATAGCAGCATTTTGTCTTTTCTCTCAAAATTGCACCTGCATATCTCCATTATACCTTCATATATTCCCATACCTCCTTTATTTGTCGATTCTGGTCATGCTCCTTCAATAAAATCCCTCTTAATGCGTATATCTGTTACAAAAATATTAACTCGCACCGTAGCACTTTGTCTAAATCTAATAACACACAGGGTTTCTTTCGGGAAGGCGATAAAAATCTCTTAGTGGGAAAAATATCAGGTTACGAGAAGCCATATGCTTTGTTCGATCGTGTAAATTCTCCCTTCTCTCTATAATTCAGAGGCAATTAAGGAGAGGTCATTTTTCTTAGTTTGCCACAGGGTAACAACTTCGGGCGAACTTCACGCGGACTCACATATAACAATGCTGTTGTAGAATACGTTTTCGGCTGCTTTGCGCCGCCACATCATCGGCATATATGGTAATTTATTTACCCTCTCGTGTATGGAGAAATATAATAATGGGGTTGAGATTTCAGGAAAAGTCTATGACGGCTTATCAGATACAGGTAACGACATTACTATACGATTAGGCGTTCAATTTCTATGCCAAAAGAATAGGCCGGTGGCGGCGAAATGTAATGCAAATATTATGCAAATTAATATATCGATTATTCCCTGTCCATTCAACGGAAAGATATTAATAGGGGTTCAGCCGGCTAGAGGATTCCAGTGTAATGTAGTGAACAGGATCATTACGCTACCACGGTTTATTCTGTATAATTAATACCCTCTGGTCGAAAACTCCACACAGTGTATTAATTAAGCCATGCAAACGAAGACGGTGTTGGAATAGAAAATCCAATACGAAAGGCTGATGGAGAAATGTATTTTATTTTATTTTATTTTCGGGAAAAGGTTGTACGAGCGCAACGTAGGGCGTGTCCGTCTAGTCTGCGAGTGGAACATAATCAGCTCAGGTTCTAGCTTGTCCAAGCTCCGTTGCGCCAGAGTTGGACATGGGCGAGGCCTACATTATATATATTACGACTCGAAGAGTAGTAGTTTTTAGCAGCTAGCATGTCTCAGGTGACGAAAATTGAAGGGCATACTCCTAATCACCTTAAACAACACTTAGACAGCGTTTATGGTGATTTATCTCCTTCATATTTCACTGTAAAAAAGTGGGCAAGATGTCTCCGTTTGGGACAAGAATCCCTTGATGATGATTAGTACCCCGATCTGCCAATTGAACTAATAACACCCCAAAACATTTCAATTATTGAAGAAATGGTATTAGCAGAGTGAAAGAAGCAGCAGTGATGTCTAACATTTCTGAAACAAGTATTAGCCGAATTATCCATAACCATTTGGAATGAATGAGATTAGTGCAAGGTGGGTAACGCATTGTCTTTTTGCCCTCCAACGTGAACGTCGGGTCGAATGTGCGCGCTCGTCTAATGTCACAGCAGATGAAACAATAGTTCCCAGAAAGGCGAAAGAAACATTTTGAGGGAAAAACTTTAGAAGGGTGCAGAATTATTAATTGATCGTTGTAATAAATGTATTGGAGTGAGGGAAGACTATATTCAAAAATAAAAATTGTTATATTTTACTAAGTTTATTTTTTCAATATAAGGTCGAGAATGTATAGCGCCTACCTCGTATAATAAGTGTATCAAGTCGAACGGTGTTGTCAATCCGAGAAGGTTCATCGGACCGCGCTAGGATCGGTAACGGACGAAATTGCTGCGCAAAAATATCCACTTCTGGTCATTACCATAATTTAAATCTATTTTGATGGTCTACTTCCTAAAAACTGATTAAAAAAGGAGCTCAAATCAAGCATTTGATTTTCTTTCTATGGGTTCTTGTTAAGAATCAAGTGTACCAAGTGAACCATCCCCATATTAATGGTCTGAAGAAAGGCACAATTCATGCACTATAGCAATGCTACAAAACACCAAAAATCGCATTTCGATTTGTATGTAGCAAGATGGTAGTCAAGTTTGCTAGCAGATGTTGGAACTCTACTTATAAAATAATTGTTACACTTTATTTTTTGTGGAGTGCTAAGAAGAACTTTTCTATGCAATTTAACTTTTTTAACTTTTAAAAACGGAGAAGGATCACGTTCCTGTATAAGTGTGAAATACATAATATAACCAATTTAAGTTTAGCTACCCTCATCTCCGAAGAAGCTCCCTCAAAATATATTTATTTTGGGCAAGGATATGTGAGGTTGCCACAAAGTAAGGGATATACTTTATGTTCTTATACAGTTTTTGGAAATTGAAATAATTGCATGTAAGATTTGGATCCTAATTGCTACAATAATGCGATTTTAGTATGTCTGCGTAAAACAAAAGTTTCGTCATAACTACTGTCACAAGTGCCAAAACAAAGCGATTGCAATTTAGTGATCTATACTCAGAATAAAATTGATCTTGACGTGGATTTAAACGGCTTGAACTTAAAAAAATTGATCTGCATACAAGAATAAGTTTAGTACAGTTATTATGAATGTGGTTGGAATTATACTGTTAGTTTACGAAGACTTCCTACGAGAACAGATTGGAAAGCGGGCTCCTGTAACATGAAGACGCACCGTAATTTGATTAGTAAATTTGAAAGAACAGGTTCTGCAATTGACCTATTGAGATTAGGAAGACCAAGAATTAGTGATCTTCAAGTTACATAAGTTTTTGAGGAAAATCAAAACATAGCCAATACTAATTCGCTATCCCGGAGGATGCTAAAAATTATAAACTGAATAGCTTTAAATTTTACCCTGTACACATTAACATTTTTATACCCTATCCGAAGAATTGAGAAATTGCTTCATGCTAGCGTAAAATTTTCCGTATTTTATAGAATTACTTATGTAAATTGTTTTAGTTTGAGTAAATTGCAGATCACGCCAACGCTTGCCAGCTTTAGTTTAAAATATAGGTAGCTATAGTTTTCTTGGAAGTTACCCCATACGAAATACGTATACGCTTAAGTGACTGCAGTAAATTAAGGTTTCGTGTCTACTTTAGCTTCTGCATATATTTCGCAGCTTAAAATTTGTACCTGATCTGCATTTCGTGGAATCGATATGCCCTAAATACTACAATAATAAATGTAATTTACGTGGCTTGAAATTAGAAATAACGTCGACGTTACTACTTATTTCACTATTTGTAAATCAATGTAACATTAATGATGCAATGAAACAAATTTAAAATTTTGTCATCAATCGCCTAAATTTAGATAAACCTATTTCCTTAAAAAAATCCGAAATGCAAATACACTCTAGCGTAATTTTTTAAGGGATTAAAGCACATACTTGCCTCGATCTGGACATGGTATTAGAACGCCTTTGAAATATACAGGGTGTTCAGTACTGAACACCAAGCTTTACTAAATTCAAACAGTAGAAATATCACTTTTTTAAAATAGCAGTTTATATGGGTCCACCGTATAGGAAATGTACAGTAGCGTTCATGGAAGTTCGGGCAGGCCGACAAAGTATATTAACTGTTAAGGAAAAAATTTTAAAATTATATAATATACATTTCTGTGAGGAATTATTAAAACTAACCTTTTCTGGAAGCCTTTTACCAATTTCCAGGTAGTATTTGTCTATTATAAGACCGTTATCATAAAATATATAATTATGTTGGAAATCCCCAATAATTACAGTGACAATAAAGCTTTATAATAATCCCTAGGAGGGTTAGCTGATCCACTCGTGTTACCTGGAGATATTCGTATACCCTTCATCAAGTATTATAACATTTGTAAACACAGTAGTTCTGAAGAGATTGTTATTGTGAAAGTATCTATGGTTGTGCAAGTTTGACGGTTTGACTGCTTAGAATGCCTCGTGGAAAGCCTCTAGTTGTTTTCAAAACGATCTGCTATCATTACCTTGCATCAAGAAGAGTACGCAGAAAGACGGATTGCGGATAAATTAAAAATAAAAAAATTTACAGTACATGATACTATAGTTCGATTTAAGACAACCGGTGACGTGCAAGATCGTAATCGGCCAGGACCGTCAAGAAAAACGACTCCTGCGGAAGATTTACGAATAAAAATAGTTAGTAAGCGCAATAGAAGACTAACAGCATCAGAAATTGCTGCAGAATTCAATAATGAGCGAGATTCCAAAGTTTCTGTGAGTACTGTGAAACATCGGCTGAAAGAGGCTGGGTTGCATGGGCAAGTGGCTTGTCGAAAATCGTTACTCCGAAGAGGAAATAGGCTAAAACGACTGAAATGAGCACAAGCTCATAGAAATTGGACAGTGGACAATTTTTAAAACGTTTTGTGGACTGACGCATCCAAGTTTGAGGTTTTTGGAAATAGACGGAGAGTTTTCGTACGCAGATCAAGAGGGGAAAGAATGTTATGGGAGTGTATAGCTCCTGCGGTGAACCATGGAGGCGGATCTGTAATGGTTTGGGGTTGTTTTTCCTTAATCGGAACAGGGGACTTGCTCAAAATTGAGGGCATAATGAAAAAAGAAGAATATCGGAAAATCCCGGAGGAAAATGCCATACCGTCAGGAGTCCGATTAATTGGTCGTGGATTTGAATTTATACAGTACAATGACCCCAAACATAAATCTAAATTGTGCATAGATTACCTCCAGCAAGAAGAAAATGAAAGAACCCTAAAAATTGTGGAATGGCCGCCACAGTCCCCCCGATCTGAACCCGATAGAGTTGTTATGGGAAGAATTAGACCGATGTGTTAGGAAAAAGTGTCCAAAATCGAAGGAACATTTGTGGACCATTCTCCAGGAGGTATGGACAAGCTTGTCCAATGAAACATTAGCAAAATTAGTGAATCGGATGCCGAGAATAGTGGCAGCAGTCCTAAAGGCAAAAGGTGGTTTTTTCGATAAAAATCGGATTTAAATTATTTGTATTACATTAACTTTTTCTTTTTAATAAATTTGTGTTTGAAAATATGTAAAATCATGTAAGTAGGTATTAAATACATGGCCGTTTAATATTTCTCTTATTTTCTTGACTTCCGTACATTTTTTTGCTTGCCCGAACTTCCATGAACGGTAGTGTATATCTCTAACGTTTTTGCATAATGTTGCACGTCTAACACTGAAAATAAAAGAGATATTTACAATTATGCGCCTGTATTTGGATCTTGAATCCTCCATTTGCATATTGCATTTAAGTGGTTATTGCTTGGTTACCATGGCAGCAGTAAACAAAGTATGTTTACATTGCTGTTCTTAACTACTGATCCAAAATTTTAAGCTTAAGTAGCTCTTTGCAGTCAAAGGCGCACCTTACATTAGAAAACTACATCCAAATGTTTTTTGATGTTAATACTGTTTGGTTACCATGACAACAGCAAACAAAACATACTGACATTAACGATCTTAAGCTCTTCATTCAAAATTTCAAGCCTAAGTAAAGAAGAATTAAGTAGTAGGTATTTATACGTTTGGAAGAAGTGAAAGAAATGCTGTATTTTAGCTAGTCGGATGTATAAGTTGCGCTAAAATATCTTAATATAAGTTTATGCAGGCTAACAATAAGTAATGTAAATATAAATATGTCAAAGAAAAATAAAAAACAATCGAAGTACATAATGGACAAATTTTATAATAACCTTTATTGTAATTGTTATTGTAATAATTGAGGACTATCTACTTATTTATTTATTTACAATTAATTCATTCCTTTGAATTTGCGCAATCGTTTATAAAAGCATTTCTACAATTTTCTTAGCATGAAATAAACACGCATTCCCAATAAAAGCAATGTCAGCGTCTGTGTTTTTGATGTCAATACACTACAAGCACACTGAGTACACCGGAATGCTAGCTTTATCCTTAACTTCGTACATAAATCACACGTATTAACAATTTTTTATGTAGTTCATTTCGTCAGTAGCTACTAATGCTTAAAATTTTGGATCAGTGTATTTTGTTTATTGTTGTCATGGTAACCAAACAATACTAATGCCAGAAACCACTGAATGCAATGTCTAAATGCAGTATTCACACCTAACTGTAAATATCTCTTTTATTTTAAATCTTAGATATATGCACGATTACACAAAAACGTTAGAGATTTTCTGTACGATGGTTACATAAAAAATATACGCTGTTATTTAAAAAAATTACGTTCTTTGCGTTTAAATTTGGTATAGTTTGGTATTCAATACACCCTGTATATTTCAAAAGCATTCCGATACCGTGTCGAGATAGAGGCGAGTATGCAATTTGATCCCTTAAAAAATTAGGCTAGAATATATTTGTATTTCGGATTTTTTGAACGAAATCGATATGTTATACAGAGAACCCAAAAACGTAATAATATATAGGATGTTCCATTTAAAATAGCAAAGTATGTGTCTGATGCTCTACTTAGCGATCACCCGGTATATAAGAACATATTTTTACAGGATCTATGAGGTCTTTTACGTCATCGGATGATTTTAACTCCCTACTATTCGCACAATATATAGGTGTAATTTTACAATTCCAAGAGGTTAGGACATCCTGTACTGTGCGCAGCAAAATTATGGAGGAATTTCGAAGCAATTTGTTTTTTGAGGTAATGCTCGGATAGGTCGATTTAATTTTTGGAAAGGAAGCATTTTTGCATCAATTTTAGATTTCCCCCACTTCTCGTTTTCAAGCAATGACATCATCGACAATTTTTTTTAAATGACATCAATAACAGGAACAGAGGATATTAAATATTTCCCTAACTGAACTTGGGAACTTTGCACGTAAAACGCACGCAAAATAAAGGAAAGGGCGCTTGGGATAAAAACTTCAGGAACTTGTTTTTAATAAGGCCCGAGCGGGGCCGAAAAAAAAAGGAACGGAGCTTGGAGATTAATTAAAGTTGAACAGTTCGTATTGTTAGAGTTTTCCCGGACGAAAATTTCGAATCCCTTTAGAATGTTAATCGTTCAACTCTATAATTAGATCGCGTGATTAATATTTTGCGCGTATATTTCCCGCAGCGCCCCGTCCCCCCTTTGGGCGTTAGGTAGAAGCACCTTCGGGCACTCGATCATGTCGAAATATAAGATCCTTGTTTTGTAGCGCTTTTGGTAGCTTTGAAAAGGGAAAAATGTAAGTATATTGACTTACAAATTGAAATTTTAATGTTTAAGTGAATTGATCGTGACAACTCTGATTAAATTCTTATGAATCTTATCCTAAACGCGCTGCAGAAAAATATAATCTCTTTCGGACCACTACAATAGCGGAAAAAAAGGTAATTTTGACCGATTTTGTCATATATAGCCTTCAGTGGGAGCCACACATGGTGTGGATAATTGCAATCCGAGGTCATGTGTAAAGACCATGAGCAATGTTTCTAGTCGAACTTGGACGCAGGTAATCAAATGATAGCACTATCTATTGGGAATTCTGTCTTAATGTACTAATGTCATAATGGTCACAGTAAAATAATAATACTGCATCAGGAAGGCTGTAGCCAAAGAAAAATCGCTGAGAAGACCAGAATTTCCAAAACAGCGATTTAATAGAATCAACAAAAGTGAAAGAGCATGAAAGTTAACAGATCCAGACCAAAAGTTTTTACGAGTTTAAGAAGCCGTTCTAGATCTTCCAGAGAATTAGCCATCGTATTGCAAAATGCAAATAGCACAATAGTGCCTTCATCGTGCGTAAGATGTCTGTTAAAGGGAGAATTAGTGGGTCGTGTCGCTATTCAAAAGTAATTCCTTCGCCCAGGAAATAAACAAAAGCGTTTGGAAAATGCGCTGGAGCATAGAAATCTAGGATCGAGGAATCCAATTTTAAGGTATTTGGTTAGAAACGAAGAAGGCTGGAGAAAAATGCAACCTCAAGTATGTTTAGCGAGCAAAAACATTTAATTGTTAGCAAAATCGTAAAAAAATTTTTTGCAAACAAAATCAGTCACCCTAGACACCGGCTTTCTATATCTGAAAACAGTCTAGCATATAAAAGTCTAAAATGTTATAATGAACTACCAAATTATGTAAAATCCATTTCATTATTCCTTAGGAATCTACATATACTGTTATATGAATTAGAACCATACAATTTAGATGAATTTTTCAGTGCAAAATTATAATTTAAACGGTTATTTTTTTGTGTTTTTGTTGACTTTTGCTTGTGTATTTTTTTCTGAATATCAAAGCAATAAACGCTATTATTATTATCAAAATAAACTAAAAGAAATAATAAAAATTACTAACTTTAGCGGATTCTCTGTAGATGTAGTCTATAATACTATGTATTAGGAAACATAAGAATAGATTAAGAGTTAGAAATATAAGCGCACTTGAACATATTGACAGCGGTAATAAGAAGTAAATTATCCTTTTATCGTATTATTATATTAAGCCACAGGAAAGGTCTTCAAAAAATCTTTCTAAAGTTGACCGCAGAATTTTCTTCAAACAATAATCTTAAAAACCTTTTAGAGTTTTAAAGTTTAATGTAAAGATTGTGATCAAGTGTATATTGGGCAAACAAAAAGATCGATCAGAGTTAGGTACAAGAAGTATTTGGCTCAGCTCAAATTCAGGAGGTTTGATAAATCTAGTGTTGCCCTACATATGCTGGAAAATAATTACAATATTCATAACACAAGGTTAGTTAAAAACGTAAACAGCATTGTTCAATTAAATTGTTATGAAGACATGAACCTAAATTCCAGCCTTTAAAAACACATATAACAGCAAAAATGATTAAGATGGTTAGAGAGATATTCCAAAAGCAAATATATGAACTTATTAAAAACATATTGGAAAAAGAGCAAATCCCACAAGATTGGAATAAAGCAATGATATCCAATTCATAAGACAGGGGATAAGTTGGTATGTAAAAATTAAAGAGGAATCGCGTTATTGAAAGCGGGCTATAAGATATTGGCAGAGCGTATACGGGATTTAAAAAGAACAGGTCAGTAACGGACCAAATCTTTACCCTAAAAGAAATATAAACTACCCGTTATGAACATGAAATCAGCTTGTACACACTATTTATAGGCCCATGACACACTAAAAATGTAGCAAATGTATGGAGCAATGACCTTAGAAATAACGAGAAATGAAGTAATTTCGAAGGGGCATAAATCGGAGGCTTTCGAAGACTTAGACAAGGAAACCCACTGTCCACGGCACTTTTTGGTGTTAGAAATAGTAATAACGGAAAGTCAAAGAAACAATGTTTTGTAATGAACATCAATGTATAGCTTTTGCTGACGATCTTACAGTGATAGCAAAGGGGAAGAGAGAACTCCAGAGAGTAATAAAGCTTCTAGCAGAGAAAGCCCGAAAATTTGTATTGGAAATAAACCAAAAAAAGACATATATGGTAATGGGTGGCACTCAGAAGGAGGAAAAAGCAATTTAAAGGTAAAAGCTCAGGGAAATGAGTATAAATTTCAAAGAGTTGGGATTTTTTACGTATCTTGGAGTGAGGATGGAAGAAAGGGGATATGAAGAACAAGAAATAAAGGCAAGAATCGCGAAGGGGAATCGGAAAATCGGAGCATTACGGGCATTGTTAAGATCTAAATTCGTGTCTCAAAAGGCGAAAATAAGAGTGTATGTATACAACGGTCATTAGACCCACAATTACTTACGTGGGTAAGACGCGGGTGTTGTATAAACTGGAAATGAGGCGTTTGGAACGCTGGGAAAGGAAGACATTGAGAATAATACATGGAGGAAAAAGAAAGGAGGATGGATGGCGAAGGCGCACAAACAAGGGAATAGAAAACTTATATAAGGAAAGGAAATTTCAGCATCTATCAAGGCCCAAAGGATAAGATGGCTGGGACATGTTGGAAGGATAGAGAATGAGAGAATGGTAAAGATGGTCTTATATTGAAAGCCAATAAATAAAAGAAGAAAGGGAAGACCGAGAAGAAGGTGGATGGACAGTGTGTAAGGGGACCTCCGAAGGATGAATATTGAAGATTGAAAGAGCAGAGCAAAGGGTAGAAGGGGATGGAGAGGAATAGTAAAAAAGTCCATGCATTTGTTGTAGTGTTAATGATATTGTACGATTTTGATTTTGTAAGGGTTTGTGTAATTGTTTAGTCCTAGACCTTCTAGGCCTGCAGAGCTGTTAAAAAATAATAAAAATTCCAGCCTTTATCCTTTCTTATATCATGTATAATGGATGTTAGTTATTCGTAACTTTAAATCTTACATAATTTAGGATTTGCATATTTTAAAACTACTTTATTAGGTTAGTTTTTCGCTTAGTCTGTTAGTTCGGTTTTAGTACTGATGATGATAGCTTGACTATTGAAACGTGCGTCCAGTGCGAATGAAGTATTATGGTAAGGATTTTAATGAAGTGTTTTAGTGTTCCGGTGCTACAGAGTTCGAGTACTTAATTACTATAAGGATTTAATTTTCCATTTATGTTCTAGGTGGAAGTTCATCCTTTTATATGATTTAACTTACTCTGTTTCTTTTATTAAATCAAAGAGCTTCATTTTCATTTTTATTCATAACTCACCCGAATTCATCTTCCGCAGTTATTTTATTATTCGCCCCGCTATCGTTATCGTACTCGCTACGCGAGACTAACATGTAGAGGGCGCTGTTCTCCATCATTCGCGGCATTACGCGAAACAAAGGAGCAGTTGTATGATTATATGCGCAGAATTATATTAAGTTGAATATGATTTACTTCGTTCCGAGTAACGAGATTTGGGGGCGAAATTTGTTTGCGAAGGCAGGTATCTCCGAGCTACCTTTGAATATGGCATGCCGCTGAGACTTATTTGATTAAAGGGTAATTAATTACGTTTAATATCGAATCCGCCGCTCGAACGGCAGAATATATATTGTATACCTCATGCCAAGTTCAGATTGATTAAATTGTCTAGGGTTGCGGTGCGCGATAATCCGATTCTATAGTCCTTTTGATGATGAATTTTCCTAGTGATTTACAACAGTGAAATTAAAATGCACACTTACAGGATACAAAATCTGTGCTTTTAAGTACCATTTCTTCAATAATTGAAATGTTTTGAGGCGTTATCAGCTCAATTGGCCGACCGGGACTTCTACACAATATTTCAAGCAAGAAAATAACCGCAGTACGAAGGACCATTACCTTGAGTATCAGTTAACTCTGATGTTCATGCATTTTAGGTTAGATATGTATATATATATATATATATATATATATATATATATATATATATATATATATATATATAAATCACTTCTGTGTTAGAACCAATAAATTATCTTCTAGGGGTAGTAGTTAAAAAAGACCTATTCTTAACGGACTGGCAAGTTTATTACTTGGGTAATTTATGTGACGTGCAAACTAGAAGTGACAAGGACTTGATTTATTTAGTTATACGAACAAAACTGTATGTATGTGCACACTTTTTTAACACAAGTTGTCGTCTAGCCGCGCAAGCGGTCATACCAATTAACAGTCCACTATTAAACAAAACAGCGTTCTAGTTTGATTATTGCAATACCAGCACTAGTTTTAAACATCTGATGATTGATGAAATATGAGAATTATTAAAAATAATATGTTGCATGCAATGCTTAGTATATGAATAAATAATATTATCAGATGTTTAATCGTAATCCGCTCTTTCCTAACTTTCTAAGATGAATATTTCAATGTCATTTTGAATTAAACATCTCCAATCCTACAAAAATCGATTACCCACTTGAGAGCGAGAGCAGTGAAGACTACGATAAGACCGCTGACACCTCAGACACATAATTTAGCTGTTAATTCCTCCGGGCATTAATACATTTTCGACTTACCGAAGAAGTTTATAAAGTAAACTATCTGACACTCGAGATTTATATCTGACATAACGTCTCTCTTTTCTCGTGAAAGTTTCGGAGGCGTTCGCAGGCGGCGCTGGCGGTTCGAGAGATCCCCCATTGGGCCACGTCGAAACGCTGAAATATTATGCTTTAAACCCAAAAGCGTCATAATTGCGCGTTCGGAATTTTTAACTAAGTTTATTAAAACTTCTGTTTTTCTTTTTCGCCTCTTTTTTTTCGGCGCATAGCGCGATCGAGAGATGTGGTAATCAAAATTCAGGCGGCGCACGCGAACAGTTGCTCGAGGCGTGCTAAATCCATCCAACAAAAGTTCTGCAAACAATAACGGTAATACGGAATAAAAAAATATGTTGAGAGGCAAAAAAAAAACGTCGAAAAAGTAATTTAATAATTCGTTTTGTATACTCGTATGTAAATAGGGTGTGTTAAAAAATTATATAAACCAGGTTTTTTTGTCTATTACAATCATTATTCTAGATTTAAAATGTCCTACTCCTTCCAAAGATATAAACTAATTATCTTATATTAGTTATTTCGTTAAAATTTCTTATTTTGTTTAAATACGGATGCCAAGCCGGTATTATTGGCAATAAAAAAAATCAGCGGGCCGTGAAAATTAAAACACATTATTGCTTGGGGCAGCTCTCTATCTGTCATTTGAGGTTTACTTGTACAGGGTGGGGCAATACTTCCATTATGATTTTAAGGAGGGCTATCGTCGAGAGGGGTGGTCCGGGAAGAGTGGGGAAGGAAGCGTTTGACTCGAGGGAACCTAAAGGTAATCAATAGGGAAGATGTCGTGCCCGGGTGAACAACGTGCGTTTATTATTGAAGCTTTTCTAATAAACTATTTTGCGCCTCCATTTTGCACGAACAGCTTAATTTTCACTCATACAGGATGGTGATCGTGCAAGAACTGTTACCGATGGACCTCGAAAACCGTGGAAACATTTGTTGGCAGCTTCTTAACGACATTCCACCTGCCGATATTTTCGTGCTTAGCGACGAGGCTCACTTCCACCTCTGCGGCATTGTAAATCACCAAAACTTTCGGTATTAGAGTGACGCAAACCCAAGGGAGTTGCACGAAAGGCCACTACATAGTCCTGAGGTAACTACATGGTGTACCATAAGCAGTCATGGAATCATTGGTCCCTATTTTTTTGAAGAGGGAGAAATGACGGTCACAGTCACATCTGGTCGGTACATTGACATGCTCAGAACTTTTTGGGACCAAACCGGAATGATCTTCACCTTGCCAATGTTTGGTTCCAACAAGACGGAGCGACAGCCCACACAGCCTGGCGATCGATGGAGGTTTTGAGGCAGATATTTCCTGGGAAGCTCATTTCAATGGCCGACTCGATTACCAGATCTAACCCTTTGTGACTTCTTCCTCTGGGGTTATCTCAAAGCTGAAATCAATAAACACAGACCCCGCACTTTGATGGCACTGAAGGCGATCATTCGTCAAGAAATCCAGCTCATACGGATCGACGTCTTACAACGGGTGACGGAAAATACCGATTTAGACTTCAGAATTACATTGACAATAGTGGTCGTCATTTATCCGATGTTTTGTTCAAAACCTCTTAATATTAAACTTTAAGGTTCATAGAATAAGTGGATATCAATAAATGTTTTGGCAATATTTGTTTTGGCCTCCCTGAAATTATAAAGGAAGTATTGCTACGCCCTGTATTTGCGATAGTTAAAACCGAGATTTCTAATTTTTTTAAGTGCTAACAAATGAACAAATGGAATTAACTGTAGAACATTTTCGAGTCATGATTTATTATGCTTTCAGAAAAGGTTTCAGTGGCTGTGACTGCAAGGAAAGTTTGGATTCAACCTTTAATGGAAAAATGCCTCCTTTTACTACAATTTACCGATAGTATAAAGACTTTGAACGTGAAAGAGTTCTGCTCATCATTAGAAAAGGGTAGGACGTCCACGTACGACCGTCATTAAAGAAAATATTGCTGCTGTTAAGAGAATAATTGAAAAGGACAACAGGGCCACTTATATTATAATAGAGCATCAATTCAAGATCAATTGCACCTGAAAACTTTCCTTGGTGGTCAAAAATTCAACAACGCTGAAGAGCTCAAAGAACATGTTACCATGTAGTTGACAATGCAGGCGGCAACGTTTTATGAGGGAGGCATACAAAAGCTTGTGCCTGGGCTAACTGTGTGAGAACTTTTGTAGTGTTTTGCTGAAGAAAGTTTAATATGACTCACGACACATGTGAGCCACTCGCTAAAGTGGATCTGGTACGATAACTGATCGCTCTTAATGTTATCATCCCATAATATGTATTCATCGTGGTTTAAGCAAAACCTGCATCCACCAGAAGAAAACGATTATATCCCATTTCTACATCCGCAATTACCTTTGTATCGCTCATGGCGATCTTCATTACTACATTGGTCATCTTACTGCCCATCCTATTGCCAATAACTGACATCGAATGGAGTTGATTAATAATTGATATCGTGTTATGGTAAAGAATTATTGTGTGTTCGCAAACGTAAGCTTCAGAAGGTAATTGGTGGCGGTTAGTTGCTGTACTCTATGTTCCCACCATTTTTTCGCAAATAGTTACATTCTTCAACACACTGAGTCTATATTCGGACTACAATATGTACTACTGCGGCGACCAATCTGATGATCTACTTCTCCTTTGATAACACCATTTTCGCGTGTAGATCTACAATACGTTCCTTTTCAAATTCGCTTACATGCTGGTACCTACGTAACAAAATTCGACAAAGTTTTTGTTTGCCTTATTTTGTTGGTGTTTGTTACTTCATTTTGCAATGCCAATTATGATTATAAATATGGTTTCTCTCAAATATATTCGATATGAGTTTTCTTAGAAACCAATAAAATTACTTGATGCTTATTTGATATAACTAGAATCATATAGAAAACTTAACATACGTTGCATTGAAATTTGGCTGGAATTAGTGCAAAAATACCGAACTACACTTAGTTTTCATTGCAACAATAGCCTTATTTAAAAAGGTACTATTTTTTTTTTATTATGTTCTTTTGACCCCTTCGCAAGTATTAAATCTCATAGCATAGTCCCAATCTCCTTGACTGATGGCCTCTTTCCATAAGGTGTATGTCCTGATGAAAACGTCCGTCCTGTTACTCTACTAAATTTGATCTAGTATTATCTGCTATCCAAAGCTTTAAGAAATAGTCTATCAGGTCCAAGTTCGATGCTGAATGGTGGTAACAGAATCTTCTCACTGGACACAAGGGGTTTGAGCAATCTCTAACATATCGAAAGTTGTTGATATTTAGACAAACCTAATGGTATATTTATGCAATAGATATCAAGAAATATAAACAATTGTTTGTTATGTAGTATGATCTGCTCATTTTGTCAATGCGCAGCATTTTCTCTTTCCCTATATTGTTTCATCCATTCAACTCATTTTTGCCTTTTTAAAAATCCACTGCGGAATCTGTTTACGTCTTTTTGATTGTCGACTCGATTCATTGATTCATCAAAACAATTAAAGCTCGGAAAATAAAGCTCGACCGAAAAAAGCAAAAAAGGAACAGAAGAACGTGTGTGACGAAGCAAATCGAATGAACCTCGTCGTTACAACGTTCACACACATAAATAAAGTTCGATAATTTAACAGTTCGTTTCGCAAACGTCCGATCGATTTAGTAGCTAACCAATTCGGGCAGCTCTCGCCCGTGGTTGATTGGCGCGGGTCGCGGGAGTCATGGTTCGCGTGAGACGCGCCCGATTTTACGACACCTGTACCGCGTCCTAACCGATAGTCTATCATCTTGCCCGCGTTGTCTCCCGTATTATTTCTTCGTTGAGTATAAGGTAGTGGCGGCTGGTGATTATTATTTTTAGGGAGCTCGCAACGTTTAATAAAAGGTAATAAATGCTAAATCTGAAAGAATACTTAATACCCGAGACGTGTACGAGTAGGTGTTCTACAGGGCTCTCTTTTTGGACCGACCCTTTTCTTAATTTTTATCAATGATTTTTCGAATTGCCTTGGACCGCTATGTACGGACATAATTTTGTATGCGGGTGACAAGTTTTATAATGAAATACTAATGAAATTTACATGAGCTACTTCTTGCTACTAATGTCAATATAGAAAAATGAATAAAGGCTAATAAACTAACAATGGATTTTGAAAAACCTAAATGTATATGAAAGAAATCTGTGATTTCTTTGGAATTTCCGACGTAATTAAATACTTGAAAGAATCTCGTTCCGGTAGGAAATCGAACCTGTCACCTCTTGCATGCCGGAGGGACGTGCTAACCACTACACCACGAAGACCTTGATGGCAGGAACGTTCACTTTTTAATACCTAGTTCTTTTATTTGCAAATATGTCATAATTATTACGTAATACACAATATTACTGAAAAATAATATTGTTACCTTTTCCTGTGATCTTGATGTCCACTGTGGCAATTGGCAACCGCCCTGGTAAGCTGCGTAGAATTGCAACATCAGCAACGCTTCCATTGTCGATTCGTTCAGCCGTCGACGGTGTTGTGAATACGTTGTCGTATACTTCGAAAATGATCGATCGACATCCAGTGAAGTAAGATTTGCAAATGTCAGATATTCCTTTTCCTCATCTGGGCACTCTTGATTTTCAGTTATAGACCGAACCTTTTGTAAATCGAGATTTTTCGTTAAAATTGCACCAAATTTTTGAGCAACATCGACTCCTACAGTATTCGTCAAGTTTTCTAGTGCGGCTTATAAATTGTTTATGCAATTTAATGCGTCTTGTGCAGATAAGTGACTGTTTTCTAATTGCTCAATAGCTTGTGCAAGTTCAGAATAGTTCATGGAAATTTCATCTATTTGTTGTTGAACGTCCGAATTGGAAAAAAGTTGCTGACTATCTCGAACTGCTGCAGAATCATTTGAATCAAGTTTCAAGATGACATTTTTCACTAGTGATAGTCAAATACTGCCTGGGGTCATGTGCCCCATCACGTTATTACAGGCTGAGGTGGTGGTGGTAATTTCGGACACAATTGTTTGAATACACGGATGTGTTTGGGAGATTTGATGAACACTTTCTTGGTAGATGCTATTAACTTATCCACCATCGGATACTTCCTTCGAATGGTTTCTGCTACGAGGTGGCATGCGTGTATGAGGCATGTTATGTGAAGAAGAGTCGGAAAGCATATTTTCAACATCCTACCAACTCTCAGCATTGTTGCGGCTCCGTCAGGAACGGACATTGTGACGGGTTCCTGTGATACAAAATTCTCTCAACGAATCTTTTATTATCTTGAAAACGGTTTCTGCATTAGTTTTCTGAATCCTTTTACTAGATAACAACAATGAAGCTGGTGGACCATCACGTTTTAAAGGACACGCTACAACATGAATGACGCTGTGTTTCTGAGCATTAGTAGTTGTTTTATCCACACCTAGGCAGATTTTCTTATTTCTCAACTCGTCTTTTATACATTCCTTTACTGTACCTTGCACACGTGGCAAATTGTATCGTAATTGCATAGATGTTAGCAGCTTCCATGAGGGAACGTACTCAGCCCAAAAAAGACGAAAATGTTCATTAGATGCTAGATGTTGTGGGATGTTGCACACACTTAACATAAAAATAAAATTATATAAAAATTGCCAGTATGGAATACTGTTTCTTAAATTCAATACATGATGTTTACTTTTACAATGTTTTCTACATTCAAACTTATCGCGACTTAGCAAACCGCTATTGCATATTGTGCAATAAATATGCGGACTTCTATATTCTAATCCAGGGAAATGCCTGAGATATTTATTTACATTCGAAGGGAACGTTGCACCCTTTGGGCGACCCATCTCCGCATACTTATTTGGCGCGCAGCGTGCAGCGTACTGTCGCTTTGAACTCTCTCGCGGTACGTTTGAGATCGACTACGGTACTACCTTTTTAACAAACTCTACTTATGAACCACGAAATATTATTATTTTTTTATTATTATTACTATTATTAACCATCTAAATTTGTTATACAGTGCCGGTTTCTACGTCAAAGCGACGAAAATATCATCCTTGAAACCATGTAATATGCTTTAAATTATGTTCTGTTTCTGGAGTTTCATCAAACTCTGAATTTTGCTTATGTTCTCTTATTAAGTATACAACCATGCATCCTGATGTGTCGCCGTGAAACAGCCTGAAATACTTTAAAAAAGAAAATATTTGAGGATAGTATTGAATGAAGCGAATATTTCTCTGGTACATCGCCCTTCGGCCGCTTGAAAGAAGCCGGCACTGAACTATAAGGTTGAATGAGTGAATATTCGGTATCACGGCGTGCGTTAATGCTTCTACTGCACACAGTGCTTCGATACGCGACACCTGTCGTGATCGAATTTCCGTACTTCTGGGTGATTTGTGTAACTGATTGTGACCTTTGAAAGACCATCCGTAACTAGCTGACGTTCGCTACACGTATGTTGCGTATCTAGATACCATTTCGACGATATACGTATGTGCATAATATACTGGCATCATACTTAAACGTACTACCTTACCGTACGTGGCAACTCGAGCAATTCAAACACTTTGACAAGCGTACTATTACATAAATGGCATTACAACACGCTCAATTTAAATTATTTCAAATTCACTTCTACAGTCGACGTTGAGATATGTATGTAGGAGCAAAAGATATAAGTTATAAGGCTTTATTGATGTTTTCATTCAATTGGGTACCTGGAAGCAATTTCTAAATGTATCTTGTACGATGGCAAAAAATTGTAAGACTTACAGTCCCTGGCCATATTACTTGAAACATGTCATAAATCAACCCTTTTTTATCTACTTACATAAAAGAAAAAAAATTAAAAAGAAGAAGACAGTCAAAAATGAAGTCAGAAAGTAGACATTTTTAACGAATTTACTTCAGCATTAATATTGAAGTTCGTATCTTGGCTTATATTAA
The DNA here is from genome assembly GCA_029619315.2 of Dynastes maya. Taxonomy (NCBI): domain Eukaryota; kingdom Metazoa; phylum Arthropoda; class Insecta; order Coleoptera; family Scarabaeidae; genus Dynastes; species Dynastes maya. The sequence continues at coordinate 13,610,886 of JAROYE020000003.1, read as the reverse complement.
CAAATTATTAGCTGCGTTGATAAATTTCGTGGAACTGGTGCAGTAAGTCGCAAATCCGTTAGCGGTAGACTCATCTACTTAAAAAATCAATTAAAAATCTTTTACAGGAAACACAGGGTACTTCTAAATACGTTCAGGCGCATAGAATAGGAGGCTAAAGGTAGACAACCGGTAACCACCAGGCTACGATTGAAATTACTACGAATTACGATTAGAACCGACAAAATTCATAGTTTGGTTTTACGCGGGCTTCACTTTTAAATGTTAACAAATGCTTTCATTATTTCAAGTTGTTTCCTTAGTACCATTAACATCAACAAACACTAAAGTTTTATGTTTTCAATCCATCCCTCTACAGACATTCGTAGTTACATTTTCTTCTGAATATTTACCTACTGATATCTCACAATCAACCATATTCCATTTTCCCCAATTAACTGTTCCCATTCTTAATTCCCTCTCTAAAATCAATCTAAAAACCTCACCAATAAGAGAAAATAGTAAAGTAGAAAGATTAATTTAACTTTAATGCAGTTCTGTATTAACGGTTAGTGAGGCCGTCATATATCACAAGCAATAACGTTAATTGTTTTCATAGAGCTCACGACCAAAAACCCATAATCCCGTTACAGTTTTATAGGGTTGCCGAGCAAAACGCGACCATCACGGCGAACGCGGCGGAAAGAAGACGGAGAAAGCGCAGAAAAAGTGTAGAACAAGTGAGAGAGCGATGACAGAACAACGATGAACGAACAATTAAGCGGCGGCAACGGCGCATTCGATTAAAAATTTAATGAAAACCGACTGAAATATGACGTGCGAAGTGGAATCGCGTTGTGTTGTGTTGCGTTTGAAAATTGTCTAGTTTTCACGGATGGAATCTGGTCGAATGTAATTTTTTTTTTCCATGTTCGTATGTTTCAGAACTAACAACTTCTGTGAATTACAAATTTCGCGTGTTACTTTCTGAAAATTTAGTTTAAAATTAAAGCGAATGATTGAAAGCAGGAGCTTGTAGAACAGCACGTGATTGGAAGTTCTTTGTTGCAACCTCTTTTTTTTTAAATTTGTCCAAGTAAATTTGAGTCCAAGAAATTATATTTATCTAAACTTTGTATATTTCATCTTTTATAAAATTTTCTGCTAATTTTGAAAAGCATTTTATGACAATCAAAATATTGATTAAATCTACAAGCTGATTAAAAATTAAGCACCCAGGAAATTGTACTAGGAGTGAATTTTAAATACTTACATTCTTCTGTGCTAACCTTAGGGTGCATAACACGGGCCTCCGAAGCCCAGCGTGGTATTCTAAGCTTCATAACTTCTTTATCTTCAATTTTTTTCTTCTGGGCCTTGTCTACGCCTCGACTGGATCTTCCTATTGCTATTTCTAATTGGCGTTTGATCCATATAATTCATAAGAAAATCTATTTTAGATATTTGAATTCTACCGCGCATTCACATTTCTCGGGCCCCGTAGGCCCGGTTTATTTTTGATTGATAATCGTTTATATTTACATCCAAAACTGTCTTTGTTTAAATAATTTGTTACTTCTGGCGTCAATGTACTGCATATTGCAATATTATTTGGAATATAATGTGTTAACAATCGGCTGCAATATGTAGGAACTGGCCTGCTTCTGCTCTCAACGGACTTCGAAGTTTCAACAGCGTATGCAGGTTTCAACACGCAGAAATGCATATCATATATATATATTTATGCGAACGCATAAAAAAGACTTCAGTTGATAAAATTTGCTTGAGGTGTTTGTTTCTGAATGTTCGTTATGGCGGCTTCAAGTTCAAGAAAATCGATCGGGCAACGTGCAACAATGAGGTATGGAGATCCCAACTACGAGGAAACTCTAATGCGGTGGGCAGAGGAATGTGATGAAGTTTTATCGGAAGAGAGTGAAACGTCTGAAATTGAAGAACCTGGTCAAGATTCATTAGAAGCCAATTCAGACTCTTGAAATTCTGAGTCTGAAGAAGATGTAGCTACAGCGGAGGCCGATAGTGATAATCCCAACTGTTATGCTTCTCCATCCGGCATCCAGTGAAATAAAGTTCCGCCAAGCTCTACGAAAACTGCAAAACGTAACCTACTGCGTTTAGCACCAGGTGTAAAAGCTAAAGCAGCGTCCTGTGATACACCTGAAAATGCTTTCAAATGTTTTATTACAAGAACGATCTTAGAAGAAGTCGTCAAGTGCACAAACCTTGAAGCTCGAATGGTATCTACAGTAAAAGACAAAGGATGGGTAGATATTGATGTGATGGAGCTGAATGCTTTCTTAGGTTTGCTGATACAAGCTGGTGTGGAAAGAAACTGGGACGTACCGATAAGACAACTGTTTTCTTCTGATAAATGTAAATGTGTCCTCTTTATCAAGCTACTATGGGAATTAATCGGTTTGAAGATATTAGACGGTACCTGCGTTTTGATGACAAAAGAACTCGTTATTTTCACCTACAAACCGATAAATAAGCTCCGATATCGTATATATTGAACTTATTTTTACAACAATGCACGTCATCTTTGGTGCCAAACGAAACTGTTATCACTGACGAGCAGTTACTCTCGTATAGAGGGAGATGTTCATTTAATCAGTATATGCCAAATAAACTGTCAAAATACGGTATCAAGATTTTCTGGATGGGTCAGAATCAGGATTTGCAATTGATGGAATGGTATATACCGGACGACGACCCAATCAACCTATCCATACAAATCTTGCTTCTGAAGTAGTGTAAACTTTAGTACGCAGCATCCACTTCTCTAGACTAAATGTTACAATGGATAACTTCTTTACAAGCATTCCATTGGCTAAATGTTTATTAGAAAAGAACCTAACAGTGGTTGGAACACTAAGAAAAAATAAGAGAGAAATACCAAATGAAATAAGAGATGCAAAGGATAAACCGGTCTACTCTTCTACAATTGGTTTTCATGACAAAATGACAATGGTTAGCTACATTCCTAAGAAACCTAAGAGACCGGCTTCCAGAAAGCATGTTTGCGGCACCATCACTCATAAACATTAACAGTTGGTTTGTTGAAAGTTCAAACTTTTTCAATGTATTTAACACTAACTTTGAAATTACTTCGGCAGTACATTGTTGTACTCGTCTGGAAGCTAATAGAATTGAAGGTGACGATTCATGTGGTTTCATTGTACGTACCATTACATTAACCACAGGATGTTTTTTACGATCTGTTGTTTCGTCCACACATAACCACAGTTTTTTATCTTTCAACTCCGATTTAATTCTTTTTTTGAACATGTTCACGAGCAGATGGCACAACTCTTTGTAACGGTGCTCGACTTGGTAATTTGCAGTCCGAATATTTATTCCAAAAGAAGACATGCTTCCTTGTCTAGTAAATTAAACGGTAGATTATATGCAATAAAGGTAACACATAAATTAAATTTAAATTTGTCATAGTGTCCCGTGCAATTTTTTTTTGAAGAATGCTGTTTACTACTTACGTTACGTAGACAATCCTTTTTGAACCAACACATTAAGAGCATATTACAAACTGCACATAGAATTTTAACCCCATCATAATTTAGGTCAGCCATTTCTGATTGGTCGTTTTCGCGACGTTGTCGACATTTTTGAAACAAACGTAGAACTTCGAAATAGTAACAGATCTTGTTGAGACTCGTAGTTATACTAAGAGTTGTATCGAACCTCCGCTACCGCCCGTTGGCGCTAGTGAGCAACTCTACTTCTAACCACATAAAAGCGCGGGAGAAACCTATACTAAACGATAACATCCTTCTCGCAGCTAAAATCAAGACCGGACGCGGAAATTGTGCGTCCCAAATGCCTATACATCGGCTGGACTATGATCGGTTGTCTGGTCAAGCGTACCGTTGTCATAGCAACCAGGGCCAAGATTTCATCGCGTCCCAAGTATTTCATTTCAACCTATTATATCTTATATATATGAGGTTTAAAGTATAATTCACCTCACAATATTGACTGCGGAATAAATAGGAAGCCGTCGGAGATTCAAACTGTGTTTTCGCAAGTACGTTATATAATTTGGAATAATTTTGTTTATGAATGAAATTGAATTCTTAAACGATATATTAGGAAGGACACGCGGCCTTACAGCCTTATAGGCACATCGCCCCTGCTGCGTTCACATTGACAGCAATAAATGCGACAAAATTCTGGCAAAAATCTGGATTTATATTTTTGATTTGTTTTTTTACTTCCACCACAGTTTAATGTCACTTCCGGTTTGAGCGGCAGTAATAATAACTTTGTTAACACCCTGCAATTTATTCTAAATGGTTTGCGAGATACTGCAAAAATTAAATGAACAAGTAATAATTTGACCAAGGTGGCAAATAAACTTAACAATTTAAAAAATTATACTAACCGTATTTCAAGAGTGTGTGAAGTGCTTATTAATTAGTTTACACAATCTAATTAAACTCAAATTCGTTAAAAAAATACTAAAACTTTTGATACACTCTGTACATTCAAAAAGTATTGAGCACAACACCTTCATTTGGCCTTACCTCGTTTCTGCTTACAGTCAAGGTTTTACAATATAGATCGAAATTTAGAACTGGGTGACGTTCCCTTGGTGATCATAAGATAAGCAGATAACAAGGGGATCCCTTAGCACCCCAGTGTCTGGCTACCAACCACGAGCGACAAGTAATTACATTGTCGATTTTAAACCGTTTGTCGAACTCTTCTAATTCTTTTTTATTACCGACGAGGGGGAATCTTCTTACTTACTCTATACCTATCTTCCTTTTCCAACATTTTTCGAGACCAATCTTCCATTTCCGTCGCATCCGTTCTTTTTTATAACGAAATAAAAATGTTTTTATCGTCAGCGCTGTTCAACGGTACATTTCACCGCGAGTGTACTGCCATGGCCTACTCCGCCCCTGGCAATAAGAGGAATAAGTCGCCTAGCACCGATGTTGGTGGGTAATTTACTGTCGTGCGAGGTTTACTGCAACCTCCGACCCGTCGTTTCTGCGAGGGACCCTCCGAAATAAGCAGATAAATTCTGCGATAGGCAATAGCATAATAGTCGGGTTGTACATCAGAGGGCAACTGGAAATAACGACTACTAATTATATTGATCTTTCAGGCGAGATTAGATTCCTGTTAGGCGAGAAAATAATAAAAGAAAATAATGAGGGAATGAAACTTGTTGGATTATGAACCATTGGAATGTTTATTGGGTATTTTATTGATGCCTTCTTTATAGATACAATCTTAATAAAAGTTTATACCTTGTTGCTGCCTATAAATTATAAAGCGAAATGTAAATTTTACCGCGAGTGGTATTTTATAAAGTAGAAGCAGTATATGATTCAGGTAGATGTTATTTCTCTATTTTTTAGAAAGGAAATACCAGTTGTTGTCAGAAGAGACTAAAGTTTTAGGTCTGACAAAAGATTTAACTCAAATTAGCACCTACGAAATATGTATAAACTTATCTGACAAATCACATTACTCAGCAGATAAATTACCATTATACATATTATACTATTGGATTACTCGAAAGCCTTTGACACTGTTCATCATAAAGCTTTGTTCGACATATTACTGGGTTTGGCGTTTAGTCACTGTGCTATGAGACTCTTAACAGAGCTTCTCTCTAATAGATCTCAGCGTGTGCAATTAGAAGGGTCAATTTCACAACCTTTCATGTTGAAACGGGTAGTTCCCAGGGATCAATCTTGAGCCTAATTTTAATACGCCTCTTCCTTTCTTCAAAATTTGACTTGTACGAAAGCGCATTTGTACACAGATGACTATGTTCCAATTCAAAGAATAGTAAATAGTTTTCTTAGTTCAAGAAAGCGTTTAAGTATTGTTATTGTAAGAAGTATATACTTGTAATGAAATAATTGTATTTCGTTGTTTAAGACATTTGTTAACTTGATTCAAGAAAATCTTGGAGAAAATTTGAAGAAAGCGATTATCAGTATAACTAAATAGCCGTTATAACACAAAACAAATTTTTTTTGAAGGGCAGTAAATAGTTTTCTAAAATTCCAGAAAGAGTTTAAGTATTGTTGATAAATCAATAGTTTAATTTTCTTAAAATAAAACATTTATTTACTTAGAATTCTTGAAATGCATTTTATTTATATCCACATTATTAATTAAGCTTACCTTGTTTAAAACAATACGACACATCCGTACATAATGCAGTAAATTATTCGAATGTGAATAAATATCTCAGGCATTTCCCTGGATTAGAATATAGAAGTCCACAAATTTTTTGCACAACATGCAATAGCGGATTGCTAAGTCGCGATAGGTTTGAATGTAGAAAATATTGTAAAAGTAAACGTCATGTATTGAATTTAAGAAACAATATTCCATACTGGCAATTTTTATATGATTTTATTTTTATGTTAAGTGTGTGCAACATCCCACAACATCTAGTATCTAATGAACACTTTCGTCTTTTTTGGACTAAGTACGCTCCCTCATGGAAGCTGCCAACATCTTTGCAATTACGATACAATTTTCCACGTGCGCCAAGTACAGTAAAGGAATGTATAAAAGACGAGTTGAGAAATAAGAACATCTGCCTATGTGTGGATGAAACAACTGATGCTCAGAAACACAGCGTCATTTATGTTGTAGCGCGTCCTTTAAAACGTGATGCTCCACCAGCTTCGTTGTTGTTATCCAGTAAAAGGATTCAGAAAACTAATGCAGAAACCGTTGTCAAGATAATAAAAGATTCGTTGAGAGAATTTTGTACCACAGGAACCCAAGTTAATAGCATCTACCAAAAAAATGTTCATCAAATCTCCCAAACACATCCGTGTATTCAAACAATTGTGTCCGAAAGCAACCACCACCACCTCAGCCTGTAATAACGCGATGGGAAACATGGCTCCAGGCAGTATCTTACTAACAGAAATATTTTTCACAAGTGAAAAATGTCATTTTGAAACTCGATTCAAATGATTCTGCAGCAGTTCGAGATAGTCAGCAACTTTTTTCCAATTCGGACGTTCAACAACAAATAGATGAAATTTCCATGAACTATTCTGAAGTTGCACAAGCTATTGAGCAATTAGAAAACTTATCTGCACGATACGCATTAAATTGCATAAACAATTTACAAGCCGCTCTAGGAAACTCTCTAGCTCTAGGAACACTGTAGGAGTCGATGTTGCTAAAAAATTTGGTGCAACTTTAACGAAAAATCCCGATTTACAAAAGGTTCGGTCTATAACTGAAAATCAAGAGTGCCCAGATGAGGAAAAGGGATATCTGACATTTACAAATCTTACTTCACTGGATGTCGAACGATCCTTTTCGAAGTAAACGATAACGTATTCACAACACCGTCGACGGCTGAATGAATCGACAATGGAAGCGTTGCTGATGTTGCAATTCTACGCAGCTTACCGGGGCGGTTGCCAATTGTCACAGTGAACATTAAGACGACAGGAAATGGAAGCAATATTATTTTTCACTGATGTATTACGTACCGACTTTTATGCGGTGCGCCACTGCCGGTACCGCCTTTTTAACAAACTCTAGTGATTACTCATCGCCGCGGGATGCAAAGTCACCTAAAATGTGCTCCTCTCTGCTCGTTCTTGATACTTTAAAATCAATTATTATAGCCAGACACGAAGCGAAAACCAAAAATTTATTCATGCATCCACCATACTGAGAACCTACATAAGTGTCCATTAAAAATGATTTATCGCCCAATAAAGGATCATAACAGACGTCTGTGTGTAAACACCTGTCCACTGCTCATATTGCACTATCGCTAATAAGCGTTTAAAACGAATGTTGGCGATAAAACGTTGTAAACAATTTCAACACGCTATATAAGGACGCTACGTCATACGTTTACAGGAGATGTAGCATCATAACATTCATAACTGTATACGCCTTACAGCAGTCCAGTACCTAATACACATTGCACATATTTATTTGTCAAATAAATAACCATTAGACGAACCATTTGATGTCTTCAAATTTAAATAAAATTGCGTTCCTGCGTTTGTTTTAACAACATCTACAAGGTACATATGCTACGCTGCCAGATTCCAGGAATTATGCTACCGGCTAAGTATAAGTCATCTTTAATCTTTCACGAAACAACCAGGTTCAAATTCTTATCTAACTACACCGTGGATGGTCGTATTATTCAGATCTAAATTTACACAATAAAAAAACATCGGGGAAAGGCCTGCAGCGTACACCGCTTGTCTAAAAAAACCGATAATTATTGTTTTAACTTGATTTAAGACCTTGTCAACGGAGTCGTAACCTTTGTTCAACGTGTCGTTTGTACACCATAAGGATGAAGTACAACTGCACGCATTAAGAATGACCCTGAGCTGTAATTGTGTGACAATGTGGTTACGTCAGAAATAGGTTGATAATAAAGTAACATATTTTAATTAATATTTTTTGGCTTCCATGGGTGAATTATGAAAATCCGTAATTTGCTTGGAATTTCCTTGCCGGGACGAGATTTTTTCAAACATTTAATTACGTCGGCAATTCCAAGGAAACTACAGATTTTCACAATTCACCAAGGGAAACTAAAATATATGAATTAATTAGTGTACCTGGCATGTAAGAATTAAAAATTGTCTGTCGAAATATTATGATATATTTACAGATAAAATAACAAATAAGCATTTCTAAGTTCTTGTAGGTTCTGAAGTGTAGGATTTCTACGCCTCAATTGTCTCTCAAACCTATTCTAAACATGCTCTATTGGATTTAAATGCGGGGACCTCGCTGCTCATTCCAGAGTATTCAACAGGACTTCTTGCAAATACTGAGTAACAATAACTGCAATGTGTGGTCCCGCATTATCATGCATCAAAAGAAAGTTGTCGCCAATATATGGTGCGAAAGGCACAACAAGGTCTTTCAAATTGTATGTCACAAATCTTGCAGCTGTTAGCAGCTTCCACCTTCTACAGTGGAAGCTCTGTGCGTGCTACCAAACAAATACCATCCCATACCATCAGGGATGCTCTACCATAAGGAACTCTTTCGACAGTGTTACATGGCATAGCTTTCACCTGATCGCCGCCGTACTTCATTCTTCCATCATATGGCCGAAAACAAAATCTGGACTTGTCACTGAAGAGCACCTGACTCCAGTTCCTTATAGACCAACATCAGCGACTTCGAGCGAAAGCATTACGAGCTACTTTGTGCTGCCTGGTTAACAACTGACCTTTGGCAGGTATACGTGAAACCATTCCTGATTCTCTGATCCTTCATTTTACGGATTTTGTTCTTATATTCACCTAACGTACTTGTTGCCAGCTGCTTCTAAAGCAGTAGCATTCCTATTAAATCTTAATTCAGTATTACTACTGATGATGATAGCTTGGCTATCGAAACGTGCGTCCAGTACGAGTAAAGTATTGTGGTAAGAGTTACAGTGAACTGTTTCAGTGTTCCAGTGCCACAGATTTCGAGAACTTGATTAATGTCCACACTACTGCGCGGATGCATGTTACATGTCACGTGAAACAAGGAAGTATATGTAACAAAGTCCTTTCTATATGTGCATAAAGAGAAAAAAACTAGAAAAAATTTAATATTTAAGAACAATTACTGACTATAATTTACATTTTCAAACACGTACAGAGTATACTTTGAATAAAACATCTACGAAAGACATCAGTTCACTCTTTAAGCAGATAATATTCAAATATGATTTTAAGCTCGTATTAAAATTATGTTAGTAGTCCGGTTGAAATACCAAAGCCCGTGCGCTTTTAGAGCGGCACTTTCTATTTATTTATGACATAGTAAGGATACAGTTGAAGAAATGGTATTAGTAGACCACCATTTGAAAGTAGAGGGATTAGCAGTGATGTCTAATATTTCTGAAATAAGTATTCGCCGAATTCCCTATAACCATTTGGGTGTGAATAAGATTAGTGCAAGATAAGTACCGCGCTCTCCAACGTGAATGTCGAGTCGAATATGTGCTCTCGTTTCTTAACATGTGCGGAGATGACCTAAAACCGATTTTGGAGATGAAACAATGGTTCTGTATTATGATCCTCTATCCAAGGAATCGATGGAATGGGCTGCGACCCGATGAACCTCGTCCCCGAAAACTGTAATACAACATTTTGAGGGAAAAACTTTAGATCATTTCTACAAGGGTATAGAATTATTAATTGATTGTTGTAATAAATGTATTGAAATTAGGGGAGATTATATTGAAAAATAAAAATTGTTATATTTTACCAAGTTTATTTTTTCTATATCAGGCCGAGAATTTATGGCGCCTACTATGTAATTCCCCAAAAATTTTTACAGATTATATTATTATAAAGAAACAAGCATCTCCCTTTATACCGCACTAGACGTTGCGAGAGATTTCGATTTTCTTTATACCAGTATCTTTTTCAGAAATTTACGAATTTCCATAAATGGTTTTTATAGATTATCTGTATTCAGGTTATGAATGGGGATTTTCGGTTTAGGCATTATCTTTTCCTTTTACTCTCATGAATATTTTACGTTATATTGCTAAAATAGCAAATTTTATCGTCATAGTCACAATGTCAGATAATGTTGACAGAAAAATATATCCAAAACGATATATTTTAATACCAATAGTTGTAAGAAAGTCAGGTTGCGTTAATTGATAATAGGCCCTCTAAAATAATTGGGATAAACTATATATATATGTATTTATATATTAAGCCATTGATGATAATTACTCTAAGCAAACAGCGGTAACAATCAGTATAGTAGATATGTGGTGCGGACGCGGTGATTATTTACTTTACGCGTTCACAGCGTCAGTACTAAATCGATGCTGTATGCGAGTAGTTCTGTGTATATGTAGGCTATCGTAACTTATTTCGTAATTGTACGCTTATGTTTGCTTTAAAAATGTCGCAGTTAGGTACGTCACGAAAACGACCAATGGCAGAAACAGTTAAAAACTTCATAGTGGACATGCCGGACTTAATTTTTGGTGGCGCTAAAATTCAATGTCTAGTTTGTAAAACCCCTTTAATGTGTTGGTCCAGAATCCATTGTCAACATCACATTGAAAGCAAACAGCATTCCTCTGCAAAAAGTGGCATACGAGACCAAGAAAAATTTACATTTGATTTATGTGTTACTCTTATTTTATGTAATCTATCGTTTCGTTTACTAGACAAAAAAGTATTTGTCTCCTTCTGGAATAAATATGCGGACTGTAAATTACCTAGTAGGACATCGACACGAAATGTAGTGCAATTTACTCGTGAACATATAGAAAAAAGAATGAAAACGGAATTGAAAAATAAAAAACTGTGGCTGTGTGTGGACAAAACAACAGATCATCAAAAACATTCTGTGGTTAATGTAATGATACGTACAATGGAACCACATCGACCGTCATCCTCCTTCTTACTTGCTTCCAAAAGAGTTATAAATTGTACTGCCGATGAGATTTCAAAGGTGATGTTGAACTCATTGAACAAATTTGAAGTTTCAACTAAGCAACTTTTAATGTTTATGAATGACGGTGCCGCAGACATGCGTTCCTTGGGCCGATCTCTTAAAGAACACAGTGGTAACTTCTTACATGTAACGTGTAAAATCCATACTCTAAATCTTGCGGCTCAAACGATTCCTACATGTTTTCCACTAGTAAATGCATTGATTGCTAGTACAAAGGCAGTGTTTCTAAAGTCCCCGAAACGTACCCGACTATTTCACAAACTGTGTCCTGATTTACCTGAACAACCACAGCCGATTGTTACACGTTGGGGAACGTGGTTGCAGGCTGCGTTTTACTACAACAAATATTTTGACCAAGTAAAAAAGGTAGTTTTAAAATTCAATCCGACAGAAGCTGCAGCAATCAAGAAAAGCCAGGAAATATTTCAAGATAGTTAGGTTAAAAGAGGTTTACAAACTATTCACAACAATTACTTCGGACTAGCGGAGGGAATAGAAAAATTACAAAATGTTTCGATATCGCTGGTGGATTCCGTTCAAATTCTGAATGATGTTCACGCACAGTTATGCGCTGTAGAAGGCGAAACAAATTGGTGTGCAATACGAAAATTTGAAAGTGTCTTAGACGCCGATTTTCTTATATTAAGACAAATTTGTGAAGGTGCGTATGAAGATGCATTAAGTTGTTTCAAAGATTATTTTAAATATGCAAATATAACATCGCTAGATGTTGAACGGTCGTTTTCGGCATTAAAAAGCATTTATTCCGCACGTCGTACTCACTTGACTGAAACAGCTGTGGAAACATATCTATTGATTCAAATATTTAACAGACGTTACCCAGTTTGTGATTTCACGGAAGACTTTTAAAACGGTAAGTGTTTCAGCACGTTTTATAATTTATTTCTTACCTTCTATTTTATGTGTAAACTTTTATGCGTTCGCCACGCCTCTGGCTGTTACCGCATATTTGCCCAGGTTAATGATAACTCAATTGACATGTGTTTTATAAAATGACAAATTCGTATTTTACTGTTGGTAGTATGACGTCATAGATACATACAGTGTCCAGGTTGTTCTAAAACGATTTTTGCAAATGTTTTTATGATTAAACAAGGTCTACTATGTTTTTTCGATTTCTTGCATATAATTTTTCATCGTAGTAGGTTAATAGTATGTATGCAAACTTTCTAATTATGCAACAATTTCATAGAAAGAATTCTATGCGTCACAAGAATTTGAAGTCAATTGGTCTACCAATAACAAAGAGACAGAGGTGTCAAGCTGCAAAATGAAACACATCGTATATATGACGTGCATCGAAAGTTAGGCTGCCCCAACTTTATTTATTTTGAATAAAGCTTTATACAGGAGCAAACAAAAATTAAAAAAATAATGTTTCACTCGCTATTTGTTGTATTTCCCTATACTTAGTATCCAGACATTTAATATGGCTTTATCTGTACAAAACAATAAACTGACTATATCGCAGTGTATCTAGGAAAAGAAAAGAAGCATTTAGAAAAAGTACCGAAAGGCATACAAAGTCTTCTTGCTGCTGTTCGCTTCAACTAAGGTCTATTTTCAGTCTAGGGCATCCGTATACCCATACAAATGCATCAGCTTCAAGCTCCAACTTCTTCATATACGCCGTAACGTTGTTACACGTGTTTATGTTTAAGTTAATTATGTTTTACGGGCTCACGTTTTACCGCGTACGGCGATAAACAGGCGCGCAAGCTGAATCAGTTTATTAGTTCAGATAAAACGTGCAACGCGGCGCGCTGAATACAACATACAACGGCTTTTACCTGCTTTAGATGGATGCATAGAGGCGTACAGCCGTTCTGAGATTTCTCTCTGCAATAATTGTTACGCGGGTAATGTTATCTTCTGCGCTCTCGTGGTGCTTCATTGAAGCTATTCGTTAGGCGCCCCAACACGTACGATGTTGGGGTGATGCACCGTTATTTAGTAGTTCACAAGCTGGAACTTCTATTCACTTCAACTTCATGTATGAGTGTATATCTCACATAACGAATATGTACGCTTTGTATTTTGGCCTACTGTACTTGGCGAAGTCGTTATGTTACATCCAGCAAATTAAGGAAAAATATCTGTATCAATTTGGAATATGTTGTAGGGCAATCGTAGAAATTATGTATATGGGGGGTGGCCTTTTAGTGCGAGGAAGTCTAATATCTCAGTTAATATAGAAGATAAGAAAAAAAATTTCAAATAAAAGTTACTGTATTTGCACTTGCCCATATTTCTAAAATAGTACGAAATATACAGTGTGTTCAATTAATGTAGGGCAGCATGAAGAATGTTTTTTTAAACGGCACACTGTGTATATTAATTTACCATTAAATTCAGCATAAAGTATTACATTCACTACCGCCTTATCTTTTCATGGAAATTGCGACGTTGTCAAGTTATTCCAAAAAGAATGGAAATTCACGAAAAATCAGTGCATTATCATAACCATCATAACAACTTCATTAGTGCGAATCCACGAAAGATATTTGGCAGATACTAAGAAAAAGGGTAACTTAAAGGTAGAAGTTTCGTTTCATGTACAAAGATCTAATGGATCACCCTGCATGTTATTTTACCACTTGATAAAACTATTATATTCCGTCATATTACACTTATACCAATAAAACCCCTAAAACTAATAGTTTCTGAAAAAATTGCAATTTTATTTTAGAAAGTACAAACGTTTAAGAAAACTGGGTGGCTTTTTTTAACAAATAAGTGTATTTTCCATGCTGAAAATAAATTTTCAAATATTGCGTTACAGAAATAAATCAATAAGCCAGTGGGCTGGCGCTGACACAACGAAATATGAGAAGAATGCGTTTTAGATCCGTGTCAACTCTTTTAGGCAATGCTTATACTTCCCCTTTTCGAACAAAGCCATTTTGATGCTTTATCCAAATATAAAGTCCCATCAAAATCGAAGAAACTTTTTCCGGGCACACACACACACATTTAGGTTTTATAAATTCAATTTGTCAAATTTCGTTGAAAATAGTATGTTTTTCAATAACAAAAACCATATAAACCGTAAAATCGATAGCTTCTGAGAAAATTGCAATTTTATTGTACATTGTAAAAATAACAAGCAAGCCGTAATTTTGACAAATCAAGTAATTTGAATGGTAGAATACTTTCAAATAGTATGGCGCATTATTAACTTTTGCGATAAATCTAAATTAAAATAATGAATTTCTTAATTGAAGAATTGACAGATATGGTTTTCGTGGTGGGTACAAGTGGTTAAAACTGTTTCCTTGCTGTAAGGATTTATCATGAGAAATATCCAAACAGAAGGCAGCCGAGAAAAATGGCGTTTCAAAATTTGCTTCAACGTTTTAGTGGAACCGGAAATGTAGCCAACGAAAAGTTAAATGAAATGTCCAAAACTGTAATAACAGATGATAAAGAGATGACTGTAATGTTAGCAGTAACAGTAGATCTCCATATCTCCACAAGAGAAATAACCAAACAGACAGACATAACCCGAACAGCTCGTATAAATGAACATTTAAATCAGGAAGAGGAGGACCGCATAGATGACCACCACGCTCTCCGGAACTTTTGAAAATCGATTTTTTTAAGTGGGGTTATATCAAAGAAGCAATTTACAAAACACTTGCAACTACCAAGGAAGATATAAACAATCGCATTAGAGCAGTATTCCAAAGTGTCGATGTAAATATGTCGCAGGGCTTTTGTAAACCGTATACATTATTGTTTGGAGATAAATGGCGATCATTTTGGACATTTGATTAAATAAATCTACCTTTGTTATTTCGATTATTTTTGTTATTAATATTCCTATTCAATATTCTAATTAATTATCAAAGTTGCGTTGTGTGATAAATAAGGTTCGATAAACGCGTTGTACGGCAGAAGTGCCGTGAGGGGATATAAGTCGATGCGAAGCCAGTGGAAGCGTTGCTTATGTTTCAGTTTTACGCGGCTTACCGGGGCAGTAGCATTTTGTCGCAGTGGACATCAAGGCGTCAATAAAAGGTAAAAATATTTATTTTTTAATAATACTGTATCTCACGTACCCACTTTTGCGCGATACGCCTCTGACGTTGCACTCGTTTGTCGAACCTTAATGATAAACAGTTTTGGCCATCAATTAGATTTTGGTTATTGTTATGTTTGTTTATTTTGTATTTGTTATGGTTAGTTATTTAATGTTTCTAAAGTAGGGTGGATGGCTAAAATAATACCTCTGCTACTATGGATTAATACAGCGGAATTTTATAATAAGTCAATATCAAAACGTCAACTAAACCAATCTTACTGTTTCCTTTGGTATTTAATTTTGATCTTCGTCTATCTAAGACCATCAATTTCTGTTTCGTTTATTATAAGCTATTGTGTTATTACAGTTTTGAACATACTGTTCTTTATTTCAGCAACACAATATTTGAAAATTTATTTCCAGCTTGGAAAGTACACTTATGTATTTGTTAATAAAAACCATGCAGTTTACTTAAATATTAGGGGTCCTATGGTATAGGTATAATTTGACGGAATATAATAGTTCTATCAAGTGGTAAAATAATATACAGGATGATTCATTTAAAAATACCAGGTTTCGGATATTTGAAAATGTCGTGTGAAAGTTTGTACACATGTAAAAAACAGCCTGTATATGAGGCGAAACCTTTACTTATATAGGACCTTTAAGTTGCCCTTTTTCTTCGTATTTGCCAAATATCTTTCGTAAATTCGCACTAACAAAGTTATCTTTATTGTTATTATAGTGCATTGATTTTTCTTGAAAGTTCATTCTTTTCGGAACAACTTGACAACGTCGCAATTTCTATGAAAAGATAAGGCAATAGTGAATGTAATTCTTTATGTTGAATTTGATGGTAAATTAATATATATAGTGTGCCATTAAAAAAAAAACGTTCTTCATGCCGCCCTACATTAATGTAACACCCTGTATATTTCGTACTATTTTCGAAATATGCACAAATGCAAATATAGTAACTTTTATTTGAAACATTTTTCCCTATCTTCTGTACTAACTGAGATATTGGACTTCCTCGCACTAATGGACCACTCTGTATACATATCTTTAATAAATCTAGGCTTTAAATAGAGAGAACAACCACATTACACAGAGAAAAAAGTTCTTGACTCAAACAAATATGCATTCAGTCAACTCAATTGTAATTTTAAATGGCGGCAAAGATATATTTGCTTAATGTAAAGAAATAGTTACTTTAACATCGTTATTTCATTCAAACATATGACCTCTTGAAACAAATAACCTCAAGTTCGATTTAAAAATACATCTGTTTGATTTAATATGCGTAATATGTTTGATTTAACCATACAGTGCTTCATCAGTTTGAAACTTATATAATTTTCTTTACAATTTATTTGACTTTACCTTTTATTCACGTCTATCAGAAAATAAGTTTCCGAACAAACAGTTTCAAGAATTAATATTATTAAGTCAAAGTACAAGATTCACCGACGGCAATTTACAAAACATTTTAGGGATCTCTGTATCACAATGTGATGCCGATTTGATTGAATTATCAAAAATTATACAACAGCAAAAATCGGATTAAATGTTAATGTTTACTTTACAATAAAATGAGTTATTTTCTTTGTATTATTATTTTTATTTGTGTCATTATATTATTAAAGTTTCATTTTTATTACTATCTTATAGAATTTCTACTAAATAATCTTTTTTTTTGACTGTGCGGCCCGCCTAAAGATATTCCTTTTGAAAGTGGCCCACTGTTCTAAAAAGGTTGCCGACCTCTACTTTAGAACATACTCTACATACTACAAATACTACAAAAATATTTTGAAAGCGAAACATCTTTGCAGCTGCAGGGACATTTTAGCAGTGTAAGGTGATGCACGCACTGATACGAGGCGTGTTTTTAAAGTAAGTACCGTTTTCAAACAAGCACACTTTTCTTAACAATTTTATTTTTCGTGAAAGTCAGTACCTTATTCTACTTTTCTACATAATTTCCACCAATATTGAGGCATTTGTCATATCGTACAATCCCATCGTCATAGAAGTCTGCCGCCTGATTTAACAACCACTGCACAACAGTCTTTTTGACCTCATCATCGTCATCGTGGCGACCACCCAGATGCTTCAAATGCAGGAATAAATGGTAGTCACTGGGCGCAAGATCGGGACTGTATGGAGGGTGATCAAATTGTCCCCAGTGAAAAGATGCGATGAGATTTTGAGTTCGAGAAGCTGCGTGTGGACGGGCATTGTCGTGAAGCAAAACGATCCCCTTGCTCAACATGCCTAGCCGTTTGTTTTGGATTGCACGGCGCAGTTTTTTTAGGGTCTCACAATACGTCGTATCATTTATTATGACACCGCCAGGTAAAAAATCAACAAGCAACAACCCCTTTCTGTCCCAAAGCACAGTACACATGATTTTCCGGGCTGAAATTGTTTGCTTGAACTTCACTTCCTTGGGTGATGTCGAATGCCGCCATTCCAGAGATTGCTGCTTCGATTCCGGTCACCAAAATCATCACCCCCGTCACTGTACCGCTGAAGAAAAATTAACGCACTGGCTACACGTTTGGTTTTGTGCACCTCAGTCGACATTTTCGGTACCCAGCGTGAGCACAACTTTCGATACTGTAAGCATTTAGTCACAACTTCATAGAGAACACTTCTGGAAACTTGAGGAAACTCATCAGATAACGATGAAATCGTAAAACGTCTGTTCTCTTTCACTTTTTCGTCAACTTTCTCAACCAAATCTTCAGTAATGACAGAAGGTCACCCACTTCGTTCCTCCTCATGGACATTCGTGCGGCCACCTTTAAAAGCTCTCACCCATTTCCGTATCATTCCATCATAATGTTTTCTCCATATACTTCACAGATCTGACGATGAATGTCGATTAATGCCTTTAACACTAAGAAAACGAATCGGCGCGTATTTCACAGTCGGCGCTATTCTCGATCGTCGGAGACATTTTAAATAGTGATAAGCAGACGTAAACACGGTCGAATCTTTCTGTAATGGCGTCTGTGGCTTGTCAACAGATGTAGGTACACAGCGCGCAAGCGTAGAAAGCCGCCGCAGCGCTCACAGTAGCACGCCTCGTATTACTTCCAAAATGGAAAGAGGCGTCTTTTCCTCATTTACACATGTGGGTAATATTTTGCGTACAACTCAATTCGAATCTAATTGGAAGGTTATTCCTGAGGTACCACCCCAACCTATACTCCAAAAATTTGAAAATTTATAGTTATCTCTATACACAGCATGGAATATATACAAGGTATTTCAAAGTATTGTAGAAGAGATATTGACATTTCAAAGATCTTCAATAAAAATTCTACTTCCTAAGATAATAATTTAAGTCTTACAGATGCATTCTTCTCCCTTTACCAGGAAATCTCTAAAAATTGAATGGGAGCGCGCACAAATTACCAACCTAATGACGTACACGTTTGGTAGGCGTGAACTTTATCCATAAATTATTTTCACATCATTTGACCCATACATACTGCTAGACTGCATCCGTTACGGAGCTATAATCTATAAAAGTTTGCGCACCTACAGACATGTATCCCGTCTTTGCTTACCTTCGTAGATGGACGAAACCGTATAGAGGTAGGGTATCTGGTTATGATGTATTTAAATTAGCGTGGAACTTTAGCGGCTCGATGACAATGGAAAAAAGAAGATAAACGAGCACGCTCATTCAGCGGCGTTCCGTCGGCGTGCAAAAGAGAACGTTTTTATTACGCTGATTGAATTTGTAAAGGGAAAAATGAAGGAAAGGTAACATCTGGCACTCTTCCCTTCTGTTTAGCAGATGAAATGAAGCCTGCATTTTGCTGTTTTACATATGCTACGTTTTTCTTCTTTAGTAAATGATGATGGATGTGGTTGGTAGTAATTATTGCGGAAAATGTGTGACAGGAATAACACTTGTAATTGAAAAAATGGTTTCAGAAAAAAAATGTGCTGTTTCGCTATACAGAGTGTTCAGTTGGAACCTCGTTGTATGGGTATTTTTTTTTGTTTCCAGAGATACAAGGATGGTTAAATTAGAAAACGATTAATTTTTTGCCGTAGATTCAGAATTTATTATCAGCAAAACTATTTACTGTACCAGTTCACCGGAAATTACCCGCACTTTGGTTTTTTAACCTTGTATATTTTTACATTTTCGGAATCTACGATTCATTCTGCAGCTAAATGAATTATGTTTGTAATCAAATGCTTTCACTTGTTTTTTCTGAATTAAGAAGCATAAATTATAACAACACAACAATACAACAAGAATTCTAATCTAAAAGTTTTATTCAAAATTTCCACCATTATAAACTAAGCACAGATTAGCTCTTCTTAAGATGTTTTTTACTTTCTGTAAAATTCAGCCATCAATATTTAAAAGTAAATTTTGCACATGGTTTTTCGCATTCTCATGGGGGGATTCATACACCGGATTTTTAATATAACCCCGCAAGAAAAAGTACAACGGAATCAAGTCTGGCGATCTCATAGACCAAAAAATTTATTGAGAAGCTGGAAGTTTAAAAATGTTGCCTGCTCGAGCGCTGCTGGGGCATCATCCTTCTAAAATATGAGGCCCTTTCGTTCCTGAAGTGGCATATTGTCCAAAATCTCATCGAGTTTCAGTTTTAAGAGCTCTAGGTAGCGTTCAGTGTTAAGCGTACTTTGGAAGGTATGAAAAAATATCTTATCTTTTTAAAATTCCGCACCAAACATTAAAACTAAATCTATGTTGAAACATTTCGTACAATTAAGGAATTTTCTCGTGACCAGTAGTGGCTGTATATTCCATTATTTGAAAAATTACATTCGTCCGTCCAAAATGTTTTGCGGTTGAATCAACAGCCAGTTGCAATGGCCTAAACGCCTTTTGTAATCGCCTGGGTGTAAATGTTGCCCTGATTTAATTTTGCCCCTCTGCCCCAATACTTAAACCTAACTTGCCCGCAGCTGCTCTGATTAATGCCTTGTGATGAGCTTCAAAGTAAGCCAATACATTAATTTCGCATTCTTCGTTATCTTGGTGATTAAATGCATTTTCATTGGCTCTCAGCCTTTGCTCCAACAGTCGAAAATACGTTCTTTCTGGAACTTTTCTCTCCGGAAAATGTTGCCTATACAAATTTCCAGTTTCCTCTACATTCTTATTGCACCGAAAGTGCATTTGTAACATACCCACCTTTTCATTATGGGGCACTCGATTCATGCTGTTCTAATGTGGAAATAAATGTACCAAAATCATAATCGCCTAGCACAAATTCACAGCATAAGTTACTTGTTAAACTGTGTTTGACCCAATGTACCCTGTGTTTCACAGTCACGGACACTACAAACGAAAACATCGCTGTCATGGTCCACTAGACTGAGACTTTCAACCAGCTCCTTAAAAAAAAGAAGTGGAAATTGTTTTCTGGAATGATGCATTCAGATGCAGAATAACTCATAGATTCCGAAAATGTGAAAATATAGAAACGTTCCATTTAAAAATCCAAGGTGGGTGTCATTCCGGTGAACTGGTACAATCAATTGTCTTTCTGATACGAGATTATCCATAAAACGGGGTACAAAGTGAACACCCTGTATAGTCATTATACCTATTCACTTACATTTAGATCAGTGATAGTCCCAAAGTCCAAAGCTTGCCTAAAAAAGCATGGTTTTCGTGAAAGTAAACTAGCTTAATATCGGGATATACAATACGTTTCTCGTTTCTAAAGAAAACAGAATCTGGTGTACGGCAAAGACCAATGTTAAGCGTTTCCTCCTTTGAGTCCAGCTGAGGCTTTTCTTTTAATTGTTGAGTGCTCGTCTGCTAAATATGTTCGTTTAGTTAATATGCTTTTCGACTTCATTCCTTTAGCAAGTCAAGACAACAAAAACACTCTACCTTCATGATTCTTTTTTAATTGTCATTTGCCTTTTAGACCACAAGATGAAATTTACTCATTGTGTACATATGTACCTACTTCTCAAGCAGAACCACCAAATTGGATCCATGTCGGCTACAGATCAACACCAGATTGGCGCGAATTATCTTTCCTATACCACACAAACATCAACATGTAAACATTTCGTACAGTTAGTCCAATGTATTGGCCGGAGAGCAGAAAGCGGTATCACATGGATATCCGTAAACTAGATTAACCCAACATAACATAACTCTTTGTGCCCAAAATTTATAGACAACCTCAGTCCAATATTGGTCATCTACTTTTTCGCCGTCTCGGATCTATTGTATTTATGTCGCAAGGGACGTAAGTACATTTGTTGTTGAGGATCTTATGTTGTAGAACAACAACATCCTCGACCGCAAAACTGCACTTACATCTCTTGTGACATAAATGTCACAGTTTTATTTCTTTTGACGCCAGTTTCTGAAGTTCGACAACACAATGCCTACTTTAAAAATCGATTTAGTTCCACACATGGGAGGAAAACATCTGTTAGTCAGAATTTGCAATGAGCTTTCCAGACGTCGAAGAAGAAATATACACATTTGCCATTCTATACAATAATTCCAAAAGTAAGCGTCTGTCTGAAGAAATAGCTGGATAAAATTGTGCAACTATATGTTGTAAGATGCAAAGATTGCACAACACTTTCAACGGTTTTCTGACTCTTGGTTGTTAAAGCACGTTCGGATAGCTATGCTTTCACTTGACATTTGACAATTGAAATTGGAATTATTTCATATAACAGTTCTTGTGTTTCTTCTGAAATTTATTCAATCAATTCCATAGGGTAGGAATAGCACAAAAAAGGAGGAAAAACATTTCGGTGTAAAGATTTCGCTCATGAAAGAGCTGAAGCGATTTCAGTTGCTTTTAAGAAACAAACTAGTAAAGACGCCCTCCATTGATCAAGTTAATATTCACTGCAATAATGGCCCACCAGTGAACGAATTAAGGCGAACGTTCGTCGGGTGTCTATTAGTGAGCAGATCACCGCTTGGCATGTGCCAAGACAAACATCAAATAAATCAGAGGAATGGAATGATTCACTAAGAAGGGTGTACGTGGTGACCACAAGACTAAACAACTTTATGTGAGTTTCATTCCTGTTTAACATCCTTGAATAAAAAGCTTCTTTTTTGGGAGCTTTAGAAGATTTGAATGTTTCATCCTCGTATGTATTCCTAATGTAATACTCTTATAATCTCATATGACATAATTTCAAGTCAAATAGAACGACAATGGTGTAGTCTAAATATATTTTGATCAATGTGAGCTAATGGAACAATACTTCTTGGCCCGAGCTTTCAAGTTTGCGTACTTTTTTCTTTAATTCAGAATTTAAACAATGCAATAAATCTTCAAAATACGATCCCGTAATCGATCTGTCCTTTTCCTAAATAGTTCAAAAACATTTTAGCCACAAACTGCGATCTACAGCCTACTGGATAGTTGGAATCATATTTACCTTCTTTGGTACACACAATGGTTTCCACCCTAACATTATAATCAAAGTAAGTGACACTTACTGGACTTCTTGACCCCAACACCAATAATTTCTTCGTGCGTAAGATCCACTTCACGCTTTATTGTCTCCCATACACTTAAATGTTCAAGAACCAAACACTTGTATATACTAGCCATCTACGTACTCCTTTGAGTTGTCATTAAATGCGTATTTTTGGCGAAGAGCGCGTAATCCCGTTAGGAAATTACAACATATTTGTTTTTACGCAGGATACCTACCAAATTAATTTGTAATGTGGAAGGTATTGATTTTCCTTCGTTTTACCTCGGGTTTTATGTTTTTTCTTTCGTTTGCTCTCTTGCTAAACATGTTCCGGGCTCCGTCTGGTATTTTTCAGCATCCTCCGCTTATGTATACAGCGAGACACTTCTCTTTAAACAAGCGCAAAATACCAACGTGTAAAAATGATACAAGAAAATCAGTTCACAGAGTACTGGCGCTTTTTTGCTCTTGTTTTGTTCGCTCTTTTCAACGATGCCGAGATGCCTCGTATGATGCCCAGGAATTATATACTTATACACGTGTTTTTTTTTATTTCGCAAAGCCGTGAGACCAACAGAAATTAAATTCAATGGGGGAGTCATTTTTTTTCATTATGAATTTATTTCATTCTCAATTAAATTTTCAAATGAAAACAAGCTGGATTTTCCAGTTTTTGCAACGGAAATAAATAAGTAAATTTGAAAAAGAGTCGTATTGTAGGCCTAGGCGAAGGTGGTGCATTCGTATAAGAAATAGGCCAGTGAATTGGTCATCACAATAGTACTTTAATGCGAGTACAAAGCCAATTAGTCACAGAAGCAAGCAATCTTTTAACAAGAAAGTGGTCAACTACGTGGGTTACAGGTCACATACAATTTTATTGAAGAAAATAGTATAGAAACTGAATTGCAGAGGCCTCATTGCACATGCACAAAAAATGTATTGTTAGTTGTTGTAGTTCTATATTATTATTTTGAAACTATTATCGTGAAATAGAAGATATAACGTATTTCATTTAAAACTAGCTTGGACTCAAAATATATCTTTAATCGGAAACAATGCTATTCTTAAAATTAGTGAAATGAATACAAGATTACCATTTACATATTTTAAATATATGTGTGAATGTTGTAATCTTATTCTAGAACAACCATGACGTCATCTGTGTAATTCTTTACCTAATTAACCTGGCCGAACTGGCTTTCGTCTTTGCTGATCACATCCGTCTAACCAAGACACTTTGGATGAGAGAGTTAACCAGTGAATAGCTCTTTTTGTTATTAGTACTTGGAATTTGAGATGTCTGTCAACTCAGTGTAACAAAGTCTTTGTAAGACTTGACTTTTATATTTCAATGCTTCACCTTCATACAGAAATTTTTATGTGTTCAAAACCCGTCAGAATCAATGAAATGTGCAGATGTCATAGCACTATGTGCTGCCGTCTAGGGACTAGCAGCCCAGGAGCTGCTCGAGAGGTTTCACGACTACATCCGGTTCTTGTCGCTATATTCTGAACGGCATGGATTGTATTGTCTTGGCACTAGATGGCGCCGGGAGATGTACTACTCACTAGTTTGAAGATTAGCGATATAACCCGAAAGGCAAAAAGCGATGTGAGGTAGAGAAGCATTCGAAACAATTGGCAACACGTTTTACATATCGCTTTAACGACACGCTGTTTAATGCGGGGATCTGCCGTTTTCTCCTCCCTTGGTTCTAACAATCGACCAGCGACTGACCTGGAACGGACATATAGCGGAACTGATAAGGAAATTTAATGACACCAGAGAACTTCCAATGCCGCTCCTTCGGAAAAAGAGTGAATGGGACATAAAAACTAAACTAATTATTTATACTTCAACCAATGCCCCATATTTACATGTTTAGCACTAGTGTGGACTACAACCGCTGCGAGGTGGACGAAGAAGTTGGGAATACCGCAAAAAAAAGTTCTAAGATATACAGCCTAGGCCCCACGATCTATCCATAAGGACAGGACCCGGAGTGAACTAGACATCCTATCATTGGAGCCCTTTTTGCAAAACCTTTGGGAGAACGACATCAAGCCATTCACTCCTACAAATTACTGCCCAACCCCAAAATAAGCCGCCATCTCAGGTGAGAGTTCCAATAATTTGCGATACAGTTCAATCAATGGAGGAACACACTCAAAACAGAAGACCATGAGGAACCAGTGTCTAAATGGAAGATATATAGAGAGAAACACCCAATAAATTGATTGTACTAAGAAGACAAGATTAGAGGGCACAAAGGCTGCCGCCTTGACTTAGACAACGCTGATAACGCCATGTTAGCAGAAACATGTCCGTTTGCTAGTGCTGCTTCTCCTCACATTGCTTTTGGCGAAACTGATTTCATGAAAACCATGAGCTATATTGACATTATCTTTACCCTTCTTCCGAATGAATTTAATTCTAGAATGCTTTAGTTTCTCCTAAGAGTCTCAATTTTTGAAGGAAGTACTTACAACGTGGCTTATAGAAATCAATGGGAGAATATTCAGCAATAAGATGGGCATCCCATCATCACCTATTGCTTTAGAGTTATTTAATGAATAGAGTTAGAGGGAGTAATATCTCATCGGTCTTACCTTTTCGTGTTACCAGTTGCAAGCTATCCAGTTTTTGATCAAAGCAGGCAGACCCCATGGGATGGCTATGTAAACGATTTCTGTTGACAGAGGCACACAAAACAACTTGCATTAGTACAGCAACCATCAAACTTTGTCAGTAGAGAATGAATCAGGGAAAGGTTTCATGAAATGCAACAGCGTCGATAAATACCCACAAGTTGTTGGAGCGAGTATGTGGTTTACGTATATTCGTTCAAATTACTCGTAAATACAACGCAAACGTAACTCAAATATTACAGTTAATAAACGTTTAATTAATCAAAATAATTTCAGCAGCGTACTTTAATTCCTTGAAGGTAAAACGAATCCTTCATACAGAAAGGGGGCGTTGCGTCTCACGAACATTCAAATGAGAGGAACAGCGTATCGATCCGGTTCCAAGTACTAAACCTTCGCCAGAGAATTCTAAATTTACCGCTTTCCTTTGGTGTTGAGTTAAACTTCGTGTCAATATTGTCATTTTATCGAATTGCCTGAAGTGTCAATTTAAAGTATAAAAGTTAGTACGAAGTCTGGTGGAATAAGAAATGCACTTTTTATCATGATGGCATATATTTGCCTGACGATAAAAATAAATAAATTATAAAATGGTGGCTACTGGAGCGGATACTTAGTGCAGGAGTTGCTTTAAAATCTATGGAATTACACAAAGCATCAAGCTGTTGTACTAAAACTATATCTAATGTTAAATTATTCCAACCCACAAGTGTACATGCAAAGAAACGTTTGCTTGTATCAGGACTGTCCCCCTCAATTCAATAAAATTACTGTTTTAAATCAAAAGAAATATTTTCTTAGCGCCTTTTTCTTCACTTAAGAAAAGTATATACTTGTAATGAAATAATTGTATTTCTTTGTTTAAGACGTTTGTTAACTTGATTCAAAAAAATCTGGCAGAAAATTTGAAGAAAGCGATTTTTAGTATAAATAAATGGCAGTTATAACAAAACAACATTTTCTTAAGGATAATTAATTCAAGAAAGCGTTTAGGTATTGTTCATATATCAATAGTTTCATTTTCTTAAAATAAAGCATCTATTTACTTAAAACTCTTGAAATGCATATTATTTATATCCACATTTTTAATTGCACTTGCCTTGTTTAAAACAGTACAACATATCTATACATAATGCAGTAAATTACTCTGATTGCTTGTGATTTTAAAAGGCTAAGATAGAAGCTAACTAGAGAATAAGGTTCAAACAAAAGTGAACTTAATGTAGAAGTGCACATAAAAAGGGCCTAGAAACAACAACCAAGATAATGCTAATAAATAGCTCACGGTATTGATGGAATCACTCCTGGCAAAAACAATGTGAGAAGAGGAAAGCACCAACGCTTTTTGCTCCCGCCCACATTGTTGTTCATCTCCCAGTTTATGCCACTAATCTTCAAAAACAGCACTGAAATATTTCCTGGCGCCACCTACTGCCAAGTGATATGATCATGTCCTAGATAGTAGCGAGATAAACCGGAATATGGATGCCATACTTACCCATACAATGATATAACCTTTAACATACGTTTCCTAAACATTTTCAAAAGATACCGGTTAATGTAATATACGAGGGTAAGTCAAAAATTACTTACACTTTTAGTTCTACAACTGTATTAAACAAAGATAAGTGTACAACAGATACATTATTTTTCGATATAGTCTCCACCTTTAGCAATGCACTTCCTGGTAGAAGGTTTTCGGTTGCTCGTGATGCCCCTTTTGCACGGAATCCCGAATGTCTGTGTGTGAGGCAAATCGAGGACGTTTCCTTAAGGGGTCCAAAGAGATGAAAGTCTGAGGGAGAGAAATCAGGGCTATAGGGATGGTGTTCCAGGGTCTCAAAGCCTAACCTGTTGAAAGTTTCTATGGTGTTATGGGCCGTGTGCGGACGGCCGTTGTCTTGCAACAACAAAACTTTCTTTGAGAGTAGACCACGGCGTTTGTTTCGAATCACTGTACCTCGCACTATTTATGGTAGTTCCCCTGTCCAAGTAGTCGTTCAGTATAGGGCCTTTTTCGTGCCAAAACACGGTTAGCATCACCTTCCCAGCCGATGGCGAGGTCTTAAATTTTTTCGTGCTAGGGGATCCTGGGTGTCTGTGTCTTAAAAATGCGTCGCCTTCCGCGCTGAAGCGATCCAGTAAGCGTTGGCAGATGTCCAAACGTTTGGTTTTGTTTTCTGCGGTAAGCATTCGTGGTACCCATCGCGCACACACTTTACGAAATTTGAGTTCATTGTGGATAATTTGATAGGCCGAACCGTGACTGGCGTTTAAAGAAGATGCAACCTTACCTATGGTAACTCGCCTATTTGCTGTAACCATCTTTCGAGCTTGCTGAATATTGTCGTTGGTGGTCGAGGTTGACGGCCGTCCAGCTCCCTCGTGCGACCACTTTGAAACATTTCGATCCACAAAAAAACGCTTTTACTGGATAGAGCACTGTCCCCGTATTGTGACAAAAGTCTCCGGTGAATCGTGATTAAATTCCGCACACATGACCACAGAGGCGCCAACTCCACGCATGCGCAAGCGGCCACCACTACTTCAAAGCTTGTTATGGCGAAAGTGTAGATAATATTTGACTTACCCTCGTATTTTTCTTTTTCTTATTGTTTACCACGTGTACTAATTTAACTATAGTTTTTTTACTGTATAATAAATATTAAAAAAAACATAAGTAAACTTAAATATTAATTCATTGATTATTAACAACATAGCTCAAATTTTCAAAAGTATGCTTCAACGCATGCGCCAGAGTATTTTTGACGAGTAACCCCATCTTCACGTTGAAGCTTCAAACTTTTCAGACTACCCCCGCATATACTTATAAATATCGAATAATTACCTAGTTTGCTTCCTCTAGAATAATTTCTTTATAAATCCATTGCTTCTATTAAGCATGCCGTAAATTCAATTTAAACGTATGTAAGTTATAACTTCCTCTTTAATTTAAAAATATACTCAGTGGAATATGATTTTAATAAGTTAATAAATTATCGGAGTGCAAGCTTCAGATTCAAGCCCACATAGTCAATCTCTTGTTGAGAGTGAAGAAGTAAGATATTTGTATTACGCTATCACTTTGAATTCGTCCTGCCACGCATTCTTGTAATTGCACGTCATTGTTACGGAGCGTGATTTAAACGCTGACATTTATTACTACTACAACTTGCAAAGAACTCCTTGCGTCAAAGAAACGCTAGGATATTCCCTACTCTATTGTTCAACGCAGTCGACCGGAGAACAAAACAACACCGAATTAGGGTCTAATTTCGAGTAATGTCTTGCGGCGGTGTACAGTTGATGACACATATTACCATCACAGCGCTCGACTTCCGTTTCCGGCAGTTTCCCCCCCGGCATATGTCCGTCCCTGGAACGATGCGACACGACGGGGGCTCGCAAACCGCATGTCGCACGCGCCCGACGCTTGATATATTATTGCGTTTATTGTTGGCGTCCGTCCGTTCGCCGCACAGTGTCCCTACACCCATTCCTACCATTCTCCTCTACGTCATGTAGGCAAATTCGTCTCGTAAACAACGGGCGGCGAACGCCCGAATAAGGCCGATATTAACCGCCGCGTCGCCATTAGAACCTTCCCATGCTGGAAATTAGATCGGAGACGAGAAACTCGTAAACATTAGCAGCCGAGATCTCCTATAGATGGCGCAGTAATGGCGTATTAAGGAAGAGGTCTCTTGAACGACAATATTAAATTCCGTTGTATACAGGTTGTTTGAGAAACCATGGAATTCCTAAGCATTTAAAGTCGGAGGATCAAAATTGAAAGTCTTCGTCGAGATCTTTAACCCCTTAACTGGCAAACTATTTTATTTCCATTTTTTCGGAATTTATTATAAATTCTTGTTTATATACTGTTAATACCTGATGTGAAGTACAATTGTTCCGCAATATCTTGTCAATTTTTGTTTGAGGTGATTTCTATGTATGCCACCAACCGTTCCAGTAAGCCAAGATTACTATGTGTTTGATGGCCTGTATTCTTGTCACTTACGAAACATTTGTTTTTGCAATAATACACAACTACATCATTTTGTAATAGTTTTATATTTGAAAACGCAAAAAATTTCTATCACACAAAATATGATCAGAAAATGCGGCTGAATAATTTTATTACGAACGAAATAATAAGCTTACAGCAAATTTGAATTAACTTCCTTCAAAGTACTTTCCTTGGATAGCGATGCACTTATCCCAACGTTGATTCCATGATTGAAAGTATTTCTGGAAGGCTTCTGTTGGAAGGTCCTTCAGCTGCTCCTTCGTGGAACCTTTTTTTCAGCCAGAAACTCGCGGAGCAGAAGCGAGATGTGACACGGCAGTTGTCGTGATGAAACAGGAAGGCATGGACTTATTTTTCTGGTCTCTTTCTCCGTACATCGTTTCACAAACGTTGCAGTATGCCCTTGTAATATTCGGAGTTTGCAGTTGTTCCCCTTGGAACGAACTCTGATCGCACTATGCCCTCACTATCAAAAAAGAAAACAATAAACATCACTTTGGCGTTCGACTTTGACTGTCGTGCTTTCTTAGGGCGAGGAGAGCCACTCGTTTTCCATTGGGAATTCTGAATTTTCATCTCAGGGTCATATTCTTACACCCAATTTTCATCTGCTGTTATAGTATTAGCTATGAGGTCCGGATCTGCTTCAAGACAATCCTTCAATTCCATGCAAACTGACACACGATTTTCCTTATGTTCGCCAGTCAAAAGTCTGGGAACAAATTTCGCACTCACTCATCTCGTTTGCAAATTATCGGTTAAAATGCTTTGCACGGACCCGTACGGGATGTTCAAATCTTCGGCAAGCTCTCGAATAGTCAATCGCCTGTTTGAACGAAC
This sequence comes from Dynastes maya, assembly GCA_029619315.2. NCBI lineage: Eukaryota > Metazoa > Arthropoda > Insecta > Coleoptera > Scarabaeidae > Dynastes > Dynastes maya. The sequence continues at coordinate 13,580,365 of JAROYE020000003.1, read as the reverse complement.
CATTTTTGCCACTTTTTTGCACGTTTTCGTCTGTTTTTGGGGTCGAGGGACATCCCGACCGTTCCTCGCCTTTAACCGACTCATTTCCGCCTTTAATTCGCTCATACCACTTGCAAACAATCTTCAGAGTCACCACATTATCGCCATACACTGATTTTAACATTTCATGAGCACTTTTTTGCAACTTAAAACAAAACATAATGTTAAGGCGTTGTTCGAAATCGACAATGCGCGACAGACACGGTAAACACGACCTCGCTCTTCCGGCTCTGGAAGCTAACTGACAAGTCACAACTTATTCAAATTTGACACTGACTATGTTAAAGGATCAGGCTATCGAACTCATTACCTCAAATGAATGTAGCATCAGCAGTTGCTGCTATAAAAATTTATTCAACATATTTTTTGATCACACCCCGTATTTAAACAGGGTTAACCGGGAGGAACGGGCCAAACTGCATATAGCGTAATTGCAAATAAACAAAATTTCCAGCATTAAATTTTTTTTAATCGTAGCGTTCTTCTAACAAATGTTCAAAAATCCCGCCAAACATCTCATGCTTCGTCTACGACGGACGCCTGTTGGTCTCCCCTCGAGTGTCAACTTTTACCTTGTAAACTTCAATTTTGAACCAGCACCACAAACAATAGTCTAGTGGTGTGATGTCTAGAGATCTTGAAAGCCAACTAATAAGGCCACTGCGACCAATCCAAAGCCTTCAAAACCTATCGCCCAAATGTTGTTTGACCTGACGAGCGAAATGTGCAGAAGTCCCATCATGCTGATAATACATTTGCATTCTGATGTTTAGAGGAGCATCCTCCAATAGCCCTCTAGTAACGCCGTCACAGGTGATTGTTGCTTCATCCATAAAACCAATGTAAGGATATTTTTATTTTGTTTAAGACGTTTTAACTCGAAAACAAGCGAAATTTTGGACCATTTACAAGAACACCAGTTAATATTTCTTAATTACGTTATATCTTTAAAACAAATGAAAATCGGGTAAGAACATATGAGTTCTTTTACATTATTTTCACGTGTAGAATGCACTCCTGTAGTTTGGTCCGTTCTTCCCGACGCACCCTGTATATTTCTAAAGTACAATAAAAAAAATACAATATTTTAACAATTAATCATTTTTGTGAAACGGAGAGTAACATTCAAGACCTACATTGCATTGTGAAAAAAAAATCCTTTTGATCTTTTTACATTTAATTTTATTGAACAAGGGGCGCATCTTCTATATTTACCTTTAATAGGGAGATGCAGTCCAACATCTACCTTCCTTACCACGTTTTCTTTAGAAACAGATCGGCCTGCAATTTTTTTTAATTTATATTTGCTCACGGTGACTGGTGCTCCCCTGTGTTTTCTAGTACAGACGTTTCCAATCAACTTATTTGCCAGTAATGAATGACATTTCAAAAATAGCATTGTTTTTTTTCCCTAGAGATTAGTATGATGTTTTATACGTCAAATAAAAATTGATAATGGATGCATCCAAAAGGTATATTAAAATTTTTAACTACCATCTCCGACTTTTCCAAGAAGAAGAGTGAGTAAAGTTTTCCATTTGTTCGAGAGGTGTCACAGGCAAATGTATCTCTCTACAACAAACTGGAGAGCAGATTTGTTGTGGAAAAAAAATTGTCAAAATATCAATAATAGCTCTTATTATGATACGGGCAGGTTAGAGACACCACGGTTCACTTGCCCAATGTACCACCGATATTACTGTTGTCTTTACCTTTGCAGACCCTGAATAACAACAATCATTCGGTTCTCTCACATGTCATTACCCATGCTTTGCGTCCTCTTTTGGTACTAACTTTCATAGGCATGTGTTGTTTCAAACTTGATAGTCCTTTGAAACCTACCACACTCCCATCAATGATGAGTTCCTGCATTGCATTGCAGTGAACCTGCATTTGATCCTTTAAAACTTCCAGCTGTTGAGATATGAGAAAATCGTTGGTAGCAAAAATTTGAACCCAAAGTGCATTTAAAAGGCAAAAATGAACAGTACGAAACTTCATATTATCCAAAAAAACATCTGTCGTCCTGTATCGTCCGTGTGTGCGTTGAAAACCAATAGAGCTAGGTTTTCAAAAACCTGTCTCAGGTGAGGCCGGTCTAAAACATTAAATTTCCAAACTTTTATGCGTAAAATTGAAAAGCATTCATTGAGATCTCTAAAATGAAGACCTATAATGGTCCCGAGCGGATCCTAAATGGCTAACATGGACATGTGTAGTGGAAGCTAATAGGTCTTCAATTTGATTCGATCTAGCCATCCGCCAAGGTGGATTTTGATCACTTGAATGGACTTTTAAAAAAGAAACTAAAGTACAATCGACGTCCAAACAACCAATCCATACTACACGCCAGCAAGGATTGAGATAGGAACAATTTAGCTGGTGTTTATTGAGTTTTACTCGTGAAGATGATAGCTTAGCTGTCGAAACGTACATTCAAGGTTATGGTAGTGTTATTGGAAGGTCAATTGTTTTTTGAAATCTTCCTATAATTGAATGCGCTGTTTTTTTTTAGCATGGGAAAGCAATTTGTTGATCTGATGTGTACTACTCCTGATAGTTCTACTTTCCACAATTCTAGACGTAGGGTAAATGACTTTGGAGTCCCGAAAGGATCTGTTATTGGACCAATTCGTTTCTCATTTTACACTAATGAGCTTGATTCTATTTTTGATAGAGATTTTTAGTTATATACGAGGATGACAACGTCTTTAGTTTCTGCTTCCAATGATGTTTCATTATAAAAAAATTAAATAACTTGAATCAAACCTGGCAACAATATCGATGAATTTTGAATATTGAATATTACAGTTTCCTACAGATAATCATAGTTTTCAAACTTAAAAAAGAAAGCAGATTGCATCGACCCCATTAAGAGAAAAAGAATCTTCTTTCAACTTCGCCGGCGCGAGAAAAGCAAAGAAAAATTTATTTATACACAAGAGAACTGGATATAACTGGTAATGGAATCGTATATTTTGTTCATTTGTGTCCTTGTCTGCTCTAATAAAATATTTATGCTTCAAGTATCTTAGTGACGCATAAAAAGTTTTAACAAGTAGGTACCTTCAAAAAAAAACAAACTTTTGCGCTACTTAAATAAGAGACGGTTAGCTGTGAAAAGACGTCTCCGTTTCGACGATCTGCGGAAAAAGGAGAAAGAAAAGAAGCAAAAGTTTGTTTCCCCTCCAGCGAAAATTTTCGCATGTACATATACCATATCGATTATCTTTGCCCTTGTTGAATGTCGATGTTGCTCCATTAAAACGGTAAAACGTTAGATGCAGAAAGTTTTGGAAAGGAATAAAATTGTAATTACCTGTTTATGTTTCCCATAAGCATACTTGCCAGAAACGTCTCTTTAGACTCAAGAAATGAAATCGATTTTCAAAAGTATTGTCGTCTTGTCGAATACATTCCTGTGTTTTATAGATAATGTAATTGTAAGTATTTTCAAGTACCTTCATCATTATTTTTTTTATATGAAGGATGCGAGTTTTCTCAATGTATGTATGTACAGAAACCTCAACATATATCCGGACTGCATAAGGTCACGGCGCATCTACTTTTCTCTGTCTGAATCTATCGCATACCCCGTCCCGTGCTTGTATTTAGTTTAGAGCCGAGAATGGTGGCGTGCGCTCAAATAAACACTTCAGACCGGGGATGCATAAATAACACCCTTTTTTTACCTGATTGTAAAACAGAATATACCGTTGCTATTTCTTACGGAGCGCTTACTAGATATTGCGGTATCTACGCACGTTGTATACATACAGATAAGCATAATAAGGTGGCGATTCTCGAATTTTGAAATGGACCGAGTAATGAAATTTTAAAATACATAATCAGATTGATTCTTCCATATTAATATACATAAAATGTAGAGCCTATGATCTGTATATGGTAAATCAGATTACAACTAGATTCCAGTAATTACTTTAATTTGAAAGCTAATATAAAAATAAAGCCTTTAAAGTTATTTTTGAATTATTGCAAATTAGTAAACGTTCGCGGAACGTGTGATAAAGAAATGAAGTTATGGAGATAAATTTAAACCAAAAAATTATTTCACGTTGTTATAAAAAGTGACAAACTATGAACCAAATCAAAAAAGATTTAAAGGTAATAAATACGATTCTATAGACCGTATACTGTAATATGCGCTGCCTTAATAACAAACGAAATGTATTATGAGTAAGTCTCTGCAAAACGTACGGGATGAATTACACGCAGCTGGCAAATATGAATGGAACACGTTATTTTTATCACTTCCATAGACGTGCCATGCGATCGGTTTTATCGTTCTGGTGTTAGAATTTGTGGGTACTTATTTACAATATTAATTAGAAACATCTTTAAATAGTCATTATCTATGATTACACGGTATTACACTTTACAAGCATTCATGAACTGCGTAAAACAGTATTAGTATTTTTTATTTTTAGAAATGAGGGCTGAATTTACCATTACTAGATGTTTTCAAATGTCAAGCTGGTTCTTCTTGATGTTAGTACTTCTTAAAATGCAGGAAATGTTCTTTCAATATCGCAACCAATTAGTGGAGCAAATTTATAATATGGTATATAATAGTACGGTATCTTGTGAGTACATCGGTATTTAGATTTGCATTAATAGGGAATTCATTCAGTATTTACACATAATATTCTGATTAAACTTGTATCTAAATTCTCTGGAAACAACTTTTAATTGAGTTATTGCATCATCTAATATATTTGGAGCTTCCACTAATGTTATGTTGCTCTTCTCAAAATGTGCTATTGTTATTTATAAATTGTAATTCGCTTAGTAGGTTATTTTCTAAAATTTACATTCAACAATATTTCTGTCTTCGTCGGGAGAATAGAAGTAAACAACTCTGGGACGAAAAACTAAATGCAGATATGTTTGAAACCGTGTATCTACTATGTATATAAAAATATCAAAATCTAAGAATTATTTGAAAGACAAGCAGCAATAAATAAAACAAGGATGCTTCAAATGTCTAGACATAAAACTAGGTATCAGGATGATGTGTTATATTATTGTACACTGTCAATTCCTACCGATAGGCGCGAACGAACGGCTATGCTAACAGTGACGTGTTCCCGTACGGATTGCCGAGCCTTGATTATGAGCCTCCGATATATAAGGTCTGAGCGCTTAGACGTCAGCAGGCTGCGACGTATTTTGAAGTAGATCGTCGATCATTCATACGTTCAGATCGTTTCTTGCGTTTTGAATTAGTGTATCCAAATAATATTGGTTCTATTAAAAAGAAAGTGGTATAAAAGTTTGGGACCGCAGTTTTATTGTAGGTCCGAATAAATATCTCCAAATGTTTGTATATGAAATTTATATCGAAAAATTATTTACAATACATCCCTTACTATTTCATGAAAAGTCATAGGGAGCAGGGTCCGGGGAATACGGAGCGTGCAATTGCGTGCGATAAGTTGTCCTCGCACTTTCCTTATCTATTTGTTTTCTCATTGTAGAATGGTGAGTTCAGTTACTTATTAGGCCTTTTGTGTGCGTTCATGATTTCTTAGCTTATATATAAGGATTCGCTGGACGAAGAGCTAATGGCAGTACCTACTTCAACTGTCTTTTAAGATTTGGCCTTATTTGTCAGTATTTCCGCTTTAATCGGATACTCTAAATCTGTGGCACTAGAACACTGAAACAGTTCACTAAAACTCTTATCGCAATACTTAACCCGTACTGGACACACGTTTCGATAGCAAAGCTACCATCTTCAGCAGTGAAACTGAATTAAGAAACTAAGTGTAAAAGTAACCTTATATAACAAATAAATTACGCAATATGTAAATCTAAAATAACATCCTAATGCTTATTTTATTTCTTAATTATCAATATATAATACCCTGCTACTTTAAGTGTTTCTTGATGAACCGCTTCATTGCACATGACTATAAATAATGCCTACAATGCAAAACTAAAGATAAGTAATCCCTAAATTATATTGAACCATGCTCTTAACGTTTTAAATTAATTTTATATTATCAATATTGTGGTTATTTTCAAACATATGTAGGACAACACTAGATTTACTAAACCTTCTGAATTTGAGATGAGCCAAATGTTCTTTGTATCTAACTCTGATTGATCTTTTTGTCTACCCAATATACACTTGATCACAATCTTTACATGAAATTTTGTAAATTCCTGATTTATCCATGTTATATACTGGACCTTTGGAACTTCCTAAAACTTCCAAAATGCGAGAATCCCATAAGCAATCGGTAAGAATAGGCAGCGGCATATTCTCTTTCACAAGTAGGTTGTTAAAGAGGGTAGGTATCACTGCATCCATCATCGATTCGGGTTGTTTATTCGAGCGTTCGAGACCGTCTCTCGCTGCGAAGTAACTAGAAATACGGGAAAGGGTATGCAATAGATTCAAACAGAGAAAGGTGGCCTGCGCAGAACTCACTTTGTCCTGGTATTTGTTGTTAATAGTGTACATGCGATTGTTTACAAGGGAACACCGGCAATCCGAAAATTAAGATTTTGATGAAACTCTAGAGACTGAAAGAGTACCTTGGTAAAAAGAATAACACAACTGTTTTAGCGACTGAATTACCCGATGTTGGGGTACACTCCCCTCCAAAAATTTGCGCGGTTTTTAAATTTTTATAAATATCTTGGACGACTGGGAAGCGAGGGGGTAATACTAGGAATACAAACCAGGTTCACTTTTGTGCCATTGTATAAAGTTGGTGGACGGTATGATTTCTGCTAATGGATATCTGGAGTATTCATCAACCAATACCAAAAGAAAATGTATTTATTACCAGAAAACGATACCGCGTTGTCTTCAGATACTTCCTCAAATGTTTAGTTAGGTAAAAGTGATGAAATTATGGGGTCTCTTCTGTTGTCCGGTGTGACTGCTTGGCATGCTAGACAGCTTTTCGGTGATTTAGTCCTTGTTCGGGTGCAGTGCTTGGTTTTCATTAAGTCCAAATGGCCATTGTATGCCAATTCGATAGCACGTGTTTGAAGCGACATAAGTTCCACTTAAAACTACATCGTCTTGGAATGTTAGTTTTTGTCTAATCTAACTGAAAGGGGTTAACTCCCGGCGTTTCTAGTTGCAATTGTTCTTCTTTGGTGATTCAATCCACCGAGTAAAGATTGGGTTACTCTTTAATGTATATCTATAGTTATACCTATACCCAATGATCTTCAATCTATTACCTTACTGCTTGTATTAAATAAATTTCTCGGAAAAATTTTACATATCCAAACAAGTGAGCACTTAGAGAACTGCACACTTCTTCCACAGCTGCACTACTACTTTGTTAAAAGTATCTGATGATATTATTAGTCTAGGCTTGGGATTTTATGAAAAATGCATCTTGTATTTTTGCACATATGCCTGCCCTTTTACATTTCAACATATTTACATTTAAAGGATGGGTAGAAAAACAATCTTTTCTTTGCATAAGTTGCAAATTTCTCGTACTTATTCCGTATTTTGTTAAAAAGTGCATATTCATTCATAAGCTTTTATTTTTAGGAATCTATTGTTTTACATAATCTTTCTTGCTACAGCGAAATTCAGATTTCATATTATAATTGTATAAGTTAATATGATATCTTTTACAAAAGAGTGCACATTTTAAACTCATATATTGCATATTTTCGTAAAAACATCTGCATATTTCAGCAGTTTTCTTTGCGTAGAATCCTAAGCCTAATTATTACAGTCAGAGGTACTCACAACTCAACTTTGCTCATGTTACTGGATAGATTAGAGTAAAGCTTTTGACACAGTAAATGTAGAAATTCTCCTAGGAATTTTACAGCCTTACGAATTTGATTATCGAGCCTTGTCCCTTCTTAAATCTTACTTGATTAGGCCCCAGTATGTGAATTCACGAGGAACTAAATCGATTTCTTTACTTGTTAACAATGGAGTTCCTCAAGGATCCGTGCTCGGACCGTTGTTATTTAGCATTTGCACCAGTTAGTTAGCGAAATATAGTACTTATTCTTCTACACAAATATACACCGATGATACACAGATCTATATTAGGGTTAACACTACCGATATCGATCTAGCTTTACAAAAAAATTAACTTTAGAATTACGAAATAAAAATTTGATGACTCCACCGCGGAATAAGCTTTCTCTTCATGAAAGAAGTTTTACAAACAATATTTACGAATTGTATAATTCTCCACTACATACATTAAAACTCTTGGACCAGGTGCATTCAGACGTGCATTTTATAAGCTTCTTTACGATAAACAATCGCAATTGTTTGCAGTAGCTAATAATCGTTTTTTTTCCATCGCTTTCCCTTATTACGAGGGCATTCCAGAAAATAGTACCTGTTTAGTCATACAGATGACGCTATTGGTCTAATTAAAAGCAAAGTGGTGTTTTTCCGGTGAGTGGTGTGAGTTTTATGACTGTTTACAATGGTGCATAAGATAGAAAATCCCGCGAAATGTGAAATGCGATCCGTGATCCGTTTTTTGAATGCAGAAAACGTCCGTCCAAGCGAAATTCATCACAGGATTACTGAAGTGTATGGTACGGGAACAATGGATGGGTCATTTGTAAGACGCTGGGTTCGAAATTTCAAAGAGGGAAGAGATAATGTGCACAATGAAGAGCGGTCAGGTCGCCCGTCCCTTATCACCGACGATCTGAAAAAATTTCATGTACGCAGATCGACACGTAAAACTGAAAGAAATGAGTAAGCAATTTCCTGAAATTTCACAATCATTGCTCCATCAAATCGTGACGGACCATCTGAATTACAGAAAAATTTGCGCGAGATGGATGCCCAAAATTCTTACCGACGAGCACAAGACCAACCGCATGGGTGCAGTTTTGACGTTTTTGACTCGTTACGAGCAACAGGGTGAAGCATTCCTTGACTGAATTGTTACTGGGGATGAAACCTGGGTGTGCCATTTCACACCTGGGACAAAACGCAAGCCCATGGAGTGGCACCATCCACGATCTCCAACAAGGACGCGCAAGTTTAAGCAGTTGTTTTCCACGAAAAAAGCAATGGCCTCAGTGTTTTGGGACCCACAAGGTCTGTTGTTGGTTGATTTCATGCCCCAAGGGACGACCATCAATGCGGACACATACTGTGAAACACTTCAGAAACTGCGTAGGGCCATCCAAAACGAGATGCATTGTTCTTCTGCATGACAATGCTCGTCCCCACACGGCTTGAAAGATCACTGACCTTCTTCGGAAGTTCAAGTGGGAGGTTTCTGACGACCCTGCGTATAGCCTCGACTTGGCTCCAAGTCAAGTAAACTCAAGGATTTCTTGTCAGGAGAACGTTTCCAAAGTGATAATGACTTAAAAGCAGGTGTACAGCATTGGCTGGCTACTTTGGCGGTAATTGAAAAGTACAGTAGTGGAATATTAGATTAAGTTTGATTAGACATTTATATGTATTTAGCTCAATTTTGGGGATTTGGTGGAATGGTAGGAAGCGGTATCTTCTCCACTCATCTGCGAAACCATAGGGGGAAACTCTATACTTTTTGGCATGTGATCTTATCATTTTGTTTATTTATAAATATTATTTTTCTCAATTTTTATTATTATTATTATTATTATTATTTAAAAAGAAGAAATCTTGAAGTCATTAGGCAGATGCCTAAGATTCCTATATGAAGCTCTGATACAAGATCAAAACAAATATACAACAATTAGGAAAAGCAGACAAGTACATATATTTTTTTCGATTCCCCTAATATTCTCGATCAATTTAAAGAAACAGCTGAGAAAACGGACATGAATTCAAAGAAATCCGCCTCTCGGCTGCGTCAAGAATAATCGCCTTTCTAGTGGTAGGAGAGGTATGTAGTACCATTGTCTACCCGCGTGGATAATAACTCAACGGCAAATGCGTGATCGCGCGCCATAAATTCGCCGAACCGTTTGATTTCCTCCACACTTTTCAACCTTCCTCCCCTACCGCGTTTCCGTCCTCGCAACCCGTAATAAATCGATCAGAGATGAGAAAGAAAACAATCATTCCGATAATGGAAAATTACTTAATTCCGAAAGGAACAATAAACACACCGTATTGGCATTCATCACGCTATCATCGCGAGCTTCTCTTTCCTTCGTTTTTTTTTTGTGTTTAGAGAGCAAAGAGAAGGCGCTTTTTCCTCGTTACGCTTCGTTTGGGAAGTAAGAGAGAAGTAAACATTCAATCTCTTTTTTTTGTCTTTGTTTATTCTGTAAATACAGGGAAAAAGTGTATTTACTACTGCGTGACACAGACTTGCAGCTGGATGGCGCAGAAAATATTTTCCGTTACTGTTTTATGACGGTCTGTCGTTTTTTTCGAGACTGCACGAATCGAGACTTGTTCCTCTTCTTGTTGCTCCTTGTTTACTATACCTAAATTATGTTTAGTTTTGCAGGTGTGTTTATTTTTATATTTCGAGTACTTCACTGATGATGTATTTAAATATCTCCTGCTCTTCGTAGATAAATATACAAAGGAGATTATTAACCCCTATATTACGTGCTGTAGGAAATGGTTCACACGTTTTATCACAGCGTGTGTGCAGCGCCATGCATTTAAAAGTAATCTCGATTTCAAAATAAAATATAAAGATAATTATTTTTTTTAATCATTAACATTTTGTTGTGTTCGTCAAATGGCTAAAAAAATCTTAAATTAAGAAGGAATTGGTTTCAGAATAAATACATATCAATTAATGAGGATGTATGGAACATATGAAAGCATTGTGTAACAAATTAAATTGGAGCACTAAAAGAAAAGTGAAATGAGGAGTACCTCAAGCAACAATAGCCAGGCTAATTCTATTTATTACCTTTATTTAATCATTAAAGCTGGCCACGAGCGGTACCGCGCAGTAGCGTACAGTCGACCAGGCCTCGCGTTCCACTAGAGTTATTCTGCTAATAGAGATGTTTGCTGCCGCAAATAATTTCGCTCATCTTTTAAATAAAAATTAAATAACACGTGCTCAAACACTTACCATTTTAAGAGTCCTCCGTGAAATCACAAAGTGAATAATGTCTGTTAAATATCTGCAACATTAGATATGTTTCAACTGTTGTTTCGGCAAAACTAGTACGGCATGAGGAAAAAATGCGTTTATATGCAGAGAACGAACGTTCTACATCTAGTGACATAATATTTGCGTAAGTAAAATAATCTTTCAAATAACTTAACGATTCTGTTGACGCACCTTCACAAAAGTGTCTTAATGTGCCAAAATCAGAATTTTTCACAAAAACACTTTCAAATTTTTCTAGAACAGAAACATTTTTTGCGTCTTCAATCGCGCATAGCTGTGCGAGAACATGTTGCACTATTTGTAGAGATTCTTCTAACGGCACCGCAGGATTTTGTAATTTTTCTATTGCATCTGCTAGCCCGAAGTAATTGTCGTGAATGATTTTTAAATCCATTTTAACCTGACTATCTTGAAATTTCGACTGGCTTTTCTGGATAGCGGCAGCTTCCTTTGTATCGAATTGTAAAACCACGTTCTTAATATTGTCAAAATATTTATGACAATAAAACGCGGCCTGTAACCATGTTCCCCAACGAGTTAGAATAGGTTCTGGTGGCTCTGGTATACGAGGGCACAGTCTGTGAAATTCGCGAATACGTTTCGGTGATTTGACAAATACTGCTTTGGTATGCGCTATTAAAGCGTCTATCTCAGGATAACATTTTCTGATACTATCCGCCACAAGATTGAGAGCATGAATTTTACACGTAATGTGTAACAAATTAGCAGAATGCTTTTTAAGAGACCGGCCTACAGAAAGCATGTTTGCAGCACCATCACTCACTAATATCAAGAGTTGGTTTGTTGAAAGTTCAAACTTGTCCAATGTATTTAACACTAACTTTGAAATTACTTCGGCAGTACACTGTTGTATTCGTTTGGAGACTAATAGAATTGAAGGTGCCGATTGATGAGGTTCCAATTTGCGTGCCATTACATTAAGAACAGAATGTTTCTTCCGATCTGTTGTTTCGTCGTCACATAACCACAATTTTTAATCTTTCAACTCCGATTTTATTTTCTGTTCAATATGTTCGCGTGCAGATGGCACAATTCTTCGTAACGATGTTCGACTTGGTAATTTGCACTCCGAATAGTTATTCCAAAAGCAGATAAATGGTTCCTTGTCTAGTAAATTAAACGGTATATTACATGCAATAGACGTAACGCATAAATTAAATATAAATTTTTCATTGTCTCGTGCGCAATTTCTTTTTGAGGCATGCTTTTCACTATTTACGTGTCGTAGACAATGTTGTCTGGACCAACACATTAACGGGATTTTACAGATTACACATTTAATTTTAGCACCTTCATATATTTAGTCTGGAATTTCTGCAATAAATTTTCGAAGTTTGTCCGACCGCGGTCGTTTTGCTGACGAAATCATAATTTTTCTAGGACAGATAAACAATTGCGCAAATGACCGGCAGCGAAAATGTCCGTACTGCTCCGCAGACGAAGTAATACTACCGTTCCTCTCGGTCCGAACTGATTCTACGCCGATGCGCGGTACCGCTCGTGGCCAGCGTTATTAATCATTTATTCAATGTTAAGTGCATTATTATTTATTAATATTATGGTTGGGCCATGGCACAGATGCCTTTAGTCATTGCGACCTTAATAGATCTATTGTAACAAAATGCCCTTGTGATGTTAAAATAGTTGGAGGCTTTTAATAACCCTTAATACCTCTCTAGGATCTTCTTCCTTCAGTTCAGTAGGTGTAAGAAATGGTCTACCGAAATGTTGGCATCGTGTGCGACTAATGGCAACATATTTAAATAGGATGCGTTCTGCCGTCCCCAGATCTTCTAGGCATAGACGACAGATTTGATCTTCAGCTTTTCCTAGTTTAAGTAGGTGAAATTTTAGAGCTACATGACCTGTCAAAAATCCTGCCAGTAATCTAGGATCCCCTTTGCTGAACGCTAAATATTACTACATTAACTCTGCTTAAAGGGATCAGAATCGTATTAGCGATGCTCTTCCTTCTGATCGGTTCGAACAAAAGAGGTTATGTTTGCTTTTATTTCTTTCAAACAGTTGACTTAGTTTACGTTCAAAGTTGCCAACTTGACCGACAGAAAGCTTCATCTAATATTCAGTAGTTTTCCCGCTAATGCAGCTTGTCTCGTTAATTACTGAACGCCCCTCGTACATATAAGCCCTACAGACTTAGTAGATCCTAGGCTTACTTTTCTATCTACTGCCATTGCTTCCTATTGTGCGCTCTTAGCTTCCATTCGGGTACTCCTATCCTCCTTAGGTTTTCCTCCACTTCTTTCTTCCATCACAACCTTGGCCTTCCTTTTCTTCTGTTTCCTCCTACGGTGAGTTCAAGTACTGCCTTGGTTGCCGTTCCCTGTTCCATCCTCTCAATGTGTCCTGCCCATCTTAACCTGTGCCCTAATTACACCTATTATGTCTGGTTCGTTATATAAGACCTTTAACTCTTCATTGGACCTTCTTTCCCATCTTTCTCCTACCTTTCTTTCACCATATATTTTCCTAAGAATTTTCCGTTCCCATATCCCCAATTGTTTCTGTTCCAGGTTTCCCATTGCCCACGTCTCCTTTGCGTATATCACTATTGGCCTGATTACTGTTTTGTACACTCTCACTTTTACTGCTCTTGAATCGATTTTCGACCCGCACATTTATTCGCACATTTATCCAATTATCATACGATGTTTTAATAATAACCCAGACGTCGCTATTTTTGAATACGACTTATCAGGCTCTAAAATGTTGTAGAAGTCAAATTCCTTAATAATAAAATGCCTGTAACTCAATTCTGTCCACTTTCGGACTTACGAGGTTTTGAAATTCGGCTGACGATATTTATTTAATACAAGCAAAATTGCAATAAAACTATTTGCATATGTTTAACATTTTTAGTTATTTTAGTCTTGAAATAAAAATATTTTCTTGAATAAAGATTTTTTGTAAGGAAATCTAATTTTTTGATGCAAGAAACCATTTCTCGGCGTGTAATAACCTAATTTACTTGAGAACAATGACAAGAACATAAAGGCATTCTCTACAATATGGTAAATTCGGAAGTTTTTCAACAGTTTCATTATACCTGTACTATTGCCGCTACGCGGCTTATTCATCCAACAGCGCCAATGCCTCAAAGACAAGCGATTACTTCAGTTGAGCGTATTTAACTGAAATTCGCATCAAGACAGAACGCAATTTCCAATTTAATATGCTCGAGGTTTATCTTGTTTCGACCGCCGTCGGAGACAAATTCTACCGGGCTAAACGAAATAAGTCAATTTGTCGGTTCTTCTGCCAATTTCGTCCTCCCTTCCCCTCCCCGTAATACCATCGGCAACATCCCACCCCCGCTTTTTATTATAATTTTATTTACATTTTAATTAATCGTATTAAGGCTGTTCTTAACGATATCTTATTTTCCAGAGGAAATGAAGCGGAAAAAGTACGTCTGAGATCAAATATCAGGTTATTTGGAGTAAAGCGATTAGTTCAACAAGACTTTGATGCTTTACAGTGCTGCATTCGATTATTATAGAAGCAATTATTCGCTTATTGGGTGCGACTATGCACGAAAAGCTCTCTGAAATATTAAGATCTTCTGTAAGCTGTGTTGTTTTGTTTTACTTGTTTAACTTCAATTTCGTTCCACAAACAGCTCGAGGAAAGCTTGTTTCCGGCAGTCAAATGGCTTTTGATCCCCATGTAGTTTCGAGGCCTGAAATTAGGGCTGTAAAATCGGTTTTTGTAGTTAACCCATTAATGGCCAAACACAAAAGTAAAAAAAAAAAAGTTTAATACTTATCTGTGTCTCCTCTAATAGGCTTCATGTAAATAATATTTGATATGTTTCAAATAATGATAGCAAACACTGTGGGGTGGTATGGCAAACAATAATATTTTCAGCAGACTCCGCACCACACAAATTATTAATTAACTCGGAACAGCCGTTTCGAGGACACGTGGGTCTTCATCCTCAGCCCCGTTCTATCCCTACTCTTCAAGAAAAATATGTACAAGTACCTACTTTTGCTGGTTAAGAATACAAAACAAGTTAAAATAAGGAGAAAAAGGCGGAAAAGGTGTTGTCACCACGAAGCGCAAGACATGTGGCCATCCCACCCTAATAAAAATAAAAATCGAGTGAGATAACGGTTATGTCCTTTCTATCCGTAAAATTTGTGTTTTTTCCGCGTATACCTGTAAACTGAAGACTAGACACATGCGGAATATACGAAAGGATCGATGTCTCTTGTTATAGCACATACCATAAATCAAATGTCCTCTTTACCATAATAAATCGAAAAGTGTAGAGGTCCAGTTCAAGAGGCGAAATCACGTTTTTAATCAATTTTAGGTTTTCTAAATATAGGCTTTATGACAATCATTACATTTTGTAAATTCCCGACCTTTCTCTCATGTCCAGTTTGTCTTTTGGATTGCCAAGAAGGTTTTTGACTGCATTTCGCGAACTGCAACATACATTCATCTATTGTCCCTTAAAACTTTACTAATACCTTTTGATACTCTATGGAAGGGAAGTTTCACAAATTTCTTATCGCGAGTTACTGTTGGGATTAAGGAATTTCTAACATAAAGCCTGTGTTGGACTTTCCTAAGCATGCGATCCACCTCTATAGAAGAGCAATGTATGTTCTCTCACATCTATCGTAAAAATTTTCACTACAAACGCTGTAGTGGTGCAGTTTCCAGTGAAAGTAGATGTTGATTCTGTAGAATCTCCGTACCTTTGTCCTGTTAAGGTGCCTTAATAGAAATATGGACCTACTAAATGGCGCCCTATGATGCTATACCGTACATTTATGCCAAAGCCTGTCTCTGAATTACTCTCACGTTATGAGGGTTTGCATTGGATCAATAATGGGTATTTCTTCTATTTGGAAGGCCATCGATAACAAAGTGACTTGTCTGTCCACAATATGTGATTACGTATACAAATCTGGATCATCATATAAGACGACTAAGAACTGGAAAATAAAATGTTGTCGCTGTTCAATATTCGTTCTTTTTTTAGTTTATAGAAAAGGCCAGTGTGCCACACTCTATCGAAGGCTTGGCCAATGTCTAAAAACGCCGCACTGCAGAATCGTTTATTTTCGAGAACATTATTGATTTGTTTGACAAAACGATGAACTTGTTCAATCGTGCCGTGTTGTGAACGGAAGCCGCATTAGTGATGCGCTATTATTCTCCTCGCTGCGAGGGTCGGTTCTAGTCGTTTTAGCTTCTCAAACACCTTTGAAATTTTAGGTAGAAGACTTATAGGTCTGTATGATGTTACTTCGTTAGGATTTTTCCCATGTTTTAAAATCATTAAAGTCTCAGCTATCTTCCATTATTGGTTGTACGTTAGTAGAACTTCACCTGTGATTAAATCATAGTCGGGGACCTTTTTCGGATTTGTTCCATGTAGGATGACAGTTTCAGCTTCTCTGTATGTAATTTTTTTTATAGGTAGATCCGTTTGGAAGGGTGTGTGTAAGAGTTCCTGTATTCCTTCATCATTAACATTGGGATCTTCATCATGTGGTTTAAAGACGTCTTTTAGATGGTTTCCAAATGTGTTTGCTTTTTCCAAATCGCTCCTTGACCGGAGTCCTGCATTGTCTCTGATACGGGGTATTGGTCTACATAGTCTTTGGAGTTCCTTAGTTAACGTTTTGAAAATCTTTTCGTTATCTGTGGGATCTGACTTAATAGCTTTCTGCAAATTGAAAAAGATGATTTATTGTTTTAAAGACACAGTAAGTTTTATTGTGTTTGAAAATGAATTTGCAAAGATTATATTTCTTTTAAAACAAAATATTATCAAAAGCCTATTTCAATCCCTATCCAATAGCTACTTAAGCTTTAATTTCTGTTGATATTTGAAAATTTTCATAAAAAACTAAACAAAGTTGAATTGTCCTTCTTGAATTTATTATTTGGCCAAATATTTAAATTTCGGTACCTGCACACTGTTGCTCTTCGCAGGGAAGCAGTTCTTCGATGTCCGATCTAGACTTGTAGCAGCCCCCGATTAAAAGTCAAGTATCCTGCTCCTTGGGTCTTGCTCCTTGGATTGTAATTTTGATGTATATGATCGAAATGTATTTATTCGATATTGTACTACAGTTTTTATTTAAATAGTTTCACATTTATGTATTCAAAATATGAATAAAAGTATCGATGAATTTTGAAATTTTTCATTTGTTGAAAACTTATTTTTTCTGTCTCCTTGTTTTTGTTATCCTGATCCCCGGTTAACTATTTGAATAAATAAATTTTCACTTTTCTAAGTCCATTAAAAATTTTATCCGCTCCCTTAGAGACAATGTTGAATTTTGCATGTACCAGATACGCTGTATTAAATGTGGTTACCATGAGAAAGATGTTTGAAATTCATAAATTGCATTTGAATAGCCATTTGCCTATCCAAATACGATACATTTAAATATTTTCGATTCTTCAGAAATATAATTTGAATTTTCGAAAGTTAAATTAGATTCTAACTTTGTCTGTCGCTTTCTGGCTCTTTTTTTAACGAAAATACGTTTTGTCTCCATGTGTAAGACGAAGGAAACAAACCAAACTAGGGAAATATAGAGGGAAGGGGTTATTAGTGCCGCTTTGCCTCGTAAAAATAAGGAACTAAAATACAGTCCCTGGCCAAATTACTTGAAACACTCAATATTTTGTAGTTTCTTCATAACAAAATATAAACTATACATGTATTGTATTTTTTATTTATAAAATATATTGTAAAAATATGTAACATATGTAAATATTAAATAAGTAATTAATATTTAGTCCATAACCCATGGTTTTTAATAACACCCTTAATTCTTCGGGGCATACTTTCAATGCAAGATGTGATTGTCTCTTTTGTATCTTCATCGTTCTCCCATACATCCTTTATATTCTTCATTAATATTTCCTTTGTAGGGTTCTCTCTTTCATATACCTTACTTTTTAGTCGATTCCATACGTTCTTGATGGGATTGGGGTCCGGTGAATTTCCGGGCCAACGTAAAAGAGGTATGTGATTGCCTTCAAAGAATTTCTTAACCTTTTTTGCCACATGACAAGGAGCATTATCTTGCTTAAATATACGCCCTGTCGGTATGCGACGTCCTGGCTTAAAATACGGTAATAACGTGTTTTTTAACACATTTATGTACTGCTCTTGACGCATTGTACCTTCTACAAAATACAAAGGGTCGGGCCCGTCTCCACTAATCACTCCCCAAATCATTGCCTGCAGAGGGTGTTTTACAGATCGAAGAACCGTGGACAATGTGAGGCGTCCGCCAGGTCGTCTACGAACAAATTGTGTTCGCTGCACTAACACACAGAGCGAGCACTCGTCACTAAAGAAAACCTATTAAAAAATACAAACATTAATACAGTGAAAATCATGTTGTTAAGTTATTCACCTTTTTCCAACTCTCGTCTGTGAAATGTCGATATTCTCTTGCAAAGTTGAGACAAGCAGATTTCATTTTTTCTGTTAAACTCGGCTTTTTTACAGGTTTTCGACCCACTAAGCGATTTTCGCGCAATCGGCGTCTGACAGTTCTGCTCGAAATCTCTAATCCTCTCTCTTGTAAACCTTTTTGAATCATTTTAATTCTAGCAAATCTATTGCTCAAATCCTGATGAACAATTTCACGGTCAGATCTCTTCGAAGTTTTTCTTTTCCGACCGTCATTGTGTCGATGTAGTAGCTCCTTCGTTTAAGTTTCTAGCTAAACGCGATATAGAAGAAGAAGATACTTTCTGTAATTTTGCAATTTCTCGTTGTGAATGTTTGTTTGATTGTAGAAGAGCTTGTATAGCGGCTTTTTGTTCACTTGTTAAATCTTTCCCGGGCATTTTCTACAAAAAACCCCAAATATTTCAATTTTTTTCAAATTCCAAATAATTCATTATTAAGAAAGAGATAGAATAACAATTTTACCTTTGCAGTAACGATATATCAACACAAAACACTTAACGATACTCCACAACTTAGCTTCTATACGGTTATGACGAAATATTTAAAAAAATATCGATGCATTCTCTAAACAGTGAACTCGCTAAATGTAAGTTGATAACTGAAATATTTATGTATACGCACTTTACTCTTCTAAATATCATTTCTCTGGTATTTTTATTTATTGATACAATAATCTAGTCCCTATAAACGATCGGATTCAAAGCAAAAGAATATCAATATAATAGGATGGGAATTTCCAGGTAAAAGGGTTGATTTATGACATGTTTCAAGTAATATGGCCAGGGACTGTAATTCAAATTATCAAAAGACAACACTTATTAAACCAAGGTAAATAAATATCACAATTTTAAGGAGTAATGATATGTACGTACATGCATGTTATGATGTTTTAGACAACTTTTGTTAGTAATATTAATAGTATATCTATTTATCAACATTTGTAGAAAGTTAGTACAATATTGTAATTATATCCTATTTGTTATTGTTAATTACCTACATTGCCATTAGTATATTTTAACTTCCCATATGATGATCGTAAAAACGATTTTGATTAAAACTCGAATAACATGAGCTAAATTAGGAAATATTACTAACGACAGCTGTGTTAATGTTTTATTTAAATGGAAAATATGGTTTACCGGATTTAATTATTCCATTAATTTTTGCGTTTGCATACACAGGTTCCTTTTTGATGAATGAATACCTGACTTCTATTTACACATCCGTTATTACCCATATTAAAATCACATTCACATAATGCACTTCCTATCAAAATACACTACGCCCTAATAGCTATATCTACACTAATAATAACCCATCGAACTTGATATGATTTGCGTTAATTTGCTGGATATGTAATTGGTTTATGTGTGGTTTCCAGTTTAATTTTAAAGCCACGTAGATACTGAAAATATAGTAATAGGAACCTTTTCTTCAGTGAATATAATGCAAACAATTTGTAATTTTTACATTGCTTTAATAACACAAAATATTTTTAATTAAAGTAATTAAAACAAGCGAACACCTTCAATAAAGCTACTGTTGGTTTCTGCCACAACGCAAACACATATTTGGAAAGTTTGTGCAGCTTTCGTGTAACCACTTCCAACAGATTACACATTTAATCCATCCTCACTACTTTTTGTCTCTTTGTAAATCTCACCACATCCCACGTACTCAATTTCTATGTCATCACTGTGTCCGACTCAAGAATGAGCTCATTTTCTTCTGTAGTGTCGCTTTCTGAAGAGATGCTAAATATACTTGTCTTGCCTTTTTTAAATTTCTTCTTGTTCTTCTGTGCGGTAGTATTTTTCGGTGTTATCTTCTTTATGAGTGTATCCTTTTTTTCCGACAGTGTTTTCCGTCTTTGAATGTTTTCCTTAGTCGTTAAAACCGCAGCTGGTTGTCTACCACGTTTTCCTGTTGTTTCAATCTTGGATGTTGAAGGAATCGGACTAATGGCGTCTAAGATTTTCGCAGGTGTAACATCTTCCTCTTCCTCATTAACACCAATGTTACCTACCAAAGATATAGTATCTGGCGTGCTCGTAGAAGTTGGATCTTTTCCTCCTGCATTATTATCGGAAACATCTTCATGAGGTTCTGGTCGTGTCAATAGTGTACTCGAGATCTCAACGTCATTAAGATAGGCGTAATCCGGAATAACTTGGGGATTATAGGGATAGATACCACAATTGCATTTTCAACAGTCGCAGATTTTAGCCATGCTTCCCCTGAAAGTTTACCAAACTGCAATCTATTGATAGCTCGTGTTGGATGAGTCCTTATAAATGCATTGCATGCTGAGTAGTAGAATAATTTGAGGGACTTAAAGAATGATCTATCTAATGGCTGCAAGAATTGTGTTATGTGACTGGGCAAGCATAATAAGATTATTCCATTTTGTTCAGCTCGTTCCAGTACATCTACAGAGCTGACGTGAGACCATTTAGAACAAGAACTACTGGTCCTTGGGGTTTCCGTGGCAAAAAGTAATTTTGCAACCAAGAGAGAAATGTTCAGATACGCAGACTTCCCCGACATACCATTGAACCCTGTGGCATTCCATCTTCGTATTCATTTTTTTTCCTTTAAAAATGCACAGAGAAAGCAGAAATAGCCCCTCGGCATTACAGCACGTTAAAACATATATAGTCTCACTCTTTTCTCCAGACGTTACTGCAGTTACATTTCTTAAACCTTTTTCAGCGACTACATATTCGGGTTTTTATTTATCTGCGGTCCCGTTTCATTCGTACTGAACAAATTTCCCGGTTTATCCAGAAGATTATTCTGTTCTAGTTGAAGTAGTCACTCACATCCTTTCTGTTCATCCCATTCACTCTAGATAATGAAACACCTTCAGACTTTCTTACTGCCAAATCGGGATTCCTTTTCAAAAAAGAGTAAAACCAGTCTTTTCCAGCTATCGTTTTAGTTTTATTAAACTTACTTTACTTTACTTTTTGTTTTAATCGTTCTTCTAGTTTGTATGCCATTCGTTACACTATTGTTCAAGTCGGAGCAAACCCGTGTTGCATCTTTTCAATATAACCTGCAATTTTGCGTTCCACAGTATGACTTAGTGAGAGTGCTGTCCCTTTTGAACATTTCCTGACTTCAATCTCCTCCGTAGTGTCGTACCAGGAACCGTAAACTGCCGGGCAGCTTCCCTAACACCCATGCTGTTACGAACTGCTTCCGTAGCAGAAGTCATTTGGTCTTGGGTCCACATGCCACGGCTGCAACTTTCTTTCCTCTTGTAGTTGCTGGGCATCTGGCAATAAGCAAAAAAATTTGAATGTGAATAAAGAAATATACTTAGAAATTTAACATGTCGGGAGAGACGGCGCAAGCCGACTCACCCAATAACGGAGGTAGAGATGGCTCACTCCATCTTTCAAACTTAGTACGTTGTTTTTAGGTTATAATGGTTAACAGCCTCGGCTGTCACTTCTGAACGACTACATGTTAGGTTAGCCACTCGTTAGTAATTAAATATCCCTCTTGCGGGGAAAAATGGAAATTTCCCAGTCACCATCTCCCCTCCAGCAAACTGGCTGTGGAGCGAGGGCATTATATTAAAAATATAAGTCCAGATAACGACGATTGTAGGGTAT
Source organism: Dynastes maya (assembly GCA_029619315.2). Taxonomy (NCBI): domain Eukaryota; kingdom Metazoa; phylum Arthropoda; class Insecta; order Coleoptera; family Scarabaeidae; genus Dynastes; species Dynastes maya. The sequence continues at coordinate 13,558,139 of JAROYE020000003.1, read as the reverse complement.
CATGGACAAATCTACTCGTCAGTTAATTTTCCTATTCACGTAATTCGTCCAAATTCATGTAGAAATCGTCTAAAATAAGCAATCGTCGTTATCTGGACTTATATTTAATATTTAACAACAACGCCCCAAGGCCAGTTAGCTGGGTGGAAATGGTAACGAGGAAATTTCCATTACCAACGAGTGGCTAACCTGACATTTAGTCATTCAGAAGTGACAGCCGAGGCTCTTGTTGTCGTACATACATCATTGAACATAACAATATATATAAAAGCATGCAAGAAGGAAATAGATGGGTAGCAGTAACAAGCTGTAATATTTTTGATAACACACGATGGTGTTATCATCAATTTTCTTACTTTAATCAAAGTCAATAAATGAACTTGCACTGTGATCGTAATATTGAACAGCCACACGTGATCTAGAAGCGACTAATATGCTCCCTGTCGACATAATAACGCAATAAGTCTAGGGAGCCGTCTTAACTGCCGTGCCATCTTTCCCGGCTTTGCCCTATATGTAGTTATTTAATTTATTTTTCACATTAAATTTAATCTTGAAGCTTTAATATTACTGATTGTTATTTATAGGTTGTATAGGTTACGGTTCCAGGTTCTAGTCATTATTCATTCATGTAAACTTTATCTCAATAAACGTCCAGAAATTAGAAGGATATGTACCACATTTAGTGCACGAATCTGCACTCAATCCAGTAATAAGTGACTGCTACTTGTGGACGATGCAGACAGAACTATATTGGACACATCTAATCATTTGACGTGGCCCAAATTTATCTCCTAACATAATTAAATTGCGCTTGCTATTGAGTTATCAAGTATTAATTATTCAAACCGCAAATGGACGTCAAAAAGTTTACTAATGGCAATGATGGTGTTGGTAATCTAAACGAAGCGCTCGTCTGTATGCTGTTCTCTTCTTCTTCGTTGTTTCTCTCTCAACAGTAATTCTATTGATGAGGACGGAACTTTGTCATTGTAATTTTAATGGAAACAGTTTGATACAACCGCATTATAAGTTCTAGTTTTTCTCTACCAACATTCAGCGAATTAGAGGAGTAATTTTATATTCATAATCTTGAAACTACGTCAAGATACAATAATATTTCATTTTAAATGATATATCTATTGGAATTGTCAGTAAGTTAAACAATACACCTAGAAATAAAGATGGGTAAATATATTGTTTGTGCGTGGACTGTATTTTTCTTTGTTTTGAATGTATTCAGCACTTCACTATACGCTATGTGTTTATTTACTACCAAAAAATACACTGGTGTTTAGTTAACTTATGTCTTATTGCACAAATGTCGTGAGTACTACCACGGTTGTAATTTCCGTTGTGTAGGTACAGTTAGTAAATAAAAAAATTAACATTAACTTAACAGACAGTAGCGCCAAAGGTTTGAAAATACGAGGGCAGTTTGACATTAATCTAGCCTTCGATAGATGGCGTTACGTGAAAACGAATTGCTCTCGGTTTTGACATCTGCCATCCATCACATGACGTCTGCCAAAACTTCAAGCAGAAAACGCAATTAATTTGGTTTTAACAGTCGTCGAAAGCAAGCAACTTTGTGTTTTTTGAAAATGGAAAAAGTCGAATATCGTTCAATAATTAAGTACTTTCATTTGAAACGGAAAAACAATGCAGAAATCAAAGCCGAAGTAGATGCTGTTTATGGCGAGTCTGCACCGTCGTTAGCAACAGTGACATTTTGGAAAGCTGAATTTGTTCGTGGTCGTAAAAGTGTGTTTGATGATGAACCTCCAGGTGCCCCAAAAACCGTCACTATACCAGAAACCATCAACAAAGTCCATGATATGATCATGGCAGACCGTCGAACCAAAGTGCGTGAGAGAGCAGAGGCTCTAAACATGTCAACTGGGCGTGCACATAACATCACACACGAACATTTGAATATGAAAAAGCTATCCGCGCGATGGGTGCCGCATTTGCTCACTGTCGACCAAGAACGTACACGTGTGACGGATTCGAATAAACTTTTGGCAATGATAAAACGCCATCCCGAGGATTTTTTTCACCGATGCGTCACTGTTGATGAAGCGTGGGTCCATTACTACACGCCGGAGACGAAGGAACTGTCAAAGTAGTGGAGAAAATGCGATGAAGGCCCACCGAAGAAGGCCAGGACCACCTGATCGGCCGGAAAAGTGATGGCGACTGTTTTTTGGGATGCGAAACGCATTATTCACATTTATTACTTGGAAAAGGGTAAAACAATAACTGGCGTGTACTACACAGATTTATTGGACCGTTTCGACGCCGATTTGACGAAAAAACGCCATGGTTTGGCTCGCAAAAAGGTTATCTTCCATCAGGACAACGCACCCGCTCACAGGGCGGCCGTTGCACAGGCAAAATTGTACCAATTGGGCTACGAAGTGATCGACCACCCACCGCATTCGCCAGACCTAGCCGCCTGCGACTTTTGTCTGTTCCCAAACCTAAAAAAATGGCTCGGAGGACGCCGTTTTGCAACGAACGATGAGGTCATGACTTGTCGGAAGGGATAAAAAATTTGAAAAGATCGTCTTATCAAGTGTATTGAGGTAAAAGGAGACTATGTTGAAAAATAAATGAGAAAAAGAACAAAAATCGTGCGTTTTCTTACTTAGGCTAGATTAATGTCAAACTACCCTCGTATATAAATATTATAATGGCGCGAAATTTGAATATTATTAAACTCAATGATGTAAATGGCTTGGTTTATTGTATATTCTTTAGCGATTTAGTAGTTAATTTGTCACAACTAGCTTTTACGTCCTTCTTAAAAGAATGGTGATTGTTATGTATACATGCAATTTTTAAATAAAATACAAAGTCTGTGCTGAAATGTCGTTTGATAAATGAGTAGTGTAATTTTCTAGAGATAATTGGTAATGGGTGATTCATTTAGAAAATAAAAAAAAAATCAGAAAATTCAATTTTATTGGGTAATCTTTATTATCACGCAAAAGAACCATTCTTTACATTTATTTTTTGAACAGTATTTCTTTCAAATGTTGACCGTAACTGCGGCTAACATGGTCCATTCTGGAGTTCCAATTTTCGATGACGCGTTCGAGCATTTCGAGTGGTATTTGGCCAATGACGCGATTAATGTGGGCTTCTAATTCCTCAATCGTAGCCGGCTTATCCATGTAAACTTTGGACTTTACGTCGCCGCAAAGGAAAAAGTCTAGAGGTGTGATATCACATGATCTAGGCCGCCAATTCACCGGTCCGAAGCGTGAAATTAACTGTTCGCCGAATTGTTCTCGCAATAAAGCCATGGTTTCACGGGCTGTGTGGCAAGTAGCGTCGTCTTGCTGGAACCAAATGTCGTCGAGATCACGGGCTTCAATTTCAGGCGGCAAATAGTCCGTTATCATGGCGCGATAACGGGCACCATTCACAGTTACGCTCCGGCCGGCCTCGTTTTTGAAGAAATATGGACCGATGATTCCACCAGCCCATAAACCACACCAAACTGTTGTTCTGTCTGCATGTAATGGCAGCTCTTGAACCTCTGTGGGCTGCTCTTCAGCCCAAATACGGCAATTTTGCTTATTGACGTACCCATTAAGCCAGAAATGGGCCTCATCGTTGAACAAAATTTTGGTCGAAAACAGTGGATTTTCTTGAAGCTTTTCAAGAGCCCAAATACTGAAACGGTGACGATTCTGAAGGTTGGCCGGCTTTAATTCTTGCACGAGTTGAATTTTGTATGCTTTTAAACCAAGATCCTTACGTAAAATACGCCAAGTTGTTGCATACGACAAGCCAAGCTGTTGAGAACGGCGCCGAATCGATTCATCACGATCATTGCGTGCCCTCTCAGCTACCGCCGCTATATTTTCTTCACTACGTGCTGGATGTAGTCTATTTGGTCGCGTATTATCCAATAACGAGAATCGAGTTTAAAATTTTTGGATGGTATAGCAAATTATGCATTCGGTACGCCGATTATGTGGACCATAAGTTGCTCTAAGCGCACGAAACATATTCCTTGTAGAACGCTGATTTTCGTAATACAGCCGAATAATTTGTAGACGCTGTGCCGGGCTAAGTCTTTCCATGATGAAGTGTCAAACAATACTGAACAAAAATACCAATGACAGTTTGACACGACTCACGCGTGATCTGTCATAAAATCCCTACTGAAAAAGTATCTTTAAATGAATCACTCGTTAATAGCTCTTAACAAAAATATTTTGCCGTTTTTCGTATGTAAACCGACGGGGTGTTCTGCGCCACTCTGAGTAATAACAAAAACACCGACGTCAGTACTTATTGATTCTGAGTACTAATTCTCAAATCGTTCTTTTTGGATATCTTAGGTATGGAACAAAACCTTAGTCGCACACTATTTCACTAACTCTAGTACATATTTTTGGAATTCGAGAAAGTAATTACATGTGTTAAAGGGCGGGTTATACCCTTTAATATAGAAGAGTTAGAATCCCATTGGTGGAAAGACATACTGGTAGAAGATCATCTGTTTTCCTTACTGATGTTACTTCTGCAGGTTGACAGAGTGATTCGTGGATTATTGTGCAAGTGTTTTCCATATTTGAATCTAACATTGCATCTGGACCGAGTTTGTCGTATTCCTTCACATTGGTTTCACGTCCAGCATTACATTGGTTTCACGTCCAACATCCCCGGGGCCAGTTGCTTTGAGAATTCAGGTAACGGCATTTTCTGCAAATCTAAAGCAACAAATATATAGGTCCATCCCACCTCCATACCATTGATCTAAGTATCCTCTAAGAGGAGGGTAGACAAACCACCACTTTACACTTGAACAGCGTATGTCGTTTATCTAATCCTATCATATTCTTATTTCATCAGTGATACCGACTACGTCTTACACTAACCTGTCGTATTTTATTTTTTTTATTTTTATATTGTTGTATTTTTATTTTAAGCCTTTATTGAATTGGATTAACAATAAAAAACGAAGGTGACTCATAAATTATGATTTTGTGGAAAAGGATCGACATTTTTACTACGCCTGTCTTTCATATCAAAGCAATTGGCATCAACTTTTTGCTTGTGGATAGAAATTCAGTAAAATTAGTAACAGAAAAGCATTTCTCTTCCTAAAAATATAGAAATAAATTATCTGACCTCCAACTTTCTGAATAATTAGAGCATCCGCATCCCAGTGAAGTTCAGACAGAATCCATTAATGGACATTGTCTCAAAGTGAATTTTACAGAAGTTAAGATTTACAACCGTACTCCAAGTGCATCTCTTTTTATTAAATTAGCAACAGGAAGTGCTTTTTACAAACTTTTACCGAGTTATCCCACCTAAAATGCGCTTTACCTCTTTGACTTTTGTTTCCGCCCCTTTCGTCCTTAAAACCGTCGCATCAACGTAGATGGTCCTTTTTCGTCGTTTGCCTTGTCGGCGAATAAAGCGAGAGCTAATCAAATTTGCATGAAATCCTCAGGCAAAACGAAAACTTTCCGTCAGAATACTTGTATTGTACGTATACTTCGTTACAGTAATTACATCATGACTTGGCCATCCAAATAGTTCGTAAATTAAATTTAAGATGGAATAGAAACTTTTCCTTCCTATCGTTTGGCCTGTGTTTATTCGATTCTTTCTACTCCTTCGTACGTGGCAGAAACACATTAGACTATACAGATAAACAGAATCTCCTAGCGTTAGTCTTTTAGGTTGAAAGTGATGTTGATAGCATCGTTTGTAATTAAACAGGAAGTGTGATTTAATGAAGTTTCAAAGAGGTAAGACGTTATTTTTAACAGTTTCCTTTTCTTTTATTACCTTGATTCGTAAACAATATGTTTTCTATCAGTTTCCTCTATTTACCTATTTGGTGCCTGCAAGATATTCAAGTTTTACTAGTTTAGAGAAATGATTGTCAAAATATTACTAACAGGATTTAAAAAAAATACTTTCCAGATACACTCTCTGCAATGGAAATTGCATCACGCTTAAAATATTCAAATATTTTGTTGAAGCTATCCAGAGACGTTTCGAAATTGTCTGAACATTACAGTACAACATCCATGTATCTAGTCATTTGCTTTTATTAAGTTGATTAAAGTCAGACAGTATTGTAACACAACAATAGTGACCATAAGTTTTCGAATTTCAATATGCAACATTTACAACGAAACTGAAAATAATGCAGGAGGGAGAAATAAACAAATCTATAGCTCTCAAAGAAGAAATTATCAAAATAACAATTGAGAACAAAAACTTTCATAAAGAACTAAGAATTAAAACTATTACTGCAAACCCAAAATTCTATATTGCATCCCCATCTGCAACAGGCAGATGCTACATCCAACAGAACAATCTCAACATGAAAAATCGATTAAATTCAATGAATGAAATAAAAATCTCATTAGTAGAGTAACCAAAACTTGCGGACTCGCATAGGCGTCGGTATTACGGGTTAATATAAGAATACGAAAAATTCCTAAATAAACTTACTTGCTAATTATTCAACAAATTAGAGGCATCAGGATGTGAACTACTGTAAACTTGCATCATTGCATATGTTTCCACAGTTACTTCTTTAAACCTTGTGCGTTGACAAGAAAAAATATTCTTATACACAGAAAACGATCTCTCCACATCTAAGGAAGTTACATTTGCATGTAGAAACTGTTTTTCAAAATCACTTAAAAGTTCACTATTCTTACACTTATTATAAACGGCCTCTAAAGTATTAAAATCGGGATTTTTCCTTAAAACATCTGCCAACTTTTGACTAGCGCATAATCCTGGCGTATCATTTAATGTGTGTAATTTATTTTTTACACTCTCCACTATGTCTAATGATTCCTGCAATAACAATTCAGTACATTGTAGTTTTCTGATAGCATCTAGTAATACTGTATAATTGGTACATATTGTTGTTAAATCTTCTAAAAGTTGAGGAATTTGAAATTCTCTTTGACTTTCTCTAATTGCTTTGGATTCATTCCGATTAAATCGCATTATAACTGACTGAATTTGTTGAAAATGGATCAAATAGTAAGAAGCTGCTGTTAGCCAAGTACCCCATCGCGTTAAAATTGGTTCAGGAGGTTCTGGAATACCTGGACAAAATTTACGAAATTCTTTTAAACGTTTAGGAGATTTACGAAACACTGCTTTAGTACTTCCAATCATCCGATCAACGTTTCCGTAATGTTGTCGAACAACCACCAACTAAATGTAAAGCATGCAGCACGCAGGTTATATGTTTTAAGTTAGGAAATATATGTTTTAAGGATCGCCCAACACTTAACATCGTTGCTGCACTATCTGTCACAATCATCACAACTTGATCTTGGGCAATTTTAAATTTTTTCAAAGCGTTCATTATCACTTTTTGAATATTTTCCGCGGTACATTGTTGAACACGTTTGCAAGCTAACAAATATCGAGATGCTGTGTTCTCGCTAGATAAAACGCGAGCTATTACATTCACAATACTGTTTTTCTTTATATCGGTCGTCTCATCCACGGTAATCCATATTTTTTTGGAACACAAATCACGTTTACACACATTTTCTAGCATCTCTTTCATTCGCGGCAAATGATTCTGTAATTGTGTTTGTGAGGGTAATGGGTACTTTGGAACGTATTGTCGCCAAAACGTTTTAAAAGCTGCTTTTCTCACCAACGACAACGGAAAATTACAAGAGGTAAACATAATTAATAAATGTATGAGGAATAGTGTATAAGATATTTCGGTTCTTGCATTTCTCATATGCTTAATACCATTGACATGCCTCTGGCAATCAGTTCTGTCCAATGCAGCCAAACGAACATTACATATTAAGCAAAAAACTGCACTACCGTCATATTTTAAACGGGGAAAAAGTGACACATATTTATGTACATTAGTAGCAAATCTATTACGAGGCATTGTTTTCTTAGGTATGTAAATATTAGTTCTATATGAAACGATACACTAATTATGTACTTGGTATAATACTACAACACACAAAAAACACCAGCTATATTTTCAAAAGCGACACGTAAGTACATAACCTTGACCGTTCGACTAGTCTCTGCAACAGCTCAACCGGTACTAAAACGAAATCTCTCTCAGCGCGGTTTAACATGATTTATATTCAAGGTCGACACTACATGCCTGCTTCTCTACCGGTTTAGTTTATTTATGAATTTTTCGTATTCTTATATTAACCCGTAATACCGACGCCTATGCGAGTCCGCAAGTTTAGGTTACTCTACTCATTAGACGTCAGTAAGATTCGAACCTATGGTTCCTGTTGACGAGCGCGCTTCAACTACACCACAGAGAGGATTCATTCCTACAAAGACTATGTGGTGTAGTTGGTAGCACGCCCATCTGACAAACAGGAGTAGTAGCTTCGAATCCTACTGGTGTCTCGGGTTGTTGTATTTCATTAATTAAATTTAATTGGGTTGGTAGTGGACATAGAAGATGCCATTAACAACAGATTGGAAAACACGAGGAAATTATACCAGGCACTGAACAGAGAGTTCGTAAATAGTAAGGAAGCTTCGACCAGCACAAAAATTACCGTATACAAAGCCATACACTTACCAACACTTACATACGGAGCAGAAAACTGGGTTTTAAGCAAACAACAGCAAAGTAGACTACAGGCGGGAGAGATGGCGTCCTTGAGAAGAGTTACAGTAGTGAAAAGAATAGGGAAAGTCAGAAACTCAGAAATAAGAGAAAGCCTGCAAAGTAGGCCCCTACTCGAAATAATAAAAGAAAAGAAAATGGCATGGTTTGGACACTTAATAAGAATGGGCGAGGGGAGGCAAATGAAAAGAGTTTGGGAGGCAAGGACGACGGGAGAACAGAAGAGATAGACCGGGTAGAACGTGGAACCAGCACATCACGGAAATACTAAGAGAAAAAGGAAAGACTTGGCGGTAAGCAGCAGTGATGGCACCGGACAGGAAGGAGTGGAAAAGGTTTATGAAGAAATAAGGCGGTTCTGGTGAATTTTAGAAAATTTTTAAAGATACAGAAAATTAATCTTAGCAAATTTATAATTTGTCCACAAATAAAATTAGTTTAACTTCTTACTTTGTCTTTATTATCTTTGATAAAATTCCTGATAACAAGCAGATTTCTATCTGGTTGCTGCTTATTTTTGTAATTGCACCTCTCACCACCAGATGACGCCAGCACTGAAAATGATTGCAGAAAACAATATTTTCATAGCTGTCATATTATGTGTGTATTAAAAATTATGGTATATCAAAGTTATATATTTCTACCAACTCAAAACTGAAAACCAATGTATTTTTATTATTTTATGATCCTATATTACATTATGGACGTGATCAGTACTTACCTACACAATCAGTTATATACAAATTAATTAATGTCTTTGTCCAATACACAATAAACAATTCATTCACTTTTCCAAAATTTAAAAAATTGACATATACATCAGTACCTACTTTGTTTCAAACAAAATTGCTGAAATGAGCTACTCTATGAACTGTCGTCACAGATTGACTAAGTAGATAATGTAGATACCTTAATTTATTCCTCTGCGGCCATCTATTGATAGGAACGAATAACAAAATGGGATATTTAGTATTGCCCATTAAAATTCCAGGCCCTGATTATGTATTAACAAAGAAAATGTTGAAAAGGGGATCGAAATGGAAATACAAAATATAACAAGTGTTCGAAATGCCCACCATCATACTCCATATTTGCAAGCCGATTGTGAAATTCCTGAAGGGAAAAGTTAAATGTCAAATTTGAGCTACTCGCCATGTAATACTACATATCGCTTTATATTCACATATTGTAGAACAATTAACTGCGCTACGCCCTTTAGGGAGAGGAAGTGCTAGAAACAACGGAACACTATACATACAATTTACAATATATTCCTAAATCCACCTGCAACTAATTACAGTTTACAACTTTGCCTTTTACATAAGCCGGGGCGTGCTCAACTTTTCATTAAACTTATTTCACGTCTATTAAAAATTCACTAACAAGCTAAAGGAAAACTACACGTTCAGCTCGGGAGTTAGTGCGCGGGCTTTTCTGTACTTTGCCCTCCCGAACATAATTCGGCGGGATATTCCTGCGGACGCTAGGACCGGTCCCTTCTAAAACGTACCCCGACCCCTCGCCGGTGTAAATTTTTAATAGCGACGAGTTGGTCGCAAAAGCATAAAGTGGGGGATGACCGGTCCTTCGGCCACCGCAATTCAACAATGGCGTACCGGTACATGCATTGTTGCAGAATGACCTTTGCGTGGGCCTTTATTAATTACGGATTAGGAAGAACTAGGCAAATAGCGTTAATATTGCCAACTTGTAAGAAAGGAGATGTAAGAGACTGCAGCAATTACCGCGGGATATCTCTTCGGAGTAATGTCTTAAAAGCATACGAGCATATTCTAGAAGATTGTTTAAGAAGCATCGTGGAGCCTACACTCAATGAAGCAGAGAGCGCATTTAGGAAGGAAGAAGTGTGCAGGAGCACATATTTACTTTAAAGCAGGTATGGGCAACCTTTGCTGAGGGCGTAATTTCGGGACTTAATCGGGTTGCGGGCCGTAGGTAAGAAATAAGTAGGTAGTAGTGAATAAAAAGGCGATAAAAATTCACACATTTTTTTATTTATTAGAATTATAATAGCATAATCAAACATATAAAAAGCAAATTAACAAAAAAAGATAGAAAAATCAAACGAAAATCAATGAGAGACTTGAGTTTGAAGCTGAGAAACAAGATGATCAATATTGGGGTCAATATCACTAGTACATAGGCGCAAAGTGTTTTCTAAATTAACATCTGTAAGCCGAGTAGGATGCTTATTTTTATTAATTTTCGTGATTGAAAAAACTGCTCACATTTATACGTGCTTCCGAATGTGCAAATTATTTTTCTTGCGAAAACTCTCAGCTGTAGATACTTTTCCTCGGAAAGGTATGTTCTGTAAAATTCGCTTAGTTCCACATCATCAAATTTAGACTTCAAATATGAGTCTTCTTGAAGCTCGATCAACTCCGTTTGGAGGTGAAGCGGAGCATCTTCCACATTACACTTACACGGATTTGCAAAAATATTGAAAGTGCTATCCATATTCCTAAAATCGGAAAACCGATCAGTGAATTGCTCTGACAGTAGTTTCAGTTCTTCAGCATAGCGACTGTAATCAATGTTTTCGTGACTGGATAATGTTACAAAATGAAAACAGTTTTTACTTCTCATTTGTGTTTCCCACAAGCGAATTTTGTTTTGAAAAGCTTTAAGATGACTGTACAGCTGATTTACCAATTGCCCTTGTTTTTGAAGCTTCAAGTTCAGGTCGTTTAAGTGTCCTGTGATGTCTACCAGAAATGCCAAGTCACAAAGCCATGTTGGATCACAAATTTGCGGCAATGTTTTCCCTTTCATTTCCACAAAATCAGCTATTTCTTTTCAAAGGTCATAAAATCTTTTTAGCATTTTGCCTTTGCTTAGCCACCTTACTTCGCAATAGTATGTCACATCATCGTGTTCTGAAGAGAGTTCATCCAAAAATGCTTTAAACTGGCGATGGTTAAGATCGCGGGATCTAATAAAATTGATGGTATTTACTACCACATCCATAACGTTCTTCAGTCGAATGGACTTAGAGCACAAGTTTTGTTGGTGAATAATGCAATGCAGTATTATTAAATCACATTCTTGCACATTCATAGCGGTTGCTCTTTCCTTCAGAATTCCGATAAAACCTTTTCATTGACCGACCATTGAAAGCGCGCCATCTGTGCACACTCCAACTAGTTTACACCACTGCAAACCAGATTGCTCAAAAGTACTTTGCACCTCGGCAAAAATATCTTTTCCAGTAGTGGTTCCTTGTAGCGGCCGTAAAGCCAGTAATTCCTCTGTCACTACAAATTCTTCATCAACACCTCGTATAAAAATAGCTAACTGGGCTGTGTCAGATAAATCTGTACTCTCATCCAAAGCAATCGAAAACGCTTGAAAACCAGCCAGTCTATCGGTCAATGTATTTTTGATATCACTAGCCATCATATCTATACGTCGAACAACAGTACGTCGCGATAAGCTCACTTTCTCAAACTCTGTTTTCTTTTCTGAACACAAAAGTTCTGCAACATCTACTCTTTAACAAACTCTCCCTCAGAATATGACTTCGATGTTTTCGCTATTTTGGAACTAACTATAAAACTAGCTTTAACAGCACTGTCTAGATTTGATCTTTGTGAATGGAACATTTCTTGCTGTTTCCCTAAATCGGTAATGAGTTTTTTAATTTTATCCTTTCTTAACTGGCCCGTAAGTAATTTATATTGAGCGAAATGCTTGCTGAAGTAATGCCGCTTCATATTGTATTCTTTTAAAACAGAAATTGTTTCATTGCACAGCAAACACATAGGTTTACCACTGTGCATGATAAAAAAGTATTCTTCAGTCCATTTGTTTTGGAATTGACGACATTCTGTGTCCACTTTCCGCTTTTTTAAACCAGACATCTTGATAGATTTTTTTTTTCTGAGCTGAATTTGCTTGAATATTTCCCGCGTCTTTTCTTATCAGTTGTTAAGAAGTAATGAGAATAAGTTTACACGCGCGCTGAGCGGTTTATATATTACCCGCAATAAGCAACTAGAATACTCTCGATCGTACGCGAATATGCGATGCTAGCCGCGTTATGAATAACAGTCGGCTCTGGAGCGCTTCGAGGTCATCGGGCGGTTTCCCGAATGTTTATCTGTTTGTCTCTTTCTAACGACTATTTCTGACTCGATCTGTGGCGTTCCATTGCGTACGCTTAATAATATTATTTATCGATTTTAATCTTTATGATTTGAATAAATACAGTTTTAGGTTGGTTGACGGTAATTACAAATAAACTATGTGTGCTAAATCTTAAATTTTTTTGGCGGAGGGCCGGGAGTTGCCCATATATGCTTTAAAGTAAATGATTTACAGAACAGTCCAATGAAAACAAAATGCGTATTTCCCTTACATAGATTTGAAAAAGGCATTTGACAGAACACAACGGTCAAAAGTATGGGAATGTCTGAGAAGTAAAAATGTGAATACGAAACTTATTCGAATTATCCAGAGCCATGAACATGAAGTCCAAACATTTTTCAAGAAAAGGAGGATTGAGACAAGGAGGTGTTATAAGCCCGCTGCTATTTACATTACACATTGGATGAGACAATAACCACATGTAATGAGAGAATAAGTAAAAAATTATTTCTTGGATATCGGAACCTACAAAGAGCAGAAATTTCTGAATGTGCCTTTGCGGATGATATTGCTTTCATGGCTGGAAGTAGGAAACACTTGTTGAAAAATATAGAGATCTGGCGTGAGGTATTGCAGGAATATGAAATGAGAATAAATAAATAGACAACGAAAGTAATGTCCGTTTCAAATGAGGAAGAAAAAATGCAACAGGTAAAGCAATATCAATAATTGGGAGTCACTTTAGAAGATAAAGGAAATCACGAACTAGAAGTTACTGAAAGAATTAACAAGACGTCTAAAATGTACTATGCACTAAATCGAACGTTCATTCGTAAAAGGGAAGTATCAAAGAAAACCAAAATGAACGTCTATAAAGTAATTTTCAGGCCTATATTGGCATACGGTTGTGAAACCTCGGTACTCACTAACAGAGAAAAAAATAAAATCCAGGCACTTGGGAGATGAAATACTTACGCAGAGTTAAAGGAATTACACGACTTGACAGAATTAAAAATCAAGAAGTAAGAGAGGAACTGGGAATAGAATCAATCTTAGATTTTATAGAAACTAGACAGTTGACCTGGTGGGGACATCTAGAAAGAGTGAACAATCAAAAGCTAGTGAAGCAAGTATGGAAGGCGAAAGGCCCTAGATGAAGGGGAAGACCTAAGAAGACCTGGGATGAAGTAATTTGAGAGATACTGAAGAAAAAGGGAAAAGCATGAATGAACGCAAAAATATTATTGAGAAATAAGAAAGAATGGTGCAGATTTGTGTACATGTTTTAATTAGTGCCCCGCAAAACCGGAAAGGTAAAACGGGTATTTGTTTAAATATAATATTTTAAAGAATTTGACTAAACCTAAGTGGAGGAGAAATAGTTTCCAGACTACCAGTCAGTACGAAGGTAGTCAAAAAGTTCAAGTTTCAACATGAAGATGGCGTTGCTCGTCAAAACATTCCGGGTACAAAATTCCAACGCATGCGCAATTCTATTTATATAAGATACGAGGGATGATCGTAAAATAAGGTTTCCAAAGCCCTACAGCAGCAATAAGACGTGTTAGGCAAAATCCGAGCATTGGCGTGTGCAGCAGCTCTCCCACTCTATATACGTACCACTCCCGTCTCGCTACGCCGCTCGGTGTTGGCTAAGCAGCCGTCCGAGATAGAACTCCCGATCGCCGCTACCGCCAGGTTCGAAATTCGCGCTGTGATACATTTTTAAACGCGAAAGGGGTTTCACCTATAGCGATTCATCGTCAATTAACCGAAGTTTATGGAGGAAAGTGTATAGCTGTTCAACACGTCCGCAAATGGTGTAGGGAAATCACTGGAGGTCGGACGGAAATTCACGATGAAGAGCAAAGCGAAAGACCATCAGTTTCAGAAGAAATCGTTGAAAAGGTCAAGAGCATACTGCCTGAAGATCGGAGGGTCACCATTCATCAACTCGCTCTTCGGATTCTGAGATTTCCAACACCACAATTAAAAAGATTTTGACTGGCGGCAGAATTTTATGACATGGGGATACAGAAGTTGGAGCACCGCCTGCTAAAAGGCTTAGATAGAAATGGCGATTATGTCAAAAAGTAGCTTAAGTTTTACCTTTAAAACGGCGTGTAATGTTAAGGAAATAAGGAATACTGTCTATTTTTAAAAAATATGGGAACCTTATTTTACGATCATCCTCATACTTTGGGAAATTTCAGCCATGTTGAACGCTCAGCTCTCGTTTAACAGTCATTTACGCCAGTTGATGTTATTGTTTCTGTAAAAATTTAACAAATTGAATATCGAGCCGTCATCAAATTATTGCATTTGAAAGGCAATGCGCTTACGTAAATTAAACGCTGAGATGGATGCTATTTGCGCGGACTCTGCACCATCATTTACTACAATGAATTTTTTTTCCAGCTGAATTAATGTGGTTAAACTAACTAGGTTGATCATGATGTTCGAGATGGCCAAAAAATGTTACCACTACCGATAACGTCGGAAAAGTTGACCAAATGACACTAGACGACCATTGAATTAAGTTTAGAGAGATGGCAGAGGCTGTGGCGAAATCAGTAGGAGTTTTGGCGTCGATTAGTAACTGTGGATGGAACTTAGATACACTAGTATACTCTTGAAGATAAGGCACAGTCGAAACAGTAAGCTGTGAAGAATGAATAGGCTCCGAAAATGGCGAACACGCCTACATCAGCGAGAAAGTGGTGGTGACTGTTTTTTGGGCTAGTCATGTGTTAATCGGCCATCTTGACATGCTACGCATCATTACTTTACGATAATAATTATTTATTTATTTATTTATTGTAACGTGTCGAATTTCAAGGGTTGTTTTGTGGTTTGCAATAGATGTCGCTACGTTATCTTTTCTATGCTTCAAAATTTATAATTTCTATTAATGACATAGTGTAACGTATCAAATTCTATTTTACCAACGTAATTGTATTTGTAATTAACCCCGCTCCCTTTCTGGTGCCAGCGGTCGACTAAGAAGGCACGCTTGCGAAAATCTGCTGCGACGATTAGCCTCTACGCAAAGTAGGATTTAAAAGATTTTCACAGTTACCATAATTAAATACCGCGAGTGGTTCTAATTCGTTTTTTTTTATAGCGATCACCGACATTATCGGATATATTTTTTTATGACGGCACGCCAGTCTTAGTAATCTTCGATTATCGGCTAGCAAACGCTCCATCCAACCGAGTGTTTTTTTTTTGTTGGGTTATCGTTAAGCCCATTTGCCGAAATCCACTGAAGGGTAGAGCTTTTGCTGCGTTGATGTGTCCACGTGTCCTATTCAACCCGGGACAAGACTAGCGCCGATCTACCGCCATTCGACCACGACAGCTCAGTAAACTCCAGTTGAGCATAGCCCAGATAAGTGGACCGTTTCCTTTTTGTTTGTTTCGGTCACAACCATTTGTTTTTTTGGCATAAATTGTTTAAATTCTAACTTTTTTTTCCCTTTAACTATTTTATTTAAGTAATTCTCGTCAACGTATGGATATATTCTAGAAATCTTTTATTACTACTGTAATCCTAATTGGAATTTACTAAATTTTGGAATTTACGTTTTACGAATATTTTCCAATTCGTTTTATTTATTTTTTTTTTTTGTTAACGGTCATTTTACCACGAGTTATTATATCGGATATTATTTTCTTCTTTTTTATTTGTATTTTTATGTGAGTAATTTTATCGAATTGCGTTCCTATATGTTGAAATATTTTTTCTCAGGGGATTTTGGGAAAATTGTTAACTTTTCTAACTTAAACCAAATTTTTCAAATCTTAGTGGGTTCGGGAGTATCCCTGGATACCCTTTTGGCAATTTTATAACGAATTTCCAAATTAAAAACGAAATTAACGAATTTTAAAATTATAATGTAACTAACCTTGAAATTTGCATAACCTTTACAGGAAATTTAACGCTTTTTCTCTTCGAATAAATACTTTGATTCCACAATCGAACACTTTAAATTGGGATCGGAGTTAAGAAACACTTTAATTCAACGAAGGCTGAATAAAGATTGATGAAAATTTAATGGCGTCACTCTCTTTCTTTTATTTTAAATAACGAAAGATCGGCGATTGTTTTATTCCACAGCAAATTTTGATAATTAACCCAAATAGAAACTTTTACGATGAATTTCGATGAAATGAAGTTATTTCTGCAAGTAGCATACGAGAATGAATGCAGTGACGCAACGTGGAGGTTGTGTTTCGAGGATTCTATGATAAAAATTTACTAACAAGCTTTAAACGTGAACATTCTCCAAGAACTCACTTAAACCTTTCAGATAAATACTTAATTGATGAAATACTGTTTTAAAATACTTTTCGATTTACGCTGTTGCTTATTTTAGTCGACTTCTATATGAATTTGGACGAATTACGTGAATAGGAAAATAACTGAAGAGTAGATTTGTCCATGTTACCCTACGATCGTCGTTATCTGGACTTAACTTTAATATTTAACGTCAATGCCCCAAGGCCAGTTGGCTGGCGGGAAATGGTATCGAGGAAATTCCATTTTTCTCAGCACGAGGGACATTTAATTACCAACGAGTGCTAACCTGACCCTTCTCGTTTAGAGAGAGAACTACTCGTTCAGAGGTTGACAGCGGAAGCTGTAGTTGTTGTAAATATTGAACATTACAATATATATGATCGATGTTAAATCGAACGTAGTGGTCACTAACGTCGATTCCTTAGTTAAATTTTGTTCATCAACAGTTTTGTACAAATATTTCCTCTTTATTGAGCTCTATTCTCTTTTATTTACTTTAAAGAAGTTGTATTAATAACTATTCTTTTCCTACCCCTTCCCCACCTCGCGTTTCCGTGTTTCGCTGGTAGTTCTCCTTAATTCAAACGGGTGGCGCATATTTTTTTAGTTAGTCGTGAACTCACCCCTGGTTCATGCTAGCGGGCACAGTAGGAGAACTACGTTCAGATAGGTCCGCAATTTCTTTGATTGTAGTCGTTCTTTCCCCTGCCCTTTATTTGTTTTGCACTACAATATATTGACCAACGGAAAAACTCCCAAATAGGTCACAAAAATTACGCATACACATAGCTGAACTTATTACATATAACAAATTATTAGGTTCTCTGGAAAACCAACGCGAAAAGATTGTCATTTCGGTTATGTACTCCAGGTATTTGAAAGTAGAACTGAGAAAGTAGTTTGGAGCATTCTATTATGTTACTTAAACGTTTATATAAATTTCAGTAGGGCAATTTTACGACGTTAAAACAAAGATTGGATATGTACCAAGTTCAACGTTCAGAATAGGTGTACAGATCTTTATCTATGTTGAGCTTAAACAAGATGTATATACGTCTTGTATAATGTGAGCTAGTATAGAAGGGGGATCATTGATTCTGACATACTGTTTGCGGCCAATTAGAGAAATTTGAGTGAAACCAATGTATTTTAACCCTGCTGTAGTCTAGAAGGCTACAAGACAGTTCCCCTCTATCAGTGGCCTGAATAAGATCGTCGGTAAGTTGTCACAACTGTAACCGGGTTGAAACCTGATTGCAAAGGGGGCAGTAAATTATCACATGAAAGCTATGTTACTAGCTGCTGAAAATACACGCATATTTCCAAGACTCCGGAAAAACTCCCTCAAGAAAACGGACATTAATGTGTAACATAAGGAATAACTAAAGGACAACATAATCGAATCATGTGTATAGAAAGACCGTCACTTCCTATCTCATTACTTTACAGGGTGATATGAAAATGCTTTTTACTTCAAACATTTACGTCATGTACTTTACGTTGTAAGACGAAGAATTCTGAGTTCTTACTTGCTTAGAAGTGGAAAATCTACTCAAGGGCTTGTATTTTGGTATAGAGCAACAGCGATAATATTGTAACCCGACTTTTACTGTGAATCAAAAATCAATAAGCTAGGTAAGGTACCTAAAATGATGATTTAATAAACAATACTGGTTTATATCTTTCATGCGGACTCCAGCTACACAATCAGCCACTATAGTTTACGTTTATTTGTTGGAAAGAGGCGTTTTAACAATGAATTGACCGCGCATGTTAGTGGTACTTGCGCTATTCGATACGCCACACCATTAATAATTCATATTTCCCACAACAGCATTCGCAATAATTTATTATGCATGTGGTGACATTATTTTGGTGGAGCCGCCGGGCTCGCCGTAAACATCCCGAGCAGGTTCCGTAACTTCGGATCGCTGCCAACCGATACGCAATAAACAGCGCGCATTTGGCAAAGATTCATAATTAAGGATTCACGATGTGGAAGGTAGAATTTACGACGCTTTTAGTATGCGGTGTTCCATTCAAAGGCGCTGTCATCTGTCATTCTTGAACATTTATATTTCTTTTTTGGTGATGACGTTATAGGTTATCTCATTTGAAGACCACAATGTTTAGTTTTATTGTTTGTAATAATTTTCAAGTAATTATCGTGTTTTGAAACAATGACAGCAAAAGAAGCCAAACTCAATTTTTTTTATATTTATCTAATTTTTTAATAAAAATTTTCAATCCCTTTCAAACTACTCTCCATTGAGTTAATACACTTGTCCAATCTTTTATTCCATCGTTCAAAACATTTTTTAAATTCGTCTTCTGCGATGCCCGACAGCGTCTCCGTCTCGTTTTTTCTTCACCTCAGCAACGTCGGCAAAACGGTTTCCTTTCATGTCACTTTTCATTCGGGGAAATAAAAAAAAATTGCAGGGGGTAAAGTTGGGTAAATAGGGGAATCACGCATAGGGATCAGGGCATTTTTGGTCAAAAATTGTCGCACGAAGAGGTTATCATGGTGAAAACATCAGTCGCCCGGCTACCACAAATCAGGCCTCTTCAGCCGCAAATTGCTGCGCAATCTTTTCAAAACTTCCAGGTAAAAAGTCTAGTTAACTGTCCTGACCCTGTGAAACAAACTCTGAATGGACGAACTCCTCTCACATGGAAAAAACAAATCAGCATTGTTTTGACGTTTGATTTCACTTGACGAGCTTTTGAGGGGCGGGGCGAACTTGAAGTCTTCCACTGGCTTGATTGTTGCTTGGTTTCGGGTGGTAACCGTAGCACCATGATTTGTCACCTGTGATAACCTTGGAGAAAAGTGTGGATCATTTCGGACTCTTCTTTCAAAGCTCATGCTTCCACTCGACCTTATTTTCTTCAGCAGTCAGCAGTCGAGCACGAATTAGGCAGCCACCCTTTTCATCCTAATCTTTCGTTAAATTCGCTGAACTGAATTCCAAGTCACTTCAGACAGCTCCACAACTTCTTCAATAGTCCGTCGATCTTCCAGGATGATTTCGCGAATGTTTTCAACATTCTTATCGGTTCGGGCCGTGGAAGAACGACCACAGCGAGAATTGTCATCAATTGACATTTCACCTCTTTTGAAACGAGAAAACTACTCAAACACTTGAGTTTTCCCAATAGCATCGTCCTTGTAGGCCGCTTTTAACATTTCAAGAGTTTCAGTGCCAATTTTTCCGAGCAAGAAGCGATATTTTACGGCCGCTCGCTGTTTACGAGAATCAGCCATTGCAAAAACTACGAACACACAAAACAAGTGTCACTAAAAAATTCACAGAAGCCGAACGGAACCTTCTTTAGTGACGACGCTTGGCTTACTGACCCGGGAATGGTATATACGCTCCTAGCGGCAGAACGCGGTACTATAAAAACTCCGCCCACCACAACATCAGTTCGGTTTCTTTTGGGTACCCCCTCGTATTGTATTTTAATTATATTTGTTACAATAACTTATCGACTGTAGTCAGTGTTGCTATATTGGGCGCTTTATCGTATTTGGGAGACTTTTGCTCATAGTTTTTGGGAAATATTGCAAGTTGCCCTCTTGGGCGAATCCTTAACAAAATGTTGTGCAATTTTAGGCGAATTTAATATAACATTCTCATTGCTTTACGCATAAAATATGACAGCTTTAGCACCTTATTTAATGTCATTAATGATACTTATACCACCAATGAGCCTTCAATTTTATATTTTTGTCGTAGATATGTTGTAAGGTTGATCAGCTGTTAGGTTAGAAGTTATAAGTAAGACAAGCAGAGTAAACTTGAGCAGGATCTATAAATCTGCTTTACATAATTTAAACTTATAGAATTGCAGAATAACCAAATCACTCTATAAGGTTGAAACATATTACGGTACAGAATTTACAGAAACAATACATAGTGCAGAGTGCATATTTTTAAAAGGAATAGACCCACAAATAGTGTTAACCTATTAGATATATGGAAATATCCATACACATGACACTAAATATCATGTTTTAATATTTGGGGTCCCTCTTAATTCTCTTTTATGTTTCTCCGTGTTTCTATATTCCAAGTTTGTTTTCCTTTTTCCTATTTTCTTTCTTATTGTCTTTCTTTTGTTATTTGTGTAATCTTTCATATTTGTTTTATAATCCACTTGAAGTAGAAAGTGATCACTTCCAAGTTCTGCTTCTCTTTTTACACATACATTTTTCCTCTCATGTATATTTATGGATATTTTTATGCCTAAATTTTGTTTGTGATTATTAAATCGTTTTCTCTGCTCAGCTGGATAATTCTTCTGCCTTTATCATTTAATGTGGATTCGCCTCCCAATCCTAACAATTTTTCTAGACCCAAGTTATTTTCTCCGACCCTTCCATTAGGTCTTCCACTATTATTATGTTAGTATTTATATTTTCGTCTATTTCTTCTCGTATATTCTCAAAAAATCTGTGTTTTTCCTCTACTTGCGTATATCTCCGTATCCATGTTCACTGTCAATTTTGATTAATCTTTTATTTATTGACCAACAATTAATGCCAATATAGTGCATGGTATTGATGGTATCATTCCCGACAAAAACAATGTAAGCAGAAAAAACAGCACTAACCCACGGACATATTTCTGCCTACCCGGCGTCATCAGCGTGGTTTCTAGCGCTATTTTTCGTTGCCTACATTGCGTTCACCTCTCAGTTTATGCCATTAATTTCCAAAAAAAAGTAGTGACACAAACCGCAATGCAGATGCCCACCCCCTTTCGAGCAGCTCATGGGCAGCTTAATGCAAGATGGCACTGCGCCTAAGCGCTACAGAATCTACACACGTAAGTGATTCCTCAGGTTTAGAGTATATCCCCCTTTCATCTGCTGCGTTCCCGTTCCCTCCTCTTTTGTCTCTTTCATTCGCAGTATTGCAATATTTATGTTTTTCATTTCTTCAATTATTTCTATTTCTTTTCCATTGATGCTTTTCATGTTCCATGTTCCTATTTTAATTATTTCTATCTTCTTCGCTTTTGCATTGTTTTTCGTCATGTCATGCATGCGACGTCTTCGGTATCTGTTTTGTTTAATATATCTTTTCGTTTTTCTTCCTTTCTAGTATCCTTTTCCACTGCGCGTGTTGTCTCGAATTATCTTCTGTTTCCCCTTCTCTCAGTTTTTTGACGGTTGACTGTTTCCGCCTATTGGGTTTTCTTTTAAGTTTTCCTCTTATCGATCCCATTTCCATCCTCTTCTGTCGATGGTGATTTTTTGGAATCCTACGTTTGTAAGTTTCACTTCTTTTCCTTCCTCTTCTGTTATTAGTTTTACTCTTTTCTGTATTTCTCTTTCGTTCCTTGTCAACTGCTTCAATTTATTCTTACTCTTCATGATTTATTCCTCGTCTAAAGAATTTTCTAATTCTACTTTACACGTTTCTTTTTCCTATTTTTGTAGCCTCTTTTATCTGGAGTTTCGTACCATTTCTTCCATAAATTTTTCTAATTCATATTTTAGCTCTATTCTGTTATTTTCTCTTATTTGTAAACCTGAGACTACTATATTATTCTTAATTATATCTCTTTCTTATTCTTATTCTGTTTTCTGCATTTTTCATTTTTTCATTTATTCCTTTATTTTCTTTCCTTAAATTTCCATTGTCTTGCTTCAATTCCTTCAATTCTTGTTGGTACGCCTTCTGGTCTTGTTTTACTTCTTTGATGTCTTTAGTTCTTCCATCATCTCTATTAAAGGATCTAGTTTATCATCCTTATTCTGCTTTTCCTTCTGTGGTGTTCTACTTATCTTTCCACTTCTTTTGATTCCCTATCTCTCTTTTCCGTTTTCCTTCTTCTACGAATATTCGTCTTTGCCTACCTTCATTTCTTTGTGGTTCCTTATCTCCTTTTTTTCCCCTTGAACCGCCTATACTTTTGTTCACTGCTATTTCCCGTTTTTACCTTCAAGGCACTAAATGCAGAAACAATAGAGAGTTTATTATTAAACAACAAATCAAAAAAGTTTTTCTTTAAAAAATTCGTGTTTGAGATCGTTTTGTCTATTTACTTTTCGAACGAGTAAAAATGTGATAAGACGCGATAAACAAATTTTCTTATCACCGAAATTACGAACTCCGCTCAAATATTAGTTATCATTAACCTGGGCAAATATGCGGTAACAGCCAGAGCCGTGGCGAGCGCATAAAAGTTTACACATAAAATAGCAGCTAAGAAGTAAATTATAAAACGTACTGAAACACTTACCGTTTTAAGAGTCTTCCGTGAAATCACAAACTGGGTAACATCTGTTAAATATTTGAATCATTAGATATGTTTCCACAGCTGTTTCAGTCAAGTGAGTACGAGGTACGGAATAAACATTTTTTAATGCCGACAACGACCGATCGAAATCTAGCGATGTTATACTTGCATATTTAAAACAATCATTGAAACAACATAATGCATCTTCACACGCACCTTCACAAATTTGTCTTATATATATAACTGTACGTGAACATCATTCACAATTTGAACAGAATCCACTAGCGACATTGAAACATTTTGTAATTTTTCTATTCCCTCCGCTAGTCCGAAGTAATTGTTGTGAATAGTTTGTAAATCTTTTTTAACCTGACTACCTTGAAATATTTCCTGGCTTTGCTTGATCGCTACAGCTTCTGTCGGATTGAATTTTAAAACTACCTTCTTTACTTGATCAAAATATTTGTTGTAGTAAAACGCAGCCTGCAGCAATGTTCCCCAACGTATAACAATCGGCTGTGGTGGTTCAGGTAAATCAGGACACAGTTTGTGAAATATTCGGGTATGTTTCGGGGACTTTAGAAACACTGCCTTTGTACTAGCAATCAATGCATTTACTAGTGGAAAACATGTAGGAATCGTTTGTGCCGCAATATTTCGAGTATGGGTTTTACACGTTACATGTAAGAAGTTACCAGTGTGTTCATTAAGAGATCGGCCCAAAGAACGCATGTTTGCGGCACCATTACTCATAAACCACAGAATGTTTTTGATGATCTGTTGCTTCCTCCACACACAACCACAGTTTTTTATCTTTCAATTCCGTTTTCATTCATTTTTCTCTATGTTCACGAGCAAATGGCACTACATTTCGTATGTCCGACTAGGTAATTTACAATCTGCATATTTATTCAAGAAGGAGACAAATGCTTCTTTGTCTAGTAAACGAAGCGATAAATTACATAAAATAAGAGTAACACATAAATCAAATGTAAATTTTCCTTGGTCTCGTATGCCACTTTTTACAGAAGAATGCTGTTTGCTTTCGATGTGACGTTGACAATAGTTTCTGGTCCAACACATTAAAGGGATTTTACAAACTAGACATTGAATTTTAGCGCCATCAAAAATTAAGTCCGGCATGTCCACTATAAAGTTTTTAACTGTGTCTGCCATTGGTTGTTTTCGTGACGTACCCAACTGCGACATTTTTAAAGCAAACATAAGCGTACAATTACGAAATAAGTTACGACAGCCTACATATACACAGAACTACTCGCGTACAGCATCGATTTAGTACTGACGCTGTGAACGCGTGAAATAAATAATCGCCGACTCCGCACCACATATCTACTACACTGACTATTACTGCTGTTTGCCCAGACTAGTTATTGTTACTAATATCCGATTTTAACGGTTTTAACATTTTGCCCAATGCCAAATGAATACACAACACTCTCGTAAGCACATCTTCGAAAGTGTAGACACTTGCCACTAGGTGGTATTGTTTAGGAAGAATTGCCTGCGTTGTTAACTTCCCTTAGTTCATACATTTAGTTCGCTTATTGTTCACGTCACTTGTCAGTGTTGGTTCATCGTTCACCGTAAGTTGTTCGAACATTTTCAGAGAGTTGAAAACTTAAACCATACAAAATCACGCAAGCCGCTTCGGGACAAACCATAAACAT
This sequence comes from Dynastes maya, assembly GCA_029619315.2. NCBI lineage: Eukaryota > Metazoa > Arthropoda > Insecta > Coleoptera > Scarabaeidae > Dynastes > Dynastes maya. The sequence continues at coordinate 13,533,149 of JAROYE020000003.1, read as the reverse complement.
CGATATTCATTATTCGCAATTCTCGTAAAATATTAATCAAGAGTTGGACTAAGCTTACCTCCGTACGACGAGTTCAGTTTCGTCGGAATCTCAAACAACGTCATCTTTAATTTATCGTTTTATCGGGCGTATATGTCTCTGTAATTGTGGGCGTGCATATATGCGTGCGCTCGGTGTTCGAGAGGCGCGTACAAGAGGATGGTAATTTAGGCACTCGAGCGAATCAATTGCGCTCTTCTACGTTAAGTAACTCCGACTCTGTTTTGCGCCGTGTTTTTGCCCGGAATCGATGCAAAGCGGTGAATACCGCAGGATTAAATATTTACCTAAACATTGCCGAATATCATCGCTGAAACGCGCATATTTTCGTTTAATTCGGTAATGTGGTTATTGATTCGAATATAATTTCGAAATGCAGTTACTACCGAGATAATGTAATATGTTTTGTTGTATAACTAATAGAATTGATTGTATTTCGAATGTATTTATTCTGCGAGTCATTAAATTGATATTGTTGTAAACGATTGGAGATAGACGATCGTGATTTTCAGTGGTACACAGTGTATATCAGTGGGTCCATAAGGCTGTAAGGCCCTGATATATCGTTTTTTTTTTGGTATTTTTTATAGTTTATCGATTAGCAATCAGAATATAACAAAATTCTATAAGCTAATGTGATGATTAGTCTGGACAAACAGCGGTAACAGTTAGTGTAGTAGATACGTGGTGCGGAGTCGGCGATTATCTATTTCACGCGTTCACAGCGTCAGTACTAAATCGATGCTGTATGCGAGTAGTTCTGTGTATATGTAGGCTGTCGTAACTTATTTCGTAATTGTACGCTTATGTTTGCTTTAAAAATATCGCAGTTAGGTACGTCGCGAAAACGACCAATGGCAGACACAGTTAAAAACCTTATAGTGGACATGTCGGACTTAATTTTTGATGGCGCTAAAATTCAATGTCTAGTTTGTAAAATCCCTTTAGTGTGTTGGTCCAAAAGCCATTGTCAACGTCACATCGAAAGCAAACAGCATTCTGCTGCAAAAAGTGGCGTACGAGACCAAGAAAAATTTTCATTTGATTTATGTGTTACTCTTATTTTATGTAATCTATCGTTTCGTTTACTAGACAAAGAAGCATTTGTCTCCTTCTGGAATAGATATGCGGACTGTAAATTACCTAGTCGGACATCGACACCAAATGTAGTGCCATTTGCTCGTGAACATATAGAAAAAAGAATGAAAACGGAATTGAAAGATTAAAGAACTGTGGTTGTGTGTGGACGAAATAACAGATCGTCAAAAACATTCTGTGGTTAATGTAATGGTACATACAAGTTTCAACTAAGCAATTTTTAATGTTTATGAGTTATGGTGCCGCAAACATGCGTTCTTTGAGTCGATATCTTAAAGAACACAGTGGTAGCTTCTTACATCTAACGTGTAAAATCCATACTCTAAATTTTGCGGCGTAGACGATTCCTACATATTTTCCACTAGTAAATGCATTGATTGCTAGTACAAAGGCATTGTTTCTAAGCCCCAGAAACGTACCCGACTATCTCAGAAACTGTGTCCTGATTTACCTGAACCACCACACCCGATTGTTGCACGTTGAGGAACATGGTTGCAGGCTGCGTTTTACTACAACAAATATTTTGATGAAGTAAAAAAGGTAGTTTTAAAATTCAATTCGACAGAAGCTGCAGCAATCAAGAAAAGCCAGGAAATATTTCAAGATAATCAGGTTAAAAGAAATTTACAAACTATTCGCAACAATTACATGGGACTAGCGGAGGGAATAGAAAAATTACAAAATGTTTCGATGTCGCTAGTGGATTCTTTTCAACATTCAATTGTGTATGTTCACGCGCAGTTATGCGCTGTAGAAGGCGAAACAAATTGGTGTGTAATACGAAAATTTGAAAGTGTTTTAGAGAAAGACTCCGATTTTCTTATATTAAGACAAATTTGTGAAGGTGCGTGTGAGGATGCATTAAGTTGTTTCAAAGATTATTTTAAATATGCAAATATAACATCGCTAGATGTCGAACGGTCGTTTTCGACATTAAAAAACGTTTATTCCGCACGTCGTACTCACTCGACTGAACAGCTGTGGAAATATATCTAATGATTCAAATATTTAACAGATGTTACCCAGTTTGTGATTTCACGGAAGACTTTTTAAAACGGTAAGTGTTTCAGCACGTTTTATAATTTATTTCTTACCTTCTATTTTATGTGTAAACTTTTATGCGCTCGACACGCCTCTGGCTATTACCGCATATTTGCTCAGGTTACTGATGACCTAATGTGTGGATTGTTGGATCATCAATGCCTCAAGGTCTAGAGCTAGCAACATGGGTACTACATAAGATTTTCTACTGAATAGAATGCGATCAATTACACATCAACCATGAGAAATCAAGCTTTGTTTATTTTGAATGTGGCGTTCTTCAGATTGGAAATATCACCTTACAAAATTATTGGTGTTGTGGGTTGGCAATGATTTAAAGTGGCACAGACAAATTGATGAAACATGTTCTCGCCTGACAAAGATGTGCTTTGCGCTTAAGAGGCTCCCTTTTCACTCCAGCAAGACTGTTCCCCGGGACTTTTATTTCGGCTGCATTTACCCTGTTTTAAGGTATGGCATTATTCAGTGGGGAATGCCAACAGAAATCAAACGTGTGTTCTGTGTTACAAAAACGTTCTGTTCGGAAAATACAGAAAATAGTCCAGAGGGAATCCTGCAAATTCCATTTTAAACAGTTGAATATACTAACCGCGCTTTCTTTATATATCTACGAAGTATTATACTACGTATATAAAAACAACGTGTTTTTCAATAGCTTTCAACTGCTGCATGAACATAGTACACGTCATGAGGATACCCTGTTACCACCGCAACATAGATATACACTATTTCGAAAACAAAAACAAACTCTTTAATACCCCGGATGAAAAATGAAATAAGAAAAAAGCTGAATCTCAATCGTTTCAAAAAAGTGGTTTTAATATCAAAAACGTTTTATACAGTAGATGATGCTAGAATTGTAATGCTTAATAATGCCTGATGCAAAAGTAGCCGGACATTTGAAAAATTAACGTTATAGTAGGCTGTAGAATTTGAATGTCGTGTACGAACGTTTCTCTTAAACAGAATATCATTTATTTGTTAGTTGTAAGAATGAAAACTGCTGCTATTGAAAATTTTGCGAGAACGTATTTATTCTGCCCTTGGAAAATGGACCTGGGCGGAAGTAGTGAGACACTTTACAAACGAAAATTTTCGCCGGAGCACCATATATAGCATCATAAAACGTTTTTACGATGGCAAACCTACTACTAACTTGAAAAAAAAGGCAGAGCGAAAAAGCTAGGTAAGGGTAAAGTTACAAAAATGATGGAATTGATGGAAAACAAGATTGGAATATCGCAACAAATGGCGGCAAAGTTTCAAGTGTCTCAGTTTTGTATATCAAGAAATTTGAAAAAAGAAGGTTTAAAATATTATAAAAGGCAGAAAGCACCAAAATATACGGATAAACAAATGGAAATTATTCCGGTTCGATGTAGGAAGATGAGAACCAATCTAAAAGTTGCACAAAAAGTGTTGATCTTAGATGATGAGAAATATTTTACCGTTGGTAACACTAACATCGCTGGAAATGCTGGATTTTACACAAAAAATAAAAACTGTACTCCTGGCGAAGTGAGATTCACAGGTAAAGCAAAATTCGAGCCAAAAATTTTAGTTTGGATTACTATTTCAAAAGCCGGTGTTTCAAGTCCTCTCATAAGAAGTGTGCGTGATTCAGCAATAAATGCTGAAGTGTATAGGAGAAAATGTCTACCAAAACTGAAGCGATCTATTGAAAGATTTCACCAAGGGGGTTTCTTTTGGCCAGACATGGCGAGTTCGCATTATGCCAACACTATTACCACATGGTTTAACAGAAAATAACATCGCTTTCGTCCCTAAAGAAATGAATCCACCAAATATTCCAAAGGCACGTCCTATCGAAGATTTTTGGGCAGAACTTAGTCGACTCGTTTATGAGAAGGGTTGGACCGCAGTAAACGAGAATCATTTAGCACGTAGAGTTAGCAATAAGCTCAAGCAAATTAGTCCAGATTACATCCAAGCCATGATTCAAAAGGTTCCATCTAAACTGAGAGAAATTGAAGAAAGTGGACCTTTTGCCATTTTAACCTAATGATAATAGTAAAAGTTCTAGTTTTAAGATTAAACCATCGTATATTTTCTAATAGTTTTTGATTAAAGTATGAAATATGTTAAAAGATGTTCAACTACTTTTGCATCACCCGTTAATCGCCAAATAATAATAATATATAAAGTTTTTTTTTCTGTACTTTTTCTTTTGTTTTCTACTTTGTATTCTCTGGCCTTTTTTCGAAATAAAGAAGCCAATCTAATCTGATCTAAATGCTGAATATCGATCTTTAACGATTAAAACTGACTACCAACGACCCGGGTGTGACTTGAATTACAGCCTTGCACAATTGTTAAATTTAACCCGACGCGTCTGCAACACCTAGCCATTCGTATCGATCAGCAAACAGATTATCTAAATTGCTTACTTTGTAAACATTGTAATTGGAAAAGTTTATCCGGCTTTACAATAACGTCGGGTATACCCTTTAGCGCTTTTCCATCGGACTATGAAACGCGGCGGAAGATAATGAAGATTATGGAAATATGAACGGGCTACATCCGTCTGGACAGGAAATTACACATTTTTTAACCGTTTTTTTTTCCTCTATTTTATTGATTCAAATTGCATTGGAGCTTAAAATGACACAAAGCAAGTATACAAACGCTGCTGTCAACATGTCCAGCCTGTTCAGAATCAATACCATAATTACCCGGTGATGCAGGTTTATGCACTGTTGAAGTTTGAAGTAAACAAAGTTTTCCACAATTTCTGAGTTTATTTTACATTTGACATTTTTGGATGTTGTCTACACCGACCTTCCACGTGCGTTCGACCCCATAGACCATCGTATTTTTTTGGAAAAACTGAGTTTTTTCGGCATCGGCAAAGTCTTTCTTGAATTATTTCGATCATATCTTCTGCACAGAATTAATTATGTTTCCTTTAATGGCTTTAAGTCCCGACTTTTTACTCAACCTCTGGGTACCACAGGGTTCGAACCTTAGCCCTCTCTTCTTTATTAGCATATGCCGATGATACCAAGATTTATCATACTATTAAGTCACCCAATGACGTTGTCCTTTTGCAAAGTAATCTAGACAAAATTTATTCCTGGTGCTTAGATAATAATCTTAAACTAAACATTGATAAATGTGTCTTTTTTTAACCAAAAATTAATGCTAATATAGCTCATGGTATTCATGGAATCATTCCCGGCAAAAACAATGTATCCGAGAAAATAGCGCTAACACATGAACATGTTTCTGCCTACCCGGCGTCATCAGCATGGTTCTGCTGCTATAATTGCGTTTGCCTCTCGGTTTATGCTGCCCAATAGGTGGTGGACATCTACACTCCGGTTTGTCTTGCTACCCTCTGGGACGGCGTGAAATGTGTCTCTTGGCGATAGGTGTCGCCGAAAGACATATTCAGTGCTGTTTTGGAGCAGCATAAACCGAGAGGCAAACGCAATTATAGTAGCAGAAGATTGTGCTCAGAACCATGCTGATGACGCCGGGTAGACAGAAACATGTTCACTGGGAACTGCTATCGGAAGTAGGGTCGGACTGAAACTGCCTTGAACCCTTTGATCATCTCATGATGGAGCTGGCTCTGCTCGCGCAGCTTGGGATTTTGAGTAGAAGAGTTTTGGGCTCGGATTGGTCATGACTTTGGTAACAAATAACGGTTATGCCTTGAAGAGTCAAGGATGGTCGTCTGGGGCTGTTGGCGTTGCGCAGCCGGAATTGAAGAAATCCGCTGGGCGACGAATCTTCACTAGAGGGGGGGGACGATCCTGGGGGACGACGACCATCTGCACACAGGGGTTCTCGCTGGCGCGGGCCCTTGCCCACGCCAAGCTGAGGATCTTCTCTAGATGCTCTCGAATCGACGGAATGCCCAGATCTCGACGAATCTGTTCATTCCTTACGAACCAAGGGGCGTCGACGATGATGCGAAGAGTTCTGTTCTGAAGAGCTTCCAGGCTCTTGAGGAGCGTCGGAGCCGCTGCGGACCAGGCCATAGCGCCGTAGGTCAGCAGCGGCCGAAGAGTCATCTTGTAGAGAAGCAACTTGCTGCCTAGGTGAAGGGAACTCCTTCGACCCAGGAGGGGGAGTAGCATGTTGCGGGCAGTCGAAAAACTGGAGCGAAGATCTGTCAGGTGCGGACCAAAGGTGAGCTTTTTGTTCATGAGAATACCGAGGTACCTCACGTCCGGGCTCCAAGGCAGCTGTACCGGTCCCACCCGGATGTTGCTCCGGGGTTCGCGCGTCCTCCTTGTGAATCTAACCGCGACGCACTTAGATTCGTTCACGCCGGGCCTCCACCGGGCCGCCCAACCCAGAAAACCGTCAGTAGCGGCTTGTAGCCGCTGGCCGACGAGTCTTTCGCTACTGCTTCTCGCGTAGATGACTGTGTCATCCGCGTAGATAGCAGTGCTGGTGCCGGGCGACCGGGGAAGGTTCCGCATGAAGAGAAGGAATAGAAGCGGGTCCCAGGAGAAAACCCCTGCGGGACGCCGGACAGGATGCCGCGGGTACTTGACCTTCACGGAGTTGTTTTTGGGTTGCAGAAGGATCTGCCCTCCAAATATGACCTAACAACCTAACCACGTTGGGGTTCAAACCGGAAATTATCATTTGTTGATCAGCCCTTGGTGTCAGACTGAGTCAAAGGCATTTGCGAAGTCAAAGAAGACTGCCCCGGGACGGTTTCTCCCCTCTCGAGACTGTCCCTAACGACTCCGTAAACCCGAAGTAGTTGGGTTCAGTGGACAACCCAGCTGGGAAAAACCGAACTGTTCGTCCTGGTTTGATCGTTAAATCGTCGTGAGATCAGTTAGCCGGCGAGGATGACCGCCTCGGCTACTTTCGACAGATTGGACAGAAGGCTGATTGGCCTGAAATTCTGAGGCAAGAGGTGATCCTTCCTGGTTTTGGGGGAATGGTGACGACTTCGGCGTGCTTCCAGCAGGCGGGAAAGTGTGGAGACGGAGGACTGCGTTGACGATGTCGCAGAGAATCTCCGTGGCTTCTAGAGGCAATCTCTTCAGAGCCAGATTGGTGATCCCAGTCTGCCCTGGGGACTTCACAGGTAAATATCCTCCAACATGCGAATGGTGATTTAAAAGATTTGCAGGAGTGGAATGGACAGCGCCTAACTCTGTCACAGTCAGGAGCAGACTCCGCTACCATTGGTCTAGCGCGCTTTTCAAACAAAAGTAATAATGGCACTGGCTATATAGTCAGAGGTGACTTTTGCTTTCCCACAGAAACCCAACTTGTTAGAATATGAATTTGCCTTGGAGGTCACTTTTCATAAAGAAGTCATTTTTATGCTGACCATGAGACTTTTTAACAAATGCAGCTTTTTTCTTGTGAACAACAATCATTGAAGTCCAGTTCGATATAGTGACTTCTTCGGAAAGATACTGTTATGATGAATTTTAAATCGTCAAATGTAGCCAATCCGGTACATATAGTGTATTAGGTAGGGTCAATCGTTCCATATGAAATTTCCCTCTGGCGGCTATTAGTTCTGTTCAGTAGCCACAATTTCCCCGAGGCCGACTGGCTTTGTAGTGGGGGTACTACAAAATTAATTGAAAAAACGGAGGGTAATGATGAATTAACTCTTTTCTTTTGATTCTCCTCATTTCGTAAATTCTCAAATTTAAGTAAAATCCTCCTAAACGAACAAACAGCATAAACTCGGAGGTATTATATATAATATGCTTCGTTATGGTATCGTCAATTATGTCAGGAAGTTTTAGTATTTTAAGGTTGTCGTTGAGGTTTGTATCACAGAGTCGTCTATTTTGAGTCATCTAGTAGCGTCCCCACAGTCATTCGACAATGCTACTTCTAAAAATACCTTTATTTATCAAAATTCCTCGTTAAATTATATTTGGATAGAAATCATCAAAATTTGCTGTGGATAAAAACAATCGCCATCGCGATTAAAAATAAAGGAGAAAAGGGACGTTAATTAAATTCACCCCTTCTGGTCAGTTTTCATCGAGTTAATTCGTTTTTTGTCTGCGCTCTCAGTTTAAGTGACTAATATTTAAATCATAGAGTAAATTCAAAGAAGAAGAGAAAGTTGGAGGTTAGAATAGGCAGCTTTCCTGTGAATGTCATAGGAACGTAGAGTTTATGTGACAATTTCGTAAAACAAGATTAATAAGCATTTTTTTTAAAATCTTACGAAACTTTCGTTAATTTCCATTTACTGATGCCAAAATTGCCGAAAGAGTGTGTAAAAAATACTCCGGGAATCCCACAGTTCATTTAAAAATTTCAGTAATTTACAAAAATTAAATTTTTTTAACAATTTCCCTAAATTAAAACAATTCAATGCGTAATAAATAAATTTGCAGTTAAAAATTGAGCTAGCATTAAAAATACATCATTATCTTTATATCATATAATTTAATTTCAAGAATTTAACAATTCCACTCACGGTCGTTATCCATATATTTTATGTCTAAAACTCCAGAGAGGGAGACGGAGAAGCATAAATATTCGTATAACAACCTCGTAAATATTCGCTTTGTTTCACTACTTTTATGAAGTTAGATTTAGACTCCCGTCATACATCATGAAACCGCATAGCTTACTGCAAAAAATGACATCCGTACCTTCTCTAAAGTACTCGACATCTATTCTCTACTTCATCGCGTCAAGTGATCCGGAAGTTATTTTACGCTACTTATTGATCGAAAATTTTTAATCCGTTGAAATGGCGAGAACTAGCGCTTAGCTACAGTATACTACTAGGCACTTCGACAACCTTTTCTATGTAGTTGATGGGAGGATGTAAAATGGGTAGTTTATAGGGCACAACTGGAATTATGAAAGATTAAAATTGGCCCTGTGCGAGTAAACTTACGGCAAATAAAGTTATGTGGATAGTAACAAAAACTCTTTAGTCTTACGCTTTCAACCGTATCAGAAAGGGCTTGTGTGATAAGATCATATATCCTTGTTAAAGTTATGATGATATATGTCGGTAGAATGGCACGAAACCGATAATAAAGTAGAAATCGTTTACACGTGCAAGTCGTCTTCTAGTATTAAAGTTTCAATTATGCAAAGAAGTATCAAATGTCGACGACAGAGGTTCTCGAAATTCTCGGCGCTTTTACGAAAGATTTTAAAATTCCCAAATTTAAGGGTGAGCTTTTTCTTTTTTGTTTTGATTGGATACTTACTGCTTTTGCTTTTGCAAATTCACAAAGCAATGGATATTGAAGGTGTCTCTTTACGAGGTGTGGCAATTAAAAAACCAGACTGATGCTACAAAACATTCTATTGATCACCAATTACATTAAAAAGTTTATCCCCTTCAATGTACTTTCCCGATCGCTAAAAACGCTCCATACGAATTTTTCCCACTGTCGTAGGCAGTGCTGGAAGTCCGTTTCTGTCAGCTTGTGAGAACCTCTGTCGCTTTCGTTTTCACCGCTTCCACACTGTCAAATCGTGTCCCCTTAAGCTCCGATTTTACCTTAGTAAATAAAAAAAAGTCACAGGGGCCAAGCCGGGCGAGTACGGTGGGGGTCCAACACGGTTATGCCGGATTTCGCAAAAAACCCCTTTCACAGATAAGGCGGAATGGGCTGGCCATTGTCTTGGTGGAGCATCCAGGATTTGCTCTTCCACAAATCGGGTCTTCGTCTTCTCATGCGTTCACGAAGGGTAGCTAAGAAACCTCGTGTTTCACAAGAAACTTGGGGGTTAACTCGTTTCTCGATCTGAACACTCTACATTTTCCGACACGACGCTAGCGTAAGGATTTGAACGGACGGTTGCTACAGCGAGACTGAGCGACGTACAACCGTGCCCATTGAACTCGGGGTGGGGAAAACTTGTTTTTAGTTTTAGAGTGTATAGGCGGAAGGAACACAGATTTGAGGATAGAAAAAAACATAATCGTTGTTCTCACTCTATTTTTATTAGGATGTGAAAACCCCGCATGTCTTGACGGGTTTGTTAAAATTTAAAATATTTTCTCACATCATTCGGTCCTGGGGCTGAAGATGAAGACCCACGAGTCTTCGAAACGGCTGTTCCGAATTAATTAATAATAGTGCGGGCGGAGTGTGCCGAGAGTTGTTGTTGTTAGCGTCTAAACTACTATGGAAGTTTCTGCGGAACCTAATGGTTCGGTCTAAACACAACAAGATTACCTTAGTGTGTAGGAGGGGGTTTGCAAGCGTACAGTGGGCAATGAAATTAGAGACCAGCTAGAAAAAGATGATCCTAAGGTGAATTTCACATGTCCTGAAGCGGTTCTAAATATAACAAAAATGCAGTAGGTGGTGCATTAATGATTGGATTAAAAAACAACACCAATTTTATTGAGGACCATACAGCTGGACACCCTCCCACCATTTAACTGCTGACATACTTGCTATAAACTTAACTTAGGGCAGATGATATCTATTAAATAATAATAACAATAATAATAATAATAAATATGGTTTATTGTCCAACACCCATAGGCCAAATTAAGGACAAAAGAAAAAAAAGTAACAAACAATGTATATCATAAATGTTAAATTCTAATTTCTACACCCAACCCGATTACATCTATTTCTTTGAAAATAAGCATCACATAGCTCTCGTACACCAGAATTAAAAATATCACAATCCATACAAATTTTAATTGTAGCACCTACACATGAAACCAACGGGAGACCTAAGCCCCTAAATTTGTTCTAGCGATTGGAATTTGAAAGTTGAGATATGACGAGCTGACGAACCGGAATTAAAAAGTTTAGACTGAACAAAAATCTGAACATCGGATTCTGGCATGTATTACCCATGCAATACCCGTAATGCGAAGGACATAGCTGTTTGAGAGGTCATTTTCACAAGATTAATCAATGAAAGACTTTGTAATGAAGAGGAGCAAACAGTCTCTCATTATTTTCACAAACGCAAATTCGTTTCTGCAAAGCTCAGTTGATTCACCCCCGGGAAAAAAGATTTGCTGTACCTGTTTAACTCAAACCAAGGCAGTGGGGACAGATGAAAAGGGGACTTTAACCTGCTTATGGACCTAATCAATCAAAAGTAGAGATTCAGCCCCCCCTTCCCACTTCAATGATGGAATGCAAAATCACAAAATTGAGGTTTAGGAACAAAGATTGACGACCAATCTACTATATCGACTACAGATTTCACGTTTTATTTGATCTGAATTCATACGTAGTTGCTGAATATTTTAGAAATACGTCCTATTATAACATTTGTTTTCCAACCAAACATAATAGGCTGCTAAAATGTGCGCAAAGTATATAAAGTTCCCAAGCACAAATTTAAAAGGGGTTAGCTCCGAGAATAAATGTAGCAATTAATTATATTAATTATAATTTAAATAATGTCTGTAACGAGCTCCAACATCTCACTCTAGCTATACAGCAGGATACTTTGGACCCCATTGTATTCCTTTTTTAAACTTCCAACTACTCTTCAACAGCTGGGTAAACAAAAAAGAAAACACCTTCGGAAATTCCCTACGAGCATCGCATCAGCGAAAGACTTGCTACCCTTCCTAATCGGCTTGCTTTTTTTTAGAGGGCGAAAACGAGCCCCCAGTATCAAATCGTCAGCGTTCCCACCCGCGTCGTGATCCGTTAATTCCTCGCCATGGTCCGAAGTGACAGAGAGTAAGAGGGATTAGTGCGGTGCGCGTAAAACAGGAGCACCAGCGTCAGCTATCCGGTAAAAAAAAGAAAACTTTCCCTCCTCGTTCAACTGGCGCGAACTAGACAAAACATAGTGTAGTAAAACATATTGTTGCGAGCCTTCACTCTTTGACCTCGCGCCGTCTGATTAAATTTTTTTAGTTCTCTGACAGTTGGGTGTTTGATGCCCGGCATAAACAAACGCATACTTTACAGCGAAAAGAACGCGGAGAAGGAGGCGAACAATGACGGGGGATGGAGTGGAAGAATTACAACAAGCACCCAGTGTTGCCAAATCTTCTTACCAGTCAGCAGCCGTATCTAGTGTGACCCACTTGAAATGGAAGCACATCTGCTGAACTTATATTTTAACACTGAAATAAATCCAATTCTTTTGAATACATAGTGGATCAAAAAGTCTACTTCCAAACAAGTTTCCGAAATTTATAAAAATTTTTTAAATTAATACTACGGTAAGTTTTCTAGTTCCAAAATAGCAAAATGTTTTTAGCGATTTTTTTATTAAAAATCTAACTAACCTCTGAATTCAGAAGGTCCTAGAATTAATTTGACCAAAATTTCATTTAAATACGTTAATTAATAAAAAAGTTATGAGATAATCATTTTGAAACTTTACCAGGCATTATTTCATAAATCCTACAACATAAATCTTACAAGAGCTACTGACCAAGGTAGATCAAAATTTATAAAAGTACAAACAACTAAAAATTAACTAAATACCATGAAAATGCAAATAATCATTTTTTTTAAAAATCTAACTACAAGAAAAAAAAGTCAACATAATAAAAACATCTACCAAATGTATGAAATGAGTAAAGCTGGCCACGAGCGGTACCGCGCAGTAGGGTAGAGTTGACCGGGCCCTCGCGTTCCACTAGAGTTATTCTGCTAATAGAGATGTTTGCTGCCGGAAATAATTTCGCTATCTTTTAAATAAAAATTAAATAACACGTTCTCAAACACTTACCATTTTAAGAGTCCTCCGTAAAATCACAAAGTGAATAATGTCTGTTAAATATCTGCAACATTAGATATGTTTCAGCTGTTGTTTCGGAAAAAATAGTACGGCATGAGGAAAAAATGCGTTTATATCCCAGAGAACGAACGTTCAAACATCTAGGACGTAATATTTGCGTAAGTAAAATAATCTTTCAAATAACTTAACGATTCTGTTGACGCACCTTCACAAATGTGTTTTAATGTGCCAAAATCAAAATTTTTTCTCAAAAACACTTTCAAATTTTTCTAGAACAGAAACATTTTTTTGCGTCTTCAATCGCGCATAGCTGTGCGTGAACATGTTGCACTATTTGTAGAGATTCTTCTAACGGCACCCCAGGATTTTGTAATTTTTCTATTGCATCTGCTAGCCCGAAGTAATTGTCGTGAATGATTTTAAATCCTTTTTAAACCTGACTATCTTGAAATTTCGACTGGCTTTTCTGGATAGCGGCAGCTTCCTTTGTACGAATTGTAAAACCACGTTCTTAATATTGTAAAAAATATTTTATGATAAAAAACGCGGCCTGTAACCATGTTCCCCAACGAGTTAGAATAGGTTCTGGTGGCTCTGGTATACGGGGACACAGTCTGTGAAATTCGCGAATACGTTTAGGTGATTTGACAAAAAAGGCTTTGGGTATCCCCTATTAAAGCTCTACCTCAAGATAACATTTTCTGATACTATTCGCCACAAAATAGAAGCATGAATTTAACGTAATGTGTAACAAATTAGCAGAATGCTTTTTAAGAGACCAGTCTACAGAAAGCATGTTGCACACCCATCATCACTAACATCAAGAGTTGGTTTATTGAAAGTTCAAACTTGTCCAATGTATTTAACACTAATTTTGAAATTACTTCGGCAGTACACTGTTGTATTCGTTTGTAGACTAATAGAATTGAAGGTGCCGATTGATGAGGTTCCAATTTGCGTGCCATTACATTAAGAACGGGAATTTTTTCTTCCGATCTGTTGTTTCGTCGGCACATAACCACAGTTTTTGATCTTTCAACTCCGATTTTATTTTTTGTTCAATTCACAATTCTTCGTAACGATGTTCGACTTGGTAATTTGCACTCCGAATAGTTATTCCAAAAGCAGATAAATGGTTCCTTGTCTAGTAAATTAAGCGGTATATTACATGCGATAAAGGTAACGCATAAATTAAATATAAATTTTTCTTTGTTCGTGCGCAATTTCTTTTTGAGACATGCTTTCACTATTTACGTGCGTAGACAATGTTGTCTGGACCAACACATTAACGGGTTTTTACAGATTACACATTTATTTTTAGCACCTTCATATATTAGGTCGGAATTTTCTGCAATAATTTTTCGAAGTTTGCCCGCCCGCGGTCGTTTTGCTGACAAAATCAAAAATTTTTCTAGGACAGATAAACAATTGCGCAAATGACCGGCAACAAAAAATATCCGCACTGCTCCGAGACGAAGTAACACTATCCGTTCCCCCTGGTCCGAACTGATTCTACGTCGATGCTCGTGGCCAGCATCAGAAATAAGTAATACCTACTAGCTATATTGGTTTTTTTAATAATCTCCTATTTCTATTTAATGCATTTTGTATTGCATCTTTTTAAATTTAATAATAGTAATTGTTATCTCATCCCCCAAAAATCACGTGAAGTTAAGTCAAAGCAGGCTGTGACTTTAAACAATCACTGCATACTGGTTCAACTTAATAAATCTAAAAAAAAGGAATCACATTTGTTTACATTATTTTGAATTATTTTTTTTATAAATTTGTTCAGTATATGTAAGAAGCGAATTTATGAAATAATGCAGGGTAAAATTTTAAGAACGATTCTCTTATAACTTTTTAATTAATAAATATTTTTGAATGCAATTTGATTAAAAGCATTTTTGGATAGCTGAATTCAGTGGTGTAGTCAGATTTTTACAAAAAAAATCGCTCTTTTCAAACTCGAAAAAAATTCATAGTATGCCTTCAAGATTTTAGATGAATTCTGAAATTTTGTGGGGAAAGGGCAGATTTTTCACCCACCATGTATTCAAAAAAATTGGTTTCATTTTAGTGTCGAATAGAAGTTTTACAGGCGCTTCCATTTCAAATAGGTCAGACTGTATATTACATATGACAATTTTTTGCAAAAATTACGGAAACACAAAAGAACTTGTTTACGATCACATATTACCAATCATAAAACAACATAAAACAATGAATAACGTATCGTCAATTGCAAATTTTATTGTCTTTTTAAACCGAATCCCCTGTACATTAAAAAAATTAAAATATAATTTAATTAAAAAAATGCAGATTAAGAGCAATTAACCAAAAAAAAAATTTGAATAGCGTAGTTTTAATTGGAAGTTTTAGTTTTTTTTAAAATCGAACACTCTGTACATAAAAAAATTAAATATAATTTAATCAACAAATTCAGATTAGGCTGTAATTAATAAAAAAAACAATTGAATAAAGTATTGTTAATGTGCATATTTTCGAAATTTTTAAACTCGAACACCCTTACATTAAAGAAATTAAAATTTAATCTAATTTTGTTAATTCAGATTAATATGCAACTAAGAGCAAAACAATTAAAACCGCGGATTGCAATTAAGTGTTAGTTTTTTTCTTTAAATTGAACATTCTGTTACACCAAAAAGAAATTAAAATATAATAAAATTAACAAACGCAGATTAAGATGCAATTAGCCGGAAAGCAATTGAATATGGTATTTTAAATTAATAAAAAACAACTGAATAACGTATTGTCAATTGCGAATGTTGGTATTTTGTAACTCGAACACCCTGCGCATTAAAGAAATTAAAATATAATTTAATTGGTCGATCCAGATTAATATGCAAGTAAGAACAAAACACTTGAACGGGCGTATTGCAGTTGTAAGTATTAATATTTCTTTTAAAATCGAACACTCTGTACACCACAAAAAAAACCCAAGATGTAATTTGAATTAACAAATGCAGATTCAGATGAAATTTAAAGCCGAAAAAACAATTAAAATAGCGTAATTTTAATTGGGAAGCTTCAGTATTTTTTTAAATCGAACACTCTGTACATAAACAAATAAAATATAATTTAATCAACATATTCAGATTAGGGTGTATTTAATAAAAAAAAAGCAACTGAATGAAGATTATCATATTTTGATTAAAGAAACTAAAATTTTAATAAA
Source organism: Dynastes maya (assembly GCA_029619315.2). Classification (NCBI taxonomy): domain Eukaryota; kingdom Metazoa; phylum Arthropoda; class Insecta; order Coleoptera; family Scarabaeidae; genus Dynastes; species Dynastes maya. Next base: position 13,517,077 of record JAROYE020000003.1, on the reverse strand, counting down.
AATTTCTGAATGCAGTTTAAAATATGAAACTAAGAACAAAACAGTTGAACAACGTTTTTGCATTGTAAGTGTTAGTATTTTCATTTAAATCGAATACTCTGATACACCAAAAAGAAATTAAAATATAATCAAATTAACAAATGCAGATTAAAATGCAATTAGCCAAAAAAAAAAACAATTGAAATACCGTTGGAAATTTTAAAAAACACTCTGTTTTTTAATAAAAAAAATTAAAATGTAATTTATTTAAACAATGCAGATTAGGATTGCAATTTAAAATAAAAAGCAAAAACTATTTTTCCCCGGGGGCGGGGTTTTTTTTTTAAATTAAACTCCTTTTAAACAAAGAAATTTAAAAATTTTAAAAAAATAAGAAAACAACAAAACCAAAAAAAAAACTTGCAGGTTTGATTTTAATTTAAATTTTCCAAAAAAAAAATTTAAAAAAAAAAAAAAAATAGATTTAATTCTGCGGGGGGGGGAAAAAAGGGGGAAATATTTTTGGGGGAAAATTTTTTTTTTTTTTGAATCGGGAAATTTTTTTTAAAAAAAAAAAAAATTTAATAAGTTATTTTCCCGGGGAAAATTTGATTTTTTTTTCGAAAATTTCCGACTTAAAAAATTCAAAAAAAAATTTGGAAAATAGGAATTTTTAAATTAAAAAAAAAAAAAAAAAATTTTTTTTTTTTTTTTAAATTTTTTTTTTTTTTTTTTTTTTTTTTTCCCCCCCCCCTTTTTTTTAAAACCCCCCAAAAATTTTTTTTTTTTTTTCCCCCCTAAGGGCCCCCCCCCCCCCCCTTTTTTTAAAATTTTTCCCCCCCAAAAATTTTTATAGAAATTCCATTTAATCAATTTTTTTATTCTTAACTAAAAAATAAAAAAAAAAATTTACATTAATCTTACCCCAAAAATTCAATTTTCCCATTTTCTTTATTTTAAAAACCCCATTTAGAATTAAAAATTACTTTGAAAAATAATTTTACATAATTTAGTCTTTTTATTAAAAATGTTTTTTCTTTTTTTACCCCAATACCCAGAAAATAAATTTAAAAACAATTTTGCTCAGAAAACTCCTTCGGAAATTTGCCTTTTTTCTTTTTTCTAATTTTTTACGTTTATTTAGATTAAGGGTTAATGGAATTTAAATTTGCTTTTTTTTATCCTTTCTTCTCCTTTAATCATTAATTCTTTGAATTTAAATTCGTTTTTAATTTTTTTTTTTTGAAAAAATTATTCTAAAATTGTGTTTATTGGAACAAAATTATTAAAATGAAAATTTCAAGGCAAATTAACTTGCAGAATCTTTTTTCTACCTTTTTTTAAAATTTAATAAATTTTTTCTTAATATCCAATCCCCCTAAATTTTGACATTTTTTAAAAACATAATTTTTTAATAAAAAAATTTTTAAAATTTTTTCTGTTTTTTTAAACAAACTTGGGAAAAAGGGGAATCTTTTCTTTGCCTTTTTTTTGTGCATTTTTTCTAAATTTTTAATATTTAATATTAAAAATTTAAAAATTTAAAAATATTAAATTTCTTTTTTTATCATAAAAAGAAAAAAATTTTTAATTGATTAAAATTTTTAATGCAAAGAAAATAAGAATTAATGTAAAATGTTATGGGGTAATTTAAAATTTTAAATTTTTGGTTATTTTTAAGGAAAATTTATAATGTAGAAACCATAAATTTAAAATAAATTAAATTTTAAAAAATTAAAATTTTTTAAACTTTTTGAAACCAAAAGTGATTTATAAAATTTTAAAAATTATTAATTTTCCAGTGTTTCAATTTTGGGGGAAAAAAGTGTTTTTAAAAACACCTTAATCATAATATTTGGCAAAATAAACCCTTCATTTTCTTAACGAATTTTTTTCCCAAACCTTTTTCAAATTTTTTAATTTTTCCAAAAATCTTTATCTAAAAACCCAAAACTTTCCTTAAAAACCAAAAAATTTTTTTTTTTTATTCCCTATTGCTAACATACACTATTCAAAGAAAAAAACAAAAGATTTTTTTTTTAATCGAATTTTACAATTTAATTTTCAAAAAATTTTTAAATTTTAAATTTATCCAAAATTTAATTAAACGGGTTATTGAGGAACCCTTCTTTTTTAAAATAGAAATCCCTTTATTTAAAAAAAATTTTTTAAAAAAAAATTGGAAAAACCAAAAAAAAAAAAAATGTAAACCCTAAAACAATTTTAAGGAATAGTTTTTTGTTAGGAACCCAAAATACACCATAGTCTATAAATTTTCCCTCTTTTTAAAATTTACAAAAAAATTTTATGTCTATTTCCAACTCTTTAAATTTGATACTTTCTTTAAAATGAGGTATTTTTGTTAGTTAAAAGAAAAATTAAAAATTTTTTTAATGAACGAAGAAAATTTCCCCAAAATCAAAACACAAATTATTTAATTCAACTTTTCAATTTTTTAAAACCAAATGTGATATTTTTTTCCGGAGTGAAAAATTTTTAAATAATTAATTGAACATTTTTTAAAATTGGGACGTTTTATTTGTGGTTCATTAAAAAACAAAATTTTTTTTACATTTTTCTAATCAAATTTTTTAAAATTTTTTTCCCCCTCTACCAAAAAAATTTAATTCTTTTTCTTTAATCTCAAACCCAAATTTGAAGAATTTTTTTTTTTAAAATAATATTTCCAAAGAGTATTTTTTTTTTCTTAAAATAAAGTAAATAAAAATAAAGTAAACATAAATATTAAATTTTTAATTTCTTTGGAAATTTTTTTTTGAAAAAAACCCCAATTTTATTCAGTTTTCTTTTTTTTTTATTTTACAACAAAATTATTTTTAAAAACTAAAAAATTTTAGGAAAAATTTAAATGGGTTTCTGTTAGTTTTAAAATTTTATTTTTTTAAATTTTTTTTCCCCTTTTTTGGGGTAAAATTTAAAAAACAACTAGAAAAAATATATTAAAAAAAGATAAATTAAAACAAAAATTTTAAATTATAAAAATAAACTCTTAAAAAATTTTAAAAATTTCCCTTTTTTTTTAAAATTTTATAATTTGTAAACCCCCCTTTTTTTAACCAATTGGTTTGTTTTTGTTTTTAAATATTTATTAAATATTTAAAATAGGTTAAAAGGGGAAAAAAAATTTTTATATTTTTTTTAGAAAAATTTCATTTTATTTTTGAATTTGTAACTTGTAAAAATCTTTTAATTCCAAAAAATTTTAAATATCAAATTTTAATAAAAAAAAAAGAAAAAAAAAAAAAAAAAAAACACCCGGTTTTTTTTTTTTTTTTTTTGGAATATTAAAAAACTTTTTTTTTTCGTACCCTTTGTTAACCTTTTCCCATTTATTTTTTACCTGTTTTAAAAAAAAGTAATTTCCCTTCTTTAAAGCATTCCAAATTTAAATTTTTAAAAATATTTTTTTATTTAAAAAATTTAAAAAAAAAAATTTTATTGCTTCCCCCCCGGCCCCTTTTAAGCAAATTTTTTTTGTATAATTTTTTTCATTTTTTTATATTTTTTTTTTTTTTAAATGTCAACATTTTCCCTTATTCCTTCCAATCTCCTCTATTACCAGCTGCTTACTTCCACTCCCGGTTTATTTTTCTTTTTTAATATCCTTCCCTATTTCTTATTTAGCACAAAAGCATGGGTTTTTTAACTTAATATTAAAACCCACTTAATGTTAACGAAATTTCCAAAAAATTTAAATTCAAGGTTCTTACACTTTTTACACATTTAAGGGGCCGCCTGGCCCCGACATAAAACAATGGGGCAAAGGATCACCGAGCATTTAAAATATTCAAAAAGTTCGTATTTTTGGAACTGGCAAAAACAGAAATAAAAGTAAAGAAAACCCAAAGAATGGGTCTCAGAAATATTTAACGTTTAATTTGGTGAGATTTTGAAAAATGGAAGTTGGTTTTTTAAATTTTTTTCTTCTCTATTGAACTTAGTTTGTTGGTCTGAAATTTCCCTTGAAAAAAAACCCAAAATTTTATTTTTAGGAGACAAAAAAAGGGGCCCCGGTTTGCGTTCCAAATCAAAGCAACAAAAAACCCCCCCCCCCCTTTTTCCCCCCCCCCCCCCGGACAAAACCCCCCCCCCCGGTAACACAGAATCAGGAAATGCCAATTCGAAGGGAAACTAACGCATATTAAATAAAAAATCGATCAAGCGGAGTTTTTTAAAATTTTGTTTTTTGTTGGGCCCTTTTAAAAACGAAGCTCAACCAATGCATTCCCCTTTTTTTTATTTTAATGGAAAAAGAAAAATGACATATTTAATATTTAAAAATTAAAATTTTTTTAAATATTTCCATAAATTAAAAGTTTTCCCTTTTTAATTTAATAAAGAAATTTTGCATTAATTTAATGATTAAATTGTTTTGGATTTATGCATAAAAAAAATAAAAAATTAACCCTTTAAAAAAAATTTGCAAAGATCCAAAATGGTTTTAAGTCCTTTTCTTTAATATCATTTATCTGGCCCAAAAAAATTTACCACAAATAAATAAAGTATTATGTAAATTACCAAATTCTAAATACAAATTTTAATTGCTATTAAAACTGATTATTTTGATTGTTCCAAAATTGTTGACAAAGACCTAAATTTTTGTTTTTAGAGAAAACCAACGCTAAAGGCTTTTTAATTTTTTTTAAAGATAATCCAAAAAAATTTCGGTTTTTTGTACACCTTCACAATTTGCTTAAAGTTCAAAAAAGGGGTTATCTAAAATTTTTAAATTTCAAATTTTGTTTCTAGCCATTAGTTGCTTTAAATGATTCAACTATTTGCTGTTCCTATGCCCAAGTTTTATTTTTCCCAGATTTGCTGCCCCCAATTTTGAAATTCCCAAAGTTAACATTTTTCCCGAAAATTTTTCCCCTTCCTTGGGGCGGGGGCTTTATGGGATCAAATTTTATCAGTTTTTTTAATAATTTAAACCCTCACCTCTAAATTCCCAAGAGAAAAATATGGTGGTCAAATCCGGCAAAAGTTTGAAATTCGAATCCTTTGGGGGAATTTGATAATCTTCATAGATTTTAAAAATTTTAAAAATTTTGTTTGATGTGAAATTTTATCTAGTAACCCTTCCCTTGTTTATTTTTCCCGGCTTAGATTCCAAATAAAAGAACGGGTTTTGATAAAAACCGCTAAAAGGACCTTTTGGTAAAATTGATTTAGGAAATTATTGGGGTTAGGGGTAAAAAAAAAGAATAATTTTTTTAAAAAAATAAAAAAATTTTTTAAGTAATTTTTGGACTTAACCAAAAAAAAAACAAATTTTTTAAAAAAAGGAACTTGGGGAAAAAATATAAATTACCCATCCCAGGTTTACAGCCCACGGGCAGCACAAAAAGAGTTTTTGGGAAAATTCTCGGGGAAAAAGGGTACAAAAAGAACACCACACATTTAAAAAACTTTAATTGGTATTTAAGGATTTTCCAACATTACCCAGCCAAGAAACTTCTTCCGTGAAAAGTTTTATTTCGGAAACTTGAAAATTATTTTTAAAATTTTGGGGATGTTGGTGTTTGTCATTTTTTTCAATTAGCGTTAAAAAACCAAAATTTTTTTTATAAGATTTTTTCACACTAAAAAGTTTTTTTTGACATTGATTAATTTTTCTGCCTTTCTCAAACAGGGCAAATCTTTGAAAGTTCCTAAATAAGTTAACTAAAACCATATTTATTTCAAAAAAGACTTTTGTTTTTTTTAAATATTGAAAAAAATACCCAAAAGACACTAAAATTCAGAAAAGGGATAATTTTTTTAAAATTGATTTTAAAAAGCTCTCTGATTGAATTTACCATAATTTCAATTTTTTTTGACCAAAACAAAATGATCAGCAAACATTAATTTAAGATTAATTTTAAAAAATCTTCAATAAAACTTTAGCTAAAAACCCTTTCGTGACCTTGGAAATTTTTTAAAATTTTTAAAAAACTAAATACGAAAATTCTTAAAAAACGGCTTTTTATTATGAAATTTTTTTGCCTTATACAATTTGGGGGGTTTTAAATTTTTTTGTAAATTTATTTGGGCCACAGGTTTGCTTTGGGGCCTAAATTTACGTTTTTTTTAAAAAATCCCCAATCATTTTGAAAAGAACCTTGGTCATGTTTTTAAAAGATCCAAATTTTTTTTTTACCAAATTTTAGTCGGTGAAGAATTAAAGGTTAAAAAAATTTTTTAAAATGAAATTAAAATTTTAAATAATTTTTTTTCCCCTTAACATTAAAATTTTTCGAAGTTTTACTCCTTGTTGCACTGTTACCCTTGTATTTAGGAGATTTTATTTTAATGTTTACTTTAAATTTTTTTCAAAATAAAAGGGGTAAACTTTTAAAACCCCCCAGTCTCTGTTTTTGGTTTTTCAGTTGTTCCCAAACCTTTTTTAAGAGCCTATTCCCACGAGAAAAGTCCAAAATTTTTCTTTTCAAGTTACTTACAAAAAATTAAGAATAAAAGAAAAACGCAAAAATTTTCCTTCCGCCAAGTTTACTTCTTCACTGTTTCCATTATTCGGCCCTAAAGCGGGGGATAGTCCCTTTCCCTTAATTTAAAACTTTAAATTAAATTTTTCCTTATTTTTCAGATTAAGAAAATCCACTCAAATAAAAAAGGGCCCCCGCAAAGACAAAAAATGGGCAAAGGTCCAATAAATGGGAAAATAAAGGCCCGGTTTCCTTTTCGAGTTGGACGTAACGAAAAACGATGAAAGAGTAAAAGAAACAAAAGAAATAAAAAATAAAACAAACGCAATACGATGTCCCCCGTAATTTTCCTTATTTCTTTTTTCGGTTACGGGGTTTGCATGTTAAAGATAAAAGGGGAAAACCCCCTAGGATTGGGTTTTTTCCTTTGGGGCAGGTAGTTTCCCAACCCAAAGGGGTTAAGCAAAAAATTTGGGTTTTTAAAGTTTTAAAATTTTTAAAAGAAATTCCAAATCGGTAACAATTTGGTTTTTATGTTAAAAAAATTTACTGAAATAAAATAAGAAAAAAACCACGAATAAAAACAAACATTAAAAATTAAAAAAAAAAAAATTTTGGGGAAATAAAATAATTTTCAAAAGTTGGCGGAACTTTTTTAAAATCCAAGAAACAAAACCAAATTTTAAAATTATTAATTGTTTAATTTCAAAAATTAAAAAAATGATTTTAATTGTTTTTTGGAAAAAAATTGTTTTTTAAATGTTCCATAATAATGTTCCCTATTTTGAAATTTGCATATTGACGTTAAATGGTTTTGGATTTTTAATGCAATTTTGGAAATATGCGCATTTTTAAGGTTTTTCAAGAATCCAAATTTGTTTTTTAAACCTTCTTTTAAATTTTCTCGCCAAAAAAAAACCTTAGACAGTATAAATTACAGAAACTTGACATAAAAAAATTGTCACGGTAGCATATTGTTCTCATGTAGTTAACATAAAAGACTCCCCTCATAAAACTTCTAATTACAAAAAGCTAATCATTTTTACAATCAGATATATTTAACATGTATAACCCTCCAAAAGGTGTTATACTGTGGCTCCAGCTAGAGCAGGGATCATGGTGGGGTATAGCTGAGATTCTCCGAAGAGATAATCGAGGTCCATGAAAGTTTGAAATACGGTGAAATTTTTAAATAAGGGCGCTATGGGAAAAGCACTAAAAACTCTGTTGCCCCTTTCCTTGATATGTGGAAATATATATAACACGTAAATTTAAAAATTTTAACAATTTTATTAGATAAATAATTTGCATGTATTAAATAAATCACATTTCAAAAGTAAAGTATTGAATGAGTAGTTGTGTTACAATTATAATATTAATAATAATAATAAACTTTATTTGCCCAACAGATAAAAATACAAATAAAAATCCAATAACAAGACAAAATATACAAATAATCAAAATAAAGTGCAATATACGGAAATTATACAAAAACATAATATATAAAAAAAACATTTGCTGAAGTTAATATATCTAATCTAATAACAAAGAAAACAACCCCGTGGAAAAAAAAAGAAAAAGAACCCTCATGAATGAAAGAAAGGGTCACTATATAGACGGTTAGCATTTCTGGATATATGTGTCAATGGGGCTTTTAATAAAATGTTGATAGGCGTGAGAAAAGTTTCTGCAGATCTACAATTGCATTGGGGTATTTTATAAGAAATGTCCGGTTTGTTAATAGAGTACTAATCGTCAATGACTGTAATATTTCTCTGTAAACTTAAGGAATCAGAAAGAGAGCTAATGGTACTGTAAATGTTTAGATCGTCTGCGTAAGCAATCATTTATGTAAATGTTGAAGAGGAGCGGACCTAAGTTGGAGCCATGAAGTACGCCGAATGTTTGTGAGAAAATTCCATTATAATGGACATAGCATGAACGGTCGTCTAGGTAGGATTGAATTAGGGCAATAACGCTAGGGGAAAAACCAATAGCGGACTATAGCAGTTTATCTGCTAGAATACAATGATCTATCGTATCCGTGTAGATTACATCTACTTGTTGACGATTGTCAAAACCTTCGCTGATGTATTGAGTGACCTCAACTAAATTAGTAACAGTTGACCGCCCACTAACAAAGCCCATGCTGATGAATAAAGAGATATGGCTTGACGCTATTATACAACCTATTATAAAGAAGTTGCTCAAAAACTTTGGCACAATTAGGGAGAATACGAATTGGTCTATGGTTAAGAATATCTCCCTTATTGCTTTTTTTTAAAACCGGTGTTATCCTGCTGATTTTCCAATAAGATAGAAAAGTAAATGTGCCAATGGGCGTAGATTGCAAATAAAGCAATAACACCGGGGCGCAGACATGAATGAGGAAGCTTCGAAGTGCGTCATGTCGGCAAACCATAGTCGCTCTGAGTTTATTTAAAGCATGTACTTTTTCTTTTAAAGAAAAGATATGAAGATACTACTGATTTTCTTGTTCTTTCGGGAAAACCTGTACCCTAGGCTGACTTGGGTACCAGGGGTATCATTCCAATCCAGTAGACTAGATCCTCGTACACACTGGGTCACGCGTCACCGGCTTACTGGTTCTGGTAATCCGTTAAGGCTCTGCCAGAACACCTGCAAAATTTTAATTGAGTAAAAAAGATAGGGAGGAAAAAAAAGGAAGAGAATAAAGTTATTTCACCCGTTCAATGAATATCGAAAAAAAAAGAAAAGAGAAAGTGATAGTCAAACCATAATAAAAATTGAGTATATGGTTAGTTATTTAGTATTCGATGCAAATGAACCAGTAATTGGCAAAATTTCTAGAATACATTAAAGAAGAAAAAAAATTTCTGAAGCAGTTCGCTGACATCAAAATGCAAATGAACTAATATTGATGTTTCCGATAAATTTCTACCCTCTTTAATTTAAAAATTCATGAGATGGGAAGCCACTGCAACACGAGCACGAGACTCCACAAAAAAATCATGGGATAACCTAGCAATAGACTTCGGCAAAAGCGACAAAATAGATGCTGCAATAAAATATTATCACTAGAGCAACGCAACGCTGAAAGCCAGTGGCTGACGCATAAAAGTTCACACAAAATATACACTGCCGGGACAATTCGGTATAAGCGTCAGTATAACTGCGACTAGAAAGCCGATAGGTTGTGTATGCATCTACGCTGTCGTATACTATATCGTAGTTCTACGTTTGTTTTGAAAATGTTTCCTACGTCGCGAAAACGACCAAAGTTGGACACAATAAAGAATTTATTGCGGAAATGCCTGATTTAAAGTGTGATGGCGCTAAAATTCAATGTGGCAGTGTGTAAAATAGATTTAATGTGTTGGTAAATAGTGCAGGGCATGTTTCAAAAAAAAATTCCACACGAGATTATGACAAATTTAAATTTAATTTATGTGTTTATTGCATGTAATTTACCATTTCATTTACTAAGGAAAAAAGCATACGTCTCGTTTTGGAATGAATATTCAGACATTAAGTTACCAAGTGAGAGAACATTACAGAGAGTTGTGCCGTCTGCTCGTGAGCATGTCGAGAAAAGAATTAAATCGGAGTTGCAAGATAAAAAGCTGTGGTTATGTGTGGACGAAACAACAGATCGTAAAAAACATTCTGTGGTTAATGTAGTGGTACGCACAATAGAACCACATCGACCGTCACCCTCAATTTTACTAGCTTCCAGACGAATACAACAATGCACTGCCGAAGTAATTTCAATGTTGGTGTTAAATACATTGGAAAAGCTTGAACTTTTCAACAAATCTACTGTTGATGTTTATGAGTGATGGGCCGCAAACATGCTTGTTGTAGGTCGATCTCTTAAAAAACATTGTGCTAACTTGTTGCATATTACATGTAAAATTCATACTCTCAGTCTCGTAGCAGATAGTATCAGAAAATGTTATCCCGAGGTAGACGCTCTAATAGCACATACAAAAGCTGTGTTTGTAAAATCCCCAAAACGTATTTGGGAATTTCATAGACTATGCCCCGGTATTCCTGAACTTTGTCCAACCTTTCTCCAACGAATGAATTCTATCTCCAAAGTGCGAATCTGGAAGGTATGCAAAGTGCCCATCTTCGGGAACTACCGCCCCTTCCTTTCACTCAAAAACGTTTCCCAGTCACAAAGAGAGAGCCAAATCTGATGAATTGGATGGATGCTCCAATTCACACTTCATATCTCTCAGTTTTTCCTATTGCCAAAGCACTTGGGCCGATGCATTGTCCCGATAAAGATGAATTTTCCCTTTGCAATCTAGTCTTTTCCTCGCGACATTTTTCATTGAGTTGGTCCAGAAGACCTGAGGAGTATTCGCCAATTATTGTTTTACCCTATTGAAAAATAATCAATAAATAGAATACATTTTAGATCATAGAAAACCTGATTTTTTCCGGTAGATGCAATCAACTTCCACCCACTGCTTTAATTGCTGTTTCGGTTCTAGCGTGTTGTAGTGGTGCACAAGTTTTGTTGGATGTTTTTTAACACGGTTCAAATATTGTTGAGAAATTCGCACTAAGCTTTCTCGTATTTAGTTCTTGATGTAAATGTATTGTACCCTCTCTTCTGACATGTCAACGGCTTCAGCTGTGCCACATACCTTTAATCGCCGATCATCCAATAAAATATTATGCATTTTCTCGTATGTTTTCATTTGTGGATGCAGTTTTTGGTTCTCTTTCACGTGGATCAGTATCAAGAGATGTATGGCTACGTTTGATTCCAGCTGGCTATTTTTTCGTTGTTGAAAATGAAGAAGTAGACTCCTTATAATCCATTACTAACTTCGGATAAATTTCCGTTGGGGATAAACCGTTTAAAAAGAAGATTTTTGTAATGGCACCATATTTCAGTTTGTCTATTTGGTGTTTAATGAACTAATAGATATAATCTACTCACTTAGGGCTAGGTTATCTCAAGATTATCATTATACTATGTATTACGTTCTGTTTCCACTCCTTCGATTCCGAATTTCTAGTTGCCTATTCGTTCAATATAAACCCGGGAGGCGCTATAGTTGGTATAAGTTTGACCTGCCACTGTACCCGTACTACGGCGTTTATCTTGGATCCCTTTCCTTGTTGGCACACAAGTGCTGCTTCGTGCTTTTCAATTAAAAACATCGTTAACACGACTGCTACACCACCGAGTCGATGACGTAACGCGTCTTTAGCCTGTTACTAGTAACCGCACTCCCAGATGTTTATGTAATGCTCGTTTGATCTTGTTTAATGGGATCTTACGGTTGAATTACTTTGATGATTTTCAATATGTTTGCGTACGTTTGGGTGTGCGCAAGGCGTATTATAAAGGGTTACAGATCTTACGTGCGTGTACTGAGAGCTAATGTAGTTCGATGTGTTTTTGAGGAATCTTAGATGTGTACAAAGGGTTTCTGTTACATCAACATGGGATGTACAAGATAGTGGTTAGCAGGAGTAATATGGCGATGAAGGATACATTAACTGTTAGGTGCTTCTTGTAACTATATAATTACTATGTTCTATAGAGCTGAAAAATCGATGTTTCAATAGTTGATCCGGTATCTTACAAATGTTTTCTAACAGAATATTGAGAGAGACTTAGAATTTAGTGATAAGTCATCAATAGAATTGCTCACTAGCGCCAACGGGCAGTGGCGAAGGTTCGATACAACCCTCATATAACTGCGAGTCTCAACCAGATCTGTTGTGTATACATGTACGCTGCCGTAAATACTATTTCGTAGTTCTACGTTTGTTTCAAAAATGTTGGACAAAGTTACAGAATTTATAGCAGAAATGCCTGACCTAAATTATGATGGCATTAAAATTCAATGTGTATCCACTCTGTATATTTAAATAATGCCGTACTAGTACTTTTTCCGGAAATGTAACCATGTTGATTTGTATTGTGTAAAGAGGTTATGTTTTGCACAAAACAAGTACACCTGCTCTGAGACTATTGCCTCAAAAATCTTTGCGAAAGTGGTTAGATGACTAGTTTATATAATATTTGACATTTTGCTTTGCACAGTGGGTATTAAGTATTTACACATTTGCACATTGGGTATTATAGAGCTAGGGATATTTCCATTTAGAACAAGACAACTTCTTGATCATACGCCATCTCTAACAACGGAGTAAAGATTGAATTCTTCGAGCGACGTTTTCGTAGTTATTTTGAATAGAACACCCTGTATATTTCTTATGTTTTTGAATTGCTGACAATATTTTGCGTTAATTACGTGAAAGTTTCCCTATACTTATTTTCCCGAATCAGGAAAATTACCAAAATAAAAAAAAAAGAAAATTTTAACCCAATTCTTTCCTTTTTATCATTACCTCTCTCTATATACATTTTTTGAGTTTTTCCTGGAATTTTAGTAGTCTTTTAACCCTATTCCCATGGTTTTTTTTCGTCCCCAAAATTTTCTTTTGCTACCAAAAATCTCGCAGTATTGCCCCACCCTGTTTTTTCAAATAACAGGGGCTAGGTTTAAACGGCAATGACATTATGGGGCAAACTTTCCGGAGCCCCAAAATACTTATTAAAAGCCATGATATAATAATTTTTTTGGGGTTTGAAGCCTTAGAGGAGAACAGGCAATTTAATTACACCAAAACCAAAAAAAGGGTTCTGTAAAATCTATGCAAGTATTTCTTTCAATTCCTCTAAAATTTCAGAAAACCCTTTTTTTGGAAAGTATTGGGGGAAATATTTAAAACGGGGGATCCGAATTTAACCCCAGCCTAACAATAACGACTTTATAAATTCTTCCCTTTAACGGCTGAAACGTTAATACCATCCTATTTTCCCCCCGGACCCCCAAAAAAGGGCCCTTTTTCCCCCCGTTCCAAGGCCGCACGACATCCCCTTAAATCAGCAATTGAGAACCCTTCAACTTTACAATTTGTGCGCTCAGCGATACAAAACCCCTTAATCCCGTGTTTTCCCATAAAAATTCCCTTTTCATTAAAAAACTTCCCCAGTCAAACAAATTCAAATTTGGTAAAGTTAGTCATTAAGCTTGATTTCCCCGAATAATTTAAGTTCTACACTCACCCGACCAACGAGAGAAAATTTTAAAAAATGTAAAGTGAATTATTGTTTCAGTCCCATGGAGGATTACAAGGCGTTTTGGAAAGAAAAAAGGCTTCCTGTGCATAACCCGGGGGATCGGGACGACGCCGTCGCCATGGTTCTATGGTTTAAGGAAACATTCTGAGCCATTGTACAGGTAAGTTGACTCTCTTTTCTACCCTTTTCCCCCGCGAGCGACAATCTCCCGCTGTACTACTATTAAAATGTCGGTATTGAAGGATTTTGAATGTAGGAATTCGAGAGGGAAGGCATTTATAAACGAGTATCTTGTCATCTATTTTTGACAAATTGGGAAATTTCAACTGCAGTTAAAGTCTTATAAACTTGCCATGTTTTTTTAAAAGTAATATGCCTAATTGTGATTTTCTTTTATCGAAATAAATTACTAAAGACAGAGGAATCTATTACCTGGGGGGGAAAAATTTGTAAAACCCAAATTTTTGTTGAATTTGGGGGTTTTTTAGCTGCTTTTTTAGTTAATTTTGGCATCTGGTTTTTAAAACTTGTTAGTTTTCTTCTACCCATCAAGTTTTATCTTAAACCTTATGAAAAATGTGACCCCTCTCCCCGAAAACGAACCTGGGTCCCGGAAGCACTTTGCTCTCCTATTGGCTGCAAACCTTTCCCATGGGCGCCGGATGAATGAGCATAGGAGAACAGCGAGAGGTTTATACTTGTCTGGACTTGTCAGTTACGCTTGAGATACTGTAGTGAGACGTTGTGTGTCGCTTCTGAAACGGTGCAGCCCATTCCGACGTGAACTCTGAGTTCTTGTTTATATACAAGGTTGGCAGTATTTAGTGTTTTATTATATATGAACTGAAACTTTTCCTTATGTCTACCTCTGCTGGTTCACATCGTAAGTGAAGAAGAAATGGATACGAGGCGCAGCTATGAATATATTCAGCGACAGTCAGGCGGTTCTAAGGGCTATTAAGGCCTACACATACGAATCTGCTCTGATACACGAATATGTACACAATCTGAGGCAATTGAAACGCAATAACCACGTTACTTTGCGGTGGGTCCCAAGCCACCAAGGATCAAAGGAAATGAAAAGGCAGATAAACGGGCCAAGGAAACGCCGAACAGGCCTTTCATTGGTCCTAAATTAGTCTCCAAAAGAGCCACATCAAAACAGGCAATTAAGACATGGGAGGACAATCAAAAGCCTCGTACTGGAAAAATGTTCCAGGACAAAAACAGGCGAAAGCATTCATATCAGGCTCGTCAAAGGCAGCAAAATAGCGCTATCGTTTAGTCAACGGGTTCTTAAATTACTGGCAGGATTTCTGACAGGCTATGTATCCCTAAAATATCACTTATTTAAACTAGAGAAAGCTGAAGATCAAATCTCGTCTATGCCAAGAGGATCTGTAGATGGCAAAACACATTCTATGTAAATGTGTTGCCATCAACAGTATACGACATCAACATTTTAGTAGGCCATTTTTGCACCTACTGAACTAAAGGAAACAGATCCTAGAGTAGTACTAAGCCTGTTAAAAGCTCCAACTATTCTAACACATATAAGGGCATTTTGTTACAATAGATCTATTAAGGCCGCAGTGATTAAGGCATCTGCGCCATGGCCCGACTGTGGTTGTATGTTTATAGCAGAATGACGTCACAAGGTGCACGACTGAAATGGTGGGCCCTTCAGTTATTTTGCAACTATTGTATAATAATACAAATAATAAGATAGTATTACATCATATTTCAAGCGACTTTGTCTTTAAATTCACTATTATGAATGAAAATGTCTTAATACATAATTTATCATTCGTAGAAAATAGAAATACTTGAAATTCAGACACCAATCCGAGGAAAAAACTTTCAAGTCGAAAAGATATATTGGTCATAAAGAGCGAATGCAGGGCACATACATTTCCCGCACAAAATCACGACCATTGCAAGACGGAAGTTAATAATTAACTATCTCGAACACAAGAGATATTGTATCAGGATCGGGAATAGTACGTGAGAGACTAGAATCGATGAAATTCTCCGAAACAAATTCTTCTCCGGCTTGTTGTAAATGAAAAAGAGAAAAGACAAGAATCGCCTGAACGGCGATAGAGACCGAAATACGACCGAGAGAGTCGAGGGAAGTCAAGAATGGCTAACAACGGTGCATAAAGCACACCACTGCAGATATCTGCGGAAGTATCCGCTTAATTCGGACGTAAAACAAAATGAACTATTAATTTATCTATACGGCAGACATCGCGGGGATAAAGCATCCCTCTTAGAAAGTTCATAACATCTTATCTGCATTCACGATCTATAATAATCCGGTTGAACTCGTACTCGGAACTTTAAATTACGCCGCTGAGGAAATATTGGTTTCGTAGGGCGTTAAATGGAGAAAATCGTTTCGAACGCCCTTGGCAACGTGCAGCCTTTTTTTTGTTGATTATATTCGTTTAGGATGAATCAATGGTCTGACGATTTTCGCTCGGTGTCTTAAGGTTAGTATATAAACAAAAGATAACTTTTGACGTGGAAGCTGATTTTTAATGAATTCTAATAGATTTTCCCTTGCTTTCTGGAAAACTTTAAATCCACTGCAGCGCTGTATCTAAAGTATGGAGTCCATTGTCGACTGGTGTATGTCTTTTTTGTTCTTTTCTGTAATCGCCCATTTTACTAAATACTAACATTTTATATGAATCTCCATAAATGGAAATGTGCTTTTTCCATCTTTAACTATCTATATTGTTGTAATATACATACCACCTAATGTTACAAATGAGAATTTCGAGTTTTTTTTGATGCGCTTTCTTTAAAATTACTAAATAAGTCTATTATTATTTGCGGTGACTTTAACTGTTCTAAGTTTAATTCTGGTGAGAAAGTCCCGACTTTAAATGCACTATGCTTGATAGCTTTACAAATACGCTAAATTTGCGGCAACAACAATATCACTAATTGTAAGGGCAAACTACTGGACTTAGTATTCACAAACTTTGATTGTACTGTCCTTGTTACACACAACAACGACAGTTTCGTGCCAGAGGATGGTTACCATCCAAGCCTAGATATTGTTATACATTTGTTAGTCCAGCACTAAGCAAAAAAAATTTTCCTTCTAGTAAAAACGCTGTATATATTTTCGCAGAGCTAATTTTGTGGAATTATATAATGATATGGCAAATGTTGATTGGTCATTCTTAGATATGTATAATAATGCTAATCTAGCTGTAAATGATTTTTACTCAGTAATTTATTCTATTGTTGATAAACACGTCCCTAAAGTTTCGATATCGCCTCGGAAATTTCCAATTTTGGTTTGATAGGAAAACTTATCGAACAGTAAAACTAAAATGGTATTACTTTCGTAAATGGAAACAGTATCGCACAGATAGATATCGCCAAGAGTTTCGTTAGGTTGCGTAAACTCACTAAATTAAATCTCAAGATGCATATAAGCAGTTTTATGTTAAGTACTGAATCTAATATTGTGGCGGATCCGAAACAGTTTTTGGCAGTATGTTCACTACAGAAGTGGCAATACCAGAATTCCAGCTACAATGAAGTATGGCCCAGAGACATTGGATAAACCTCAAGACGTTGTTGAGGCTTTTGCAGATGTGTTCGCGCGCATATACCAGGCAGCAGATATACCCAGCTCCCAATTCATGGAGAACGTTCCCCTTACTTTCAGCATTCCTGAAATCTCAGCTGAGGAAGTTTTGTCCGCAATGAAGGATATAAGAGCCGATACTACTGCCGGACATGATGGACTTCCGAATTTTTTATTCGAGACTGTGCAACTGTCTTGTTTACACCATTAACTTTTATATTTAACTTGAGTTGTAAAAACCTCTACCTTTCCCGAGTTCTGGAAATTAAGTAAGGTAACCCCTGTTTTCAAACATGGTGACAAAAGTGACGTATCAAATAATCGTCCATTAGTATTCTTTCCACCTGCTCGAAAATGTTTGAACATTTGCTGTATTCAAAGCTATACAACATTGTAAAATCTTATATATCTCCATATCACACGGCTTTATTTCTGTGTAGGTCAACCTGTGACAATCTGGTAGAAATTACTCAGTACATCAGCCAATCCCTTGATAGTAGACAGCAAGTCGATGTTATTTACACAGATTTTGCCAAGGCATTCGACACTATTGACCACTGCATACTTGCCTCCAAAATTTCTTCATTTGGTTTTACATCTGAAATTACAAATTTCATTGCTTCCTATTTGGAAAATAGATCCGCATACGTCTGCTATAACGGCTTTACCTCTAATGTATACACTGCTTCTTCGGGAATTCCACAGGGTTTTCCAATTTGGGTCCCCTTTTATTTAATATAATATTAACGATCTCCTATCCTGTCTTGATTGTGGTGTTCTCGCATACGCAGATGACTTAAAACTATTTTCTGAGATATCGTCTACCGCTGACTCAGTAAAATTACAAACAAACCTGAACAGAATCCATTCTTGGTGTATTAATAATAAGGTTCGTCTCAATGTTAGTAAATGTGCTGTTGTTACATACTTCAAAACCAAAAATCCTATGCTTTTTGGCTACACGGTGGACAACGTCGCCATATCAAGATCAACGCAGTTTAAAGACTTGGGCGTTCTATTTGATTCACAACTTCAATTTTCTGAGCACATAATTACTATTTGCAATTCTGCCTCTCGATCGCTAGGTTTTCTTATAAGAACATGTCGAGGATTTTTGAATCTTCAAACTCTTAAAACCTTGTTTTTTAGCCTGATGGTCCCTAGATTGGAATATGCTTCTGTTGTTTGGTACCCAATATACCTTTACCAACAACTTGCAATTGAGAGGACACAAAAGAGGTTCCTAAAATACTTAACCTTTAAAATCACTGGTACGTATCCACCACGCGGAACAGATTATGACAGCCTATTGGAACAACATAACATGCAAACTATAACTACTCGTCGGGAGATAGCCAGCGCTAAATTTCTGGCTAAAATAATTACTAATAAAATTGATGCCCCGAACATACTTGCAGCAGTTGGGTTTCTTGTACCTCAGTACAAAACTAGACAAACGGAAACGTTCTTTGTTCCCACAGCGAAGACTAATATTTTACTTAAAGCCCCAATAACGCACATGTCGAAAAATGCTAATAAACTTTATGGTGATCTTTTTTCTTAATTAAGTACTGGAACTTTGTGGCACTGAATTGGTTCAGTATCTTTTTTTCTTAATCAATGTTCTTATTTTTTTTTTCTTTTTGCTATTAGAGTTGTTTGTTTTATAATAACTGGCGTTTGTATATGTGTACGCTGTATATTATGTCCAGAAGTGCTGTGCACCTTTTTCTTTTTTTTCTTTATTATTATTATCCTGTAATTAGACTTTGTTTTCTGTTGGATAATAAAGACCATTATTATTATTATTATTATTATTATTATTATAAAGTAATCGCGATTGTGCATCAACCAAGGGCAAGTAATAGTACAGTTATAGTTACAGTTAAAAAACAATTTTTACACTAAAACTGAATGTTATGCAAAATTCAATTTATTTGTGAATACCCCATGCAAAAAGCAATAATTATATGCGACAAAAAAAAATTTGCCATTATGAACCGTTCAGTTAAATTTGCGTTTCGGCACTTTAGATATTAAACATGTCCGCACTGTATGGAGACAACGGAGGGACTGCGAGACTAATTAAAATTATGACATATACTGAGAGGACGAAATACTCTGCTTTGCTCCCTTCCATGAGATACATTAATGGTGAATGTGCCAATTAAGTGGTTAGTATTAATGAAGTAAGTGGTGCTCCAAGAGAAGCTGCTGAATAAAAAATTGCCGCATCCGGAAGTCTATGTGGGCCAGTTTCAGGTGCTCCTCTGCGACGTTTTTAACCGATTGTGGAGCAGACATCACCTCCATCCAAGACATAGGAGTCTATTTGAGTAGTGGAAACGTATATCGAACATTACAGTGAGAATAAAATTCAAAAGTTTCAAATAGAATATCTTCAAAAGCGGTTGAAATTTCTGATTCAGCTGCTCCACACTGGCGAAACTCGATAATTCATCGCAAAGTAACTCCATAACTACACCATAATTGGAGCATCAGAGAAGATAGGGTTTCAAAAGATTACCTTACCTCTACGTCTGGAATAAACTTGCTCCACTGTCATACTGGGAATTTCAATTTGAAATTTTTAAATAAAGAAAATAATGGTACTTGGTTAGTAAAGCCTGGTAACAGGGAGCTGTGCCATAGCCGTACCTGTCTAGTATACAAAAACAATAGTAAGAAAATAGAAAAAAAATAATAGAACTAATACATAATTATAATATGTGAAAAATAGTGAAACACTCACCCTTTTAAGCAGCCTTGGTTACGGAACAGTAAAACTAGAAGCACCATTATCAGTATTATCATCATATGGATAAGAGTGGCAAAAAGTTGACACCATTAGATGTGTTTCCACAGTTGTCTCGGTGAACGATGTTCGCCGTGGTGAGAAAATGAGTTTATATTTTGAAAAAGAGCGTTCAACATCTACCGATGTTATACATGCATGATTAAAATACTCTTTGTACTTAGTCAGTGGATTATTCGATACACCATCACAAATTTGTTTTAGTGTGCTAAAATCGGGATCTTTCTGCAGCACACTCTCGAACTTTTCTAAAACGCGATTATATTTTGCGTCATGTATAGCCAGTAGCTGTGTATGCACTCCGTCCATAATTTGCAGAGACTCCAATAATGATAATCTATTTTGTAATTAGTCTATTGCGTCAGCTAATCTTTTATAGTAGCTACGAATATTTTTTAAATCTGTTTCAACGGAAATATCTTGAAATTTCGACTGGCTCTCCTTAATAGCAACAGCTTCGACAGGATTGAATTGTGCAACAACAGCTTTTACTATTTTGAAATGTTCAGCATAATAAAAGCTGCCTGCAACCATGTTCCCCAACGTGTAAGAATCGGCTCCGGTGGTTGGCGAATACCAGGACACTCTGTGTGAAATAATCGTAGGCGTTTGGGAGATTTTAAAAATACTTTTTTTGTGCTTGCTATTAATGCATCTGCCTCGGGAGAGCATTGTCGAATGGTTTCTGCCACAAGATGTAAAGCATGCACTTTACACATAACATGTAAACACATGCAGCCATGTTCAAGAAGAGAACGGCCTAGCGCACGCATTATCGCTGCGCCATCGCTCATAAACATCAACACTTTATCTTTTGAAATTTGAAATTTTTCCAACGTAAGTACAACCTTCGTAATTGCTGCAGCAGTACACTCTTGTAGTCTTCGGCTAGCTAGTAACAGTGGTAATGTAGGTTTACTAGGGTCTAGTATGCGTACCATAATATTTACAATTGATTTTTTTTTACAGTCTCCTGTCTCGTCAACACATAACCAAAGAAACTGTTTTTTCAATATGCGTTTCATTTTCTTTTCCACGTCATCGCGTACAAATGTAACATGCTTACGTGCCCTTTTCTCCGTTGGCAACCGCAACTCGGGATTGTATTTGTACCAAAAGTCCTCAAACGGTTGTTTATCGAGTAAACCTAGTGGCAAATTACAGTTTATCAACATAAGAATTACATAAAAAAATGCACTTCTCGGTGGCATGCTCAATTTTCGTTTTCTATGCTGTGCGGAATTTACGTGTCTTGTACAGTTCCACTTCTTATTTGACATCAAATGTATTTTGCACACTTTACAAAATATCTTACTCCCGTTGTAAAACAAATCGGGAAAGTCAGAAATAAACTTATTTACTATGTCTTGAAAGGTTCGTTTTTTAGCCTTTGACATGTTCATTAAAAACTACAATTAATAACTACGTCTATATCAATAAAATCAACACGCCCTATCCGCTATCCAATGCTAAACTGAACTGAATGATGATGACTTGTCATGTCGTATCATAATCGACCAGCCCTCCCCGCCCACCTAAACACAGTCACACCGTCGCTGCGATTGCTCTCCAGTTACCGGGTTCTAGTTATTAGGGTGAAAGGAGGACGCCTCAGTTAACTGTCATTATGACATTTAAGAAATTGTTAATGCTAATTTTCGAAAAAGTAATTTGGCGATAATTGTTTACAGCGACATCTTCTTTGCATTATTCGAAAAGAGTATCTAACTTTCTATTATTCTAAAACAGTATCTAACTTCTTTATTGTCTGCCTTGTTCTTTCGAATTTCTCTGAAACGGCAACAATCAGACATAACACGACGAAAACATTTCAAAACCGGTTCTTGTTTGCGCCTTACGCAA
Source organism: Dynastes maya (assembly GCA_029619315.2). Lineage (NCBI taxonomy): Eukaryota > Metazoa > Arthropoda > Insecta > Coleoptera > Scarabaeidae > Dynastes > Dynastes maya. The sequence goes on along the minus strand of JAROYE020000003.1, from coordinate 13,495,265 downwards.
AACAATTACAGCGATAAAGGCTGGCTTAAGTGGTTTTGATTACGGCAAATATTTACTATTGGCGCGCGCTAAGTTAATTTCGGCTTCCCTCAACGCGCCAAAGTATTGTGGGAAACGGCCACCTGAAAATACAGTAGACGTTCGTGTTATTAGTTCACAGAGTAAAGAAGGGAAGAGCCGAATCGAACGACTGCTGCGACGAGGACAAAGATCGAGGCTGTTGGAAAAAGGAACAGCGCCGCACCACCCGGACGCGATTATTTTGAGGGAGAACAAAGAAGGGGAAAGAGACGCGACTAAAATCTGGGGTAATATGAGAAAAGTTGCACTCTCCACAGGATTATAACTAATACGGAGCTAGAAAGGGGACCCCTCGGTTGGGAAAAGGATCAAACGTCGCGCGCGCTTCTCGCATTTTACAACTTGTAATGTTTGGGGCTCGGTGCGAGTTTGCGAATAGGCGAAGTTCGCCATTCTTTCCCTGGCGTTTGCGAAAAAACGCGTGGGACTCCAATACCGGCGTCCTTCCGTTTCTTTTATTGCTCGGGAGCCGAAGGAAAAAATTTAACAACCGTTTAAGTAGGCAAAAAATATTCATGGTCTCACTAACAGGTCGTGCCTTGTTTGTTTTATGTTTTTCGGTAAACTTTTTTTATACGGACAGAGTAATTTCTTCTCATTTCGGTAATACGGGTTTTATGAGCGGCGGAATGAAAGGATAACGCGGCTATTATACAGGCCGACGATGTTATGATTTTTTTGTTTACCCTAACCAGTTTTGAATTTATTTACGTTTATCTTTTATTGCCGCTAACAATCTGAAATTCATGTAAATATGTGGACATAACAGCAGGACGAGGTTATTGTACAAAGTATGTACATCAACTGTATTTACGAAGACGAATAACTTTCAGTTTGGCGCGTGCGTTAGCATGAGTTAATTAGTCGCGTTCATCAATCACATTAACCACATTTACCTTATAAGGGAACACAGGGAAGTGTCCCTCGCCGATTTAAATGAAACTTGGTGGGTTTGTAGACCGATGCAGTGTACGAACAACGGTAACTTTCATAGATGCTAAATCGCCCGTTTTCGGGGATGGGGAGGCCTACAGCCAACGCTACCTTTCGCTATTTGCTTTAATATCTCCAAAACTATAAGACATATCAAAAAAAAGTTAAGACAAATATATAACTGTTTTATGAGTACTAAAGGATAGCGACAATAGTTTGCCTGTCATAGTTCTTGTTTTCCAGAAACAACCCCCGCCCCTCGTATTTTTTTAAAATTTTAAAATTTTTATTTGCTGGAAAAATACACAAAGCTATGCAGAATTCACTCATATATATTAAACATGCTATAAAATAACTCAATTTAAAAGAAAAACAATAACATACGAATTGAGTAGGTATACCTCCGTATGTACATATGTATGTAGGTATATATGTAAATAATATTACTTATTGTTATTGATGTGAACAAATCGTAGAAATATCTTTAATACTTTTTAGATCATTTATACCTTATCAGCATTACATTCCATTATTTATTTTTAAAAGTATTCGATTAGCGTATTATCCGTTATACTTATAAAATTGCTCATTGAAACTTCAAATGCTGATTTTCACGTGCAGATTACATGATTTCTATAGTATTTAAATTTTATCTAGATTAATGTAAGTATTAGGATATCTTGTATACCATAAATGCTTTTGCATACGCATATATATAAAGCAAGGCAAGCTGCAATTAATACTTGCAGCCTTCAGTTTATTGACGACGAGTACGTTTCGCAATTAGGCTGTCGAAAAGTGTTTCTTGAAGTCATGAGAATCAACGTTGCTAATGTTCATATAATTCTTTTACTTTCACCTTGTGTAATAATATTGAATCCAATAAAAATATAGTGCCTAAACTGACTAACTAATGGAAATTAAGATAATTAAATTGGTACCTAATAACAATTTTAATGACAATAATAATATTTATAAGTTTTACGTGTATAGTCTCGATTATCCGAATAGGTTGGGACCTGGACCTCGGTTCCCCCTCAGATAATCCGAAGTAAAGCAAAAATAAATAACAGGGTACTCTGCATAGTTATTGCAATAATGGTAATCTGTGTAGAAATGTTGAAAATAAAGAAATTGCTTACACCACGCACAACGAAGAAATGCAGGTTTGCCACAAATACTGCATAGTGGTGTACTTTGTAATAGAGTATCCTAGTTTACCATCAGCTATACGCCCAGTGCTTCATTTAGCCGAAATCCCAGTGCCAGTTTTCAACGAAATACGGGAATACGAGTCTGGTGAAGTTCAAAGTGACCCCAACGATGAAGATTTTGAAATTAAAGATGATTCCGTTCGTAATGGATTTGACCAGCATGAGTTGAATGATTTGGTACGAGATTTGGGACTATCCAAAAAAGCTTCAGAGTTCTTAGCTTCAAGACTGCACGAGAAAAACTTGCTTGAAAAGGGAGCTAAGGTATCCTATTTTCGATCAAGAGAAAGTTCGTTTCTGCAATACTTTCGAAGTGACGATGGATTTGTGTATTGCCATAACGTACATGGTTTAATGGAAGAGATGGGAATTTCAGCATATAACGCAACTGAATGGCGAATGTTTATCGATAGCTCAAAGCGAAGCTTGAAGTGTGTTCTCCTCCACAATGGAAATTTATTTGGTTCAGTCCCGATAGACCATTCAGTTCGTTTGAGTGAAGAATATGAAGACATAAAGAGAGTCATTGATTTGTTGCAATACCACATGCACCAATAAATCAAGGAGACTGTTTCAAGTATCTCATTTTGACATTTCCTAGCTTGTCATTTGAAAAGATAAAGGCCGGTGTTTTTGATGGTCCACAGATTCGGTAGCTTGTTAAAGATGAACATTTCGTTGGAACAATGTCAGAAATTGAAAAGAATGCTTGGTTGGCGTTCAATAACCTTGTTAAAGACTATCTTGGCAATACACGAGCACAGAATTACGCTAAAATTGTCCAGCAACTCTTGAAGAGCTTCATACTGCTAGGTTACAACATGAGCACCAAATTGCATTTTTTACATAGCCATCTTGCTAACTTCCCGGTGAAATCGCTTCCTGGTGAAATCGCTCACCCAGCTCATCACTGACTGCATCAGGATTTGAAGGTCATGGAGGCACGGTATCAAGGTAGATGGCTGACTATTGTTGGAGCATCAAGCGAGAATGTCCATAGATTAAACATTCCAGAAAAAGCTATACGCGAAAATGTTTGCCTTAATATGTAATTACCATTCGATAAAAAAACAACTATTTGTATGAACACAATTTAACTTGCAGTAACTATTATAGCCTTTGTATGAATAAAATTATTCTTTATAAACAGTATATTTGGTATGTTTTTACTTTATTTTCCTTTATATGCACAATTTGTATGACTTTTGAGGGCATCCTGTAGCTCAAAAGGTTGACGTGATTGACAAAAACTGCTGTTATTTTTGGATCCAGAGGCCAAAAGTTCGTTGAAAACAAGTCACAGATTTAAGACAACGAAATTGCTGTTCCCCAGTGTTATCTGTATCTGAGGTATAATAATGAATGCAACTGAAATTTATCACTTGTGACAAACAACGGAACATGGTTTACTTTTTATTTACCCTGGTAAAATTCGTCATCTTCTTCCTCAACTTCATCTAGATTTTTTTCATAAATGTCATGATTTGTGTCAGAATCAATGGCTTTCAAGTTATCTTCCATTTTCGAGTCATCTGAAGACAGAAATTGCTAACGAGAGGGAGCTTGCTAGTGCCGACAACCAAAAGAATAAATATGCCTACTGTCAGTTATTAGCAAAGTACAACAAATAATCAAGATACCATTTAATGAAACGATTGTAAATAAACCTTTCTGATATGTCATAAAGGTACACCTATATCTCAACCTACGTTTCAAATACAAGCAAAATACAGTAACATGGGTCCCCTAGACTAATGAAGGTTTAATAGGTTTATATCAACGTCATCGTTTAGAAGTGACCGATGTTGGCATTATAAAATGTGCTTTTCTCTAGAATAGCAAAATTTAAGCAGGAAAATGTTATAATGCCAACATTTTCCTACAGGAAAATGTTAATGTTAACAGACTGCAATATGTCTGTAAAGTGAATATAGTAACTGGTAAGCTAAGTTGGGGTGAGAATAGGGTTACCAGACGTCCGGATAATATTTCATCTTATGGTATCTACTTGTAATAATGCAGGGTTGAAATAAAGTTTGGATCCAGCCAAATATCTTTAAAACGGAAACGATGGTATTGATAAAACTTCGCAGAATGCATCTGATTTCGAATTTTTTGTTGTTACTGTACTTCCGGTTTAACCGGAGGCACCCTTAACTTTTTTTCCTTAAATGGGGCACCCTGTATATGTATTTTTACAGATTATACTAGATCTTGTTTTTCCGAATTCGTCTATACTGGTTCTAATACCATTGAATGAAATCATGACATTATGACACAATGACATTATGACCGTTGTAAGTCCGAACAAACATTTTAGCTCTTCATAAAGTTCGTGCCCATGGATACCTACCACATTTTTACCTTCACTTAAAGATATTAAAAGTCACTGCAATGCTTCAATAATTCTCCATCAGACGTTTCTCTTATATTTTTACGTTATACACAAAGCCGAATATGCTTTCGTGGTGTTTAAGAGCTTCGAATCTAGGCTGGCAGCATCCACGCACTGTATCTATGACATATGGCATACAGAATTCTGTGAATTCGATGGTAATATTTGACGTTACTACAATAAAACCTTTTTTTTTTGTAGTGCGATAACGACCCAACAAGATGTACAATTTTTTTAAAGCTTGACAATCACAGGAGCTTGACCATGCCTTTGTTACTGTCACCCTCTCGCCGTAGAGGGTGAAGCGCAGTTAATTGTACCCCAACTGCGAATGGTAACTAGGGAGTGTACACCCACTAAGAAAATTTGTTCCTAGCATATCTTCATCTCTTGCTAAGGCTAGGTTTTGGCCTTTTGGCTCTCTTGTCCTAGACTTTACTAGCATTGATTGATGATTTACTATGTACATTGTCTTCTATACAGGCTGTTCGGTAATTGGCGGAAAATGGACTCGTAGCGATATTGTCCGCATAATTTTGAGTTGAAGATCCTATTATAAAAATCCTATAAAAATCCTTGTTTGATTACACCCGCTCATAAAAGTTAAGTATTTCAAATATTAGAAGTAGATAAATCTTTCAATGTTTGGGATTTTATGTCAATTATTGACATTGAGGCAGCCATTGGTAAAGAATGCTGGAATTTCGTTACCGTTTCATTACTTAATTAAGAATTTAGAATCTTTTTTTTTGGGAAAATTATAAAAAAATAGATCTGACAACAATGTAATAAGTATTTATGAAAATTGACATAACTATTTTTGATTATTAGTTGTCATTTTTGTAAGTGTCAAAGTAGAACATTACATCCATTGTACTTCACTTTTGCTATAACTATACTTTTAATGAATGTTCCGACATGTACATGGTATTTAGCTTCTGTAATGGAAACGCTTATGCAGCTCTAGAGGAATATCGAGTGAGATATCCAAATCGTCGTGTACCTTCTTACAATACAACTAGAAGACTGGATACTCGGTTAAGAGAAACAGGTACATTTGTACCTATGCGTAATAATGTAGGAACACCAAGGATTCGACGCACAGTGAATGTTGAAGAACGTATTTTGGAAGCTGTGTATGAAGACCCTCAACTTAGCACGAAAGGAATTGGTAGAACTTTTAATATGTACAATAGCGCTGCACATTCTGTACTTACTGAGAATCTTCTGCGGCCATACCATTCAACAAAAGTGCAACCGTTATATCTCGAAGATAACGTTGCTAGAGCAAATTACTGCAATAGAATGATGGCATTAATAAATAGACAATCAGATTTTTTACACAAAATATTACGGACAGATGAATGCACATTTACAAGAGATGGTTGTTTTAACATTCACAATACGCATTTTTGGGCAGACGAAAATCCTCATGCAATTCATGAATTTGGACATCAACGTAAATTCTCTGTTAATGCTTGGCTCGGAATTATAAATTTTCAGCTTATTGGTCCAATATTTATTCAAAATAGATTAAATGCTGAAGGCTACATAAATGTCTTAAAAGAAATGTTAGACAATTTACCTTTAATGCTAAGACCAAACATGTATTACATGCATGACGGAGCTCCTGCTCATAATGCACGTGCCGTACGCATCTGGCTGCAAGAACATTTTTGGGACAGAATTATTGACAATAATGGCCCCATTGCATGGCCTGCGAGATGCCCCTCGATTTCTTTGTTTGGGGATTTCTAAAGGATAAAGTTTATTCGCTGTATCGAAGTTAATGGTTTTAATTTTTAAAATTTGTCATAATAATTCTTTAAAATGTTCATTATAATGGTTACTATTTACTATCTTTGTTTTAATTTACTTTGTTGAATCTATAAATAGCCTTATTTAATTAAACGTCATGTAACTTTACCAAAATTCTGAATTACAAAAATTTATCCCGTGGCCAAACAAAGACATTTACGAAAATTTCATATTAAGATTTTCAACTCACGATTATGCGGACAACATCCTCCTCTTGGTCCACTCCATCCTCCTGTTGTGCTCTATCTTTCACTCTGCGAATTTTTACACGAGGCGGGGGTCTGTCCTGAGGTTGGACCGTGATCCGCACTAATGGATTGTTCGATACCATCGTCCTTTCCCATGATTTCTTCCACAGGCTCTTGAAAAACATCTTGATCGAGGGTATTTGTAGAACGTCCCTAATTCTATCGTTTCTCTCGTATCTCTTGTTTCGATCTCATTCCCTCAGGGATGGTTGACCACTCAGTTGCGACGTATGTCAAAGCTATTCTCAGAGTTGATATGTGTATCAACAACTTGGCTCTGATGTCCAATTCACTATTTCTCCTGAGGAGAAGCATAGGAAGTCCTCCGGTCATGACTAACCTCTTGAAAATCGCAGCCATATATCCGTTCCATGTAAGTAGCTTGTCTGTGACAAGGCCAAGGTACTCCACTGAAGTGGGCCAAGGAAATCATGTTTGTCCGGCTATGATGTTTGCCAGTGCTTCTTTAAGTTTATAAGAGAAGCCAGCAGCCACACACTTATCATCGTTTGTGTGAAATCTCCACTTACTATACCAGCCTGTAAGCCGGTTTAGGGCTCCTTATAATCGCCGGGTTAGCATCCGCTCATCGCGGGAGGATTGAAACATAACGGTATCATCCGCATATATGGCTAATTCCACTGCTGGCTCCTTCGGAATACCATGGGTATAGAGGATATACAATTCTGGAGCCAGCGGTGAGCTCTGAGGAACGCCGGCGGATATGGGTCTAGAAGAAGGTTTAATGTTTCCCTATATTTTAAAAGAGAAAGTGCGCCGTCGCAGATAACTCTGTACAAAACTAATTATATTTGGATTAATACCCAGCTAAATCAATTTGTATAGAAGACCCTGATGCCAAACCGAATCGAAAACTCTGCGAATGTCTAAAAATACCACCTGTACTGTCTTCCTTTCTTCCAGTGCATCTCTGATGTAATCAGTAAATCGTAACAGTTCGGCAGAAATTCCGGCCCGAAAGCGGAACTGTTCGTGCGGTATTGGGTCGATTTCCAATATGTCGTCCCTTAGGCGATTCAGGATAACCGCTTCGGTGATCTTAGAAAGACTGGAGAGAAGGCTTATTGGTGGGTAATGTTGTGGAAAAACAGGGTCTTTGTTGGGTTTTGATCCTAGCGGGATTCGAACACACAGAACCTAACACTGCCCAATCACCGAGCTGTTTTAGACATAATTTCATAGTAATAAACGCTAAAACTTTTTTTTTTCGGTGTAATAGTGTATGGAAAGCAAGAATTTGTAATTTAATTAGTTTTTGAAACCCTTCCTTACTTCGCCATTCACAGCGGATGCGCTTGAAATGCGAATAAATAATAATACGGGACTAAATTAGTACAAAAAGTTAGCGTAAACGAAGAGATTGTTTTCCGAATCACTTCAGACAATCTCCTACCTCTCTAAAATATTCATTTCGCATAATGAGCACGATGAATTTGAATATTTATAAGAGACAACCGCGTCGCTTCGACTCGAACATAATAACAATCCTAACCCGGCCTAATAAACCGCTAATTGCGAAAAGACTCGTCAGCCGTAAAATTCACGGCTGATAAACGTTATACGACCTCAACCGCTACCCTTCCTTTACAATTCACCCGCGAAGGTGAAAAATTCCGACGCGCGCTTACCCCCAAACTCCTTCCTCGAAATTCTTCACCTATATACGGTGCAGCGGATATAATGTTAAAGGCTCGGAGACATCTTGGATTTCGTCGTAATGAATATTCATTCCCATATAAAAGCCCGAAAGCTGGATTTAAAACGGGGAAGGATGGGTGACGGCGGCGGTTTTAATGGGAGACTTAAATCAAGTTAGAAGACAAGAAGAGATTTAACAGTTACGTTTGAATACTATTCGCGCTTCGTAATTTATCTGTCGGATGGAGTCGGTGCTAATTTTAAGAAGATCATCGGGTAAATTTACTCATCTCGTAGAATTGTTTCTAAAATCTTTAATAGAATGGTAAATATTCTATGTAACATATGCTGGGATCAATCCGTATGAAGTATTTTCTGTGTACTAGGAATATCAAGAATTAGCGTTTGAAATTAATTCACCAACATTGTACTAAGACAAAGGGCTCGTGGTAGAAGAACTTAAAATGGTCAAGGCAGACGACAAGGCTAAAGCGCTTTTCCAGCAAAGAATATCAAAGAATACTGACAGAACTGAATCCATTTATTTTTGTTTACTTTTAGATTTTTTCCTTGCGCGAAAGATAATTTAATTTATCTATCATTGCAATGTACATTGCATTCACGACAATAGGAATACATTCAATAAAATTCTAGCAACTATTAGTGAATGAAAATGCTCTGATACATCAATTTATAATTTTAGATTGCCATATTTTTACCTTTGCTACAACGTGATGTCACTTAATCCGCCAAAGGACACAGTCACTCCGCCCCAGAGGGTAACAAGACATCTACACTCCGGTTTGTCTTGCTACCTTTTGGGACGGCGTAATTGTGTCCCTTGACGACAGCTGTCGTCGAGAGACATATTCAGTGCTGTTTTTGGAGATTAGCAACATAAACTGAGAGGCAAACGCAATTGTATACAGTGGGGGACCTTCCCCGGGCGCCCGGCACTAGCGTTGCTATCTATGCAGATGACACAGTCATCTACGCTAAAAGCAGAAGCGAGAAACTCGTCAGCCAGCGACTGCAAGCCGCTACTGGCAGCTTCCTGGGCTGGGCAGCCCGGTGGAGGCTCGGCGTGAACGAATCTAAGTGCGTCGCAGTTAGATTCACGAGGAGGTTACGCGACCCCTGGAGTAACATCCACGTGAGACAGGTCCAGCTGCCGTGGAGCCCTGACGTTAAGTACTTAGGTATACGCATGGACACGAGGCTCACCTTTGCCTCACACATGAGAGATCTTCGCTCCCGTTTTTCAACTACCCGCAACTTGCTGCTCCCCCTCCTGGGTCGAAGAAGTCCCCTCCACCTAGGAAGCAAGCTACTACCCTACAAGTCGACACTTCGACTGTTGCGGACTTACGGCGCCATCGCCTGGTCATCAGCGGCCCCGACTTACCTCAAGGGCCTGGGTGGTCTTCAAAACAGGACCCTGCGCATCATCGTCGACGCCCCGTGGTTCGTCAGGAGTGAACAGATTCTTCGAGCTGTGCGCATTCCTACGATTCACGGAGACCCTCAACTCATCGTGGGCAAGGGCCCGCGAGAACGAAAACCCATGCGTTCAGCTGGTCGTCAAACTCCAGAATAGGCCCCCTCCTCTAGTGAGAGTGCGTCGTCCAGAGGACTTCTTCAACCCTGGTCACGCTGCGGCCCCAGACGATCGCACATGACCCCGGGATATGCCCTAGTTTCCCTACAAAAATAAAGAGCTGACCCGACGTATGTACACCCTTCTTTTTTCCCCAAGTAATGATGTTTCAATGCAAAATCTCAGGATATCCCAAAACTTCTTGTATGAGTTCTTTTGAAGAAGGAAAATATATGAAAATTCGCAGGACGAAAATAAATGATAGATTATTTTTCATTTTCTTAACCGGCCAAACCGTTTGGATTCGAATATAAAAGTCATACAGTGTTGCCACATTTTTTGGCTCGGGATTTACAGCAATCTAATCATATAGTCGTATTATTATTATTATTATTATTATTATTATTATTATTATTATTATTATTATTATTATTATTATTATTATTATTATTATTATTATTATTATTATTATTATTATTATTATTATTATTATTATGCAAAGAATTTCGAACAACCAAGATGCAATACTTGGATATCGACGTGGGACCAATTACTAAAAAAAAAAGGAGATGGCTGTCTGAGATGTCCTCTGCGTCTCCTTCATACAGTCCTAAATAAAACGGACTTCATGCTGATTCCCTAAAGTTGTGTTTAATCGAAAATGCGATGTTATGCAATATTGTAAAAAATATAAAAGGTTCGAGAGAGTGTAGATAAAATGTTATAAATTAAAAAAATTTATACGAAATTCAAATCAATTAAATTCGTCCGAAAAATGCAATCTAGCAGTGACGACCTTGTCGTAACTTACTACTAACTGATAACAAGGATATTCACTCTTGATATCAACCATAATACTGTTTTTTTTTTATTTCAGCTTTGACGTGAGAGGACGGCAATTTAACCAAGCTAAGTTGTGGTCGTCGCCGACGGTGTTTGGACCACGGGCGTACTTCAGGGCGACAACATCGCCCGCATCTTTGTCCATCGACAGCATTCACCTATCCGATGAGGGTATCTACCGGTGTAGGGTGGATTTTAAAAATTCTCCTACACGGAACAGCAAAGTTAATTTTACAGTAATTGGTGAGTATTTCATTTTAATGCTATAGGGATATACAATGCAATTTTAAATAATTTTACTAGACCTTATAATGAATTAGTAATTTAACACCAGTTGCTAACACAAGAATTGCTTGGTATTTACGGTCTTTATATTATCGAATACTTTTGCTCTAGAAAGCCCCCCAAAGTTCCTCAGGGCATACTATGTTGTCATCTGTGTATTGCCATTTCAAAAAGTTTTTTTACGCGTTTTATAAGAACCGTTTAGCATCACAAAATTGCTCTAATAATGATATTGACCTTTGAGGGCTACCTTCGCTAATATCCAGATGTTCCAGTGATTTTTTTTAATACAAATAATCCAAGTTAGTTCAACAACAATAACAACAGAGTTAGCAATAGCGTCGCTGGTAAAGTCAAACAACCTGTATATCATTTACATTATTATCCACTAACGTCCTGAATCCTTTTGCGAAATAAAGAACTGCGATAAAGGTAAAAGGGGGAATTCGTGTATTTTCAGCAACATTTTATTCTGGCAATCTAATAAGAATCTCTGTTTCTGACAGGTACACTTGCGTGAGCTTTCTCGGCTGGCACTCGCTAGCAAAATTATTAGACCTGGTAGCAGTAGTTTACCATTTGACGTGCTCCGAAGAAAATAGGTGTAAACCCTGATAAAAACACACGCCATTCCTTCTATTTCCAGTTGCACCATATACGATTTATGAATTGTGTCGTCATGTTGAGTTTTGTATCGAAAAAAGGATAGCATCGTTTCCCAAATTTTATTATGGACGGATTTTTGCTTACGTGAGCACTTGATCTTTATCTCAATGTTGTTTACGTGTCTCATTTTAATTTGTAATCCTGCTACTATCTAAACTTGTGGATTGCAAAGATAGATAAAATAACTTGAAATTTTTGTAAAACTATATAAATTGAAACGTGAATGTAAATGATTTTCTAGAAACGCAGTTGATTAGCAAGTTATAAATGTAACGTGGTCCCTGTAAATACATACAGCAAGAGAAGCAAATTGTATTGTCAATCAAAATTTGTGAACCTCTAAAGATTATTTGGAATATCCAGGTATAACAGCAGATAATTTTGTGATAGTGGTCAGGTACCGGTCTACCACACGAGTTAGTTTTCGATCAAAATCGTCACGAACAGAGAGAAGAACGCTTTAGGTGACCTTGCATCAAACAACGATGAGTAATCGATATGAGTGCCGTCACCACTGTAAATTTATTATGCGTACACCCGCTCTTCTAAAGCCTCCTTGTTTGATTTTATATCTGCAATGGCTGAAGCGACAACCTCCCACTGAATAAAATGAGAAACTGGGTTCAAGACTATTTAGACTCCTTTTCCCTTCTAGACAAAATGGCGTACCACTGGTGCGGTGTTATCTTTTCTTTGTTAACGAAAATATAAACTACATACACTCGCCCAACTGAAGAATCACAGTTGCAATTGGTAATTAATTTCGTAGAAGAAATATCCACCAAAAATTCTGCTGGAATTAATCGTATATATCCTGCTTTCTTCTAAAATATATCGCGCAAAGTATAACCAAACCATTAGTGCATCTAATCAACCGTAGCATGGAATGAGAAATCTTCCCATATGAATTGAAGATCTCTAAAGTTATACCTGTACATAAGAAAGGTAGTATTAATCTTGTATCCAATATCTCTTCTCTGTGCATTCACTAAAATCTTTGAAAAAGTGATTAATAATAGATTAATATCTTATTTGGCACAGTACAATCTACTAAGTAATAGTCAATTTGGATTTACTGGTGGTAAATCAACACCAGTCCCAATTTGTAAACCTCTTAACACTATTTATAGTAGCTTGGACCGGAGGCAGTATGCTGTTGACTTATTTTTTGACCTGAGCAAGGCGTTTGACACGTTGGATTACGGCATTTTGCTCGAGAAGTTATCGAGGCCAGGTATTCGCAGCATCGCATATAACCTGTTCAAATCTTTTCTGTTGAACAGAAGGTCAGTGGTTCGTGTATCGGGTAGTAGAGACAACACTGAGTGCTCATTTTGCTCAACGTGTTGGGATGTGGCGCACGGTGTGGCTCAGGGCTCCATTGTGGGGCCAATTTTTTTCAACACTTACGTAAACAACCTAAGTTTAGCCCTGAGCAACTGCCTGCTGTCGCAATATGCCGATGATGCCAGTTACGTGACAGTGGGTCTTCCTGAACGGGTTGTCGATGCAGCTAACGACGTAGTTACGAAAATAATGGCTTGGTGTGAGAGTCAGAATTACTATATTTCAAGAATCGACGCTCTCTTCTGCTAGTCCGTAATGGCAGGTCTGTGCCCGAAAATTCCCCATACTAAATTCTTAGGTATCATAGTTGACCGTGATCTCAGCTGGGAACAGCATTGCTCTGTCTTGTACATCAGATTATGTACTGCGGTGTATGCGATTGTTGGAGCATAAATGTTTTAAAAACGTTTGACTATGACTCTGCGTTATTGTATTATATTCTAGGGATGCTCTTTATATACTTTTCGGTTATTTATCAACCCGAAGTGAGTTATAAGATATATGGTTGGTATTGGGCCGAGAGAATCATGTCGGAACGTCTTTAAAGAACTTGAGATATTAACGTTACCATCACTGTATATATACGAGGGTAAGTCTAAAATTACTTACACTTTTAGTTCTACAACTGCATTAAACAAAGATAGGTGTACAACATTATTTTTCGATATAGTCTCCACCTTTAGCAATGCACTTGGTCCAGCGAGCCACAAGCTTCCGTATGCCTTCCTGGTAGGTTTTCGGTTGGTCGTGAAGCCACTTTAGCACCACATCCCGAACGTCTGTGTCTGAGGCATATCGACGACCTCTCAAAGCTTCCTTGAGCGGTCCAAAGAGATGAAAGTCTGAGGGAGCGAGATCAGGGCTGTAGGGAGAGTGTTCCAGGGTATCAAAGCCCAACCTGTTTTTATGGTGTTATGAGTCGTGTGCGGACGGGCGTTGTCTTGCAACAACAAAACATTCTTTCTGAGTAGACCACGGCGTTTGTTTCGAATTGCTGGTTCCAGTTTATTCACCAACAAATCACTGTACCTCTCACTATTTATGGTAGTCCCCCTGGCCAAGTAGTCGTCCAGTATAGAACCTTTTTCATCCCAAAGCACCTTCCCAGCCGATGGCGAGGTCTTGAATTTTTTCATGCTAGGGGATCCTGGGTGTTTCTATTCCATACTCTAGCGTTTCGATTCGGGCTCGTAATGATGAACCCACGTTTCATCAACGGTCACTATTCTGCTTAAAAATGCGTCGCCTTCCGCGTTGAAGCGATCCAGTAAGAGTTGGCAGATGTCCAAACGTTTGGTTTTGTTTTCTGCGGTAAGCATTCGTGGTACCCATCGCGCACACACTTTACGAAATTTTAATTCATCGTGGATAATTTGATAGGCAGAACCGTGGCTGATGTTTAAAGAAGATACAGCCTCACCTATGGTAACTCGCCTATTTGCTGTAACCATTTCTCGAGCTTGCTGAATGTTGTCGTCGGTGGTCAAGGTTGACGGCCGTCCAGCTCCCTCTTTTTGTGTTACGCTCGCGCGGCCACTTTGAAACATTTCTATTCACAAAAAAAACACTTTTACGAGATAAAGCACTGTCCCCGTATTGTGACAAAAGTCTCCGACGAATTTCAGCACCTTTCACACCTTCTGACCACAAAAATCGGATCGCTGCTCGTTGTTCCTCTTTGGTGCAAACTAATAGCGGAGCTGACATTCTTATGCTATTGTAGATAGCAGACAAATGACGTGATCGTGATTAAATTCCGCACACATGACCACTCAAGCGCATGCGCAAGCGGCCGCCACTACAATAACCTTCAAAGCTTGTTATGGCGAAAATGTAGATAATATTTGACTTACCCTCGTACAAATTGTTAATGTATTTTAAAAAGAATGAAAGTAAGTTCACTAAAAATAGGGATATATAGAGTAATATGAACCACGATTCCGGCATGATCTCAGTACACTTATTCACCAGACAAAATTATTCGAAAGTTTACCATACTACAAAGCAGTACTCTGCTTTAATCAGTTACCACAAAATATCAAAGACATCAAAGCATCTGTAAAATTCAAGAAAGCGGTAACTGATTTTTTGCTCGACACCACGTTTTACAGCCTCCGAGAGTTTTCTAACACATGATTTTCTATGTTTGTTTGTCGCTTTTTGTTGTATATACACATATTTGTCCTGTATCTATTTATTTTTATATCTTCTTTTATATTTATTTATTTATATATATATATATATATATATATATATATACAGTATACACTGACAATGTCAATGTTCGTTTTTGGACAGCGACAATAAACATTATTATTATTGTAGACGTATGTATGTATACGTGTTGTTCACTTGGGTTACTATTATCTTATCTTTCTCTGAGCTTACCCGATATACAGGGTGGGGCAGGGAAGTATCCCTACCTTCGAGATGGCGTTGTGAATGGAGGGGACGTGTTGGAAGGGTGAGGGCGGGCTCTAATGGCGCTGTAGCCTTGGAAGTTTTTCTTAGTGCTGCTATTAGTTGTAGACATGGGTTGGTCGAAAGAGCAACGCGCGTTTGCAGTCGAGACGCATTTTTCCCAAAACAAGTCTATCGTTGCAGTGCAGCGTGCGCTGCGTACTCGTTATCGAATTTCCCCTCGTAATGCTGTTCCAGATCGAAAATCCATTCTGTTATGGGTGGAGAACTTCCGTGCATGTGGTAGTGTTTTGTAAAACAGAGTTGGAGCTCAGAGGACCATCCGAACTCCAGAAAACATTGACCGCGTAAGGAGATCGATTTTGCAGTCCCCTAGGCGTTCTGCTCGTAAGCATGCATCCGCCCTGGGGCTTTCTAACCGTACTGTGCGTCGAATTCTCCACCAGGACCTTCATTTCCATCCATACAAGATGGTCATTGCGCAACAACTGTCACAGCGGGACTGGCAAAATCGAGTACAGGCATGTGAAACTTTGATTCAAAACTTGCCTCAAGATGCGCGTGTTTTGTTTAGTGACGAGGCGCACTTCCATATTTCTGGAATAGTTAACAGGCAGAATATGCGTTATTGGAGTGGTGAAAACCCTAGGTTAATTCATGAGAGACCTCTACACAGTGACAAAGTGACGGTTTGGTGTGCAATCAGCAGTGAAGGCATCATTGGGCCCCATTTCTTCGAGGAGAACAATTCTGCTATTACCGTCAATTCTGAGCGGTATGTTAACATGATCCAACAATTTTTTGAACCACAAGTTCAACAGATAAACTGGGAACTAGTGTGGTTTCAGCAGGATGGTGCCACGGCCCATACTGCTAGAAATTCCATGGTTGTTTTGAGGGAAATGTTCCCCGGGCGCTGAATCTCCCGGTACGGTGACATGCCATGGCCCGCGCACTCGCCGGATTTAATTCCGTGCGACTACTTTTTATGGGGCTACCTCAAGAGTGAGGTGTTTAATCATCGATCCAGGACCCTTGAAGCCTTGTACCCTGTACAAGCTGATGTCGCTAAATGTAAATGAAACACGCGTATATCTATTTACATTGAAGTACACATTTTTCGGTTGATTCTTCTCTGATTAACTTCTGATAAAGCGCGTGGAATAGTAGATTATTTATTACGAAGCCGCGAGAATCGTATCACATCCGAGTACCATGTTACCTAACGTAAATGACGAATATAAAGCGAAACGCTCGCATACAGAGGTAAACCTATGTATACGAAAAGGTAAAACCGTACCACCCGTATCGTATGTCAAAAAAGGATAATTAGCTCGGTTCCGCGCGAACACGGTAAATTGAATCTTTTCCGTACGTTGTAACGTCACCCGTTAGACAGGTAAAGACAGGGACGAGCGTCGCGGCGGAAGAAAGACGACATTAAGCGCGGAAGGGCGCAAGGATGAGCGAAATAAGTCTCTTCAGATGAGCAGATTGGATTTTCCTAGAATCGCGAAGCCTCCCTAGAGGGCGCTTTTCAAAAATAACGACGGCGACGTGTTTTACATTTAAATTAAAGTCCTCCAACCCTTCGCCGCTTTCGAGTATCACGACCGGCTCATCATTCGACGCTAATTAGAGCGTTTCAGCCGGTAGTTAGATCGATAGCGGTTAGTTTATTAATTTCAAATGATTTTTATACTCTAGTAATCCTTAACATGTTATTTCCAAACTTTAGTTGGCAGGATAAGTGACATTAAACTAGTTACTTTTCTAATTTTAAATAGTGTTTATACCCTAAAAAACCATGACAATTTCTTACAATTTAACTTGGCGGAACACAGTGGTAAGTGCGAGGATTTGAAGCAAAAGCTACGACAACGACGCAGTTCCAACCCGGAAAGCAAGAGTATAGTGTTATTGACGATCGCGGAAACCTACGTACCAGATTATGTGGAAAAATAGCTTAATTTTTTACCTTTAAAACAATGTGTAATGTTAAGGAAATAAAGAATGCTGTCTATTTTTAAAAAATATGGGAACCTTATTTTACGATCATCTCTCCTATCCCTCCGTATATGTTGAAGAATCTTCAAACAATTTGAGAACTTTAGTAATGAAATGTTTCATTATCTCTTTTTTGGTACCTGTATTGTACACAAATATACACAATACGAATTTGTTTATCTCAATACCTATGTTGATTTCGAATAAGTTATCCAGTTCTTCTTCTAACTGCTCACCCTCTTCACGTTCTTCTAGCTGCTCATGTTCTCCTGGATCTTCACCATTTTCAGGCTGATGTTCAGGGGGATTCTTTGAGTAACATCATTCATTGTAATTGCTTTGCCTGGTGGTGCTTTATTTTTTTTAATTTGTCTTTTTCTAACTGGTTCTGCTTCTCTGGCCGTTTGTAATACTTCAATAAATGATTCTGACCAAGCAGCCTCGTTTTCGTTATTGTTCACAGCCGGCAGTCGCTTAAGAACTTGGCTAGGATCCACTGGTATTATTCCACATGCTTTGAAACCAACTATTGCATTCTCTGTAGAAGTTGTCAAACTCTCTAGTGTTTCTCGGAGAAGACTGAGAAATCTAGTTTTGGGTACAGTTCTTCTGTTACGCTTTTTCCAATCCAGTAAGCACCTTCTCCAAGCTTTCTTTAAGGGACCAAAATAGTGGTTGTGTTAAGGGGGTGCTGTTTGGCGGAAAAAGAACAAACTTTATATCATATCTTTGGCATTGTTCTATGACTGCAATAGATATGTGGCTGGCTAAATTATCCCCAATGATCATCTTTGGCCCATCACGCCTTCTTAAGTATTCAAGTGCAACTTTGTGGAACCACTGTTCAAAAAGGAAGCTGTCAAAATAGCCACTTTTACTGCAGTTGTAAATGGTACTAGTAGGGTCAATTAATTAACCTATGGCGGTTTAAGCCAGTAGTTGGGGCTACTGTCGCGTCAGAATTTGTAGCAATACGATTTGTGCAGTTCTGTAGAGGCTTTTGCAGTAATTTACTCGACAAAAACGTACAAATGAGGATATCTAATTAGATTTCCTCATGCGTACATGTAAACATACTGCTCCTGGTAGATTGTTTTTAAATTTTTTCATTTGCACTCCATTCTTATCCAAATATCTCTTTACCACATTTCGTACTTCTAGGGGTGTAAAAGGATACGCCCAATTGGCAGCTAACATTAATCCTTCTACAATTCCCTTTTCGTCTTGGAGGTAGATCAGAGGCTGGCCGCCGAACTTTTTCCCTTGCTGCCCCTTGAACTTGCGCGCTATGGTCGATTTAGTGTTCTCATATTTTTCTCTAGCATCCCTATATGTAAGTTTTCCATCTGTAACCTCTTGGAGAGCGTTTTCTAAGTTTTCTTCTGCATACTCAGCATATTTTCGGCTAGCAGACTTTCTTTTGTACGTCGATGGCATTTTTCTAGGCTGTCCCAAGTCACCTGCATAATTGAGTATTTTTGCAATTCATTCCAAAATTATAAAAAATTGCTTCCAGCGAAAAGATTTTTTTAGTACCGGTAACGACACGCTTTGTTACAGATATCTTATAATATCTACTATTTGGACCTTCAGAGTGCTCTGCAATTTTTTCGCATTTCCACTATTAAATCAGAGATGTCAGACCAATATGAGTAGCAGTCAAATACCGGCTATCCCAAGCTATGACAACTGTCCCACGCCGCCGACGGTATTGCAGTTAGGGGAGATTATATTAAAAAATAAGGATTGTTATATTTTACCAAGTTTATTTTTTCTATATCAGGCCGAGAATTTATGGCGCCTTCCTCGTAGAAGGTATTACTAAAAAAACTGTACCTATAGGTTCGACGAACCCCTCTCTTGGCCGTTCTAGGGTTAATGGAGTTAGGTTATTAGTTAAAATGGAAAGATACGGTCTGTACATCATTCTTTTCTGCAGATTTGATAGAGAACGTTAGAAATTGTATTTCATTCAACCAGCGGAGCTAGCGCTCATTGTTATTGTATCACGTAAAATAAAAAGCTCCATTGTGTTGCTCCGGATCCACATAGAATAAGCTTTGATGCAGCGTTGTGAAGAAAAAGATCCAACTGAATAACGGAAGGGAGAATTATTACCGTCGTATTAGTTTTCATGTGAAACGAAAATAAAGTATGACGAAAATAAACATGACAGACGTTTACGTTGGCGGAGCAAAATATTTACTTTACGATTTCCAGCGGTAGTGGCAGCAGCAGCACGGTGGCGCTATTACGCTCTACTAGCGCTTGGAAAGACGGCAGCTAGACTGCCAGGTCCGCAACGACCGTTTCGACGTATCATTGTTTACGTAACTGAGGGGAAAATGTACGAAAGCGGTTCGATTCTTGCAGGAATGAAACGTCTACAATGACAATTTGTTTTCTTGCCTCATTGATATTGTCGGTTTCGGATACCGCATCGTATATAAAAGAATCCGATGGTTCGATAGAACGTCGCCGATTGGAAGACCCGCGCCAATAACTATTCCGTAACTGAAGATATGACATCATTTGCGCAAAGAGCCGAGAGGTATCGACCATATCGGGTGATGTATATTACCGACGGTGCGATGCGGCGAATTTACTGCACATAATACGAACGTTTTGGTGAGATCGCCACAATACGGTCGGTGCTGTAAAATGAGGCGTTCCAGGGAAATAGAATTTCAGCTTCACTTAGACACGCATATGGTATACTGCATGATGATATATTCGGCTCATACTTCTTGTGCGGAGATCGATAAAAGTAGACTTTATCTACGATTAACCAATAAGTTATGGATTATTAAGCATTTCAAACCCAAGAGCCATTAATATATGATATTTTCTGTTCCGTAACTAACTAATTTGTGAAGTCGACGGGTTTAGAATAGGATCTCAGGGTTCATTATACTTACTGTTAACCCTCCAGTACCCGTTGTCGGTCTCTCAGACCGAAGCAACCATTTTTAATAAATGAGAGAGTTATTTTTTGAACGATTGTTATGTGTCGCCTTGTATCTTCCTAATTTGCCCATTGACAGCTCAGTGCATTAAATCACGTTGAAGTGAACAGTTGTTACTTTTCCAGCTACCATTTCGGTCTTCCAGACCGAAGCGGTTAAGTGTGTTTTCATAAGTTTCAAAAGGTGTTTGTGTATAAATTTGAGTTTACAAGGTATTTTTGTTTCTTTCTGTGTTTTTTTTTGTGCAACTGTAAGATATTTGTAGTCATCATGGGTGATTATGAAATAGAGCAAGCTCGGTTGATCCGATTGATGGAAGAATGTTTGGCTGAAGACCAACAAGAAACTCTGTTTGATGAAGAAGCTGATGATAGTTCAGACAGCGATGAAGAAGATATCCTCGAACAATGTAATCAAGATAGTGAATCTGAGCAAGAAATTTCTGATTCTAAAAACTTGGACGATATTGATGTAAACGCAGATGAGCCATGTTTTTTAGGTAAAGATAAAATTACCAAATGGCTAAAACACGTGCCATCTCAAAGAGTCAAAGTCAGACCAGAAAATAAAATTGTGCGTCTTCCAATGCCAAGATTACCGACCAGAAATGTGAAAATCCCTCTTGAAATTTGGAACTATTGTTTCTCAGACGAAATCGTTCAACCCACTTAGAAATCGAACGGTGGTTCGGGAGGGTTGCACGCGGAGCGAGGTTAAAATATGTTCGGAAGGCGCGCCGCGTGGCCGTAAAACACTCATTATTACGAAAGAACGCCTCCACGGCGAACGAACGATGTTGAGCACTCCAACAGACCATGGCAACTAAACTTCCCAACGAAGGCTACAGAATGAGACCTTAAACGATCTTCACCCACCTACCGACCGCAAACCACGCCTTTTTCAAATGTGATCATTTGGTCTCCGTCACCCTGTATGTATTTGGCTATGCCTACTTTCCTGTATGGAATTTCGACAAAAATCCTAGGACCTTAGAGGTGTTCTTTAAAAGCATTGAGTTGGTGCAGACAACCTTTTCTTTTTATACAGGAACTAACTTTTTTTTTCACACCACTCTTTGAACTAATTGCATATACTTTCATATTGATTTTTCTGGTAAACGATTAGATATTACAGAACTGACAGACTCTGTAATGTCTGGTGGTGTAGAAATAAATTCTTTATATTGATCTATATCCGCCATTTTTATATCACAAATTAAAATATAGTAATAGCAAGGACTGTGAGGTACCATGACAAATACTAAAGGTAGAGGCACACTCCGCACCACGTAAAATATGTAATTAATTTGGAATATGTTTTGGGGAATTAATGGATTTCCATTGTCAACCGTACGACCGAATGGCGTGAGAAAAAGATTTTAATTCAACATGCCTCATTCTCGTTACTCAAAAATATATTTACAGGTACCTACTTTTACCGTCTATGTGCCCTATTATGAGCGGTTTTATTTATAACAATAAATAATAATAATTCATGCCTTCACATCCCTCAACAGCTTTCGCGAATTACAGGGGGCATCGGCCGGCCATGAGTTATTACGTCTGCGCCCGTAGAGATGTTCACCCTCAGCATTCGCCAAATTTGGGTTCGAACGCGGGGTTCGTACCCCGTGACTAACGGCCCAGCACGTTAGGTACTGCGCTACCAGTGCCTGTTGTGTTACACTTGATGATTGAATTCTCCCATATCGGTAGCTATGTGTTCTTTGAACATAATGTCCACATACATTTTATAATTTCGCAACCTTCCGTTCGCATCCGGTTTATCTTTCGGATTGCCTAGAAGGTATCTTGTTCCCTGAAAACTTTACCTTTCGATATTCTGGCATATTTAAAACCGATGTTGATACCTGCATAAAGAAGTTAGTCTTTTTTTTTAGTAGTAATTTAAGTTATAACCAAAACACAAACCTCAATGTACGATTTTAATATAATGTTTGCGCAAAGTATCTCTATCCGCTGTTCATGTCGAATTTGCGCCATCCTGTACACTATATTGTAAGAAAATTATACCCCTGCAGCTTCTCAATTAAGAACCTAGTTACACCCCATCTCCTTATTGGCAAGCTTTCCGGATTTTTCACCATTTTCCGATATTTTGTTCTCAATATCTCAATCTATTAATAAAAGTCGACGAACATATTAAAGGAAATTCTTTCGTTACCATTTACATTTAAGAGAAAAAATAATATGCGAAAGCAAAATAAAAAAGTTGGATAATAATAAAGCTCGGCAGAAACAATGAGGCAATAACCGAAAGAATTCCCGTTTTCAGAAGTCGTGCATCAACAGAATAGGACACAAGCAAGGAACGCAACGGACCGACTGACATATATATCGACTATTTCCCTTGCGGTCCCCATGCCTGCCGTGCCGTCCCTTAGCCCGCAATTTCCACCGCCATCATCCCTCCCTTCTCAAATTCTGGTCGCTGTTAGGTCGGTCCAATCGAACGAACCAGTTCCTTTTTATTTTGCGACCGTTGGTTGTTGGGTTACCTTTCTACATAAGGAAAAAGGAGTCGATGGGTCGACGCCCACTTTAACGCTTATAACTTAGGGGTAAATTGCTTGCGCGACCGATTGGTGAAAAATATGTGTTGCAGTATCGTTTTCACATTCCTCAGAAAATGTTTGGAGTCAAAGGGGAATAAATTTTTGTACGACGTATTTAGCATGTTTTTATTCTCTGTTGTATCGAGAGATTGCAGCAAAGGCTTTGGGTAGAGTATTAAATAAGATCTCCAGTGTTATTCATACTTACATTTTTTGAAACGGTGCAAGAAATTTAACGTGGTGGAATCCATGACAGTTGCAACCAACAAAATAAAACGGGATTTAACAAGAATTATCTTTAAAGCTAAATTAAGCTGACTAAATTTAGAAGTTGGAAAATAGATGGATCGGAGATAACATCGTATAATTTGTTTTAAAAAACGCAAGCAGGATTTCGTAAAGGCAGAGGGATACATGACCAAGTTTTCATCCTACAGCAAATAAGTGAAAAAGCGATCTGTATCTTTGTTTCGCAGACCTCGAAAAAGCCTTGGATCGAATAAACAGAAAAGAATTATGGATCACACTAAGAAATAGACACATAGACTAACAACTCGTAGAATATATTAAGAACTTATATATAAAGTAAAATATATTAAACTTATATATAAAGTAAAATATATTAAGAACTTATGTATAAAGAAACAAAAAATTACGTTTGAATAAGAAATAAGAAATCTGATTGTTTTATAAGCACCACTGGTATGAAGCAGGGATGCATTTAAACTCAATACTTTTCAATATAATGCTAGAAGAAGCAATCAAACAGGCCACATCAAACACAAGGAAATACACGGTCGGCCTTTGGAGATAACAAACAGTCAATATCGCGAAGTTATGCTATGCCGAGAATATGGTCATATTTGGAGATTCGGAAAGAAATCTACAACACAAAGCAAAGGTCATGGTAGTGGGAAAAGACTACAAAACTGATATAAGGATTGGAGGACAAAAATGTACCTACACATTTAGGAACAACATTAAATAACAAAAGAAATATGGAAGACAAGATAAACCACTGAATATCAGAGACTGGAAAACTCTACAATGCCCTAAAAACAAACTTTCTCAGAAAGAAAGAAATGCCAAAAATAGCTAAAATAGAAGTTGTTGTAAAGAAGATAAACCAATTCTAAGCTTTGGATGCGAGACATGAACCACCGCCAGCAGACAAAAAGAATAAATAAATGCTACGGAAATGAGATTCTTACGAAAAGTTGAAAATAAAACAGGCAGAGGTAACATAAAAAACGAGATATATCGAGAACAACTGAAAATAGTCGAGGCGTCAATCACAATACATCAAGGACAGCTTAGATGGGTGGGACACATTCTAAGAATGAATGAAAACAGAATGGTTAAAAGAGCTTATGGGGCAAGAGCAAGCGGAAAAACCAAAAAGAGGAAGACCAAGAAAGACATGGAACTAAGGAATGAGAAAAGTAGTAGAACAAAGAGGTGTCAAATGGGAAGATATTCGAAAGAAGCCAGAAAATAGGGAAGAATGGAGAAAAATATGGAAGAAAACATGAACTGGATTCCATACTATCTTACGCTAAAAAGCAGGAAGGTTCTTAGGATTAAGTAAGTAAGTAAATTTATCTTACCGTTGAAATGTCCCACTAAGTTTTCTGAATGGAATGAATTCCACAAAAAATTTCGTAGTATTGTACACATACTAAAACTGATAAGAGAAATGTTGTGGAGACTAGTGTTAGATTAGACTAAATAGGAGGCGCTTTCTAGCTTATCCCACGACGACCTTTTTAGATCTATTTCTCAATTGTTAAATCATTTCTGAGAACCCTACTCCTGCTAGTCTTATGCAACCACACAGTATGTGGACGGCTCTTCTCCAGTTTGGCAAAACATGCATGTTATTTCCTCTCTATCACTCCCAGGTTACTCATATATTTTTAGAGTGTACAGCCTCCTGTTAATAAGCCTACTGTTGCTTTGGCAGACTTTCCATCGCTACCAGAAAGATCAGCTTTAGATCAATGCCTGTATTCAGTTTGGAATTGCTTTAGTCTCTTCCTGAACAAGAAATTTCTCCATCAGTTTTGAGATGCCGTTTCTTTCATTTGTTCAGTAGCAGTTTAACTGTCGTGTATGAGAGAGGGCCTCGAGATTTCATGTCCTGGTACCCAAATCAGGGCAACCTCAGTCCGGTTACCCAGTCCATTTAGCACGTACAATAAGTGCCTCTATGAAGTCCAGTGCGTTTAATACTGCTTGACTATCTGAATAAGTAAAGACGAGTGTTGATTCAATAAAACTGTACTCTTCTAATGTAGATGACGTTTTTGCTGCCATTGATGATTGTTTCAATATAGGCAGATTTTTAGAATACCTTCAGAGACAGTTTCCCTCCGCTAAATTTACTTTTGAACTAGAAAACGATTACAGATACTTTTTTTAGATTTATTTGTTAAACTCGACGACATGAAATTACATTTTGAGGATGAGGATGTAGAGATTTTGTTATCTTTATCAGAACAAAAACAGAATAAACAATTCTTAAATACAACAATCAAAACAATTTAAATAAGCTAGTTTTATATACAATATGCTGCTTTACATAACACCTTAGATATTAAGAGTTCTATTGTAGTCTCTATACGAGGTGTGATCAAAGAATACGGTGTATAAATTTTTATACCAGCAACTGGTGGTGCTAAATTCATTTGGAGTAGTAAGTTCGATAGCCTGATCCTTTCAGATAGTGAGTGTCAAGTTTGAACAAGTTGTGACTTGTCAGTCCGCTTCCAGAGCCGGGAGAGTGAAGTCGTGTTTACCGTGTCTGTCACATATCAACGCGTTAAGATTAAGTTTTATTTTAATTTGCAAATAAGTGCCAAAGAAGCTCATGAAATGTTAAAATCAGTATATGGCGATAATGTGGTGACTATGAAGACTGTTTACAAGTGGTATGAATGACTCGAAATGAGTCGGTTGAGGACGAGCAACGGTCTGGACGTGCTTCGACCTCAAAAACAGACGAAAACATGCAAAAAGTGGCAAAAATAGTTCGGTCAAACAGGCGATTAACTATTCGAGAGGTTACCGAAGAACTGAACATCTCATACGGGTCCGTGCAAAGCATTTTAACCGATAATTTGCAAATGAGACGAGTGAGTGTGAAATTTGTTCCCAGATTGGCGAACAGAAGGAAAATCGTGTGTCAGTTTGCACGGAATTGAAGGATCATCTTGAAGCAGATCCGTAGTTGCTGTTATCTACATGTTTGCCATGCCTGTATATAAATTTACAGTTTTGCCATGCCTGTATATAAATTTCATTTAAAACATTTAAGTCACCTGCTTTGCCCGTTTGAATTGTTGCACATGCCCTATTCCTTATTGGTTACAGAAATCTCTTGCAACTGCTTCATTTCATTGTTTCTAAATTTCTCTTAACGAAGCTTTTTGTATAATCACCGATTTGGTTGGCAATGATATTCAAATCAATCGCTCATATGGAGACTACTAAGTCTTGTTAGAATTTAAATCTTTTCTCACATCATTCGGTCGTACGGTTGATAATGAGAATCCACGAATTCCCGAAACAATTATTTCGAGTTAATCAAATAACTTGCGTAGTGAAGAATGTGCCAACACTTTAGTATTTGGCAAACTACCCCACATTCCTTGCTATCATTAGAGCATGAAATTTAGCAAAAAAATCGATGAAAACCTTACTTGTTACCCTTATTTATTACACAAATTAAGCCTAAACGAGGTGGAACTTCTCAATCCGATACCTAAGCAAAACAGAATACACAAAAAGTTAATTTTTCCGTAATGAAAAATAAGAAAGAATGATATAAAGTGCTTGAGTGTGGGTGATGAAGCGTTCGTCGACGTCGAGACGTCCAATTTTTCACGGCCATTAAAATATCATTAGGAAATTATGGCCTCCAATTAGGGGAAACCGTCGCCGGGGTATCGTCGTGCCTTCTTTTCCCCTTTCCTTACCTCTCTCCACCTCCCATGGGACCTACTCAACGGTGTAACTAATTTGAGTTATGAAAGGAGAGGCTTTAGGCTTTTAAAACGATAGGAACCGGCGGCGGTTAATTCCAAGTAGATTAAAGAACGCTTGAAAAAATATTTGTTTGCTATAATCGACCTGCCCAGGAAACGAAGGAGGGTTCGGGTGAAGATGAACACTTAATTTTTCTTTGCTTTTGTTAGTGGTGTTTAATTGATTGAGAAGAATTGGGGCCATAACAAATTAGGTAAGCGGTTTACAACTTTTTTTGTTCTAGATAAACGCCTTTATTTCGTGCATTGTGGGCCAATAATGCCAGGTTCTTCGATAGCACTTTTGATGACACTGGTTAACAAAAAAATTGTCACAGAAGTAACAATATTTGAACCTAATAGTATATTTTGCGAAAATTTCTAAAATGTAACCGGAATTTTTCTATTACGTAAAGATTTTGAGTGATAAGTAGAGCAACGCAAACTGCGCTGAAAGCCAGTGGCTGACGCATACAAGTTTACACAGAATAAACACGGCCGGGACAATTCGGTATAAGCGTCAGTAGTAGTAACTGCGACTCGAAAGCCGATCTGTTGTGTATGCGTCTACGCTGTCGTATACTATATCGTAGTTCTACATTTGTTTTGAAAATGTTTCCTACTTCGCGAAAACGACCAAAGTTGGACACAATAAGAGAATTTATTGCAGAAATGCCTGATTTAAAGTATGATGGCGCTGAAATTCAATGTGTAGTGTGTAAAATAGATTTAATGTGTTGGTCGAAAAGTGATTGCCTTCGGCACGTAGATAGTGCAGGGCATATTTCAAAAAAAATTCCACAGGAGATTATGACAAATTTAAAATTAATTTATGTGTTTATTGCGTATAATTTACCATTTCATTTACTAAGGAAGAAAGCATATGTCTCGTTTTGGAATGAATATTCGGACTTTAAGTTACCAAGTGAGAGAACATTACAGAGAGTTGTGCCGTCTGCTCGTGAGCATGTCGAGAAAAGAATTAAATCGGAGTTGCAAGATAAAAAACTGTGGTTATGTGTGGACGAAACAACAGATCGTAAAAAACATTCTGTGGTTAATGTAATGGTACGCACAATGGAACCACATCGACCGTCACCCTCAATTTTACTAGCTTCCAGACGAATACAACAATGCACTGCCGAAGTAATTTCAATGTTGGTGTTAAATACATTGGAAAAGTTTGAACTTTCAACAAATCAACTGTTGATGTTTATGTGTGATGGTGCCGCAAACATGCTTGCTGTAGGTCGATCTCTTAAAAAACATTGTGCTAACTTGTTGCATATTACATGTAAAATTCATACTCTCAGTCTCGTAGCAGATAGTATCAGAAAATGTTATCCCGAGGTAGGTTTGAGAGGTCGTCGATTTGCCTCAGACGCAGACGTTTGGGATGCGATGCAAAAGTGGCTTCACAACCAACCGAAAACCTTCTACCAGGAAGGCATACGGAAGCTTGTGGCTAGCTGGAGCAAGTGAATTGCTAAAGGTGGAGACCATATCGAAAAATAATGTATCTGTTGTACACCTATCTTTGTTTAATACAGTTGTAGAACTAAAAGTGTAAGTAATTTTTGACTTACCCTCGTATATATAAATGACCAATGTTAAGCGATTGGAACCAAACTTGGATATGACACTATAAAGTATCACAGAAACCTGACATAAGAAAATTGTCGCGATAGCGTATTGTTTTCATAGCTACGAAGATAACATAAAAAACTCCCCTAGTATATAGCATGTTCCATTTAAAGGAAAATACAAGTATGGCTAGCAACGAACATAAGACAGCCTGTTGGTTTGAGTGTAATTTTAAAACATGTCCACAACCAGATATTATAACAAGAAAAACCGGTTTTGAAAAATCTCTATTCACAATGGCACAATCTGCCAAACCCGTTGAGATGATAACAAAAAGGTCACAAAACTCTATAGGGGACTATAGAATTTTGTGACCTTTTTGTCATTACACTTTTATTTGTTTTTCTTGTTCCTCAGTGCCAATAGCTTTCTTTTCTAAATCTTTTCTATATTTGAATTTTAGGCAATACCCAACAGTATAAGGTAACACTCACACCATAACCAAGAATGTTTAATATACAGTGCGCAAGCTTGTATATTTCCCAGGAACAATTTAGTCTAATTGTAAGATATGTACATATGTACCATGCCTTTGCTTTACTAAAATTGCCAAAGATCTTGTCTTGAAACTTGATACACTTGTACTTGGAAATACTAAGAATTACAGTGCATATTGTAGATAGTTCTCCATGTACAAACCGCTGGTTTGTAGTTTCAGTTCAGTTAGCAGATTTCTGTAATAGCAGATGCGCCCTTCTCTAGCACGTTCTTTCCGTCTCTCTCTAGCTTTACATTTATGTATTTCGAGCGGTACATACTGGCTGATATAATCTTCCGACCTCTAACTGCGATGCATGAATTTCCGTTTAGATCCCTAGATCTCGAGTATTCATTTAAGTTTCTTAATAATGCCGCGCATTTCCTAGATTAAATACGGGGAAATGTACGATGAATAGCTTCTATTTGAATATTGAAGTGAGCTTTCTATTGTTTCAATTTTATTTTCCTTACTTTTTGTTGGTTAACGCAATATAAGAGAGATACGAGGATGATATGATAAATACCTGCGTTAAGGAAGACAATGCAATTGTTTTGCATATAGTTTATTTCTCGACATAATCTCCTTGCTCTATACCCTTGCTATGCCCCTGCTCTATACCCTTAGTCCAGCAAAGTTCCAACTTTTTTAAGCCATGCAAATAATAGGATTTGTCGAACTCTGCAAAATAGGTTTCTGTTTCGGCAATGACGTCTTCATTCGACGTGAATCGCTATCCGCCAAACCAATCTTTCAAGTTTGGAAAACGAAAGAAGCCAAGGGGGCCAAATCTGGCGGATATGGTGGATGGGAACTAATTCGTATCGTAACTGGACTAGTTCTGTTGTCACAATTGCCGATGAGTGGGCCGAAACATTATCAGGATGGTAGTGATTTTTTTTTTTCGCTAGGTGGGGCCTTCTTCTCTTTAGTTCAGCGCCGAATCGATCCAATAAATCAGCAGAGTACTGCCCCGTCATTGTCTTTCCTTTTTCGAAATAATGAATTATGATTATGCCTTGCGAATCTTTGCCATAACTTTTCCGGCTGATGGAATCGTCTTCGTCTTCTTTGGTGCACGTTCGCCGGGCCATTTTGCCAACTAACTTTTGATTTCGGGTGTGCAGTGTTGTATCCATGTATCATCATACACATACAGGACACGCAAAACAACGAAATAGGCGTTAGCTTTTAAAATGATTCTTATTATTGTAATCGGGCTATGACACAGATGCCATTAGTCAGTGCAACCTTAATAGAGCCATTGTAACAGAACGCCCTTGTGTGTGTAAGAATAGTTGGAGGCTTTTAGTAAACCTTAGTACTGCTCTAGGATCTTCTTCCTTCATTTCAGTGGGTGTGAGAAATGGCCTACTGAAATGTTTGCGTCGTGTGCGACTGATGGCAACACTTTTACATAGAATGTGTTTTGCCGTCTCCAGACCTTCTTGGCACTATGCTTATATACGTGCAGCTTCACTAATTATTCCAACGATCGCATACGGATGCGAAACATAGGTAGTACAGCAGAAGCATGAATCACCAATAAATGCCAGAGATATGAAGTACATGAGAAGCACAGCAGAAGTCATAAGACATGATAGGTTAACAAACGAGGAAACTAGGGGGACACCAGGACAACCACCAATAATAAAAAAATAGAGAGCAGAAAGCTGTACTAGTTTGGACATGCAGTGAGGATGGAACAAAATATACTAGTTAAAAGAATAACAGAGTCAGGAGTGGAGAAAAAGAAAAGAAGAGGAAGACCAGGGGCCCATGAAGGGGGAAAATAGAAGATACAGGTTTAAAGAGGGAAAAAACAATACCGAATATGAGAGGACTGGCCAGAGATAGGAAAGTATGGAAGAAACGGGTGAGAAATACCTGAAGACATCAGCAAACCCGACACCCTTAGGGCAACAGGGTCTTGAGAAAGAAGAGGAAGAAGAAAAACGTTAGGAGGGGGAGAGTTGTCCCCGCAAACTAGTAACAGCTGGAGGAAAACTTCTGGCGCTATCGTTTAATGCTAATAAAACAACTGAAAAATTGTCCTAAATATTTTTTTAATACTTCCCATAGTTTCACAGATATTAATGTAAATAGCGTGGAATGTTGCATATAGGACACCTAAAAAAATTACCACGGTTCTTACACCAAATTGATATTCGAGGTAGGCGCCATAAATTCTCGGCCTGATATAGAAAAATAAATTTTATTTTTCAATATAAGTTTTTCCCTCAAAATGTTGTATTACAGTTGCTTTCAACTCACTATCGTCCTTAAAACAACGTCACCTAAGGTCTTTCTTTAAATGAGAAAATCAATAATCACTTGAAGCCATGTCCGGACTACACGGTGCGTGTTACAATGCTTGAAAGCCGCATTCGCGAATGGCAGTTTGTGAAATGGCGGGAATATAGACGGGGGCATTGTCGTGCAATAATTGAACACCTTTTGACAATTTTCCTCGATGTTTTGCACGAATATTGTCCCTCGATTTTTGCAGCAAAAATGCATGTGTGCTGTTGATATTTCTTCAATAATAGAAAGGTTTTGAGGCGTCATCTTCTAAGGATTCTTGCCCCAAACGGAAACATTTTACCTACTTTTTTACAATGGAGGCAATAAATCACTATAAACGCCGTCTAAACGTTGTAATGTGATTAGGCGTATGCTCTTCTTTTGTTAAAAGTTTAATGACCCCGCAGTACTCAATTTTCGTTACCTAAGACATTTTCATGCACTAGTCACGTTGTCTGGCTGGTTACTAAAAACTACTACTCTTCGAGCCGTAATATAGAATAGTGTAGGCTTCGCACATGTGCAACTATGACGTAACGATGTTTGAACACGCTAGAACCTGTAGAAGCCATTTAGATCAGTGAGTTTCATTTCCCGGTGTTCCCTTGTTAGAACAAGGCATAAAACATTTATTTCAATCTTTTTGGTGGCAATATTATTTGAAGATAAGAAATTGACATGTTATAATTGCAAAAATTGATCACTAACAAGAATTCAGTTTAATGTTGTAACTCTTAATCAAAAACGTAAAGCCGCGAAAATAAACTCTTTCAAATAACAATATTAATTATCGCCAGGAGCGTCTTGTCAAGTATTAAAACAAAAGCAATTATGTCCACTCTTAACATTTCCATTGTGCAAAATATGCCACGTCGTCCGTCACTCACCACCTTAAAAGCAAGTTAATTAATTTGAAACGCGAGATTATTTTTTACCAGCTCAAGGATGTAGGAAGAAATCCGTGCGCGCGAGCACAGGTCTCTCTTAGAGGTTAATTAAATCCGATGGCGGCTTAAAAATGAAAGCGGGCGGACGCTGACAGCGACGACATGACGATGATGAAAAGCTTGTCGGTCGTCTTAAGCCGGACACGTCCCTATTTTAGTCGCTGAATCAAAGCGGCTATGATCTTAGAACACAGGACGACAAGGATGCAACAACAGCGCCGCCGACCGCAGGCAGGGGCGTACCGACCCCGTAGGGAGTCTACGGCATTGCTTATTCCATTCAGGAAATTCGGCTCGCATGCCGCAATGCAGTTCGTATCTTCTTCTGTGTGGGGAAAGTTTATTAACGTCGCAGTTTTCCACATAAACATTTCGCTTTAAATTGTTTGAGAGGATACGCCGACTAAAATAGTACGTGCAACATGAGAGGGTGGGAGGGGTACGAAGGTTTATGTGTTCTTGGGAATTAGGATTTATCGCAAAATGATAGGCTTAGACTCCCCAAAAAAGTAGGAATATTGTACTTTGAGTTGATATGGATTGATTTGCTCAAAAACACTATCAGACGTCATTGATTTCTATAAGGTGGATGCCATTATATTTAACAAATGATGAAAACATCCTACAATGAAAAAATATCTTGATATGGCAAGAAGTTTACTTCGACCATCATGTGGTTTAAATACTACGTAGTTCCATATCTAGAGGATTGCCTGCAGGAATTGGGAACCCAGAATTTTCCGAAATTTTGAGCATGGACGGACGCAGTTACA
The DNA here is from genome assembly GCA_029619315.2 of Dynastes maya. NCBI lineage: Eukaryota > Metazoa > Arthropoda > Insecta > Coleoptera > Scarabaeidae > Dynastes > Dynastes maya. The sequence continues at coordinate 13,462,039 of JAROYE020000003.1, read as the reverse complement.
CTCAAACGCCACTACGTGGAGGAGTTGCGAGTCAGTATGCCAGATGGCGTCATAGTAAGTAGAAACGGTTTTTTTGTTGATGAACAATTCTACAATGTTGTATCCGCTTGTGTTTGCAAATTTTCAATAGCCGATTTGAGGGAACAGCCCATGTCTATCAAGTTCTCTTTTAAACAGGATTAAGCCACATTATAAGATTGTCGCAGAAACACAAAATGTTAAAGAGGCATTCGGGACTACGTTTTGGGTCAACTACAAACTTACAACTGGTTCACCTCGGCTAAGAATGACCAGATGGCGTCATAGTAAATAGAAACGTTTTTCTGTTGATGAACAATTCTACAATGTTGTATCCGCTTGTATTTGCAAATTTTCAATGGCCGATTTGAGGGAACAGCTCATGTCTATCAAGTTCTCTTTTAAACACGATTAAGCCACATTATAAGATTGCCGCAGAAACACAAAATGTTAAAGAAGCATTCGGGACTACGTTTTGGGTCAACTACAAACTTACAACTGGTTCACCTCGGCTAAGAAAATCCTGTCAAGTCAGCCTTGATGCTGAAGAAATAATCTAACTTAAACACCAAACTAACCAATTTGATTAACAGGAAGAAATTTTTATTACGCTGTAGAAGACAGGCATATAGAGGAGGGGAGAAGACGTTTTCAGAACTTGTTAGCAGTTGATGATTCAGGACTGGGCAGTGCAGTTGAAAATTTTATAAACAGGTTGGGAAGTAAAACATAATCCTTAGAAATTTAAATCACTTGCAATAGTATAAAAAACTTAAATCAGATCATTAACCAACTTCATTTAGACATTAAAACTTTATTACCATTACATATCATTAACGAATTTCAAAATAGATTAAAAATAGCTTTTGACGAAACTTTCCAAAAGGTAAAACCAAGGAACAATAATAAGTTTGCATTTTTGAGACTTCTTTTGCCTGGAAACACTCTTTCTTGATAACACCAAATGGTTTAAAAATGTATCAGGTTTTGATATTCCAACTGACATTTCTGATTTCGTTTCACTGAGACTAGAGTGCCTGTTGCTGGCAAATACCTCAACATAGGACGTTTCATTGCTAACATAGACGGTATTATTACTGAAATTCCAGGTGATGTTGCCAACGTCATGCGGGCAAGGGTAACCAATGTTGTCACCAATTTTTTGTCGGTTTCACCTAATCTAAATCAAAACGTTTACAGATCGTATTATTTCAAAACTAAGTAATTCCTGAAAGATCGTCCTAACCTTTACATTATTCAGGCTAACAAAGGTGTTTGCCCTGTAGCAATAGATAAAACTGGTTATATGGAAAAGGCTATGCTACTACTACAAGACTCGTCGACATATAAACTGTTGGACAGTGATCCAACTGAAACAATTCAGAGAAAAATGCACTTCTCAAGAAAATTGCATCCACCAAACAATTGTCTGAAGAACAACTGGCAATCTATAACTCAAACTTTCCAAAACTGTATTGCTTACCGAAAATACATAAACCTAATATTCCACTCCGTCCTATTGTTAGTTCCATCAATTCAACGACTTACAATCTTTCAAAATTTCTTTTACGAATTTTAACGGACTCACTAATTACAATGTTAAAGATAGTTTCTCTTTTGTCAACAAAAATGATGGTTTTGCACTTCGAAACAATCACATTTTACTATCTTTAGATATCGTTTCGTTATTCACTAACATCCCCTTGCAACTGTTGTTAGACATTCTTCAACAAAACTGGAATATTGTCAAAACTCACACAACATTATTGTTGCACTCATTTTTACAGTTGACATTCTTCATATTCAACAACAGTTGTTTTGACAAAAAATTTTATTTACAAATCTTTGGAACACCTATGGGGTGAACCCATTAGTCCGATTTTAGCTCTGATTGTTATAGATTATCTTTTGAATAGTGTGATACCACAATTGCCTTTTTCGCTTACCCTTCTTATTTAAGCATGTTGATGACATCATTTGTGCCATTCCGCATGACCAAGTTGATACTATACTTCAATTTTTCAACTCATTTAATCAACATCTTCAATCTACCGTTCAAATTGAACAACACAATTTCTTCAGCACGTCAGCGAAATAGTCGACGATGCCATCTACAGATTTCTCCCGCGCTTTTAACACTATAGACTACAAAATATTATTAAGTAAATTATCTTTTGGTTTTTCTCCATATCCAGTCACTTTTATGTCGTCATACCTGGAAAACAGAAGAAGCTTTGTCTTTATAATGGTTTCAGATCATACGAATTTATTTCTATGTACATCTGGGATACCCCAAGGCTCTAATTTGGGACCCCACTTTTTCATACTCTTCGCAAATGATTTGTTCTCGTCTTTAACATGTCCCTGTCTAGCCTACGCAGACGACCTCAAACTGTTCTCGTGTATATCCAGCGTTCAAGACATTAACACCCTACAAAAAAATATCGACACAATTGTCTCCTGGAGTAAGGAAACTAGGCTACTACTGAATGTTAAGTGTTTCACGGTGTCATACACCTGGAGAATTGCGCTTTCAGTGTGTATGATGGATAGACATTCTCTTGAAAGAACCTACACAATTAAAGATCTTGGCGTAACATTGGACTCATTATCCTTTAACCAACACCTAAAAGATCTCTATTTAGCAGCATCGCGAACGTTAGGCATTCTTGTTCGTACATCTACAAATTTTCAAGACATGGCCGTTATGTCTTTGTCGTGGCCAAATTGGACTACGCGTCTATAGTATGGCAAAATAATATACTTGAACGCCCACAAAAACGATTCTTGAAATTTCTTAAATTAAATCTACCGGTGTCTCTCCTAAAGCTCACACACTTTACGAGATTCTGTTGACTGACAATCATTTCCAATCTTTATACCAAAGAAGGGTGTTTCACGGTGCAAGATTTCTGTTTATGCTTTTAAACAATGAAATAGATTGTCCTGATCTTCTATGCAGAGTGAATTTCTATGTACCTCGTCTGGCATCATAAAATGCAGCATCATTCCACTGGCCGACGCCGAGAACTAATCTGCTGCTACACGCACCTCTACACTATATGACTAGAAATGCTGACACCATTTACAATGACGTTTTTGTTGGGACTAAATATGCTACTTGATTTTCCTTAATTTTTCTATCTGTAATATTTTGTTTAATTTACCTACATTTTCGTATGTACATATGTATATAAGTTACTTTCGTCCTTTTATTGGAATTTTTCTGTTGGGAATAAATGTATTATTATTATTATTATTATTATTATTATTATTATTATTATTATTATTATTATTATTATTCAAAACTTCAATACAATCATGCAATGAAAGCAATGAAAAATCGTATAACACATATACATATCTCGCCAAAATTTTCTGCAAAACAATTTTAAAAAATATTTCATCTATTTGCCAACAACGGATACCCCAAGCCACTTTTGAATAAGTTAATATATAATTCCAATTTTTATGATGGTCCCTTTTATGTAATGTCATATTTAAATACAAAAAATTACCATTCAAAGAAAATTTAACAAACAGGATAGTTAACATTTTTAAACCTTTTAATCAAATTTGCATAGCCAAATATATTTTTGCAAAAACTCCTATAGACTATAGTAATTATGTAATCTATAAGGTACCTTGTTTGGGATGTCAAAGCTGTTACATAAGTCAAACGTCTCAATGGCTCAAAAATCGTATAAGATCGGAGTGATTGTAGGTTGGGCAAGAGCTCGTGTGCTTTGGCCAATCACACAGATAAAAACGATTACCATTTTGACTTTTGTAATCTTCAAATTTTAGATGTTTAAAGCAATTACAAAAACAGACTTTTCCTTGAAATGTACCATATTCAAAAAAAGAGCACAATAAATTTTAAATCAGACACAAACGAGTTAAGTAATATACGAGGGTAAGTCAAATATTATCTACACTTTCGCCATAACAAGCTTTGAAGGTTATCGTACTGGCGGCCGCTTGCGCATGCGTTGAGTTGGCGCCTCTGTGGTCATGTGTGCGGAATTTAATCACGATCGCGTCATTTATCTGCTAGCTACAACAGCATACGCATGTCAGCTCCGCGATTTTTGGGGTCAGAGGGTGTGAAAGGTGCTGAAATTCGCCGGAGACTTTTGTCACAATACGGGGACAGCGCTTTGCATCTTCTTTAAACACCAGTCACGGTTCTGCCTATCAAATTATTTACGATGAACTCAAATTTCGTAAAGTGTGTGCGCGATGGGTACCACGAATGCTTACCGCAGAAAACAAAACCAAACGTTTGGACATCTGCCAACGCTTACTGGATCGCTTCAACGCGGAAGGCGACGCATTTTTAAGCAGAATAGTGGCCGTTGATGAAACGTGGGTTCATCACTACGAGCCCGAATCGAAACGCCAGAGTATGGAATGGAAACACCCAGGATCCCCTAGCACGAAAAAATGCAAAACCTCGCCATCGGCTGAGAAGGTGATGCTAACCATGTTTTGGGACGAAAAAGGCCCTATACTGGACGACTACTTGGACAGGGGGCTACCATAAATAGTGCGAGGTACAGTGATTTGTTGGCGAATAAGCTGAGACCAGCAATTCGAAACAAACGCCGTGGTCTACTCTCAAAGAAAGTTTTGTTTTTGCAAGACAACGCCCGTCCGCACACGGCCCATAACACCATAGAAACTATCAACAGGTTGGGCTTTGAGACCCTGGGACACCCTTCCCTACAGCCCTGATCCCGTTCCCTCAGACTTTCATCTCTTTGGACCACTCATGGAAGCTTTGAGAGGTCGTCGATTTGCCTCAGACACAGACGTTCGGGATGCGGTGCAAAAGTGGCTTCACGACCAACCGAAAACCTTCTACCAGGAAGGCATACGGAAGCTTGTGGTTCGCTGGACCAAGTGCATTGCTAAAGATGGAGACTATATCGAAAAATAATATATCTGTTGTACACCTATCTTTGCTTAATACAGTTGTAGAACTAAAAGTGTAAGTAACTTTTGCAATACTTTACAACATAATAATGAGTAGTTTATACTTTTGGAAAAGCCTGCATATTTATTTTCTGATCAGCTGTATGTTTTTCAGTTGTTTTTTCAACAAGTTGCTAAGGGATCTGCTCACATCTGGAACTGTAACTTTGTTCAAAAGTAGATTAAAAGATCTTTTACTACAAAACAGTCCCTACAACTTATCGCAATTTGAGGTGTGCCTGTAACTCAGGGTATAATTGTTATAATGTTTGTTATTGTATATGTATACATGCTTATTACTAATAATTAAATATTATATATTTTATTGACTTACCCTATCTATGTAACGCAGCTCATATGGTCAATAAAGGTATTATTTATTTATTTACTTAAAACGAGATTCTCATAATGACACTCGAAAGTGGATCAGCCTGTATAAAAACAGTTGAACAATTATTTGATATCGTTCGTCCAAAAGCTCACACCAAATTTAATTATTACCATCATGCGAAGAAATAATTTGGAAAAAAATGATGTCGAAAAACAAGTTTGCTTTTTCAACCAATTTGAAGACCCTCACAGGTGTACAATGTCTTCCTCATTTAATTTAAAACTTGTTGTATGTAACTAAATTGACTAGTTCTACCTTAACGACTCATTTGTTCGATTCAATCGTATACACGACTTGTCATGCTAGATGGATTGAACAGTATCCAATCGCTTATTAATCTACAACTCATTAGATCGTGTAGAACATTTTTCAAGCGCCTTCCACAATGTCAGCTTAATTAAATACGTATTTCGGCCCTCCCAGTTCTCGCGACCTCTCCACTTGTTTATGCGGCATAACGCAATCAAATCGCCATGATTTATATTCTTTTATATCGTCGGCTCATTCCACAAGCCCATCGCAGCCTCTCGTTATTAAAGGATTCTTAATAAATGAGCTCAATTATAAGGTAATTTTTTAGCATGCGGTCACGCAACGGCACAGCCCCCGGGTTCATTTGTTATGCAAAGAACATGATAAAATTGATTAATAGCGCGGCGCTCTTGTACGTCTCGGAGAAAGCGGCAAAAAAAAAATTAAGTCGTTCGCGAAAAAATACCAGGCTATAAGCTGTGAAGTCTCTCTCTCCCGAGGAGCAGGTAATGCTCGGTTTACCTTTTAGACCTGTCAGATGCCGTTTTATTGATAAGGCGATGTGTACGCGTGTATCTGAGCTCCCCGTTCAAGCTCGTGTGCAAAATGCGTTACGATAATTATGAGAACATGGACTTTCTGGTCAAAATATTATCTCCTGTCAAAATAACGTTGGTCTGACATTGTTCTTTTTCGGTATGCAGGACGGTAGAAAGGAGATGATGGATTAGGTCCCTTTGTTATTCAGGATTTAGCTTATTGATCGCCTTTTTTACACGGTGAAGGTTATATTCTACCTGCACAACGAACAAAGAAGTTGTATCTATCGTAACCAATTAAACAAAGATATAAAATGTTTCGTGAGATTTTTCATTTTCGTTTGTATATATGGTAAAAATTACCGAGCTACGAGGTAGGCGCCATAAATTCTCGGCCTAATATAGAAAAAATAAAACAATTTTTGAATACTAGTAGGGGAGAGAGGGACACAGAGGTCCAGCAATGTCAGTTATAGAAAAAGTACTAAACTATGCCTACACACTAAGTTGGTAACATTGGGGAACCGCCATTATTAGTTTATGTCGAACAGCTGTCCGGTCGAGTCGTTTTGACGCTTTGCTTTACGGGATCATTTGTTTCTTAAGGAAATCTTGGAAGAAAATTGTTTAAATTTGTTAGTAATGCGTAGTGTAGTTGTAATAATATTCGGAATTTGAAATCAGTATTCAATCACTTGCTTAATAGAGAAGTATTTCGTGTATTTACATGTATTATTGTAAAGTTGCCGTTAAGAAATTCACCCATGTACTTATTAGTAACGCTGGCCACGAGCGGTACCGCGCATCGGCGTAGAATCAGTTCGGACCGAGAGGAACGGTAGTATTACTTCGTCTGCGGAGCAGTACGGACATTTTCGCTGCCGGTCGTTTGCGCAATTGTTTATCTGTCCTAGAAAAATTATGATTTCGTCAGCAAAACGACCGCGGTCGGACAAACTTCGAAAATTTATTGCAGAAATTCCAGACTTAATATATGAAGGTGCTAAAATTAAATGTGTAATCTGTAAAATCCCGTTAATGTGTTGGTCCAGACAACATTGTCTACGACACGTAAATAGTGAAAAGCATGTCTCAAAAAGAAATTGCGCACGAGACTTTGAAAAATTTATATTTAATTTACGCGTTACGTTTATCGCATGTAATATACCGTTTAATTTACTAGACAAGGAACCATTTATCTGCTTTTAGAATAACTATTCGGAGTGCAAATTACCAAGTCGAACATCGTTACGAAGAATTGTGCCATCTGCGCGCGAACATATTGAACAAAACATAAAATCGGCGTTGAAAGATCAAAAATTGTGGTTATGTGTCGACGAAACAACAGATCGGAAGAAACATTCTGTTCTTAACGTAATGGCACGCAAATTGGAACCTCATCAATCGGCACCTTCACTTCTATTAGTCTCCAAACGAATACAACAGTGTACTGCCGAAGTAATTTCAAAGTTAGTGTTAAATACATTGGACAAGTTTGAACTTTCAACAAACCAACTCTTGATGTTAGTGAGTGATGGTGCTGCAAACATGCTTTCTGTAGGCCGGTCTCTTAAAAAGCATTCTGCTAATTTGTTACACATTACGTGTAAAATTCATGCTCTCAATCTTGTGGCGGATAGTATCAGAAAATGTTATCCTGAGGTAGACGCTTTAATAGCGCATACCAAAGCAGTATTTGTCAAATTAGGGCAATTCATTTAAGAAAATTAAATGTACATTATTTCTGGTGAAACCGGAAGTTAAATAGATGTGCCGATATTTTCTAATAGTTTGCCCAATCGAACAAAATAAGTCTGCAAATTTAAAAATTTAGAATCTGCTTAATTTCTGATATACGGTTAACGTAAGCTTTTTTTCAATATAATCAATAGAGTTTGTTAAAAAGGTGGTAAGGGCAATGGCGCACCGCATAAAAGTAGGTACGTAATATACAATATTAGTGAAAAATAATATCGTTACCTTTTCCTGTCGTTTTTTATGTCCACTGGGGCAATTGGCAACCGCCCTGATAAGCTGCGTAGAATTGCAACATCAGCAACGCTTCCATTGTCGATTCATTCAGGCGTCGACGATTAGGTTACTGGGCACTCTTGGTTTTCAGTTATAGACCGAACCTTTTGTAAATCAGGATTTTTCGTTAAAATTGCACCAAATTTTTGAGCTACATCGACTCCTATAGTGTTCGTCAAGTTTTCTAGAGCGGCTTGTAAATTGTTTATGCAATTTAATGCGTCTCGTGCAGATAAGTGACTGTTTTCTAATTGCTCAGTGGCTTGTGCAACTTCAGAATAGTTCATGGAAATTTCATCTATCTGTTGAATGTCCGAATTGGGAAAAAATTGCTGACTATCTCGAATTGCTGCGGAATCATTTGAATCAAGTTTCAAGATGATATTTTTCAATTGTGAAAAATATTTCTGATAGTAAGATACTGCCTGGAGCCATGTTCCCCATCACGTTATTACAGGCTGAGGTGGTGGTGTTAATTTCGGACACAATTGTTTGAATACACGGATGTGTTTGGGAGATTTGATGAACACTTTTTTGGTAGGTGCTATTAACTTATCCACCATCGGATACTTCTTTCGAATGGTTTCTGCTACGAGGTGACATGCGTGTATGAGGCATGTTATGTGAAGTAGAGTCAGAAAGTATATTTTCAGCATCCTACCGTCTCTCAGCATTGATGCGGCTCCGTCAGTAATGAACATTGTGGCTTGGGTTCCTATGACACAAAATTCTCTCAAGGAAACTTTTATTATCTTGACAATGGTTTCTGCATTAGTTTCCTGAATCCTTTTACTGGATAACAACAATGAAGCTGGTGGACCATCACGTTTTAAAGAACGCGCTACAACATGGATAACGTCAAAGCGCGTAGGCCTTGTGTATATCGTTGGTAACGATCAGAGCCATTGTTTCATCTCCTGTGACAATGGACTCCAAAATCGGTTTCGAGTCAAAACGAGCCCGCACATTTGAGCCGACGTTCACGTTGGAGAGCAGAAAAAAGATACCCATTCAAATATTTGTCACGTTGCCTGGCTGGCTACTAAAAACAAATACTCCTTGCACATGTGCAACTATGACCCAACGGAGTTTGAATACGCTGGAACCAGTACAAACCTATCAGGCCGAGAATTTATGGTACCTATTTCGTATCTAATGCAGATTATATTGAAAAATAATCTGTACTTGGTTTTATTCCTGGAAATAAAAAAGAAGTTAAATGAAGGTCTCGTTTAATTTGATTCACCCCCTAACATCATATACATTTTTGATTTCAAACTCTGTATGTTAATTGTTCGGCGAATTCGCTGCTAATTATCACCTACCGAGGAACCCCGGGTATATTCTCAGAATATCTGCGCAGAATTTCTTTCTTAAGTACATGTTCAAATACTTAATAAGACGTTGCTGACTTCCTCCATATTATTTAGCTGTCGCGCTAGTAACAGCGCAGCCCATCCTTGCTTTATATACTCTGTAAACTTCCAACATCAGGCATATTTACCATTATATGTAAGCTGCTGCATTTATGTAAACATTGCAGAATGTGCAGTGTTTTCCTTATATTACACGCTAACTATTTAGTCTGTTATTACTGCTTTCACGTTTCGTTGTTTTCACCCTTTTTGTTTTTGTCAATGTGCAAATCCAACCGTCCGGGATGGCAGAAAAAAAGGAACAACCTTCCACTCGCCCGAAAGGAAAGGACTATCGGAATTTGCATACGAAAGTAATTTTATTTCCAAATTTATTTTATTTTTGGTCCCTTTTAACTCGAAATATATCCGCAGGTATAGGACGGCGTGTCTAATACTCTCGTTTTAGATACTTTAGACGCCGTGTTGATTAATCCAGATGGCGCTTTTTGTTCGCCTATCAGCCTATCCGTCTCATCCCTTTTTTCCTCTACCGTTCTGCGTCTCTCTCGCACGGAAAACCTCAATTCCGTCATCCGCACGACACCTAAACGTAATCATGTAAATTAGATATGCAAATCTTGCTCTTTGGCTCGACGATGTAGCTCGCCTCGTTTTTGAATTTAAGATGTTTAACTTACAATTTGTCGCAAACTTCACGACGAATTGAGTTATGCTCGGCGACAATGTCGACGTCTCCGTCGACGACGACGTCGGATTCTTTCGTTTGCGCAAACAGAATCGTCCTAATCAGGTTGGAGTGCTTTGCGGCGTTATATGCGCCAAACACCAAATTACACGTGAAGATAGCGACGGAGGCATCTTATTCTAAAATGAACGAAGCGGATCTAATAAGTCGAATGAGCTTGTATCTGCTGCTTCAGGTTGTTTCTGCGCTATTACGAATTATTATCCTTTCAGTTGGTCGGCCATTTTGATCACAAAAAAACGGGGAAGCACATATGTAGAGAAAGCGAAGTAATACTTCTTTTAGCGCCTTATAAATCAAAGCAAAAACACCAAAAAAGCACCATAAAACGTAAAGCTATCTAAAACAAATCTCTCGTGTATCTCTCCATGTATGATTTGTGAGTGTGATTTATCTCGTTAGCTATATAGTCACATGGTATGTACATTTATAATGAAAAGTATCGTATGAAAAATGAATTATATACGAGAGATGATCGTAAAATAAGGTTCCCAAAGCCCTACAGCAGCAATGAGACGTGTTAAGCGAAATCCGACAACATTGACGCGTGCAGCAGCTCTCCCACTCTATATGCGTACCACTCCCGTCTCGCTACGCCGCTCGGTGTTGGCTAAGCAGCCGTCCAAGATGGAACTCCCGATCGCCGCTACCGCCAGGTGCGGAATTCGCGCTATGATACGTTTTTTAAACGCGAAAGGGGTTTCACTTATGGACATTCATCGTCAATTAACCGAAGTTTATGGAGAAAAGTGTATAGCTGTTCAACACGTCCGCAAATGGTGTAGGGAATTCACTGAAGGTCGGACGGAAATTTACGATGAAGAGCGGAAAACCATCAGTTTCAGAGGAAGTCGTTGAAAAGGTCGAGAGCATACTGCTTGAAGATCGGAGGGTCACCATTCGTCAACTCGCTCTTCGGATTCCTGAGATTTCCAACATCACGATTGAAAAGATTCTTGAAAGGACTGGCGGCAGAATTTTACGACATGGGGATACAGATGTTGGAGCACCGTCTGCAAAAATGCTTGGAGAGAATTGGCGATTATGTCGAAAAATAGTTTTTACCTTTAAAACGATGTGTAACGTTAAGGAAATAAAGAATGCTGTCTATTTTTTAAAAATATGGGAACCTTATTTTACGATCATCCCTCGTAAATATCGGCCTCAAAACGTCTTAGGACGTTGTCCGACGCCTAATTTCCATTCTCTTTGATCTTCCTATTGCCCTTCTCTCAGATCTCTTGCACTTATTGCTCTATCTATTTATTCCCTCTGGGTCTTTCAGGGTGTACCTCGTTTCTTGCGGTTCGACGGTCTCCATTCCATAATTTTCCTTGATAATCTTGAGTTTCTGCTCCGTGTGTGGAAAACTGCTAATAGCCAGCGTCTAGTTCTGGGATTGGAGCTATAATTCGCACATTTCTTGTCAAGAATGTCAACCCCCGATTTCGTATGGTTGTAGTAGGCAATCATCTCAGGTTTTCCTGAAACTGTATCATTATCTTTGGTATGATGCATGGCCAAAATCATCAGAACAGCTGTTACGGTTTGGCACATAGGAAATCAATATGCGGTTGTTGTGAAATCCATAAAGTGTTGAGCCGACAGTTCTTTGTCTGCTTGTCAGAAATTCCGGTGGAATCTCCCGTTTGTTCTTTTTCATAGTCTCCATGTAAGCTAGAAGACGTTTTTTTAGTTCATCCACCAACTCTAATGACGAAAAATTATTATCAGCGGTAACATTCCTATTATACCCTACAATCGGTTCACAAAGTTTAATTACGGATTGTGAAGGTTTAGACAGTTTTCTCTCTTCTTCGATTAGGCCCACTCCATCACATTTGTTGCCACAGTAAATGTAACCGTTATAAAGGTATGAGTTTCTAGCATCGGTCATGCACATCACTTTGATGCCTTACTTTGGCGATTTACTAGGCATATAAATCCTGAACCGACAATGTCCCCTGAATGGGATCAACATCTCATCAACTGTAACACATTCTCCAAGTACAAGCAATTTTTGAAAATTTGAGATGAATTTTTCAAAAATAGCAGAGATCGGAGCTGTAGGATCAACGCTTTTACGCTGATCTCGATCCGTACTATTATCAAATCTAAAGCAGGTCAATAATATCTCAAACCTTTTCATAGACATCGTTATTCTAAAAATTGGGCGACCCAAAGTGTCTCGGGAGAATAATATTCTCGTGAGCTGATTTCATAATTGACGACAGCATGAATAACCCGACAAGCGCTTTGATTTCAGTAATGTTTGCATGTCTGTGATTTGATCTGTTGGTAGTTGCTCGGAATTTCTCCGTAACTTTATCAATTTTGTTGTTAGTTCATAGGAGAATCTCATTTATCACTTCGTTGCCCATTAGCAAATTCTATATTTCTGTTTTAGTAGGGTTATATCCTAATTACCTTGTGTACGTAGTTAGTCCAGGAAGCCCTCTTATGATGCTATGCTTTAGCGCTCTTACAGTTCTGGGTGGCTCAGCTAATTGCCAACAAAAAAAATTTTTTCGCGATAAGGAGATATATTATTGTCATTGGCGACTAATTCTGGCTCATTATCATGTTCTCTGCCCAACAATAATTCGCTGTTACTGCAAGCTGCTCTGTAAATTGATTCATCCACATCCGAATTTGAATCACTAGTTTCATTGTCGTCCTGTATGTAATCAGAATCTGGTTCGAAATTGGGATCTTCATCAGAGTCGTCTATTTCTTGGTCGGGCTCGTCTATATAAGAATCTTCTTGATTTTACTGATCAAATAACTGATCGACATCTTCTCCCATAGCAAGCAACATCTGTTGAATTTTATTTTCAAAAGCGAGGTCGGCAATGTTGACACTTTTGATCTGGCCAGGGCCAGGTTGATCCATTCTACGAGGGATGATCGTAAAATAAGGTTCCCATATTTTTTTAAAATAGACAGCATTCTTTATTTCCTTAACATTACACATCGTTTCCAAGGCAAAAACTTAAGCTATTTTTCGGCACAATCGCCATTTCTATCCAATCATTTTCGCAGACGGTGCTCCAACTTCTGTATCCCCATGTCGTAAAATTCTGCCGCCAGTCAAAATCTTTTCAATTGCGGTGTTGGAAATCTCAGGAATCCGAAGAGCGAGTTGACGAATGGTGACCCTCCGATCTTCAAGCAGTATGCTCTCGACCTTTTCAACGATTTCCTCTGAAACTGATGGTCTTCCGCTCCGCTCTTCATCGTGAATTTCCGTCCGACCTCCAGTGAATTCCCTATACACCATTTGCGGACGTGTTGAACCGCTATACACTTTTCCCCATAAACTTCGGTTAATTGTCGATGAATGAACCTCTTTCGCGTTTAAAAAACGTATCACAGCGCGAATTTCGTACGCGGCGGTAGCGGCGATCGGGAGTTCCACCTCGGACGGCTGCTTAGCCAACACTGAGCGGCGTAGCGAGACGGGGGTGGTACGTATATAGAGTGGGAGAGCTGCTGCACACGCCAATGTCGTCGGATTTCGCCTAACGCATTTTATTGCTGCTGTAGGGCTTTGGGAACCTTATTTTACGATCATCCCTCGTACATAATATCTTTATACATTAGATACGTGTAAATATGATACCTTCTATTTTATATACGTAACACGAAACAACTGTCGTCATATCGTGAACAACTAACACGAATCAACTTGTTACTGACCCGAATACCAAGCGCACGCGGTTCTTGTATGCTCTGTGCCCCCACTATTGACAAATGTATTTCTTTCAAGGTTTGACAGGCCAATGTTTCGGATTAAGGGTTAAAAAGCTAACTATGTGAAAAGTGTTGAAATAACAATTCAATTTTTTGCCCGGTGCTGGTTAGAATACAAAATCAATTATATCTATTAAAACTTTGTTAATAATCTTCATTTAATCATCCTGTATATTTATTTTTTTTAAGTCTGGCGACCTTATAATTATATCCGTTATATACGATGTCGACATTACGAATAATGGATTATTGCAATATGCGCCACAAGATCGCGTATATTATACCAATCTTCTATTTCTTTTTCCTCTCTCTCACTCGTAACAATTTATGCTTCGAAGCAAAGCGTACACGCGCACTAAAAATTCTATCTCACGTCCATAAATCCTGGAGGAAAATTTTCATTAACGATACTACCCATCCGCATCGCAAGAAGGGTCGCAGGCAGGAACCAGTTACAAATTACCGTGTAATGTAAACAGCAGGTGATGCCTGCCGACTGCGATGCGTCGCGTCGCGCGGCCGTATTTTCAACAAGTCGTTACATAAACCCTCTAGATAATAATTAAATTTTAATACTGTCCTAATACATGTTTCATGTTGCAGTTCCCCCAGACAAACCCGTAATTTATGACGGAAAACGAAGAGATAGGACTATATTATCCGAACCTTATAACGAAGGCAGTGACGTCAACTTAATTTGTGAAGTTAGCGGAGGTAAGAAAGTTTTAATAAGGTGCTGCACCCGCCCATCCAGTCGTTATCCTATCATGACAAAAAAAAACAACTTCCCGCTTCTGTAATTGGTCCGCGAATGTGATTTTTTTTATGATATAGGCATGTACGTGAATAACTCTCCATTAGAAAATGTTTATTATCGTTTAAATAATAGTTTTAATCGAGTAAAGATTTGGTTTAAAGAAAAAGGCGTAATAATATTACAGTGCGACCTCGAGAATCCGAACTAATTAAAACCGCGGTGATCCGGATTAGTAAATAATTCGGATTACTGCAACAGGACAGTTTTTTATTAAAAAGTGAAACATTTAACATAAAACAACGTCTCTCAAGTTCATGGTTTTTAAGAACTTAACAACGTTCTCTTCGTTATTAGATAAAAACTGGGCTAAAAGACTTTTCCGATAAAATAATTTAGTCTGTCTGATAGCATTTTGATCTAGAGGTTGAAAAAGTGCTGTACAATTAGGCGGAAGAAATAGTTTTGTAAATTATCCATCCTCACTAGTCAGCTCTTCTATAGTTCCATGGCTCGAGGAGTTATCGACGATTAACAGGGCTCTTTCAGTCAAATTGAGACTTCTTAAATGACTTCTAACTTGAATAAATAAACAAAGAAACCAATCTAAAAAAATTGCCATAGTCATCCAGGCATTGGTAGATGATTTGTATTCAACAGGTACGTTCACATTTTTTAAATGCCATTGATTTATTGCGGTTGACACGGAAATCATAACAAAAACAAACTATATAAAAGCAGTATAAACATTAGAAAAGAGGACAATAGCATCCTAATATCATATTTAACATTGTATCGCACAGCTTTAATGTAAACTCTTCTCCTATAGAAGGAAACAAAATATAATTTGTCATTAAATTTGTTAACTCAAACAATATTTAGGTTTGAGTTAACAAATTTAATGACAAATAATATATAGATACGTTTTTTAGTATTAAAGCCTGCCCGTAAGATACATAAAGAAGCGATGCAACATATTCCTAATATAAAATACTACATTTTGTGATCTGTGTTTAACAATTATTATCTTAACTATTTGTAATAACAATTATGTCATATTTAACTTCATCTCGGATGTCGAAAAGTACTTATATAAACAAATCTCTTCGTGCATCTGTCAGGATGGCCGAGTGGTCTAAGGCGCCAGACTCAAGGTAATCCTTGCCCGCATCGCACGGGTATAACGAGCGTTCTGGTCCTCTCTGAGGGCGTGGGTTCGAATCCCACTTCTGACAGTTTTTTTTTTCTAATTTTTTTTTTAAATGTGCATTTATTAAATAAAAGCAATTTTTTTTTAAACAATAGTTTAAAAAATATATTTCCTCCTAATATGTTATTCTAATCTTAATTAGATACGTTCGCTTCGATTACAAATGTAATAATTATACAGTATTTAAATTGTATGTAAATTTCGTTTGAAGAGATTACTCTTATAACAGTTTCATTAATGTGTATTTCAATTTTTCATTCATAAATTAACATACGGAAATAACGTAAAGATTTATGGGTTTGTTTAAAATGGAAATATAGATCTATACTACCTTTTTGCCGCATATAACTTATTCACATTGAACATGCTGTAGTAATAAGTCGTTTTTATTATTTTACGTAATAAAAAATTATTACAACTACATTTCCACGGTTACTTTTTTGTGTTTAACGGTTGGTGACCTTGTGCCGTAAAGGTGGCATTTTTTATAGTGAAGTTGCATAATAACATGATTGTGAACAGTGTTGCCGTTTTTAATACAATTGTATACTATATGTAGTACAATCGCATTTATTTTAGTACCGCCATACCACTTTCACGAATCTACTACAGTACCGTGCAATCGAATTAGGGCCACTATATAAATTTGAGTTTTAGCTTGATAAATAATACAAAGTATCAACGTTTGATAAAAACAATTTTTATTTATTTATATATACATTTATATTAACACGTACATTAATATTTCGTCGAACCACCCCTTGCTTTTATGACAGCAGCAATTCTTTTTGGCATGCTTGCTATACACGCTGCTGCAACTTCTTTAAGGTGAGCATTATTTTGCCAGCTATTTATTGTGTTTGCTTTCAAAACGTCAACTGTTGTATTGGGAGATGCATAAACTGTACGTTTTAAAGAATTCCAAACATTTTCGATTGGATTCAGGTCGGGGGAATTGCCTGGCCATGGCAATATCTTTAGTTTTCTTGCTGAAAACATATTTAGAATTGTTTTTGCCCTGTGGCACGGTGCACCATCTTGCATAAATGTGTAAGAGTAATTTTCAGGGTCTAAAGATGTCATATACGGGATTAAGATTGATTCCATAACTTCTTTATATTGAATTTGATTCATGGTACCCGTTACGAAATAGAGCGGTCCAAGCCCTTCCCCTGATATACAGAACCAAATCATGAGTGCCGGTGGATGTTTCACTGTTTTTACCACTGCGCTTTCATCATACCGTTCCGATGGTCTTCTTCTAACGAAACGAACAACTTTAGTTACAGCCTCTAGCTGTGACTCGTCATTAAAAACAACCTTTAGAAACAGAAATTTTCATTACATTTTCGAATTTATTAAAAATGTTCCAAATTTTGAAAATATATGTAAAATATTGATACATACCTTTTTCCAATCTTCAACAGTAAAATGCCGATGCTGTTACGTCCACTGCGATCTTGCCCTTTTCATCCTTAAAGTAAGTTTCGGCTTTTTTACAGGGCGTCTACTTCTGATATTGGCTTCATATAAGCGCGTTTTTAATGTTCGATCTGATATTTTTATATTATCAGCCTGTAATATACGCTGAAGTTCTTTAATGCACAATTGCCTGTTTTCTAATGCCCTTTTTATGATAATTCTGTCTTCCCGTGGCGAAGTTTTGCGAATACCGCCACAATGAGAACGACCACTGGAAGTCGCGGGTAAATTTTCTTTCTTTGACATCGCTACCCTGTCGACTGTTTGACAAGAAACTCGTTCTCTTCTGGCTATTTCCCGATGCGAATACAGCCCCGTCTCTAATAACACTTGAATCCCTTTTTTTTTCTCATTTGAAATGTCTTTACGTTTGCCCATTTCACAAAATTTATCAATAAAAAAAGAAAACTATACGTCACAAAATTTCAATGTAATTACACTAAAACAACATGTAAAACGAATATTATAGCACGAAAATATAATACTTGCACTTTACACCATCAAAACTACACGTACACTAATTTGAAGCAGGTAAAGCCAGTCACCGATTATCGACCCTAAACGTACCTTGGATAGAAAGGAATGTTTGGTGGGGGTTATAATAACGAGAATTGTATACCTACTTAAGAGGATTATCTCAAATACAATTAAAAACATTTTATTGCGGAAAATATTAAGAAATGTTGGTTATTGTAACATTAATAGCAAATATTTGTATAAAATCAAAGTGGCCCTAATTCGATTGCACGGTACTGTAGATGCTATCGCAATTTCTGAATTTGAAATATGTTAAAAAGGAAAAAGCATGCTTGATTGCGATTACTATTAATATTTGAATATTGCAGATTTGAATTTCGCGCGTAAATTTTCGATTCAATTACAGAGCAAAACGAGTCAAGTGAGAAAATAATTAATTTGTGATTTGATAATATCAAAGAGTGACAAAAATTAAAATACAGTTGGAGGCATTGAGTATCTGTATGTTTATAGTTGGGGAAGTGGACAACATTGGTAATTCAAAAATTAATGTCGTATTTAGAACTATTTCTTATGTGAACTTCTAAATATATTCAAATTGATACTTTATACGTTCCTGTTTCGATTAAATATTTTCATTCTCAGTTTAAACACTAAAATATGGCACCAAAGTTGGTGGTTGAAAAGTAGGAATCTTTCGTATAACTGTTGGTAGCCGTGTCCTTTTATTTTGTGAAAACTAGAAACTATATATGCATATGTAGTTAAATAAAACGATACAAATGTGGCAACATGTATCTTTTTGCTCTGAATTCTATTCTGTTTTATTTCTCATTATTGATATTCATATTTATAAATAAGAACATATATTTTTCCAATATTGGCAAGTAATCGTATATATTAATAGTTTAAATCGATATAATAAAATAAATTATTTTGGGAGCTTCATCTTTTCAAATTTCCCACGTAAATATTAGTCAGTACGCTCTGAGCAATTTTATACTCTCATTTAGTACAATTTTTAAACAACTGGGGGCAACAGTGATTGCGAACATGATACACTTGCTTTTGCTGTCAAGAATGTGGAAATATCATACCCAAACGACATATTTCTGTTTCTGCAGGTCGACCGAAACCCCGGGTGATATGGTACTTGGAAAATCACGTAATCGACGATTCCTTCGAGCCCAGATCCGACGGTATGGTGGTGAATCACCTAACCTTTCCGAACGTTGGACGTCAGCATTTGAACGAAAGACTGATTTGCCAGGCCAGTAACACAAACCTAATACAACCATCGAGTAAATTAGTCGTACTTAACATCAACCGTAAGTATATTTGTTAGTTTCTTTTTTTGATCCCGGTATATAAACAACATGCTAAGAGGTTATAATTTCTATTAAATTTGAATTTTTCCGTCACAGTTTACATACATACATATATCAACAATACAGCTGTTTAAAGTTGTTAATAAAGTAGAACATATTCACACAAGCTATTAAAATGACACATTTAATTAATCCATTTCTTATGTATATTTTGTCTAACTCTACTGGGTGTTTCGATATTTCTGCATACTGAAAATGAGATAATATGCAATAAGAAAATGGAATAAAAAGTTGTTTTACGATTTTTCTGGTTGTTGTGACCTTACAAATTACAAGAATAAATACATAATACTAATATCCTTGTAGAAATCCAAATAATGAATAATTTTTAAAAACGAAAAAGGTGTGCTAGATCATTTTGTGTATTTCAAAGCAATCTAACTCCCATTGTATACTATGGCAGTTCATACTAGTGCTGGCAATAAACCCGATTTGTCCGGATATTCGGATATCCGGATATTCGAATATCCGGATTCTGAATGCAATACAAAATCCGAATTTTCGAATATCCGGATTTATTATCCGATTTACTCATCTTATTCGTAAATCCGGATTTTCGAATATTTTATCCGATTTATTCGTTTTATTGGAATTAACTAGAAACCGGATAAATCCGGGTCTGGATATTCGAATATCTGGATTCTGAATGCAATGCATATTTTCATTTGTCACAGTGACCTTTTAGCTTTTATAATGGTTAACTTTCAAACTTGAAACCTGAAAATTTTCCCGGTCTAATATTTAATATTCTAAGGCATAATTTTTTACGAATGTACATATATTTGCTCTTTTTATTACGCGAATTAGTACTTATAAACCATCTCAACAACTACTACTAAGTTAGATCAACAATTGAAAAGAATGTGTAATTATTTATAAATGCAGTTACATGTTGTTCGGGTAATAGTGTAAGCTGATTACTTCTTGTGTTCTCTAGTATGTAAATTTTCGAAAATTAATTGAAAACCTGCCTATCCTTAACCATCAACCGGTAGCGCTCTTTTCTTTAAATTCCATCTATTTTAACCAAATCTCCTGCGAAGGTGGCACCAAAACGAGCCCAAACCATTACCGATCCGACCGGTGTGAAAACAGCAGCCTAAGATAGCAGCCAATTTTTACGGAAACACCCGAACGTCCAGTGACGTCCATAATAACGGTAAAATTTAAGATACACCGCTACGATTTTTACTAAACACCAAATGGCGGCAAATTTACGGTTACATTAGAAAGGGGTGCATCTTCTATACCGATAGGGAGTATATTCCCTAAACAGCGTTAACTTGCCGAGGTTCCCTGAAATTTAAGAAAATCGCTAATGTAAAAATTATATCTCCGGTGTTATTCGCCGGAACATAATGCGCTTTGGCAGTTATATTTCCAGTCCTATAGGGAGTATACACCCCAAATATCGTTAACTTGCCGAGGGTCCCTGGGGGTGAAATTTAAGAAAATCGCACATGAAAAAATTATATCTTCGGTGTTATTCGTCGGAACATAATGCGCTTTGGCAGTTATATTCCCACTCCTATAGGGAGTATATTCCTGAAATATCGTTAACTTGCCGAGGTCCCTGGGGGTGAAATTTTAAAAAAATCGCTATTGCAAAAATTATATCTCCGGTGTTATTCGCCGGAACATAATGCGCTTTGGCAGTTATATTCCCAGTCCTATAGGGAGTATACACCCAAATATCGTTAACTTGCCGAGGGTCCCTGGGGGTGAAATTTAAAAAAATCGCTATTGCAAAAATTATATCTCCGGTGTTATTCGCCGGAACATAATGCGCTTTGGCAGTTATATTCCCAATCCTATAGGGAGTATACACCCCAAATATCGTTAACTTGCCGAGGGTCCCTGGGGGTGAAATTTAAGAAAATCGTACATGCAAAAATTATATCTCCGGTGTTATTCGCCGGAACATAATGTGCTTTGGCAGTTATATTCCCAGTCCTATAGGGAGTATACACCCCAAATATCGTTAACTTGCGGAGGGTCCCTGGGGGTGAAATTTATGAAAATCGCTAATTTAAAAATTATATCTCCGGTATTATTCACCGGAACATAATGCGCTTTGGCAGTTATATTCCCAGTGCTATAGGGAGTATATACCAAAAAACATCGTTAACTTGCCGAGGGTCCCGGGGGGTGAAATTTAAGAAAATCGCACATGAAAAAATTATATCTACGGTGTTATTTGCCGGAACATAATGCGCTTTGGCAGTTATATTCCCAGTCCTATAGGGAGTATACACTCCAAATATCGTTAACTTGCCGAGGGTCCCTAGGGGTGAAATTTATGAAAATCGCTTATGTAAAAATTATATCTCCGGTGTTATTCGCCGGAACATAATGCGCTTTGGCAGTTATATTCCCACTCCTATAGAGAGTATACACCCCAAATATCGTTAACTTGCCGAGGGTCCCTGGGGGTGAAATTTATGAAAATCGCTAATGTAAAAATTATATCTCCGGTGTTATTCGCCGGAACATAATGCGCGTTGGCAGTTATATTCCCACTCCTATAGGGGGTATACACCCCAAATATCGTTAACTTGCCGAGGGTCCCTGGGGGTGAAATTTATGAAAAATCGCTAATTTAAAAATTGTATCTTCGTGTTATTCGTCGGAACATAATGCGCTTTGACAGTTATATTCCCAGTGGTATAGGGAGTATATACCAAAAAACATCGTTAACTTGCCGAGGGTCCCTGGGGGTGAAATTTAAGAAAATCGCACATGAAAAAATTATATCTACGGTGTTATTTGCCGGAACATAATGCGCTTTGGCAGTTATATTCCCAATCCTATAGGGAGTATACACCCCAAATATCGTTAACTTGCCGAGGGTCCCTGGGGGTGAAATTTAAGAAAATCGTACATGCAAAAATTATATCTCCGGTGTTATTCGCCGGAACATAATGTGCTTTGGCAATTATATTCCCAGTCCTATAGGGAGTATACACCCCAAATATCGTTAACTTGCGGAGGGTCCCTGGGGGTGAAATTTATGAAAATCGCTAATTTAAAAATTATATCTCCGGTATTATTCACCGGAACATAATGCGCTTTGGCAGTTATATTCCCAGTGCTATAGGGAGTATATACCAAAAAACATCGTTAACTTGCCGAGGATCCCGGGGGGTGAAATTTAAGAAAATCGGACATGAAAAAATTATATCTACGGTGTTATTTGCCGGAACATAATGCGCTTTGGCAGTTATATTCCCAGTCCTATAGGAAGTATACACCCCAAATATCGTTAACTTGCCGAGGGTCCCTGGGGGTGAAATTTATGAAAATCGCTTATGTAAAAATTATATCTCCGGTGTTATTCGCCGGAACATAATGCGCTTTGGCAGTTATATTCCCACTCCTATAGAGAGTATACACCCCAAATATCGTTAACTTGCCGAGGGTCCCTGGGGGTGAAATTTATGAAAATCGCTAATGTAAAAATTATATCTCCGGTGTTATTCGCCGGAACATAATGCGCGTTGGCAGTTATATTCCCACTCCTATAGGGGGTATACACCCCAAATATCGTTAACTTGCCGAGGGTCCCTGGGGGTGAAATTTATGAAAATCGCTAATTTAAAAATTGTATCTTCGGTGTTATTCGTCGGAACATAATGCGCTTTGACAGTTATATTCCCAGTGGTATAGGGAGTATATACCAAAAAACATCGTTAACTTGCCGAGGGTCCCTGGGGGTGAAATTTAAGAAAATCGCACATGAAAAAATTATATCTACGGTGTTATTTGCCGGAACATAATGCGCTTTGGCAGTTATATTCCCAGTCCTATAGGAAGTATACACCCCAAATATCGTTAACTTGCCGAGGGTCCCTGGGGGTGAAATTTATGAAAATCGCTAATGTAAAAATTATATCTCCGGTGTTATTCGCCGGAACATAATGAGCCTTGGCAGTTATATTCCCACTCCTATAGGGGGTATACACCCCAAATATCGTTAACTTGCCGAGGGTCCCTGGGGGTGAAATTTATGAAAATCGCTAATTTGAAAATTATATCTCCGGTATTATTCACCGGAACATAATGCGCTTTGGCAGTTATATTCCCAGTGCTAAAGGGAGTATATACCAAAAAACATCGTTAACTTGCCGAGGGTCCCTGGGGGTGAAATTTTACGAAAATCGCACATGAAAAAATTATATCTACGGTGTTATTTGCCGGAACATAATGCGCTTTGGCAGTTATATTCCCAGTCCTATAGGGAGTATACACCCCAAATATCGTTAACTTGCCGAGGGTCCCTGGGGGTGAAATTTAAAAAAATCGCTATTGCAAAAATTATATCTCCGGTGTTATTCGCCGGAACATGATGCGCCTTGGCAGTTATATTCCCACTCCTATAGGGGGTATACACCCCAAATATCGTTAACTTGCCGAGGGTCCCTGGGGGTGAAATTTAAGAAAATCGTACATGCAAAAAGTATATCTCCGGTGTTATTCGCCGGAACATAATGTGCTTTGGCAGTTATATTCCCAGTCCTATAGGGAGTATACACCCCAAATATCGTTAACTTGCCGAGGGTCTCTGGGGGTGAAATTTATGAAAATCGCTAATGTAAAAATTATATCTCCGGTGTTATTCGCCGGAACATAGTGCGCTTTGGTAGTTATATTCCCATATAGATTAAAAATAAGCCGGGACCAAGGACAGATCCTTGAGGTACTCCGTGGTTAATAGTAAGAATATCTGAAAAACCGTTGTTGAAATTTACAAGCTGCAATCTATCACTGAGGAAAGATGTAATAAGTTTGATACTATTATTGAACAAATTATATATAGGAAGTCTACTCCCCAAATATTGTGAAGTTGCAAAGATAATATCCAGGGGGGTTATGCTATGGTAAAACTGTCGGCGCTTTGTGTTACTGTATTGTTTATTAATACTGTCTGCATAAATCACAGATATTGTTTCGGAAGGCAGCTTGTGGGTTGGATGCATCGATGAAGCATGCGATATGTAGACTTCTATTAAAACTGGAGCAAGTAGAATATTCGTCCTCTATTGGTTGTGCACAATAAAGGCACTTTGCAGCAAGATTTGAAAAATGTTTTAGGAGCAGGTGTTTGATTTCCGTCCTATAGTCGTTCATAACTTTTCTCCTCTAAAGCTTGGTTTTTAATGAATTGTTCGAAAAAATATATAGCCTACATGCCGCAATTAGAATTGTCTCTGTTTGAAAGATGGTGTTCCCTAGGAGAGTTTACCAATCCGTTGCAAATTGGCTTTCAGTTACATAGTCGTTTTAAAAGTTCTTAGAATCATTTGAAGAGGAATCCATTTCTTTACCTATATAGGCAGAGTAATTTGAATCAAAAAAGATGTATTCCTTCTTGGAAATAATTAAAATTATCAAAACGCAGTGGCAGTTATTTTCATTAAATTGCATTATTGCAAAAGTTCCAGTGATGTAAAATACATGGTAAGGGGGGTACTGATTAGCGAAGATAGTAGATAACTTTATAGAAAACGGTGGAGAATCAAATTGTGCATTCAACAAATATGAAGTTATATCAATTGCAACGCTAGAAAGCTCCTCCCCAGCATCTAAGGTTGTATCAGAATACGATTTTCCGGCCAAGTGACATTTTCGAAAAGGGCAACTACACAAGATCGATGACGTGGTTATCTACACGAATCTCTACTTTTCCGCGTATCAGGAATGTTTTTGATAATAGTTAACATCACTAACTAATCCATTTGGCAGAAGGGTAACTTATTTAAGTGATCGCCATTTTTTGCCATCGTATGAGGAATAAGTTACAACAGAGAAGACTATTGCAAGTAATAAGTAAAAGTGATTAAAGCCTGCTAATTTTGGCAACATATGGTTTTCCTAAAATTCGTTGTCTCTCTATACATTCACAATTTAGATTCCTTTAAATGTATAAAATACTAAATCACTCCATCTCTTTTTAGTTACATTGAGTAAGCCTTACAGCTGGTAATGGTGATTGGATGACATCTTTAAAGAATCGTCATTATTTAAGAAATCAAAATTTATATAATTGGGATCATAATCGGTGCATTAATCGGTGGAGTATATATATATTACTTTTTTTCTATTATTTTTCAGTTATCTTTTATTAAGTATTATATTTTATTTTTCTCTTTGTATTATGTGCACATGTATTCGTATTATTATTTCGTCCTGCAATTGGGGTATCCTGTTGGGCGAATACAGTTTATTATAAAGTTTATTATTATAATCTTTATATTTATGAGAACACTTAATCTCTATTATACCATCATCTTCAATTAATCCATCTGATGTGCAAACTAAGAATGGGTATTTTCCGTAAATTATAAGTCCACTTCTACATGCATTTTGGTTTTCATTCACATATTTTCTTCTAGCAATCTCTTCGTATTTAATACCAGTTGCTTCAGTTATAACATTGTTTCCAGTTCTTATTTCTCGAACAATCGACATTTTTGTTATTTCTTTAGACTTAAATATTTTAACAAATAAAGAAGATGCTTCTTCTAGGTCTCCTTTCCTTCTACAAGCTTCCGTGAACTAATGTATGCCTTTCTTAGTTCTTCAGTTCAGCGTTGGTAAGGGTGACCACATGGATTTCTTCCATATACTTCTGATGCTTTTCACTTGAGTCTTTCATTCGCTCAAATGGGCCCCTACATTATTTATTTTTCTATTTTTTATATATGACTCAGTGAAGTTGGTGCTTGCTTGTTTAGTTCCATTATTCGGTCTTTCTTCAGCTGTTCTCTCTTCACAATGAGATTCTGGAATTATGTCTACATTAGTTCTCCTTTTCTTTAAATTAATCTCATTGCCATCGGCAAGTTAACAATATGTAAGGAGTATACTCCCTGTAGGACTAGGAATATAACTGCCAAAGCGCATTATGTTCCGCCGAATAACACCGGAGAAATAATTTTTGCATGTGCGATTTTCTTAAATTTCACCCCCAGGGACCCTCGGCAAGTTAACGATATTTGGAGTGTATACTCCCTATAGGACTGGGAATATAACTGCCAAAGCGCATTATGTTCCGGCGAATAACACCGGAGATATAATTTTTGCAATAGCGATTTTTTTAAATTTCACCCCCAGGGACCCTCGGCAAGTTAACGATATTTGAGGAGTATACTCCCTATAGGACTGGGAATATAACTGCCAAAGCGCATTATGTTCCGGCGAATAACACCGGAGATATAATTTTTGCAATAGCGATTTTTTTAAATTTCACCCCCAGGGACCCTCGGCAAGTTAACGATATTTGAGGAGTATACTCCCTATAGGAGTGGGAATATAACTACCAAAGCGCATTATGTTCCGACGAATAACACCGAAGATATAATTTTTTCATGTGCGATTTTCTTAAATTTCACCCCCAGGGACCCTCGGCAAGTTAACGATGTTTTTTGGTATATACTCCCTATAGCACTGGGAATATAACTGCCAAAGCGCATTATGTTCCGACGAATAACACCGAAGATACAATTTTTTCATGTACGATTTTCCTAAATTTCACCCCCAGGGACCCTCGGCAAGTTAACAATGTTTTTTGGTGTATACTCCCTATAGCACTGGGAATATAACTGCCAAAGCGCATTATGTTCCGGCGAATAATACCGGAGATATAATTTTTAAATTAGCGATTTTCATAAATTTCACCCCCAGGGACCCTCGGCAAGTTAACGATATTTGGAGTGTATACTCCCTATAGGACTGGGAATATAACTGCCAAAGCACATTATGTTCCGGCGAATAACACCGGAGATATAATTTTTGCATGTGCGATTTTCTTAAATTTCACCCCCAGGGACCCTCGGCAAGTTAACGATATTTGGGGTGTATACTCCCTATAGGACTGGGAATATAACTGCCAAAGCACATTATGTTCCGGCGAATAACACCGGAGATATAATTTTTGCATGTGCGATTTTCTTAAATTTCACCCCCAGGGACCCTCGGCAAGTTAACGATATTTGGGGTGTATACTCCCTATAGGACTGGGAATATAACTGCCAAAGCGCATTATGTTCCGGCGAATAACACCGGAGATATAATTTTTGCAATAGCGATTTTTTTAAATTTCACCCCCAGGGACCCTCGGCAAGTTAACGATATTTGGGGTGTATACTCCCTATAGGACTGGGAATATAACTGCCAAAGCGCATTATGTTCCGGCGAATAACACCGGAGATATAATTTTTGCAATAGCGATTTTTTAAATTTCACCCCCAGGGACCCTCGGCAAGTTAACGATATTTGAGGAATATACTCCCTATAGGAGTGGGAATATAACTGCCAAAGCGCATTATGTTCCGACGAATAACACCGAAGATATATTTTTTTCATGTGCGATTTTCTTAAATTTCACCCCCAGGGACCCTCGGCAAGTTAACGATATTTGGGGTGTATACTCCCTATAGGACTGGAAATATAACTGCCAAAGGGCATTATGTTCCGGCGAATAACACCGGAGATATAATTTTTACATTAGCGATTTTCTTAAATTTCAGGGAACCTCGGCAAGTTAACGCTGTTTAGGGAATATACTCCCTATCGGTATAGAAGATGCACCCCCTTTCTAATGTAACCGTAAATTTGCCGCCATTTGGTGTTTAGTAAAAATCGTAGCGGTGTATCTTAAATTTTACCGTTATTATGGACGTCACTGGACGTTCGGGTGTTTCCGTAAAAATTGGCTGCTATCTTAGGCTGCTGTTTTCACACCGGTACCGATCCGTCCCCATGCTTAACTGTATGATTCTTCACACGAACGTTCTCTTGGAACCGAAGAGTTCAAATTTAGACTCATCGGTCTACAAAACCTTTTCCGTTCAACAACTGTCCAATGTTAATGCTCTATAGCCCATTGCAGCCGTTTTGTCTTATTTTGCTTGCGTAAGAATGGCTTACGCAACGCTATTCGACCAAATAAACCACCCTCTTTTAGCTTCCCTTTGACGGTGGTTAAACTAACTCGTTTTTCACGTTCAATATTTATTTCAGCCGTTATTTCAAGTGCAGTTTTTCATTTATTTCATTTACTCGCCATAATTATTCGACGATCTTCCGCTGGTGTTGTCACTTTCCGTCGTTCTGTTCATTTCTTATTTAATAATGTGCCAGCCTCTTGATATTTTTTAACGTTATAGTCAATAGCTCGGCGACTTAATTTCTTGGGATATATCTGTTCCTTCGGCCAAGATTATGTAAAACAACAATCACTGTACCGGTTTCTAAAGGCACATTTCAATGCTGATGTTAGATAATTTTATTAACGATATTTACTGTTTACAAGTACAATAACTTCTAAATCTAAATTCATAATTTTAGTTCCGGTAAGTAGGGAATTGTCATCTTTAGCTGCGCTGTATTAAATATTTATTAATGGAGGATAATCGTATTACATTTCGGGTCTACCATACCCTAATTATCGAATTCAGGAGATTCAATCGATAACTAAGTATTAGAGGAGCCTTTTGGGGAATTATTTAATGTGATATCTCTCTTTTACTTGTAGGTAAATAATTATATCCACTAAATAGCAATAAATAAATGATTTTCTAAAATCCAAGCAAAAATGCAGATAGGCAAATAATTATGGCCGGTAGTGTATAATATATACATATAATATAATATGTAATTCGCTTTTCCATTTTCGCTAGCCTTTTCATCTTCCCTTTCTTTATCAACATTGATATCGCAAATCTCGCTTAATAATCCGAATTGAAAGAAAAGAATTCCAACGTAATCGTAATTACATTTTTCTACACGCAATCCGATCGTTACGCTTATCGTACGCGCCTAACCGAATCTGTAATTGATGCAATCGGCAAAAACTGTACGCGGCGAGATGACGCAAATCACCACGACGCGACGGTCAAAAGAAGGACCGGCGCGGGTTGCCATTATCGACTAGGAACGAAGCGGGGATGAGAGTCCTGTCGCCCCTAATAAAGAATAATAACTTCCAATATCGCTAATCCTCCGCAGATTACTAATAACAACTCTCGTTCCAATGGGCCACTAAATCTTCAGATTATCATTGGTTCGCACTCGCGTACAGTAGTAATTCAGGCGTGCCAATTTCTCTCCCCCAATATTGTTATATCTATCCCTGTCGCACGCTAGATTTCCGAGCAAGGGATTTATACACTGCCGGTCAGATAAATTTTAACGTAGCAGTTGCTATTTTTAGCACTAACAATTAACTATAGCAACAGTTGACTATGCGTTTTAACTGCACATGCCTATCACTGTCTTGCAGTCGTGGTGTTGTTTCTATTTGTACTTATTTGTTTCAAGTAAGCGATTTGGGGTGAAAATACTGCATTCGTTGATTATTCTCTAGTGTAAATAATATTTTCTTCTTTGTTCTTCTGAATTCCATAAAGTAGTGGTTCCTAACCTCACTTTTCCTCATCGATGTTCCATGCTAATTTGAAAATTACTAATTGGTATCTATATAAATCAGCGCTACAGGCCTTAGAGGCCCTTGGCTTCACTATTTACTATTTCTTCCACTTTTTTCGGTTCTTTGCTATCTCTTCCCAATTATTTACACCTATTTCCCTTATATCAGCTTTCACTTCTTTGAGCCAGTTTTTCTTTGGCCTTCCTCTTCTCTTTTTTGATCCTTCTCCTTCATATAACACTTTCCTAACAACTCTTTTCTCCGGCATTCGAGTAATGTGCCCTAACCACCTCATTCTTTGTGCTGGAACTTTTTGTGTTATTCTTTTTTCTTTGTACAAATCCATTACTTCTATGTTTGTGCGTCTTCTCAATTCGCCCTTCGTTGTTCTTACGCCTCCCGATATTTTCCTCAAAATGTTTCTTTCCCAAATTTCCAGTTTTTGTTCGTCTTTTCCTGTCATTATCCAGGCATCGCTTGCATATGGGACAACCGGTCAGATGATTGTTTCGTAAGCTCTAATATTGTCTGCCCTCGATAGGTTTTTTGCTCTTGGTATTCTTAATAAAGATCCTGCCACTTTGTTTCCTTTATATATTCTCTTATCAATTTCGTTCTCTTCTTGGTTGTTAGCTGTTATCATTACTCCCAGATATTCGAACTGGCTAACGAATTTGTTTGCTTCCTCTCCAAGTTTCCAACAATTCTTCTCGAGTTCTCCTTTGGATCTTGTTAATAGAACTACGTCGTCTGCGTACGCAATACTTTGTACTTTGTGATGGTAAATCGTACCTGTTGTTTGCATCTTAGTTTCTCTTACTATTAATTCCAGTACCAAGTTGAATAAGTTCGTCCAGAGCGGATCGCCTTGTCTTAATCCTCTTCCAACTCTGAATTGATCTGAGCAACTGCCATCTATTAAAATTTTATTTTTTGTATTCGTTAAAGTCATGTTCACCAGATTTATTAATTTACTGATTAATAGGCTACAATATTTTGTTATATTGCTTCTGGGGTGTAACGGCATGGGGCAGAATGAAATATAATCTGTCCTCTTCGTTTTTTTCTCACATTTTTTTAGCAGTTTAGAATTTAAGAAGAGTACATAATTACATAACAGAAAGGCAACCAGGCAGAAATAGAACACTGTTTCTACGGAAAAAACAGGTATTGCAGGAAATATCGGCTACAAAAGAGCATCAATTGAATTTCATGTATCATTAACCACATTAGAACTATGTGAAGAAAAAGAAAGAAAAATATTCAGTTTAAGATTGGCAACTCTTCAGGCAAATTTTAATGTACTTTTACATAAACTCAAAAACAGGAACGAGCCGACTATCTTAAAGACATGCAAAAAGAACTTCTTCACTTAAATATGAAAGGATTTCGTAAACTGGCTTATCAATTAGCCGAAAAAGACGGCTGTCGGCATTTCTTTAATAAATTCACAGAAATGTCAGAAAGCTGGGCGCACGACTTTGTGATTCTTCACAAAGATATAAGCCTTAAAAACCTGAAGCTACATCTGGACCAAAAGCTCTTCATTAATGTGGTATTAAAGCAGCTTTTTGACTTCTTAACTATCGTTGCTGATGAACGTAAATTAGCCGCAACAAAAATATAATAGTGGTGACGAAACAGGGATAATTGTGATTCCAAAACAGTATCAAAAGTGATAGCGCCAAAAGAACAGACACAAGCGGGTTGGCTAGCTTCAGCAGCTAAAGTAAACGCAGTGACCTTCGAACTATGTTGCTCAGCATGCCACTTATCTTAATTTTCTCAAGGAAGAGGATGCAACGTGAATTTGTAGTAGATTCGCCTGAAGGTCATAGGTTAGCGATTCAGGATGGATAAATGGTTGGAAAATTTATCATAATTTCAAATGCTATGAAAGAATCTACTGTACTCCTTTTTCTCGACGGACATTGATTTGATTTGATTTGATTCCTACCAAAGCAAGGTTAGTCTTTGCATGCTTAACGCTGCGGCTCAGTAAGCCTATTGTATTATTCCTACTTCGGTTTCGTTTTACTTGAACAGGTTAGTTTCCTCGATCAGGTTTACGAGCATATGCAGTAAATCTTTCTCCATTGGTAGATCAATTGCGTCTTGAACAGCGAGTTTGCGTTAAGCTAGCGCTGCGCATTCGAAAGTAATATGAGAGGCTGTTTCCTCCTCCTCATTGCAATGTCTACATCAAGGTTCAGCTTTGTAGATCCTCATCTTATGCAAGTGGCCTCTCAAACAGCCATGTCCTGTTAGTAGATATGTTACTGCCCTAAGCTGTATCATGTTTAATTCAAGCAGATCAGCAGTCAGATGTTGCGACGATCTTCTCATCATCCGTTTGCTGTCCTTTTGTCCAGCTGCATGGTTCCAATTTAGCTGGTGTTGTTTTATGATCCATTCATTAATTGCACCACTCACTGCACTCTTGGTAATACCTAGACCCGATTCGGGTCCTATAAAATTCATTTTTGAGCCTTCTCTCGCTAGCTGGTCTGCAATTTCATTGCCCGCTATACCCTTGTGCCCTGGCACCCACACTAGTGTGACGTTATTGTGTTTAGACAGAACCGTTAGGTTTTACAGGCACTCCAATACTAGTTTGGGGGCTATATGATAACACGCTAGTGCCTTTAAGCCTGCTTGACTATCAGAGAGATTGCAAATGTCCCACCCTGTGGTTGCCGACCCAAACTGACCTGACTTTCCTCATAAACACCAACGCCAGAAGTAGGGCCCGTTTTTGACCCATCTGTGCACCAGATTTGGGAAAACTGTAAAAGGTTTGTCATAGGAGACCCTAGAGATTGTTGTGTCGCTACCCATATCAAAAATAGGGTTTGTTACTGCAGTTTCTATTCTGGTGTGCCCGGACCCATTGTAAGTTATCCAGTTACTAGTGTTTTTGTCTCGATGAGCATACGTCGCACACAAAAAATTTAGAACTTGTGAATCTAGCGAGAAACAATAACATTCCACCTCAATACTCTCATAAACTTCAGCCATTGTATGCAGCTTTTATAAGACCCCTAAGCGTTTATTATGAAGATGAAATGAGGCAATGGCTAAAGAAAAATCCACATAAAGTTGTCACTTTATTTGATATTCCTGGATTATTTGGCTGGGCATTCATCAATGCAGCAAATATGAGAACTGCTCTAAGTGGTTTTCAGAAAGCTGGAATTTGGCCGGCTAATATTAACATGTCTTCTGATGATGAATTCCTTCCAGCAGCAACTACCGGCATTCCTTTAGAGAGTGACAAAACTATAGAAAATGTGGATCCAAAAGAAGTGCTTCCAATTTAGAGCAGAACTAAAGCACCAGCTCCTAAATCAGATTGTTCTTAGATGCCTGATTCCACCAAAATACATGAGGATAACTTTTCAAAGTACAAATTTGAAATTGCATCTCTTGGTGGTATTATGCCAATTCCCAACGTAAAATTTGGCCACAAGCGATCAAAGCGAAAGTGAATCAAAACCGCAACTCTTATATCATCTTCATATATGTAAGAAAAAGTTATAGGAATCAATCAAAGATTGTAGTCCATCAAGAAAAGTAAGAAGAAATCGATCCCAAAACAAGTTGCAAAAAGTAATGAGGTTCAAAAGTCTCTAATGAAGACTAAATAAATATTGCAGTAGCAAATTTGGCGACCAAATCAAGAATTGTTTAAAAAAATCACTTTCTAGCTCTAGTCTAATTATTGGAGTACTCATTGACTTTGACCCCTTAATAAATTCAACACACCAGTTTAATTAACATTCGACAGGCAATTAATATTGTCTGAGCTAATCTTCAATGTCCAAATTATCGCGAACAACGCTGTATATTGACAAAGTCCGCTGTTTGCTTCGTGTATACGGTCTAACGCGTCCTCTCTCAAAACATCGTAAATAACCTGCTTAAGCGATCATCGGGAGCTGTACGTGGGAGTGTATCGACGATTTCACTTTACCCCTCACGCTACAATAACACGCGCACACTTACGAAGAAGGCAACGCAGTGGTGAAATACGCTACCCCGGGAAGTGTTTCGAAACGTTTTCAAAGGCTTTTCCCCCGCTGAAGAACGAGACGAAGACGGCAACAATGATACAACAAAACAAGAGGAGGGAAAACTTTATTGAATATCGAGGGTGGAATCGTCTTCGCCAACGTCGAAAATCACCTCCCCATTGTTGGTCGGGCGTTTGTCGTCGTAGTTGAGCCTCCGCACAAATTTACCGATTCCCTATCGAAATAAGGTGGATGAAAATGGGGAGAAGACTCAAAAGCAAGGGGCGCTCGATCTTCTCGAATTGGTAGGATGTCAAATTGTCGATTTTTCGTTCGAGGGAGCGATTCTCCTCAAACGTATAAATCGAAACGGCAACGATTGCCTGACAAGTATTATTATTTTATTTTAGAATTTATTGTCCGAAATTGGTTTAATATGACATTTTGTATTATCTTCCCGTTTCCGAAACGACATCGCCCAAGTTAAAATAAGTCGACGCTTTTTACAAAAGCGCTGATCGCAGTTAAGTATTATGGTGTATGGCAAAAGATGGAGAAAGAAAAAATGGAAGAACGGCGAAGTGAGAGAGAAACAGCAGCACGTAAAAGGGCTGTTATTTGCGAACATTTCTTTGACGATGATGAAGGAAAAAAGGAATCTTTCCGAAGGAAGTTTTCGGTTATTACTGGCAACATGTTGGCATTATTGCTACTATATTTCGCTGGCGCGTTTAGTCATTTTTATTACTGTAGCAATTTCAGTGATTCAGAATTTGTTTAATGCCCTTCATGTATATTATCAAAATACAAATGGTATTTATCTGGAGAGATATTGCTTGTACAATTTAAATAGTTTAAATCCTTTATGAATTATCTTGGATGAAACCTTGTATTGTCCTAGCTAGTTTATCTATGAATGTATAATAATAATTTATTGTCTATAATGATCACTGCAGTGATATTAGGCTAGTCATAAAATAGAAAGGCAGTGATATTAGGCTAGTCACAAAATAGAAAGAAATGTAAGTAACAAATACACATACATTGAATCGCAAACAAACACAAGAGTACAAAACCCATAAAATATAAATATGAAGCAATAAACAAACACATTAAAACATTATATAAATGAAATATATAAATTTATATGCCCTATTGCCTCCAATGGAACACCAAAAGATGACCATATAGTGACTTTTTACTAAAAATCCGGCAGCTACAACAACAACACTGGCAAGATAGGTATGATGGAATAAATAATAATAGACCCACGAATTTTTACAGAATTTAAAAAAAAGATGGTATGATAGTGGATAGTGGATACATTAAGAAGCAGATGTTCTCACAAATTATGAGACTTTCTTTTAATCATGGCAGATTTCCATCGCATCTCCATAAAATAAATTTGGCCGACAATGATTTATGCGATCGCAGTAATGTAATAGGAGACATGAATTACAGCATATTAGGATGCAAGAAGCACAGTGCAGACAGATTGGTAACAGAACTTATAAATATGGGATTTCAGTTACCGTTAAATATTAATTATTAACGCTGGCCACGAGCGGTACCGCGCATCGGCGTAGAATCAGTTCGGACCGAGAGGAACGGTAGTATTACTTCGTCTGCGGAGTAGTACTGACATTTTCGCTGCCGGTCATTTGCGCAATTGTTTATCTCTCCTAGAAAAATTATGATTTCGTCAGCAAAACGACCGCGGTCGGACAAACTTCGAAAATTTATTGCAGAAATTCCAGACTTAATATATGAAGGTGCTAAAATTAAATGTGTAATCTGTAAAATCCCGTTAATGTGTTGGTCCAGACAACATTGTCTACGACACGTAAATAGTGAAAAGCATGTCTCAAAAGAAATTGCGCACGAGACAATGAAACATTTATATTTAATTTATGCGTTACGTTTATTGCATGTAATATACAGTTTAATTTACTAGACAAGGAACCATTTATCTGCTTTTGGAATAACTATTTTACTTTTTCCTCTTTCCGAAACTTAAGGGACATTTCAAGGGCAAGCGTGTCTCTTCGGATGCAGAGGTGATAACGGAGGTGCGGAAATTGTGCCGTGCGAAGACTTCAGTCTTTTTCCGTGACGGATTTGCGCAACTCGTAGTACGTTGGCGTAAATGTATTGCTGTCAATGGCGATTATGTGG
Source organism: Dynastes maya (assembly GCA_029619315.2). NCBI lineage: Eukaryota > Metazoa > Arthropoda > Insecta > Coleoptera > Scarabaeidae > Dynastes > Dynastes maya. Next base: position 13,426,026 of record JAROYE020000003.1, on the reverse strand, counting down.
AAAAGTGATTATATCAGTGGGTAGAGGACAGTTTATACTAACATTTCACACTTATGCGTAAACAATATATCTATTACTAATAAAGTTATAACCATGGAGGCATTACTTTTCAATACGCCCTTGTATAATAATACCTATTTTCAAGTCATCTGGAAATTGGTGTGCATTTACCGATAAGTTTATTATGTAAGTCGAAGGTGGTACGATGAACGGAGTCAAGAGCTTTATGATGGCTGTGGATATGCAGTTCATTCCAACAGCGTTTGTTGCCTTTAAACAACTTATCGAATGTAGAACCTCAAACTCTTCAACATGCCCCAGAAAGAAGCTATATTGTCTGGATGGAGCTGTAGTACTGCTCTTACAACTGGTACAACTGGTAACGTGTAATCACACTGGACTATTTTGTGTGGCTTCCATGTAGTTGGATCAAAATCCAAAACTTCACCTGCGCATTTCTCTAACTACACCGTGTTAAATAACTCTTTGCTCAGTATAGCTACTTGAGTTTACAGTAGTGTAAACATATTTCGTTTTATTATGCTAACACAATACATAATATATGTACTACTTCTTCACTTCACTGCGTTTACAGAACACAAAGTCGATCAAATTTTACACAATATTCGATCTAAATAAGAGGGTGCGGATAATTTAGGAAATGATGCTTCGAAATTATATGTTGTTTAACTCACGTTATTAACCGCTGCTTGAGTAATTCTGTGTTTACGACTGCCTGGAAGAGCACTGTTGTTATTCCTGTGCTTCAAGTTACTACACCTGCTTCTCCTAAAGATGTTCGCCTAGTCACATTTTCTAAAGTTCTTTCCACTTGGCAATTATGATTCCATCCCTTTCACAGTTATGCTTTATTATCATATAATAACGACTTGTTGCTTTCAATTCTTCATTATTCTCTTATACACTTGTCTTTTTTTTTAGCGTTTTCCATATATCTTTTCACAATCAAACGTCTTTTCAAGCATACATGCATCTCTTTCTTCTTGGCTATAAACTTTTCGCTAGTTTGTCTTATCGCAAATATTAGGTCTTGTGTGCTTCTTCCTCTCCTAGACCCACATTGAGTGTCTTCTATGCTACCCTCAATCTTTTCTCTTATTCTTCGTTCCATGATTCTTGCCAATTTTTTACCTAGAACACTTGATAATATGAATCTTCTTTTTTATATATCGGCAATATTATTCCTGGATTCCACTCGTTCGGTACTCTCATTTCTTATATCATCTCATTCATTAGTTTGTTTAGCTGTTTTATTCCATTAGCTGCCATATATTTTATCATTTCAGGTGTTATGTTACCGTTTCCGGGTGCCTTTCCCAATCTTATTTTTCCTATTGCCTCCATTAATTCATCTTGTTGTATTGGTTCTACATCCTGCATCTCATCCGCCTCTTCCACTTCCTCCTCCCTCACGTCGGTCAGTTCCTGAAAATGTTGCCGTCATCTGTTTTTTTTTGTATTTATATACCTCTTCCAACTATCTTTCTTCTCTTTAACCACTTGTTCTATTTCTGTGGTCCACCATTCTGCTTTTTTTATATTTTTGCTTATTACTTTTGTACATACTTCCACAGGCAGTTTTTGATGTCTTTCCAATTCCGCTCTATCCCATGTCCTTCTGGTTCTTACAATTTTTTGCTTAATGCCTGTTGGTATTTCTGATGATGCTTTGTTTCTTTAAGTTTATGGCTTTTTATTTTATAGTTCATTTTCGGTCTCCTTTTTTCCTTTTCCTTTGTCTTTCGCATCATCATATCAATTTTTACCAAATAGTAGTCACTTCCTATTTCCGCTTCTATTGTTACGTTTACATTTTTTATCGTTTTCCACTTTCCTTTTTTGGTAAGAAAATAATCAATTATCGACCCTTCATTTCCATTAGGCTCTGCTCTTGTATACTTTTTTTTACTAATTTTTGCTTTTTTATTGCTAATCACCAATTCATTTTCAATGCATAGTTCCATAATTCTTTCGCTGTTATTGTTTTTCGAATCTCTTCCCTCCCTTCCCATGTACTACTCTATATCTGTATCTTGTTTTCTTACTCTTCCATTTAGGTCTACCATTATCATATTCTCCTCTCTTTCATTGATTACTTTTTGTAGTTTTCCACAGAAATTACCTTTGTTTTCTTTCCTTACATCCTCATTTACACCATAAGCTATTATTACTGTCCATATCTCTTCATCCAATAACTTCATTTCTATCTTTAACATTCTCTCATTCACATATCCATCTTTAACTATGTTCTTCAACTTATCTGGTGTTATAAACAACCCTACCCCTTCCTTTGCTCCTTCGTTTTCTTTTACTCCTGACCAGAAAAACCAATATCATTTGTGTATTCTAACTTTCTAATGTTTTGCATTTTAATTTTTCTAATTAGCTATTTGAAATGTTTGTTTGTTAATTTCTACTATTCATTTTGAAATGGTTACTTTGTCAAAAAGTCAAAATTTTTTTGGATTCTTTTTTACTATACGTTGAACGTTTAATTCAGTAATCAATAAATCATATTGTTCGCAGAGTCAGTCATTAATAATTAGCAAATAATTTGAAAATTAGGTCAATGCAGTGACGATGATCATTTGGATTTTTCAATACGGTCCACTGGCAATGATAGTTGGAAATACTCACTGACTGATTCTACGAACAACGCCTTAAAGTGCCCGAATAAGTGAAATTCTGTTTAAAAACTAATGTTATTGACGGTTGGAATTTTGAATTCGCTTTGTCGAATGTTAACGGTAGAATTGATCGATCGTTTATAAGCTTTCCACTTTTTCAAGTTTGAATGATCAGATGTAACAGTTAAACATTGTAGTTGAAAATGTTTTTTTAAACAGTTGAATAGCTCGAGAACGGTGCATTTTAGACATGTGATATATAAAGCCACCCTAGAATTGAGCGAGAAATCAAAAAATTACACAATATGCAGGTTGTTCCATTTAAAATAACGAAGTTTTATTCGATACAACCTTGATGGAACACTCCGTATAATAAAATCTAATTGAAAAAGATGCACGCTTTCAATTCAAGAAGATATTGCACGGTCAATTTTTATAAGGCGCCCTGTATATCTACACTACCGTCCAAAAGTTTGGAAGCAGCAACGGATTTTACAAAAAGTAACAAATACAGTAAAATTTTATAGTGATTATTAATGCATTTATACAACATAAATGACTATCGTCAAATAACAGTAAATTTATTCAAACATAATAATATTTATGCATTATTTAGCTCGTAAATTTGTTTTCCTTTAGCTTTGATAACCGCTGCGCAAAGGTTAGGCATTCTTCGAAGCAATTTTGCAAGACAGTCCGCGTCAATTTGTTGCCATGCGTTCTGTAAATATTCCCATAGCTGTTAGATGTTCTGAGGTTGTCGCTGTCTAGTCCTTCGATCAAGCTCATCCCATAAGAGCTCAATGGGGGATAAATCCGGACTTTGAGGAGGCCAAACCATTAATTTTAGTTCATTTCTTGCTGCTTTCTCCTCTAAAAAGTTTTACAGATCCGAGCCGCATGTTTGGGGTTATTGTCTTGCTGGAACACAAACGGTTCACCAAAATATCAAAATACTCTTCTTTCCGAATTGTACCGCTAATTTTCACTAAATCACCCGTAGTTGTTCCAGCAAAACAACCCCAAACCATAACACTACCACCTCCGTGTTTGACGGACGGCACTAAGCAGGCATCACTAGCTCTTTCCCCTGGTCATCGACGAACAAAAACTCTCCGTTTCGTACCAAATAACTCAAATTTAGATTCGTCGGTCCATAAGACTGCGTTCCAATCATCCAGTGACCAGTTTGCATGCTCTCTTGCCCAAGTTAATCGTTTCTGTTTATGCGCACGTTTTAAAAACGGTTTTTTGCTGCCGATGCATCCCCTTAAACCTGCTACCAATAATCGCCTCTTGACGGTGGTAACAGAAGTCGTTACTATAAATTTATCTTCAGCTCCAGAAGTCAGCCGTGGCCGCCCACTTCGCCTTCTATCAAGATTTTGCCCTGTCTCTCTTCTCCGGGCCAATGTGTAATGCACACCTTTCGGTGAAATCCCTAACCGTAGAGAAATTTCTCTTTCGGTATATCCTTCGTCGCGAAGAGTACAAATAGTACATCGTTGTTCTGCAGTCAACTGTTTGCGTTTTGGCATTTTTACGCTCAGTACTTTACCAAATTATTATAATTGCGCACTGAATCTAACTAAACTAATTCCGCACAGGAAAGCGATAAGACACTAAGGATTAATATCTTTACCAGATGCACTAAACGATTACCGAAGTAGTACTAAACCGTTTGACCGAAAGTAATTACTGCAGGTATCCTACCCCATCCCTGTCAAACAATAGTTGTATTCTTGGAGAAGAGCAATAAAATGTATTCGGGTGAAATTTGTACCTAAATGTTTGGAATTTACGGATTATGTGTAACAATTTAATATTTGCATAGAATAATTTATAATAGGGATTAACGATTTCACGATATGCCTAACAGTTGTATTATTTTAAAGGAGTTTCACCTTGCTTCCAAACTTATGGACGGTAGTGTACGTATTGGTATTGCTATCTTTATTCTGCAGATCAATATAGCATACCGTTAATGCATAAGCAAAAACTTTCTTGGGGCTTGACGCCTTTGTGTGTCACCAATTTCTTTATTTGCGAGTACTACAAAACATGTCCAGTTTATTGCTTATAAAAACCTCTGCAGAATATGCGGTTCAATACAACCTTCACCACTGCTTCTCATCGCTAAAGCCAACGCTATATTCGATTTCTCCAGTAAGCCCCCGAAGATAAGTGAACCGCTAGAAGTCTGTGACACATAGGAAAAGTGAGATCGCGATATCGTCCAGCGGTTGAAGCGCTTGGCCGTTCGAGATAGGTCCTCTAGCGGGGTCAGCTCGAAATATATTTATTTATGGCTAATGCCGAGGCGTATACCGGTCGGAAGGGAAAAAAGTCAGCCGAAAAGAAAACGGGAACAAAGAAGAAGGAGGGAAAAACGTCGAACAGTGGAACGGGGCATTATGTCACCTCCGTCGAGGTCCCGGCGCGCTCGGGGTGCAGTGCCGCATTAAATAAATGAAAAATGTTCCGCTCTAACCCGGCTCAAATCGGACGACGCGAAACACAAAAACTCGTTTCATCAGTCAGCATTTTCCACGGGCCGTGTGCGGTAAAATGTACACATATTTTAGAGTGGAATGGACGTTTTCTAAGGGTCGCGAAAATAAAGGAGTACGAACGTTTGAAAAAATACGAGAAAGAAAACGGTTTATTAGAAAAAGAATACCGTCATCACGTAGTGGACAATACCCTGAAAATATATTAAAGTAATTAATCAATTGAAACATTAATACTCCCTGGATTAGGGTGTCCATGTTTGAAGTATTTCCTCTCTTTTTGGAAAAGAATGTTCACTGAAGGCATTAGAGGTAGTTTCTTTTTATTACAAGCTATTTTTAAGCATTGAAAACGTAAATCAAAAAACAAGATAAACATACGGAATAATTCCAAGAGACAGTATGGAAAATAAAAGAATTTTTCATACATTTCATGCTGGCTTCTTACACAGAGATGTTTGGTTTAAATTTGCGCGCCAAAAAGAATCTCGATGAAGGAGTACGAGTCTTCTCTCAGATGTCTACCTTTCTAGGGATCTAGTAGAAATAATGTCACTTTCAACGGAGATCAGGAACCTCACTCAATACTGCAACCAGAGGAACAAAAAGCTCATTCTGGGCTGCGACGCGAAGGCCCACTATGTAGCATGGACCAGCTCAGATATAAAAAAGAGAGGTAATTTTTGCTTTAACAAATTTGGACATAATCAATAGAGGTAAAGAACCAACTGTTGTTACTAAGAATGGAAGGAAGGTGCTAGATGTTACACTAGCCACTCTTCGTCTTAGCTCAAATATAAAAAACTGACATATCTCCCCAGAAGCCCAGAAGGTTTGAAATCGAGGCGGAAACATACCAACTTCTAGTATTAAAATTCCAAGGAAAACTGATTGGTGTTCTTATGACATATCACTTAAGACACATCACCGAAATAGAGAATATTGAAGACTAGAAGTAGCTTCTACTCAACTGCATTCTCTAATTCGTAAAGCATTTTCTGCCCCACTACACAAAAGAGGCACAGGCACAAAGTGCCTTGGTGGAGCAGGGGGCTTGAACTATTGCGAGCTAAGACTAGAAAACTGTTCAACAAAGCCAAAAACTCGAAGCTCGATCACCAATGGGAGCTGTGCAGACAAGCCCTAACTCAGTATAATTTCAAAATAAGGAAAGCCAAGAGAAGAACTTGGCGGGGCTTCTGCGAAGGCATAGATAACACGCTAACAGCAGCCCGTCTACAAAAAGTCCTCGCCAGAGAACATGCAAATGAACTCGGGCACCTTCAGAAAGCTGCTTTACAGAAAATTCCAATGAGGCATTACAGGTAATGCTAAACACTCATTTTCCAGCCTGTATTACATCTGCTGGTAAGACTACCACCTCGAAACGGACTTTAGTCGTCCATCAAAGGAGCCACGAAGTCTAGCAAGTAAAATCTTTACTGTAAGTATTTCTGACAGGCCATGGAACCCTGAAATATTACTTACTTAAACTAGGAAGAACTGAAGATCAAATCTGTCGTGTATGCCAAGAAGATCAGGAGACGGCAGAACACATCCTATGTAAATGTGATGCCATTAGTCGCACACGACACCAACACTTCAGTAGGCCATTTCTTTCACTTACTGAACTGAAGGAAGCAGATCCTAGAGTAGTATTAAGGTTTATTAAAAGCTATTCATACACACACAGGGACATTTAGTTACAATAGATTTGTTAAGGTCGCAGTGATTAAAGACATCTGTGCCATGGCCCGACTATAATAATAATAAAGAGTACGAGGTTCAACCCAAAATATATTCACATGCCTGATACACGAACGAAGGAAACTGGAACGTAAACACCACTTTACTTTGCGGTGGGTCCCGAGCCACCTGTAGATCAAACGAAATGGAAAGGTTATTAAAGTGCCCAAAAAAACACCAAACACACATTCCATTGGTCCAAACTCTGTGGACACTGGAACACTGAAATACTAAAACCCTTACCACAATACTTCACTCGCACTGGACGCACGTTTCAATAGCCGAGCTATCGTCATCAGGAGTGAAACTGAACTCTGTGGGAAACAATTCAGTTTTACAACTACGTGCGACCAGTGCGAGTGAAATATTGTAGCAAGGGTTTCAGTGATGTGTTTCAGGAAATTAGGAAGTGGACTATCAAAACATACCAGGCCAAATTAGCCGAAGGTATTTATATCAGGCGCGTCACAAACAGAAATGATAGTGCTATTTGTGAACAAAGAGAATCCCAAATTATTGGCTGGTGTTTTGATAGGTCATGCAGCCCTAAAGTACCACTTACATAAATTAGGAAGAGCAGAAAATCATTCCTGTCGTCTATGCCAAGAAGATCTGGAGATGGCAGAAGACATTCTATATGAATATGTTACCTTTAGTCACACAGGACATCAGCATTTCGATAGACCATCCCTATCTCCGATTAAGATTCATTAAGAACCTCCAACTACTTTAACACATGAATGCATTGTTGCAGTTGATCCATTTAGGTCGTTGTTGACTTCTTTGTCAAATTTTGGAATTTAACTTATACAAGGTACCGTGCAATTACACGCAACTACAAAGAAAAGATGCTTATATATCAACAAAGGCAAGCTTTTAACTACTGAGTAGTGTAAAGCATTGAAATAGTGGAAGCCTATGTATAAACAATATAATTTTCCCTAAATTTTCACTTAAAAACATCAAAACCTTCTATGGAGTTCTATGGATTTTCGGGTTGTCTATATAGAAAGACATCGGCAGAAAGTTTTCAAATGAAGAAGTCATGATGTCAGTTGTGCTACAAGTAAGAGATATCAGTACTGGTGGTGGTTGGAAAACATCTGTACAACATTTATTGAGTTCTCGACTTAGTTAATTACTCTTACCATTCTCTTTCAGCAGAAGCGCCTACAACAAACGAGGATGTAAAAGAATGAATACGAAAGTTGTTCTATAGCTATAGCTATTCTAAATTATTTACATTATTTAGGAATACATCTAAGACAATTAATAGAATTATATGAAGTTTATGCTGTTGTTGAAAATGAAGGAATATTTGAAATATGTATAAAATTTTAGGTGCAAAAACAACTATTTTTCATTTGAAATAAGCCGTTTCATTATATTAGCGAGATACCACATAATCTATACTAACAATCGACCACAGGATCTAATCTCCGATAAATACTATCATAAATATAAAAAAAGCTCCGCAAACGGTTGCAAAAACAATCTGCTTTTAACAGTTTTCGGATACCGTCTTATCAGATTATTGATCTTCTCTGATGATGATCTGCATTCTCAAAAACGGTGTGGATGGTTACAAAATCGGTTCATGTTGTTCATATGTGTATGTATTTTTATTGCCCCCTGTTCAAGAGACTGCAGAAGTTCTTTATTTTCGCCAAGAATTCGGTTTTGTCAGAACGGATACTGTAGGTTTTTTTCGCTGGAACATGGTGATGGCTGATTCTTTTCGGTGATTGTAGCCATTTCTTTCATGTTCCTTCTTTCTTGTGGTAATAGTTCTTCTTGTTGTGCCAATGTAGTTTGCTGCGTGAAAACGGTATGTTTTATACATCCGAAGTGTTTAACAGATTCCTTTTGTTCTTTACTTGACAGAAAGAGCCTCCCATTTTTTTGAAAACTAAAATTTTTACTTGACCTTCAAAGCAGATTCTTTTAAATTGCAAATACCTCCAAAACTATTAGACTGAAGTAGAATGTACTCGTATTAAAGAATATTTAGAATATACACGGTGTTCTATTTGAAAAATATATTGTTTACTATAATGTTAGAAACGCTATTATGATCAGTATAATTAGCACATGGTTAGCGGCGACGCCTCTCTGACGCCTAACATACGTTACAGCGGCTTGTATAGCCGAGTCCACTCTTTTGGTCCCCTTCCACTATTATCCCGTAAATGTACTATTGTGTTAAATATTTACATCCGAAAACTCAGCTGTCACTCTAAAACGTATAGCCACTCGATAGAAATGAAATTCCTTCTGGCGGATAAAAGTTATTTTTCGGAAGCCACAATTAACCTTCCCATGCCGACTGGCCTTGGAGTGGGAGTACTAAATAATTTATTTAACTTCAGCCAATGACGATCTTGGTGAATCGGAAATGAAACTAGTTTTCTTTTCATTCTACTAATTTCGTCAATCTTCAAAATTAATGTAAAATTCTCCCGGAACAAAGAGCAAGGTAAATTCAGAGGTATTTTTAGCAGGGTTTCGTAAATTAAACATCTATCATAAAATTATTATTTTATCAAATTTCCGTGATATGTTGTTTTCTGATTAGCCAATAAAGACAACAACGACATATCAGGTAAATTTGATAAAATGCAAAATGGGAGTTTACATTAAAATAAATAAACGTAACCTTTTTCACCAATTACAACGCCATCTACAAAATTAAAAAGAGGATGTTTCAGACAAAAGTTACTTACTTTTTGCGTAGAATTGCGAAATGAAATAAAAAAATTAGGGGTTTCCATTACAAAAAAATAAAGCTACCCTATTTTCACCGATAACAGTGAAACGTTGAAACCAAAATCTTCATTTTGTGACCCCGGATGAGACGAACAAACAATGGTATGACGAAAATTTTCGTAGGATTCATATTTCTCAAGATATTCCTCTGTTAAAATTAAAATAGGACACCCGGTATTTCAAACAAATGTACGTTACCGACACGTTGACTCCCCCTATACGTTTATGGAAACATTTGCTATGACATTGAGTTCGTTTTTCTCCTTTACCATTTAGATAATACTCAACATCTAAATTCGCTTCCTTTTAAAATGAGGTTAGTTTTCAAATTATAAAACTGCTAAACTAAGCGAATAATTTCCAATAGCTTATACTATGTATCTCCTTTCCTTCTTGCGCAATAAACTTCTGAAATCCAGTTTGGTCCGCTAAAACCTCTCACGCAGCACTCGAAAAACTCAAAGGAGTAGAATTTGTCGAATAAAAATTGAATTGCCGTACTTGATCGTCGTCATTAAATTCAATATTCCATTGCTTTACGTTCAACATCAGCGGTTTCTCCTCGACCCCGTCGTACGCTTTTATTTTCCTTTTTGTACGCGGGAGATTCGTATGCAAATAAGGCCGCTATACCGCGGCAACCTCCTCCAAAATTTCCCGTTCCCTATTCCGAACTCCATCGACACAGTCAAATTAAAAACTTTCCGTTAATATATTTCATAAGTGAAACAGAAGAGGCGAACTATATTATTCAAGCATGCAATTTAGATGCTAAGCGAGAAAGTTTCTCCCAAACAGGAAGAGAGATAGCCCCAGCTTGTTCCGGTGATACTTCGGCTCGTATATACGTCGGAAGAATAAAAGGGCAAACGCACGATAGAAAGGCGAGGCGAATGCGAGAGGAAAAAAACTTCTATAATTCGCAGCTTGTTTCGAACGAAACGTTTCGTGTTAAGGCGATTTCAGTATGAATGAAAGAAGTTCCACGAGATCCCGTGAGGATCGGGACTCTCGGAATTTATTATTTTAAATTTCCGCTAACGTACTGTGCCAGAAAAATTCTAATTCGCAACGAAGAAGAGGGTGTGTAGAATAGTACTGAGGTGTTCGGAGAAAGTGAGCTTCGCTACTTACACTGCTGTCCATGAGTTTTTATATAGACTTGTCAAATTCTTGAAATAGGATTATTTCAGTGGGGATTTCCCATTTTGCCCAAGTCGTGCTATGGATATAGATTATTAATGTCAAGAAATGTTATTTACGCGCAGGGGCGGCTGGTGCACTGTGTCTGCAGAGCTGCAGAACACATTAACACATTGAATGCTGTGGGGGATATATCGTGTCCCCCAATTTGTACGCAATCTAAGATGAGTTGGGGCCGTGGGGGACATGCAGTGTCTGCCAAGACCACCACATCGAACAGAGTCTATGGGACATATCAATGCATTTCTTACGGGAACTGGTGGCAGATGACTTAGGTAGTCTGATAGTATACTTGGGTAGGAGGTAAAATTAAATATCATTTACTCACTGAAAGCTTTATTTTATAATAATTTTGATGAATGGGTATCGAAAAAACAAACAAAAATATTTGTTGCAACTGCTGCACTTATACTTTGTCTTAGATGCTTTATTTTTTGCTACGGATCTTCCGGAAAGAGCTGCGACATGGGCATAACATTGAACACACGACCTCCTATCACTACTCTGGTCAAATCTGTGATCTGAAGATCCATTATTGCAATTATCTGCACGACTAAGAGGTTCCTGAATTTTTAACAGACCTAGAAGTAAATATTGGTTGGTTATGAGCGCATACAAAAATTAAAAAAAAAAAAAACCTTTACAATCTCCTCACGAAATTTGCCCATGCTCATTTTTTCGTTAGTTGCATGTTGATGTAATATGTACGTGTTAACTAAAGCAGAACCAACTACCGATTCAATCGCTAATTTTCGATACCATTTCACTCCACAGCGCAGTGAAGGATTGTAAGATTTCATCTGATCTTAAAATATAGTTGTAATTTTAACATATTGTGTTAGTAGGATAATTCTATGTAAGCCTTGTGTTTATTATATTCTACAACAGTATTAGGCTTTTGAATATCCCCAGTTCTTTTTACAGTGACCGTCTCGGGTATAAGTTTGGTCGTTAGCATTACTACATCCGTTCTATCTCGCCATTTTTGGATGAATATTCCACTGTTACTCTCTTCGGAAATTTCTTCTCTCTTTTTTCACTTTTTTTGTACAACCGTTTTGGAGTTCTATTTCCGGTTGGTACGTAAAGTACCCAAGATATAGGTTTTTCTTCTAGCAATGCATGAGCCAGTTGGACAAAAGTGTAGTAATTATCTACAACAATTGTACGACCTTGGTTCAACAACTTCTCAGTCAATTTCAATACAACATTAGTGGGTACTGAATTTTCTTTAGAGAGCTCTTGCTCTTGACGACTATATACAGACAGATCATAGAGATAGCCATTATCAAGGCATAATTTAAAAATTTTTATACCAAATTTGTGCTTTTTATTGCTGATATACTGTTTAAACTTTAATCGACCTTCAAACGGGACAAGAGTTTCAACAATGCAAATAAATTCGGTCGGCACTATAGAACGTTGGAAAGCTTCCAGCAATTGGTTGTCTGCAAAATGCCAGTTCTTCAATAATAGTTGAAAACGATTTCTTGGCATAACTTTTTTATGAAGTTGTCGTAAATGCAATTCTTAGACCAATATGCAGAGAGTTACGGCAACGAAACAAGCCCCAACCACATCAGAAGCATTCCATTTCAGCTTTATCTGTATCTTTCCAATTTTGAATGCGAGACATTGGAGTTGACTATTTCGCTTTTTCATTTTAAGCGTACAGATTTGTCTGAGTGACGAAAAGCTCAAATATTTCGTCAGTAATCATTACTTTGTAACAGTCATAAGGCGACTTTTGATACATATAAACAAATGGTAAAATTCCAGGATTCTGTTCGGCGAACTGAAACCTTTTGAGAAATCTTCCTGTTACTGGTGACCAATTTATGACATCATGAGTGTGTTCATTCAACGTGTTTATATCCTGTTCATCATTCTCACAATAATTGCTGTATTGCACAATTACTTGCTCTATAATCTCATCAATTTCGTCCGGGTCATCAAAATTTGGATGTGGTGATGTTGTTTCAGTTACATTATTATCTGTTGGTACTTGTTCAGCCGATGTAGAAACTGCAGGAGTAAGAGATGTCGCAAAATCAGATCTAGCCTGGCCGGGAAATTTAAATAAGCTTTTTACAGCGATTTTTTACAGTTTGTGGTGTAAAAGACAATCTAATCTTTTTCTTTGGAATTTCTGGGTTACCGTTAGAAGAACTTGAAGTGTCTGATGGTTCATAATCACTTACGTCGGGTGAAAATCTTCTTCGTCAGCAGATAAAATATCATCCCACAGCTTCTGTAGCCTTTCCTGCTCATTTTCGTAGGGTCCTTTACTCATTTTGCACTTTACACACATTCAAGATACTGAAAACGGCTAAATATATTTTAACCTAAATAACTTACCCACATTTTCACAAACGCTGTATACAATAACATATAGCTAATAACCTATTACTCATAAAATCGCAATACATGGGTGTCCACTGCGCATGTTCCCCATGGTCTCTACGCAGAGTTGGCTGTTTGTCGCCGTGGGGGACAAGTGTTGTCCGACAAAAAAAAAATCTCAAATTTACTATTTTTAATATTGTATTGGAGAAAATTGTTATAGTATGTTAATATTACGGCAACAATCATTCAAAATGGCGAAAAAAAAATTATGGCCACGGGGGATTCCTATATCGATATTCCATGGTGGCACTCAACGTGTTAAAACATTCCTAACAAATAATATTTATTTATATATTTATGAGATTGTTGAAATTTACCTTGCAAATCGTATACCGATTGCGAAAATGTGCAATTAGCTATATCGCTATATGTACGACGGGAGAGCGAGGAGGGGATTGAGTGGAATCCGATCAATTCGTTACGAGTCGCACTAGTACACTTCCAGCAATGATGGGGTGTATACCTACTGTTTGCAAAAGCGCACGTAATAATTTAAAGTCATGGTGGCCTGGAAATGAGAGTTGCTACGAAACTAATAAGGAATTCTAACGACGGAAATAAAAACAGATTCTGATGAAGAGACTAAAGTTGTAGCGAAAACCTGGTAGTGATATATTTTTCCTTTTTCCAGATAATAACGAAAACAGTCCATTATCGGTAATAATTTCCCTATCAGTTACAAGTACCTACTTAGTAATATCGAAACCTATCTTAATTGGCCATGAAACAAAGGAATGATTACTTTTACTAGTTTCAAAATAAGGCTTTCTCATTGGCCAACGTTGCATGTGACTAACTATTGCAAGTATAATGATTTTGTGGCTGCAATCAATGCAGCCACAAGCGAAAAAAGTCAATTGTTTTTTTTTCAAATGGAGCGTAATACTTTTCCACCAGAGTCTTAAAAAGTACTAAATTGTGATACTAAAATATATACGACCCAAGATTAATATTAGATGAGATGTCTTGAAAAAAAACAAGTAACCCATAAATATTATTTCAGCACTTGTATTGAGAATTTGTCATTATTGGCGGTTCATATTAGTAAATACATTATATAAAGAAAACTTTTCTTTTGTCGATTACATAACTAGCGCTACTATAGATTTTCCGCTTTGTTAACACAAACGTATTATTCTTTTTTCTTCGTATTGTTACAGTAAAACCCCAAACGGTGAACATCCTAACGAAAGAGAAACACGTATCAGCAGACAAACGGTATGAGGTCGAATGTAGGACGTCCGGATCGAGACCGGAGGCTATTATAACCTGGTGGAAAGGAAGTCGACCCGTAAAAAAATTAGCAAAGAACGTAAGTAATTTTCCAACAGTACTGTGTCTCACATAAAACCCGCATCATACGGAGCTTCTTTTTATTACTCATTATAGGTAAATTTTGACTTGAGCGTTTGTTTGTGTTTAAAAAACGATGTCAAATTACTTTTTTTAGCTGTTAAATTTGAGATTTTTTCAGGAAATTATAAAATATCGCATTTTTCTTTTATTCTTTCGGAAAATGTCATAGGAAAAAGTGATTATCTCAAGAACTAAGATAGATAGGTACAGGGAATATTGATGAAACTAGCCACGAATTGAAGAGGGGTATTTAAAATCGTTATAATATACAGCATGTTCCATTTAAAAAACCATACACCCTGTATACTCGTTTATAATCTTATGCTGTACAGCATTTGTCCCCAAATATTTTTTATTTGAAAACTTTTTCTCTAAATTTCTCAAGAAATTAATTATCTTCCGTCCACGCACTAGGTGGACACGCTCTATATATGTATTTGTATATCCACATCAACTTTGTTATTTACTCTAATTCACGTAAAAATACCAAGTAGTGCGATTACCTCTTGATTGTCTTGTAGATTAGCCTGAGGATGACTTCTTAGTTGAAATCTATAGCTAGTGTAATCTTACAATTTACAACATCGAAGGCAGTCATTAGCGCCACGTATAGTGAGTTCAGCCAACTACCTATGTTCACCTGTTCAGCACCAAACTCCCTCTGTGTTCTTTTTAGGGATCCCCAGTGCTTTTATTGCCTACTACCAAGGTGGCCGGGGGGGGGGGGGGGGGTGTTAGGAGATGTCAACGATGAGATTGACGGAACGGGTAAATAACTTGTCTTCTGTACATTTTCTTCATATCCTCAATCTTCAATTTCAATATAGTATAGTCTTAGCTCATTTTTAAATCAATCATATTGGATAGATAATTAGAAGAATAATATTGATAGGAACAATTTGACTGTATTACTTCGTAATCTACTCTTATCACCATCAAATTTATTTTAATCTTCAACAACCTAAACATTTTCTATCTTAATCAACTGTATATTCCAATAAGTTATAACTTCAACTTCAAACTATTCTTTATCTTAAATTTTTTATCCTTAGGAGGACTACCGCCATTCTTAGAATTTGTACTGAAATGACTAACCATCCAACTATTAACTGAAAGAAACCTATACTTCATTGCATTCACTATAGTTTTAATGACACTTATAACTAAGGTTCGACAAACGAGTGCAACGTCAAAGGCGTATCGCGCAAAAGTAGGTACGTGAGATACAGTACTATTAAAACATAATATATTCTTACCTTTTATTGACATCTTAATGTCCACTGCGACAAAATACTACTGCCCCGGTAAGCCGCGTAAAACTGAAACATAAGCAACGCTTCCATTGTTAGTCTGAGAACGTTTTCTTGTATTTCGAAAATGATCGTCCTACATCTTGCGTAATTCAAATATTCCTTTATCTCTTCTGTACATTCTGTATTTTCAGTAATAGACCGAACCTTTTGTAAATCGGGATTTTTATTTAAAACTGCACGAAATTTTTGAGCGACATCTAGTCCTATAGGATCCGGCAAGCTTTCTACAGCGGCTTGTGAATTATCTAAGGTATTTAATGAGTCTCGTAAAGATAAGTGACTGTTTTGTAACAGCGATGTAGTTTGTAGAACTGCAGAATAGTTTATGGAAATTTCATCTATTTGTAATTGAACGTCCGAATTGGAAAGAAGTTGCTGACTCTCTCGAATCGTTGCAGATTCATTTGATTTGAATTTTAAAATCTGATCCTTCACATTTGCGAAATATTTATGATAATAAAATATTGCCTGGAGCCATGTTCCCCATCGAGTTATTACAGGCTGGGGTGGTAGTGGAAGTTTCGGACACAATTGTTTGAAAACGCGGATATGTTTGGGAGATTTTACAAACACTTTTTTGGTAGATGCTATTAAATTATTCACCATCGGATACTTCTTTCGAATGGTTTCTGCAACGAGATGATACGCGTGTATGAGACATGTCATGCGAGGAAAAGTCGGAAAGCATATTTTCAACATCCTACCAACTTTCAGCATTGTTCCAGCTCCAGTAACTAACATTGTGACTTGGGCTCCTGTGATACAAAATTCTCTTACCGAATCTTTTATTATCCTCACAACGGTTTCAGCATCACCTTTTTCAATCCTTTTACTGGTTAATAACAAGGAAGCTGCTGGGTCATTACATTTTAAAGGACGCGCTCCAGCATGAATCACGCTGTGTTTCTGTGCATCAGTTGTTTCGTCCACACTTACGCAAATTTTCTTATTTTTCAACTCGTCTACTATACAGTTTTTACTGTACCCTGCAAATGTGGTAAATTGTATCGCAATTGTCTAGTAGTTTCCACGAGAGAA
This sequence comes from Dynastes maya, assembly GCA_029619315.2. Taxonomy (NCBI): domain Eukaryota; kingdom Metazoa; phylum Arthropoda; class Insecta; order Coleoptera; family Scarabaeidae; genus Dynastes; species Dynastes maya. Next base: position 13,409,040 of record JAROYE020000003.1, on the reverse strand, counting down.
CATATTTATTCCAAAAAAAGACGAAAGTATTCGTTGTCTACTAGGTGTTGTGGGATGTTGCACACACTTGGCTTAAAAATAAAAGCATACAGAGATTCCCAGTACGGAATATTGTTGCTTAAATTCAGTACATGACGTTTACATTCAGTATGTCTTCTACAGTGAAATGTATCGCGACCTATCAACTGTATATTGCAAATTTTGCACTGAATTATAGTACCTGTATATTCCTACCCAGGGAAACGGCTAATATATTCATTTACATGCAATGCTAAAGGTAAACCTCGCTTACGATGATCCATGTTTTAAAAGATGCGCGCCGATAAACCGATAATTATTGAACTACCGTTCACTTCCGCGCCTATCGAATGACTAAACTCTCCAATGGCTTCGCATCGACCTAAATTCCCTCTCGGCGGCTCTGCCGTATCACGCGTTTGTCGAACCTTACTTATAACACTGTACTTTTACCTACGAAATACGTTTTCTTCAAGTCTTTTATCAAAAACTCATATTACATACTATAAACATACACTAATAAAAAATCACTTAATGTTAATCATCAACTATAAGTACTTCAATTATAGGTTTAATCCTTTTAACTTCTCTATTCAACCTGATTTAAAGGATTTCAGTTAAGGAAACTAAGAACCTTCAAAGTTCTAAATAAAGTAAGCCTTAGAAATACTCTCACCTACAAGTCTGCAACATATTGCCCTTTTTAGACTATAAGACTTCATAAAGGAAAAAAAATCGTATGTAAATTTACAGTTTACCGCCTAACCTCAGCCACTTTATCGATTAAATGATTATTTTAAACAAACCATAAAGACATTGGTACACTATACTTTTTATTTGGTAGATGATCAGGAATAGTTGAAACATCTTCAAGATTATTAGTCCGAGTCGAACTAGGGAATTCGGGGTCCTTGAATGGAAACGATCAGATCTATAATGTTATCGTAACAGCCCACGCTTTTATTATAATTTTTTTTATAGTTATACCCATTATAATTGGGGGATTCGGAAATTGGCTTGTCCCCTTAATACTTGGGGCCCCAGATATAGCCTTCCCGCGAATAAATAACATAAGATTCTGATTATTAGCTCCGTCATTAACCTTACTTTTGCCTAGAACAATTTACAGTATAAATTCAGCTTTAGCTCTGTCCTAAAACCGTAAATTAAATATTTCTGGTCAAGAAGCGGTCATGTCAGTTGGTGAAATTTAATACATCTGAAATCATATCATCTACGTTTCAAAATAGAGAACCTTCACGACAGCTTTTCTTAAAAATTTAATCTGTGTTTAGAATAGGGAATTGAAATTTAATATCAAATTGAAATTGGAAACGCATATCCTAATTGGTCATGATAAAACAATGGCTATCGTGAACAAAGGAGTCAAGGGACGCTTATAATTTTTTCAGTTTAGGTCAAATAACCGTTGTATCTACACATGTTTGTCTACGTGTTCTTTTACAAGTGTCTAGTGATTAAATTCAATGTTAATTACGAAATAAGAATGAAGTTTGGCAATTTCAAAATTCGCGGTATATAAAATATAAACCTAGCGTTTATATTGAAACGTCACAGTTTGAGGTTAGTTTTCTCTTTTCAAGTTTAATTCTTTTAAAACGTAAAATAGTCGGGGTTAATTCGTATATAAACTGCCGAAAGAGTGCTTAGGGGACACTCCCGGATCTACAGACCGTTGAATTACTTAATTAATTTCGATAGAATCAATTTTCTTCTCGTCTATAACAGTGCACTAGCTTTCAAAATAAAACTTTTCCTGGTATTGAAAATACAATTTTTTATTCTTCTATCCTACATACTATAAATACTAACTTATGTAATTTCATCAACTTTGCTTGAAGACTTATTTATAAGAAATGATATAAACCTAGTTTTCTAAGAAACATTGGCGTAAGAGTTCTGCAGTTATGCATATTCTTCAATACTTAATTAATCTAAATGCTTCTCTTTAGAAAATGTTTTATATGCGTAGGTTTCAGCGGTTGCATAACCATTCACGTCTTATGCACTCTTTAATCTGAAAATGTAAAGAAGTACGCCGCCAAAATGAGCACGGGCTTCAAAGCTTCAAAGGGAACCCACTTCTTCTCAAGAGTGCTACTCCCGCTCATATACATCTAAAGATACGCATTCGCTGTATTCTAGGTTGCCCTACTTATTTTTGATATCGTCATAAAACGGTTTTTACACTGAAGATCCCTTCCTGGATACCATCGCGTTCGTTTATGCTCTTCGGCGTATACATCTTACTATTTCCATTTAAACTTTACTTGTGCCACGCTACACTCCTCACACCCCCCACACAAACGAATAACCTCTCCCTCGGCTTCAAAATAAACGAGAACGTGGAAACTTTACGCGCGAGCTATTCGCTGTCTTCTTTTGCGCATCGCCTGAAACCCCGAAAAGGCAGGAGTATACTCGGGGAGAAGAGCCACCGTATTTTGTTTATGTTTTCGAAAACTTGGAACTTACCGAGTACTTCACTGTAAATATGTTTTTAGGTAGCGGCTACAAATGTTAGGAAAGAAAAATTCCTTATACAAATGAAGCTCTGCGCATAACAAGTGATTTCTCGTTTGCTTTGCTGCTCTATTCCACGTCGGCGTTATATTTAAGGTTATTAAATTTTAGTGAAAATCGTGTTTCGCAATACGAACAAGATATTCTACGTACACACGTTGGAGCGAACTTCGGCTGAGGAAGTCGCAGAATTGATTACGCTGTCGACACGTTAGTTGTTGATTAACCAAAGTGAAGGTATTACGCTGGAATTGCCGCGTAATATTACCATGTCTTTGACATTTCGAAATTATTACTGCATTATTAAGTAGATTTAGCGCTTGGCGTATCATGTATTGTGGGAAGATATTAAAGGCGAGGAACTTTGTATTAGTTAGGTAAGGTATAGGGAAGTTGTTGTCACCTGGCAATACCAACGGATATAGTACTATTTCTCAACAAATCCCTATAAATGAGGCACTGCAATACTGCCGTTAGTAATAATAATACTAATAATGTTTATTGTCCAACGTACCAAATTAGGGACAATGTGAAACAAACAAAAACGTGTATATAACATAAAAATCCGTCTGTGGTGGTTTGAAGAAAAAAGGGGTCTCCTTTATTGATTAACTTAATGTACAACATCGGTAGATGTTGAACGCTCTTTTTCAAAATGTAAACTCATTTTCTCACCACGGCGAACATCGCTCACCGAGACAACTGTGGAAACACATCTAATGGTGTCAACTTTTTGCCACTCTTATCCAAATGATGTTAATACTGATAATGGTGCTTCTAGTTTTATTGTTCCGTAGCCAAGGCTGCTTAAAAGGGTGAGTGTTGCACTACTTTTCACATATTATAATTATGTATAAGTTCTGTTATTTTTTTTTTATTTTCTTACTATTGTTTTTGTATACTAGGCAGGTACGGCTATGGCACGGCTCCCTGTTACTGGGCTCTAATAGAACGCTTTACATGTTACCTATAAACACTTGCGTCCATGTTCAAGAAGAGAACGGCCTACCGAACGCATTATCGCTGCGCCATCCCTCATAAACATCAACACTTTATCCTTTGAAATTTGAAATTTTTCCAACGTACTAAGTACAACCTTCGTACTTGCTGTAGCAGTACACTCTTGTAGTCTTCGGCTAGCTAGTAACAGTGGTAATGTAGGTTTACTAGGGTCTAGTATGCGTACCATAATACTTACAATTGAATTTTTTTATAGTCTGTTGTCTCGTCAACACAACCAAAGAAACTGTTTTTTCAATATGCGTTTCATTTTCTTTTTCACGTCATCGCGTACAAATGCAACTTGCTTACGTGCCGTTTTCTCCGTTGGCAACCGCAACTCGGGATTGTATTTGTACCAAAAGTCCTTAAACGGTTGTTTATTGAGTAAGCCTAGTGGCAAGTTACAGTTTAGCAACATAAGAATTACATGCCCAATTCTCGTTTTCTATGCTGTGCAGAATTTACGTGTCTTGTACAGTTCCACTTCTTATTTGACATCAAATGTGTTTTACACGCTTTGCAAACTATCTTACTCCCGTTGTAAAACAAATCGGGAAAGTCAGAAATAAACTTATTTACTATGTCTTGAAAGGGTCGTTTTTTAGCATTCGACATGTTCACTAAAAACTACAACTAATAACTACGTCTGTATCAATAGAATCCCACCTAAACACAGTCACACCGTCGCTGCGATTGGTCTCCAGTTACCGGGCTCTAATAATCACTGGTATACAAAACCAACAGCATCAGGAAGATTTTTAAATTATTGTTCTAATCACCCAAACATGCAAAATTTATGCACAACAACTTAATAAAACTTTGTAATCTGGGATACCCCAACCCCAAGCCCATTATTAATAAATAAATATATAATTCCAATTTTTATGATAGCTCCATAGATCATAACAATGTACTTTTGAAATATAAGAAATTATCATCTACAGACAACTTAACTAATCGTGTTGTCCAGATTTTCAAACCTTTCCATCACATCTGTACAGCCAAATAACACCTTGAAGGTCAGAAATTTATTTACTAGCATTAAGGATAAATCTCCATTTCAACTTAGTAATTATGTCATTTAAAGGTGCCGTGCTTGGGCTGTCTAGCCTGTTATATAGGTCAAACATCATAATGGCTTAAATTTCATATAAGCCAACACAGGAGTGATTCTCGTTTGGGCAAAAGGTCTTGTGCTTTGGCCAATCACATATAGGAAAACGATCATCATTTTGATTTCGATGAGGTTCAAATTTTAGAATTTGAGAATAACTACAAGAACAGACTTTTCCTTGAAACGTATCACATCGAAAAAGATCATATATCACTAGAGCGAGCCAAGAGCGCCACGCGCCAGGTTCGCAATCAGGCTGCCGGGCGCATGTATGTATGTAAACATAGGTAATTTAAATATGTAATTATTAGGACGAGGACCAAAACCACTGTCTATTACGTCGTGAAGACGCGCAAATATACACCTGCAGTTTGGGTGTTCGTTGATAAATAGGGCGTTGTTCACAGTGGGCCACTACAAAAAAAAAGTTCATTCATCGACGGCTACGAACTAACAGCGCGCTTATTCATTTACGGATGACGCGCTCTATTCATCAACAAATGACGAGTCTGCAGATGTTACGTTTGCACCACTTCGTGGCATACTAGAAACAAGCGTCGGTGTGCTCGCATTAGTGATTATGTCTAACGTAACTATTAAAAATAAACGGCCATTACCTACGAAAGTTAATAAATTTCTTAGTGAATTTGTGGATTTACACTACAATGGGAGTACAATTTTCTGTAAAGTTTGTAAAAAGAAACTACTGTGCTGGAGCAAACGTGATTGTGAAAGACATATAAATAGCGCACACCACAGAAATAAAAGAAATGGTGTGTCACAACAACGTCAATTTCAATTAGAATTGCTTTTAACGTTTATGGTATGTGGTCTACCACTTCGTATACTTGATAAAAAAGCATTTCGAAAATTCTGGGGCACATACAATACCGAGTGGATCCTACCATCTCGGACAGCGTTACGGAGAGATATTCCACGAATACGTGAGGACATTGAAAATCGAATTAAAGCCGAATTAAAAGATAAACAGCTGTGGCTATGTCTTGATGAGACGACAGATTGCAAAAAAAATTCTATTTTGAATATAATAGTGCGCGTATTAGATCCTATTAAACCAAATTTTGCAATTCTATTAGCCAGCAGAAGATTAAAACAGTGTACTAGTAAAGCAATTACGGCCGTAGTTCTCGAAACGTTACAAAAATTTCAAGTGTCAACCAGTCAACTGTTGTTGTTCATGAGCGATGGTGCAGCAACAATGTGTAGTGTAGGCCGTTCCCTTAAAGAAAAGTGTGAAGGACTTTTACATGTTACGTGTAAAGTCCATGCTTTACATCTTGTGGCACAAACTATTCGAGAGTGTTACCCGGAGGTGGATGCATTAATAGCAAACACAAAAAAAGTGTTTCACAAAAGTCCTAAGAGGACTAGGGCATTCCACAGGTTATGCCCTGGTATTCGAGAACCACCACAGCCCATTCTTACGCGTTGGGGAACGTGGTTAAAAGCCGCTTTTTATTATAATGAACATTTTCAAGAAGTCAAATCCGTTATTTTGCAATTCGTCCCTGCCGAAGCTAGAGCTATTAGGATGAGCCAGAAGGGATTTCTCGATATTTCTGTTGAAACACATCTAAAGAATATTAGCAACAATTACAAAGGGTTAGTAGACGCGATAGAAAATTTGCAAAATTCTGGATTGTCGTTGGTAGAATCAGTGCAAGTCGTGGACGAAGTTAGTACATTGTTACACAGTATAAACGATGCAACAAGTGGACGAGTTTTAGCTAAGTTCGATAGTGTTTTAAAAAAGAATCCGGACTACACGAGATTAAGACAAATGTGCGATGGGGCATCTGCAGATTCCTTGACTAAGTCTAAAGATTATTTTAATTACGCCTGTCTTACTTCGGTAGACGTGGAACGGTCGTTTTCGAAATATAAGAACATTTTTTCGTCTCGGCGAACATCCTTCACCGAGGCAAATGTGGAAACTTATCTGATGGTGCAACTTTTTAAACTAGCCTATCCGCATTATTAAGAAGGATAGAATTTATTTATTATATCTTTATTTACAGTTACATTATTAAGTACAACAGAATAAAAAAAGCGTTCAGTTTCTCAGTTATTTCCTTATTACATCCCATTTACAACGCATACCGTTTTCAATCAAATAAAAAATCATAATGAAAATAAAAACACCTCAGCGTGTACATATATATATATCCGCTCTAATTACTAAACATTATTATTGCGTCAGCTTTTATTTTTTTACTCTTGTGTATTAATTTCGAAATATCACATATCTGCTGTGACTCACATATACGCTATTTACAATAAGCGGCCGTTGCGCCTGATTCCGATTCTGTTGGATGGCGCAATTTGGCCCGCTCTATACATCACAATAATGAAGATTGTAATATTTTGGAAAACTCTGTATATCTCTTTTCTGGTCAGCTGTTTTCTTTTTTCATTTTCAGTTGGTTTTTACAGTAGTTCCTATAGATTTTTCAATTTGTATTTTAAAATTGTTAGAGTTTGACGTTTTAATCATTTCTCTCCGCTTGTTAAATAATATTAAAATTTGACTTCGAAATTATTTTAATATATTAAAAAAATGGCTTATTTTTGATGATGTTAGAATTATAAAAATTCCCATAACTAAGATACCAAATGTAATTATTACATCTTCTGCCCTTAGGGGAATTAAACGAAAAAAAAAACATAAAATTAGATAATCTCACGCCAGTATCCCGTTCTTCACCTTTCGCATTTTGCAATTTGTCCGGTCGGAATGTTTTACGGTTCTGGAACAGAGGTAGACGCCCCGAAATTGCGGATTACAATATTCCTAGCAAGTCAGGCGTAAAAATTAAATGTTCCTTTACATTTGGCATATTTTGACTGGCAGAGCCATTCACCACCGGTGCCCTCGCTTTGAATCCTACACGCAAATTATAACCTTTATTCGCTTTCAATGGGTTGACCTCGCATAAAAGACCTTCGTTGCGTGGCAATTACGCTGAATAGTCCCCGGGAATAGAAGCGTAGTCGCTATCGCCCCTCGAAATCTCCTGTTTCTAACTTTGAAACAGATATACACCTTCTCCTAGCTGTAGGGAGAAGTTCGCCAAACCGGAAAGAAGTCACCATGTCAGCTTGATTAAAAAACTCCACTAAATTAAAAGCGTCCTAATGATAAAAGCGACAGAACTTTCTTCTTCTCTTCATCCTTCTTTCTCCTCGCTCTTCTTTTGTAAGGAAAATAAAAATCCCGTAGAGCGCTTAACTTGCGAGAGGTGTAGCGCCGACGACGAAGTAAGAAGGTACTTTTGAAATTTTTGTTTTTTTCTTTTGTCTCGCTGTCGGCTGAATTTAGGATTAAGGGGGAGGATTACGCCAATTTTGATGCTACGCGTGCGATCTTCCCTTGTCAGTGAGCCTACTGTTATGAGTTATTCTGGAGAAAATCCGAAGAAAAGAATTCAGTTTCAGGTTCATCTTAATGCATGAAAGAAAGCTTGAGGCTGGTATGTGCGATGAGGAATTTTACCAAAAAATATATCGCCTTCAAATCAACTTTTTTTTTAATTTGTCATATTCTTTTAGTTTTCATATCTTGCTTTTGTCCTTCTTGATTAATGAATTAAATTTTAATCTTATTTATATACCCCAGAAAGTACAGGCTCACAAATATACAAACAAGGTAATTGTTTGTCTATTTGCCTCCTATTATACTTAAAAAAAAAGGCGAATAATTAGACATTTGTACAGATTTATTGGAATCGTATGGTCTGCATAAGTTATTTAATGTCTTCACGAGCTATACAGCCTTGGTCAAAAGTATTTGCCACCCCCTCAATTGTTAGAAATGTAACTTGTTTTAATTAGGGACTGGCAGCGCGATGTCTAGCGCGCCGGGCTACCAGTCTCGGGGTACCGGGTTCGAACCCCGGCCTCGTCACTCTCAGAGTAAGGTTTTCTGTAGCTTTCCCTACTCCAAATTTAGCGAACGCTGAGAGTGAACATCTCAAGACGCTCTACGGGCGCAGGCGCAATAATATCTCATGGCTGGCGAAAGCTGTTAGGGGATGTGTAGGCATGAATTATTATTATTATTATTATTATTATTATTATTATTATTATTATTATTATTATTATTATTATTATTATTATTATTATTATTATTATTATTATTATTATTATTATTATTATTATTATTATTATTATTATTATTAATTCTAACTGTGGCTAATGGCATAGCATCAAGGCCAATATCAACAGTAATAATAATAAGTCGCGACACGTTTGAATCGCCTTCAGAACCACATGAACCACAGTTTGTTGAATCACTATCTCAAGAAGAAGCTAATGAAAATTGGGAAGAATGTGTACCTGAAGAAGAGGTAGCGTTGTGGATGCTAACTATAAAATTGAAGCTGTAGAATTTTGGAGAACTGGGAAGAAAGCAAGACGAACACTCGAAAGTGTCAAACAGAAGTTTAAAAAGGTAAAATCACTTCAGCAGTTGTATAGATGGGAAAATAGCGTTAATGAGGGCGGAACCAACAGTGAAAAGGCAAGATATATCGCGGAAGAAGTACTTACACAATTTCAAGACGTGCTAACACGAGGAAATATAGTGCATGATATGAATATTCGACGTTGGGCTTTAGAGGCAAAAGACAAAGTTGGATATACAAGTTTTAAAGCTGGACATTGGTGGATCTGGCATTTTAAACAGGTGCATGGTATTGTATCCCGTAAAATAACTAAGTTTGTTACACATTCTGCTGTATCTGATACAACTGAATTGCGCGACGTAAGCGACAGATTTATAAATCAAGTAAAACCTTATATTAGTTCTTTTGGAAGAGACTATATTTTTAATGCAGATGAGAGTGGTTTTAATATGGAAATACACTCTGGTCGTACATTGTTTCCACGAGGTGAAAAGCACGTTGAAGTCACTGTACAGTCTCTGCATTCTATTACTCATAGTTATACCATAATGCCTACTATTTCCGCAAATGGAAGATTATTGTCTCCACTTTTCCTAGTTTTGAAAGAGGTAAGCGGTGCTTTAGGTCCTCGCGTACAAGAAACACTTTCGCCCAATAAATGTATACATATCTGCATCTGCATCTGGAAAATTAACATCCGCGCATTTCAAAACATGGTATACAGATGTTTTCTTGCCAAATACTGGTCCCAATAATTTACTACTACTAGATTCATGGAGTGGACACTGTCCAGCGGAACTATCTACACTGACACCAAAAGACAAAAATGTGAATATTTTGACCATTCCAAAGAAGACGACAGCATTAATTCAACCCTTAGATGTTTATGGTTTTAGATTATGGAAAAATTTTGTAAGAACTTTTTCTGACCAAGTTATTTTGATGGGCCACGATATAAACTTGCATCATAGAAATACAATTATTAAGTTACAGTCTTTAACACATAATCAGTTTTCGTCTGTGAGATTTTTTAGTGTTTTTAAGTATTCTTGGTACAAAAGTGGATACGTTGCGGGGCGGCCAAGTGCCTTTGAAAATCCAGTAAATTTCTGCTTTGCCAAAACTGCACAATCCACACCTCTGTGCACTATTTGTGGAAAGCCGGCTCTTGTACGTTGTTCTTGGTGTAAGCAATATCTGTGTTTTAAACATTTCTTTTTAGATTACCATTATTGTAACCACTATATTGAATAACATTTGTATAAGTATGTTATGCATGTAATGTACTATATAAGTACGTATGATAAAATTGGCGATATCAGTATATATATATGTATATATATAATATATGTTATACTATTTAATAAATGTACTACTTCTTTTGTATACCACTGTACAATAAATGTAAGGCATTTTTATCTTGTAAGGTTCACCCATTATAATTTAGTTAACGCTGCAACTTTGAAAGAAAATAAAATATGAATGTATATATGTATGTATGTGTGAAATTTATATGTTTGCAAATACAAATTGCAATGTAAACTTTGTCATTCTGCAAAACAACTAGTTACTCTGTTATATTTGGTTCCGGCTATATTTCAGTTCCGGAGGTATTTATAATAATATTCAATTTATAGATGATTATTTTTCTCTCCTCTAACCCAAATTTCCCAACTCCCAAATCGGTATGTTTGTTTACATCATAAAAAATGTTTGTAATATTGTTGATATTAAAGTAACACAACCAGATAAAGTTAGTATGGTTAGATAACTAACTCTGAACATCCTACTGCAAAACTGTTATTACATATTCAATTATAATAAATAGTACGTCCTCTAGTACACATTTCACATGACAAAATATTTTTTTCTGGAATGAAAGGTAAAACTCAATGATAACAATGTATAAGGTTGAATTCAGTATGAAACAGCCCCTCTTTTCCGATATTAAAAAATTTTGGACTTTTCAAAAGGATTCGGGTGGGGGTAATTTTTCTATTAAAATTAATACTATTTGAAATAAGGGTTATGCTGTTATCTAGTCCTCTTCAAACAATTAAAAACTTGTCTTAACTTTTTTTCAATATCTCCAATAGTTTTCGAGATATTTGCACAAATATAAGCGGGTAGTTTTTCTTAAGAGCGCCCTCCACCCCACCTACGGAGGATTCCGCCGATAAAAATAAGTGGGATGTTCTTACCTTGGACCCCTCTACAAATCCACAAAATTTCAATTTTTTTGGGGAGTCCGGGTTACCGGTGTTCCCTTGTCAGTACTGCAATGATCGAATCCTACATAGAGGCAAATAACCGCAACAAGCAACGATCCTTTTAGTTTGACGGCCGCCACCAGAAAGAGAGCGGGGTTAATTACCAATCAACGAACATCGCACATAGTATTGCGGAACCAAAAGAAAAATGAAGAGAAAGATAAACATGATGAAAATTATTCAATAACCTACTTTTATAATTGAAATTGCCAAAAGCAGATTAACTAAACGTTAAATGTGTCATTAATAGAAATTATAAATTTTGAAGCATATTAGAAAAGATAACGTAGCAACATCTATTTTTAACACGTTACACTCTTACCACTTTGCAAATTCGTAGCATCATTATACAGTGCGATCCTAAACTGTATAACAATAAACAACAAGAATAATTCACGCTTTTGAAATTGAGATTTGACAGTTTGGCAATTGTTATGATTGCTTTGCTTAGCAACGAGCTCTTTAGTTCAGTCTGGCGTCACAAGAAACAATTTGGCGCTCTTTCCTAGCCAACTTTGCCTAACAACAAAAACAGATTACCAAAACCATTATTGCTGCATATCATCATATTTCTTAAGTTAAAGTATAACATATGTGGTATCCTTGGATTCGCCTTTCGATTACCTTTCCAAAAACGTAAAAATATGCAGGATGTTCCATTTAAAATAAGAAAGTTGACGTCACTTTCGGTAAGATCGGAAATACAATTGAACTGTCGATAACGGCAAAGGTTAGTTCACAAAAAATAAAAATCGACCTATTTAGGACTTTAGGACCTCACTGTATATACATATGAATACATTTACATCCAACGACATTATTTGCGAAAATGTGCAAACATTCCATCACGTCAAAATTTTATGTTTATTAAACCACCATAAAACGCGTCAGATGACAACAGCGTACAGCTACAGTGCTCGACATAAATGTATCTATTAGAGGGCTTCGAAATACGGTAAACGTATATCATATTGAGGCATAAAAAGGGGTGAAAATGTAACTGCTTTGTGCGAATACGCCCCGGAGAGGGGATATCCGGTTGAAAATGAGGTGTAAGGCCGTTTTACATACGTGAGAACGGTAAGCAGGTAGAAAGGTATATCTACCATTTTACGCATTGACGTTATATACGTATATTCACGCCTCCCTTCGCTTCACTTTAATGCGTTCGTGAAGCGTTAACGAACGGGTTTTACTACAAAGGAACGAATTCGGAAATAACGTTATTTAGCGCAGAGATAAAGTTACGCAATTTCTATCTTAAAAGCGTATAAAGAATACGAGAAGCCTTTTGTAAAAATCAGTTAAAGGGAAAGGTAAATTCGTTTCACAATTTCACAAACAGAATGGTAACTTTGGCAGATTGAGAGGAGTGATGTAAGCCTTCTGGTTCCAAGATCTTTTCACAAAAAAATTCACATTAAATAAGCGCCAATATCTCCTATGTATTTGTACTGTACTTCTACATACAGGGTGTCCCAATCTTCTGGCATTGTAAAATTGCTCCTATTGTATGAATAGTAAGAAGCTAACATTTTCTGAGGACATAATAGACATCACAGAGTATCTATTAAAGATATTTCCGTATGTACAAAGTGATCAATAAGTCGCGAACTATACACTTTGTTATTTTAAATGGAGTATCTTGTATATTACTATGCATTTGGTTTCTCCATCTAGAAATAAAGCAATATAATATACGGGGGATGATCGTAAAATAAGGTTCCCAAAGCCCTACAGCAGCAATAAGACGCGTTAGGCGAAATCCGACAACAAATGGCACTACATTTCGTATCGATGTCCGACTAGGTAATTTACAGTCCGCATATTTATTCCAGAAGGAGACAAATGCTTCTTTGTCTAGTAAACGAAACGATAGATTACATAAAATAAGAGTAACACATAGATCAAATGTAAATTTCTTGGTCTCGTACGCCACTTTTTGCAGAAGGATGCTATTTGCTTTCGATGTGACGTTGACAATGACTTCTGGATCAACACATTAAAGGGATTTTACAAACTAGACATTGAATTTTAGCGCCATCAAAAATTAAGTCCGACATGTTCACTATAAGGTTTTTAACTGTGTCTGCCATTGGTAGTTTTCGCGACGTACCTAACTGCGACATTTTTAAAGCAAACATAAGCGTACAATTACGAAATAAGTTACGACAGCCTACATATACACAGAACTACTCGCATACAACATCCATTTAGTACTGACGCTGTGAACGCGTGAAATAAGTAATCGCCGACTCCGCACCACATTTCTACTACACTGACTGTTACCGCTCTTTGCCCAGACTAGTTATAATTATATGTATAATATATAGTATGTCCACGGTAGGAGTAAATAAGAAGAAAAACTTTTTTATTTTACATTTTAGGGAAAAGGAGCATACTTGATAAAAGGTTTTGCTTGTATTTAAAATGAGATTGCCGTGGAGAAAGTTAACGTTCCACATACTGGGTGTCCGGAAACTAAAAAAATAGGAAAATTTCATAAGAGTAAACTACCATTATTTCTACTATTTCGAAAAAGTGGCACTAGGAAAAGTTTTTTGGAATTAAAAATTACGACAGATTTTCAATTTATGGCCTTTTTCTCCTTTATCGTAAAGAAATATTTTTATCGAAAGTTTTGCTTGTGATTTAAAATAATTATTATTTAATCCTTGGCGTTATTTCATTTTACTTCAAATAGTAGGTGGTGGCGAAAATGATATTTTATGTTTCACTTGTGTCACTGTACATCATTAAAAATACAAATGCTTCTTTGTCTCGTAAACGAAACGATAGATTACATAAAATAAGAGTAACACATAAATCAAATGTACATTTCTTGGTCTCGTATGCCACTTTTTGCAGAAGGATGCTATTTGCTTTCGATGTGACGTTGACAATGGCTTCTGGACCAACACATTAAAGGGATTTTACAAACTAGACATTGAATTTTAGCGCCATCAAAAATTAAGTCCGGCATGTCCACTATAAAGTTTTTAACTGTGTCTGCAATTTCGAAATAAGCTATGACAGCCTACGTATACACAGAACTACTCGCATACAGCAGCGATTTAGTACTGACGCTGTGAACGCGTGAAATAAATAATCGCCGACTCCGCGCCACATATCTACTACACTGACTGTTACTGCTGTTTGCCCAGACTACTTATCAGTTATACTTTTACTAGATGTAACAAATTTGATATTAAGGTAGCCGCACAGAATTATTTGCTTATTTAGCAGATTATTTAATACAGATTCTATTATTTCCATGAATATATCGAATTTTTCAGGAGACGATTTGAAACATTTTCAAGTGACATAAATTTTATAGTATCTCTCAACATTATCGTTGCACTTCTCACCCCCATGCGAGGATAAGCAAAACGTACTAGCATTTACATAATTTCCGATCTTAAAATCCAAATAATCGTTATTTTTAATATATAAATAATCCCGAAAATAACTTAATCTTTTTTCTTTGCACGCGACGGCCAATTGTTGATGAGAAATATGCAATAATTTTATTCCTTATTATTGGGGATTTTCCAATACCGTACAATTTGGCAATTCTTGTCACATTATGCTCCCTTTCCATTTTGTTTAAGATCTCACTTCTATCATGCGGCGACAATGTTGTACGTTTTCGTTGGAAATACTTTTGAAAATAGGAAAGACCCCTGATTTTAAAACCATAAATGATAGATTTCCCCAGAACATCAAACAGATTGAACATAGATACTAGATTAGGTGAAATATTAATGCGATTACCGACATTGTCAAATGTTTGCGAATTATTCTCTGGAGCGATCGAAAACGATAGAAAAACGAACAAATTTGAGAAAAAAAATAGCAAATTTTTAATTTATCAATCCATTGACGAATTAACAATTAAAACGCCAGTAAATAATGAAAATCACTAAACTCTACAAACGGTAAAATCGGTAAGTTATAGGTTCCGTCGGCCTGTAATAATGGCAACTATATTATTTATAAACCAGAAGCTAACAACCGGTAAATTATAGATATAACAATGAAAGGATTGGCTCGATACGTCAGAATGAATAAAATGCGTCGGTATCAAGTTGTATAGAAATTTTAAATGCTGGATTCAGGACAGATGACAGCACGAATACATCTGGTTATTGATTTTATGCCAATTGTTTTTGCAGTATGTGCATGTGCGATTTACACGCGCGGATAAAAAATAAATACGTCGCTTTGAATCAATGCTTTGCAAATAATGACGTATGGAAATGGGTGTTGATTATTAGACATTCTTAATGCACTCTGATTTTGAGCTTGTATGGTTATTGCCAGAATCCCTAAATATTGCTTTCTGGTTATACGAGGTGCATTCAAGTTATAACACATCCGATTTTTTTTCTCAGAACTGGAAACAGATAGAAACATGCGGTTTGTTTTAAAATAAGCGGGCACTTTTTGTCAATGAGTGACAGAGATGGCACACAGAACCTTTAGCGGCAGCGGCGAGAGTGGGAACTATTTTTGATACTTCAAATGGCGACGTTTTCATTACAAGATCAGCGTGTAATCATTCCTTTTCTCCATTTGCGTGGTGTGACACCGATATAAATTCATCGCCAGTTGAGTGAGACATGTGGTGATAGTGTTACGGGTGTGTCTAACGTGCGTTCGTGGGTGCGACAGTTCAAAGAAGGCAGAACGTCGTGTGACAACAAACCAAGACAATCTCGGCCTCGCACAACCCGGTCTGACGACACGATCGAGCGAGTGGAGAAAGTTGTTTTGCGGGATCGCCGAATGAGTGTGGAACAAATCGCCTCCAAAGTTGACATTTCCGTGGGATCTGTGCACACAATCCTGCATGACGACCTGAAAATGCGAAAAGTATCCTCCAGGTGGGTGCCACGAATACTGACAAACGAAGTAATTTCTCATGCTCTCTACTCACCTGGCCTGGCTCGTAGCGACTTTTAGCTGCTTCCAACGATGAAAGGCTCTCCGTGACTGCACATTCACCAGCCCTACCGCTATTGCATTAGCGATTTTCCATTGGTCAAAACAGACTCTTAAGGAAGCGTTCGCAGCGACACAAGTTTCATAGTTTTCGTGTGATTAGTTAGTGAGAAAAAAAATCGGAGGTATTATAACTTGAATGCACCTCGTAAGGACCCTAACAACTATATTTTGGGATAAGCTAAAACTTTTTAAATAAAACCTCATTTTGGTGAAATTATAAAGAATTTTTGCTTATATTCGAAAAGCGCAAGTGAGACCACACTCGTAATTTGCTCTTATATTTTTAAAACTAAAAGTAATGTAGCTGACAACTTAATGTTGGAACAAACAGAATTTATTTCGTTACCATTAAAATACACCAGGAAGGAGGCGCTGAAATATTTGTGATGAGAGCTTAATTAATGACATAAGCTGACGTATCGCCTGCAAGTTATTAGTTTTCTGCTTAAATTTTATTAATAACATTCAGCAATAATGTTTTTGTGCCAGAAACGTAAATAATCAATTTTGACTAATTTTATCTTGCTAAACTCCATTGGTTACAGTTTTTGAGAAGAAGAAATATGCTTTTTCGTAATTTTACTTGCAACCTAGCATTGTGACAAATATTGCAAAACTGCAAAGATCGGCTAAGCTTAAGAGACAATTAATCGAGATGGTTTTGTCATTAATATCATTAGAATAACGCCATAGCTGTCGCAAATAATTCCTAAATTCAAATTTGTAAAAGTTACGGGGTTCAGTGTTATAGCAGCGGTGTCACAGTTGTCAACAGACTGTTGCAGTTAATTTGTAATTTTAAGCTAGGCTGTTCACTGTTAAAAAAACATGTCGCGCATTTGCAAAAACAAAGCTGACTATTTTTGCTAGGTTTATGGTAAATTTACGCTCGCTAAACAGACGTTATTTAACTCCTCTCGCCCAAAACGCATACGAATTGTATTTCGGCATAAAAGTAAAAAGTCAAGGTAAAGTTTGAGTGCCGCATATATGTTGCAAGACATGCACCTCCAAACTACAAAGCTGGCTATGGAATAAAAATCGTGCAGTGAATTTTGCTGTTTCTATGTTGTGGAATGAGCCCAGAGATCATATAACCGACTGCTATTTCTGTCAACTTCCTTCCCTACTTCATCTTCAGCGGTTCGTCCTGCACCACATCCAGTGGATTTTCCCATTCCAAAACCTTAACAAAACGTCAATTTGGAAAAATACAATGATTCGGAAGTGGAAAGCGTTTCACCAACTTTTGCAGAGGGATCTGACCCTGATTATGACTGGAATGCTTCAAAAGAACCACATTTAATTACTCAAGCCGAATTAAATGATTTGCTTAGGGACACGGGCTTGGGTAAGGTTAAAATAGAGTTATAGGCTTCTCGTCTACAAGGGTGGAATCTTATTAGGGTTTCAACTTATTGAAACCGACATAAACTGTACGTAGACTTTTCAATGGAAAATGATTTAGTGTTTTATAAAGATATTGACCTGTGATTTATATTTTGTATAGGCCAAAGAAAAGCCGTTACTGTCAGAGGAAAAACAGACTCACTTGGGCAAGATCTAAATAATCCTAAGAGGAGAATGACTGGAATAAAGTAATATTTGGTGACCAATCAAAATTTGGCGTATGTGTTGGTGACCATAGAAAATAAATGATATGTTAAGTTTCCACAAAGTATTATGGTTTGAAGATGTCAGTAATAGGATTGGGCACTTTAATATTTATAGATGGCAGTGTAAGTGAAGAACACCATCAACCACGAAAACCAATGATTTGACATCATTCTCTCCAAACCATTTTTTTCGTGGATTTGGCAGTGTGAAATAGTCTCCTCTTGGATACCATTTTCGCATTTGCATAAATTTTTTAATCGTACGTAAGGGGATGTAACGGGTGCTCGTAACTGACAAACTTCGTAACCAAAAATAAACCACAAAAACGGTCTGGCAAAAAGATAAAAGGCTGCCTAAATTTAATTATTTATTTGTTTTCTGCCAAATTTTTCGCCTCTGAGGAAAGCCTTCATATGAATATTAAGTCCAAAAGTTAAAACATTTCGTTGTCAATTAATGAAAAAGAGAAAACATTAGAAATTTATTGTTAAATATAAATACTAAAATAAACAAAACGTTTTAGATCATCTCCTTAGATCGTTTCATCAAAGTGTTTTTTCGGAATAATACCATCAAGTAAGAGTATTTGGCACACACGATGCCTTGATCATGCTCCACAAACCATGATGTTACCGGCTGTGTGCTCAACGGAATTTTTAGTGTATTCCGAATCAAATACGACGATCTTGAATTTGCGTTCGCTAGTCCATGGTATGTTTCGTCACTTTTGCTTGCAATTTTTGGCACCTTGTTGTAAATGCATCTGCGCAGAAAATCCGCGATGTGTATCTTTTACTGAGGAGAGACACGTTTTGTTGGAGTTGAGCGGTTTCCTGTGTGTTTCCTGTAAAATCACTGCTAATGATGTAAATGCCATCTTTTCTGGAACTGATTACTTGTTATGACTATTTTTTTCATTTTCACGGAACTCTTGCTAGATTTCAACGGAACCTGCAGATCACACTTTGAGAACCGTTGCATTAGAGCATTTCTATAGAACAATACTCTTTTGTGAGGAACATTGCTTCTTTCAATTAGTCTTTAAATCGGAAGATGCTGAAGACAGCGTAGAGAGACAATTCTTGAAATCCAATCAGACAGAAACTGCATTTTTTAGTTAGTCCACGCGATTTGATAATTATGAGAATCAAACTCATCCATGCGTTAATCCAGGTACACACTGTATATTCTAAATTAACATTTTCGGGAAATACATAGAGCCAAGTAAAACTGAAATATCTTGCCAACTTAAAGTTGCTGTAAATTTGAATTTAGAGAAATCTATAGTCCATTCATTTTAGGAATATAGTAGATAGCGCTGCAATCGGCGTTCGTATAACACTGCCAAAATTTAGCTCAATTAAATAATTGGAAAAAATTCCTCCTCTCCGTAAATATCGTATTAATCGTGTTCTGATAAGAACAATTTTAATGCAATATTCTAAATAAATACTAATATAAGGAGAAACACAAGAAACAACCAAATAGTCAACCTAAAGTAACGAAGAACTTTAACAACAGACATTACAAAAACGTGGCGATCAGTAATATTTCATTTTATCCAACATAAATTTCGTATGCACAGACATCCTTCTTTCGTCGTGTGTAATTTTGCCTTAGGAATTAGCCAATAGCAAACGTCGAAAATATAAGGCTAGCTTGCCCAACGCTATATTCTTAAAGTGAATGGACTATAGGAAATCACCAGTTGCGGTAGATCAAGTTCGTTGGCAACACTGTAATGTTTACAATGATGACAGCCGTGAGATATTTGCTGCAATCTGAAATTGCTTTAATTATAAAAATGGATTAACATTGTTTAATTCCTGCGTTAAATGAAGGAATAACACTGGCCACAAGACAACGTCAACAATACAATAACATTATAACAATAATAGGTTTGTTTCTGCAGCGATTTAAAATCGTTTGAAATCGTTAGAGCATGCGCATTACAAAAATAGTGTTCGTGCAGTTAAAACGTCAAACTCTGATTACTGGTTTTACGTAATTTGGCGTTCGTGCAGATCTCCAAATTAATTTCTAACCATTTCCTGATAGTTGCTCCAGTTTGAAGATTATCGTCCAGTGATCCATCAGATGCATGCGCATTGTTATATTGTGAAGTGAAAAGTTGTGCTATAGGTTTTTTTGTATATGTTCACACTTCACGCGTGTTTTATTCATGTCTGTGGTTTTGTTGGGAATTAAATTTAAGGTTGTAATAAATTTGTAATTCTGTTTAAACATTTCGCGTTTATTTCTGTTTTCGCTCACCTCTTTTTGTAATATTTTGTGCGTTGATGTTATCACATGTGAACATGACTGGTGGCCTACTCGTCGTATTGAAATATTTCATAGCAATATGGAAAACCAACACAAGGATAAGTTGGGTTATTCCGTTACCTACGCTATAATAAAACCTGAGCGCTCTTCGATGACGTCACACTGGGTTGGTGATGTATCGCCATGCATGATATTAGCCTAAGTGGTAAAGGAATCGTTTTTTTTTGCATTCCTTTTTTAAGTTTTGAAGGGCTTCCGGTTTAAAGAGGATCCCAGTCGTCAACTAAGCCCTTCTTCGCATCCCATTCGATTTTATTTTGGAAAAACGAAGTTTCAAAGCAAAAACCAAATAGGTAACCGAGCACCGTTCTCATGAAAAATGTATTTGTGGTTGATATTTAATCGAATAATGATTATTTGTAATTGTACATGTATTTGGACGAAACTAAGGTTGAAATGATACGGTAATTGCAATGTTATTTGAAATTTTGTTCAATTTCACGAGAAAATTTACATCCTATTTAACTAGGGCCTTTAATCTCCTATTATGTGGTGTTCTACTTAATCTGTCTTTCCTATTATGCGGCGTTTTACCTAATCTATCATTACTTTTCCCACATTCATTTTTAAATAGGGTATTTGTAGAACAAATTACAATACGTTCACTGCTGCCAAGAGGACATTTACATATATCAGTGGCCAAATGGACGTTCGGTGATGTAAAATATATTGTATTAAAACAGAACGTTTATTACACACATTTAAAAACATTTCTTCGTGTTCAAAAATAATTTTGCTAAATATAAAACTACTTGAACAATAACATCTTCACGTTTTCTGTCAAATACAACGGACAGTTAGGTAATTGAGTTGGAATAGCATTTTTTTATGCGTAGGTTTTTTTGAACTTACAGTTACAGTTTCCCCATAGCTGTTGAAAAATAAATATCTTCTTTTACAAAATGTAACTCACAAACAAAACATACAAAACAGCCGACGCCATGTTAAGTTAGGTTTCCTCGTTTTTATCGTTCCAGAAAAGGTTTTATTGTTTATGCAACACTAGAAAACATTACAGGCATCACCAATAAAGTACGAAAATATCACTATATAGTATTTTTTTTTAATAAAACCAATATAATTTGGATAAACCGATTCAAAACGCAAGAAACGATCTGAACGTGTGAATGATCGACGACCTACTTCAAAATACGTCACAGCCTGCTGACGTCAAAGCGCTCAGGCCTTATGTATATCGTAGGTTGTTCGCGAAATGCTCAACAAACTCAACTCAAACATTTTTGCGATAGATGACGAAATTTGTAAGTCACTAAAAATTGTAGGAACTGTATTCAACCAAATCCATAGGTGTATTTACTTTTTGTCCTCGAGTCATCTAATTCTAATTCTAAATTGGTATTAATAGTACATAAAACCGTTTGAATTTTATTTGGAGCATATTGCAATCTGATGTATTTTCAATGCAGATTTAATAATTTATATGCCCAATCCCCAATTAATACAACTTTATAGAAACCACTTTCATCATCAACATCAACATCACGGCCAGCGTATCTATTTATTTTTATTTATCTGTGTGCTTTCAACATGTGTCAATTACTTGCTCAGGTCAACATTTGAAACAAAGCTTTTCAAATCAACAGTACACGTTAAAAATATACTTTCCTACAAGAAAAAGTCTATGGTAAGTCGTAACTTCGTCCCCTTTCACCTATTATTCATCTAATAGCGCCTAAGTCTCAACGATCCCGTAAATCTTTTAATACTGTGGAGAAACTGTTCGCCCTTGACGGAGTGCTTACGAATTTCGACAAAATAAACTTTTTATTAATTAAAAATTAATTACTCCACTTTGCAGGCGGTGAACTGTACCGGCAAAAGGGTTGGCTTCCGCTCTGAACTTCCCACTTAAATCGTTCGGGTAAAGTTTAGATTATATAGCGGTTGGTAGCAATTAATTTTTTAAGTTTTTTTCCCCTGCCCTTAAATTTTAAACGTATCTTTTAAGTTAAAATTGAGATAATTTAGGATCGAGTACTACGCGGTAAGGAATAAGTACTGTAATTTATATTTTGTTGTAAAGGTAAGAAGTGCCGTCAGAAAATGATGCGAAGCCTCGTCGTCTTCTATCTCTTTTTCATAAAATCATATTTAAAATAACACACGTCATGCAATAGTACTTCGTTCAAAGCGTTAAGAAATACTTTCAGGTTCTTCGGGATTCAATTCAATTGTAAACCTTTATAAAATATGCTCTTTATATCCAGCGCCGAAGCTGTACAGCAATTCTGAACGTATAGGAACTATTTCAATAAATAAATTTGGAATTTTAGTATTAGATTGGCAGCAGTTTAAGGAAAATAGTTTACGAAAGGTGTTTAGTGGTGTGAATACAATTCTAACGCTATATGATATCATTTGATTGTCATCCGATTGCACTGGTCAATAAAATTAGATTTTTTGTTTATTAAATATGAATGGAAAACTGATTTTCTTACTCAATCCTCGGATATAAATAGATTTGACAATCTATTTATAGTACTTTTTGGTAGTAATTGTCGTTTTCATTTTTATAGGTCTTTGATACTTCTTTTACACTTTCCGCTTTAATCAGTTTCCGGTACATACTGAGAACATAAAATTTCTACTTTAATACCAGATCCTTAGGAAATTTCTTTATTGGTTAACAGAGAACCACCATCGTACATTGCAAAATAATCAACATTTTTGCCAAAAAAACAAAATTTTATTCGGCGAAAAATTTAAATAAATTTGTAATATTTAATTCAGGTTAAATTCAGATTTAATACTGGTTCCATCGGCTTAAGTTCGTATTAATACATTTTCCAAATTAATTAAATATTTATCATATATTTTTCATCGTTTAGGTCATTATTTATTGTTATTTCTTTTTTTACGATAATTCTGGTTCATTATAGGTATTGGGTTGTATCATTATTTGATCTTTGGGTACAGTTTTGATTTTGGCAGTTCTTCCGGCTTCTTAGTCATAAGTAGAGTGATGTTGGGACGTTGAACGTATTTGGTTGGCTTGCTAGAAGCTTCTTTTAAAGTTATTAGGAAATTGTGATTTTTTTATGATAGTTGGTTACTGCTAAGTGCAGGATTTGTGGCTTCGGCAATATTGTACAGCAGGGTTTACCTGGACCTTACCCACAAGAACGCTCAATTTATCTGTATACAGTATAGTCCACGCTTCTTTTGCCTACTTCCATCTTAGGTATGTAACTTGTAGCTTCCTTTTCTTTTATTGGATCCTCATTTTCCTTTTGTTCTTCTCTTTTGAACAATTAGTAATTAGGAATTAGCAGCTAGTGTTTGGAATTGAGAATTTAGCAATTTGGAATCAGTAATTAAGAATTTGAAATTTTTATTTATTGGAGATAGAGGGTACGTTCTCTAGAAAAATGATACGACGTGACTTTGTTGTTTTAAATACGATGTAAATATGCTGTATTCATTATTGTTGCATTTAACTTATCTCGTTTCTCTCCGTTGGTGTACGACAATTTTCTATTACTAATGAACGACAATTGAAAAATTTGACAGTATGAAACTTCATGGTTACTTTGTTTAATCTGTGACGATTTAAAGACTGTTTAATCTATAAAAGGACGTAGAATTATGTATTCATTTTTTGTAATCGGTCAACCGATTATTTTGAGCAAGAGTGTATCTTGGGTATATTGTTGTTGCTGCTGAGCTTTAATGTATATGTTGTGTAAACTCTGTCATTAAGGAATTTGTCCAACGTTGTATTTTAAGATTGTTTTACTTGTACGCGGCACGTACACGGTCGCGATGCGTCATGAACAATAATCGGTACGTCACGCCAAAGTACGGGTATATAGGCCGTGGGAAATTTCATAGTTTTGTTTTTACTGCAGCGGCTCAAGTTGGGC
Organism: Dynastes maya; assembly: GCA_029619315.2. Lineage (NCBI taxonomy): Eukaryota > Metazoa > Arthropoda > Insecta > Coleoptera > Scarabaeidae > Dynastes > Dynastes maya. The sequence goes on along the minus strand of JAROYE020000003.1, from coordinate 13,384,817 downwards.
AGAGAGAGCACTCTGAACGACGCAATTGGAGCGCAATAAAAGCTGACTTTTGCAAAGCTGGCGGAGATTTATCCATATTCCGCAATTGTGCGCCCTTAAAAGCTGACTTTTACGAAGTTGGATGAAAATGTTCCATAATTGGGTGGTTCCATAATCGTTTTTTTAATATTTATAAATATATCAGAAAATATTTTTGCACGAAGTCCGAAACCGAACTTGGGATTAATTTCCGAAACCGAAAATGATAGAAAACATTTGAGAGTTTATGTCAGATTTTACGCAAACACCGAAAGCAGATTTAGTCAATTTTTCTGAGCCGAAATGATGTAAATATTTGACAATTTTGATAATTTTGTGCAAACACTGAAAGTTATACGAGGGTAAAACAAAAATTACTTACACTTTTAGTTCTACAACTGTATTAAACAAAGATAGGTGTACAACAGATACATTATTTTTCGATATAGTCTCCACCTTTATCAATGCACTTGGTCCAGAGAGCTACAAGCTTCCGTATGCGTTCCTGGTAGAAGGTTTTCGGTTGGTCGTGAAGCCACTTTTGCACCGCATCTCGAACGTCTGTGTCTGAGGCAAATCGACGACCTCTCAAAGCTTCCTTGAGCCGTCCAAAGAGATGAAAGTCTGAGGGAGCGAGATCAGGGCTGTAGGGAGGGTATCCCAGGGTCTCAAAGCCCAACTTGTTGATAGTTTCTATGGTGTTATGGGTCGTGTGCGGACGGGCGTTGTCTTGCAACAACAAAACTTCCTTTGAGAGTAGACCACGGCGTTTGTTTCGAATTGCTGGTTTCAGCCTATTCACCATAAATCACTGTACCACGCACTATTTATGGTAGTCCCACTGTCCAAGTAGTTGTCCCGTATAGGGACTTTTTCTTCGCAAAACACGGTTAGCATTATCTTCCCAGCAGATAGCGAGGTCTTTTTTTCGTGCTAGGGGATCCTGAGTATTTCCATTCCGTACTGTGGCGTTTCGATTCGGGCTCGTAGTGATGAACCCACGTTTCATCAACGGTCACTATTCTGGTGATTATTTATTTCACAACACCTAAGTTTATTCTGACAGAAAGGTTAATTCATAATACTCGCAGCGACATCCAGCGACGGAAGGCGCAACTAAAGCCAATAATAAGGGTTCCTGTCATCGACAAGTGTAAGAGTATTTCATTTAAAACAAGCGTTTCTTTACATCTTTGTTAAAAACTCAAAATAAGCTGGTTTAGAAAATATCTAATAGTTATTGCTTCACATTCAATATGTTGAAGTTTTCAAGATTCGTCCAGCTAGACCATGAAGCTTACGAATCTTAAAATGTATCCTTCATCGATTAAAGCATAATAACAGAAACTTTTGTCAACATAAGAAATAAGAAAGTTGATGATGGTCAGAGAGAATCGAAACGTCATATGAAAGTTTCGAGTATACTGTTAGATATAACATCGAAAGTGGCCTTGAGAATGTGTTTTTACTTTTTCTCTGCAAAGAAAAATAATAGTGTTTTGCTTTTTCTTTAATCTCGAACGTTATTTGTCGCAGGTTCATTTTCATTTCGGCTTCATAGCAAACGCACTATCTCCAATAATAAGCGGGATCATCATGGTGGGGATCGAAAATGAATCAGCCTGTATAAAACCGAGTTTTGAATTTGCAAGCCGAGAAACCCTAGTGCATGTCACTTCAAGTAAGAATCTGCGTATTACCCATTAGATTATATCATCGTACATGATTTATTACCTGCAAGGAAATACAACTTAATCATTATTAATGATACTCCAACGGTTGCACATTTCACCTGATGACGTAACTGTTATCCCTTAATGCTTTAGTGCATAGAAAACTTGGGAAAGATGTAAATAATAACGGAACCTTCCCGATACTTTCAATTAAACGCGATCATAAATCATTCTAGCTCATTGTGTGTTCATTTTTACGTTACCCGCTCCAATCTTGCTCTCCGACATTTTTGGCGCATCGCCTACACGTGTCGTACGACTGCATTTTCTCATGACAGCTTTATTTATTACAGTTCTCGGAGCAGAACAACAAGACCGTCAGCATCCTGACGTTCGACCCGGTCGTGGAGGATGATGGAAAGTACTTAACTTGTAGAGCAGAGAACCCGTCCATACCCGACAGTGCCCTGGAGGATAAGTTCCGACTCAACGTCTACTGTAAGTTACAAGCTGCCCGCACAATTGACGTCGCACTATCAAAACATGTCCGGTGCTCTACGCCGCTTCCCGCCTGCTCCTCGCTGTCCGTTCCGCCCGCCCTTATTCCTATGAGGTTAAATATTTAGTCCTTCGGATAGAGGAAGTCGTATATTTTGCCCGTCGTCCAATTACCGACGCGGTCGTTTTCCTTTGATGAATTTTGCAGGAATTTCTGACCATATTGCGGGCAGGACAAAGTTCCGTGTTTGTTAAATGTATACATGTTTGCGTTTATTCTATTGTAGTATCTGTACGGAACTATTGTTGTAATGTAATTCAGAATATCGTAGCTAACATGTGTTATATAATTCAGTACAATCCACGTAAGGATTTAGTGCTAGCCTTAAAATAGTTCTTACGAAAAATTTTAGACAGACTTTGCTTCCTTTCAGGTGTTAAATCATAATACAAAATGGTTCCTTAAAAATCCCTCAAGCCATAACACCTTTATTTAGTACCCGATTTTAATAAACTAAGATGAATATAAAACTATATTACAAAGACTATAAACGGAGTCTATTATTAACATCTTCCAACGTACCATTTAACACCAGCGGTAGTCGACTTTCTTTTCCAAAAGTAACCATGCATGACTCTATCACAGTCTTGATAAAAAGTTTTTTTTCGAAAGGCAGTTATAAGCTTCAGTGCAATATTTGCTGTATTCTTTTTTACTGGAAGTCTTACAAGATAAGCTTAGGTAAGGTGACGTGAGGTACACATATAATTAAAATTTGTTATATTTACTTCTGCAAGGGCTGTGCAGTATTTATTGTCTCTAAAACAGTAGGCGTTAGAAATAAAGTCTCCACAATAACTAGAGAGCGGAATTATATCCATCGAAAATCGACAAAATATGCGCATATATATGCAGAAAAATTCTTCGAAATATGCACAATTTTTGCTAAATATGCAGTTTTATGCACATATGCTTCTGATACCGATTAACTTCTTGTTAAATGTTATAAAACAAGAATAATCACAACGAAGCATTTTGCGAACGTTTATTGTTCTTACATTATTCCCACTTACATTTTAAAATCACAATTATATAAACACATACGTACTTAAAATTTGATAAAATACATACTTAGACACTACATATTTTTATTATTAAAACAATTTACAATTAAATGCTTTCCTAAATTTTCTAATGAAAAATTATGTCGCCTATCTATGAGAATGCACTTATATATCTAAAAACTTCTTTCAACGTCAACGGAAGTTATTGGTGCGTGCTTTAATGCATTCATAATCTCAGGACTTAATTCTCTACTTGTTTCTGTTTCATCCATTTTTAATTCACCAGTTAAAATCGAAGTGATTTTTGCTAAACTTTTGTATCCTACTTTTTTATTAATTATTTCTTTAAACTTTTGACTTATTGAGTTTCCTATTCTACCCGGAATATTTGAAATACTATTTTCTAAATCATTGATAATTTAACTAATTCAGTTAGTGGCAGCGATTCTTTCTCAAGTTTTGTTGTTGTCAAAGAAACAAATTCATAATTGGCTTTAATAAATATCAATTCATTAGGCAGAGAAGAGTTTTTCAACATTTCTTGACATTTTGCAATAGAATTGCAGTTGTCAGTAGAGAATTCTGAAATAATGTTTTTGATCTCTAGATAATGGTTTGCATAAAATATTGCGGCATTTAACCAAGTACCCCATCGGGTAATGACGGGTTCAGGTGGTAAAGGGGTATCCGGCAGCTTTTCTCTATAAATCTGAACTCTCAATGGTGACTTTAAGAAAGTCTTCTTAACGTTGCTGATTAATGTATTTGCTGCTGGAAATTGCTGCCGAATTTCCTTAGCCACCCTACTTAATCCATGAGCCAAACAAGTAACATGTATTAAATTAGGGTACAAAAATTTAAGTTGTTGACCCGCTTTAATCATATATGCCGCTGCATCGGACAACATGACTAAAATTTTTCCTGTGGGAACAACAACGGGAAGAAAAAAATTCTTGAAACTTTCATTAACAAATCTTAATATTGTGAGATGGTTTTTTTTTTTTAATTGTTTACAAGCAATTAAATACGATCTACCAGGCTGTTTATTATTTAGATGACCAATTAATAAATTTGCTATATAGCGGCCACCGGAATCTGTCGTTTCATCAACGGTAAAATATATATACTCGTTTTTAACAATTTCCCTAATACTATTGATCGTTTCAGAATAAATATCGGTTACGTAACATTTTCTGAGCAAACGTTCATCTGGAATACTCTTTTGGCAGTACTTTTCTAAAAATTGCCGAAACCACGGATTTTGCAGCTTTTTGAGCGGTATATTGGCAGTAACCATCGCTTTGCACAAATCTGCGTTAAATATTTGTTACTCACTTTGTTTTGAGGTTCCGGCAAAAGATTGTGTCAAAGGCACTTGGTTATGTTTCGAAACTTGAAGTTTCCGACAGTTTCTTTTATGCATTTCAGTTGCAACATGTTGGGTGACTTGAAATTTTCATTCACATGGCGCCTCTAAAGAAAAAAAATATCACCAAAAACTTACAAGAAAATCGTATATGGTTGTACAATTTTAAATACTAGTGTATTATACACAAAACAAAACTTACCGTTTTCCCACATGCTTTGCAGAAAACTCTTTCATCCGTTGGAATAAGTTCAGGAACATTTTTGATCCACGAAGCAATTACATTGCATTGCATTACATTACATGGCATTTTTCACTACTGCAGCAATCTACTTCAACGTCTGGTTATACAATGAATAAGAAACATTTTGGTAAATACTCAGACTTCCTATGAATCAGACAGTTGCCGGTATGGGGCTTGTTGAATATTATATGATAATTTTATCAAGTGAATTTGCGACAGCCCACCACCTGAAGGATGGTGGCTTCTTTGCGAAGTAGGCTCTTTGTCGGTGGGGAGGTCCAGCGACGGAAGAGCCAACTCTGCATCTAATACACACGTGTGCGATAAAGTGTTCCATGGTAAAAGTTTTGTTGTATTACAGGAAAATACTAATAAAATTCAAAGAAAAAATTATTTTTGTTCTAAATTTGCTAAAAAATTGTACGAATATGCTCTAGTGTGCAAAAATATGCAATAATCGCTGAAATATGCAAAAATTATTATAATATGCGAAATATGCAATAATTAATCTACGTCAATCAATTCGAAAAGTTATTCTCATATATACTGAAGCATTTGCTTGTCATATAAAAAATATGGGATATGCAAATTGCATAAATTCCGCTCTCGCTTGGTTTTTGCAGCTGCTCTTATTAACAAATTGTGTTATTAGTATAATTGTTATACAGGATGTTACGAAATTCGCGGGCCAGGACTATGGAATGAAGTTAAAATAGAATTAAAGAAATGGCATGGCATTGCTAGGCATTGTGTAGCATTATTAGACATTGCTTAGAATTGCTATGGAATAACCTGATATTACACTTCAAATCCAGGCATTGTGGCATTTTGGTGTACAAAATGTTGGCAGTGAAATCCTCTTCGGGTGGCCTACACCCCGGAAATTGGCAACCATTACCACTGCTCTCACCATTACACTACATTTGTCTACCGTGTATCGCCAGCTTACTTCCAAAACCTTCTAAATCCGTCAGTGGTCACTTTTGATGTTTTGATGTTTTTAAATTAGTTATAACAGCATCTGCGTTCTTGCAAAAAACTCCTAAATATACATCGTTTGTAGTGTCATATATTATTAAATTCCTTAACCTCTGGAATCCCACATGTTTTAAAAACGGTAACCAAAACCTCCTATATCTGGTTTCTAACGTACCCAATAGGAGTGCTCTTAGTAAATTAGTAGTATTCAGGGTTTCAATTCAATCTTAAATGCAGACGCGGATAATTTCAACAATAGGAAGGTGAGTAGAGTCAACTTTTCTAATTTTTAGCCTCTAACTGCAGACCAGAATTTATTACTGACTTGTTCTGGTAAAAAAGAACAAGAAATAGGACTGTTTCGGTGGTCGAACGGTTAGTATATTTGCGGGTTCATATCCCAGGCGAGACGGTTGCTTTTTAATTACGGATAGAAGTCATAAGTATGCCTTCTTCTCGGATAAGGAAATAAAATCCTAGGCCCCGTATCAATGTTTGGCACGTTAAAAATCCCTATCAAAGGTCGAAACACCTCTGGATTGGACAAAATTCTAGTGGGGTTGGCTAATGATCACAGTAATCGATGCGTAGAAGTGCGAGTTGTACTCCGTAACCCGACGCCCAATACAACAACAACAAGAAATAGAAACTATGAAAACCCCGGGAACATTGAGCCTCTTTATAAGAAGCAAGCTACCATTAAACAGTCCAAGTACAATCATCTTCAACAGTTAAAAGCTCTTATTCCTATGGATTATCATCTATTTCATGAAACGCTCCCCTCTGTGAGTGACTGCATAGTTTTAAGGTTAATTTCGCGTTTTTATTTAAGTTTTTTTTTAAATACTTTTATATTATTTTGTAACTTTTCACGTATGTCAGAATTTTAATGCTGAAACCTTTATTGGTTTCATCGTACACTTTTCTGACCAATATTGACCCAAAGTTTTCTATTGATCCAACCTGAAATACACATTAGGAGGATTGTTCAATTTAGGGACAAAGCTTACGTTGTTTGTGTTATATGACATGAAGCTAGATCAGGCCAAAGCATTAACGGGTGATGCAAAAATAGTTGGACATTTTAACATCTTTTATACTTTAATCAAAAACTATTAGAAAATATGCGATGGTTTAATCTTAAAACTAGAACTTTTGTTTACAATTATCATTAGGTTAAAATGGCAAAAGGTCCACTTTCTTCAATTTTTCTCAGTTTAGATGGAACCTTTTGAGTCATGGCTTGGATGTAATTTGAACTAATTTGCTTGAGCTTATTGCTAATTCTACGTGCTAACTGATTCTCGTTTTCTGCGGTCCAACCCTTCTCATAAACAAATCGACTAAGTTCTGCCCAAAAATCTTCGATGGGACGTATCTTTGGAATATTTGGAGGATTCAATTTTTAGGGACGAAAGCGGTGTTATTTTCTGTTAACCATGTGGTAACAGTTTTCGCATAATGCGAACTCGCTAAGTTTGGCCAAAAGAGAATATCATCTCCTTGATGAAATCTTTCAGTAAATCGCTTCAGTTTTGGTAGACATTTTGTCCTATACACTTCAGCATTTATTGCTGAATCACGCACACTTCTTATGAGAGGACTTGAAACACCGGCTTTTGAAATAGCAATCCAAACTAAAATTTTTGGCTCAAATTTTGCTTTACCTGCGAATCTCACTTCGTCAGGAGCAGAATTTTTATTTTTTGTGTAAAATCCAGCATTTCCAGCGCTGTTAATGTTACCAAGGGTAAAATATTTCTCATCGTCTAAGATCAATACTTTTTGTGCAACTTTTAGATTAGTCCTCATCTTCCTACTTCGAACCGGAATAATTTCCATTTGTTTATCCGTATATTTTGGTGTTTTTTGTCTTTTATAATATTTTAAACCTTCTTTTTTCAAATTTCTTGATATACAAGACTGAGACACTTTAAACTTTGCCGCCATTTGTCGTTGCGATATTCCAATCTTGTTTTCCATCAATTCCATAATTTTTGTAACTTTACCCTTACTTAGCTTTTTCGCTCTGCCTTCTTTTTGTTTAAATTGGTAGTAGGTTTGCCATCGTAAAAACGTTTTATGATGCTATATATGGTGCTCCGGCTAAAATTTTCTTTTGTAAAATGTCTCACCACTTCTGCTGGGGTCCATCTTCCAAGGGCAGAATAAATACGTTCTCGCAAATTTTCAATGGCAGCAGTTTTCCTTCTTACAACTAACAAATAAACGATTTTCTCTTTAAGAGAAACGTTCGTACAAGACACTTGACGTTTGACTCGTTTGTAAAAAAAAAATTCTACAGCCTACTATGCTATTTTTTCAAATGTCCAGCTACTTTTGTATCAGGCGTCATATCATCATTGGCATTTAAAACCTGAAGCAGTTTAATGAGATAAAGTTCTGCAGTTGCGGCTTCTTTTCCAACATGGCTGCGAAATAAATCCGGCTTCAGAAATAGCACACCACACTAAAAACATGTCCTCAAATTTGGATTTACGCGGTATATTTTGCTGCATTTCTTCGTTTTCGAAACACCATATTATTTCGGGAAATTAATCGAAAAACAGTGGTCTTTGAAACACGAAATCTTCGAGCTAATTTTCGCTATGAAACTTAAACTCTGTCTTTAACGGCTTCAATCAATCTTTGTTCCCTAACCTGGCTCAACTACTTGTGCCGACTACTTTTGGGGCAAATTATACGGTATATCCTCTTCACATTCCTGTATGGTGTTGATAAAGAAATATTTTGATCTCGATAAATGGCCATTATATGACGTTTGGGCACTCACCCAATTAAATTGTAAATTCCTTTACGAATATCTAGCTTGTAAAACATTTTGCTGAACCAGATCTCAAAAACTAACCTGCCATAATTAAAATAAGGTACTCGCGGCATTTTACTTCCAGCGACAATTTGATTAAACGCCGTTTGGTACAACTACAAACCATTTGAAAATTTTTCCGAAAACTTTGGAACAACCAAACGTAACAAAAATGTTTCCATGGTGCAAAATTCAATCTATTGGGATTTTTTTTTACATATTTAATTAAAAGAAAAGACAACAGCACTTTATTTGGTGTAGGCATTACTTTAATTTCATCATTGAAATGCCTTCTCAATTGTGCGGAGCCTTGCGGTTCAACACCACCAACCACTAATTGCAATACTGGAAACTGCATGCCATTTAAGAATCTTCCTCCTACCTTTAACAATATAATCTTTTCATTAAAACAACAAGAGCAAACAATTTTAATTTTCGTCCGCATCCACGTTCTGAGGTCTATTCCATCCACGTTTTCATCAGTTCACCTTCAGAAGAACTAAATAAAACAATTTATTTCACTTATTACTAGAACGGGCACTTTTTAAATTTGGTGGATGGTTTAAGTTGGTAATTCCGGCAATAAGGGTCCGGTAAAGAATTTTCATTTTCAGTAATCTTGTTAATAGTAGTAGGGATCTCTTGCTGTCATTTAATTAAACATCGCTCAAAAAGCATCTTTTTCATAGTGACGATCTGAAAATAGTTTTTTTCCTCCTGATAAATTATTAAAAAATTACTTAGGAGGTCTTGAAAGTAAGCCGGCAGTATGTTTTGTAAATGAGGTATATTTTCAATAAAAACAATTTATAAACTGCTTCAAAAACTGCTCTTTTATTTGCAAGCAAAATGATATGATCATTTATCGTTTTTTTTTTACCAACTGTATTACAAAAAACAAGTTTTCGTTTCCCTTAACATACACATACATCTACAATTCAATCTTTATTTGCATCGTTATTCTACTACGAAAACAAGCGCGTAAATTCAAAGTCATTCATCATTAAAATTTATGTCCTCTGATTTATTAATAAATTAGATAGTTCGCATTTTGATTTGCGAGATCCGTAAATAATGAAATTAGTTACTGAAATTCGCTTTGAATAATTATCGTCAGCCTGACGTTGTTTTGTTGCTCTGTTCCGTTGTGCGAACAAATATTACTAGGTCGGGATGGTACTATTTTGAAACGGTAAATTATATCGGCTTGGGAATTATTCACGTTGCGTATACCGGTTACATAATGAAACTTACATTATCGTTAAATTGTACTACAAGCGGCGGCAATTTGTTTGTTGTATTTTAAAACGGCGCTATCGATTTTACCCAGGAAGGCAGGGCGCGCGATGCTGGGTCTGGGAAATATCGTATTTCGCCGAACGGAACGGGAGTTTATTGCTCGGAATGATAACGGTGTTCGACTTAATTGCCGCAAAAATATTCAGCTTGGAGAAATTAGTAAAGTCGGAGATTGTGGAAGAGTATTTACTTGAATCACTCACAATAACTTTGATGAAGACTTGAAAGGAGATTTATTTAAGAAAGAGCTGCATTTTTAAATATATACGAATTGTTTATATTAAATTTTGCCACTAAGAAGTTTTCTTTTAAAAAATTAGTACAAAAGTTATTTAGCAAACAGAGAAAGGACTGTATGACGCCTGATAAACAAAAGAATAAAACCTATCTGATGCTCCCTTGCTTTTCCCTCTTTAAGTATCTCTCGTAAGGCATCTCCGCCTAATTCAGGGAGGAGGAAGTGGGTTAACACTAGGGATGGGTCGTTATTTAACTATCTGTTATTTTATAACCGTTATGGATGCAGTAATGGTTGCAACTGTTATAACAGGTATAGCACGGTTGCTTTCAGACTGTTATGAACAATATAATCAACCGCCGTTGCGGCGTACTCAACTGCGTGGCGCTACGACTGTCTCATTGAAGCCGCTGTTTATTGCAGATAATAGTTACAACTCCCCTAGAAAAATAGCTTATCGGATCACGTACCTACATAAATATCCTCTCGAACGGTTATTACGCCGAGAGCCAAACGCAGTTGTAACAGCAGAAAATTGTGCTCAGAACCACGGTGATGACGTCGGATAGGCAGAAACATGTTCCTGCGTTAGCGCTATTTTCTCTGCTACATTGTTTTTACCGGAAATGACTCCACCAATACCATGAGCTATATTAGCATTAATTTTTGGTTAGTGATGACTTTATTAAGAAAGTAAGTGATAAAATTACTGCTACGCTTGCGCCAATGTTTCAATCGGAAACCAAGAAATTAGTCGACCAGGTGAACCAATTGCAGTTACAATTGCATGAAGCTAACATTGTAACTTTCATGATGTTGATCTGGGCTAGATGTTGTTTTAACCCATTTGTTCCCAGGAAAAAAGACGTTCGAAACTATTTTTTTTATTAAAAATGTAATAATTGGTACTATAATATTGTAGGAAAAATATTGTAGACACAGTCATGTAACCCGACCGCAGATTTTTGTTAATTATAACATGTTGTTGTTATGGTCATATTTCTGTTGTATTGTTTCACATAAATGTATCATCATTTCCAACAATCTCTGTGCCGAGACGTGCAGGACAAGATTGTGGCAATTTTTGATATAAAACTTCCTAATTTTTTCAAAATAAATATTAGAAAATGAGTGAGTTTATGAATAAATCATCTTTTATCTGTACAGACGATTTTATTATCGAAACCTACCTAAATGCATGAACCAAATGTTTCCTGTTTTACGATTAGACGCAGATAGTATCGGTTGTTCACCAATAGAGGTCGCAGCAAAAACTTATTTTCTTTTCCTAATAAATCATCTGGTTTTATACACATGGGGAAAATGTGAAATTAGCTATATTTATATGTGTACGGCGAAAGAGCGAGGAGAGGATTGAATGGAACCCGATCAATTCGATGCGGGTCGCGCTAGTGCGCTTCTAACAACGTTGGGATGTAGACCTACTGTGTGAAAGAGCGCACGTAATAATTTGAAATAATGGTCGCCTGGAAATGAGAGTTTCGCATATGTATTTTGTTGTTACTACGAAGCTTAGACGAAACTAATAAGGAATTCTGAAGACGAAAATAAAAACGGATTCTGATGAAATAAAAAAAAAGAAAAAGATATACTCTGGAGATTCTTACTAAGATCGTGAGGGCCTAATGTAATCTACCTCGTAACTAACCACATCGGTAACTGCAGTGAGCCGTCGACTGCCACTAACCACTACGCTTGCGATGAATCACCCATTCGCGTTTACCGTTGTGGCAGTACGCTTTTTCGTATAGCTAGACATTTTCTTTCCTTATGTGTATAGTCAAATCATTTTCATCGGGTTCACAAGTCTTTCGAAATAAAGTCTTCCCGAGTCCTTTTACTCCAAATGTGTCGAATGTTTGGAGGGATGGTATCACATATCTGTGAAAGAGCGCAGGTGTTAGTAACATTATCCTGGCTGGCCAATGCTACCCGCAAATTGGGAAGCTGTTGAAGGTACGAAAACATAAGAATAGTTATTGTTATAGCGTTTTAATTGTTCTTTCAATCATTGTGGTTATAGAAACACTGTGCACATGTTGTATTATGCAATACAATCTTTAGAACAATATTGTTGCATCCTTTTACAACATGTGATGATGAGATCATTGACTAAATTTTTACAACAGTTTAATAAAAATACAATCCGTTAACCACAAATGAGTAGTAGGGATTTGCCCAAGTTGTAGCCAGTCGTATATTCTCAAACAAATTGTAGTAAATTGTTCTACAGTTGTTTGTTTCTTTATAACATTTTTTCCGTGTACTGATTCCACTAACCAAGAAGTTAATGCTAATATGGTATTGGTGGAATCATTTCTGGCAAAAAACAACAAAGCGAAGGAAAAGGGACAGCGTAAACTCGCGAACATGTTTCTGCCTACACGGCGTCATCAGCGCGGTTCCGTACGTGTCCTTCTCCCTCGCTATTGTTTTTCACTTCTCGAGTATATGTTGACATTCTCCACAAACAGAATCACGATATATTTCCTCACGCCACCTAGCGTCGAGAAACATAGACATGCCGTCTAGAGAATAGCGACAATAACTCGGGATGCAGACTCCTACCACTTATTGAGCACCTCCTGGGCTGCTCAACGCAAGATGGCATGGCGCCTAAGACGACGCGTGTCCACACCTTTAAACGATTCCTATAGGCTTACCATGATGTATTGAAATACATATGAAAAGATTGCCTAGTAACAGTAACAAAAAAATTAATGCTAATATAGCTCATGGTATTGGTGGAATCATTTCTGGCAAAAAACAACAAAGCGAGGGAAAAGGGACAGCGTAACCCGCGAACACGTTTCTGCCTACTCGGCGTCATTAGCGCGGTTCTGTACATGTCATTCTCCCTCGCTATTTTTTAATAGTGACAACAGGTGGTAGGGCTCTGCATCCCGAGTTGTTGTCGCTATTCTCTAGACGGCGTGTCTATGTTTCTCGACGTTAGGTGGCGTGGGTAGATATATCGTGATTCTGTTCGTGGAGAATGGAGCAATATAATCGAGAGGTGAAAAATAATAGCGAGGGAGAAGGACACGTACGGAACCGCGCTGATAACGCCGGGTAGGCAGAAACATGTTCGCTTTGTTGTTTTTTTGCCAGAAATGATTCCACCAATACCATGAGCTATATTAGCATTAATTTTTTGGTTATTGTTACTAGGCAATCTTTTCATATGATTCCACTAAGTACAATGAAACTCACATCTTAACAAAAACAATGTTTTCTCTTGATTGTCCTAAGTTATAGCAATTTTCAAATGCAACGTTTTAGAAACTAGTGTGTAGGCTTCTAGATGAGATTCCCTTTTCTAGAATTGCATTTTATCATAAATCGTTAACCTAAATACTACCAGCAAATTCCATTAGGAGTATAAACGCCTCAAATTTAGATAATGAGAGAATGCGTCTACGTTAGCATTGAAAGTGCTTTCTCATTCACCCCTTTTAACACCACCTTCAACCACGGTACATTTTAGCGCCTCCACTCACCGCTCCAGTTTGCCACAGCGTCGAAATGACAATGGATGGTTGCAGTGCAGGTAAGCTTTTCATCAAGCTCTGCCGTTCTATCGGCTGCAAACGGGCGAGGCGCGCCTGCCGTACACCGATGTGTCGGCGGATTATTCAGCAAGCGGTATTAGGCGAAAAGGTTGCTTCCGCAAGCGCGGTTTCGCGGTATCAAAGTATTAAGATGTCTAAGCGACAATATTTAACTGCCTGAGCTGCTTCAGCACAATGGTCGAAATTTAATTTAATAGGAATTCTGTGTCGACTGCGGTAAGATGAATTATACGTTGAGGTTATATTAATTTTTCAAGAATTGTTGCCACATAGTGTGCGAGGTATTGACACTTGATTATGGGAGATTATCAATCACGAAATTCGTACTTTGTTTATAGCTTTAGACACAGTCCTTGCTAAGATGGAATAAATTGCTCATTTACTCACAATATGTTTGAACGAATTCAGATTATCTTTTTACATGTTAGTTATCGAGAAGATATGGAAAAAATAACATATTTTAATGACTCAATAAACAATTTATACGATATCCCTTTTCCTACCAAAAAGAAGCCGCACAACAAAGAAGGAAAACAGTTAAATAAAAACGTTTTTTCTTGTGTGTTCTAGATGTGCCAATTGTAACTTTGAAGATGGGTTCGAGTTTGAATCCCGAAGACATCAAAGAAGGCGACGACGTTTACTTCGAATGTAACATCAGGGCCAATCCGAAGGCTTACAAACTTTCCTGGTTTCATAATGTAAGTTTCGGGGAAACGCGACGGTATCGCGCGAAAGTTATAGAAAACTGTTCTTCCACAATTTTGTAAATACTTAGATTTTCCCTTTTCCGTTCTTTTATTTTTCTTTCCTTGCCCTTGCCACGAATACATACCATACTTGTATACAACTCGAGTTCCCATTTCCCGAACAAATAAGTTTGATCAAACCGTAATGACTTGTTATTATTTCTTCTACCTAGGAAAGTCCACAGATAATGTTGGGCTTTGTTGTGAAAACATTTCCCTCTTTTCTTACTTTTATATACAAATCGACAAACATGCGTTCATCTGCGGCGAATGAAAACGAAGAAAATTAATTTAAGTGGTAACCAGCCTAACACAGAAGCAACCTTATTTCTCAACATAGTCTCCTCGTAAGTCTATCACATCCAAACACATCCAAATAGTAGTTGGCATCTTGTTCCAAAAATAGGTGTTTACGAATCTGATAATCTCCTAATTCGATAAAAATCTCTGTCCTCTGAGTGAAACTTTGAATCTAGGAAAGAGAAAAAGGTCACTACGGGCCAAATCTGGTAAATAGGATGTATGGTCCATCAATTCGAACCCCACTTCGTGAATTTTTGCCATGGCGATCACTGAAGTGTGAGACGGTGCGTTGTCTTGGTGGAACGAAATTTTCCTTTTCCTAAAATGCGGCCGTTTTTCCGCAATCTTTGCCTTCAGCTTGTCAAAAAGTGATGCGTAGTATGCCACCGTTATTGCTTTCTCTTGCCCAAGATAGTTGACTAACACAACTCCATGACTATCCCAAAAAACAGTCGCCATCACTTTCCCGGTAAATGGAGCAGCCTCCGCCTTATTCTATTACACGATGTCCCAACCTTCCGATATTATAAAATTGCCCCTATTGTCTGGATCATAGAATACAAGTACTCGAACTCTGTGGAACTGGAACAATGAAATACTTCACCAAAAACCCCTACCACAATACTTAAGTCGCACTGGAAGCGCGTCTCAATAGCCAAACTATCATCATCAGCAAAAAAACTGAACTATTGTGCTTTACTACTAATGATGATAGCTTTGCTATTAAATTCATCACTTCTGGTCAAGCTTTCGTCGAATTAACTCGTATTTTGGCCGCGCTCCCAGTTTAAAGTGTCTAATACTCAAATCATAGAATAAATTCAAAGAAGAAGAGAAAGTCAGAGGTTAGAATAGGCAGATTTCCTGTGTATGTCATAGGAACATAGAGTTTATGTGACATCTTCGTAAAATCAAGGTTAGTCTCAATTTTTAGTTTTCATTTCCTTTAAAATCTCATTCACTGATGTTAAAAATTTGTTTAGAATTGCCGAAAGAGTGTCTAAGAACTCTTCCGAATCCCACAGTTCATTTAAAAATTCAATTAATTAACAAAAATTCCAATTTTTTTGAACAATTTCCCTGAATTAAAACATTTCAGTTTGGTGCCCAACGTGGGGTGCTATATCAGCGCTACAGGCCTGGCTTCTACTTTTTTCCACGTTTACCGGTCCATTGTCACTTCTCTCCAGTCACCAATTCCAACCGCTTCCATATCGCTTTACCACATCCATCCACTTTTTCTTTGGCTAACCTCTTTTCTTTCTCCCGCCTACTCCCTCTTCTGACACCTTTTCAACCCATCTTTGTTTAGGCATGCGAACTATGTGGCCTAACTGTCTGGCTCTTTGAGCTCGCATTTTGTGAGTAATTCTTGATCTTCTCAAGTTCATGATTTGTTCTCCTTCGCCAGTCTCCCTCTTCTGTTTTAATCCCACCAAAAATGTTCCTTAAAGTTTTTCTTTTCCATATTTCCAGCCTGGTCTCTTCTTGCTTCGTCATCACCCACGTTTCACTTGCATATAGTACCATTGGTCGTATTATTGTTTCATATGCTCCTTGACTGGCCTTGAGATACTTTTTTTCCTTCAAAATAGCTGCCTACGACGCTAAGGCTTTGCTGCCACTCAAGATTCTTTTATGTATTTCTTTCTCTTCTTGTGTTTCACTTGTAATTGTTGCTCCGAGATACAAAAATTCACTCACTCTTTCGATGTTATACTCTCTTCTTCCAGCCTTTATCATGATGTGCTTGCTAGCTTCTGTTATTTTTCTTCACATATCCATATATTTTGTTTTTTGTTCATTGACCATTAGGCCAAACTTTCTTGACTCATCTTCCAACTGTTCAAACACACGCTCTTTGAATATTACTTTCTCTTATTATTACTTCCAACACCATATTAAATAAATGTGTTGACAGGGGATCGCCTCTTTTAGTGGTAAACTCGTCTGAGAAGCTTTCCTCTAGTGCAATCTTACTAGTTGTGTCATTTTCACGAGTCTTACCAGTTTTTTTTTAGTATTCCCAGTTTATCCATTTCTTCATAGATCTTTTGAGAAGAAATAGAATTATACATCTGCTTGAAATCTATGTAGACCCAGGTTTTGTTCGTAACTGTTATTCTATATCACTTTCAAAGTAAATATTTGGTCAACAGTAGATCTCTCTGCCCTGAACCCTCACTGGTATTCTCCTATTTGAGACTGATATTTTTCTAATCTTGAACGGATAAATAATTTTTGCAAGTACCTTATATACCACATCCAGTAAGGCAATCCCTCGGTTATTTTCGCATACTGTCTTGTCACCTTTTTTAAATATGTGGCAGATAACTGCACAACCCCACTGTTTCGGTATTACTTTTTCTCGCCATACTTTGAGTATAAGATGATATAATTTTCTATCGAATTTCTCATCTCCAAGTTTTAGGATTTATGCTGGAATTCCATTATTTTCTACGCTTTTGTGATTTTTTTGATTTCTTGGTAAAAATTTCTTCTATTATTTTTATTTTTCTTTCTACGTGCCCCCTCTTTTTTGCCCGCAGGTTTGTTTCGCTTCTTTTCTTTTGTCATTGTATATTTTGATTGTTTCTTCTGTTCTGTACTTGCCTTTTTCTATTTTTGCCCGGTTTCTTGCTGTCAGAGCCTTCTTGCATTCTTCATTAAATCATTCTTCTTCTCTTTTAACGCCAGTGCTGCCTCACCATATATTCGCCCATTCTATCTTCGCTAATTCTTTCATTCATTTTCCATTGGTCCAAGTCCATCTGTCTTCAATTCCACTCTCTTGCTTGTTTAAGCTTTTTTTTGAAGCAGGTCTACTCTGTATTGTTCTCTTTCTTTTTTTGCTCTTCTTTTTATTGGTAATCCTTGTTTAACATTGACCACAACTAACATATGGTCACTATTGGCGTCTGTTTTTAAGAAGGTAGGTTAGGAAATATTTATAATTTTGTCCTCAATCGTTTAAATCTAGATATAGCTATCTATTTACTTCAAAAATTTCGAAATACAAATACATTCCAACCTAAGTTTTTGTGAAGCCAAAATGCATATTTGTCTCTATCTAGACGTGGTGTCAGAACGACTTCGAAACATACAAGATGTTCAGTATTGAAACTTTCAATCAAATTTTACCAAATTCAACACTGGAAACGTAATTTTTATAAATTTTATATCCATGGTATACGAAATTTATATTTCTAGCGTTAAAAAGTAAATTGAACATTTGCAGTCAATGCCAGTCCTGCATCTTAATTTGCAATCCAAGTGGTTTCTGATGTTTATCATGTCAACAGTACAAAGGAAAGTCCAAGTAAGCGCAATTCTACAACTTCTGAAGGTTGGAACATCTGCATAGACATACAATAACATTGTTTCAGGAATGGCTCGATGATGACTCGTTGGTTACCTATAATTGCTTGCCACTGTTCAGTGATTCATATGTATAGTTGGACTAATTTTCAAATTAATAAAGTCTAAATTTATTAATTCCGCCACGTATTTCATGACTAATTTTTGCGACAAAAGTCACCCCAAAAACACCTTCCTTCCACCCTTTTATAAAAGAAAATCCTTTTATCCTTGCACGTCTTTTTCCTTACTATCAAAGGGACGAGTTGTGCATGAAACTCCTAGAATAAAAACAGCAGAAAAAGGACGCCAAACCCAGCGATGCCCAAAAACTATCGATCCGTTTACGAAATGGCTTTATTTAATTTTTTTTTTACAATATTCTAGCTCTAAACTTTTTTTTCTCATCGCACATCTAGGGCATTGAGATGCACCACAACGTATCGGCCGGCGTCATCTTGAGCGATCAGAGCTTGGTTTTGCAGAGCGTAACGAGGGCGACAGCGGGGGAGTTCACCTGCGTCGCGACCAACGTCGAGGGCAAAGGGACGAGCAATCCGGTCACCCTCACCGTAAGATGTAAGTGCAAAGTTCGATTTAAGAGGAGCGATTAAAGGGAAAGGTATGAGGGAAAAAAGGAGGGAAAGCTCTCATAGTGTCAAGAAAAAGGAAGGAATTGAACAACTAAATGGGAAACTTTCGCGACGGGAAATGTTTCTGTTTTTACCTCGTGTGTGTGTCTGAGTGTCTTGTTTGGATTATTTTAAGCGAATGTGTGTCTCTTAGCTTTTTTAAGCTTGCTAAGAAACAGCTGTTCTTATTTATAATAATTTCTATTCCTTATATTGCTTCAAAATTAAATAAAATAGGGATGTAATGCTAATTGCAGGGTGCTCCAAGGACATAATATTAAATATAGACTCTTTTGAGAAAGTAACATCATCTTGTATTAAAAACAATTTGCCCCACTGATATTTTGCCTGAATTCATTTAATCCAATAATAAGAATAGTAGCCTATGAAAAATTACCACATCAATAGAAGTAATAAAAGTTGTAGTAAAACGCAGCCTGCAACCATGTTCCTCAACGTGTAACAATCGGCTGTGGTGGTTCAGGTAAATCAGGACACAGTTTGTGAAATCGTCGGGTACGTTTTGGGGACTTTAGAAACACTGCCTTTGTACTAACAATCAATGCATTTACTAGTGGAAAACATGTAGGAATCGTTTGTGCCGCAAGATTTCGAGTATGGATTTTACACGTTACATGTAAGAAGTTACCACTATGTTCTTTAAGAGATCGGCCCAAAGAACGCATGTTTGCGGGACCATCACTCATAAACATTAAAAGTTGCTTAGTTGAAACTTGTTCAATGAGTTCAACACCACCTTTAACATCTCATCAGCAGTTCAATTTATAACTCTTTTGGAAGCAAGTAAGAAGGAGGATGACGGTCGATGTGGTTCCATCGTACGTACCATTACAATAACCACAGAATGTTTTTGACGATCTGTGGTTTCGTCCACACACAACCACAGTTTTTTATCTTTCAATTCCGTTTTCATTCTTTTTTCTATATGTTCACAAGCAAATGGCACTACATTTCGTATCGATGTCCGACTAGGTAATTTACAGTCCGCATATTTATTCCAGAAGGAGACAAATGCTTCTTTGTCTAGTAAACGAAACGATAGATTTCATAAAATAAGAGTAACACATAAATCAAATGTAAATTTTTCTTGGTCTCGTATGCCACTTTCTGCAGAAGAATGCTGTTTGCTTTCGATGTGACGTTGACAATGGCTTCTAGACCAACACATTAAAGGGATTTTATAAACTAGACATTGAATTTTAGCGCCATCAAAAATTAAGTCCGGCATGTCCACAATAAAGTTTTTAACTGTGTCTGCCATTGGTCGTTTTCGCGACGTACCTAACTGCGACATTTTTAAAGCAAACATAAGCGTACAATTACTAAATAAGTTACGACAGCCTACATATACATAGAACTACTCGCATACAGCATCGATTTAGTACTGACGCTGTGAACGCCTGAAATAAATAATCGCCGACTCCGCACCACATATCTACTACACTGACTGTTACCGCTGTTTGCCCAGACTAATGATGAATGATACAATGTGGGAATCGACTGCTTATAACAGTCTACGCTACATAGCTACTGCAATAACGGTAATCCGTGTAGGAATGTTGAAAGCAAAGGAATTACATACACCATGCACAAAGTATAAATGCAGGATTGTCACAAATACCGCATGTTGGTGTACTTTGTGTATCCTTCGAGAAGCAGGATTTTCAAAATGTTGTGGCGGTTCGGCGATGTATCAATTTTTATACCATGAATATATACCAAAGATTGTAACTGAGTAATATTGTTTCTTTGGTATAGAATTATATCGTAATTCATATTTAGTACTTCATCTGAAAATGTTCTCGTAACATTTTTTCATATTTTAATCCCGTAGGCGGCTACAGGTTGTACCATTGAAGTTGCCCTCTTTGGAATTGTGAAGATATTTCGATTTTTGTTCGTTGGCACTAAAGTTTGCACATCACTTGGACAATTAGCATATTATTATTAATATTAAATTAAATACGAATGCATTATTTAGGTTATGCACCACTTTGATCTAAATAACTCTCTTATTTAAAATATTTTTATCTCAAATGAAAGATAAAAGCAGTTATTAAAAAAAACCACTTCCTTAGGGCACCTGTACGTAGCATTACTTACCTTGCTAAGTAATACTACGTACTCCGCTTTAATTTTACGGCGTCAAACTTGATGATTACTAATAAAGGCGGTATGCAAGTTCCTAACAATACAATTTCTTCAAAACTTTCTTAATTAAACATACCCAACGCAGTCGCTAACTAGCGTTGCGGTATCTTAACATGTTTCATAAACTTCGCGCGAAAGAAAACTGTAAGCAATTATAATTAAGACGCTAACATCTTTTCGAGGAATGAATCAATTTTTTAAACGTTCATAAGACGACTGCAGTTTTAATTAGTTGGGATGGTGATGTCCGAAAATTGCCAAAAGAAAGTAATACGTTCGTCGGAATTAAATCAACTAGACTGGAAGATTCCTTTCGTGACGTGCAGAAATTATTCTTGATCTAGAAATATTCGCCCATTTCCACGATTGGGATAAAATCGACCAATAGAAGGGAAGACGGACAGAAGGGAATTATATTTCGTTCTGTTATTGCCTTACATTAGAGCTTTTTTTTGTCCTACGCCAAAATCGTGAAATTAAATTCAATGCGTTCGGTTAGTCAGACATTCATTGAATATTTCAGATGAGAACGTCTGAAACGCGCGCTTTTACCTTTTAATTATATCTTTTGTTCGGACTGACGGAATTATTTTAGAAAACATTGCGCAACGAAAGGTGGGGGCGGTCCTTTGTATATCTCGAGAGGAGTAGAATGAAATAATGAAATTCAAACTGTAATTGTTTACCCTTTGCTTTTTACGAGAATATTACGGTTAAAAAACTTTTGGAATAAATAAATTTATATAACTCCGTCTAAATACCTTTCTTGCTGTTGTAGAAACTACCCCATTTATTCTGAATATACATCAGGTGTTTACTAAACATACGGAAACAATTTAAGGGTTCACTGGATTATTTTAGGAATGTTGTTATTTTTGACGGGTTATTGAAACACACAACGTCCAGGAAACTATAAGCTTGGTAATATATTAAAGCCTATATGTACTATTGAAATAAAATATGTTTAATTATCTCAGATTTCCGGTTATACCGGAAGTAGCTGTCAGCTTTGTTAATTTAAATTGAATACCCTATATATTATTACATTTTTGAATTCCTAGTTCAATTTTAAGGTGTATTTGATAAAACAGCTATGTTGCTATTTCTAACCATAATTGAAATATTTATACTTTTGAAAATTTTTTACTGACTCATAACTAGAGTTGCTCAATTTGCGCCAACAGCCAGTGGCGGGCGCATAAAAGTTTACACAAAATAAATGGTCAGAAATAAAATATAATACGTGCTCAAACACTTACCGTCTTAAGAGTCCTCCGTGAAATCACAAAGTGAATAATGTCTGTTAAATATCTGCAACATTAAATATGTTTCCACAGTGATTTCGGCAAGCCGAGTGCGACGTGAGGAAAAAGTGTGTTTTTATGGAGAAGACGAACGTTCTACATCTAATGACGTTATATTTGCGTAATTAAAATAATCTTTGGAACAACTTAACGGTTCTGTTGACGCACCTTCACACCTTAATGTGCCAAAATCAGAATCTTTCTCTAAAACACTTTCAAACCTTTCTAGAACACAAACATTTTTTGCGTCTTCTACCGCGCATAGCTGTGCGTGGACATCTTGCACTATTTGGACAGATTCCACTAACGACACCGGAGGATTTTGTAATTTTTCTACTGCCTCCACTAGTCCGAAGTAATTGTTCTGAATAGTTTTTAAATCTCTTTTAACCTGACTATCTTCAAATATTTCCTGGCTTTTCTTGGTTGCTGCAGCTTCTGTTGGATTGAATTTTAAAATTACCTTCTTCACTTGATCAAAATATTTGTTGTAGTAAAACGCAGCCTGCAACCATGTTCCCCAACGTGTAACAATCGGCTGTGGTGGTTCGGATAAATCAGGACACAGTTTGTGAAATAGTCGGGTACGTTTCGGGGACTTTAGAAACACTGCCTTTGTACTAGCAATCAATGCATTTACTAGTGGAAAACATGTAGGAATCGTTTGTGCCGCAAGATTTAGAGTATGGATTTTACACGTTACATGTAAGAAGTTACCACTATCTTCTTTAAGAGACCAGCCCAAAGAACGCATGTTTGCGGCGCCATCACTCATAAATAGAGTAACCAAAACTTGCGGACTCGCATACGCGTCGGTATTACGGGTTAATATAAGAATACGAAAAATTCATAAATAAACTTACTTGCTAATTATTCAACAAATTAGAGACATCAGGATGTGAACTACTGTAAACTTGCATCATTGCATATGTTTCCACAGTTACTTCTTTAAACCTTGTGCGTCGACAAGAAAAAATATTCTTATACCTAGAAAACGATCTCTCCACATCTAAGGAAGTTACATTTGCATGTAGAAACTGTTTTTCAAAATCACATAAAAGTTCACTATTCTTACACTTATTATAAACGGCCTCTAAAGTATTAAAATCGGGATTTCTCATTAAAACATCTGCCAACTTTTGACTAGCGCATAATCCTGGCGTATCATTTAATGTGTGTAATTTATTTTTTACACTCTCCACTATGTCTAATGATTCCTGCAATGACAATTCAGTACATTGTAGTTTTCTGATGGCATCTAGTAATACTGTATAATTGGTACATATTGTTGTTAAATCTTCTAAAAGTTGAGGAATTTGAAATTCTCTTTGACTTTCTCTAATTGCTTTGGATTCATTCCGATTAAATCGCATTATAACTGATTGAATTTGTTGAAAATGGATCAAATAGTAAGAAGCTGCTGTTAGCCAAGTACCCCATCGCGTTAAAATTGGTTCAGGAGGTTCTGGAATACCTGGACAAAATTTACGAAATTCTTTTAAACGTTTAGGAGCTTTACGAAGCATTGCTTTAGTACTCCCAATCATCCGATCAACGTTTCCGTAATGTTGTCGAACAACTTCACCAACTAAATGCAAAGCATGCAGCACGCAGGTTATATGTATTATGTTAGGAAATATATGTTTTAAGGATCGCCCAACACTTAACATCGTTGCTGCACTATCTGTCACAATCATCACAACTTGATCTTGGGCAATTTTAAATTTTTTCAAAGCGTTCATTATCACTTTTTGAATATTTTCCGCGGTACATTGTTGAACACGTTTGCAAGCTAACAAATATCGAGATGCTGTGTTCTCGCTAGATAAAACGCGAGCTATTACATTCACAATACTGTTTTTCTTTATATCGGTCGTCTCATCCACGGTAATCCATATTTTTTTGGAACACAAATCACGTTTACACGCATTTTCTAGCATCTCTTTCATTCGCGGCAAATGATTCTGTAATTGTGTTTGTGAGGGTAATGGGTACTTTGGAACGTATTGTCGCCAAAACGATTTAAAAGCTGCTTTTCCCACCAACGACAACGGAAGATTACAAGAGGTAAACATAATTAATAAATGTATGAGGAATAGTGTATAAGGTATTTCAGTTCTTGCATTTCTCATATGCTTAATACCATTGACATGCCTCTGGAAATCAGTTCTGTCCAATGCAGCCAAACGAACATTGCATATTAAGCAAAAAACTGCACTACCGTCATATTTTAAATGGGGAAAAAGTGACACATACTTATGTACATTAGTAGCAAATCTATTACGAGGCATTGTTTTCTTGGGTATGTAAATATTAGTTCTATATGAAACGATACACTAATTATGTACTTGGTATAATACTACAACACACAAAAAACACCAGCTATATTTTCAAAAGCGACACGTAAGTACATAACCTTGACCGTTCGACTAATCTCTGCAATAGCTCAACCGGTACTAAAACGAAATCTCTCTCAGCGCTGTTTAACATGATTTATATTCAAGGTCGACACTACATGCCTGCTTCTCTACCGGTTTAGTTTATTTATGAATTTTTCGTATCTTATATTAACCCGTAATACCAACACCTATGCGAGTCCGCAAGTTTAGGTTACTCTACTCATAAACATTAAAAGTTGCTTAGTTGAAACTTCAAATTTCTTCAATGAGTTCAACACCACCTTTAAAATCTCATCGGCAGTACAATTTATAACTCTTTTGGAAGCAAGTAAGAAGGAGGATGACGGTCGATGTGGTTCCATTGTACGTACCATTACATTAACCAGAGAATGTTTTTGACGATCTGTTATTTGGTCCACACACAACCATAGTTCTTTATCTTTCAATTCCGTTTTCATTCTTTTTTCTATATGTTCACGAGCAAATGGCACTACATTTCGTATCGACGTCCGACTAGGTAATTTACAGTCCGCATTTTTATTCCAGAAAGAGACAAATGCTTCTTTGTCTAGTAAATGAAATGATAGATTACGTAAAATAAGAGTAACACATAAATCAAGTGTAAGTTTTTCTTGGTCTCGTATACCACTTTTTGCAGAAGAATGCTGTTTGCTTTCAATGTTACGTTGACAATGGCTTCTGGACCAACACATTAACGGGATTTTACAAACTAGACATTGAGTTTTAGCGCCATCAAAAATGAAGTCCGGAATGTTCACTATAAAGTTTTTAACTGTGTCTGCCATTGGTCGTTTTCGCGATGTACGTGACTGCGACATTTTTAAAGCAAACATAAGCGTACAATTATGAAATAAGTTACGACAGCCTACATATACACAGAACTACTCGCATACAGCATCGATTTAGTACTGACACTATGAACGCGTGAAATAAATAATCGCCGACACCGCACCACATATCTACTACACTGACTGTTACCGCTGTTTGCCTAGACTACAGATCATTCTGATGACGAAGACGATGAAAATGATGACGAAACTTTCCAAATAGTACAAAGCGTATCTACTGACTCCCAACTACATTCTACACAAGATATACAACAACATTCTCCAATAACAAAGATACGAAAAGTGGTCAAAATCTTTCGCAAATCGTCAACAAAAAAATTATGATATATTACAAAAAAATTTAAAAGAAGAATTTGGTCGAGAACCCTCGTCAATACTGGAGTCTAAAACACGTTGGAATAGTTTACTGATTATGCTAGAGCTAAAGTTTGCACATAATAGTTATTTGATTAGACTAGTTACTTAATTTCTTTAGAACACAGTTATTTATTTAGATTTGTTGTTTACTCCGAATAAAAGCATAATTTTTTGTTTATTTGATGTTATATATATGTTTTCAATAAAATTCCATTTATCTATGTTTGTTTGTAATGCGCGATTAAGTACGTTTATAAATAAAACTCCTGTTATTACTATTTAATATAAGTAAATTTTCTGAAAATAAAAATTAAACCGATAATGAAAATGAACGATATTTTCCTTTTCCATTTTATACAAAAACACTAGACACGTCTTATACAGATGGCTCTCAAATCGAAACTAACCTATGAATCTGCCAGAAATTTTGAACGGCGCCATTTGAAAGATGGCAGTGCACGCTAGTAATAACAACGTGTCTCAGTAAAGCCACCTATCTTCAAACACGGGTATTTATTGATCCACCCGCAGAACTTGCCGCTTACTCTCCCAACTTCCATTCAACCGGGGTGGATCCATTACTTCGTTACATTTCCCCCCTGTCACCGCAACCTCGGGGAGTTTATAATAAGCGACGATTCCAGTCCAAGTCCGGGTTTACTACGCGAACTTTATTTGTTCTACGCTTTTTCCGGTGCCGTGTTATTTTTTTCCCCACACTCCAGTCGGCTGTTTTTTTTTTTTTCGTATTTCGTTTTTTTTTTGATTAATTTTTTACGAGCAAAACTCTGCGGCGGTAAAGAGTTTTAAATTTCGGAAGTTTAAAAGTTAATTTGATTTTAAATGAACTA
The DNA here is from genome assembly GCA_029619315.2 of Dynastes maya. Classification (NCBI taxonomy): domain Eukaryota; kingdom Metazoa; phylum Arthropoda; class Insecta; order Coleoptera; family Scarabaeidae; genus Dynastes; species Dynastes maya. The sequence goes on along the minus strand of JAROYE020000003.1, from coordinate 13,358,025 downwards.
CATTGGAACACGCCAGCGCGAATTCAAGCTATTTGTTAAGTGCTCTAATTACGTTTACATGAACTTGTACCGCTGAAATATTTATAACGCGAATATTACGGGACGCTTTCAGCGGAGGATAAGCGAATTTACGCTTTGGGTTGCATACCTACTCCCACTCCGACGCAAAGTTTATGCCCGCACACGGCAAACGGCAAATGCACGTGTCGTACACACAACGACGGACATATTTTCGTTGAAACGGATGATACGAGCATTAAGGAAACGTACACGGGTAACTATACATATGTATGCCTACCCGAAACAGCGTTACTATATGTCCGCCCTTGGTTGGCCGTTTATATCGTTTATAACAAACAAGGACTAATGGCGAAGTAGGGTAGCTCCAGTCGCATGGTCGACTTCATTACACAATCGCATATGCAATGGCTTTGCTTTTTATGGCACTACAAAGTTAGTAATGCTGGTAAAAAACTGTTCAGATGGTGCTTCCTTTTAACTAACAAAAGCTGAAATAAATAGGTTTCTAATGTGCGTGCATGTCCGCAGCTCCGCCACCCCCGGATTTTGAAATTTCCTATGCGCTATTATTTTGTGCCGCAAGAAAAAAATTTTGTGTTTTAATATTAACGGACTTATAGCGGTTTCTCTTTGGCGGGTCTGGGACATGCCAGCCCCGCCACCTCGGCATTTTGAAATATCGTATACGCTATAATTTTGTGCTCGTTTTGTACCGCAAAAAGAAAATTTTGTGCTTCAATATTATGCGAATTATAGAGTTGCTCACTAACGCCAACGGGCAGTATAACTGCGAGTCTCAACCAGATCTGTTAAACTATTTCGTAGTTCTACGTTTGTTTTAAAAATTTTGCCTACGTCGCGAAAACGACCAATGTTGGACAAAGTTACACAATTTATAGCAGAAATGCCTGACCTAAATTATGATGGCGTTAAAATTCAATATGTAGTTTGTGATATCCCTTTAATGTGTTGGTCCAAAAGGAATTGTCTACGTCACGTAAATAATAAACAGCATCCTACAAAAAAAAAATTGCACGCGATAATATAACAAATTTAAATTTAATTTATGTTACCTTTATTACATGTAATCTACCGTTTAATTTACTAGACAAGGAAGCCTATGTCTTCTTTTGGAATAAATATTCGGACTGCAAATTACCAAATCGGGCATCGTTACAAAGAATTGTGCCATCTGCTCGTGAACATGTTGAAAAAAGAATTAAATAGGAGTTGAAAGATAAAAAACTGTTGTTATGTGCGGATGAAATAACAGATCGTAAAAAACATTCTGTGGTTAATGTAATGGTACGTACAATGGAACCACATCAATCGTCACCTTCAATTCTATTAGCTTCCAGACGAGTACAACAATGTACTGCCGAAGTAATTTCAAAGTTAGTGTTAAATACATTGGAAAAGTTTGAACTTTCAACAAACCAACTGTTGATGTTTATGAGTGATGGCGCCGCAAACATGCTTTCTGTAGGCCGGTCTCTTAAAAAACATTGTGCTAACTTGTTACATATTACGCGTAAAATTCATGCTTTCAGTCACGTGGCAGATAGTATTAGAAAATGTTATCCGGAGGTAGACGCTTTAATAGCGCATACAAAAGCAGTGTTTGTCAAATCCCCAAAACGTATTCGCAAATTTCACAGACTGTGCCCCAGTATGCCTGAGCCACCAGATCCTATTCTAACACGTTAGGGAACATGGTTACAGGCCGTGTTTTATTATCATAAATATTTTGAGAATATTAAGAACGTGGTTTTACAATTCGATCCAAAGGAAGCTGCGGCTATCAAGGAAAGCCAGTCGAAATTTCAAGATAGTCAGGTTAAAATGGATTTAAAAACTATTCGGAACAATTACTACGGACTAGTGGAGGCAATAGAAAAATTTCAAAGTCCTTCGACGTCGTTAGTGGAATCTCTGCAAATAGTGCAACATGTTCACGCACAGCTATGCGCGGTAGAAGACGCAAAAAATGTTTGTGTTCTAGAAAGGTTTGAAAGTGTTTTAGAGATTATGATTTTGGCACATTAAGACACATTTTTTAAAGTGCGTCAACAGAACCGTTAAGTTGTTCCAAAAACTATTTTAATTACGCAAATATAACGTCACTAGATGTAGAACGTTCGTTTTCTGCATATAAACACACTTTTTCCTCACGCCGCACTCGGTTTGCCGAAACAACTGTGGAAATATATCTAATGTTGCAGATATTTAACAGACATCTTGTGTCATGCACCCTTCTATTTTGGTGCGTGAGCTGATTTTGTTCTTGTATGCATTTTACTTAGAAAGAAATCTTGTAACGGTAATTCTAGCAACGTTGTAGATATTAAAAATTCCAGAAAGCAGCGCCGTTGTTAAAGAGTAATTTTCATTAAAATATTGGAGTAATTCTATTCTACTAAAATATGCCTTAAAGTTAGCGAAAATTCTCAAAAGCTTGTCCAATTCCTAATACTTGAGTAGAAGAACATGCTTTAATAGACATTAAATAGAGCTATTATATAACAAAAATTTTAACAGTTGTGGGAGAACCAAACAAGTTAAGTAAAGTATTATACAGTGAGGTCCCAAAGATCCCCCCTCCCCGCTAACTGTTGAAGGGCAGAAGTTAGCGTTTTTTTAAAAAGACCGAAGGTAAGAAATAAATTATAAAACTTGCTGAAACACTTACCGTTTTAAAAGTCTTCCGTGAAATCACGAACTGGGTAAACTGTTAAATATTTGAATCATTAGATATGTTTCCACAGCTGTTTCAGTCAAGTGAGTACGACGTGCGGAATAAATGTTTTTAATGCCGAAAACGACCGTTCGACATCTAGCGATGTTATATTTACATATTTTAAATAATCTTTGAAACAACTTAATGCATCTTCACACGCACCTTCACAAATTTGTCTTAATATAAGAAAATCGAAGCCTTTCTCTAAAACACTTTCAACTTTTCGTATTACACACCAATTTGTTTCGCTTTCTACAGCGCATAACTGTGCGTGAACATCATTCACAATTTCAACAGAATCCACTAGCCACATCGAAACATTTTGTAATTTTTCTATTCCCTCCGCTAGTCCGAAGTAATTGTTGTGAATAGTTTGTAAATCTCTTTTACCTATCTCTTTTAGCTATCTTGAAATATTTCTTGACTTTTCTTGATAGCTGCAGCTTCTGTCGGATTGAATTCTAAAAGTACCTTCTTTACTTGATCAAAATATTTGTTATAGTAAAACGCAGCCTGCAACCATGTTCCCCAACGTGTAACAATCGGCTGTGGTGGTTCAGGTAAATCAGGACACAGTTTGTGAAATGGTCAGGCACGTTTCGGGGACTTTAGAAACACTGCCATTGTACTAGCAATCACTAGGTAATTTACAGTCCGCATATTTATTCTAGAAGGAGACAAATACTCCTTTGTCTAGTAAACCAAACGATAGATTACATAAAGTAAGAGTAACACATAAATCAAATGTAAATTATTCTTGGTCCCGTATGACACTTTTTGCAGAAGAATGCTGTTTGCTTTCGATGTGACGTTGACAATGGCTTCTGGACCAACACATTAAAGGGATTTTACAAACTAGACATTGAATTTTAGCGCCATCAAAAATTAAGTCCGGCATGTCCACTATAAAGTTTTTAACTGTGTCTGCCATTGGTCGTTTTCGCGACGTACCTAACTGCGAACATTATAAGGAAACATAAGCGTACAATTACGAAATAAGTTACGACAGCCTACATATACACAGAACTACTCGCATACAGCATCGATTAAGTACTGAGGTTGTGAACGCGTGAAATAAATAATCGCCAACTCCGCACCACATATCTACTACACTGACTGTTACCGCTGTTTGCCCAGACTACTTATTATATTACTTATCCTTTCGTTTCTTTTAGGATTTCCAAAGCCTACTATAAAATAGAATTGCAAAGGTTCGATGATGTTACAGGATGACTAGATATTAAGTTCCCTTATTGTGCTTTAGTAATGAATACATTGCTACACAAAAATTCTTTAGAATACTACATAGAATTCGAGAATGTTAAAATATACGGGACGTTCCATTAAAAAAAAGTAAAGTTGACTTGCACCCTACTATTTTGGGCCATCCTGTGTAATGAAACATACTTTTAAAATGTATACGAGGCAGGCGCCATAAATTCTCGGCCTGATATAGAAAAAATAAACTTGGTAAAATGTGACAATTTTTATTTTTCAGTATATCCTTCCCTAACTTCAATACATTTGTTACAACGGTCAATTAATAATTCTGCACCCTTGTAAAAATAATCCAAAGTTTTTCCCTCAAAATGTTGTATTGCAGCTGTTTGCAACTCACTATTGTCCTTAAAACGACGTCCCCTTGGATAAAGGATCACAATACAGAACCATTGTTTCATTGGCCGAAAGGAGCACTTATCATCATCTAAGGATTCTTGCTCCAAACGGAAACATTTCGCCCACTTTTTTACAGTGGAATATGAAGGAGATAAATCACGTCTAAACGTTGTTTAATGTGATTAGGCGTATGCCCTTCTTTTGTTCAAAATGTAATGACCGCGCGGGACGCAATTTTCATTAGCTGAGACATGTTCATGCATTAGTCACGTTGTCTGGCTGGCTACTAAAAACTACTACTCTTCTAGTCGTAGTGTAGGCTTCGCACATATGCAACTATGACGCAACCGAGTTTGGACACTCCAGAACCTGTATAAGCCTACCAGGCTGAGAATTTATGGCTTCGTAGAAAATATAAATAAAGTTGAAAAACCAATAGTTTTTTAGATAATGAATTTATCCCATACCTTAAGTCCTCATGGTATATAAGCTTTACGGAGTCTAGCTGAATTCGCTACCGACTCATGTGGATATGCACTTTTCAAATTAGAACAGAAAGTGCTGTAAACTTTAACAACATAACGTCATTTTCGATCTCGCGCACATTTTCTATAACATCCGCGTCGTGCTATCAGGTATTTTCCTGCATCTTATATACACTTTCTCGTAGATATACCGCGGTGTTCGTTTGAATTGAATGCCTTCGTAGTTCGTTTCCAGGAAATTATGTAATTTCCATACTTGAAACACCGTCGGAGCGTCGATTTCAATGCATATCCTTTGAAATTACGCTCGAATCTTCAGAGCGATCTAGTCTAAAGATGCAATCTTCCGTTTGAGGTAAAAATGCCATTTTCTTTCGCGCTCGTGTATGTGCCGAAGTACCTCGCGATAAATATTCAATCACTAACGCGGTAGCGATGGTATTCGCTAGAACGAGACAGTGTCCTATCTTCCAAATCAAAATCTTCGACATTTATTGCTATTTCTATGAAAAAACATTGATTTACAATAAGATGTTACTTATTAATAGTTAAACCACGCTTAAAGAACTTACAGCAAATAATAATTTAATATGAAGTATTTTGCTTGAATCTGTCCGAATTTTTTAATAAACATCGTTATTAGCGGATGGTGTAAGTAATATAAATAATTTACAAATTTATTTTGACACTGCATGCAAGAAAATTGCATCGAGATGTTATAATTTAATAAAAAGCGGACAGCTGTATATAACTAATTATTTTTACCCATCCAAATATCGTGATATTAATTTTTGCAAATTCTCATCAGCTTCATCGTTACAATTTAAAGTTCTTTAATACATATGTTATCAACAAAATAAAAGCCGTTTATTTAAAATAACTACAACTGTTAGGCTAATTACAATAAATTCTATGTCTTCAAAAAGTAGCCACTCACGTCACTCTCAGTTTACCCCATCACTGCCCTTTTTACCGACTAACCTTCCTGCACAGTTTTCTTCAGTTTGGCTTATCCTGATATACGTTTGTCCTCAAACGTAGTCTTGGTATCGGGCCGGTGCTGTCCGTCGTGTGGGACTTCGTTGGTCTTCTATTGGCTCCACTTCTGCATTCTTTACCGCCTGATCGATCATCATTGGTGTTTGAATTTTGACCACTGATATCGCTTCCTTCTTCTTCTTCCGTGGAATCCATTTCATCATGATTCTGGTATAATTTTATTTAGGACACGAGCAGTTACGACCTTGCCTCCTACACGTTAACTGCTCTACCTGGTATACGTCGGCTGCTGTTTCATTTATCACTACGTATGGGCCTCAGTATTTCAGCTGGGTCTTCGTTGGCTGTCCTGTTGAGACTAGACGGATATTACATCACCCACTTCATATGTAACCCCATCGCAGTGCTTCTTGTTAGAGCACTGCACGGGCCTATTCTTCACGGCTCGGCCCGCCCATGGCCCGTTACATTATGGAGTGGGCCCGCCCGTTGCGTTCATTACTTCAGCACAATGCCCGCCGATTAGAAAATTTAGTCCCGATTGGCCCGCCTAAATTATTTTAACCTGTTTAAGTAATTATATCTGCACTGTCTATTTCTAAACATTTTTACATTTTCTTTAACCAAAAGAGAACGTAACATAACATTGCATACATTAAAATTGTTAATACAGACGATAACGTAAAAACTAAACAGCATTTACTGTATACGTTATATCCATTCGATGTATTCAATAAAACATTCTCGGCCCGTCAGGCCCGTACAAATTCAGGCCCAGCCCCCAATGAAAAGAGGCGTGGGCGGGCTCGGGCGAGCCGAGCGGGCCGGGCTTTTCCTAGCCCGTGCAGTGCTCTACTTCTTGTCATACTACTTCTTGGACTTGATCGGCCTTTTCTCTAGCTCCATCTCTGGTTGTCCCGCTTTTTAACACTGGTGTCTCTCGTTGAGCTGCCTGGAGCATTTTGACATCTTCAAATGTTGACCGATACCCAAACAAACAGTCAAACTATGGTCTCAAAAGTTGTATTAATCTTCCTCTCTACCGCAGTCAAGTTCTAGTCCCATTTATCCGAATTGAAAAACGTTTAATCGCTTTTCGTATACTTTTTGGATCATTCCTGTCAGATATGCAGGTTCAACAGCGCCTCTGGTCAAAGTATCCACACGGGCCTTCTTATCTCAAAGGCAATATTTGATTTCGAAGTCATATTCTGACAGAGTTGTATATCAGCGGGCAATTTGTGGTTGCAGGGTCTTCTTAGCATTCAGGTATTACATGGTAGGTCGCCAATGAGCAGTTCTCTGTACTATTTGCCCCTTCAACTTTTAACAATATTCTTTCCATTAATTCATTTCTTCTTTAGTTCTCCCTAAACATCATTTCGTCGGGCTCTGCCTCCTTGACCTGAATTGTCGAAACATAAAATTTGGATCGTTTTAATATTAAAAATTTCTATTTTTATGAACCCTTGGAAGATTTATATCAACAAAGCCGTAAAATCAAGATTGAATTCTCTACCCGATAACTAGAGTCCGGTGACTGGAGAGCAATCGCAGCGGCGGTGTGACTGTGTTTAAGTGGGCGGGGATGGCTGGTCGATTATGATACGACACGACAAATCATCATCACTCAGTTCAGTTTAGTATTGGATAGCGGATAGGACGTGTTGATTTTATTGATATAGACGTAGTTATTAATTGTAGTTTTTAGTGAACATGTCGAAGGCTAAAAAACGACCCTATCAAGACATAGTAAATTTATTTATAGTATGTTTATTTCTGACTTTCCCGATTTGTTTTACAACGGGAGTAAGATAGTTTGTAAAGTGTGCAAAATACATTTGATGTCAAATAAGAAGTGGAACTGTAGAAGACACGTAAATTCCACACAGCATAGAAAACGAAAATTGGGCATGTCACTGAGAAGTGCATTTTTTGATGTAATTCTTATCTTGATAAACTGTAATTTGCCACTAGGCTTTCTCGATAAATAACCGTGTAAGGACTTTTGGGACAAATACAATCCCGAGTTGCGGTTGCCAACGGAGAAAACGGCACGTAAGCATGTTGCATTTGTACGCGATGACGTGGAAAAGAAAATGAAACGCATATTGAAAAAACAGTTTCTTTGGTTATGTGTTGATGAGACAACAGACTCTAAAAAAAATTCAATTTTAAATATTATGGTACGCATACTAGACCCTAGTAAGCCTACATTATCACTGTTACCAGCTAGCCGAAGACTACAAGAGTGTACTGCTGCAGCAATTACGAAGGTTGTACTTAGTACGTTGAAAAAATTTCAAATTTCAAAAGATAAAGTGTTGATGTTTATGAGCGATGGCGCAGCGATAATGCGTTCGGTAGGCCATTCTCTTCTTGAACATGGTTGCAAGTGTTTACATGTTATGTGTAAAGTGCATGCTTTACATCTTGTGGCAGAAACCATTCGACAATGCTCTCCCGAGGTAGATGCATTAATAGCAAGCAGAAAAAAAGTATTTTTGAAATCTCCCAAACTCCTACGATCATTTCACACAGGTGTCCTGGTATTCGTCAACCACCGGAGCCAATTCTTACACCTTGGGGAACATGGTTGCAAGCAGCTTTTTATTATGCTGAACATTTCAAAATAGTAAAAGCTGTTGTACAATTCAATCCTGCCGAAGCTGCAGCTATTAAGGAGAGCCAGTCGAAATTTCAAGATATTTCCGTTGAAACAGATTTAAAAAATATTCGTAGCTACTATAAAAGATTAGCTGACGCAATAGACTAATTACAAAATAGATTATCATTATTGGAGTCTCTGCAAATTATGGACGGAGTGCATACACAGCTACTGGCTATACATGACGCAAAATATAATCGCGTTTTAGAAAAGTTCGAGAGTGTGCTACAGAAAGATCCCGATTTTAGCACACTAAAACAAATTTGTGATGGTGTATCGAATAATCCACTGACTAAGTACAAAGAGTATTTTAATCATGCATGTATAACATCGGTAGATGTTGAACGCTCTTTTTCAAAATATAAACTCATTTTCTTACCACGGCGAACATCGCTCACCGAGACAACTGTGGAAACACATCTAATGATGTCAACTTTTTGCCACTCTTATCCATATGATGTTAATACTGATGTTAATGCACTATAACCGGAAAAGCAACCATACTGAAAATATTTTCATCAAGATGGCAATGGTTCAATTAGCTTAAGTCAAAATTTTTGAATATAAGGGCTTTTTACAACCCATAATATTTTTAACGAACGGGTTTCAATCAATCACTCTCTCAAATTAATTTTGTTCCGTATTTCTTCTTCATACTTTATGTTTGTCGGATCGTGTCTGGCACATACTCCAAACTCTTTAAAAGTAAAAATAACTTACATTCACCGTATACCGCCGACGTAATGTTTGAGAATCCTTTTACTGTGAGGCGTAATACAGCAAGAAGCACCTCCACCGCATAGCCGTCGCGAATATTACGGAAGGAAAGAGAGAAAGACAGGGTAACTTTAATAAACGAATCTCGACGTGATCTCATTCTTGCCGCAATTGGATTTCTCGACGACCCGGCCGATAAATGAAAGGAGCGGGACTGTTTGCACGGCTGACGACGGGCTTGCAACTAGGTTCTATCGTACGAGGTCCGACCACTAAATTTCAAAAAGAAAGGTAATATTCTCAGAAGTTCCATTCTAAATCTAATTTACAAGTTTCATTCCGGATTTGTTTAGTCTAGCGGTTCTAGTTCTTTATATTAAAGATATTACGTGGAAGATGTAAGCAATGGTTTCCATAAACGAAGAGTGATGTAATCATTTTGAATTAGCTGTCGCCAACCTTTCGCAATTCGCGGACCAGTAACCCAAAACTTGAAATCTCGCGGACCAGGTTATAGAGTTTTATAATGATCATTAAACTTTAATTAATTAATTAGAAATATCAATATACGTGTTACAATTGTTTTATAAAGATTATCAATACCTAATGTACTCTGGGCAAACAGCGGTAACAGTCAGTGTAGTAGAAATGTGGCGCGGAGTCGACGATTATTTATTTCACGCGTTCACAGCGTCAGTACTAAATCGGTGCTGCATGCGAGTAGTTCTGTGTATATGTAGGCTGTCGTAACTTATTTCGTAATTGTACGCTTATGTTTGCTTTAAAAATGTCGCAGTTAGGTACGTCGCGAAAACGACCAATGGCAGACACAGTTAAAAACTTTATAGTGGACATGCCGGACTTAATTTTTGATAGCGCTAAAATTCAATGTCTAGTTTGTAAAATCCCAACGTCACATCGAAAGCAATTCTTCTGCAAAAAGTGGCATACGAGACCAAGAAAAATTTACATTTGATTTATGTGTTACTCTTATTTTATGTAATCTATCGTTTCGTTTACGAGACAAAGAAGCATTTGTCTCCTTCTGAAATAAATATGCGGTCTGTAAATTAGCTAGTCGGACATCGATACGAAATGTAGTGCCTTTTGCTCGGGAACATATAGAAAAAAGAATGAAAACGGAATTGAAAGATAAAAAACTGTGGTTGTGTATGGACGAAACAACAGATCATCAAAAACATTCTGTGGTTAATGTAATGGTACGTACAATGGAACCACATAGACCGTCATCCTCCTTCTTACTTGTTTCCAAAAGAGTTATAAATTAAAGGTGGTGTTGAACTCATTGAACAAATTTAAAGTTTCAACTAAGCAACTTTTAATGTTTATGAGTGATGTTGTCGCAAACATGCGTTCTTTGGGCCGATCTCTTAAAGAACACAGTGGTAACTTCTTACACGTAACGTGTAAAATCCATACTGTAAATCTTACGGCACAAACGATTCCTACATGTTTTCTACTAGTAAATGCATTGATTGTTAGTACAAAGGCAGTGTTTCTAAAGTCCCCGAAATGTACCCGACTACTTCACAAACTGTCCTGATTTACCTGAACCACCACAGCCGATTGTTACACGTTGGGGAACATGGTTGCAGGCTGCGTTTTACTACAACAAATATTTTGATCAAGTAAAGAAGGTAGTTTTAAAATTCAATCCGACAGAAGCTGCAGCAATCAAGAAAAGCCAGGAAATATTTCAAGATAGTCAGGCTAAAAGAGATTCACAAACTATTCACAACAATTACTTCGGACTAGCGGAGGGAATAAAAAAATTACAAAATGTTTCGATGTCGCTAGTGGATTCTGTTCAAATTGTGAATGATGTTCACGCACAGTTATGCGCTGTTTAGAGACGAAACAAATTGGTGTGTAATACGAAAATTTGAAAGTGTTTTAGAGAAAGACTCCGATTTCTTTATATTAAGACAAATTTGTGAAGGTGTGTGTGAAGGTGCATTAAGTTGTTTCAAGGATTATTTTAAATATGCAAATATAACATCGCTAGCAGTCGAACGGTCGTTTTCGGCATTAAAAAACATTTATTCCGCACGTCGTACTCACTTGACTGAAACAGCTGTGGAAACATATCTAATGATTCAAATATTTAACAGATGTTACCCAGTTTGCGATTTCATGGAAGACTTTTGAAACGGTAAGTGTTTCAGCAAGTTTTATAATTTTATTTCTTACCTTGTATCTGTTTTAAAAAACGCTAGCTTCTGCCCTTCAACAGTCAGCGGGGAGGGGGGATCTCTGGGACCTCACTGTATAATACTTTACCTAACTTGTTTGGTTCTCCCACAACTGTTAAAATTTTTGTTATATATTAGCTCTATTTAATGTCTATTAAAGCATGTTCTTCTACTCAAGTATTAGGAATTGGACAAGTTTTTGAGAATTTTCGCTAATTTTAAGGCATATTTTAGTAGAATAAAATTACTCCAATATTTTAATGAAAATTACTCTTTAACAACGGCGCTGCTTTCTGCAATTTTTAATATCTACAACGTTGTTGGAATTACCTTTACAGGATTTCTTTCTAAGTAAAATGCATACAAGAACAGAATCAGCTCACGCACCAAAATAGAAGGGTGCATGACACAAGATGTCTGTTAAATATCTGCCACATTAGATATGTTTCCACAGTTGTTTCGGCAAACCGAGTGCGGCGTGAGGAAAAAGTGTGTTTATATTATATTTAATTTTTCATCAATTGAAAAATTTGTACAAAAAGTGGTACAATACAAAACTTCGAATAAAACGAATAGATAACTAATTTTTGTTAAATCCTTTGACTTTGATATCAATATTTTGGTAACCTAAGCATTCTTGCAACAAAGATAAACTATTGGAAAGAAAGTATACTATTGGAAGCATTTAGGCATGTATACATTACGATTATCTTTGTCCTGTTTGTGGGTAAGAATACTCTAGATAATGTTGAGCATTACAAATAGTTAAGATTAAGGTAGATGGCATCCTTTTTCACGTTGAAAAATTGTGGAAAGGTGCATCAGTTTAAAGTAATTCTCTTTGAAAAACAATGAAGCTCTTTTCAATAATGCTCCTATCCCCCACTGCAATTTATCAAACTTGTCTTCATATTAATTTGACTAGATGTTAAAACCTCGGAGTTTAATCACGGAACCGCGTATATGCCACTATACATACATATCTCTTCATTCCTCTTTCCGCTCTTCCAGATGCGCCGGTCTGCGTACAAGATAAGGACGAATTGTACGGCGCCCTGAAGCAGGAGACCGTAACGCTAAGGTGCCAGGTGGACGCGAACCCGGCCATCGTGTCCTTCCATTGGACATTCAATAACTCCGGTGACCTGACCGAGGTTCCGGTCTCCAGGTTCACGAACGAACGTTACGCTTCGCGGCTGAACTACACACCTGTCTCGGACATGGACTATGGCACTCTGTCTTGCTGGGGAAGGAACGAGGTGGGACAGCAGCGGACGCCCTGCGTCTTCCAGGTGGTCGCGGCAGGTAAGTGGGTTATATAGAGGCTTCAGAGTAGCGTGTAATTACTTCTATACGGTGCGGCGCGGTGTCCGATTGAGGACACACAGCTTTCGGCTCCGGCGAGATTTCGACGGAGAGGAAGCGAGAGTGTCATTCCGTGCTGAACGCGTATCGATTTGACGCCGCCTCCACCACTGCTGTGCGGCTGGTGTAACCGGTAATCATGGTGCGACAAATTCTAAATGTACCTATATAGTTTAAGTAGAGTAATTTTTGATTTTGATGAATTCAAATTTTTTCTGAAATTAAACCTAGGATGCATGGGTGCTCGGATATATAGATTAACATTTCTCGGGTTTCTCAGGCCGGCTTGTTCTTTTAAGAACATGAAATATATTTAAATCATTTATTTGTACGTGTAAAAATCTTAAATAATTATATATAGTTGAACTGTTTTTGATCCAATACGTCTACTCCCCTTTGGTCTTGTTATAATAAAGTATTAATTTCGGTTTCTGCTTAACATTTTCACTTACAGACATGTCATTGTGCATGGTGCTGAGCAAAATGACTGACTTGTTTTTCTTAGGAATGTAGCCAACCATACTCATTTTGTCATAAAAGCCAAATGTAGAAGAGTAGACCAGCTTGTTCTTCGCATCTCCTATTTCATTTGGTATTTCTCTCTTATTTTTTTTTAGTGCTCCAACCACTGTTAGGTTCTTTTCTAATAAACATTTAGCCAATGGAATGCTTGTAAAGAAGTTATCCATTGTAATATTTAGTCCAGAGAGGTGGATGCTGCGTACTAAAGTTTGCACTACTTCAGAAGCAAGATTTGTATGGATAGGTTGATTGGGTCGTCGTCCGGTATATACCATTCCATCAATTGCAAATCCTGATTCTGACTCACACATCCAGAAAATCTTGATACCGTATTTTGACGGTTTATTTGGCATATACTGAATAAATGAACATCTCCCCTCCATACGAGAGTAACTGCTCGCCAATGGTAACACTTTCGTTTGGCACCAAAGATGACCTGCATTGTTGTAAAAATAAGTTCCATATATACGATATCGGAGCTAATCTATCGGTCTGTAGGCGAAAACCACGAGTTCTTTTGTCATCAAAACTCAGGTACCGTCTAATATCTTCAAACCGATTAATTCCCATAGTAGCTTGATAAATAGAACCACATTTATCGGAAGAAAACAGTTCTCTTATCGGTACGTCCCAGTTTCTTTCCACAAGAAAGCATTCAGCTCCATCACATCAATATCTACCCATCCTTTGTCTTTTACTGTAGTTACTCTTCGAGCTTTAAGGTTTGTGCATTTGACGACTTCTTCTAAGATCGTTCTTGTAATAAAACATTTGAAAGCATTTTCAGGTATATCACAGGACACTGCTTTAGTTTTTACACCTGGTGTTAAACGCAGTACGTTACGCTTTGCAGATTTCGTAGAGCTTGGCGGAACTTTATTCCACTGGATGTCGGATGGAGAAGCGAAACAGTTGGGATTATCACTATCGGCCTTCGCTGTAGCTGCATCTTCTTCAGACTCAGAATTTGAAGAGTCTGAATTGGCTTCTAATGAATCCCGATTTTCTTGAATTTGAAGCCGCCATAACGAACATTCACAAACAAACACCTCAAGCAAATTTTAGCAACTGAAGTCTTCTTTATGAGTTCGCATATTTATATGATATGCATTTTTGCGTGTTGAAACCTGCATACGCCGTTGAAACTTGCAAACTCAAACATGTTGCAGCCGATTGTTACCACAGTGTATTTCAAATAATATTGCAATATGCAGTACATTGACGCCAGAAACAACAAATTATTTAAACAAGATGTAAATATAAACGATTATCAACCAAAAATAAACCGGGCCTATGAGGCCCGAGAAATTAGAAATAGCAACAGGAAGATCCAGTTGAGGCATAGACAAGAACCAGAAGAAAAAAATTTAAAGATAAAGAAGTTATGAAGCTTAGAATACCACGCTGGGCTTCGGAGGCCCGTGTTATGCATCCTAGGGTTAAGTAATGGCAACAATTAATATTCATCACTTAATTCAAGATTTTATTACGTAACGTAACAGTTAACAAAAAGAAAATATAAACAGAAAATTATTTAATTTTTAAGGAAGATAAATTTGTTGTCGAAAAGTTTTATTTTGATTTCATTTATTTTGCAAATTTAAAAAGAAAAACGAAGCCTTCACCACCACGACAATTATAAAGTGAGATAACATACGTTCCTGATTAATTTGTACCTTCATTCAAAAAAACAAAAATATCCGAAACCATATCTGTAATTTCCTTGGAATTCCCGACGTGATTAAATACTTAAAAAAATCTTGTCCCGGTAAGGAACCGAATCTGCCATCCCCCGTTTGCCGGACGGGTGTGCTAACCACTACACCAGGGGGAGCTTCTGTCGGGAACGTTCACTTTTTAATACTTAGATGTTATTTTATCTGCAAATATATCATAATATTTTGACAAACAATTTTTAATTCTTACATGCCAAGTACACTAATTAATTAATATTGTTATGTTATGTTCAACGTTGTATCTACGACAACAACAACTTCTCTCGGTTGTCACTTCGGTACTGACTAAATGTCAGGCTGGCCACTTGTTTGGTAACTAAATATCCCTCTTGCGAGGATAATTGGAAATTTCTTCGTTACCATCCCCCCTCATCCAACTGTCTTTGGGGCGAAGACATTATAATTTAAATATAAGTCCAGATGATGACGAGTGTGGGGTGTCATGGACAAATCTATTCGTTTATTAATTTTTCTATTCACTTATTTCGTCCAAATTAATGTAAAAATCGTCTGGAATAAGCAACAGCATAAATTGCAAAGTACAACAGATAATATTTCATCAATTAAATCCTTATCTGAAAGGTTTCTGTAAATTAGCAGTGGATTTTCTCGTTTAAAGCTTGTTGGTGACAGTTCGGACCTCAGAATCATCAACATACAACCTCCTGGTTAAGTCACTGCATTCGTTCTCGAATGCTAATATCATTTGATTGAAAGTCATCGAAAAGTTAGTTTCTATTTGGGTTAAATTATCAAAATTGGCTGTGAAATAAAATAATCGCCGGTCTTTCGCGATTTAAAATAAAAGAAAGATGAACGACGCCATACATTTTCATCAATCTTTAATCGGCCTTGGTTGAATCAAAGTTTGTCTTAAATCCAATCCCAATATAAGTGTTCGTTGTGTATTCAAAGTCTTTATTAGGAGAGAAAAGGGTTAAATATCCAGAGCAGGCAGTTCCTGTAGTGGGTATATAAACAGAAGGTTTATATACATTGGCATCGTTCGAAAGTTTCAAGGTTAGTTACTTTTCAAATCTTAAAATTCGTTAATTTTATTTTACTGAGTTGGGAATTCATTCTAAAGTTGCCGTAAGGGTATCTAGGGATACCCCCGAACCTACAAGAATCATTTATTAGAGTTAAATTAGAAAATTTAACAAAACTTGAGAAAACCCCCCGAGAAAGATATTTCAATATATATTTGGCTGCCGTCGATGAATTATGAAAATCTGCCGTTTCCGAAGTGAGTAAAATCTCGTCCCGGCAAGCCAAAATATATTAATTAATTGGTGTATTTTGCATGTAAGGATTAAAATTGTATGTCGAAATATTATATTTGCAGATAAAATAACATGTAGGTATTAAAAAGCGAACGTTTCTGACATAAGGTCCCCGTGGTTAGCACATACGTCAGGCAAGCGGAATATGTCAGGTTCGATTTCTTACCGGTAGGAGATTTTTTCAAGAATTTACGTCGGAAATTCCAAGGAAATTACAAATTTTCATAATTCTTCGAAGCCAAAATATATCAATCCGAAACCATATTTTCTATGATTTTTTATAAAACTTTCTTATCAAAAGGTGGCTACCGTTCGCATTCAACAAAATTCCTGAGGCTAGGTTATTATGTAGGGCAGTAGCAGATGATATAAAGTGCATTACACAATGAAAAACGAGTTCCGAGAAACACAGTTAAGTAGACATTTACAAGGAAATCTTCAAGTTCCTCCTTTTAGCGATTGTTTTTAAAATATAAATTCTTCAAATATTTAATTCCCAACGAATATTTAAAACGAAAACCGTTTATCTTCCTTCGATGCTACTATTCCCATTCTAAATTATCATCTAGCTGTATATCGAGAGGAATTATACCTAGGGATATTACGTTCGACATCTTGTGATAATCTCTGCATAAATCTTCAGCACCAACGACTGCCGGCAGGTTATTTCCATTGTGCTCGGCCAATAAAATCTCGTAAAATCACGTAGAAAACTGCACAGTAATTTTATTGCTTATTTATGTTTGCCAACCGACGACGAAGGTTCCGGCCATATGTACGCGCGCAAACCGTCCGTAAGGGGATGCTGCGTTCGTTTTGAATTTTATTTCGATGCCGCAAATTCGAGCGGCCGGCACGATGGTAGGAAAACAACGGTAGAATCTATGAAAATATATGCATGGGCTTATTCCGATTTATGTTTTCTTAGAAAATATTATTTTTGCCAGTTTATTGCTATGATATACATACGTTACATATACATATCCAAGTACAAATGGGTACTGCGGTTGGTCAGAGAAATAAGACAGCTGTGAGGATTTGAAGAAACTTATGAATATGGTTGGTGAACCGCTAGAGCAATGGTTCTTAACTGGTGTTCCGCGGAACACTGGTGCTCCATGAATTTCGGGAAAGTGTTCCGAAAATCGGTAAAGCGATTATTAAGTCAAAAGAAAAAAGGAAAAGGCAAAAGTAATTGTTTTTAGTTTTATAATACTAAAAAATTTGGGAAAATCTAATTGAATTAATAGATAATGTTTACGGTCGTAGATCCGGGTTAAAAATGAGTAAATTGCAAATAATTACGAGTAAACAATCAAAATTGAATTAAAATTATATTTGAAGTAAAGTTTCAACATTACAACACTTGAATTTTCGTAGAAAATTAATCACTTAGAATACGTCTTCTCCTAAAAGCAATTCGATCTAAAAAGGCAGATTGTCGTAGCGTCTCTTCGCTGCTTTGTTGCCGATAGCGTTTGTTAACAATCACGGCCAATTACGATGCACGACATTATTTCATATTCTTATAAATAAATTTACAATCTACTAAAATCTCCTTTCTTTGCTTTTTGGCCGCAAGAGGCAACAGCACTTGGATATCTTCTGTATATTGCTCTAGAAAGAAAAAATAAAAGTTTAACTGCTATTTTAATAAATTACAATTGATAAAATAAAACAATTATATAAATTTCAGGTGTAAATTCATACCTACCGCCATCAATATTTCCTACATTATCGTTTAAATCTTGTTCGCCAGATTGGATTAGAGGAACATAACCAATTATCAACAATCTAAATATTTTTTAATTCTACCACACAAGAATGACTTTTGCAATCAGACACAGTAGTACCAGCCCATTGTTTGCAAGATGCACAGTAGTAACCCCCCTAATTAATATTTATAAGTAAATTTGATAAATTTGCGAAACAAAAATAACCTACATTAATACTCATTTCTTTCTATAGAGCAAAATATTTAACTACAAATGAGGTTATGGCACACCGTAACTTCAAAATAAACAAACAACACTTACTTGCACCTACTAAAGAAGCATGTGCGATCAGCGTCAAACTCAGTATGCCGCAAAGTTGCCCCGACAATTTTAAAACGAATATGTGAGGGGTGCCGTAGTCAACAGTTACTTCTAAAACGAACAGATTTCTTGATTAGGCTGCCTCATGTCATATAAAACGAATACACCTAATGAATGACATACAGTACCGTTCATGGAAGTTCGGGCAAGCTGAGAAATTATATTAACTGTTTAGGAAAAAATTTTAAAATTATATAATATACATTTCTATGAGGAATTATTAAAACTAACCTTTTCTGGAAGCCTTTTACCAATTTCCATGTAGTATTTGTCTATTATAAGACCGTTATCATAAAATATATAATTATGTTGGAAATCCTCAATAATTACAGTGACAATAAAGCTTTATAATAATCCCTAGGAGGGTTAGCTGATTCACTCGTGTTACCTGGAAATATTCGTATACCCTTTATAAAGTATTATAACATTTGTAAACGCAGTAGTTCTGAAGAGATTGTTATTGTGAAAGTATCTATGGTTGTGCAAGTGAAAAATAAAATAATTTCGGTTTGACTGCTTAAAATGTCCCGTGGAAAGCCTCTAGCTGTTTCAAAACGATCTGCTATTATTACCTTGCATCAGGAAGGGTACGCAGAAAGACGGATTGCGGATAAATTAAAAATAAAGAAATCTACAGTACATGATACTATAGTTCGATTTAAGACAACCGGTGACGTGCAAGATCGTAATTGGCCAGGGCCGTCAAGAAAAACGACTCCTGCGGAAGATTTACGAATAAAAATAATTAGTAAGCGCAATAGAAGACTCACAGCATCAGAAATTGCTGCAGAATTCAATAATGAGCGAGATTCCAAAGTTTCTGTGAGTGCAATGAAACGTCGGCTGAAAGAGGCTGGGTTGCATGGGCGACTGGCTTGTCGAAAACCGTTACTCCGAAGAGGAAATAGGCTGAAACGACTGAAATGGGCACAAGCTCATAGAGATGGGACAGTGGACGATTTTAAAAACGTTTTGTGGACTGACGAATCCAAGTTTGAGGTTTTTGGAAATAGACGGAGAGATTTCGTACGCAGATCAAGAGGGCCAAGAATGTTACGGGAGTGTATAGTCCCTACGGTGAAGCATGGAGGCGGATCTGTAATGGTCTGGGGTTGTTTTTGCTTAATCGGAACAGGGGACTTGCTCAAAATTGAGGGCATAATGAAAAAAGAAGAATATCGGAAAATCCTGGAGGAAAATGCCATACCGTCAGGAGTCCGATTAATTGGTCGTGTATTTGAACTTATGCAGGACAATGACCCCAAACATAAATCTAAATTGTGCACAGATTACCTGCAGCAAGAAGAAAATGAAAGAACCCTAAAAATTATGGAATGGCGGCCACAGTCCCCCGATCTGAACCCGATAGAGTTGTTATGGGAAGAATTAGACCGATGTGTTGGGAAAAAGTCTCCAAAATCGAAGGAACATTTGTGGACCATTCTCCCGGAGGTATGGACAAGCTTGCCCAATGAAACATTAGCAAAATTAGTGAATCGGATGCCGAGAATAATGGCAGCAGTCCTAAAGGTCCAAAAGGTGGATTTTTCTATGAAAATCGGATTTAAATTATTTGTATTACATTAACTTTTTCTTTTTAATAAATTTGTGTTTGAAAATATGTAAAATCATGTAAGTAAGTATTAAATACATGGCCATTTAATATTTCTCTTTTTTTCTTTGACTTCCGTACTTTTTTTTGCTTGCCCGAACTTCCATGAACGGTAGTGTATAACCCCGTTACTAGATGTTAGCAGAAACTCTTCCAATTAAAAAGGAAAATAATGAGTAAAGATGCACAAAGGGTTGCTAAGGCAAGAAAATAACAAAATCAATGATGTATACGATACCCAAAGTGGCAGAAAGTATAACAAAAAGGACAAATAACTAAAAGGAAATGCCATAAACAAGTAAAATCTGTTGTTAGAGATTTTAATGGAGCATACATGGGTACCGTAGTAAACCAAAATGTCAAAACCTAATTGAGGGTTGTGAAAGAAGGTTAAATCGATACTTTTTTAAAGGAAAACAATAGACAAAAGATTCAACAAATTAAGGTAAGCGAAGCTATACAGTATAGCTGGATTTAAAAGCTTGTCACGTAGGTTAAGAGAAAATTATAGTGCAAAATTTCCCAGAATGAAACGTTAAATTATTCGATATCAGAAATAAGTGTTCGCACATACACTGCGCACCAACAGTAAAAGAAAACGTAACAGTTTGTAATAGCTTGATTGCGAACAAAACAATATTATTATTATTATCTCTGGCTACTGCTGTATATCGGGAGCAACCGGCTTGTATATGAATATTTGTAGTAGCAGAACATTTTTTCCTTCGATTTCTCCATTTTTTGCGAATTTCGAGGGTCTCATATCCGGACCGACTTATAAATATCAAATGTCCCGTATAAATACACACTATGCATGTCCTCCGCCTACGTTTTATTGTTTTTTTTCTTCGTGTCCCTCTCGTTCGCCGTATATACCTCGAAAAAAGTACAGCGACACACAGACGGCTTAGAAAAATATGATATTTAGACGAACGTATAAATTCCGAAGCGGTATTTTCTTTCCATAATGCGTTCTATTTCGCATATTTTTTGTACCGAATTCATAGGCTACCTACCGAACACTTCACGATGTCGGAAGTAGTAGGGGTAAGCACGCCGTGTAAGTCATATTATTTACGATAACGCGAATAAGCTAGCGGAACATATGGCGGAGTTCTCCGGCGAAAATTCAATTTTGTAGATGGGACTTAACTCTTAGTTGATAACATCTATACGAACGCTCCGGCAAGAATGCCAGGTTGGAAAGTTGGTAACTCCGAAATGTTCTTCGTTCTCTTTGCGAAACGACTAGAAAATGTGTTCACACTTATATGATCGTCTGGCGTGCACTGGGGAAATGGCGTTTTTTTCATTAAAATGATTAAAATGGAAGACCTGCTGTGAAAAGGGGATGTGTTAGGGAAGAACTGCTCCTGAGACGTGTATCAATGTATGCAGTGAAATTGTATTTCCTGCGGTTTAATATGAAGAAAAAAACAAATAATAGCTATCTTGAGAAGCAGCATGGTTTTGTTGGTAGAAAATCGACCATAACAAACTGTGCACCTTCCTTCAGTAAGCCTCTGAAGTAATCGATGCCCACGGACAAGTTGACGTCCTGTATACAGATATATCCAAAAACTTTGACCGCATAGATCACGGTATTCTTTTGAGAAAACTCCAGGACTTTGGTTTTACCGACTTCCTTGTTAGGTTGTTTCAACCCTATCTTTACCAGCATCAATTTTTCTTATTTTTCGTGGCATATATCGATTTTATGTCTGATATACGCCACGTTGCTTCTGCTGTTCCACAGGGCTCTAATCTTGGTCCTTTATTATTCCTAATATTTGTTAATAACATGCTGAAACATACTGATTACAACGCTTTAATGTTTGTCGACGATGTTAAATTGTATCGGTCTGTAATTACTCTACAGCATTGCGTTAAACTATAAACGAATTTGATATCTATTTCTAGTTGGTGCTCTTCAAATAGATTGAACTTAAGTATATCTAAGTGTCGAGTTGTATCATTTACAAGGAGAGAACAGCCAATATTTTTATATGAGTTAAAAGAAGACATAAAGGACATAAAAGAGAAACTACAAAACATGAAATCCGATATAAGAGATAACAGAAATGAGACGCGTGAAATTAAGAACGGAATGCAAGTAATGGAGGAAGAATGGGCAAAGGAAAAGAAGGAGATGGAGAAAACAGTTGCCAATATAGAAGATAAGATGGAAAAACAATGAAGGAGAAAATTCGCAATAACCTAATGGTTGGCGGCAAAGATATGGATACCGAAGATGATGAAAACCTGATGGAGTCGATGGAAAGGATGATAGAGAAAAGGTTGAAGATAAAAACAAAGGTAACAAAAGCATATAAGATTGCACCAAAAAAGTACATAATAACAATATCAAACTTCGCCGACAAAATTGCAATATTGAAAGAGAAGCATAGATTATAGGACAGTGACATTTTCATCGAATCAGAACTGACAGAAAAAGAGAGGAGAATTCAGAGGAATTGCAAGAGCCGAAAACGACCACGCGATAAAATGGGATGTAAACGAAAGGAAGCTCATCCAAGACCAGCAGAAGCAGAACAACGTGAGCAACAATTATCCAAAAAAACTAGCAGGCAGAGAAGATAACGACGGAAATAAGGTAACGAACAAGGCAAAGTACATGAGCAATGATACAGGAAAAGAGGAGAAAGTCTTAGAAGAAATTAGTAGCAACGGTAAACATTATAAGGAAAGAGAAAACATGACAGATAAGACGGGAGAAAGAAGAAATAAACGAGGTAATAAGAAACGGAAGAAAAATGGGCAACTAAAAATAAGTACATGGAACATAAGAACAATGCTTTTACCAGGAAAGATGCAGGAAATAGCCACAGAGCTTGAACGATATCAGATCGATATTGCAGCTATACAAGAAATTAGATTACAAGGGCATGGAGCAATTAAAAAAAGTAACTTTATACTACATTATTCTGGTGGTGTAAAACAAGGACAGTGCGAAGTTGTATTTATAACTAGGGGCGAACTTAGAGATAAAATAAGTCAATTTAAACCGATAAACGAAAGACTAGCGTACCTGAAGGTTGATACCAAACCATTTAATATATCTATAGTTTTCTTCTGTTGTTTAAAAATTCCCAACATTTGTATAAAGCCATTAAGCATTTATTCTCCTTGTGTTCAGTCGTTCTATTCTGAAATTCTTCAATAATGTTATTACCAACTAACTCTTGGAATTTCTCGTAACCCAAGTGCTGAGGAACTAATATCTCTAAATTTTCATTGGAGTGTAAGTCTTCAGCATCTTTCATCGTTTCTGGTTCATTGTTCTTTGTTTTTTTAAGATCTTTACCCAAACACTTCGATAAATCTATTTCATCACAATTCCATGGACTTATTCCTGCAGGTTCGGAAACTATTTCTTATAATATCTGCATCCAAGCTGTCATCCATGACAGTTTTCACAATAGGGACAAATTTTTCCTTTGTTAGGGATTCCTTGGGGTTTTCTCTTCTCCAAGTAGCCACATCTTTTAGCCAGCCATTCTTTAGTGGCTTGAAGGCTGATACATCCGCAGGCTGTAATATCCTGGTAGCATTAGGATATAACTCTATTAGTATGATGGTACACTAATTTCAAGGGTTAGGTGTGTTTTATGCCCCTACAAGAAGAATGACGAGGAATGTCACATTTGTTTTCAGTAGGTGTGGATAAAGTACACGACTTATATATTCATAAAATATCGGAGCTTTCATCCATCCATTGTCGCTTACCGCGTAACCCCAATTATCGGGAATAGTCCTCGCAATTTCTACAGAACGTCTTTTATTGAGGTATATAATCATTGGGGGTGTCGTCACTCCGTTAGCACAGAAAGTAAACATAACGGTTAAAGATGACTTTGCAAAGCCCCGATCTACTTCACATACGTTAGCACTTTCTCTCTCCGCAAGAACCTTGCTTCCCTTAGGACACAGTTGAAACTTAGTTTCGTCACTGTTAAATATGCAGGAGGAATCCTGCAAAATTTCAAAATATCCTTCTTGTTTCAAGTATGTTTCGTTTATGTTAAACCAACCTCTTATATCTGATTCGCTGACTGTAGAACTAGCAGAAGTTACCGCTTCTGGTGTTCGACTACTTAGTTCTGGATGGCGTCTAAGGAAGACCCTATACCATCCGTCACCTGGAATGTTGTTTTTAAAAGGGCACTTTAATGAGAAAATCTTTAATGCTAGCTACTATATCATCCTTTCGCATAAGAAAACCTTTCCGTCGATTTTCTTTTATCCGCCTTACCAGCGTTTCCTCTTCTTCACTTGACAAAATTGAACTAGGACCACGCCTTTTTTTATTAAATTTATTGCTTAATCGAAAGATCGGCGTCGGACGGTGCACTCCAAATGTTTTGGATGCCCTTTCCTTGGACATACCACTATGAATTTGCTTCTAAAGCCAATGTTATATGACTTTCCGAATACTTATTATTGTAAGTTACATCACGTCTGGATTTCGGCATCTTCTGAAATATGTAGGTAAAATGAAATATTTATCTGTAAAAAAATGTTCACCTTTCTTATTTTCATACTTCTATAAGTACCGTTTACTGGATTAGTCTAGTTGGAAGTTTCATTACTTTAAAAAGTTACCAGTAAATTTCCGTTTGAGAATTATTTTAATATGGGTAACAAAAGCACCTTGAGCTCGATGGGCACGGTTATACGTCGCTCAGTCTCGCTGTAGCAATCGTCCGTTCAAGTCCTTACGCTAGCGTCGCGTCGGAAGAATGCGATGAGTGTTCGGATCGAGCAACGAGTTAACCTCAAGCTTCTTGTGAAGACCCGATTTGTGGAAGAGCAAATCCTGGATGCTCCACCAAGACAATGCGCCAGCCCATTCCGCCTTGTCTGTGAAGGCGTTATTTGCGAAATCCGGCATTACCGTGTTGGACCACCCACCGTACTCGCCCGACCTGGCCCCCTGTGACTTTTTTTTATTTCCTAAGGTAAAATCGGAGCTTAAGGGGACAAGATTTGACAGTGTGGAAGCGGTGAAAGCGAAAGCGACGGAAGTTCTCAACAAGCTGACAGAAACGGGCTTCCAGCACTGCTTTCGACAGTGGAAAATTCGTATGGAGCGTTGTAGAGATCGACAAGAAGAGTACATTGAAGGGGATAAACTTTGTAATGTAATTGGTGATGAATAGAATGTTTTGTCGCAGCAGTCCGGTTATTTAATTGCCACGCCTTGTACAGGAAATGTTAACGAGCGGCTTGGTTAAGAAAAGTTGCTATTACTGAGAAAAATAAGCAGGGTAGCAATTCAGATTGCATTGGGAATTAGTACCCTAAAGCTGCGCCATTTACACGGATAGTAATGAAAACAAGTTGGAAAGCAGGTTGAAATAACGGTTTTTAATTGCGTATATGTTAGTTTCAAAATAATACTTCATTATTATATTTTTATATACCCAGTGGAATTATTTCGTCTAGCATTTCCCAGCAGCATGAAGCATTCACTAGAAAATCTAAGGGAGAAAGGACATCTTAATGAAAGATAGATGGCGCTCGACTAACTAAGACAAATACGTATTTATTCTCCCGAATTTTTAATATGGTCTGAATAAGTAAAGTACTCGTAAATAATTGAACGAAAGTGGTCCGGAAAGGTCCGCGCAAAATTCTACATAATTAATGGTGCGAAAACTTCGGTTCGGTCGGCAGCTTTGCTCGTAAACACGCAAACGGCTTCTACTTAAAAATTGAAGGTTGTGTCGTCCAAGTAATAATTGTGCATTGTTCTCCAATGGGAAATTACGAATAAATAGGTAAATATGGAGTGTAACTTTCTAATCGCACCATAGTAGTCTATTAAATCACGGAGAAAATGTATTGGATAACAAGATAATAATAATAATAATAATAATAATAATAGTTTATTATCCAACAGCAGCGGATGTTGCTAATTACAGGATAATCTACAATTTATTGAAAGTACAATTGTTACTTAAACCTACCGAGTATACATATGCATATATATAAACATAAACAATAATTATTAATTATACGATATAAAAAAAAAATGAATGAGAAAAAGACATATCCCTATGAATAAATGTATACGTAAAAATAAAAGAAAAGGAAAAAAAAAGATATATAGACAAAAGGAAAAAGAATTGTCTTAGGTCGCTGAAAATGTCTCCAGCAAGAGCGCCCTTAATGAACTTAAAGAAATAGTAAACGTATCGATATCCTGACAATACTTATTTACGCTAGCACAGATTGACAGTAACGGAGAATGAAAATGATGGACAGTAGAAGCGAGAGGAAGATAAAAAGTTGAGGATGTCTAATACACAATCTAGGAACATAAAAGTTCAATAACTGCAGCAATTCAGGAACCTGTAATGCATTATTCATTAACTTATAAGCGAAGATTATTTCAGATATGATTTTACGTTTGTCTAAAGAAATGTAGTTAAATTCTACCAGTAGTAAATCATAATGGTAACCATGCGGCAAGAACGTTCGATGGGTGCGGTAGTAAAGAGTTTTCAAGAATTTTCGTTGAACTTTCTCAATCATGTTGTTTCCTAAACACGTAGTGTTTCGTGTAAGAAAGCCAAGTATTCAAAATGATTGAGAACAGATAGATTCTACGTGCAAGTTAAAAGTTAATTTCGCATCAAATGTTACTCTTGAACCAAACTCTGTTATTGACATTGCCAATGCTCCTTATCACTCAGTCAGAACAGAAAAATTGGCTACCTCCGCCTGGAAGAGGCAAGAATTGATTGAATGGCTTCTTGCGAAAGAAATTGCTGCTGACAATACTTTATTAAAGGTTGAGTTACTTGAACTTGCAAAAAAATGTATTGTTGATAATCCCATTATATATGTTATCGATCAAATGGTATTAGACAGTGGTCGTACAATTTTAAGATTGCCTCCATATCACTGCAATCTAAACCCCATTGAGCTTATATGGGCAAAAGTGAAACATCATGTCGATGCTAACAAAACTTTTAAATTATCCGAGGTCAAAACGTTACTAATTGAGGGGCTAAACATTGTGGGTAGTGATGCATTGAGAAGTTGAATCAAACGTGTTATCGAAGCAGAGAATAAAATGTACCAACTGGATAATATCGTTGAAGATATGGTTAAGAATTTATCATAACAGCAAATATATCATCATTATCATCGTCAGACCTGTGATGAGTGATAATATAACCATAACATATTGCACATAAAATACGAAGAACTATAATTTCATACGATATTACACTGTTTTCTTATCCGGTATGTTTCCTCGGTATAATATAGATGCCGATCGTAGCGCTATCTACTGCACTCTTAACGTGATTGAACTATAATAACCTGTTATAGTGGAGGAAAAGCAATAAAAATATATAAAATAGCCGCAAAGCCAGGTTTAAAGAAAAAATTGATGTATTCCAATTTTTACAGACATCTTCAAATCACATTGAAAATTACCATTTTAAAAAGCGTACTACTAAAATAGTGAAATCGATGAAAAGTGTAAGAGACTATTTCCAAAGTTTCAAGCCATTAGTACAAGAAAGTAACACACAAAAAGTGGGGAGATGACAGCATCGCCAACTTTACAGAAAGCCGTGTTTGATTCAGTAGAAGTGGGGCAACTCCCACATGTTTATCATCTTTTTATTTTGATTTAACGAATCAAATAACATTTCACAGAAATCTATTCGTCTTATTTTGTCTTCTTGAACAAGTTGGTAGTGATTACAAAACATATAAGATTTATATTTATACATTTCCAAAATTTTAAATACTGACTATCTGGAAATATTCAGATGTTGTGCTGTCGTGCTTAATGGCGTAACTGGACGACTTTCCTCTACATAGCATAAAACATTAAAATTTAAAAATACATATTAAAAAAGTTCCTAGCAACAATAACCTTAATGCTAATATAGCTCATGGTATTGGTGAAATCAGAAAATAGCACTAACCCACGGACATGTTTCTGCCTGCTCGGCGTAATCAGCTGCCTATATTGCATTCTCCACTCACTGATTTCCAACAACACCGAAATGTTTCCTGGCGCTACTTGCCAGTCCATGAGCTGCTCGATAAGTGGTGAGCATCTGCATTCCGGTTTATGTCATTACTTTCTAGACGCCATGATTATATCTCTTGCTATATAATTGATATTTCAGTGCTGTTTTTAGAAATTAGTGGCATAAACTGAGAGGTGAACGTAATGTAAGCAGCAGAAATAGTGCTCGGAACCACGCTGATGACGCCGGATAGGCAGAAACATGTCCGTGGGTTACTGCTATTTTCTCTGCTTACATTGTTTTTGCCGGGAGTGACACAACACCATGAGCTATATTAACATCAATGTTTGGTTATTAAAATTTAATTCCTCCCTCAGTATACGGCTAGTCTTTAATTTCTTTTTGTGAAAATCTACTTTTTTAACGTGTGATGAGAAACTAAAATAATACACAAAGTGTTCCATTTAAATTAACTGTACAGTCAAAAATATCCTTAGGCGATGCAACACTTTGATCTGGATAACTTTTATTCAACACCAATACCCTAGAGCAACCTTTCCATAGTGTGGATAAACAAATTATTTGACAATATCGACCCAACCCAACATTCACCACCAGATACTCTAATCTCATGTTAATCTGTTTCTGTTTTAAGAGACAATATTGCTCAATACAGGATCTTTCCCAATCCCAGCAGCACGACAAGAACAATTCATTTCACTTAAGACACTGAAAGTTCTTAAGGAGCGGGGAGCGTGTGAAAGTCGGAAAAGATAAAACGAAAAGCGGCATAATTTCTTCCAAGGTCCCCTCCTCCTCTTTCCGTAGGAAAAAAGGAGAAAGGAAAAAAGGAAGAGAAGCAGTGCTTGGGGAGAATGAGAAGTGGCTTTTCGCGTATGCGTGTTCTCACGTTGCGTCGTTACAATCGCCTCTGCGAGCACCTCCACCTTTTCCTTCCTATCCCGGGCTGCTACAGCCGTCGCTATTAAATTAGACGTTAGGATTCGGAACACGAATTGACCGGGCAGAACGGGACCAGAAACGAACCGAGACGCAACCCCCGATGAGAGCCGAAAAGAGAAAACTTTGTCCCGATCTAAAAAAGATTTGTATCTCCCGTACAACACGCTTACGGTCTTGCCGTCTTTAATTGTGATCGATTGATTCATTTCTGTTGACTTCGTCACGCCATCGCCGCACCGCCGCGCATACTAAAACGGAATTACGGCCAGAGCCGTCGTGTTTAGTAATTACGAAGGCCTTGGATTTGGGATTCGGGATTTAGGTCTCTGTAGACGTTATTATCGCGGAGAAATTCGACCGTAGCGACCAACGCGCCAATTTCATCCATGTTTAGAGATAAATGCGTGCAGAGAGATTTATTGAGGGGAGGAGAGAGGATATATCGAGCTTCCAAACAGTCCACGCGCTGTAAATATTGCGTTAACTTTGTTATTCCGTGCGAGTCTGTTTCAGTACGGAATAAATTTCTGTTTTTCTTCGCAAGGAGGGTCTTAGATTTACGCTGGTGTGAAAAATTCTTTTGTATTCGATAAAATAAGTTTTCCAAAAGCAGGGTTTTATGTAAGCTAGCCTTTGGTTGTTCTTTTTTTTCAATGTACAAGGTTGTTCAATTGCAATATTTCTAGCAACTTCGCAGCTTCCTCTATTCGCAAAGAAAGGTCTAGTTATATAAATGTTGCTCTTGTAACTGGTGACGCGAAACTACACTGGCGTAATTTGTGTAGCAAATGTGTATGGAGGTAAGAATTTTTATAATCATCCTTGAAATACGTTTCCAATTTTTCATTCTTTATAGTTAGTCTTAATTGTGGGTATAGCTGACGGTTGTAGAATTGACGAACTACACAAAATTCGAGTTGATGATATTGATGAGAAAGAGTCTGTTCTATTAATTTCGCTTCCGGACATTAAAACGAATAAGAAATGCACATTTACAATTATCAATGAAGACTGTCAAGTTAATTTAATAGAAATTTACAAGAAGTACAAAAATTTACGTCCATAAAATGGACCACACGGAAATTTTTTTCTCTGTTATCGAAATCAAAAGTGCACAATACAACCTATCGGTATCAACACTTTTGCAAAAATGCCACAAATAGCGGAATATTTGAAGTTACCAAAATATGATCTTTATGCCGGGCAATGCTTTCGACGGACTTCCGCAAATTTGAAACGTGAAGGTGTGGATAATTTAGGAATTGTTAGTTTGAAATTATATGTTCTACATATTCTACTTTTCTTTAACTCACATTATTAACCGTTGCTTGAGTAATTCTATGTTTCCGACTGCCTGGAAGAGGACTGTTGTTATTCCTGTGCTCATAGTTACTACACCTGTTTCTCCTAAAGATGTTCGCCTAGTCACATTTTCTAAAGTTCTGAAAAGGATTATGGAACGTGAAACAATATTTTTGTTTAGACAACGTTCTCCTCATTTGACAATCAGGATTCCGTTACAAATAAATTTAGTTTTGCTAGACTTCAGCACAGCGCGTGATATCAATCACGACTTATTGCTTTCAATTCTTCATTATATAGGCTTGCCAGATATTGCTGTTGAACTCTTTTGCTGTTACATTTCCGGTCAATCCCGTAAAATTTGATCAAAATATCCCAGAATTTAGGAATGTTACTTCTGGCGTCCCTCAGGGTTATATTTTACGCCCTCTTCTATATACAGTGTGTACCTAATCATTGTCTACTTGTTATTGTTATGTTGACGATACACAAGTTTACATTTGTTGTTTTCAAGATAAACTTGCTTCATCAATTGATTTACTTAATCAAGATCTTAACAGGCTTTCAGGCTACTCTAAACAACATTCTCTTGTTTAGGATCTGCACAAGTCGGCAGTCCTTGTTACTTCTGGAAGAAGAACTAATCTTAGACAGGATGATTTGTTCATTCAAATCCACTTGGGATTCTATATGGATAACTTCTTCCGCTTTAAGAACCATGTTTCCAAGAAACTCGCAGCGTGACTACACAGCTTTTATTATTATATTATTTAATCCCACGGACAGGTTCTTAATCCCTGAATTAAAAAATTAAAAAGCATATCTATATGATTCGCTTGTTTTATCACAGCTTAATTTTTGTGAAATTTATAGTCCGTGTGGTAATGTTGTAATAAAGAATCGATTTCATAGATTACAAAACATAACATAAGTTGAAGAACGCTAACTTGTTTAATAATGAGCGACGTAAATTTTTGCATAGTGTTTGTTTATACTTGAATACGAAACTCCAGCTTATCTTTATAATGGAACTGTTTCTCGTACTGATCCTCACCATTTTCATTTGAGGTTTAGAGATTTGCTACCATAACAATAATGCCTCGGATCGCTTCGCTCAAGTTTTGGTAATGAAGCGCAATCTGAAGAGACTGTTTACAACTGACTTGCAGAATTTTGTTGTGGTCATGCTTCCGTTAGTAATAGATTTCATGAAGGTTGGGCAAAATCGATTGTTGTTCCAAAAAACATGGATCCTGTGTGCAACATGATTGATGAAAGAATCGGCATGTGACTTACCCTAAGATAGAGGCATCCCTAGACATATCGAAGACTGTAGTACATTCAATTTTGCATGAACATTTAGGTGTAAAAGAGATCTGTTTCCGATGGATTCCGCATAACTTGACTCGAGCTCAAAAAAAGGCTGGTGTCAATTAGTGCAAGGAAATGCTCAGAAAGTTCGACAGAGGGACTTGAAAATTCATACATAACATTGCAACAGGTGACCAAATTTGGATATATTCGTAAGAGCCGGAAACTAACCAACAATCAACTGTGTGGATGTCTCCAGATGAACCGAATCCAACGAAAGTTGTTCGTTTCCAAGAAAATGACTACTCACTTCTCTCGTTGTACTAAATATGTTTCAAGTTCTGCTTTGGAGGATCGAAGAACAGTTAATGCTGAATGGTATACAACATTTTGTTTGCTGGAAGTCATCGATGAATCAGAGAAAACAATCGACAACTTCGCATCATCCTTCATCATAACACAGCACATCAAACAATTGATTATTTAATTAATGTCTCATTGCCCGCATGAAAAATGATTTCAACGCACAAAAGTACACATCAACAGCAGACCTCGTTAAATGGTAGATGTAACGCATACAATACAACTACTCTTGTAAACTACAACTTCAGTTTTTGCTGAAAATGATGTACGTATTGGTGATGTGCTACATTCCGCCATTTTTTTTACTGTAACGAGGGAATAATTGGGCGGAATACATTCCTTTTGCCTTCACATTTACAATGTCTGTATTACGCCTAGGGCCACGCGTTAAAAAAAATTGCTATCGTCGGTATATCAGTGCAGTAACTCAATTTCCATTCGAAATTTGTTTGAAATTTTTAATTGGCACATTTTCTTCGATAAAGCAAAATCAGCATTTCAGTATTGCAACAAATGTTGTAGTGCGCAATATTTCTGACAATAACAGAACTTTATCTTAATAGATTTTGGTTTTAATGTAGCAGCCGCTATATGTATCCAAGTGAACCGATTTCTTGTACAGTAGGCTATGGAAAACAAATTTCTTTTTGACATGTTGATTTATAATTTCTACTATTATGGATTTTACTAATAGAGACAATCATATGCTTTCAATATTTAACGAGTGTCGTCGCCGGTCGTCATGGCCGTGCTGTATGTTTTCCCGAAAGACGCGCACCCAGCGAAATGTATTTCATTAAGTTGGGGAGAAATTTAAGGAGGCAAGATTCATTTAGAAGAACTGTCTTCGCGCAAGAAACAGCTATAGATGACGATAATGCAGCGGTTGTTTTAGCTTTTTTAATGTCGATAAAATGGCGTACCACCATACAAATTTTATCAACAGAAAACTTTATTTGAAGGAATTTAAAATCATTGTAAAATCGTTTTTTTTCGATTACTTTTTGTAAAAGGCTATCTTGTAACATTTTGAGCGGTTCGATGGGAAGATTTTACCAACAGCAATGCGATTGTAGCCGAGTTCGTTTTGAAGCTTCCAGGTCTCCGAGAATCCATCTTCTCATTCTAAATACATAAGTTAAAGGGAAATAAAGATAAACTTTAAGAACTCGTAGTTTCTAATCGAACTCAGCCTGTTTTTGCTTGCATTCTCGAATATTAAATCATTACTTCAATGAACGCAACTTTATAATTTAACTAATTACTTTACATTCCTAGTATTTATAAAATTTAAAAGGATCTTTAAAAAAACAAACAAAAATAGCCATAAACATTTAAAATTGCTCAAAAATGTCTCAATCTCGTTCCGAACAACATTCTGCTCTTTACAACAGTTTACGACTAGATACTCATCTTATTGTATCAGCATTAATTCTTCTATATTCATTAACGATCCGCTGTTGTAGATCGTCAGAATCCACGGTCTAGCACAAACCTTTTCTTTGAGGTAACCCCATACAAAAAATGATCTAGAGGGGTTAAATCCGGCGAATTGACTGGTCATTTTATTGGTCCGTGGGTGCCGATCCATTTATTTGGGAAAATCTCGTTTACATTATCGGCTACTCTACGCGCATTATGCGCTGGAGCCCCGTCCTGTTGGTAAAGCATGTGCTGCCGTATTTCTAACGGCACGTCTTCTAAATGTTCTGCCAATTCTTCTTGTATAAACCTATCTATCAGTGTTTAATGCTGTTTCAAAAAACTTTGGTACAATTACAATGCCATCAACAATTCTGCACCATGCATTGACGCCAAATAATCTTCCAATTTCGTACAGTTTTCTCCTTTAAGTTTGCTCATTTCTCTCCATCTCTTCCTAGATCTTCCTCTCTTCTTTCTGTGCATAGGTTCTTTCCATGATCCCGTATTTGTTACTCTTTCACTCTTCATTCTTTCTATATGGCCCAGCCACTGTAATCCTCTTGATTTTATTACCTCATTTATTATTATTGTCCTTGTAAATTCTGTATATTTCCTCATTCGTCCTTCTTACGCAACCCCCCTCAGTTTTCCTTCCACTGAGGATTCTTCGAAGTATTTTTCTTTTCCAACGCATTAATTTTTCTTCAGTATTTTTATTGGGGATCCATGCACAGATTATTGTTGGTCTTAAAATTGTTTTATATATTTTTAATTTCGAATTCGCAGATAGGTATTTCGATTTTAGCAGTTCCTATTGGCCTTCACTATTCTCAAGTTAACATCGTTCTCCTCCTTAAATTTTTTTGATACTTGTGCACCCAGATTTCTTCGAATTACGTGTACCCCATCTTAAGTTTTCCCCCAGTTTTTGCTGTTCCAACGGTCGTCATTTTGCTTTTTTCTTCGTTTACTATCAGTTCCATTCGTTCTGCTCCCATCGCTAACCTTCGTATGATTTCTGTTAACGCTCTATCCCTGGCTACTAGCGCAAAATCATCTGCATAATTGTAGGCATTATTTGATGGCTTTTATTCATAATATCTGTTTTCCTGTTCAATTGGCTATCTCTCAAAATTTTTCCAAGCCCAAGTTGAAGAGTAACGTCGGCAGAGGGTCGCCCTGTTGGAGCTTGTTGTTGACTTCAAATTCTTCAGCGAATTCGCCCTTAAGTTTAACACTGCTTGTTGTTTGTTCCGACACTATTCGGATCAGCCCAATTAATTGATAAGGAATGTTAAATTCTTTCATGACCTGGGATATTCTTACCCTTCTTAACGAGTCACTGGCTTTGTTAAAAGCTATGAAGAGCATTACGGCAGGCATCTTTTACTCGTAACCTGACGTTAATAGTTCTTTCATGGATTTGCCATGATTGTTGATCTCCATTTTCTGAACCCTGGCCGGTATTCACCTATCTGTGACTCTGTAGCCTCCTGTAATTTACGTTTAATAATGGTCGCTATTATTTTATAGACTACATCTAGAAGCGAGGTTCCTTTGTAATTGTCACAGGATGTGGCGTCGCCCTTCCTTAAAATTGGTATTATTACGACACTTTGTCAAGCGTTTGGCATTTCTTCTTCCCTCCAAATCTTCAAAATGTTCTCGTATATTGCTTGCCTCAGGTTTTCTCCCGTATGTTTTCAATATTATTCTAGTTCTTTAAGTACTGTAGTGAAATTTGAAATAAAAAGTGAATCTTTGTAGTCGTATAAAACACCCATGTGTTCGAGCAGCTTTAATACTAGCTTTCTTACAAAAGCACTGTACTAACTACTTAACTTTAATATTGTATAGAATAATTGCTACTCAAAAATTTGATTTTAGGGTCTTTAGGTGATCCTAAAACGATTTTCATAACTTCTTTTACGATTAAACAAGGCCTACTATGTTTTTTTCAATTTTTTGCATCTAATTTTTGATCGTAGTAGGTTAGTGGTTAATAGTATGTCAATTTTCTAACTACACAGCAATGTTGTTAAAAGAATTCTTTACCCCATAAAAATTTGAAATGAATTGGTTTACCAATAACAATGATACAGACCGTCTCGGTGGTCGAACGGTCAGCACCCTTGCCTTTCGATCCGAACGGTGCGGATTCATATCCCGGCTGAGACGGTTGGTTTTCAATTATAGATAAAAATCGTAAGTGTGCCTTCTTCCCGAATAAGGAAGTAAAATCGTAGGCCCCGTGTCAATACGCTATTTGGCACGTTAAAGATCCCTACCAAAAGTTGGAACACCTGGATTCGGCAAAATTCTGATGGGTTCCGCTAATGGTCACAGTAATCTATGCCTAGAAGTACGAGGTGTATTCCGTAACCCGACGCATCGCCCAACACAACAACAACAAAGATACAGCGGTGTCAAGCTGTGAAGTGAATCACACTGCATACAGGGTGTCACGGGATGAGCTTTCGTTAGCCGTATATCAGAAACTAAGCAGGTTCCAAGTTTGTAAACTTGCAGGCTTATTTTGTTTGAGTGGGCTAACTTTTAGAAAATATCAGCACTTCTGATCAACTTCCGGGTTCACCGGAAGTAACACACACTTGATTTTCTTAAATGAATTGCCGTAATTTGTATAAAACATTTTAATTTAGCTATTAATTTGACGTAAAATCGATCTATTTCCATAGGTCTAAATATCATCGTTTTAAAGCTAACTTTATTTTTATAAAGATTTCGGTAAAATCATCGTAGTGTTTTATCGCTTATTTACTCGATATGCAAAAGTAGATTAATGATTTTTACGACTTAGTAAGCTATAAATATGAGTTAATGAAAAGTATTTCCATTTTTGTACAAATATTATACATTTTGTCAGTATCTATCGATCAAATATGTTAAATTTCAATCATTAATATCGACGTAATTTTAAATATAACACTCTGTATATTTTTATTGTAAATGATAAAATATTAAATTCTTCATCAAATGAAATGACTTTCCGTATACCTAAAATGAATACTTGTGTAATTATTTGCGATTTTACAAACAGTTTTGTAAAATTCGAAAGACGGTTATAAATATTCATTCTATATGTCAACATTTCTGATGACCAACAATTCAAAAATATACTAAGAAACATCCAAGTACATTAAATGTTTAGCAAAATTAGAGTAATAGGAATCAGAAATTACTGTACATTGACAGAATGACCGTTTACAGCACCGCTGTTAGATTAATGTAAAAATTCATTTGAGAAATAAAAAAAAAATCTACAATGTCGCTTCGATATGCCGTTCTGCCAGCGCCGATGTGCCCGTCATTAAAAAGAAAAAAAATACAATAAAACATTTTTTTAATTATATTTTGTAAGCAAGAGAAAAAATGTAAATTAAATGTATTAAAAATTAACAAACAACTATTTCAGTACGTGTTCAAAATTGGCACCATCCATCTCTAAACACTTATTAATTCGTTTTAGTACTTGAGTACTAGTGACGTTTCGTATTCGCGCTTCTGTTAGGGAATTCAGTGTTACTCGTATTCTTTCTTTGGCGTCTTCAACAGTTGCCACTGGAGTACTATAAACTTTATTTTTAACGTAGCCCCGGATGAAAAAACCCAAAGGTGTTAAGTGCGGAGAACGTGGAGGCCCCAAGTATGGACCTTCGTTTGCTAACCACTCTTCTTCAAATAGCCTCTCCAAAATTGTGTGAATATTTCTTGTGTTGTGAGCCGGTGCACCATCCATTTGATACCAAGCGGCAGCAGACTGAACAACTGGCAATGTATCAAATTCTTTTTCGACAATATTGCGCAATATGTCTAAATACCTTTCGCCGTTTAAATTTTCACTATAAAAGTGTAGGCAAAGAATGCGATTATCTTTAATTGCGCAAAATACATCGAATTGCCAACTTTCTTGAAATGCCCTGTATCTAATTCCGTGCGGATTTTTGGCTGCCCAAAAGTGGTTGTTGTGTCTATTGAAGATATCGTTTTTCGTAAATTTTTCTTCCTGACAAGATATTGTGAAAAATTCGCAAAAACGTACCCTTCTGAAAAAATCCTAAGGATGTAAGTTTTGTACTTGCTTGTATGAAAAAGGTCTCCATTTGTGTTTTTTTAACACTGTTTGAATAGACATTCGTGAGATTTCTAACGTTGTTGCTGCTTCTCGAAGAGATGCGGTCGTGTTGGTGTAAAAATATCCCATAACACCAATCTCCACAATTTCGTCATTAATTAATTTATATTTTTTAATTTTTAACCTAAACTATCCATATTCTAAACAATTTTTAATCAATCGTGGAACTACAACTTTAGACGGTATTAGTCTGTCCGGATATCTTTCCCGAAACAGAACGCACGTTTTACGTAACGTTAAATAATCAGTAAATTCAAGTAATCTTGGCTTGTCAATTTCAAACGTGATATTTTCTTGTACGTTATATAAAAAAACTATATTACGAAATGTGCGATATACTAGGAAATTTACCAAGACACTGTGGAATTGTGACACAACTGTCATTAGAAATTTAAACGCATACGCTGAGTCGGCGACGAATGTTCACAGCCAGCTTTCGAATTTACGAAATTTTTGAATACAATAACATTAATTGCAAATAATTGCCCAAGTATTCATTTTAGGTATAGGGAAATATAATATCATTTGATGAAGAATTTAATATTTTATCATCTACAATAAAAATATACAGAGTGTTCTATTTAAAATTACGTAGATATTAATGATTGAAGTTTAACATAGTTGATGGGTAAATACTAACACCCTTTATAATATTTGTACAAAAATAGAAATACTTTTCAATAGTCCATATTTATAGCTTACTAACTCGCGAAAATCATTATTCAACACTTTTACATACAGAGTAAATAAGCGATAAAACACTACGATGATTTTACTGAAATCTTCATAAAAATAAAGTTAGCTTTAAAACGGTAATATTTAGACCTATGGAAGTAGATCGATTTTACGTCAACTTAATTGGTAAATTCAAATGTTTTATAAAAATTAGGGCAATCCATTTAAGAAAATTAAGTGTGCCTTACTTCCGGTAATCCCGGAAGTTGACTAAGAATGCCGATATTTTCTAAAAGTTAGCCCCCTCGAACAAAATAAGTCTGCAAGTTTACAAATTTGGAACCTGCTTAGTTTCTGATATGTGGCTAACGTAAGCTCATCTTGTGACACAGCCTGTATACACAAGTGTAAATTACGTTCTCAAAATCTTTTGCAAAATTTGAAGGAGTTGATATCGGTTTGTAATTCTCTATTTTAGTTTTCTGATCATTCTTGACTGTAGGATAAATCCTTGTTCGCTGCCAACGCCAGGGAAAATCAACAAATCTTTGGCTTCTCTAAGGTAATTAATTTAATGAATGAAATCAAATTTTACCTTTTTTTGAAGATCTAGAAATGTAATTCATTCCTACAGTCTGCTTGATATATGTAATTGGTTAGCGCCTCTTTCGTAAACAAGAGCCGTAACAAACAACAGAGAGTATCGGCACACTCCTCACCACACAAAATGTTATTAATTAATTCGGAACAGCTGTTTCAAAGGCTCACTGGGCCCCCATTTTCAACCGGGTTACCGAATAAATCTGAACGAAAAAACTAAAAACTTTTACTTTAATTCTACCATGCATGTCTATCCCTCCTCTCGAGGAAAAAGAAGGGTATATATGTACAAATGTGTCTAAACATGTAACTGTGTATATCTATTTCCAAATACCTACTTTTCTATCGCTTAACTCTAACATGCTGGGTATATGTGAAACGGCCAAGGGTTTTATCCCGCCCTCGTAGAAAAGAGCGAGACGAAAGGAAGGTTACTTCCCGCTAATTCTCTATCTACGCACTCTAAGGATACTAAACAAATCAAACATAAATTGCAGAACACCGAGACTCGGTCTTCGTCAAGTGTAAACTGAAAAGTTCTTTTACCCTAATAAATCAAACAAGCAAGAGAAATGAAGTGGAGCATTGTCCTTGTTCATGACCTGCGAATGTTCCATCTCTTTCTTAAGGTACATTGTCTCAAATGCGTCCAATTCCCGAGGTGAAGTTACGTTTTTAATTAATTTGAGATTTTCCAATTTGATTACATGTCCTGTGTTATTCATATGGTCAGCTATACTTGACGCTCCTGTTCGACCGAATCTATAGCATCTCATGTGTTCATTAAATCTAATACCTATCGCTCATTTCGTTTGTCCAATATAGGCTTTATCACAGTCGTTGCATGCAATTTTATAAATTCCCGACCTTTCTTTCATGTCCGGTTTGTCTTTTGGATTACCAAGAAGGTTCTTAAGTGTATTTCGTGAACTAAAACATACGTTCATGTCTTGTTCCCTAAAAACTTTACTGACTCCTTTCGATATTCTATGGAAGGGGAGTTTCACAAATTTCTTGTCGCGCGTTTCTACCGGTATCAAGGTCGTAGAATTTCTTACATAATGCCTATGTTGGACTTTCTTAAGGATGCGGTCGACATCTATAGACGAGTAACCATTATAAATAGCCACATTTTTTATGAATTTAAGCTCTTTCTTGTACCTATTTTGGTTTAAGGGAAATTTCACTAGTCTATTAATTAAGAAACTAATCGCGGCCATTTTATGTTGTTCGCAGTGGTTCGAATCGGTCATAATGAATCTATTAGTGCTTGTTTCTTTTCTATAGATGTCTATTTCTAGTTTATTATTGTTTCTAATTACTAGGCTATCTAGAAATGGGAGTTGATTGTTCACTTCTTTTTCTACTGTAAATTTAATGGATCCGAATTTTGAGTTGAGTGTCGCGAGGAAATCCGGGATGTTACTTTTCTTAGTGTCAAAAACCGCGAAAATATCATCTACATATCTAAGCCAAATTCTAGGGAAATACACGGTGTCCTTTTTCAAACACGTTTCAAATTTACTCATAAACAAGTTGGCTATGAACGGGGACAGTGGATTACCCATCGCCGTACCCTCCATAATATTTGCTCCCTATTTGAAAAAGGTTTTGGTTCATGCACAGAGAAGTTAGTCTTTTGTAGCCGTAAGTTCGAATCCGACCGGAGTCAATGAAAAAAAAAAACTATTTCATTAATTAAATTAATTACGCCGGAGAAACCAAGAAAAAAAAACAGTTTTTTTAACGACGAAGGTTCTTTGTAAAATAATCCTGTTTTTAATAACAAGGTGCAATTGTTGTTTACGATTCAAACCAAATAGAAAGCTAAAACAAGATACAAAGTGCAAAGCCCTCTAAACGTTAATGAATGTCGTACTGGCATCGTTCTGGGCATTGTGTCGCTGCGAGTATTATTTCGTGCATATTAGGATCTTGCTTTGTCCAATTTGTATTCATAATTACTTTTCAAATAGTTCAGCGCAATGCCTGCCACCGTATGCATATGCGAGAACACAAGTGGTAACCGCGCGTTTGCAACTTTTAACTATTTACGTAGTATTATTAAGCTGAAACTTCCGCTAGATATGTAGTTTTGTTTAGTTAAGCTACTCGTCACGAATAGCGCTTTATGTAGGGCCGCGTTCTGCACCGGCTTAATATGGTGGTTTTTCGCTTTGCGAGCACTTACGCAGTATCTACCCAAAGATAATGAAGTGGAAGATCTTTCTGTATTGTACATATTGTGTTTTACGGGCTAAGTCAGTTCACGGTATGAATGTAGAATGCATTGGGGTAATTGTATGCTGGAACGTAAATAGTTTGGGAGATAACGAGAGGATGATGCAGATCTATTTACTAACGAATTATATTGAGCTTTCGGGCAATATTGCCCAGACGCAATGAAAATACATCCATGTAAGGTTAGATAATATTGCTAAAATTCTTAGCATCTACTATAGTCAATAAAGAAAATTAGATCTTGAAAATGTACGAATGCCTTCAATAGGCTGGGCACCCGATCTAAGGTGACCCTGGTCTGGGTACCAGGACACGTAGGTCATCGAGGGAATGTTAAGGCAGACAAATTAGTCCGTGCAGGCTCGTCAAATGCTGACAGAAATCCAAAACGTTCGGTGGGCATAACATATACGGCAGTTAAAGCGACTATTAAACAATGGAAAAATGAGAAATCTCACGACTGGTGGAAGAGTATCCCGGGCCAGAGACAGACCAAGCAATTTCTGATTGGACACAGGCCTAAATTTACAGCAGGGACAGAAAGTCTGTCAGAACAATAATAGGCCCGTCAACAGGACACTGTATGATAGAAGAATAACTAATTTAATCTAGATCTTGAAAAACTTGCATAATAAAAACTATATTTTCGAGAGATATTTTGTAACATATGTCGTCCAATTTTCCCACAATAATTACGGACTTCTTCCATTTACTTTTCGATTACAGAAAAGACTAATTCGCAGTATGCTCGGTAGATCTAGAAATTGTTCCTACCGTGGACTGTTGCAACCTACCATCTTGCCGTTACCATTCTTATTTATTGAAATGCTTGTGTTGATAATAGAATTGTCGTATCCAAGCACAATTTAAGTTTGTTTGAACAGAACCCTGTATATATTGGCATCAAATTATAATATAATTATAATCAGTTGGAACCTGGTATTAGGGAAATTCAAAATATTGGATGTTTTCGAGGTAAATTTAAAAATGATCTTGTGGAAAAGTCTTTTATTCCATACGTGAATACAGTTCTTCTTTGTAATAGTTTGTAAAATCTCTAATATACATATGTTAACAATATCTTTCACTGATTTTGTTTATATGTTATATGTGCTGTTAACTAAATTGTTTTTGGCTAGTCCTATACCTGTTATATATTATCGTATTATTTTGGTCTATGTATAAATATATTACTATTATTGTTATTAACTCACCTGTAGTAGTACCTACCCATTTTTCCTCAATAAACTTTGTTCTTCAACTAACTAAGTATATAATACTGACATTGCCTAAGCGATAAATATGGAATAAATTACCCACGCTAGAAACCAATACCATTCCACCTCTTTTCGTCTTCGTCAAACTCTAGGAACCCTTGGCGCGCTAACAGATCGCGAGCGAGGAAGAAGGGTTCTCAAGTAGGTTGGAGGGTTGCATCGGAATTACCGAACATCAAAAGTAGAAGCACAATTATCAGTATTATCACCCACTGGATAAGAATCGTAAAAAGTTGACAGCATTAGATATGTTTCCACAGTAATTTCGTTGAACGATGTTCGCCGTGGTGAAAAAATATGTTTATATTTTGAAAAAAATCGTTCAACATCTACGGATGTAGTACATGCACGGATGTAATACATGCACTCTTTGAATTCAGTTCAGTCGATGCACCATCACAAATTTGTTTTAATGTGATAAAAACGGAATCTTTCTTTAACACATTCCCGAACTTTTCTAAAACGCGATTATATTTTGCGTCATGTATAATGCGTAGCAGTGTATGTACTTCGTCCGCTATTTGCAGTGGCTCCACTAACGACAACGCTCTATTTTGTAATTGTTCTATTGCGTCATGTAATCC
This sequence comes from Dynastes maya, assembly GCA_029619315.2. Classification (NCBI taxonomy): domain Eukaryota; kingdom Metazoa; phylum Arthropoda; class Insecta; order Coleoptera; family Scarabaeidae; genus Dynastes; species Dynastes maya. Next base: position 13,315,039 of record JAROYE020000003.1, on the reverse strand, counting down.
TTTATAGTTGTTAAGAATAGTAACTCTGTTTCAACGGAAATGTCTTGAAATTTTGTCCGGCTCTTTGTCTTCGCGTACGACATGCCGGACTTAATTTTTGATAGCGCTAAAATTCAACGTCTAGTTTGTAAAATCCCTTTAATGTGTTGGTCCATTCTTCTGCAAAAAGTGGCATACGAGACCAAGAAAATATTACATTTGATTTATGTGTTACTCTTATTTTATGTAATCTATCGTTTCGTTTACTAAACAAAGAAGCATTTGTGTCCTTCTGGAATAAATATGCGGACTGTAAATTACCTAGTCGGACAAGATAAAAAACTGTGGTTGTGTGTGGACGAAACAACAGATCGTCAAAAACATTCTGTGGTTAATGTAATGGTACGTACAATGGAACCACATGGACCGCCATCCTCCTTCTTACTTGCTTCCAAAAGAGTTATAAATTGTACAGCCGATGAGATTTTTAAGGTGGTGTTGAACTCATTGAACAAATTTGAAGTTTCAACTAAGCAACTTTTAATGTTTATGAGTGATGGTGCCGCAAACATGCGTTCTTTGGGCCGATCTCTTAAAGAACACAATGGTAACTTCTTACATGTAATGTGTAAAATCCATACTCTAAATCTTGCGGCACAAACGATTCCTACATGTTTTCCACTAGTAAATGCATTGATTGCTAGTACAAAGGCAGTGTTTCTAAAGTCTCCGAAACGTACCCGACTATTTCACAAACTGTGTCCTGATTTACCTGAACTACCACAGCCGATTGTTACATGTTGGGAAACAAGGTTGCAAGCTGTGTTTTACTACAACAAATATTTTGATTAAGTAAAGAAGGTAGTTTTAAACTTCAATCCGACAGAAGCTGCAGCATTCAAGAAAAGCCAAGAAATATTTCAAGATAGTCAGGTTAAAAGAGATTTACAAACTATTCACAACAATTACTTCGGACTAGCGGAGGGAATAGAAAAGTTACAAAATGTTTCGATGTCGGTAGTGGATTCTGTTCAAATTGTGAATGATGTTCACGGACAGTTATGCGCTGTAGAAAGCGAAACAAATTGGTGTGTAATACGAAAATTTGAAAGTGTTTTAGAGAAAGACTTCGATTTTCTTATATTAAGACAAATTTGTGAAGGTCTTCACACGCACCATGCATTAAGTTGTTTCAAAGATTATTTTAAATATGCAAGTATCGCTAGATGTCGAACGGTCGTTTTCGGCATTAAAAAACATTTATTCCGCACGTCGTACTCACTTGACTGAAACAGCTGTGGAAACATATCTAATGATTCAAATATCTAACAGACGGTAAGTGTTTCAGCACGTTTTATAATTTATTCCTTACCTTCTATTTTATGTGTAAACTTTTATGCGCTCGCCACGCCTCTGGCTGTTACCGCATATTTGCCCAGGTTACTTATAATTGTATAACTGATCTACTTAAATTAATCAATATGTAAATATTCAATCGGTTACCGATCTCCAATTGTTGGAAAGCTTACTGTTATTTCCTTACACTTTTTATTTGTTCAGTATTGTATTTGACTTTCCCATAACAAATGAATTCGAATTCATCAAATATCGTTCTCTTTGTACGACTAGTCAAACAGCAGCAAATTCCAACTCAAAGTAGATTCGTTTTCACCAAAGCAGCTTTACGTCAAATCTAGCGTGATTTTGTAATGCGGCATCATATAAAACAACCAACAATACAATATGTATGTCCATCAATAGTACGTGCACGCTAAATTTATTAATGCATTACTTTGTAGTTCTAAATCATCGCCTACGAATTAATAGTTTTACATTACCTACTCCAAATGTCTATTGCGCATATCTATGCAATCTCCCTTCAGGACCAAAATTAATTTGACTTAGCTGTAGTAATATACGCCTGCAAATCCAAAAAAATATATTTTATATTACCTCATTCTCAGTACAGAATTTAATGATGATCTATTCGGTATTCAACGATTTCTGGAGACGCGCCTGCAAATGTGTCCTGAACATAATGGTTATTAAGAGGCTCCTTTAAGAAGCAATAACGTTACAATCGCGTATACGTAAGCTATCTTGTGCATTATTGAAACGTAGGAGATTGTATTTATGATCCTTTGTCTGCATGCTATAAAGCACCATCTTTAAGACTGCACTTCTATTTCAGAGTAGAAATTCATAAGTATTCAATCGTTCGCGATCCAGCGATTTCAAACAAGGTACATTGTTGAGCTCAAGCAATTTCTTCCGCATAGAAGAAGGTTAAACATTAAAATCGTTAGATTTAATACTTAAGATTAGAAGTAAATGAATAACTGATAAAATTCATTCTTCTTTCAATCTAGCAATTGACTTCAAAATCACACTACTAATTGGAGGGAATTAGGTTGGTAATATTTGATTGTAAAGATTACATACCCTTCATAACCTCACAGCCGAATGTACTTGCGCATTCGAAATATAAGCAACATTAAGTTTATGACCGTAAAATTTACGAGTGGTTGGTTATCTTTCAAGGGTAAAATTTCATTTTTAAAATTCAATCAGCAAGACCAAGAATTGTCTTCATTGTGGTCAACAATCATCTAAATTTGTTTGATTGTAATACTGACTTATTCCTTAATGTGAACATCCGTAGCATCAGTGAAGAGGAAATATTTGAGACGCTCAGGAGAAGCAAGGATAGTTTACTTAGTGGTGTTGACTCAGTCCCAAGCTTTCTAGTCCATGACTGTGCTTCAGCCTTTGTTCATCTGCTACACTACATTTTCAACCTAATTTTAGAGGAAGCTAAGTTTCCGGAAATCTGGAAGGTATCCCGCATTTGCCCAATATATAAAAGTGGTGATTCATTGGATGTAAAAAAAATATAGTCCAATTTCCATCTTATGCAATTTTTCGAAGGTACTTGAGAGCATTCTTTATAAAAACATTTATAGTTCTATTAAGTCTGTCATATCTCATCAGCAACATGGTTTTGTGGAAAAACGCTCGGTCACTTCTAATTTGTGCTGCTTTAACTCAATACGCATCGGAAGTCTTAGATGAACAGGGTCAAGTGGATGTCATATACACTGACTTTCAAAAAGCATTTGACCAGATAGATCATTATGTCCTGCTGAATAAATTACTAAAGATAGGATTTTCTCCATCTCTTATCTGTCTCATCCAATCATACCTGACGGGTAGGAAACAGTTTGTTGAGTACCAAAATACCAAATCGGAAGTATTTACCCCCACATCTGGCGTCCCTCAGGGATCCAACATGGGTCCACCATTGTTCTTAATTTTTATTAACGACATTGTAGATTCCCTAGATTGTCATGACTTTTACTAGGAAGAATGTTGTTATTGAGTACGACTACGCTTTAAATAATACTGCATTAGAACGTTGCAATGTTGTAGAAGATTTGGGCATATATTTTGATACGAAACTTTCTTTTGTCCATCATATTAATAACATGATCAGCAGTGCATATAAAATGTATGGGTTTATATATAGAAACTGTAGAAACTTTACAAACGCTGTCTTACTTTATTGTACTATTCATTTGTGAGATCTAGACTAGAATATGGCTCACTTGTATGGTATCCTATCTATTCCACTCATTATAATAATATAGAGAATGTTCAACGTCGGTTTTTAAAATACTTAGTATTTGTTAATGACGGTGTTTACCCTCTACCATACATTGCTTATTAGCTTTAACTTTGTTTCACTAGCCAGTAGGCATAATATAGCAAGTGTAAAATTTGTATACAAGTTAATTCATAATAATATCGACTGTCCATGGCTTTTAAGCAAATTAAAATTCTTAATACCGCTATGGCCTACACGAAATCATCTTACATTTTATCTTCCTACTAGCAAAACAAACATGCTATATAAATCGACTTTGATGACTATATGTAACAATTTCAATACTGTGTGTGGGTCAGTTGTGTAACATTTGCTCTGATTCGATCCATGTAATTGTTGATGTTTTAGGTAAAAATTGTGCAAGCAGCTAGGTATAGATATCTATATATATTTTTGAGTGTTTTGTATATCTTTTTTTTTTTGATTGACTTAAGCTAATTGTATTCCCTTTATGACATTTTCTGTACTTTCCCTGTACTTGGGTGTATCCTGTTGGGAAATAAATCATATTATTATTATTATTATTATTATCAACAGCGGGTATCTACAGCATTGATCCAAAATCCATAAATTTTCGATACCATCGCAGTATAAAAGGCGTCGCTTGACCTGACATGAGAAAAATAATACTAATTTTATGATCTGCACAAGAACCAACTTCAGAAAAAGCTAGTTCTATGTGTTATTAAATTAATATTCGTTTTAATGTTATACAGTGTATCTACTTAAGTTGGTTGCATTTGATTTTGTAATTGTTACCCATACGAACTCCAAATCTTCCTCCTACCTAAATTTGAAGTGAAATATCTCGAAAACTATTCGTCATATCGAAAAACGAGGACTATTTTATTAATGATTAAGAATCTAAAGTCAGAATTCCAAAATCCCAAAATTTTTGGCAACGTACCGACGCACTATATGGCCGCTGCGTAAAAACCTGACCAAAAATGATTTTTATGGAATTCAACATATTGCTTCGATTTATTTTTTTTTAGTATAGCTAACATTGAAATTTGTTAACCCATACATTTTTTTGTTTTCTTTTTAACCATTTGCCAAATGGTTACACTTAACACCATCAGAAACTAAGGAGTTTATCTATCAAATATTAAAGAAGAGGCACTCCTCTACTATTGCTTATAGTACCGATGAAGCTCTAGCTGTTTACATAAATTTGGGCTTAAGTAAGTCTAAATATACATGTCTTCAAAAAAACCTAGAAAATAAAGAATGCACACTTTTCCATCGTGCAAATAACTTGGGCAAGCTAAAGAAGCATATTATCCAGATAAGACGCAAATTGAAGTTACCGATGTTAGTGCCAAAGTAAGATTGCAAGCACTTCTAGATCACACTGCTGCAAGACTGATGAAGGTAAAACTTTTGGAACCATCAACCGATTTAATTTTATATTGCAAATGGGGCTGTGATGGTTCGTCTGGACAAAGAGAATACAAACAAATACTTTCTGGTGAAAGTCAATTTGTATTCGACAGCAATCTCTTGATATCTTCTTTAGTGTCCATTAGGCTTGCTGATGATGTAAGTAAAAATGTTGTATGGCAAAATCCAACTCCCTCATCTGTCCGATATTGTCGACCAATTTCGATAGGATTCTCTAAAGAAACTCCAGAAAAAACAAAGAGTGTTGTTGAAGAAATTGAAAAACAAATCCACTCTCTTCTACCTTCAAAAGTTTTAGTAAATGAGAAATTGTTCTCAATAAGACATGAACTCCTTTTTACTATGATAGATGGAAAAGTTGTCCAAGTGTTAACAAATACTCCATCTGCTTCTACTTGTAATGTATGTCTTGCAAAACCAGCTAAAATGAACAGTTTAGGACGCGTCCAGCAAAGAGTTGAGAATGAAGAAAGCTTTAGATTTGGACTTTCAACTTTACATGCATGGATTCGTTTTATGGAGTTCGTTCTGCATGTTTCATACAATTTATCGTTTAAAAAATGGTCAGCAGTTACAGCGGAAGACAAAAAAGAAAAAATCGTTAAAAAGCGGTATGTACAAGAACGATTTCGAACTCAACTAGGATTAATAATTGACAAGCCTCGACAAGTAAGTGGTAACAGTAATGATGGCAACACTGCTAGAAGATTTTTTGCTAATTTTGCATGTACATCTGAAATTACAGGATTTGATGTAGAATTGATAAAACGATTTCATATCATATTACAAACTATGTCGTGTGGAATGGAAATAAATCCTGAAAAATTTGGAGAGTATGCTCTTGCAACTGCCATATTATATGTAGATAAATATAAATGGTATTACATGCCATCTTCTGTCCATAAAGTACTGATTCATGGAGAAAATATAATTCGTTTTGATGCTGTTTTACCTCTAGGGCAACTCTCTGAAGATGCACAAGAATCTCGAAATAAAGATTACAAAACTTTTAGATTACATCATGCAAGAAAATATTCTCGATCGGCTACTAATGAAGACATTTTCCACACTTTACTTTATACATCTGATCTTTTTATCACCAGTTTAAGAATGTCTACATCGAAAAATATAATTGAACTTGATGAGGAAGCCAAGCAGTTATTATTAAATTAAATATAAAATACTGACTGAATACTATTTTGAAGCTTATACATACTTTTACACATTCCCAAAATTTTAGTTGCCTGCAATAGATAATAAAAGTTATCGATTTTTGGTCAGGCAAATGAGGTTTTGGCCCATTGTGCGCCGCGACTTACCCATTCTTGACAACCTCGTATATGCTACCTCAAATGTGAATGTGTTAATATTATTTTCTCAGAAAGCAGAACTTTTTATAAAGAGACTCTTTTTTCCCCACACAATGTTTTGGTGTGGGGAAAAAATTAATAATAGAAAAGTTTCCCACATACATTCACCTCTTCCATTTCTCGCTATCCCGTCTTCGTTTCACTGGTCATTTTCATTTCGATACATTCTTTTTCGCGAAATTCTACGGAATCCGATGATCATTAGTTTCCGTTAAGCCATCTCTTCAGAAATTCAATACCCGCCCGGCCCGCACAACAGATAGCGAGCGCAATTTGGAATTTCAAATCGGAAACTAAAATGAACTCTCTCGTCCCGGGTGCGGTAGAGTAATGAAGCCCGGCTCGTCCATATATATTCGGCTGTTGTATGTTCGGTTGTTCGATCTGAATGCGCCAGAACATTACGGTATACGGTGCGGCAACGAACACAAATTGGGATGATATCGGATTGCGTCTGCTCGGACGGCTTTAAAACATTAATCACGCTCTAAACAAATTTTCTACTTAGAGTAAGGGGCGTTCAGTAAACGCGATGAATCCAATTGAATTCAACCGCGGAAGTATTGTTCTACTTCACTGAGAAACCTAGTTTTTGGAACGCAGTAGAAATGTTTTGGTAGCAACTACAGCTACTTTTAACATTGGACATGTTTATGCACTCATCAGAGAGAGAGAGAGAGAGAGATCAGAAAGATTCAATGACATTGTAGATTTTGTCTGAATGCGTGATAGATTTACTATCTTATTGATGAAAGACAATGGAGAAATAACAAATTCGTTTTGCAATAATTAACACAATTAACCCAATGGTATTTAAGAAATCCTACTTTGTACGTTAGCATTTTTCTCGGACAAAAATCGCTATTTCACTGATAGATTTCGCCATCGACCAAAACGACATCAGATTTTATTGAACCGCGTACCATGGGCAAACATTTCGTGCCAAACGGAAACGTGATTCATCGTGAAATCATCAAGCAGCTCTGGCTTTTCGCGGACCTTATAACGAAACCAACAATTAAAGGACCACGCACTCAGCCACGCATCCTTACGTAATCGGGCTGGCTTGTCTGCCGGTTTGTTTAGCGAACCTTCACTACGTTTGGCAAGCGAGTGGGTCTACCTATTGATATTATTCTTATTGGAAGTGGTGCGGTATGTGTAGAGGATAATCTTTCATTCCAAGCAATTGCCTTGTACGGGATTGGACGTATGTAATGTATTTAATTGCAACACCTCGTGTATACACATAGGGAAAGAAAAAAACATACATGCGACAATGGTAAACGCGATTGGATGATTCACCACAGCGTAGGGGTTAGCGGCAGTCGACGGCTCACGACGGCTACCGATGTGGTTAGTTACGAGGTAGACTGCAGTATGTACGGATGATCTTAGCGGGAACATCTAGAGTATTTATTGTGGCGTATCATAAACGGCTACCTAGAAAAGGTGTTGTTCGGAAAAAAAACATATTTTATGATCCGGAAGTATCTTCAGGAGAAGGGACGGCCGTAAAGGAGCGTCGGTTGAGATCCTCTGCACAAGCGGACGCGTTTGTTAATCTTGCGTATTATTTACCAGCCCTCCACATTATTTTTCTTTTTTTTATTTCATGAAAATCTATTTTTATATTCGCCTTTAGAATTCCTTGTTAGTTTCGTCTAAGCTTCGTAGCAACAACAAAATAAATATGCGAAATTCTCACTTCCAGGCAACTATGACTTCAAATTATTATGTGCGTTCTTGCACACAGTAGGTCTACATCCCAACCTTGTTAGAAGCGTACTAAGTACTAACACGTGACCCACATCGAATCGATCGAATTCCACTCTATTCCCTCCTCGCTCTCTCGCCGTACATATATAGATATAGCTAATTTCACATTTTCGCAATATGTATTAAAGATCGTATTTTACAGATTTAGTAATCCTTAAAACCATCGGACACATTGAAAATTACAATTCTCTGTGAATCGAACGCGGTATGTCGATACCGCGTTCGATTCATCAACCAGTTGGCATTCCCTCTCCGGCAAGCGACACCTTTGTGTCACGCAATTCGCGAAGAATCTCATTAGGTTTATAAATCAACATTACGTTGAATTGTTTGTTATCAATAAAGCGTGACAAAAGGTTGCACCCGCTGTGTTTACTGTATACATACAAGGAATCGAGTGGACGTTCGGTTACTATCGGTTGATCGGTTACACGCACACCGATCAACTGATAATAATCGAACGTCCACTCGATTCCTTGTATGTACAGCGGGTGCAACCGTTTGTTACGCTTTAGTTATCAGTTTGGTATTAAAAATAATCCTACACCTTCGCGGAGTTAGGAAAATTAAATATCATTCGTCAAGTAATCGTCTTGTTTATCAGTAAATTTTAATATTATACAGTTGTTAGTGGTATTACATGTCATAGAATAATATAGATCCAGTTTTCCAGTTGCGTCCCTGCATGGCATGCATTATGCTATTTTTTAAAAATAAGAACATCCGTTTGAAATTTATTATCAAATTATATTTCGAAAAGTGTAGTTATCCAAATTAGCCGTGATTAAATAATCGCTATAGCGATTAAAATAAGGGAGTGAAGGGACGCTAACTACTTTCTCACTTTTAGTCGAAATATTCATCCAGGTAACACGTGTTTGGCTGTGTTCCCATTTTCTAAGTGTTCAGCATTTAAATTCTACCGTAGATACGACGTAAATTAATAAATTGCCGAAAGAGTGTCTAGGAACATTCCCGGACCTTCAGACCGTACAATTAATTAATTAAATTCGACATTTTTTTTTTATTTTTCCTTGATTTAAAACAGTACAATATACTCTATACACAACCCATTAAAGAAATGAAATAACTACAGTTTATTCTGCCACAAAGAATAATATAATAATAATAATAAATGGATTTATTAACCTCAACATATACAAATAGAAGTGTTAACATAAATATTGGTTTAAGGTTAAAAGGTACGAATTCAGACATGTCTGTTTTTCAATCATACCATAACATACTAATGATGGGAAAAATCGTTATTTTAAAATAACAATTTCAACCGTTATCGTTATTTTAAAAATAACGATTCACTGCAATCATTGTTACAGCAGCGTTTAATTGCCACCATTCTGACTGACCCTGCTGCTATCTTTCTTATATTTAATCTTCGAAATGCGAGAACATCTATGTGCTTACATGCTATATAATAAAAATAACGGTTTTATTTTTAGTTTTTATAAGTAAATTTTTTATATAACATCGGTCTTTTATTTTACATTTGATAATTCCAATGCATACAATTATTTAGAAAATATGTCCATAATAAACGTCCGACTCGATGTCGGCTACCGCCGTAATAACAATTCGAGAGGATATTTATGTAGGTACGTGATCTGATAAGTTATTTTTGTAGGGGAGTTGTAACTATTATCTGTAATAAACAGCGGCTTCGATCAGACAGTCGTAGCGACACGCAGTTGAGTACGCCGCAACGGTGGTCGATGGTATGTTCACAACAGTCCGAAAGCAACCGTGCTATACCTGTTATTTTCCTAGCGCGATAGCAGTTGTAACTGTTATTGGATCCATGACGGTTATAAAATAACAGATAGTAAAATAACGACCCATCCCTATAACATACATATGTTTAGAAACGTTTACAAAAGAAAACGGCTTACTACCTTCATTGAATATCTTGTACGTTTATTATTTAATTATTCACATTGATATTTAGCAATAAATACTTATATTACAAAGAAATTAAAGAAATGGGGAATTAGTTAATTTTCACACTGTTGACGCTGGTACAGGTATTGTTTGTATCTACTCTTGAAAGTTGCTTCACTAAGTGACTTGAAATGTATAAGAAGGTTGTTCCAAAATGAGAATATATGTTAGAAATGCATTCCTGGGAACTTTTATGTCATATTTAATAGATCGACGCCTTTAACTAAGTAATTCATTGGTTTTTATATATTAATCTCAGTACATAAAACCGGTTTTCTCAGTATATAAACCGGTATTCGTATTTTACAATTCCCCAATCCACTACAATTTTACTTTAGAAGATTAAAATTTCAATTATCCGACTACACACTGCATCTAATCGTATCTCGTTCCCTTTTACTTAAAATGCATCTATTTGTTATCGAAAAAATATCTCTAAAGCACCAAATATTCCGTTTTTCTCGACGCATTATACGAATTCGCCCACCTAATTTCAAATTTGCAAATTACAGGACGGCCGTTCCCTCTGCTCAATTGCACGATGATGAATCAAACCTCCGATTCGCTGCAGGTCGAATGCACGGACAACTTCGACGGCGGCTTGCCACAAACCTTCCTGATGGAGATTCTCGAGATGCCGACGCTACGCTCCAAGCTGAACGTGACCAGCGACAGGACGCCGCCGCATTTCTACGCGGAAGGACTGGAACCGGGAGCCAGTTACCGCATTATGTTGTATTCGGTGAATGCGAAGGGTAGGAGCGATCCGACCATCATAGATGCAGTCACGTTTAAGGGCGTGGCAAAATATACAGGTCAGTTGATCGAGTTATGGATTGCTAAGGATGACGTGAGGTGAATGTTTATAGTATAGATGAAGTGAGCCGTCGAAAACTTCGCCGAAAGCCTTTTACCGTTTAACCTTACTTCTAACGTGTCACGCGTAAATTGATTGCTATGTGTATAGCTTCCATTGAAGTGAAATATATCCCTTGAAATGTTTAAGGAGAATAATATCACGTTACATGTTATTTTAAAGTGCATTTAAGATATGTTCACGTAGGGTGGTAGGAAATTAGCATAAGAATGAGGTTGTTGTGCCAAAGTTCGCACAACACAGAATAATGCAACCACTTAGATTAATTAAGATACGAGGTGTAGCCATTAAATAACCGGACTGGTGCTACAAAACATTTTATTGATCACCAATTACATTACAAAGTGTATCCCCTTCAATGTACTCTCCTTGCCGATCCCTACAACGCTCCATACGAATTTTCCACTGTCGAAAGCAGTGCTGGAAGTCCGTTTCTGTCAGCTTGTTGAGAACCTCCGTCGCTTTCGCTTTCACCGCTTCCACACTGTCATCTTGTCCCCTTAAGCTCCGATTTTACCTTAGGAAATAAAAAAAAGTCACAGGGAGCCAGGCCGGGCGAGTACGGTGGGTGGTCCAACACGGTGATGCCGGATTACGCAAAGAACGCCTTCACAGACAAGGTGGAATGGGCTGGCGCATTGTCTTGGTGGAGCATCCAGAATTTACTCTTCCACAAATCGGGTCTTCGTCTTCTCACTCATTCACGAAGGGTAGTTAGAACCCCAGTTTCACAAGAAACTTGAGGTTAACTCGTTGCTCGATCTGAACACTCTGCATTTTTCCAACGCGATGCTAGCGTAAGGACTTGAACGGACGATTCCTACAGCAAGACTGAGCGACGTACAACCGTGCCCATAGAGCTCAGGGTGGGGAAGCATCTACAAGCACAGACATGTTCAAACCTGCCGTGGCGTGCTTGCTGTTTGCCGATAGTAGCACCAGTCCGTTTATTTAATTGCCACACCTCGTATATGCAACCGACTAATCACGCAGCAGGTAGCAATAAACATGCAATTGATTGCTATATTTATGTTAGTTTATCAGTTTCCTGTCCATTTTTATACGTAATTTCAGGATTATGATATACAGGGTGAGTCGGGAGAAACGGACCAAACTCCAGAAGTGTATTGTACACGTGAAAATAATATTAAAAAGCTGATATGTTCCTCTCTGACTTTCACTTGTTTTTAAGCTATAGTGTGATTAAAAAAAATTAACTAACTCTTGAAAATGGACTACATTTTCGCTTGTTTTCAAATTAATACGGCTTAAATAAAATAAAAATATCCTTCCACTGACTACCAATGTGAAACAAACAGTTTGATACATTCGACATTAAAAGTTTTTTTCGCTTCTTATCACATATGACGTACCGGCCATTTAAATCAATCCTTTTGAGGCTCAAAATCATTTAAATAATTTTGTTTTTCTGATATATGTCAGTGTCAGTTTATTGTGACAGTGAATTTTCGTCAATTTTCGAGTTTGTACATTATTTTGTTAAAAAATGCCACACACTTATTCAAATTTAGAATATGCAAATATGGTGTTTGTTTATGGTTTTTGTCATGGGAATGCTACAGCTGGTATTGAAGAATATCATCAACGGTCTCCACATCAGAGAAATCCTGGTAAAAACGTATTTATCCGAATTTTTAACATCAGAATGCAAATGTATTATTAGTAGGCCGGGCACAGAGAGCTTCGCGCCAGGTTAGATGTGAGGTTGCCACGCCCACAGCGCGACGTTTGTATGCAGATGAATCGGCACGGGCTACCTCGGCGAATGAAATTATTGATTTATTGCAACAGTTTCTCATCAACCTTTCGCAGCGTTAGTCGTAATTATTTATTACATTTTTTTATTATATACGTAATTATTCGTAATTGTAGAGATAGATATATGTATGTAAGAATGTCTAACGTACACAAGGAAAATAAACAACCGTTGGCTAATAAAGTTACTAAATTTATCAGTGAATTTCCGGATTTGAACGATAACGGAACTAAAGTATTGTGTAGAAGTATTGCAAAATACATATGTAATGTGTAATGTGCCGGAACAAAGGCGACTGTAAAAGGCGTATATAAATAGTGTACAGAACAAAAATGAGAAAAATGGCGTGCCACCTCAAATCGAATTTAAATTGGATTTACTTTTGATGTTTATTGTTTGTCTACCGCTTCGCTTACTCAATAAAGACACGTTTCATCAGCTTCGGCGTACGTACAATTCCAAAAGGAACTTACCATTACGGACAGCGTTATGGAAAGAGCTACCAAGTATACGTAAAGATATCGAAAATAGCATCAGACCAGAATTCAAAGATAAACAGCTGTGAATATGTCTTGATGAGACGACAGATTGTAAAAAAAATCTATTGCCACGGAAAGTTCCACTGGTAAAAAAAATGTCGTATCATCATCTAGATCATCGGCCGATGCGCCGGAAGTCAGATGGACGCTGAGACAGCATGCGATGTGTCTTCTGGCGTATAGATCGATGAGCTAGAGAGTTGTAAGTTAGATTTAAGCGAGACTAGATATAGAAAAAACAAGTGTGTAGGGACTAGATAAATATACTAAGAGCTACTCCCCAAAAACCTCCCGCGAGGTAAGGGCTAAGTTATATATACAATCTATTTACGATTAAGCGATTTTACGTGACACTATTTTGAATATTATAGTACGAGTACTAGATCCTATTAAACCGAAATTTACAATCTTATTAGCTAGCAAAAGACTAAAAAAGTGTACTGGCGAAGCAATTAAGCAATTACGGGCGTAGTGCTCGATACCCTACAATAATTTCGAGTGTCAACTAGTCAGCTGTTGATGTTTATGAGCGATGGAATAGCGCCAATGCGTAGTGTAGGCCATTCTCTTAAAGAAAAGTGTGACGGACTTTTACATATTACGTGTAAAGTTCATGCTTTACATCTTGTGGCACAAACTATTCGAGAATGTTGCCGGTAGGTGGATGCATTAATAGCAAATACAAAAAAAGTGTTTCTCAAGTCTATCAACCGGATTCGAGCATTTTACAGGCTTTGTTCCCGTATTCGCGAACCGCTAAAGATGATTCTTACGCGTTAGGGAACATGATTGCAAGCGGCTTTTTATTAGGTTTGTTTCTGCAGCCGATTTGTGATAGTTTGATCAGAGGTTAATTTGGATTAATCTACGCATGCGCAAACTAAAACTGATTTAACAATTTAACTGCACGAACGCTTTAGATTTATCAGGCGATGTATACGTTACAAGCGTGTTTAATAGACCTAAGAGAGAAAATATACTCAAATATGCAGATGAAAACAATAGATTTATCTTACATTCAAATATTACAAAAAGAGGTAAGCGAAAATAGAAATAAACGCGAAATGTTTAGACAGAATTACAACCTCAAAGGCACTATTAATTCCTAACAAAACCACAGGTATGAATGAAACACGCGTAAAGTGTGAACATATACAAAAAAACCTATAACACAACTTTTCACTTCACAATATAACAATGCGCATGCGTCTGATGGATCACTGGACGATAATCTTCAAACTGGAACAACTATCAGCAAACGGTTAGAAATTAATTTGGAGATCTGCACGAACGCCAAATTTCGTCAAACTAGTAGTCAGAGTTTGGCGTTTTAACCGCACGAAAGAAGTAAAACCTGTGATTTTACAATTCGACCCTGACGAAGCAACACCTATTAAGGAGAGCCAGAAAGGATTCCTAGATACTTCTGTTGATTTAAAATTTATTAGCAGCAATTATAAACGATTACTAGACGCAATAGAGAAATTGCAAAATACTGGGTTGTCGTTAGTAGAATCAGTGCAAACCGTGAACGAAGTTAATATATTGCTACGCAGTGTAAACGACGCAAAAACCGATCGCGTTATAACAAAGTCCGATAGTGTTAAAAAAAAATCCTTTTATACGAGATTAAGACAAATGTGTGGTGGTGCATCTGCACATTAGTTAACTAACTCTAAGGATTATTTTAATTATGCCTGTATTACTTCCGCAGATGTTGAACGGTCTTTCTCGAAATATAAGAATTTTTTTCAACGCAGCAAACAACCTTCACCGAGGCAAATGTGGAAACATACCCGATGGTGCAAGTTTTTCAACAGTCCTATCCACACACTTAAGAAGATACGTTTGTTTATTATATTGTTATTTATTGTTACGGTATTAAGTACAACAGATTTTTGACGAAATTACTGTGTTTACTTTTTACGGTTATTACATTACAAAGAAAAAAGAAGTAATAACGGTAATAAAGACAGTTCAACGTGTGCAAGCATATATTCGCTTTATTTACCAAACATTTTTATTGCGTCAGCTTTTATTGTTTACACTGGGGTATTGATTTAAAAATACAGTCCCTGGCCATATTACTTAAAACATGTCATAAATCAACCTTTTTACCTGGAAATTCCCATCATATTATAGTGATACTCTTTTGCTTTGAATCGGATCGTTTATAGGGGGACTAGATTATTATATCAATAAATAAAAATACTAGCGAAATGATATTTAGAAGAGTAAAGTATGTATATATAAATATTTCAGTTATCAACTTACATTTAGCGAGTTCACAGTTTAGAGAATGCATCGATATTTTGTAAAATATTTCATCATAACCGTATAGAAGCTAAGTTGTGGAGTATCGTTAAGTGTTTTGTGTTGATATATCGTTATTGCAAAGGTAAAATTGCTATTCTATCTCTCTCTTAATAATTAATTATTTGGAATTTGAAAAAAATTGAAATATTTGGGGTTCTTTGTAGAAAATGCCCGGGAAAGATTTAACAAGTGAACCAAAAGCCGCTATGCAAGCTCTTCTACAATCAAACAAACATTCACAATGAGAAATTGCAAAATTACAGAAAGTATCTCCTTCTTCTGTATCGCATTTAGCTAGAAACTTAAACGAAGGAGCTAGCACATCGACACAAAGACGGGCAAAGTGCGGTCGGAAAAGAAAAGCTTCGAAGAGACCTGACCGTGAAATTGTTCATCAGGCTTTGAGCAATAGATTTGCTACAATCAAAATGATTAAAAAAAATTTACAAGAGAGAGGAATAGAGATTTCAAGCAGAACTGTCAGGCGCCGCTTGCGCGAAAATCGCCTAATGGGTCGAAGACCTGTAAAAAAGCCGAGTTTAACAGAAAAAATGAAATCTGCTCGCCTCAACTTTGCAAGAGAATATCGACATTTCACAAACGAGAATTGGAAAAAGGTGAATAACTTAACAACATGATTTTTACTGAATTAATGTTTGCATTATTTAATAGGTTTTCTTTAGTGACGAGTACTCGCTCTGTGTGCACAATTTGTTCGTAGACGACCTGGCGAATGTCTCACATAGTCCACGGTTCTTCGAACTGTAAAACACCCTCCGCAGGTAATGATTTGGGGAGTGATTTGTGGAGACGAACCCGGCCCTTTGTATTTTGTAGAAGGTACAATGCGTCAAGAGCAGTACATAAATGTGTTAAAAAACACGTTATTACCGTATTTTAAGCCAGGATAATGCTCCTAGCCATGTGGCAAAAAAGGTTAAGAAATTCTTTGAAGACAATCACATACCTCTTTTACGTTGGACTAAAAAGTAAGGAATATGAAAGAGAAAACCCTACAAAGGAAATATTAATGAAGAATATAAAGGATGTATGGGAGAACGATGAAGATATAAAAGAGACAATCATATCTTGCATTGAAAGTATGCCCCGAAGAATTAAGGGTGTTATTAAAAATCATGGGTTATGGACTAAATATTAATTACTTATTTAATATTTACATATGTTACATATTTTTACAATATATTTTATAAATAAAAAATATAATACATGTATAGTTTATATTTTATTATGAAGAAACTACAAAATATTGAGTGTTTCAAGGAATTTGGCCAGGGACTGTATCACTTCTGTCGGTTGTGAGTCATAAATACACTATTTATAATCCGCGGCTCATCGAACTGATCCAATTCTGTTGCGAAGACCGATTGTGCCTGGCTTAATTAGCAGTATGATGGAGCTCCTGCACATTTCACTCTTCAGGTCAAGTAATAGACGATCCAGGGCTTTGGATTGGCCGCAGTAGCCCTATTAGTTGGCCTCCAAGATCTCCAAACCTCACACCACTTGACCATTCAAAGAAAGAAATAAAACTGCTGCTTCATAATGGAATGTCTAGATTTGATATTTTTTAACATTAGGTAGATGTACGAACGCTTTTGTGACTGACTATATATCGGTCTGCAAATGTTTAGTTGAAAATAAAGATTAATTCAGTGTATGTATTTTTTGTATTCATCGTGGAATGGAAAATTTAATGAAGAAGGAGGTTACTCGGTAAAAAGTGCTTGTTGAGTACATCAGCGCCAAATTATAGGCCACTTGGCCCACATTGTTGATTATTACTGGTGATTAAGAATTTAATGCCTAAAGTTCTGATTCCAAGAAGATATTTTCCAACAAGATATTTGGATATTACATGTTTACTAAATTTTTTTTCTGAAACGTGGCTGCAAGTTTCAATGTATCAAAATATGGAAATATAGAAGAATACTTATACTACCTATAAATTACTTTATAACTCTGACTGAATAATAAGACTTTCCGTAATTGAATTTTGTTTAAGTAAGAAAATACTTAGAATGAAGTTAGAGCTAAAAGATCTCGTAGAGTGAATGAAATGTTAGAAGCTACTAGAAGGAAAAGAATAAGATCGATTGTAATTGATAACCTGCACGGGAAAGTTGTGACTGTAAGATCGAAATCAACTTAGTTCTGCAAGACATCTCTTGCGGTATGCGGTTAAAACTTGCGCTTTTTAAAACTAATTATTTACCAGTTGATAGTTTGGTCTAAAGTGTCCCCTATTTCCTGGGATGTCTTACTAAAGCTCTTGTAACTCTTACTTAGCAGTTCTGTTTTGGGAAATATCCGGCTGTATTTCCATATAATAAATTTTCTTATAGAATATCCAAATATACAATCATAGGAAAATTAAAGGACGATATAAATTTATTCAAAGGAAATAGCAAAAAAATCCTAGTTTTTCGGTAATAAATATCTTTCAAGCAACCGATTTCTCAACTCAACGTTTCCTTGTTAACGTAAAAGCGAAACAGCTACGTAACATTTTTCTACCCTATACATATATTTTATCAGCTACTGGCATCCAATTCGGATTCAATCGATTGTTTCCATTACTCTGCAGTTGGGAGTACGGTGCAAGTCATATGCACCTGCGTCTTAAAAGTATATGAGCAAGCTTACACGTTCGCTATTTATGGATATATCAGCTTTATTTTCATGGAAGTCTCTCACACGCTTCATATGTTAGTAGAAAGAAAACACAAATAGCTTTTGCTGTTTTATAACTTTCGCAAAACTGTTTAGTACGGTATAAAATATTAAATTCGAGTTTTCGGTGATTATGTGCTGTATAGTTTTTGATTGTAGAGCTAACAGAGGATGTGGCTCCACTCTGGTGTCTTGTTGTAGATGATTTCTTACAGAATTTAACTTCTAACGGACATGACGCTGACGACCTAGTAATCATGATCCGTGAAAATATCACACCGCAACTTGTGCAAGGAGCTCTTAATGACACCTATAAATGGTGTAAAAATCATAGCCTGCACATAAACGATCGTATAGGAAATTTCGCGAAATATTTACAGTTCAGCGCGAGTCCTGCATTTGACTATTGAATCCAAGTAGTTTCTGGTGTCAATACTGTTTGGTTACCATGACAGCAATAAACAAAAGATAGTGACTTTGACGTTTTTAAACTATAGATTCAAAATTTTGAATCTTGCACTTATAAATTACATACAAATGGTTTCTGGTGTTATTGTAGTTTGGTTACCATGACAGCAGTAAACAAAACATACTGGCATTGACGATCATAGGCTGTTGATTCAAAATTTCGAGTCTAAGTTGAGAAGAGTTAGGTAACAGATATATAACTTACATAATAGGAGAAAGTGAAAAATACTGTAAACGATGTATAAGTCGTGCTATCCTGACCGACGATGTCCACAACCGAAAACATTTGCAGAATTAAGATTTAGTGTTATTGGAAACTGATGTAGAAGCAAACGTGCAATATCCAAATACCGGAGTCGCGTTTAACTCTAAATATCTGTTTTACTTTCAATCTTAGACGTATGCACCGTTATACAAACACGTTAGAGATTAAGAGTTAAGTTTTCTATGCACTAAATACAGAAGAAAATGTGGTGCTATTTAGAAAAACAATGATCCTGGTGTTTGAATTTGTGTGCTATGTTCAATACTGAACACCCAGCATATTTCGAATGTGTTCTAATACTATGCCTAGATAGAGCTAAGTATTCAATTTAATCCCGTAAAAATTTACGCTAGGATGTATTTAAATTGAATTTGGGATTTTTTCAGGAAATGGATATGTCTAAATTTAGGTGATTGATCACAAAATTATAAATATCACGAAATCTGTAAGAAATAAATATATAAAATTAATATTATATTGGTTTATTTATAGATGAGAAAACCAAATAAGTAATAACATCCAGGATGTCTTGTTTAAAATGGCAAAATAAGAGCCTGATTCGCTACTTATCGATCACCTTGTATATACAGAAATATATTTGAAAGGTATCTTATGGTGTCTATTGTGACTTCTTACCATTTATAAAATAGGCACAATTCTATAATTCCAGAAGATTGGGACATTTATATGCAAAAAAAGAACAATACTTAGAATTTCTGAAAAAAATAAGGAAAAGATTTGTTGCTGGATGAGACTACAATGCTAAACATGCGCATTGGGGATCAAGACTAACGACAACAAAAGGCAAAGAATTATTTGATGCAACTAAAGAACTTAACGGTGTGAAACGTTGTCAACATGTAAGCCCACCTATTGGCCAACGGATCCAGAAAAAATACCAGACCTCATTGATTTCTTCACAATAAGGAATATTCCTTCGATTGATTAGCAGAATAATTGAAACGTCCAATTAAAGAGATTAAAAATGAATCGATAGAGCTGCACTTGTAAAACCTAACAGTTGATTCAAGCACTGAGTATTCATAATGGAAAATTTCCAAAAAACTAAAATAATCAATAAATCAAATCCCGCCAATAAAACTAGAAAATGGCAGTTAGGCCAGAAGCAACAAGCAAAAAGCCAATAGATATCTAGAACATTTGGAAAATATCTTCAAACCAAATGCAAATCAAGACAATGAACCGAGATGGGATGAACCAGTTCAAATAGAAGAAGAAATCATGCTAAGTTCGTTTAAAGAAGTAATGAATTAAATCAAAGAAAATATCAATTCGAAAAGGCTCCTGGATTTGATTTATTTACAGGTGAGACATTGAAAAAACTCCCTAGGAAAGCTATAGTTAGACTGACCTATCTGATCAATGCCGCCTTCAGATTGGGGCATTTGTCCAGACTATGGAAAGTAGCTGAAGAATGATCGCCAAGCCAGGAAAACCTCCGCATGAAGTCTCTTCATACAGACCGATACCGCTACTACCAAAAACTTCTACTCAAAAGAATTAAACCCACTATTGAAGCCAAAAACCTGATTCCGGCACATCAATTTGGGTTTAGAAACAAACGCTCAACAATCGATCAAGTACACAGAATAACTAGCATAATTGAAGAAAAGAAAGTTTGCTCTGCTGTCTCCTTTCGATGTTGCACAGGCATTCGACAGGCTGCAGCATGAAGGGTGAGTACATAAACTCAAAACCTTCCTGCCAAAACAGTATTCACAAATATTAGAGTCTTGTATATCAGAAAGATATTTTAGAATTAAACAAGACGATATCTATTCAGACTTAAGAGAAATTATAGTAGGTGTCCCACAAGGAAGTGTATTGGATCCAGTTCTGTACCTAAACAAAACTAAATCAGTTCACACCAACTTCACCAATAAGGAAATAATATGTATTCCAGTTAAAATTAACGATACCCAAATACCATATGCAGATACTGCAAAATATTTGGGCATTATACTAGACGCCAAAATACATTGGAAAGTTCACTTCAAGAAAAAGAGAGAAGAACTTGGTATAAGATACAAAAAAATGTACTGGCTGATTGGAAAAAATTCCACTCTGTCTATACACAATAAGCTCTTACTATACAAGCAAATACTAAGACCTGTGGTAGTCAACTTTGGGACTTTACCAGACCAAGCAACATCGCGAAATTACAGAAATTTCACAACAAAGTACGACGGAACATTGTAGATGATCCGTGGTACGTAAGAAACAGCGACCTCTATCGGGACCTGGACATCGAAACTGTGGATGAAGTTGTTAAAAAGGTAGCGGAAAGTCATGAACAGCGACTCCATAATCATGTTAACGTTGAGACCATCCAGCTTCTTTACAATAATGGACTAGTAAGAAGACTCAAGAGGACGCAGCCCTTTGAGTTAGTGTCGTGAGCTAAGTGCAAAAGAAAAGTATTGCGCTTGTGATGTTAGAGTTGGTGCAAAAAAGCACGGTATAGTGCCTGCGAGTGTGCATGTTAAGATTGGTGAGGACATCAAATGGTGTTAATAAAAAAAACTTGTACTGTGTGTACTGTGATGTTTCAAATAACGATTAAAAGTATTGAATAGCGAGAAAATCTGTCTTCCGTTTATTATAAGTTTTTCACTTACAAAAATTATTTTTTTTAATGTTGTGGGTGTATTATATGTGTGTGTGTTCCTTTTCTGATGGTTCCTCTATTTCAGCAGTTAATGTCTAATATCCTCTTGGAATAACGCTTCTGGTCATCTTTTTGATTAAATTATCTTGATTGTTTCTTCAAATTGTTTTTATTTGACTTAATACTCTTGATTATTATTACTTGTATAGTTTATTTCAAGTTATAAGAATATAACTTTGAACGGCTTAAATGCTGTTATTGCACCACCTGCGGTAATAACTACCTGGATACGCAAACAAACTGCTGAGGACCGTAATGACAAAATTTAAGTGAATTAAATGGAAATGGAATTATGATTTGCGATATGCGTAACTGCCTGTTTGTACATTTAAATCTCATTTAATATGTAAATTCTTTAATTACTTGTAACATCGAATTGCTTACTATGTAAATTTATACTGTTTGTAAAATATTCTTAAATACCTGTTTATACATTACAATCTCCTTATTTATATCATTTCGTTTAGTAATTAATACTCCCACCGCTCGCCATCTAATCTGGCGTTTGCTATAGGAGAGTTGGTATATATTACATCTAATATTGAGTCTATGTATCATTTATTGTTAATCTTTACTGCTGTATACATATTTGTTTTTTCTCTCTTTACTTCACGAAAATGTGGCGACCTTTTGCTGAAAGTGTTAGTGATGATGATGATGTGGATAGTGATAATACTGTGGGAGCACGGCAGAGAAAGCATCTATCAGAAGATGCAAAACAGATAATTCTCAATGTCTATCGTACCCTGATGGAAGGAAATAACGAACAACAAACCCTAAACATTCAACGAACGTCGCAATTAACCAAAGTGCCTTTTGGAAAAATATATAAGATAATTCAGAATAACGCAGGTGCTCGAAAGCAAAGAAGTGACAAAGGAGCACCGAGAAAAATTGATGAGTATGAAATTGATACTATTAAGCAGCAAGTATATTCCTTCTACAGAGGAAATGTTGTACCTACACTAGACTGCTTACATAAAAGGATCAGTGATGAGTCTATAAATATTCTGTGTTCTAAAGCCACCTTGTGGTGGACGCTAAAGAAAGCTGGTTTTAAGTTTTCCAGAATAGATAAACGTCGCACAATTATGGAAAGTCCGAGGCTCCAGAAACATCGATATGAATACTTAACGGCAATTAGAAGGTATAGAGAGGAAGGACGATTCATATGTTATTTAGACGAGACGTGGTATGACACCCATGATACAATTTGCAAAGGTTGGGTGGATAGTTCAAGTATGTGTCAGTTGGACGCGCCGGTTTCGAGGGGGAAGAGAATAATTATTCTTCATGCTGGGTCAGAAAAAGGATGGATCGGACAGCCGCTATTATCTGCTAAAAATTTTAAATCCTCAAATTTAGATTACCATGAAGATATGACCTCATCTTTATTTGAAGAATGGTTTTGTGACACTTTGCTGCCAAATTTACCAAAAGAGTGTGTGATAGTAATGGACAACGCTCCGCAACATTCTCGACAGCAAACCAAAATTCCTACAAAACGTAATAATAAGAAAGATATTAAAGAATTTTTAGAAACAAATGATTTATATTATGAGGATCATTATACAAAAAACCAATTATTAGAGGTGATGAAGACAAAAGAATATTTAAAGGATTATTATGTGGATAACAGAGCCAAAGAAGCAGGACATACAATTTTGCGTTTACCACCATACCACTGCATTTTCAATCCCATTGAATTGATATGGACCCAACTTAAAAATACCATAAGTCGAACAAATCAAACACCGAAATTTAGTGAAAGCAGTGTAACACACATAAAAAATGCTATGGAACACATAACTGCCGTAAATTGCAAAAATGCTGTTAAACCCGCAATATACAATATAGTAGCACCTTTGATTATAAATTTGCAATACGATTCAGACACAGACACCGATTTGCAAGACGACTCAATCACAGAAGATGATTTATGAAATGCGGTGACACCTTTACTAACCTAACAATTTTATAGTGTATTACAAACTAATTAGCTTTATATATCTATAAGTATCCACTACACATATTGCCACACGATTTATTATTTTTTCTTTATATATATATAAACCCAATGTATAGATATTTTTTATTAGATACTTGAAATTAACAGCTTTTTTTTATCTTATAGGGCCGTAATTTATAGTCAATACGGCCCCTAGATTCAATATGCATTGCCAGGTTATTATCGTCACAAAAGGTGCAATAAAAGTATTAAAGGCCTTGTAAGTCTACAGTTATATTCTTATAATTTGAAATAAACTATAACTGTTTCTGTTTCACTTAAACACTTTTCAATACTTTAGAGTTGATAATTTCAGCAACGTTTAGGTTTAAAATACAATTTCTAGATTCATCAGTCGAAAAACATGTTTGTTTACTGTCAACATTTTCGTATCTAACTTCTACTTGATAGTTTTAAATTTTGACGTACACCAGATATAGTGTGTTTATATGTGTGTTGGTGTCATTTTTTTACAAATTATGTTTCAAAACGTAAAATACTTAAAATAACCCGGGACTTTGATTGTCCCCTGTAAGATAATATTAATGCAGTCTTTTTTTTTGTTTTTTTAAATAAAAGATTAATAATATAAATGATCGAAATGTCGAAATTCGAATGCTAAGCCGAAATAATTCGCATTCCGCAAATGCTGGGTTAAATTATAATATTTTATGAATTTTAATATTTTATGAATTTTAATATAAAATTGATTGAAATGAATATAGTAACAGTACATATATTTACATATTTTTGGGGCGTTTAAACTGAAAAGAATATTGTATTTGATGAAAAAGGAATGTCTATTGTTAAAAGCACTAAATCCCATTTGTAATCTATTTTTACTTGAAAATGTTTCCATGTTACAGACAACAGAACAGTAAATGCATATACATAGCATTTAACTCATAAACCATATGCTTTTAACGATCTCGGACGCTGTATCAGGAATAAGCCGGTAGCCGTATGGTAGAATCAAAGCTCCGTTTCGATCCTAACAAAGGCCATTGTCTCCCGCATCTTTATCTCGTCAGTCGCAGAGATCTAATATGAGGGTCTATTTCGAGTTGCTTGTATAAATTTCGCGTATGATTGCTTCTATATTAAGGATAGTAGTGGTGCAATGACATATCGAGTTTACGGCGCCACGACCGCTTTGCCGGAAAGTAACCGTATAGATATGCTCCGCGTATCCAGCAGAAATTGCACATTACCGAAATATCCTACAGCGTTCGCAGCATAACCTCAGCGAGCAACTTATTCACGACGTTTCATCGGAATGTAAGCAAATTCGTCTATAGCTACAGCTGCTCAACGTTTAGAAGATACGTTTTTCCGTGAAAATATTTTATTACTTGTATATGAACATCTATAGGAGAGGTAAATTTGCACTTTTGAAGAAATCTTGCATGTTTTCCGCTGACGGAAATAGGTTATATCGTTGGCGTTACAATTCTCCAATTTCAACGCGACAAAAATATTATTGTATAAAATATTATTGTAAACTGCCTTAACGTTACCATTACCGTTAACACCTTAAGATCAACATTAACATTGACATTGTTGTGAAAGGGCCCTTAATTTTGCCCCAATGAGTGCTTAAAAATAAGATACTAATTTGACATATACATCTACTATCATGTTTTTGCTAATAAAATATTTTTATAACAAACTTTTTAAATGATTAAAATTCTCCTGGTTTGAAGAACAATGCCGCTGGTTGCCTGCTTCGGTGTATCTTCCTTGTGAAGAGGGAGGACCAAATTCTTTTGCTTAGATGCATGTAATTTTTATATATTTGCTCACTTACTTAATTGTTCTCTAAATTAAACACAGTACGCAGGTATAAAAAATAAATTTATTAAATAAACAGTTCCTTTGTAAGAAAAAGATCAAAACGTACTATTTCTCATACACTACCGTTCATGGAAGTTCGGGCAAGCAAGAAAATGTACGGAAGTGAAAGAATACATGATTTTACATATTTTCAAACACAAATTTATTAAAAAGAAAAAGTTAATGTAATACAAATAATTTAAATCCGATTTTCATCGAAAAATCCACCTTTTGCCTTTAGGACTGCTGCCACAATTCTGGCATCCGATTCACTAATTTTGCTAATGTTTCATTGGGCAAGCTTGTGCATACCTCCTGGAGAATGGTCCACAAATGTTCCTTCGATTTTGGACACTTTTTCCTAACACATCGGTCTAATTCTTCCCATAACAACTCTATCGGGTTCAGATCAGGGGACTGTGGCGGCCATTTCATAATTTTTAGGGTTCTTTCATTTCCTTCTTGCTGCAGGAAATCTGTGCACAATTTAGATTTATGTTTGGGGTCATTGTCCTGCATAAATTCAACTAACTATACACTCCCGTAACATTATTTCCCCTCTTGATTTGCGTACGAAAACTCTCCGTCTATTTCCAAAAACCTCAAACTTGAATTCGTCAATCCACAAAACGTTTTTAAAATCGTCCATTGTCCAATCTCTATGAGCTTGTGCCCATTTCAGTCGTTTCAGCCTATTTCTTCTTCGGAGTAACGCTTTTCGACAAGCCACTCGCCCATGCAACCCAGCCTCTTTCAGACGACGTTTCACAGTACTCACAGAAACTTCGGAATCTCGCTCATTATTGAATTCTGCAACAATTTCTGATACTGTTAGTCTTCTATTGCGCTTTCTAATTATTTTTATTCGTAAATCTTCCGCAGGAGTCGTTTTTCTTGACGGTTCTGGCCGATTACGATCTTGCACGTCACCGGTTGTTTTAAATCGAACTATAGTATCATGTACTGTAGATTTTTTTATTTTTAATTTGTCCGCAGTCCGTCTTTCTGCGTACCCTTCCTGATGCAAGGTAATAATAGCAGATCGTTTTGTAATAGCTAGCGGCTTTCCACGGGGCATTTTAGCAGTCAAACCGAAATTATTTTATTTTTTACTTGCGCAACAACAGATACTTTCACAATAACAATCTCTTCAGAACTACTGCGTTTATAAATGTTATAATTTATAATACTTTATAAAGGGTATAGGAATATTTCCAGGTAACACGAGTGAATCAGCTAACCCTCCTAGGGATTATTATAAAGCTTTATTGTCACTGTAATTATTGGGGATTTTCAACATAATTATATATTTTATGATAATGGTCTTATAATAGACAAATACTACCTGGAAATTGGTAAAAGGCTTCCAGAAAAGATTAGTTTTAATAATTCCTCACAGAAATGTGTATTATATAATTTAATTTTTTTTTTCTAAACAGTTAATATAATTAGTCAGCTTGCCCGAACTTCCATGAACGGTACTGTACATGAAAAAATGCAAATACATAAATATTATATTTCAATTATATAATTCGATTTCCTTAATTCTCGTACCATATTTCGTGTAGGCATTTATATGTGTCGCAACGTTTGTAAATGTGTAATGCTAGGGCCACCACTAAACCCAACCGGAGCCTGAGCGTCTGGACGGGCGACAGTAGCAAATAGCCGACCACTACAGCAAAAATGCCATACAATTCAGAGCTACGCAGACGCTCTCGTTATTTCACGTACTTATTTAATACACCACCTCTAGTAACTATTGCTCCTGCTGCTGTCCTCTACAGAAGTGAGAAAAATAGAAACCAAAAATTGTGCGATAAATAAACGCTTATGCGTAAGCGAAGGAGCGACAGATGATAATAGGAGTGCGTTCAGATTTAGCGCCGGGTATATGAAAGACAAAGAACTTTTCGTCCCAGTTTGAACTGCGGCGAAATATGTCCCGCATGCGCAGACTTTTTTTTGTTTTTATTCAAATTTTGGTCAACATGTTTACATTCTATCGGTTTGGTTATCGGGTATCACGAGTAATATTTATATCATACATATAATCTGCATATAATTATCAACAAATTCTCAATCCTCAATTGGAGGTCTATTTTCTTAATTTACTTCAAATTCATTATCTTCCTTACTACTGCTCGACGAAGACATTTTAAACATTTTGCCAACTACATCAATAATGCCTTGTTAATAAATTTATTATTCCAATTTTTGTGACCTAACCAACCTAAGCTTCTCCTACCTACAACAAAAACAAATACGCTCAATTGTCCGTTCGTTTTTGCGGAGCATTGGACGAACAGCCTACTGTTACCTTGTCGAGCGTACACTCCATAAATCTGAACGCACCCTAGTGGTTTTATGTTTTGTCCCTCGGCGGTAACTCCATATCTAGTGCTCATTTCCAATACAATGCGCTAGGGTAACTCCATCATACAGACATTTAAATTACTATTAACATGGAATTTGGTCCGCAGACTTTCCGCGATCGTCAATAATACTATACTCTTGGTTCCCAGGTTGGAACCGTGTCGTTGTCGTAGCTTTGGCCGACATTTCGTCCACACTCTTACGGGACATCTTCGGGGCTGTTACTGCACACTGACAACGACGCGGTTTCAACCCGGAAACCAAGAGTATACTATTAAAGTGGTTTCTTAATTCGCGCGTTGCAGATTTTGCAATATTTGCGTACGTTATAAGGAATTAAAACTATATTTACGTTAAATGCGTACACGTTAAAGTATTAAGAAATATAAATATGAAATATATGAATTTGTACCAAATAAGACAAATGAAATATTAAATTTATAAGGAGATTAAACAAACGAAATGTTGGATTTTACAAAATAAGACACATAAAATATTAAACTTAAATGCGTTGAATTTACTAAATAACAATAAAATGTTAAATGTTCTTAACAATGATATTGTCCCACTTCATTCTATAACCGCACTTTCTTTCTGTTGAGATTTTCTGCACCATCCTTCACCTTCCTAAAATATGACCGGAAAAGAAACGAAAAAAAGGTAGCAGATATCCCATACACAGCAAAGCAAACCGTCCTCTCCATCAGGAAAAAGCTTCCGGCCTTATTAATCAATCTCGGTAAGCCTAGAACTGTCCAAACGAAACGCTTGACCTCCCGAGATTTTTATGTATACCTTCCCCGCCATCATGTCAACTAAAAATTCGCGTCCGCTCATTTCCATATCTGCTTCGGTTTCATGTATAATTCATCCGTACAAGCTGAGAGCTCCGATCGTTTTCCCGCGTCCGCCTTTTCAATTTCGACCGCGAGATGGCGCGCTTACGTATATGAGGTTCGTATTTTAATACATACACGGGTATATCGATGGAGAAGAGCGCCTTTTCGAGCGCTCATATACGCAAATAACGGCGAGCAATAACTGGACGGTCGATAGTTTCCGGTGTAATTTTCCCTCCAGAAACGGGTTCCGGCCCGACGACAAATCTTTGCCTTTACGCCGCAATTTGAAAGTACAATTTACGGGGACGGGATTTTTCCCTAGCACGCTCGTTTTATTCCCTAAAACCACTTTGTGTTATCTTTATTCTTGTCGGAACGTCGGAGCGATGAAGGAGGGGCCGGAGAGGGAGCGTTCATTTCGAGTGCTTCGATACAAGCGGCTATGGGAAGAATTTGCTTGGATTTCCTCTCATGCTTTTCTTTTTGCCTTTCTGCTTTCTTATTTCTTCTTCGCGTAGTTCGACGTGTATATGACGCCGGAGCATATTGTGCTCCGATGTGCAGATGGAAGGAAACGAGACTATTGCTCTCGGATTTGTGTGCGAGTTCGTGAACGTAGCCTGGAGATACAGATCCATGTATATACACTACCGGCCATAATTATTTGACCACACAAAGAAATACGTTAACTGAAAAAGAAATTATAGTTTTACATCCAATAAAATACTGTTAAAACAAAGAAATTTATGGTCTTTATTCAATTATAAAATTTATTTGATACAAAAAAATAGTAGCGGGTTCTATTTTAAGCCAGACTTCTTGCAGTTGTTTCCACAACGATTCCTTAGAAGTTGGAAGTTGTATTTTCACCTACCTATCGAGTTCCACCCACAAAAGCCCTTTGGGGTTGACAACTGGGCTTTGAGGAGGCTATTTCACTATTTTTATATTGCCTTCGCATTCCACCGATTCTAAATATTTCCAGCACAGTTTAGAAGTGTGTTTCGAATCATTATTATGTTTAAATATAAAATAGTCACCGATTGTTCTCATTCCCGATGGTATGGCATTTGTTTCCAAAATTTCCCGGTAGCGCTCTTTTCTTCAAATGCCATCTATTTTAATGAAACCTCCCACGAATGCGGCGCCAAAACAACCCCAAACCATTACCGATCCGCCCCCATGCTTGACGGTAAGTACTACACATGTTCTTCTCTTGGAACCGAAGTATTCAAATTTGGACCCATCGGTCTATAAAACATTTTTCCACTCATCAACAGTCCAATGTTGATGCTCTCTAGCATACTGCAGCCGTTTTGTTTTATTTCGCTTGCGTAAGAGTGGTTTACGCAACCCTATTCGGGCAAATCAACCACCCTCTCTTAATCTCCTTTTCACGGTGGTTAAATTAACTCGTTTTTCATGCTCAATATTTATTTCAGACATTATTTCAGCTGCACTATTTCATCAATTCCGTTTACTCGTCATAATTATTCGACGATCTTCCGCTGGTGTTGTCATTTTCCGTCGTCCTGTTCGTTTTTTACTTTACCGACCTAATTTCATATCAATTTTCTTGCGATATCTCTGTTACTTAAGCCAACATTATGTAAAGCACCAATCATCTTACGTGTTTGTAAAGGCAACCCTCTTGTTTTCGACGTTAAATAACAATAAATAAATAATTTTCTAAAATCCAAGCAAAAGTGTAGGTGAGCAAACAATTATGGCCGGTAGTGTAAGTATATATGTATATATATATACGTACAACGGCAATATTGCCATATTGTGGGGTCGTTAATACTGCTCAATGATGTGGACTTATGTATACATAATTATCCTGGTGTTTAGAAATTATACTGCTTGAGATGTATTAAAACGGAATATTGAAATGGGAAAAATATTATTATTTGTACAATGATGGGGAAAAATCGTTGATCCATAATAGTAAAAGTCCATTCAAGCGAGATTAATGCCTCGTTGATTCTTCCTTAACAATCTCTGCGTTGAATATGGTTAAGAAAGCACAAATCCTTACAAGTTGTAATACCTCAGAATAAAAGTGCTTATATACAGTAGTCTGTTTGCAATGATTTCCGTTTGTTCCGTTTGTTGATGAAAAGTGTTATTAATTTGGAGAAAAGAAATTGTTTCACACAAAGCCTTGCAAAGAAATTAAACTAGCGACTTCTTCTCTATCCATTTGGCTATCTAACAAAAGTTTTTCTAAATATTCCAAGATGAAATCAAGCGGAATACTAGGAAATAGTGAACTTACATCAAACGAGACTAAAATTTCTTTGTCAGTAACTCAATGCCTTTAGTATTTTCAATGAACGCGTAAGAATTTTTAATTCTCAAGTTGGGAACTTATAGTAAGTTAGACAACTTATTTTGTTCAATTAAATTGTTACGAAGGCATGGAAAATTACAAAAATAAACATAACTTAAAGATACTATACTCTTGGTTTTCGAATTGGAACCGCGTCGTTGTCGTGGTTTTGCCAACATTTTGTCAACACTCATGGGACATCTTCAGGGCTGTTTCTGCACACTGACGTGTGCAGTAACAGGCCCAGATGTTCGAGTACTTGACTCATGTCTGAATATTCAAAATATGCATAGTCCATCGTTTAAATAGGTGCACATATCTAATGTTTTGTACATTTGAAATTTTGACAATTTATGAATCAAATAATTTTATTATATTAAACTCAGCACAAAGGAAATATGTACTTATATTCCAAAATTTCAATTTCACTTGTCTAATATGGTCGCCCAAAAACTCAATTCAAGACTTGCATAAAAAATACTTGCAAGTTTCCAGTTGGAGCAAAATCGATATGCTTGTACTACTATTTCATTAATAACACCGTGCTAGTTGCAAAATGCAACAAGCTGGGCACCCGGGGGGTAAACCTAATTCGAGTACACTGAATGCAATGGTACCAACCGCTTTTAAAAGTTAACTCGCCTTTTCGAGCAATTTCAATTTAAAAATTTTAGGCCCAAAGAACCTTCTGGAACATTCTGGAATTTTCTAGAAAATCTGATCAATGGCCGAAGAGCTTTCTGGAATCTTCGAGAACCTTCCATGGGCCGTTCATGGACCGTTCGTGAACCTTCTAAAACGTCCATCCCCGCTACTGACACTTGGTCAACGGGCGGCGGTATTAAGCGCTGAGAGTCTTTTTTCGGAAATCAGTGTTAACATCTAAATATTAAAGCAAATAATCCAAACCGAAGTGAATTGTGAAAAGTTCGAGGTTGTTCATTGTATTGGCTTGTAAAATCAATTAATTTGAAATATCAAAAATGGATAAATGTTCTAAATTGAATACCTTTCGTTACGTGCGTGGAAAATTTGTAATTAAGTCCACTCGGCGTAAAATGAGTGCTGAAACCGCTGATTTATATCAACAATATTTCTTACAAAATGTTTTTACTGACGTGTATTGGGCGCCGTCTATTGTTTGTACAACACGCATTTTAAATTTGAATAAATGGACAAAAACTGAAACCGCTATGCCATTTGGCATTCCGATGATTTGGATAGATTCAAGAGAACATGAAAAGTGGTTCTTTGAAATACGTTCCAACAACATATACTCAATTGCGGCTGCCGCATGCAAATACAATTCCTGTTCCGACAAGACCAATTTCAACAGAACAATCCGAGCCATCAGCATTAGAAACCATGAAAACCGAAGAAGCAGGCGTAGCAATGTCACTGCGCCATGCAATCACATTGAAATCACGCAATCTCGTTTGAATAATATAAGTAGCCTGAAACTATCACAGCGACAATCCATTCTTTGTTGGCAAAGGACTTGGAACATACGAACACTTTGGCAGCAGATGTTCGGATATACGGAGCAAGCAACCATCATCATCGCTTTACGAATTTCTTTCATATTGGTACATTGGTACAGTGGCAAAACGCTACATGCTCTTTTGTGTGACATTTGTTAGAATTTACAAGAAGAAGGTGATGATACAGAAGAATCAGGGCATTCAGAGAATGAAAAATGAAAGAAATCAAGAAAAAAATTTTTTTTTTGAAAAAAATTATGAAAAATCGACTTAATCAATTCAATTTTTTTCAAATAGTTTCCATTCGATGTGTATTCGTCGATAAAAATTACGTTTTTTGGGGTCTTTGGGCCTAAAATCTTTAAATTGAGATTGCTCGAAAACGCGAGCTAACTTTCAAAAACGGTTAGCACCATTGGATTCATACTCGAATAAGGTTCACCCCCTAGACGCCCAGCTTGTTGCAAAAAAAGGTCTCCAGTTCGAGCACGGTGTAATCTTATCATAAGCGACATAGAAGCGCTTTGAAACAAAAAAAAATGATTTTGCAAAAGGCTACTACATTATTTCTTGATTCTTCTAACCCGTAGAAACTTTTAATCGTAGTATACTTCCGCTATCTTAACATTACCGACGCTAGAGCTATTAAGTGCCTTTTTTTTTTGTTATTCTCCTCTCATTAATGAATAAAGGTACTTTCTAACCAACAACTCGGCTACAATAAAAACTAATGTCATGTTGGACGAAGTTTTTCCCTTAATATTTAATAATACTCGCCTCTCAACAACTGTTGTTGCTGGAACAGAATTTCTGGCGTGAACATATAACGGCACGTACCTACGATAAATTATTTATGCCAAAGGATGCTCGCTAAATCCTCCGTAGCAATTCGAAATACATTTGTAGCATTTTAATTGTATATTTTCCGCTTCTGCATCTACCATTTCGCGAACGTTTAGTCCCAGCGTATTTCGCCGGAACAACGCAAAAAGTTTAATTTGAATGTATAAGGGTGCCACATGCCAGCGAGGTTATGTGCCGGTTAGTGTTTAAAACTATGTCGGTCACATACTTCCGCGAGTGGGAGGGGAAAATGTATATGACGTGTAATTTGTAATGGGTTGTATTTGAGACTTCCGCTATGCATTGCAAGTTCGATAAAATAGAATCAGTTCAACTTGTTTCTGATTCAGATAAGTACGAGGTGCATTTAAGTTATAAGAAATTTTTTTTTCTCAGAACTGGAAACAGATAGAAACATGCGGTTTATTTTAGAATAAGCGGGCGCTCTTTGTCAATACGTGACGGAGATGGCAACACTGTACGGCACACAGAACCTTTAGCGGCAGCGGCGAGAGTGAGAACTGTTTTTGATACTTCAAATGGCGACGTTTTCATTACAAGTTTTCTCTATTTGCGTGGTATAATACCGATAGAAATTCATCGCCAGTTGAGTCAGACATGTAGTAACCAAAAAGATTTCGGGTAAGCGCCAGTGCTGAAAAATTGATGGGGGCCATGTTCCGGGATAGTGATGGCGTAATCCTTACTCATTGCGTTCTAAAGGGCACTGCGGTGACAGATGCATCCTACGTAGATGTTTTGAAGAAGAAGCTCCCGAGAGAAGCATATGAGCATAAAACTGCATATTTAGCAAAAATGTTGCATATTTCGATGAATTTTTCTGCATATATATGCGCATATTTTGTCGATTTCCGATGCATATAATTCCGCTCTGTAGTGATTAATTTTTTAAAATATAAAATATTTATGAGATTAATCAGAAGCGCTTAGTGTTATTCATAATACCCGGTTATTATGCATACTACCCTCATTTATCAAAGTAACGGTCACATATACATTTTTCTGCAATTTTTACATTTTATTAGTTATACTTTTATTAATTTTATTTATACACCTTGGCTATTGCAATTTATTTGCATGTAACAAAGAAATATTTCTGTAATGGTTTGATTACAAAAATAAAATTATTATTATTATTAAATTTAAATGAAAATCGAAATAAAATAAAAACTTGTAGCTTCTAAATTACGACTTTCCACTCTTTAAATATAAATTTGTCATAGGTCGATGAAATATAGACATACGAAATGTTTTATGTGCTAATTCTTGACAGATATATCTTTAAATTAATATAACTTCCTTAGGTTTCGTAAACATTGCGTTGATATTTTCTGAAGTATGAATCATATCGATTTGCGTTTAAATTTAAAAATAATTCGAACGATGACGACTCACATCCTCAATTACAACAATATTCCGTGTTATTCCTATCCAATACGGCGTGCAACAGCACCGAATCTATCCGATTTGATTGAGGCTTCACAGCCGACATTCGGTATGAAATTCTAATATCGGCTAGCAGGTTTACGTTACATCCGTGTATCCGTGTACGAGCGCACATCTCTGTTAAACTGTCATCGAGACAATCTCCGGGTTAACGCATATGAAATGTATTCATATGGTTACGGAAAGCGTCGTATGGATGATATATTCGACGTATAGTGTTGATTGGCAACAGTACGTAAACATAGCGTATACGCGTGCAAACAGGATAGGGCAACATAAATACCGTTATTGGTGTAATATCGGATAGATTTCAGGTTAATATATTCGCGCAGCGACACGAGTATTACCACGATCTATCAACAGCTTCTATTCTGGAGTTAATGAGCCGATAAGTTCACGCCATGCGACGTAATGAGATGCTGAGGTGAATGTAACTCAACATATTACATTTCGCGACATCATTAAATGATGTGAATGGCAGTTACAAGCTTAATAAAAAGATGAACAGAAAATTTCTTAACCAAAAAATAAATGCTAATATAGCTGATGGTATTGGTGGAATCATTCCCGGCAAAAACAATGTAGCTATACATCATGGTAAGCCTGAGGAAACATTATAGATGTCGCTGTGCCTAGGCACAACGCCCCCTTGCGTTTGGCAGCCCGGGAACTGCCCGATAGGTGGTGGACATCTACACTCCGGTTTATCTTGCTACCCTCTGGGACGGCGTGACTGTGTTTCTTGGCGATACGTATCGCCGAAAAACATATTCAATGCTGTTTTGGAGATTAGCAACATAAACTGAGAGGCAAACGCAATGATTAGCAGCAGAAGATTGTGCTCAGAACCATGCTGATGACGCCGAGTGGGCAGAAACATGTCCATGTGTTAGCGCTATTTTCTCTGCTACATTGTTTTTGCCGGGAATGATTCCACCAATACCATGAGCTATATTAGCATTTATTTTTTGGTTATTGTT
Organism: Dynastes maya; assembly: GCA_029619315.2. NCBI lineage: Eukaryota > Metazoa > Arthropoda > Insecta > Coleoptera > Scarabaeidae > Dynastes > Dynastes maya. The sequence continues at coordinate 13,279,103 of JAROYE020000003.1, read as the reverse complement.
ATTAGGCATTCTTTCCACAAAGAATTTCTTGTAAGAAGTTTTACCTGCCAACCAGGCAACCCGATCATATGACATGTTCAGTAGCAATAATAGCAATTTCAATCTCCAATATTGAAGAAAATGCTATCGAAGCCAATTTCGGCATATACAGTAAGATCCTAAACTAACTTTTAATGTTTTAGTGGGTTCAATTCCATTCCCGATGTTGCGGAAAGTTATGTCAACTTTCTGATCTCAACATCTGATATACTTTTGGCTTTTTATTTAACCTTCTCAGACCTGAGATGACAATTTTCATATTACACTATTTGAATATTGTTGATTTTATTATTTATGCCGCAAAATATTAAACATACGAGGATGAAGTGATAAATACCTGTGTTGCACAGAGAAAAATGCGTTGTTAAAATAAAGATAAATATCTTTTTTTTACATTATTTTCTAATACTATATGTGACAGCGACACTATCTTGTAATCCGTAGAAGAAAATTGTTGTTAGGTTTGTATATAGAAAATTTATATATTTTCTTTTTAATTCTTTTACAATATAAAAAGATAGAAATAATTAATACACGTGGAAAGAATGCCTAATAATAATAACCAAAAAATAATATAATATAATATAATATAAAAAAATAATATAATATAATATAATATAATATAATATAATATAATATAATATAATATAATATAATATAATATAATATTATTTTTTGGTTATTGTTATTAGGCATTCTTTCCACGTGTATTTCCATACATCATGGTAAGCCTGAGGAATCATTTGCACGTATAGATGTCGCTGTGCCTAGGCACAACGCCCCCTTGCGTTTGGCAGCCCAAGAGCTGCCCGATAGGTGGTGGACATCTACACTGCGGTTTGTGTTGCTACCCTCTGGGACGGCGTGACTCTGTTTCTTGGCGATAAGTGTCGCAGAGAGACATATTCAGTGCTGCTTTGGAGATTAGCAACATAAACTCAGAGGCAAACGCAATGATAGCGGCAGAAGTGGCAGAGTGCTCAGAACCATGCTGATGACGCCGAGTAGGTAGAAACATGTCCATGTGTTAGCGCTATTTTCTCTCTTACATTGTTTTTGCCGGGAATGATTCCACCAATACCATGAGCTATATTAGCATTTATTTTTTGGTTAGAAATAATTAATAAGAATTTTTCCGCATATATATGCGCATATTTTGTCGATTTCCGATGCATATAATTCCGCTCTCTACTGATTATAGTGATTATTAAAGCTGGCCACGAGCGGTACCGCGCAGTAGCGTAGAGTCGACCAGGCCTCGCGTTCCACTAGAGTTATTCTGCTAATAGAGATGTTTGCTGCCGCAAATAATTTCGCTCATCTTTTAAATAAAAATTAAATAACACGTGCTCAAACACTTACCATTTTAAGAGTCCTCCGTGAAATCACAAAGTGAATAATGTCTGTTAAATATCTGCAACATTAGATATGTTTCAACTGTTGTTTCGGCAAAACTAGTACGGCATGAGGAAAAAATGCGTTTACATGCAGAGAACGAACGTTCTACATCTAGTGACGTAATATTTGCGTAAGTAAAATAATCTTTCAAATAACTTAACGATTCTGTTGACGCACCTTCACAAATGTGTCTTAATGTGCCAAAATCAGAATTTTTCTCAAAAACACTTCCAAATTTTTCTAGAACAGAAACATTTTTTGCGTCTTCAATCGCGCATAGCTGTGCGTGAACATGTTGCACTATTTGTAGAGATTCTTCTAACGGCACCGCAGGATTTTGTAATTTTTCTATTGCATCTGCTAGCCCGAAGTAATTGCCGTGAATGATTTTTAAATCCATTTTAACCCGACTATCTTGAAATTTCGACTGGCTTTTCTGGATAGCGGCAGCTTCCTTTGTATCGAATTGTAAAACCACATTCTTAATATTGTCAAAATATTTATGATAATAAAACGCGGCCTGCAACCATGTTCCCCAACGAGTTAGAATAGGTTCTGGTAGCTCTGGTATACGGGGGCATAGTCTGTGAAATTCGCGAATACGTTTGGGTGATTTGACAAATACTGCTTTGGTATGCGCTATTAAAGCGTCTACCTCAGAATAACATTTTCTGATACTATCCGCCACAAGATTGAGAGCATGAATTTTACACGTAATGTGTAACAAATTAGCAGAATGCTTTTTAAGAGACCGGCCTACATAAAGCATGTTTGCAGCACCATCACTCACTAACATCAAGAGTTGGTTTGTTGAAAGTTCAAACTTGTCCAATGTATTTAACACTAACTTTGAAATTACTTCGGCAGTACACTGTTGTATTCGTTTGGAGACTAATAGAATTGAAGGTGCCGATTGTTGAGGTTCCAATTTGCGTGCCATTACATTAAGAACAGAATGTTTCTTCCGATCTGTTGTTTCGTCGACACATAACCCACAATTTTTGATCTTTCAACTCCGATTTTATTTTTTGTTCGATATGTTCGCGCGCAGATGGCACAATTCTTCGTAACGATGTTCGACTTGGTAATTTGCACTCCGAATAGTTATTCCAAAAGCAGATAAATGGTTCCTTGTCTAGTAAATTAAACGGTATATTACGTGCAATAAATGTAACGCATAAATTAAATATACATTTTTCATTGTCTCGTGCGCAATTTCTTTTTGAGACATGCTTTTCACTATTTACGTGTCGTAGACAATATTGTCTGGACCAACACATTGACGGGATTTTACAGATTACACATTTAATTTTAGCACCTTCATATATTAAGTCTGGAATTTCTGCAATAAATTTTCGAAATTTGTCCGACCGCGGTCGTTTTGCTGACCAAATCATAATTTTTCTAGGACAGATAAACAATTGCGCAAATGACCGGCAGCGAAAATGTCCGTACTGTTCCGCAGACGAACTAATACTACCGCTCCTCTCGGTCCGAACTGATTCTACGCCGATGCGCGGTACCGCTCGTGGCCAGCGTTAGTTATCACCGCAGGTGGTGCAATAACAGCATTTAAGCTGTTCAAAGTTATATTCTTATAATTGGAAATAAACTATACCCACCAATAACTTCCGTTGATGTTGAATGAAGTTTGTCGATATATAAGTGCATTCTCACAGATAGGCAACGTAATTTTTCATTTTAAAATTTAGAAAAGCATTTAATTGTAAATTGTTTTAATAATAAAGATATGTAGTGTCTAAGTGTGTATTTTAGGAAATTTTAAGTACGTATGTGTTTATATAATTGTGATTTTAAAATGTAAGTTGGAATAATGTAAGAACAATAAACGTTTGTAAAATGCTTCGTTGTCATTATTCTTGTTTTATAACATATAACAAGAAGTTAATCGGTATCAGAAGCAGATGTGCATAAAACTGCATATTTAGCAAAAATTGTGCATATTTCGAAGAATTTTTCCGCATATATATGCGCATATTTTCTCGATTTACGATGCATATAATTCCGCTCTGTACTGATTATAGTGATTATAGTGATCCTCGATGAGCTTTTCAGTTGCTAGCATTTACGCTTTGCAGTTGCATTAGAATAAATACCTGTAAACCATAAACTACTTACCAAGTAGTAAAGCACTTACTATTTTTCTTTAATTTAGCACTAAATAGGGATTACGTTACCAGCAGAAACAAATTAAAAATAAAATAATCAAAGATGTATGTTTTAATTAAGAAAACGTGCAATAGGCGTGGATACCATATGTTATAAAATCTATAAATACAACTATGTAAGTAAAAATATAAAGTTTTTGGTTACTATTTTTGTTAATTTGCTTCTTGTCTTCTCAGACAATTTTGACACATTCGACCCGACATTCACATTGAAAAACAGGATGCGATACCTATCTTGCACTAACCTTATTCATACCTAAATGGTTATGGAGAATTCGGGGAAATGTTAGACATCACTGCTAATTCCTTCACTTTCAATCGGCGATCTGCTAATACCAGATAAAAATTGAAATGTTTTGAGGCGTCTTCAGTTGAATAGGCCGACCAGGGCGCTTATCATCTTCAAGGGATTCTTGCCCCAAACAGAAACATTTTGCCCACTTTTTTACAGTGGAATATGAAAGAGGTGAAGCGCCATAAACGCCATCCAAACGTAGTTTAATATGATTAGTAGAGTTTGTTAAAAAGGTGGTATCGGATGGCAGTAGTGTAGCAGTAGCGGCGTGGGTAGGGATTATTTACTGCGAGAGAGTTCAAAGTGACAGTACGTTGCACGCTGCACGTCAAATAAGTACGCGGGGATGAGACGCCCAAAGGGTGTAACCATCCCTTCGAATGTGAATAAATATCTCAGACATTTCCCAGGATTAGAATATAGAACTCCGCATATTTGTTGCACAATATGCAATAGCAGTTTGCTAAGTCGCGGTAGGTTTCAATGTAGATTTTTATGGTGATTTTTATATGATTTTATTTACATGTTAAGTGTGTGCAACATCCTACAACACCTAGTATCTAATGAACACTTTCGTCTTTGTTGGGCTAAGTATGTTCCCTCATGGAAGCTGCCAACATCTATGCAATTACGATACAATTTGCCACGTGTACAAGGTACAGTAAAGGAATGTATAAAAGACGAGTTGAGAAATAAGAAAATTTGCCTATGTGTGGATGAAACAACTGATGCTCAGAAACACAGCGTCATTTAAAACGTGATGGTCCACCAGCTTCATTGTTGTTATCCAGTAAAAGGATTCAGAATACTAATGCAGAAACCATTGTCAAGATAATAAAAGATTCGTTGAGAGAATTTTGTATCACAGGAACCCAAGTCACAATGTTCGTTACTGACGGAGCCGCAACAATGCTGAGAGTTGGTAGGATGTTGAAAATATGCTTCCCGACTCTTCTTCACATAACATGCCTCATACACACATGTCACCTTGTAGTAGAAACCGTTCGAAAGAAGTATCCGATGGTCGATAAGTTAATAGCATCTACCAAAAAAATGTTCATCAAATCTCCCAAACACATTCGTCTATTCAAACAATTGTGTCCGAAATTACCACCACCACCTCAGCCTCTAATAACGGGATGGGCAACATGACTCCAGGGAGTATCTTACTATCAGAAATATTTTTCACAAGTGAAAAATGTCATCTTAAAACTTGATTCAAATGATTCTGCAGCAGTTCGAGATAGTCAGCAACTTTTTTCCAATTCGGACGTTCAACAACAAATAGATGAAATTTCCATGAACTATTCTGAAGTTGCATAAGCTATTGAGCAATTAGAAAACAGTCACTTAACTGCACGAGACGCATTAAATTGCATAAACAATTTACAAGCCGCTCTAGAAAACTTGACGAACACTGTAGGAGTCGAGGTTGCTGAAAAATTTGGTGCAATTTTAACGAAAAATCCCGATTTACAAAAGGTTCGGTCTATAACTGAAAAACAAGAGTGCCCAGATGAGGAAAAGGAATATCTGACATTTGCAAATCTTACTTCATTGGATGTCGAACGATCATTTTCGAAGTATACGGCAACGTATTCACAACACCGTCGACGGCTGAATGAATCGACAATGGAAGCGTTGCTGATGTTGCAATTCTACGCAGCTTACCAGGGCGGTTGCCAATTGCCACATTGGACATCAAGACGACAGGAAAAGGTAACAATATTATTTTTCACTAATATTGTATATTACGTACCTACTTTTATACGGTGCGCCACTGCCGGTACCACCTTTTTAACAAACTCTAGTGATTGGGGGTATGCCTTTCTTTTGTTAAAAATGTAATGACCGCGCGGTACTCAATTTTCGTATGATGCAACGGAGTTTGAGCGCACTCGAACCTGTATAGGCCTGTCAGGCCGAGAATTCATGGTACCTACCTCGTATATACAGACAAAACACTAGGTGCCATAAAGAACAATCTTATTCCGTTTGTAGGGATACGCAGATGAAAATGTAAATCGATATAAGGGTATGGGTGATATAGTAGCCAATCACGAAACATTTTTGTGTTAACACCAGATTTTAAAACACAGCATTTTAATCAGATTATAAAGCTTCAGCTGGCTTCAGCGTAATATCGGTGACTAATGAGACCGTTTTGTCGTTCAGAAAATATCATAAATAATGGGGATATACATTTCACATTAATTAAGCTGCCTATCGTATGTACATATTACAGATTCAGCGGCAATTTATTCCATGAAAATCGTCCGACTTTTACGTAATAAACATCGCTCATACTAGATGCGTTTTCAATAAACTGGTTGTCGGTTGGTATTTTGTTATCTGTACTAAACTCACTTATAAAAAATTTTTATTGTTCAGTCAGATCTCTATTTGCAATAAAGTAGTTTGTAGGTTCGTATAACAGCTAGTTCCTGCACTGCCATTGCCTACTTTGATCGTAGGTTGATTATGGTTGCATAAATAACCAGAGCAATTTACAAAATGTGTGTAGGATATGAATTAGTAAATACGTACGGAAACTACGACGTGTTATTCTTGATGATGGTGTTATTTGGACTGTTTCCATCATCTGGAGATCCTCTTCTGCCGTCTTCAGGGTACCCCTGAAAAAGGCTGTGGTTTGCCAAACTCATATTAATTAACTTTAGACTTATATGTGCCTTTCCGATTATTGCGCGTATAGTATAGGTAGAAGTATATATCTATATATTTATATATATATCTCTATTTATACCCTTCTTTTTCCTTTTTCCAACTCGTCTTCACTGAGAATCCCGGGTCTCTTAACAGATTTCCGGATAGTTAGGTATGTCAGAGCCTATATTTATATTTAGAGTATGCGCAGATGGTATGCGCCGTGGGCGGAATTCTGCCTGCGGCCCTGTTGGTGTGGTGTGGGTTGGTTATTACGGCGGGGCTGATTGACGTATGTTTTCGCGTATCATCGATAGCCATATGTCTTTAATCTCAAGGCTAGGAGTACTAATTGGTGTGGTTGTTATCGCTATGTGCGCCGCTTCTAAGAGCTTTCTTCGGGTGTTGTTCGCTTCTTTCTTTGCTATCCCATTGGAATCGATGCTGTTCTTCCCATGCGTGTCGTGCAGCCTGCGATTTGTCGATTTCCCCTAATTTTAAGTTTTGGTGTTCTTTTATTTTGACTTGTAGGGGTCTTTTTATTTCTCCAATGTACTTCCTGCCACACTCACAAGGTATTGCGTATACACAATTTTTGGTGCGTTGTGTTTCGTTGTCTGGCTTGGTTTTCGTGAGAAGTGACGTTGTGTTGGTTGTCGTGAATGTTGTTCTTATGTTGCATTTGTTCCAATTTTGTCAGATATACCCCGGATGTATGGGATTACAGCTGTGCCTATGGGGGTCTCTGCTGGTTCTTGTTCTATGCTATCCTTTTGCTTCTGAGCTATGCGAAGAATTCTTTCTGGATATCCATTTTGTTTCAGAGTCTTTCCTATGTAGTCATATTGTTTTAGACGGCAGAAGAAGATCTGCCGAAACGTCGGATGATCTAAATCCTCCAGATGATGGAAACAGTCCAAATAACAACAGTAACATACGGAAAGCTTGTGTATTTGGTACGTTAAAGATCTCAGTGTTGCTTTTCCTATAGACACAATATGTATGATGTTGTAGGTTATAGAGTTTTAAAAATTGGTAACAATTGGAGAAAGTAATAGTTAAGAAGGATCAACATGATTTGGTTTTAATATTTAAGTACAATTTCTTAAAAAAATATATGTGAATTTAGCAGCTTAATAAACGATTATGATTAAACAATGAAATAATAATTTTTCTTGGTTTGATGTTCAACTATTTGAAGGAATTACATCTTGGTTATGCCAGTCACTATTATGATACTCCTCGCTTTATAGCTGCTTTCTTTCGTTAAAATTTTGGTTTCGTCAAAATGTAATGGTAATGACTCCAACCTATCTAGCAAATGTTGCGTTGTCTGCCTTTGATTTTGATATACAACATCTTTTTATTTGAATTAGGATACTTCATCCTTCAGGATTACTATACAGTGAGGTCCTAAAGTCCTAACTTTCTCCGTTATCCGCAGTTCAATTGTATTTCCGATGTCACCGGAAGTGACGTAATTTTTTTTATTTGAAATAGAACACCTTGTATATTTTTACGTTCAATAAAGTAAAGAAATAACAATTAACAAAACAAGTTAAAATAATAACGAGTATAAATAACAAAAGTATGACAAATGCAAGTTATTTTAATAATAAATAACAAGAATAATTGACGCTGTAGGAATTGAGATTTGACAGTTTGGCAATTGTTGTGATTATTTTGCGTAACAACGAGTTCTTTAGATCAGTCTGGCGTCACAAGGAGCATTTTGGTGCTCTTTCCTATCCAACTTTGCGTAAGAACAAAGACAGATTACCAAAACCTTGATTACCGCATATTGCCATATTTCTTAAGTCAAAGTATAACATTTATGATATTGTTGGTTTCGCCTTTCGATTACTCTTCCAAAAATGTAAAAATATATGGAGTGTTCTATTTAAAACAAAAAAATTTACGTCACTTCCGGTAACACCGGAAATACAATTGAACTGCCGATAACGACAAAAATAGAAATCGACCTATTTTTTTTCTAAAAACGCTAGCTTCTGTCGTTCGAAAGTTAACGGGGGGAGGGGAGAGACGCTTTAGGATCGCAGTGTATAAAAGGCTTAAATTATTAAGGTTTTTATTGAAAGAATTTTTATTATAAAATTTAATGTTTTTGAAGATTGAATTTATAAATTGCAAAGAATAATCGAGATTTTTTTTTGGTAAATTTTTTCTGGTCTAAAAACAGGACTTTTTAATTTAATTGCCCTATCGGCTAATGTTATAACAACTTTTTTTTTTTGATTTTCTACGGCAAACATAAATGAAAGTTTCAATATTTTCCAGGTGGTGTTTGCGAAGAATTTAATTTTTTCTCCCAATAATATTGTAAGAATGCAGGAACTTTTATCTTACTAACAACTGTCTGAAATATTAACAATAAACTGGAGGCAGGATAAATATCGATGCACGTGATTGATCGTAAATGTTGTTATATATTGCGGTGTTGTCAAAACACGTTTAGAATCACACGTTTTGCCATTGATTATTAGGTTGTGTTATTTATCGTGTATATATACACCTATATTACCGGACACAAATATTTTTCTGCTGTAGATATGTATTAAAATAATGGTAATCCTAATACGTTAATTGTGAAAGAAATTAAGAAGATATATCAAACATAGTGTAAGACAAAATTTATTTATTTTTACATGTTACAACAAGAAAACTAAGTGTTGCAAATAACACTAAAGTATCGGCACCCTCCGCACCACACAAGCTATTAATTAATCCGGAACAGCTGTTTCGATGATTTATGAATGCTCGAAACAGCTGTTCTGGATTAATTAATAACTTGTGCGGTGCGAGGTGTGCCGATACTTTGTGTTATTTGCCATACTATCCCACAGTCCTTGCTATGTATTAAACTAAGTTTTATCTAAAAAGGTCTCAAAATGTTTGTAACTATTAATCGTAATATGAAAGAACATCTGAACATGAATGTATGGTACTAATGTGTTAATTATGTAAAGGATGCTACATTAAATTCTACACTTGAACGGCACAAATGTTAGATAGTGTTGACAGAAACATATGTATATCGACCATGCTTCAATACCAATAGTTATAAGTAAGCAGGGCACAGAGAGCTTCGCGCCAGGTTAGAAGTGAGGTTCCCGCGCCCACGGCGCGACATATGTATGCAGATGAATCGGCACGGGCTATCTCAGCGAATGAAATTATTGATTTATTGCAACAGTTTCTCATCAAGCCTTTGCAGCGTTAGTCGTAATTATAGAAATAAGTATAGGTGTGTATGTCTAACGTACGCAAGGAAAATAAACGATCGTTGGCTAATAAAGTCACTAAATTTATCAGTGAATTTCCGGATTTGAACTGTAATGGAAGTATTGCGTAGACTTTGCAAAATACCTTTAATGTGCTGGAACAAAGGGGACTGTAAAAAACATAAATAGTGTACAGCACAAAAATGATGAAAACGGCGTGCCACCTCAAACCCAATTTAAGTTGGATTCACTTTTGATGTTTATTGTTTGTGGCTTACTGCTTCGCTTACTCGATATATAACTGTTTCGACAGTTTTGGCGTACATACAATCCCAAGTATAACTTACCATCACGGGCAGCCTTACGTTCAGAGCTACCAAGTATACGTAAAGATATCAAAGATAGGATCAAAGCAGAATTAAAAGGTAAACAGCTGTGGCTATATCTTGATGAGACGACAAAAAACTAAAAAAGTGTTATGGCGAAGCAATTACGGGCGTAGTGTTCGCTACGTTACAACAATTTCAACTAGTCAACTGTTTATGAGCGATGGGGCAGTGACAATATGTAGTGTAGATCGTTCTCTTAAAGAAAAGTGTGAAGGACTTTTATATGTTATGTATAAAGTTCATGCTTTACAACTTGTGGCACAAACTATTCGAGAATGTTACCCGAAGGTGGATGCATTAATAGCAAACACAAAGAAAGTGTTTCTCAACTCTTCCAAACGGATTCGAGCATTTCACAGGCTTTGTCCCGGTATTCGCGAACCACCACAGCCAATTCTTACGCGTTGGGGAACATGGTTGCAAGCGGCTTTTTATTATTCTGAACATTTTCAAGAAGTAAAATCTGTGATTTTACAATTCGACCCTGGCGAAGCTACAGCTATTAAGGAGAGCCAGAAAGGATTTCTAGATACCTCTGTTGAAACAGATTTAAAAAGTATTCGCAACAATTATAAACGATTACTAGACGTGATAGAGAAAAATTGTAAAATACTGGATTGTCGTTAGTAGAGTCAGTGCAAATCGTGGACGAAGTTAATACATTGCTACACGGTATAAACGACACGAAAGAACGGTCGCGTTATAGCAAAGTTCGACAGTGTTTAAAAGAAAAATCCTATTATATGAGATTAAGACAAATGTGTGGTGGTGCATCTGCAGATTCATTAAGTAACTCTAAGGATTATTTTAATTATGCATGTGTTACTTCCGTAGATGTTGAACGGTCTTTCTCGAAATATAAGAAAATTTTTTCATCACGGCGAACAACCTTCACTGAGACAAATGTGAAAACATACCTGATGGTGCAAGTTTTTCCACAATCCTATCCACGCTGTTAAGAAGTTACGTTTATTTATTGCATTATTATTTGTTGTTACGAAATTACAGCGGATTTTTGAAGAAACTGCTTTATCGACTTTTTACATTACATATACAACAAATGCCGTTTTCAAACGAAAAAAGGCTAATAATGGCAATAAAAACACTTCATTGTGTGCATATATTCGCTTTATTTACTAAACATTTTTACTAAACTGGGGTCATCTATAGCTACATATATGTTAAACTATTGATTGTAACTCAATTGACAATTATTTTAAAAAATGACGAATTCGTATGTTACAGTTGGTAGTGTGACGACATATATGTAGCGTAAATTTCATGCATCCATATTTAACCTGCCTCAGCTTTCTCATTATAACTTTCTACTTCACAACATATTTTAATTTTCCCCTGTAACTGCCATAACCAAGATGTAATCCCATAGGAAAATTGAATATTCTGAGCGCATTTATATTTTCTCTGGATTATAACTACTTTTAACTCAATTTAATGTAATTATCTAAATTTATTTTGTCTTTTTATAGTACACAACTGGCAGAGCTCAGATAGTACGTATTACAAACATGATTCTCTATTGTGTGCATTTCGCTTGTTCACTGCATCCAATTCTCTGCATAATATTGTATATGACAAGCTGCCGCTTGAACTACACTCACACAATTACTCCACACAAACTAATTTCTTGCTTATTTCATTCTATACAATTCACTGTTTGCTAATGCCTTTGTTGCCGATTAATTGTTTGAAATTAAGTACATAGTATATGTTTGATACACGATCGTATTTTGAACCAAGCAAAAAGATCCTTTCATGGCGAACCGCTGGTTTTTTTTGCACGCAGGTTCTTCGACGAGCATGGCCGTTAGTCCTTTGATATTGGGTCTGATGGGTACGGCAGGCATTCTAACCATAACGGTCTGTCTGGTACTGGCCGCCTTATGTCGGAGACACTATTCAAGGCCCTGTCACCGTCCAGATAATGGTAGCAAACACGTACCACTCGAGGTGATTCCTGCGGACGATTTGATGCTAGATGGTTCCATTACCGGCGTAAGGAGCCCCACGCGGACCGATCCCACATTAACGGAGCCATTAAGGAATGGATCGTCGCAGGAGGGCAGCGATCCGGATATCATTCGAAATCAATACGGTAAATATTGTTGGGGGGATACCGATAGAAGACGGATTTTGTGGTAAATAACTCAATTGCTCGCCGAGATTGAATGAGAGCAGTGAAACGAGAAAGTACGTCGGAAATATGTTCACGCAGATGTATATTTGCCAGTGGAAATGGAGGAGAGATATTACTTTTCGTTTCCCAAATCAAAAAAGCGTAAATCGTTTAGTAGAATAAATACTTAAAAGTATTTTTGAATTTAAAAATCTTTTAAAGATTACTTTAACGTCTTGAAAACAGGTAATGGGATGATAAATATTTAAGAATTAAAAATTATGATTTCAAAGAATAGATGAAAAAATTATTAAATATACATAATTTCACAGAAACTCTCATGATCTCAATATCTTACAAAAATAAGGCGAATATTTTTTGGACGTCCATGAACAATAAATGGGTGACTTTGATATAATTTAAGTATTGTTACATTAAAATATCATATTTCAACACCATCTACAATTAATAAACTAAACTGCGGTATTTTGCAATGTGGTTGCTTTTACAGTAGCTGTTTTGAAAATTACCAGATTGTTGCTGAATTTTGCGAGTAATGTATGTCAAAAGCTGGCGTTAACACGGATTGCGAATCTGAAGGAAAATAGCAACAAAATATGGGTTCCTAAGGGTTATTCCACTGTGAGGGGTGTGCCATTTGCAGAAGAAAATTAATAGTTAAATCAAAAAAAGATGTAGATATTTATAGAAATAAAATTTTTAATACTTGACGGGCGTGACATATCTTTATTATAAGATTAAATTCAGAACTGATATTCACAATTTCAATACGCGATTTAGAGGTAAAATATCTCCCCCACAACATAAAACCATACTTTATGAGAGATCATTTTCCTATAAAATGTACTATAATTTGAACAATGTGTCTTCAGCTGTTTTACTTTATACACCTTCAGATTTCAAAAAGTATATAACTTCAACTTTATTTGGTCTGCAGGCGGGTTAATGTGCACAACCACAGTACAGTGAAGAAAGCACTGTCTTGTAAGCTTATACTCTTCACTTTCTTTTCTGTTTTTGCACATGAATAGCATTTTATTATAGTTTTTCTTTTTTGCTTTTGTAAAAATTCAATTTTGGGATACATTTTTGGGCGTATGTTTTAAATGTTTTAAAAGAACGTCAATGTTTTCAGGGTTAAGTGTTAGAGCAGGTTCACTGAACTCGCCTTGTGATTGCGGTATTTCTTCTTTGGACTTATTATTACATATACATATATACATAAGTTTACCTGTTATTAGCTATTATTATTGTTTGTAAACCGTATGTGTATTTTTATGTTTTATGATACCGTAATAAAGTCATTATTATTATTATTATTATTACATGTTACTCGGGCGTCACGGTTTTTTTAATAATAGTTATTTACGTCACAAAGGGCGCAGGTGCAGTTTTGCAAAAGCACTTACGACACGAGTGGCATTCTACAGTTTTCCTACTACCTTTTAAAGATTTCAAAAAAATCGTCATTTTACAAAAAAGATGCTACACGAGTCCAACCGTTACCTACGATACTAGAAGGCCAAATGGCTTTGAGGTCAGCAGGCTGTGACATATTTTGCAGTAGGTCATCGATCAGCCATAAACACGTTTACACGTTTAGACCGTCTCTGCGTTTTGAATTGGTTTATCCAAAATGTATTGGTTTTATTAAAAAAAAAATACTGTGTAGTGATATTTCCGTGCTTTATTGGTGATACCTGTAATGTTTTCTAGTGTTGTATAAGCGATAAAACCTTTTCTGAAACGATAAAAACAGGATAACCCAAAAACTGTGGGGTCGGCTGTTTTGTTTGTGAGTTACACTTTGTAAAAGATATTTATTTTTCAACAGCTACAAATTCAAGGACCGGTGAAACTATAACTGTAAATTTAAAAAATCCTAGGCTTAAAAAAAATGCTATTCCAACTCAATTCCCTAACTGTCCGTTGTATTTGATAAAACCGGGAAGATTTTATTGTTCAAATAGTTTTATATTCTTACGATATACGAGGGATGATCATAAAATAAGGTTCCCATATTTTTAAAAAATAGATAGCATTTTTTATTTCCTTAACATTACACATCGTTTTAAAGGTAAAAACTTAAGCTATTCTTCGACATAGTCGCCATTTCTATCCAAGCATTTTTGCAGACGGTGCTCCAACTTCTGTATCCCCGTGTCGTAAAATTCTGCCGCCAATCCTTTCAAGAATCGAATAACCTCTTCTTTGACTTCATCGTCGGTTCCGAAGCGTACGTTCTTTTAATTTTAGAAACAAGTGGTAATCGCTTGGAGCTAGGTCCGGGCTGCAAGAGGGTGGGGCATGACAGCCCAGCCAAATTTTGTCAGCAGTTTCTGAGTTTGACGAGAGACGTGGGGCCGAGCGTTGTCGTAAAGAAGCGTCACACCTGCAGTCAGTCTTCCTCTCCGGCGGTTCTGGATCGCCCGTCTGAGTTTGGTCAGTGTATCGCAATACCTGTTTGAGTTTATTGTCGTCCCAGGAGGCAAAAAGTCGACCAGCAACAGCCCTTTCTTGTCTCAAAAGACGGTTGCCATGACTTTGCCAGCAAACTGCGTTTGTTTAAACTTCTTTGGCTTCGACGAAGTTGAGTGGCGCCATTCGCATGATTGTCGCATGTTTTCGGGAGTGAAATGAAACACCCACGTTTCATCGCCCGTAACAATGGAGTCCAAAGGTTCCTCCTTGTTGTCTTGACATTGTTGAAGAAACGCCTGGACACACTTGCAGCATTTCTGCTTATGGTCTTCCGTGAGCATCCGCGGTGCCCACCGCGCGCATATCTTGCGGAAGCCCAGTTTTTCGGTCAAAATCTTTTCAATTGTGGAAATCTCAGGAATCCGAACAGCGAGTTGACGAATGGTGACCCTCCGATCTTCAAGCAGTATGCTCTCGACCTTTTCAACGATTTCCTCTGAAACCGATAGTCTTCCGCTCCGCTCTTCGTCGTGAATTTCCGTCCGACCTCCAGTGAACTCCCTACACGATTTGCGGACGTGTTGAACAACTATACACTTTTTTCCATAAACTTCGGTTAATTGACGATGAATGACTATAGGTCAAACCCCTTTCGCGTTTAAAAAACGTATCACAGCGCGAATTTCGCACCTGGCGGTAGCGGCGACGGGGAGTTCCTTCTCGGACGGGTGCTTAGCCAACACTGAGCGACGTAGCGAGACGGGAGTGGTACGTATATAGAGCGGAGGAGCTGCTGCACACGCCAATGTTGTCGGATTTCGCCTAACACGTCTTATTGCTGCTGTAGGGCGTTGGGAACCATATTTTACGACCATCCCTCGTATTTAAGAAAATTATTTTTGAACACGAAGAGATGTTTTTAAATGTGTGTAATAAACGTTTTGTTTTAATACGGTAAACTTTAAATTACATCACCGAACGTGGCCATTTGGATACTGATTTATATAAATGTTATATTCACAGCAGTAAACGTATTGCAACAATTATTATAACTTGTTCTACAAATACCATACCTAAAAATGATTGTGGGAAAAGTAATGATAGATTAGGTAAAACATCACATAATGGGAAAGATAGATTAAGTAAAACACCACATAATAGTAAATTAAAGGCTTTGGTTAAATAGCATGTCTGTGAATTTCCTCGTGAAACTGAACAAAATTTCAAATAAAATTGCAATTACTGTATCATGTCAACCCTAGTTTCATCCAAATACATGTACAATTACAAATAATAATAATCAGTCGATTAGATATCAAGCACAAATACATCATTCAGGAAAACGATACTCGGTTACGTGTTTGGTATTCGCTTTGAAACGTCGTTTTTCCAAAATAAAATCGAATGGAATGCGAAGAAGGGCTCAGGTGACGATTGGCATTCTCTTTATATTGGAAGCCCTTCAAAACTTAAAAAGGGAATGCAAAAAACCGATTCCTTTACCGCTTAGGCTAATATCGTGCATGGCGATACATCACCAACCCAGCGTGACGTCATCGAAGAGCGCTCAGGCCTTGTCGTATCGTAGGTAACGGCCCAACACATTATAAATAAAAATAAAATTAAATTGTGTTAATCTTTTGTTCTTTTCTTTTTGAAATTATAATCAATTATTGCCCTTGAACAGTTATACGTTTCTCCCAAGTTTGTTCAAAAAATTCGCACTCCTTCTTGGTGTTACAATTTCCATGTAATGTAGTATATTTGACATTTGCCTTGCGGCCTTATGGGCACACCGCCTCTGACTATTATACTATTTACAGTAGGAAAATCTCGATTTTATATTATTCTAACTAGTAAAAGGGCCTCCATTACGATATCTTTAGAAATATCAAACATTCTATCGAAATTCTAGTGACGTTCTATGAGCGTCCTACCATGCATTGCTTTGAAGCAGTAATCAATCAATGACATCACTTAGTAATTTTCACGCTTAAGCATAGTTAACGAAATTATAACACGTCAACAGCTTTAAATATTATTTAAAAAATGCTGCAGCGGCTCTGTTGTCTTGAAGAAATACCTTGAAAACTACTGCAAATGATGTAAACGTATTCCCAAAATAACCTTAACATCTCTTATAGAATGTATAGTACTTACCGGCATATCTTTCTTTTTCAGAACGTCGTACAGGCCAGACATTCATGAAAGTCTACGAACCGGCAAGAATTAGATCGGACGACGATAATGAAGACGATGGGGAAGAATACGACTTCAAACATATTGCCAAAGATACCCA
Organism: Dynastes maya; assembly: GCA_029619315.2. Lineage (NCBI taxonomy): Eukaryota > Metazoa > Arthropoda > Insecta > Coleoptera > Scarabaeidae > Dynastes > Dynastes maya. Next base: position 13,262,009 of record JAROYE020000003.1, on the reverse strand, counting down.
TATACCTAACCAAACAGTAAGCACCCTACATTTGCTTAAATGAAGCTTCCCTTGTATACCTAGTGCACCAATTTAGTTTTATGCGTGTTAATGTTACAAGTTTTCTTTTCTGTGAAAAAGCATTAACCATTTGCAACAATAGAGATACCACATTATCGATTTGGATATTAATTGATCCTAAAAGTACAGGATCAAGTTTGAACGTTTTACTGAATTTTTATCAAAGTATGTCATGCATCGAAGAAAGAATTTTAGTGAACATACACCACCGTCACAAAGTTTGAAAACAAAAATGAATTTCTTAGTAACTTTAGAAATAGTAATTGCCATTCTATCTTTGCGACATTTTCCGAGTAACTGGGAGCCTGCAAGCCCGGCAAAGATTACCTCTTTCCACAGAATTACTGACTCATCTGTCTCATCAATGATCCTAGTTAGACTTAGAGGCGAAATGTTGATTCTCAATCAACTGCCAGAAAAGCAATTCGGGTTTCGATCAGGTCTCTGTACCGACTTTCATTTGCTCCGGTTGTCGGAAGCAGTTAGAGACGCTTTCGAACGGGGGGATATTGTTAGTACTATCTTTCTCGACGTATCGAGGGCTTTCAACACTGCGTGGCATAACAGCATCGCTTATAAGGTGCATAAGATCGACTTCAGCAAGGCAATAACAGATTTTTCGAAATAAGAGTTGGTAAAATAACATCTTCTACGCAGCCGACTGATTCTGGTGTTCCACAGGGATCCCTACTTGGTCCTGTGCTGTTCTTCATATATATCTATGACGTCCTTAGTCAAAGAGTGTAGCCATCCGATTCACCGCTGAAGAAGACCTCCACCTGAAGAAGTGACCATTAATGAGCAAAGGTCTGAGTGAAACGACTCCGTTGTCTACTTGGGAGTCATGTTGGAAACAAGATGCACATGGATTTCACGCATTAATCGTGTTAGAACGAAGTTCCTGAGAGCCAAAAATGCGTTGCTATCATGAATGTACCGGAGAAGACAGCTGGATGTCGCAACCAAGCTCTACGTCACGTGTCTACGCCCAATCATAGCATATGGTGCGCTGGCATGATCAACGGTGGCTTCCAGCCACTTGAAGAAGTTGAAGACCCTGTAAAACCAAATATTTCGTATGATTACTGGGGCCCTATTGTTTGTCCGTAATCAACGGCTTCTAATCTTCACCTAGCGGTCTGTTGACACTATATCATGAACTTTGTTGATCTCATCGTCCGTAGTCATCTCAACAGGACCACCTGACCTCTTCTCATCACAGACGAACATTCGACCACGCTTACATTTATTAAACCAGTATCTGGTGGTAAAAATGCATGCAACTTCTTTTTGATTTCTGCACATGTTTTCCCATCCAAAAGAAGAAATCGAATCACTGACCAATATTGATCTTTTTCCATGATTCCACAAGTACATTAACTTCTTCACTTCCAACATTTCTCAAAACAATACTACTCAATGGATCTCTCCGAAATATTGACAGACATCGACTAAAGAATTGTACTCACAGTCGGTAATGCAGATTTTGATACAAAGCGTCATCTGTCTCCAAACACGGGTACTTCTCATACCATCGTATTTTAATTCAGTACCTTTAAATATGGATAAAAACGTTGGTAAAAATGGATAACATATATATTTTTCTGTCAAATTCTTTACTGTTTGCAAACTTTGTAATGGTGCTCTCTATTTCTTATAAAAAGCAAGCGGAAAATTAACGAATTCAGACCCCGTCTTTCCCTATTTAAGCCTTATTACTGTACATTACATTTTTCTGAAAAAAAATATCAGAGGCAACACATCCGAATAGTTACTAACGCGATATAAAATTTTAAAATTCTTCGAAAACTGTGTAAAGAGAAAGTGAAATATTTATTAGAGCGTACATTAAATTCTGTCAAAGAGAATGTCGTTGTCGCTTTTCTTCGTCGGAAATTTTCCACCCTAACCGAAAAGCGAGGAACGAACCGCTTTTTTTTAAGCTCTCGAAATCCTCCTCTACGGAACCGCTTATTCATAATTTTGATATACAGGAAATATTAGAGCGCATTAGCTTTGCTCGCGTTAAAACTTTGAACAAGCTTCGCTTGCCTGCCGCGTAGCGACGATTCCTTAGCTGGAGCTCAAAGGAATGGGGTGTATAATATAGGTTCTACAAAAACACGCTTTAATAATCATCTTCTATTTCCGAGCGCTTGCAAACAGCGAAGAGTTGCAAAATTACATTCTAGGATCTTGCCTTTATTTAGGGGATGCCGTAGAAATAAGGTCAAAAGGACTGCGATATCCACTATTTTCTAGATACTAGCGTATCCAGCTACCGAGATCTTCTTTAATGTAAAATTATATAAATGGATGCCTTATTTTTGCTGGGAGTGTTTTGCTATGATATTTAAAGGATCCTTTCAAAGAAGTTATGTAGGCAGTGATAACTAGAGTTGCTCAATTTGCGCCAACGGCCAGTGGCGAGCGCATAAAAGTTTACACAAAATAAATGGTCAGAAATAAAATATAATACGTGCTCAAGCACTTACCGTCTTAAGAATCTTCCGTGAAATCACAAAGTGTCTGTTAAATATCTGCAACATTAGATATGTTTCCACAGTTGTTTCGGCAAACCGAGTGCGGCCTGAGGAAAAAGTGTGTTTACATGCAGAAAACGAACGTTCTACATCTAGTGACGTTATATTTGCGTAATTAAAATAATCTTTGGAACAACTTAACGGTTCTGTTTCACAAATTTGTCTTAATGTGCCAAAATCAGAATCTTTCTCTAAAACACCTTCAAACCTTTCTAGAACACAAACATTTTTTGCGTCTTCTGCCGCGCATAACCGCCCGTGAACATGTTGCACTATTTGCAGAGATTCCACTAACGACACCCAAGGATTTTGTAATTTTTCTATTGCCTTCACTAGTCCGGAGTAATTGTTCTGAATAGTGTTTAAATCCGTTTTAACCTGACTATATTGAAATTTCGACTGGCTTTCCTTGATAGTCGCAGCTTCCTTTGGATCGAATTGTAAAACCACGTTCTTAATATTCTCAAAATATTTATGATAATAAAACGCGGCCTGTAACCATGTTCCCCAACGTGTAAGAATAGGTTCTGGTGGCTCAGGCATACGGGGGCACAGTCTGTGAAATTTAGAATTCAATACAAAGATCGTAAAATAGAATCTAAATTCATAATTCCAATGTTCAACGAGTAAATCCTTTCGGGGCATACATTTTGAATAAGCCATTCAATGTAGTGTAAAATGTAACTTTCCCTAAACGCACGCGTGTTTCAAATTGACCAAAAAATAAACGATTTCTCGGCTCATAAAATTCCAAGCCTTCTACGAACCCAGCCCTAGAAACCGTTGACATATTCGTTTGGCGTTATCAGAAATTTGGGTAAACGTTGACCTTCCATTCTTTCTTATCTACATTGACAAAGATTTTTCAAGTACCTACATATAAATGTTACGGGTCGCTTTCTACACAAAATAGAATACGATCACGTATTTTTCACCTCACTTCAGCAAGCGTTTTACACTACATATGCTTTGAAAGGATAGTAAAATATTTACCAGATTTATACGAGCATCTTTTGCAGGTGAAATTGTGCTCAATCATCACTTATTTGTTATTGTGTAAGTTAGTTTTCGCAAGCTGCTAATATTAGCCCGTTTTTCGCAGATGTATCGCAGTCTCCAGAGGGGCGGACGTCCGCAGGTGGCCACAATTCCCGGCTCGCACACTTTGACGCACAAGTATAGAGGGCCAGAAGTTGTTACGACGTCGAACCGGATACAGGAGAGTTGCATTTAAATGTAATAATGTTTTTATGATGTATTATATTAATGTATTTAAACTAATAAATTCGATCAGATTTGATCTAATTTTGTGTATTATTATTACTAATTTTTAACTATAATAATAATAATTGAAACTTTATTGGAACAAAAAAACGAGAATGTAATATATCACACAAAACAAAAGGACAAACAACAATTTTCTTTCGCAAATCGCCAGGCGACGTTCGGTGTAACCTACCCTCTAAACTCCGAGTATATTAACAACATGATGAGAGTAAAGCCCAAATTAAATGAATGAGAAGTTACTAATTCGACGTAAAGATAATGCACTTGGTACAGGTTATAATTTGTGAAGAACAAAGCGGCCAAGCACTCTTGAAGCCTTTTTTTTTTTAATATAAACTGGTAGCCTCTTTATTTCAATTGACAGTAGATTGTATTTCGAGAAAGCAGTGTATGAAAAACTTCTTTTAAATAGCCTGTGGAACGTAAGAGAAATCAATCCACGAAATCGTGTAGTGATATGAACGTCACTACGAAATCTTGTCTTCTAGGGCGGCGCGCGGCGTCCTGCTTAACAAAATCTTGTGTATCAAGCATAAAGTGTTTACTTCCCTCCTATCGTACATATTAAGCAAATTAGCATTCATTAACTTATGGGAAATATGATCATATTTTTAAAGTCCGTATACAAATCGTAAACGCCTGTTTAGAATTTTCTATATTCGGTGTATTTATCAATAGAAGGATGGTAACTGGACATGCAATACATGAAATGTGATAAGATGATTGCTTCATAAAGTTGACTTCAATACTCAAAACAAACCTCAACGGGTACAGTCGTTTTAAATGCAAATAGGTGCATTTTTGATATAGTTAGTAATTTGAGTGCGATATCTAAAAATATTATCTATGCATAGCCCTAAATTTCTCGCTGAATCGACGAAAGGAATAGTTACGTTATTAATGTGTAAGATTATCGTATCCTTAGTAGAATTGCAAGCAGCAGCATCGCCAAAAATTCACTTCCTATGACTTACCTGGATTCAGTTTGAGTTTCCGCTCTGTAGAATATTCTACAAGTGATTCTAGGTCAGCATTGACCTTATTCATAGCGACCTCCCACACACAAGTATCGAATGTGAGACACAACTGACACTCATCTGCGTAAGTGTGTGCTTTGCAATGCTTAATGTTACTGCTTAAATCACGGGTGTATATTGAAAAAAGCAATGGTCCAATAATTGATCCCTGGGGTACTCCGCGCTGTAATATTACAGGGGATGATCTAACGGGCCCTAGCTCCACGCTCTGCTGACGATTACTTAAAAAACTATGTAGTAGGCTGGCCGCTTCATCGGTAAAACCGCAAGAGAATTGTGGTGGTAATGCATAAAAGACCCGCTTTGCAATTATAATCCTTACGGAATCCAGATTGAGTTCTTGCAAACAGATATAAGAAGTGATTTCTTTGTTAATAACTTTTCCATGGACTTTGAGGAAAGTGTTGGGAAAATGCTAATCGGCTTTCGAATAAAACCAGTTGGCGGCTTATCCTTTTAGCTTCGTACTTATCAATAGCTTGGTCGCATTATCGTCCAGACTATACGTAGCACACAACAGCTCCACTTGTTGCTTCCATTTCCAAAACGTATTGTTAGTTCTGTCAAATTCACAAAGCATATTGCCAACCGTGCGCATGCTTATACTTGGCCCTGAGGAACCGTGGACACTGTCGCTCCGTGGATTTCTGCTTCGTGGAGTGCTTGAAGCACTTAATGCGGCCTCCCGACGACAAATTTCACCTTCTCGCTGAGCCAAATCTCTTTCTCTTTTGAGCATTTCAATTTCCTTCAACAACAAATCAATATGTACGGGTTCTCTTTGATTTGTTTCAATGTTATCTTGAGAAACAGTACCAATTTCTGTTGGAGGGTTCGCTGTCTGTGCAGCGGCAATGGTGCTCCAAATGTTAGCGTCGCAATTTTGCAATCGTTGCAACAAATCACGATCTCCCTTATTTTCGCAAGTTCTCGAAAGTATCTGGTTATTGCACCCTTGCGGAAATACCAAGACAGACACATCCGTATAATGCGGGCAATAACGTACCCCCGCAATACAATAGTAGTTTCCGTTCGTGCCTGCATGTCGAAATAACACAAAGAGTGTCCGTGACACTTTCAGACCGACACCCGTGAAAATTATCTTTTAATTAGATTTTCTCAAATGCTTGTGAACCGCTCTGCTTCCGCTGCGTCTTCTGTTTTTGAGACAAAGAAAAGCGCCAATTCTTATAATCATATAATCTATAAATGATATAGAAATAATCTTCTGAAAAAAAAAACAGGCGTTAAAGCGTAAAATTTTCCCAACTGAAAGGACAGAAAAACTACGCAATAAATCATTTGCTTACTTATTTATTTACATTACTGGCGCGTAAATTTTCTACGGTCTTTCAAACTTTTTCTCAAAGCATCGTACCGTTAAAACTATGTGTGTATGTATGTGAATGGAAGCGAAAAGGGAACGCTACGAGCGTGTGCTTGGATACGCCGGAACGCAGGTACCTTTTTCGCGTCCGCTTCTACCGACAAAAACCCGAGATCAAACAAACTTCAAAAGAATAATGCACGGTCTCCTGGGACCTCGCAAATTGCGCAAAGATAAATGGTCTCAATGAGTTGAATGTGACAATTTTCTTCGTCGAGAGTTTTCGGTTACCCGTTGGCTGCCGTTGACGTCCGACATTCAGGAAAAAATTAATTAACATAAGGACGGTGTGACATCTCTCCCAGCTAAAATTTCAAATCAAAAATGTATATCTGGTAGGTCTTTCTAAAGTTTACCTTCTATTGTGCTTTAATTAAAGGGAAAAGAATAGGCGACAAGGTTATTGTACTGCAAATGAGTTTTAAAGCGTTTTTTTTTTCTGCCTTTCGTGTATAACATTCAATTGTCGTATTGTCAGTTAAAATACGGAAGTTGCATAAAATTTTATTCGCTTTAGAAGTTATATGTATGTTATATGACTATTTAGGAATAAAGATAGACGATTTCCTCAGAGTGTTAATTCAAAATTCACTAGTTTAAGAGAAAAAGGCTAAGATTCTAATTTTAATCGCGTGATTTAAAACGCATCAACAATTGGTGAGATAACATCCGGTCGCTGACAGGTTGCTTTCCTTTAGCCACAAATATCAGAACGGATTACTTAATTTCGTATTATAAGGGTGCTCCCTTTTACAAGTATGACTTACACTACCGCTCATAAGTATTTGGGCACCTTTGGACTTTAGATTTTTGTATACAAAGAATGTATTTAGGAAATATATTCCAGCATTATTGAAAAGATTCGCTTAAATTCATTAAATACTATCGGTCCATTTACTTCTTTTATCGGTATGGGATAAAGGAAAAGGTTTTTATCAATAATGAAATGACAAGAGAAGAAAGAGAGACTCAGAGAATACTAAAGGAAGTAGCAAAAAGCGAGAGGAAGGAGGGAAAAAACGTAAGAATAGGATACCAAAAAATTACAATTAATGGGAAAGACTATAAGTGGAACCAAGAAAGTAGAAAGTTAGTGGAACACAAAAAATCTGACATAGCCATCATACCAAAAAACGGATAGGAGAAGAATGGACAGGAGATAAGAAGACGACCAAAGCAGTGAACAAGGACATGAATAGAAAATCAAGAGAGGAAAAGAAGATAGCAACACAGAAAAACGCAAATACAGAAGGAAAAAAGAGGACACTAGATAAAATACACACAAGAAAGAGCGAGGTGAATAAAACAGAAAGATAGTTATCTAGAATGGGAACGTGGAATGTACGAAGCATCGCAAGGAAAGAAAGGGAATTAATAGAGGAACTGAAAAATGCGAACATAGAATGTATAATAAAAGAATTCTGTCAATAAACATGAAAGAAGGAGTAGAAGATTACACAATAATTATAGCATACGGACCGATTGAAGATGCTGAACAGACGGAAAAAGGCAAATTTTTCCACGAACGGCAAATGGAAATGGATAAGAACCGAAATAAGGTGATAATAATGGGAGACCTGCATGGCAGAATAGATAACAACAATAAAGGAATAGAATGGTGCTTGGGAAAGCAGGGAGAAGTCTGCAAAAACAGTAATGGAGGGTGATTAATAGATTTCTGTCTAGAAAATGAGCTGTTCATAGCTAACATACACTTTAAACACAAGAACATACATAAATTTACAAGGGAAGTCAGAAGATAATAGACTATTTTATTGTAAGCAGAGAATTGAGAAATATGATCACAGACGTAAAAGTCAATAGAATTGCAGAGATTGGGAGCGACCATTACCTGGTAATTATGAAATGGCGAAGGAAAAGAGAGCAAGAAAAAGAAAAAAAGATAGATTGTAAATCGAAGGATCAGATGCCACAGACTGAAGGAACCACACATAAGAGCAAAACACCAAGAACATCTGAATAGGAACATCCAAAAACTAGACACACAGGCACCTGTAGAACAGGTTTGGGGATCTCTCACGGACATAATTTTGACAGCAGCAGAGAATTCGTGTGGTACGACAAAAATTTCAAACAGAAAGAACCAAGGGACTCACTGGTGGAATGATGAGATAAAAAAAGCAATCAAAATAAAGAAACAAAAATAGAAAAAGTATATAGACACAGGAACACAAGAGGACTACGAAAAAAGCAAAGAAGAAAGGAAAGAAGTCAAGAGATTGGTGAAAATAGAAAAAGAAAAATTCTGGAAGGGCTTTGGAGAAAAAATGAAAATAGCGTATGAAGAGAACCAAAAAATGTTTTTCAGTGTAATAAGAAAGAGGACAAGAAGCAATATTACAACCCTAAAAAACGTAAAAAACGAGAACGGTGATATTATCGTGGAAGAAGAAGAAATTACGGAGCGGTGGAGATAATACTTTAAAGAACTCCTAGAGGGAAGAGAAACAACGACAATGGACTATACAAAAGATGATAAAATATTTGAAACAAGTGCGAGAGAACAAGAGACACTGAGTGACATAACAGTTGACGAAGTGAAAATGGCAATTAGAGCAATGAAATCAGGTAAAGCACCGGGATGTGACAATATAACAACTATTATGATAAAAGCAGGTAAGGATAAGCCAATAAATGCTATGCAGATGCTAATTGTATAGAGTCTTCAACACAGGCACCGGTAGACTGGCAAACAGGCATTATTGTACCAATACACACACCAATACACCTATGGTAACTCTCCTATTTGCTGTAACCATCTCTCGAGCTTGCTGAATGTTGTCGTTGACGGTCGAGGTTGACGGCCGTCCAGCTCCCTCTTTTTGTGTTACGCTCGTACGGCCACGTTGAAACATTTCGATCCACAAAAAAACGCTTTTACGAGATAAATCACTGTCCCCGTATTGTTACAAAAGTCTCCGGTGAATTTCAGCACCTTTCACACCCTAATCACCCTAGCAGACAAATGACGCGATAGTGATTAAATTCCGCACACATGACCACAGAGACAGCGCAAGCGGCCGCCACTACGATAACCTTCAAAGCTTGTTATGGTGAAAGTGTGGATAATATTTGACTTACCCTCGTACTTTAAAACGTGCATTATTGTACTTTGTACAGTTTTTCACTTGCACCCATACCATCTCAATCGGGTTTAACACAGTGATAAGGTGGCAAACATAGAATTGAATGTCCCGTTTGGATAGCCCCTTCATCCAATATATGTTTATTGTACTTATGTTTCTCTATAGAAACGTGTAAGAGGTCACTTTTTAACATTCCTTCTTCAGCAAGAATATTTTTTTCTCTTAACCAAAGGAATATGTCATTTTTCTTGGTCGCTGCAATAGGAATCCGTTCTGCCTTGCGACTGTGATCAAAAGCATTGTCGAAAACTGTTACTGAATTTGCTGGTAGGTTTGCTAACAACTGATTGAGAAACCACTCGTCATACACTTCAGTACAAACCTCATCGTGAACATCTGCAGTATTTTTCTTGCATGGAAAATGGTACTCAGCGTCTGCGACAAATCCTTTCTCGCTGCCAACATGAATAAGAGCATATCGGTGTCCACGACTATTTTGGGCAAAAGAACTTCCACAAAACAAATGTGTTGCGGAAATTGTAAATTTTTTGAAGTTTAACCAGTAGGTATTAATATAAATTCTCTTTTTTATCGCGAGCTTATCATCAAGGTGCAAACTTGAACTTAAAGGAAAAGATTAAGAACAAGTCATGACATTTAGCTATGTATTTAGGCTCTGAAATGACAAGCAACGGTAATCACCAACAGGAAGTCAGAAAACAATGAAAGCAGCGCGGATATGCGGATATTAGGCTGTCTAAGGGACATTATATAGGGAAACAAGTACTTGAAAAGTGATAGCAAAACGAGAATATACAAAACAATAGCGCGATCGGTCATGATATATGCAGCCGAAACTCGACCCGATACCGCTGTCACCAAGCAAATGACGTCGACAGCAGAAATGAAAATAATGAGAACTATACACTGCAAAACACTATATGACTGGATGGGAAACGAGGATCTGAGAGCGATGAACAAAATCCAAGACATAACAAAATTAGTTAAACAGAGAAGAAAATGCTGGAATAAACATATCAATAGAATGGAAGACAACCGGCTAGTAAAAGTAGCAAGAAACAATAGGCCAATCGGAAGAAGGCCACAAGACAGACCACCTAAACGCTAGAAAGTCGACGTCAGAAGAGGCATAAGGAAAAAGAAAAGAGGCAAAACGTCATCATTGTGGGCAACCATACTGAAAGAAAGAAAAAAGAAGAAGAGTTTATTATTATGAGCAATTTTAGGTGATAAGAAAAATAAAAAAACTTTACACAAAAAAAAAATTCGTAAGTTTGTCACATTTTTCAAAAATTGACTCTTGAGTTGGCATAGGATTTGGCCAGTTTGTAATATTATGAATTTTTTAAATGAAACATTATTTATATAATGCCGTTTATTTATCGTTTTAAACAAATTTTGTTTATTGAAGACGATATTTGAAAAAAAAATAAAGAAAAATAAAAGTTGCCTTAGCCGTAGCCTTGCCTAAATAACTTTTTCAAATAACATTTTTCAATATTTTTTAAAATAAGGGTACCCTACTCTTGGGACAAAAACAAGTTTTCATATGTATGCCGTATAATATTAGAAATTTTCCATAACCTATTCGTACATGTTTAATTTTAGGAAATGTACAACTTTTATCAAAAATAACATTTTGTCGAAAGACCCATAATAAAGAAGTTTCTCATATGGTGCGTACTTCATCGATGACAGTGTATGTTGGGCGGATGTCAAAACAAAATAATGAGTAAGGTAGTTTACCGACTTTGACTAACATCATCAAAGGATGTTAAAATTTTCAGCATTGTATATGTACGCCAAAACATCACACCCCTATAAGTCACAACTTACAACAGGAGTTACAGCAATCCGCGCTGCTTTTTAATTATGTACGTACATGTCTACCTGCGGCAAGACCCAAATCCCAAACGGGATATTAAAATGTTCCTCGCGTCCTCGTTTTCCTTTTCATAAACACGCTGCGCGGTACGGCCGAGAGACTTGTTCGTCCCGTGTCATTTCGAGTTGTCGCTCTCATTTTCGTTTAGCACTCTAAATACGCCTGATGCGTGCTTAAATTGCGATCCGGCGAAATAAAGGAAATGAAAAAACAACGTGACAGAAAATATACGCTTCGCGGATATTCTGCGAAGTCCACATTTTCGTAGCCCGAGGAGTAGCGCTAAAAACAATACTGGGAACGTCATCGGAAGGGTTTCCTATTTCACACAGCCCGACACTCTATACGCGGCTTTCCTTTACGGGAAAATACATACATTTTGCGGCATATACATACATATGAAGTCCTTTTCTCTATTCCCGAACTCGTACTCCCCAGTGACTATAATAAATTGATTGAGAATTCGGTCGGCATTGCGTTTCCACTGTATCAAAAAAGATCAAATGGAAACTGGATATGTGCGGGATACAAACGTGGGGGGATCTATTTTGTAGCAAGTTATTTGGACGTTTATTAAAGTAAATAGGCGTTCAGTTTGGGGTAAAATTGGATAACGTAAAGATCACTTCAATAAATTTGCTGTGGAAACAATCGCAAGAAGACACTCCGAAAACAGGAAAAGTACAGGGTGCGGCAGAAACAGTGACCCATTTTAAATCGCGCGCCATTGTTGAACGCGGCTTCCTAGAGAGCTCATGTTGGTACCAGTGCATAGTGCAGTTCAAAGCATTGTCAGTCATTATGGAGCGCTGGTCAAGCGAACATAGTGCTTTTGCAATTGAAAGTTTCTTTAAATGTGGTGACAGTGTCGTGCGAACGCAGCAACATTTCAACATTGGTCGGAACGTACAAGTTCCGTCGCGGAAGGCGATTACGAGGTGGGTTAGGCATTTCAGAACTACAGCATCTGCAACAAACAAGAAGCCACCTGGTAGGCCACGTACGGTTCGCACCCCGGAGAACATTGCCACAGTAAGAACTGCTTTAGAGCAAAGTCCAACGCAATCAGTTCGTCGGCATTCGCAAGTCCTTAACATCTCGGACAGAAGTGTGCGACGGATGTTGCATCTGGATATGAATTTCCATCCCTACGAGATGCAAGTGGTGCAGCAATTATTGCCCAAAGATTTAGAGGCACGTAAAAATTTCTGTAGACAGTTCCTGGAGATGATAAACACACAACCCGATTTTTTCAACAATTTCATTTATCGGGCTATGTAAATAAACAAAACTTAAGGTACTGGTCGCCTAACAATCCTAATTCATGAACGACTACTGCATAATGCGAAAGTTACTGTGTGGTGTGGCGTGTCCGCACAGAAGGTTGTCGGTCTGTATTTTTTTGACATTGACGCAGGCCACACTGTCACAGTCACAGCAGATCGTTAAATGCGCCGTAAGGACATCCACATGCAGTCGTGTTGGTTCCAACAGGACGGTGCTATCACTCACACTGCCAGAACGTCAATGACAGCCCTACGCAGAATGTTTCCAGAGCACCTTGTATCCCGGTTTGGAGATGTCAACTGACCACCCCGTTCGCCCGATTTATCGGCTTGTGATTTTTTTTTGTGGGGATTCCTGAAATCCAAAGTGTATGCAAACAATCCAAGAACTATTCAGGAATCGAAAAACAACATTCTCACCGAAATTGAGGCCATACCAGACAACATTCTTCGTAAGGTTATGACGAGTGTGCGCGCTCGTGCCGAAGATTATATCGCCCAGAATGATAGTCACCTGAAGGACATAATTTTCAAAAAGTGACAGCGTAGTACTATAATAATTTGTAATTGTAATTCTTCATTCTTAATTTTAATGTGTAAAATGGGTCACTGTTTCTGCCGCACCCTGTATATTGAATGGAGTATATCTGTTGGAGTATCTAAACCATTTTGTGATCTTAAAACGAAAAAGTTGGGCAAACAAACAAACATTTAAAAAGTCATGTTGTTTCATTTAAAAATGCAATAGATGTATGTGAAATATCACTTTACGCAGTGTTAGGAAATTTATTTAAAAAATCTAACGTTATTTGTGACTTCTAAAACAAGCAAAAACTTTCAGAAATATATTTTTTTCGTAAATCCATAATAAAAAAGTCTTTCCTCTAGTGACACTGACATTTGAGAACAATATGTCAATATATTTTGTTTATTGTTGTTATGGTAACCAAACAATACCAACACCAGAAACCACTTGGATGCAGTACTTAGGTACTGCATCCAAGTGGTTTAGACGCAGGATTCGTGTTCAACTGTAAGTAATAATAATATGGCTAGCGAAGAGATTGTTAGACATTGTATGAAACAACACTTTTTATATTTTAAATACGAATTATGTACCTTTCCGCGCGCAAATGCATGTCGAAATGAACTTCATTAAGTATGGCACGCATCATTTAACTTTGGAATATTTAGAATTGTTGTTGGATATCCAAATGGACAAAGAAGGGGTTCAATATGGGTACTTATGCTGAATTAACAGATATTCATTATATGTGTTGAAAAGGAAATGCTGTGAGAGCACGTCACCAAGGCCTTGAAAAAAAAATTTTTAGAAATTTATCGTATACTACGTTATCTTTTCTAATATGCTTCAAAATTTATAATTTCTATTAATGACTTATTGTAATGTGTCAAATTCTATTCTACCAATAGAATTATATACCAATTAGTTCTTTTTATTGTAACTAAATTTACCTAAGTTAATTGAAATAGAATGCACGATGTTCGTTGATTGGTAATTATCCCCGGTCTTTCTGGTGGCGACCGAGAAGAACCGGTTATCAAAAATCTGCTTGTGGCTGTATGCCTCCGCTTAATGTAGGATTTAAAGATTTTCAAAGAATCACAGTATAAGTATTGTGAATGGTTCTGTATTCAGTTTTTTTTTACATAATCATTATCGATATTGTCGGGTGTTATAATTTTCACGACGGCACGCCAGTCGTTCATTGAATTATCATCGATCATCGACTTGTAAACTCTCCATCCATCCGAGGGAAGCACATTTTGTGGAAATCCACTTAATGGTAAAGTTTTGCTTCGTGTGTATGTCCACATACAAGATTGCGTCCTATTCAATCCGGGGGCAGGACTAGCTCCGATTTACCGCCGCTCGACCACGACAACACAAGGTTACTCGGAAACTCCAATTGGGCATAGCTCAGATAAGTGGAGTTATCGTTTTCTTTTGTTTTCTGTTTACAAAGATTATTTTTTTCTAAATTTTAAACTTCTTTTTCTTCTAACTTTTTTTTATTGAAGTAATTTTCATTAACGTATGGATATACTCTAGGAATCTTTTATTATTACTATAATCCTTAATAGAAATTTAAAAAATGTTTGGTAATTTGCGTTTTTCGAATATTTTTCAATTCATATTTTATTTTTTTGTTAACGAACATTTTATCGCAAGTTATTCTAACGAATATTATTTTCTTTTTTATTTGCATATTTTATGTGACTAATTTTAACAAATTGCGTTCTTTGTATGATCGATGTTAGTTTTGTTGTTTAAATTTTGTTCATTAACAGTTTAGTGCTAATATTTTCGTCTCTATTGATTGTTATTCTCTTTTATTTACATTAAAGAAGTCGTAGTAATAATATTCTTTTCCCTACCCCTCCTCCACTTCGCGTTCCCTTTTTTCGCAGGTAGTTCTCCCTAATTCAAACGGGTGGCGCATATTTTTTTAGTTAGTCGTGAACTCATCCCTGTTCATACTAGCGGGCACAGCAAGAAAACTACATCCAGGTAGATCTGCAATTTCTTTGATTGATTGTTTTTCCCCACTATTTCTGTTGCGTTACAAAGAGAGCTGATTACTTATACCACAAAAATTGCAAAGTAAAGACTCCAGTCACTCCAGTAAGCACAATAAAGCTGGACATATTAATTCTAGATGCGGTCCATGCCAACGCTGGTGTTGGTACAAGAAAATTGCAGAACTAAGTGTTTCACATAGACATATTTGGAAAACTATTCGTGAACAACAACTCAAGCCAAATAAAATACAGTAACTCCAAGCTCTAAACTCTAAATAAATATGAGAACCATTCTAAATTACAATTTTGTCACCAAGTTTTTCAATAATGCAGTAATTCCAAAAAATCACACGACAAATGAAGCAAAATTCTGCAGGGATTCCATTATTAATTTCCATTAGCATTCATTAATGATTAAAAAACAACAACTTGATTTGCTATTATCTCATCGCTCGATACCAACAAAAGTGTTTTCTAAGTATTTAAACAGAAACAGCAGGTTCCATAACAAAAGTAAAGAAAAGAATCCCATATAGTGCATACTTTTTGACACACATAGTATATGGTTACGTTACATTTGGAACAGGCCTCATCTCCAAAATACTCAAATCCATACTAGGCACCGATCAACATCAATGAACGTATTTATACGTTTTGGGCTGAACTTTCCCCTCCAATTAAAATTTTCTGTGGCAGTGAAGAGAAAAGTTCAGAAACAATTTCCCGAGTTAATAAATTAATTAAAATACTTGAAAACTTGTACGTTCCACTTATCTTTTAATACTTAATCTTAATTTACCTTAATCAAGCCTATTGGTTTCTCGCCGCCACTCTTCCATTACCAAAAAGGGAAGGCGACGAAGGGGATAAAAAAGAAACTCCAGAAAGATAAATCAACCTATCTGTGGCAGTGATCGGATTTTTCGGCTTGCGCTCTCTCACCATCTGGTTGTTATACTGGGAGTAAGCCGCAACAATGCTTTTGATTAGATTAGGAACTTCCTTCGGATAAATACGAAACTGGAGGAGGGTTATAAGGGTGGAAAGGGGTGAAGACGGCGTGGTAATTAAAATCGGAGTACGCTATAAAAGGAAAACACTTGCTCTACGAGTTATCGAAAATAATCTTAATTTATTGTGGTCATTTTAACTGAACATTTTCTTTTTAAGTAATCATCTCTAATAAGCATTTTATAATTGTATGCTTAGTATAGGTGAATAGCTTCCTATTCCTGGCTGCAGTCTTTCGATCATGGTCTATTATCCACTTGAAAAATTAATCAAACGGCCATCAAGGTAGAAAGTCTGGAGACACAGATAAGAGAAATTGCTTCTAACCAATTAGATAGTGCTACAGTAAATATCCCAGGCACTTTGGATTAACAAGAACATTATTCATCTGGTTCTTGTTTTCGATCGATAAAACTGGTGTCTGTCAAAAGTGTTAATATAATTTTGACAGCTGTCAAATGTAAATGTTTTTTCTTCTGTTTTTGTTTTTAAATTTAGTTACATCCAATCGTTTTATTTGTTCACTAACGCAAATGCGGAAGAAGGAAAATTGCAAGCTCTTTCCAACGTAACTTGAAACCGTAGATTATCCGAATATAGGGTAGATGCAGCCGTCGTAAAGCTTGTAGCGTAAATTTCCAAATTTCCCACAAGACCCATATCGATATGACACGAATGCGCGTTAAAAATGTAGATCGAAATAAAACTCGTCGCCCACACCACACGACTGCGAAGAAGAAGGAGGGAAACGCATCGAGTGAGTGCGGTTGATACGAAAACAAAGGCTATAAGTTAGTGCGTTGTACGATACCTTCGAGGGCTGGGGCCATGTAGGGGATCACGGGTTTTATTGCGTCACATATGCAAATGTGACGGTCGGGGAGTGTATAAGCCATCCTCGAGGTACCCGCATGAAGAATGCGATCCTACTGACAAATCGCCTTTCGCAATTTCCCCGGATGAAAGTGGGAAGAAGCTAAATAAGGAGCTGGAAAAGAGGCGAATCGATATACAGTTTCTGAGGGGTTTCCTTGTATAATTATTTGCTGATTCATACTGTTTAAATTGCTTTCCCTAACGCAAAGTTTTAGTGGACGATGGAATTCTATTCAATTTATTTTAGAAATGCAATGCCAATGACAAGGTGCATATTCCAACTCCAGGTATAAAATATAAAAGCATTTACTTAACTGCACACTTAGGAAAAGTAGCGGAAACAGAACGGTTCACGTGTAGAATTTTATGACAGGAACCACGAAAGAAAGGTTAGAAGATGGCAGCTAATTGAATCGATAACCCGCTTACCTACTATAACATCCGCATGATTATTTGACGGGTGCATGTCCTCGGCCCCGCTATCCCCGGATTTTGAAATTTCCTACACCCTATCATTTTGCGCCATTTTGTGCCGTAAAAAAACATTTTGTGCTTAAATATTAACGGAGTTATAAGGGTTTCTTTTGAGCGGGGCCGGGGACATGTCAGCACCGCCACCTCGGCATTTTGAAGTTTCGTATACGCTATCATTTTGTGCCGTTTTGTACGGCAAAAAGAAAATGTTGTGCTTCAGTATTAAGGGAGTTATAACGTCTCGCTAATCCTAACGATAATTTCACGCTACCCTGTGTGGACGCACATTAAAAATTTCTGCGTTAATGACAAGCCTAATAATAGCTTATACACCACTTTAAATCACTCACCATACGTACAAAGAAACTTATCTTGAAGGTCAGGAGATTTCATCAAGAAGGTATGTAAGTACAACCAGGAATAATGATATTCACAACAGCAGAAACAACAGCAATGTTATTAAATAAGCAAATACTGAGTACGTTATTCCAATCTCGTTATTCCCACGCGCGCTTTCCTAAATAACATTAAGCGATCCCCAGGTATTAAAAACAGACAAACTTGTTTAAAAGTTTGCCC
Organism: Dynastes maya; assembly: GCA_029619315.2. NCBI lineage: Eukaryota > Metazoa > Arthropoda > Insecta > Coleoptera > Scarabaeidae > Dynastes > Dynastes maya. The sequence goes on along the minus strand of JAROYE020000003.1, from coordinate 13,243,912 downwards.
GCCTTGTACCCGCCTCGTCAGTATCAAGCACGTATGACAGAGTCGACAGCGTTTCCTTACCAAAGAAGTTTATCCAACCTCCATTCTGCTCGAACTTCAAACCGACGTTCGCCGTGTACCTACCAACTTCATTTAGTTTGAAATGAGTGAGTTATGATGGAAGCTCGGTGAATAGTAAAGAAAACACTTACGCCTAAAAGGGGTAAACATTTAAAGCGGGGATTTATAAGCGAATTTCCTTCCTGACGTTCGCTTACGCCTAAGAAGCATAGAAGTAGAGACCTCTATCGTCTTTCTCTTTTCCTCTCTCTTCTATGAACGCAGATTGGTCTTATCTGCAGCGGAAACGTGTAATCAAATTCAATTTCGGGATCTGAATGCCGCGCTAAGAACTGACATCGATAATCTTTTCTGTTAACGCCAGATGAACTTCGCCGGAAGAGGAATATTTACCTAAGCCGAATGCAAGAGTCGCAGAAAGGAATTCTCTCTCGTTTCTTATATACTTATGCTAATCAAAACTTTTTGCTGAAAGGCGTCTTTTCATCTCATCGCTCGGGCCGATTCGAAAATTACATTAAACGGTTCGAAATCTCTCCACAATGAACCGATGTTAATCTATTAAGATAAGTCTTTGAGAATATCCAGTCGTCTTTATCTTCCTGTCGAATCTAGGTATTTGAACTTCAACAAAAGCCTTTATTCTAGTTACAACAAAAGAAGTATCGGTATTTTAACATTTTCGTACAAATTGTATTGTTCTAAGTGTAAAATCTGGGATTGCAGCAGCTTCTCAAATATGTATTGTTATATGAAATGTTTTAAAACAAGAAAATTGTTCAATAAAATGGAATGTTGATGAATTACTTAAATAATTAAATGAACTGAGGGTTCGGAAGTGTTCTTAAATACTCTTTCGGCAATTTTACACAAATTTTTATATCAGTAAATGGAAATTAACGAATGTTAAATTTGAAAAATGCGATGTCATATAAACTTTGGCGATGTCATATAAACTTTGTATTTATATGCGACTCACGGGGAACTGCCAATTCTCAAATCCCTACCTTCACTTTTTTTACCTTGAATTTTTACTATGATTTGAATATTACAGACTTTGAAACTTGGAACACAGTCAAAACACGAGTTGCCTCGATGAAAGCTTGACCAAATGATACAAATTAATTGGCGTCCCTTCACTCCATTATCTTAATCGCGATGCCGTTTGTTTTGTCCACAGCAAATTTCGATAATACCTCTCCAAATATAATTTGATGTTGAATTTCCGATAAATAAACCTATTTATTAGTCTGGAATAATGTAATGGATGCAGTGACGCGACTGGATGATTCAAATATGATGTTTTGTGATCCAGAATTTCGATAGCAACTGTCCAATAATAAATTCCACTGACGTAATTTATGAAATCATGCTCGAAATGTCTCTGAATTTACTCTGTTGTTTGTTGTAGGAAGATGTTCCTTTGATTTTCAAGATTCACGAAGTGGAGAAGTTGTACAGAGGAGGAGTTTCTTTTCCGATTCACCAAAATCGTTGTTGGCTGGAGTTAATTAAATTATTATATCCGATTTACGGAGTGGGGGTGACTCCGTAAATCAGAGGCTCGGGGAAAAGGAACTAATATCCGCCAGAGGGAATTTCATATTGACCGAGTGCCCATACTAAATAATTTGTACATGTTCGAATGACAGCTGCGTTTGACAATGCAAATGTACACCACGACATATATTAAAGACACAACAAGTAAACTCATTGTTATTGACGTCATAAGGAGTGACATTTAGCCGATTCTGCTCGAGGAACATCTGCCAAGGTTAAATCGTTCTGACTCCTTTTTCACGAAGAACCAAGAATCGTAACGTTGTCTTAAGGTCAGGTGGAATTGCTCCCATTGACCTCCTTTTCTATCCAGTTTGACCCGCAGTGTTCCTCGTCCTCTGCGATGACTCGATTCAACTCCGGGCAGATGTACAATTCCTAGAAGGGTTCAATTTCCGGGTCCTATCCGCCCGCGTCTATGACTTCAATTAGCTTTCTGTAAAGTGTAGACTCGGATTCAGACACCCTCTGACTCTTGCTCAAATGGCGGGAGCAATCGAAATGAGTAGGTCCTTGACACTCAGTAGATCGAGATCACGTCGGAGAATTTACGCGCTAATATAAGACAGTATCCTGGTGATTATCTTCAAGATCCTCGTTTGTATCCTTTCTAGACCCTGAATATTCGTTCCAGCGCACCAAACAACTGATCCGTAGGTATTTTTGGTCCTATGACCGATAAAGCAACAGTCTTCTCTTCCGCCTCATGCCCAGCTTACTGTTTCTGCAGATTAAAGGATAAATTGTATTGTCCCTTGTAGATGTTTGTTCTGGTCTGTTGAATATGGTCGCGCTAGAAGATTTTTTCATTCAGAATTAGCCCTAAATATCTGGCTTTATCCGATCATTGCGATCTTGTTCCGGACCTTCCTAGTGAATCAAACCGCGCACGTTTTCGATGAGTTGAGTGCCAGATGTCATTTCCTTCACCACAGACATCTCGTCGATGCCCCTCTATATATTAAGTGTACCTTTCGTTTAAATGCATTGAATGCATGACGGGCTTCTTTTTCAATTTCTGCAGTGGCTTATTATATAACCCCTGGGCTTGTCCTTCTGTCCCCGAGGTTTTATTAGATAAATCTATCTCCAGTCAGCGATAGTTCCGGGGAAATTGCTAAATAACTCCTCTCCGCTCCATATTTTCCAGGTCTTAAATGTTCGTTTGTGATGCAATTCCTTTCTGCAAACACGTAGAGAATAAATTCTACTTTCTTTTATCGTAATTTAGCAAATTAAATATCAGCTGGTTATGAGTCGTCAAACTCGGCAAGAAATGTCCATATTTTACGGTTGCTGATACTCGCTAATGTCATATTTAGACCTTAGATCGCGAATTCGTATGGCATATTACAGGCTGTAATATTGCAGTATAGGCAAACGTATTGACGAATTCATACTACGATATCTGCTTCACTTGTTGTCAACAGATTACGCTGTGTATAAGAAAACCTGAAACGTAATATCAAATGACTATCGTTTCTAAAAGTAATGAAGCTGAAGAGTTATACAAAAATAAAATTAAGTACGATACAAAAATAACTGATTTAAAAAGGTTTCGTTAATGACTTAACAAGAAAAAAAAATGACAAAATACTTGAATGTTTGTGAACCGTGGAGTCTGCCACAGCATGGTACTGTCACATGTGGTATAAAATATAATATAAATAATGAAACTTTGGTGGCAGATATCCATTTTTGTTTGTTTCTCAGCAATTGTGAGGGCACAATTACTTTGTTTCCAGGGAGGGGGTAATGTCACGGAAAGTTCCATTATTAAATTAGGTTTTGTAATATCGAAACCGATCCTCCTTACACAACTGCGTGACACAGTCACAAACTGCAGAATGGTAGAAAAGGGTGAGGAAGATCGGGGTCAATAAATAGATAGAGTTAGTTGGTAACTAGAATAGGAGGTAACCAGTAGAATAGGGAGTTGAAAGAGAATAAATACATATTAGAGAAGTAACAGTGTCTTACTGATAAATTGCTACCTGCCAGCGAGTTCCCCTCGTCACATAAGTAGACTTATATTAATATTAGAAGGACGACAGTATTAGAAGTGACAAATTTGGTAGTAATCGCTATGGAACTGTTAATCCAAGAGGTAGCAGCAGCGTTTAGAGGAGCTTCTAGAGCTTTGGAGGAGCTTCCAAAGGAGCTTAGAGTAATCTATTGTGGTATCAACAAGGCGTTCGACTCTGTAGATCGTCAGGTACTCCTAGAAAAAGCTAATATTCTCCAAAATCCGAGGAAATATAAGCAATCGCGAGAAATGGAGTCGGGCACTATGATTATGCGTTGGGGAGTGCCTCACGGATCAATTCTTGAACTAGTGCTATTCCTCCTGAAGCGATGATCATGTATGTGGATGATACGTCCATTATGGTTGAGCATTCAAAACAGCAAACCCTTAGAAATTGCGGGACTACCGCTCCTAAAGAGGCTACAGGGTTGGGATAGAGACCAATTCTATTGTAGAGCAGCATACTAATATAGCGAACGTTGTTGCTTGAAAGTAGCCGCATTTTTGCAATTATTAATTGTAGACCATGACCAAGATATACTTCTGAAATTAGCTGAAAGCAAAATCTAAACCAATTTGGTTTGAGAAACAACGAATATGCTTCATAACCAACAGAGACACTACATAGGTATTTAGAATCAGAGAATCATTGCCGAAGTTGCAAGGAAATTTAGTTTGATATCAAGTGAAGAAAGAACCCCAATACCTCCAAAACACACTTACATTAAAGAACTATCATGAAAATACTTAACGACTATTCAATATAAAAATATTGTGGAATAGATCGATAAAACGGGACCTAAAATTCAATAAGAATATTTGCAGATAACAAGCTTATTTTTATACGATCAAATAAAAACTGAAATTCTGTTTGGTCTGTTGAACAATGCATTTTCCTCGGTCGTGCTAACAACGGCACTATTTTGTGAAGTTCTACGCGCACAATGGAATTTCTAAAGCTTCGAGACACACGAAGATGCACAAAGAAGCCATGTGATTACTGACGTTACAAATTTTAAACAACAATAGGTAGAGAACCTACGCGTGCAGACGTTTCCAAATAAAATGCACTAGAACCGAGAAGCGAAATATACAACTTGCTTTAGACGACAGTGAGGTAGGTATACTGGGTGATTCATTCATCGTGAGGCAACTGAATAACTCAGAAACCGTTTATTTAATCGAAAAAAAGTGTAGATAAGAATTTTATCATATGAAGGGGGAAAGTACATTGTAAGGTCCACGTTTAGAAGTGTTTAGAAGTGGAAACCTATATTTTTAATACGTATGGTACTGTCCACGAAAAAACAAATAAGTTTTATCTAAAACTTTTTCTACTAACTATTTACGGATATAAACACTAATTTGATTTGATTTGATATCTACCAACGCAGGGTTAGTCTTTGCATCCTTAACACTGAGGTTTAGTAGCCTATTGTATTATTCCTACTTAGTTTTCGTTTTACTTGAATAGGTTAGTTCCCTCGATCAGGTTTAAGAGCCTATGTAGTAAATCTTTCTTCATTGCTAGTTCAATTGTACTACGCATAGCAAATCTGCGTTGAGCTAGCGCTGCGCATTCGAAAATAATATGAGGGGTTGTTTCTTCCTTCGAATTGCAAAGTCTACATAAAGGTTCATTTTTGTAGATCCCCATCCTATACTAGTGGCCTCTCAAACAGCCATGTCCTGTTAGTAAACATGTTGCTGCCCTAACCTGTATCTTCCTTAATTCAAGCAGGTCAGCAGTCAGATGTTGAGACGGTCTTCCCATTATCCGTTTGCTGTACCTTTGTCCAGCTGCATGGTTCCAATTTAATTGGTGTTGTGTTATGATCCACTCATTAATTGCACCATGCACTGCACTCTTGGCAATACCTAGACCCGGTTCAGGGCCTATATAATTCGTTTTTGAGCCTTCCCTCGTTAGCTGGTCTGCAATTTCATTGCCTGCTATATCCCTGTATCTTGGAACCCACACCAGTGTGACCTTGTTGTGTTTAGACAGAACCATTAGGTTTTGTAGGCACTCCCACACTAGTTTGGAAGCTATATGATAATATGCTAGTACCTTTAAGGCTTCCTGACTGTCAGAGAGAATGCAAATCGTCCCACCCCGCGGTCGCCGACGCAGACTCTCCTACACGCAGGTTTGTATAGCATATATTTCTGTTTGAAATACCGTCGTGTATCGCCCAAGTGATGCACATATTTTATATCCCTGGTTTTCCTCATAAACACCAACGCCAGAAGTGGTGCCCGTTTTTGAGCCATCTGTGTACCAGATTTGGGTTTTCGGTTTTCTCCCCTCTCCACCTCTCCACTCTTCCTAATTCAAGAAAACTTTGAAAGGTCTGTTATAGGAGATCCTGGAGATCGTTATATTGCTACCTATATCAAAGATAGGGTTTGTTACTGCTGTTTATATTCTGGTGTGCCCAAACCCACTGTGTTTTCTCCAGTTACTAGTATTTTTTAGTCCGTATGTTCCCATTCTGACTTCTCCCTTGATATAAATCTCAAGAGGAGGTAGGTTTAGCATGGTTTCCATAGCAGCTGTTGGGGTGCTTTGAATGGCTCCAATTATACATAGACATGCCAGTCTCTGAATTTTCGAGAGACTGGTTATCGCATGCCTCTGTGTGATCTTACCTCACCAAACCAGGCAGCCATAAGTTATCATGGGTCTTACCGCCGTAGTGTACAGCCAGTACGTCATATGTGGTTTGAATCCTCATGTTTTCCCAACTGTTCTACGGGTTGTCATCAACACACTCTTACATTTGTCGGTCATTTTTTGTAAACGTGAGTTCTAGTTCAGTTTAAAGTCCAAAGGTACACCTAAGAACTCCTGACTGATCTGTACTACTTCATTGTAAAGAGTCTGCGCTCTTAAATCGTCCAATTTCCTCCTCTTGGTGAAGGGTACAAGTGCTATTCTTCCAGGGTTTACTCTAAGGTTCTCCTTTTTGCACCATACTTCTACCGTTTTTAATGATCTCTGCATTAGTTCTGAGATTATGCTGGCATTTCTCCCACTGGCGAATATAAACATTAATAAACTAAAACAAACACAAGGAAACAAGTAGGCTGCGCTTTAAAGCAACTAGCGTTAGTTTAATGCTTACTTACTTATACTCGACCTCTTCTACCGTGAGTGTAGAGGTTATTGTTCATCTCTCTTTATTCCTATCCTTAGATTCTCGTTTTGCTTGAGTCCAGTCCATTCCTTTCCTTCTTAGTGTGTCAGTTACTTCATTATTCCACGTCCTTCTCAGTCTGCCTCTTCTTTTCTTTTCTCCTGTCTCCGTTTCCCATATCACTTTCATAATCTTATTATCGTCCATTCTTAGCACATGCCCGAAATACCTTAGTTAAGTTTCAATTTTTTGTATAACACTTTTCTCTTCTCACTTTGTCCATTCTCATCACCAGCGCAATGTTTCTTAAGATCTTCATTTCACACGCCGTAATTTTACTTTTTACTTAAAACCCATGATTCACTTCCATAAATGAGCGTTGGCACTAACACCGCCTAATATACCTTTACTTTTGTGTTGCTTTTTCTTATTAAAGAATTGGTTCTGTAGTGTTCAGTATATCGCTGTTGTTCTGTTTATTCTCTTCATTATTTCTTCTTTGGATCCTCGCTGTGTTTCTGTTATTGATCGTAGCAATGTTATTTCTTCTACCACTTTTATTTCTTTTCCTTACAGATCTACTTCCTTTAATAAGTATTCCGTAAGTATTCAATGTTGTCCATTTACTTCGATGCACTTTTGTATACGATGAATAAAAGATTGATGTATTGTCCGTAGGATTTATAGACTGATACGTCTGCCATTGCCACTGCGTCGGTTTGCGTGACGTATTGCAGTCATTTTAAAGCAAAGTCTATTTATTATCTTCTGTTTGTTTTAATTATTACTATTTTACTCATATCCATAAATAGTTGAATAAAAAAAGTTTCGAATATATTTGTTTTTTCATGAACAATAACAGAAACGTATAGGAAGACATTGATGACTAGAGCGGGCCAAGAGCGCCACGCGCCAGGTTCGCAATCAGGCTGCCGGGCGCATATATGTATGTAAACATAGGTAATTTAAATATGTAATTATTAGGACGAGGACCAAAACCACTGTCTATTACGTCGTGAAGACGCGCAAATATACACCTGCAGTTTGGGTGTTCGTTGATAAATAGGGCGTTGTTCACAGTGGGCCACTACAAAAAAAGTTCATTCATCGACGGCTACGAACTAACAGCGCGCTTATTCATTTACGGATGACGCACTCTATTCATCAACAAATGACGAGTCTGCAGATGTTACGTTTGCACCACTTCGTGGCATACTAGAAACAAGCGTCGGTGTGCTCGCTTTAGTGATTATGTCTAACGTAACTATTAAAAATAAACGGCCATTACCTACGAAAGTTAATAAATTTCTTAGTGAATTTGTGGATTTACACTACAATGGGAGTACAATTTTCTGTAAAGTTTGTAAAAAGAAACTACTGTGCTGGAGCAAACGTGATTGTGAAAGACATATAAATAGCGCACACCACAGAAATAAAAGAAATGGTGTGTCACACAACAACGTCAATTTCAATTAGAATTGCTTTTAACGTTTATGGTATGTGGTCTACCACTTCGTATACTTCATAAAAAAGCATTTCGAAAATTCTGGGGTACATACAATACCGAGTGGATACTACCATCTCGGACAGCGTTACGGAGAGATATTCCACGAATACGTGAGGACATTGAAAATCGAATTAAAGCCGAATTAAAAGATAAACAGCTGTGGCTATGTCTTGATGAGACGACAGATTGCAAAAAAAATTCTATATATAATAGTGCGCGTATTAGATCCTATTAAACCAAATTTTGCAATTCTATTAGCCAGCAGAAGATTAAAACAGTGTACTAGTAAAGCAATTACGGCCGTAGTTCTCGAAACGTTACAAAAATTTCAAGTGTCAACCAGTCAACTGTTGTTGTTCATGAGCGATGGTGCAGCAACAATGTGTAGTGTAGGCCGTTCCCTTAAAGAAAAGTGTGAAGGACTTTTACATGTTACGTGTAAAGTCCATGCTTTACATCTTGTGGCACAAACTATTCGAGAGTGTTACCCGGAGGTGGATGCATTAATAGCAAACACAAAAAAGTGTTTCTCAAAAGTCCTAAGAGGACTAGGGCATTCCACAGGTTATGCCCTGGTATTCGAGAACCACCACAGCCCATTCTTACGCGTTGGGGAACGTGGTTAAAAGCCGCTTTTTATTATAATGAACATTTTCAAGAAGTCAAATCCGTTATTTTGCAATTCGTCCCTGCCGAAGCTAGAGCTATTAGGATGAGCCAGAAGGGATTTCTCGATATTTCTGTTGAAACACATCTAAAGAATATTAGCAACAATTACAAAGGGTTAGTAGACGCGATAGAAAATTTGCAAAATTCTGGATTGTCGTTGGTAGAATCAGTGCAAGTCGTGGACGAAGTTAGTATATTGTTACACAGTATAAACGATGCAACAAGTGGACGAGTTTTAGCTAAGTTCGATAGTGTTTTAAAAAAGAATCCGGACTACACGAGATTAAGACAAATGTGCGATGGGGCATCTGCAGATTCCTTGACTAAGTCTAAAGATTATTTTAATTATGTCTGCCTTACTTCGGTAGACGTGGAACGGTCGTTTTCGAAATATAAGAACATTTTTTCGTCTCGGCGAACATCCTTCACCGAGGCAAATGTGGAAACTTATCTGATGGTGCAACTTTTTAAACAAGCCTATCCGCATTATTAAGAAGGATAGAATTTATTTATTATATCTTTATTTACAGTTACATTATTAAGTACAACAGAATAAAAAAAGCGTTCAGTTTCTCAGTTATTTCCTTATTACATCCCATTTACAACGCATACCGTTTTCAATCAAATAAAAAATCATAATGAAAATAAAAACACCTCAGCGTGTACATATATATATATATATATATATCCGCTCTAATTACTAAACATTATTATTGCGTCAGCTTTTATTTTTTTACTCTTGTGTATTAATTTCGAAATATCTCATATCTGCTGTGACTCACATATACGCTATTTACAATAAGCGGCCGTTGCGCCTGATTCCGATTCTGTTGGATGGCGCAATTTGGCCCGCTCTATTGATGACACTTCTAAAATTGAATATCATCATGCAATAAAATATTTATTTACATACATAGTCTGTAGTAGGATAGTCTGTATATTACTTAGCGATAATGATAACGAAATCAGCATGTCACTTTACATAACATACATAAACTTACCATAAAATTAAACTTCATAACCTTAAAATTGTTACACAATTGTTAAAATCTATTTAGCAAAAGGGAATAATAAAAATTTTTAAATGAAAATGGTTTTCCTCATTCAGAAACCTCAACATACAACACTATTTATCAATATCCCCTTCCCTTGTGTATGTCACATCTAGTAAACATATTATAGCAAGCGCCTGCCGTATGAATGAAGTTATCTTCTAATGATATCATCCTGAACTGTAGAATACCGAAATGACGCGAGGTCTCTCATTTCGATGCTACCAACATATTATCTGCGGGAATCTGGAACAAGGGAACACGCTACCGGTTTAACCTAACACCATGATAAATGAAAACGTTGATAAAGATTCGCGCCACTGACATTCGTCTGATATAAATCGGATGTTACTGTGACATCGCGGCATGCAATCAACGCCACCTGATCATAAATCAGCGGTAATATTACGTTTGCTGCGTCGTTCTCGTCCCCGTTGCAGCGCTACCCCATCGTTCGGTGATGCGCCGATGGTCTTAGGTAGAAGTTGACTAATTGCGGCGTGCTGTCAATTAGTCGATTATTAATCATTTCGATTGCCATTCTTGGCGGCGGTTGAATATCCGACGCGCTGTTTTAGTACTATAATACATATCCATCGTATCTGCCTTGAATTATTCATTCGAATGGGAGAGTGCTCGTCCTCGTTATGTAACTGATACGATTTTAATTAGCAACAAATCATATAAAGTGTTGCGTAAATATAATTGCAAGTGCCTCTTATATTTGATTGTCCTATTACGTGCTAAGAATATCACAATATTGTGCCAACAAGCGTATTAATTTAACTTTTTAGTACATGTTTGGTTATCCGTATGTTACATGTTTTGGTAGCAATCTTACATTCTCACAAGACTTTCATCAATTACCATTACATGATTATTACTAACGTAAGAAATAAATTATAAAACGCGCTGAAACACGTACCGTTTTAAGAGTCTTCCGTGAAATCACAAACTGGGTAACATCTGTTAAATATTTGAATCATTAGATTTGTTTCCACAGCTGTTTCCGTCAAGTGAGTCCGACGTGCGGAATAAATGTTTTTTAATGCCGAAAATGACCGTTCGACATCTAGCTATGTTATATTTGCATATTTAAAATAATCTTTGAAACAACTTAATGCATCCTCACACGCACCTTCACAAATTTGTTTTAATATAAGAAAATGGGAGTCTTTCTCCAAAACACTCAAATTTTCGTATTACACACCAATTTGTTTCGCCTTCTACAGCGCATAACTGTGCGTGAACATCATTCACAATTTGAACAGAATCCACTAGCGACATCGAAACATTTTGTAATTTTTCTATTCCCTCTGCTAGTCCGAAGTAATTGTTGGGAATAGTTTGTAAGTCTCTTTTAACCTGACTACCTTGAAATATTTCCTGGCTTTTCTTGATTGCCGCAGCTTCTGTCGGATTGAATTTTAAAACTACCTTCTTTACTTGATCAAAATATTTGTTGTAGTAAAACGCAGCCTGTAACCATGTTCCTCAACGTGTAACAATCGGCTGTGGTGGTTCAGGTAAATCAGGACACAGTTTGTGAAATAGTCGGGCACGTTTCGGGGACTTTAGAAACACTGCCTTTGTAGTAGCAATCAATGCATTTACTAGTGGAAAACATGTAGGAATCGTTTGTGCCGCCAGATTTAGGGTATGGATTTTACACGTTACGTGTAAGAAGTTACCACTGTGTTCTTTAGGAGATCGCCCCAAAGGACGCATGTTTGCGGCACCATCACTCCTAAACATTAAAAGTTGCTTAATTGAAACTCAAATTTGTTCAATGAGTTCAACACCACCTTTAAAATCTCATCGGCAGTACAATTTATAACTCTTTTAGAAGCAAGTAAGAAAGAGGATGACGGTCGATGTGGTTCCATTGTACGTACGATTACATTAACCACAGAATGTTTTTGACGATCTGTTGTTTCGTCCACACACAACCACAATTTTTTATCTTTCAATTCCGTTTTCATTCTTTTTTCTATATGTTTACGAGCAAATGGCACTACATTCCGTATCGATGTCCGACTAGGTAATTTACAGCCCGCATATTTATTCCAGAAGGAGACAAATGCTTCTTTGTCTAGTGAACGAAACGATAGATTGCATAAAATAAGAGTAACACATAAATCAAATGTAAATTTTTCTTGGTCTCGTATGCCACTTTTTGCAGAAGAATGCTGTTTGCTTTCGATATGATGATGACACTGGCTTCTGGACCAACACATTAAAGGGGTTTTACAAACTAGACATTGAATTTTAGCGCCATCAAAAATTAGGTCCGGCATGTCCACTATAAAGTTTTTAACTGTGCCTGCCATTGGTCGTTTTCGCGACGTACCTAACTGGGAGATTTTTAAAGCAAACATAAGTGTACAATTACGAAATAAGTTACGACACCCTACATATACACAGAACTACTCGCATACAGCATCGATTTAGTACTGACTGTGGTAAGGGTTTTAGTGAACTGTTTCAGTGTTCCGGTGCTACAGATTTAGAGTACCCGATCCATTTATATCATATATTTCCCCAAACGACATCATTTGACCTCCTCAAACAATAAGTTCAATTTGTATCTTTTTCCGTCACTTTTTCTTTTTTTTCTGTTCGGTAATAAAATTTACGTATACAAAACAGGAACATAGCAGGGGTGCAATTTCTTTTGTATCTGAAAGTTTTAGTTGAATGATCGAATGAAAAAGGTACTCATTTTTTAAAAGTAGCACTTTGGTACTAAAAAAGTACTACAAGTAGTGCTTTAGCACTGCTTCCGGCAACGCTGCTCATATAGAATAGACGCTCTCCCTCTCTTACATGTCATACATCCTTTAGTCCTAATGGTAATCGGGCTTTTAGAATTTGCTCAAACATAGTAATACCATACAAGTCAGAGGCATATTTCGTATGGATATTTGAATTTGTAGAATACAATTTATTTTTTTATCAAGCCTAAAACCTTTGGAATAATGCTAACAACAATAACTGCATCTACAAATCAAACATCCGTACACAGAATGCTAATAATCTTAAGAAAAACTATATACCACGAAAGCGAACATAAGTGTCACACACAAGGTAAGTAATAAATATAAGTAAATACAGTATCGAAATCGTAATGAATGACAGCAAATGACAGTGACAATCCCGGTGACCAGAAACACTAGCTTACTAAACAAGCAAGACATCGAAAAGGTCTACCAATTGCTTAATTGCTGGAATTTTGCTCATGACCGTTAGTGGCGCTGGAATACACGCATTCTTAGCTAATAATAGTGGCACCCTAATAGTCTTAATTATAACATAACCAAACCGATAAACCAGTCTTAATGCAGGCAACCTAAAGCCCATGTCACACTATCAGTTAGATTGACAAACTGACTGATTAGTCGGCGTTTTGTGACGTCATTGTATGAAATTTGATACTCACTTCAAACTAGATGGCAACACCAGAATAAAGTTTGGTTAAATAGTAAGGTTAGAAAATTCGGCGAAATTGAACTTGTTTTGAAAATGGATAGAAAGAAAGCGGTTAGTGTAGTATCATTCTTAGGTTTAACATTGTTAGCTGATCAGCGAAAGAGGAAGTGTAAAAAGCGGCAAATATGGTGCAGATTTTGGCTTTTAAAGCGTAATGAATGGAGCCCGGTAACTGGAGAGCAATCGCAGCGGCGGGGAGGTGGGCGGAGAGGGCTGGTTGATTATGATACGACACGACAAATCATCATCACTCAGTTCAGTTTAGCATTGGGTAACGGATAGGGCGTGTTGATTTTATTAATATAGACGTAGTTATTAATTGTAGTTTTTAGTGTACATGTCGAAGGCTAAAAAACGACCCTTTCAAGACATTGTAAATAAGTTTATTTTTGACTTTTCCGATTTGTTTTATAACTGGAGCAAGATAGTTTGTAAAGTGTGCCAAATACATTTGATGTCAAATAAGAAGTGGAACTGTACAAGACACGTAAATTCCGCACAGGATAGAAAACGAAAATTGGGCATGCCACCGAGAAGTGCATTTTTTTAACGTAATTCTTATGTTGATAAACTTACTTGATAAACAACCGTTTAAGGACTTTTGGGACAAATACAATCCCGAGTTGTGGTTGCCAACGGAGAAAACGGCACGTAAGCATGTTGCATTTGTACACGATGACGTGGAAAAGAAAATGAAACGCATATTGAAAAAACAGTTTCTTTGGTTATGTGTTGACGAGACAACAGACTGTAAAAAAAATTCAATTGTAAATATTATGGTACGCATACTAGACCCTAGTAAACCCACATTACCACTGTTACTAGCTAGCCGAAGACTACAAGAGTGTACTGCTGTAGCAATTACGAAGGTTGTACTTAGTACGTTGGAAAAATTTCAAAAGATAAAGTGTTGATGTTTATTAGCGATGGCGCAGCGATAATGCGTTCGGTAGGCCGTTCTCTTCTTGAACATGGTTGCAACTGTTTACATGTTACGTGTAAAGTGCATGCTTTACATCTTGTGGCAGAAACCATTCGACAATGCAGCAAGCACAAAAAAAGTATTTTTGAAACCTCCTAAACGCCTACGATCATTTTACACAGAGTGTCCTGGTACTCGTCAACCGCCGAAGCCAATTCTTACACGTTGGGGAACATGGTTGCAGGCAACTTTTTATTATGCTGAACATTTCAAAATAGTAAAAGCTGTTGTTGCACAATTCAATCCTGCCGAAGCTGCAGCTATTAAGGAGAGCCAGTCGAAATTTTAAGATATTTCGGTTGAAACAGATTTTAAAAAATATTCGTAGCTACTATAAAGGATTAGCTGACGCAATAGACCAATTACAAAATAGATCGTTATCATTATTGGAGTCTCTGCAAATTATGGACGGAATGCATACACAGCTACTGACTATACATGACGCAAAATATAATCCCGTTTTAGAAATGTTCGAGACGGTGCTACAGAAAGATCCCGATTTTAGCACACTAAAACAAATTTGTGATGGTGTATCGAATAATCCACTGAACAAGTACAAAGAGTATTTTAATGATGCATATATAACATCGGTAGATGTTGAACGCTCTTTTTCAAAATACAAACTCATTTTCTCACCACGGCGAACATCGCTCACCGAGACAACCTGTGGAAACACATCTAATGGTGTCAACTTTTTGCCACTTTTATCCATATGATGTTAATATTGATAATGGTGCTTCTAGTTTTACTGTTCCGTAGCCAAGGCTGCCTAAAAGGGTGAGCGTTTCACTACTTTTCACATATTATAATTATGTATTAGTTCTGTTATATTTTTTCTATTTTCTTACTATTATTTTTATATACTAGGCAGATACGACTATGACACGGCTCCGTGTTACCGGGCTCTAGTTATGACATACTAAGATTTTAACATTTTAAGGTTGGGTTCTTAGCTAAATTTATGGCAACTGACTTTGCCATTTATATCAATTAAGTACTAGGAAACGAAAATAGGGAAAATTGTACAAGATGTTTTATGTTATATAGTATTCTAATATTTAAACAAGATTTTTTAACACTTAAAATGTAAGTAATTGTTTAATATAATGTTTTCTTATTATGCGAATATAGTATGTCTTTTGACCAAAAATAATTGATTTGATTGATACAGGCAAAATCGATGACGTGAGTGCAAAGATCCGCTGGAACGATAGTAGTTTTAAAGCTTGTATATTTTGCTCTAGATAGACCTTGAAATTATAAACATATTTCATTTTTAATTGGTTTTATTTTTGTTCCGTTCTTTTTATTTACACAAATCAAATGTCAATGTCATAGTGTCGCCATCGGCGCATGAAAACTATAACTACTGACTATACTTTTTTTGTAGGAAAACTAAACATTATGAAATCCTAGGAGTAAAGATTAAATAAATAAATAAACATACATAAATAAATGTACTGATTGCTGAATACGATCTTTGTTCCTTACCAAACCTTTGAGGTTTGGTTTTTTCAATCAGTGTTGAGAAATAAAAACTGAATTTGATAAAAAAATATTTGCAGTGTTAGACCTCGTATGCTTGATTGCATAAATTTCAATAGTTCTTAAAACCGTTATGTATCTATAAATAATATCGAATATTAATTGTTGAGTTTTGTACGAAAAGCCGTTAAAAAAATATAATTTTGCCGTATGAACTTGTATTTTGGATTAAGTTGTAAAACAAAATTATAAAATATCATTTTATAAACCGTTTTGCAACAAGAAGATATAAATTTGAAAAGTTAAAAAATATGATGGCCCATTTCTTGATACCCTCTGCTTCACATTATTTACATAACGTACCTATGGAAAATACGTGCATTGGTGGTGACATATCTCCATCATGTCTTTTTTTTTTAATATGATATTAAATGTTATTATTTGCAAATAAAAAATAGAAACATTTATTGTTCCCTAAAATGACTATTATTCCGCGTGCCCACCTCCTTTCTACGAATTTCACGCCCCAGCGTATAAATTAACTCCAGTCGATATACTTTAGTGCCATCTAACGGTACAAGATGAGGCCGACGAAAGGGCTTATCTACGACCGTGTTAAATAGCCGAGACCACCCTAACGGTCACATAAATAAAGTCAACACATTAAAAGGGGAAACCCATAAGTAATAAATAATAGGAGAGAGAAAATTAATCCGAAGTAATCGGGTGAACGTTCCTCGCTCCATCCTTTGGGAGGCATTCGGTAATGGGCGCCGAGACTCCTCTGGATCATAACACGGCTACAGCTGCTGCTGCTGCTAGTTGCCCGGTCCGTACGAGATCGTAGCGTGTCGGTCAACGGTTCGGTACGAGTATTAACAAGACTAATTAAACAACCTGCTTCATCTCGACGACGGGTAGAGCCGCCCTTCCTTCGGCATGAAATATCGGAATTGCTTTTCGGTGAAAAATGGGCCTGCTCCGGAATAATATGATTAACTTGCTCTTCTCTTTTTGACATCCAGCGAGAGTCCATTGGTTGCGATATTTATCTTTGTACAAGCGTACGTTGGCAAAATGAGTTCCATCAAATTTTAATTTATAACGCGGACATCATTTCTTTCGTATTACGTATCGGTTCCAAAAAATATCCTTAGATAAACTTTTGACTGCAATTCTTAAAAATTTGTTTAAGTACTACAAGTAAAGCTATCTAAAGCTTCTAACTTATACTTACTATTAAGCAAGCTAATTAATACGGTAATTTACGATTTTTGATCATTCATAATTAACGCTGGCCACTAGCGGTACCGCGCATCGGCGTAGAATCAGTTCGGACCGAGAGGAACGGTAGTATTACTTCGTCTGCGAAGCAGTACGGACATTTTCGCTGCCGGTCATTTGCGCAATTGTTTATCTGTCCTAGAAAAATTATGATTTCGTCAGCAAAACGACCGCGATCGAACAAACTTCGAAAATTTATTGCAGAAATTCCAGACTTAATATATGAAGGTGCTAAAATTAAATGTGTAATCTGTAAAATCCCGTTAATGTGTTGGTCCAGACAACATTGTCTACGACACGTAAATAGTGAAAAGCATGTCTCAAAAAGAAATTGCGCACGAGACAATGAAAAATTTATATTTAATTTATGCGTTACGTTTATCGCATGTAATATACCGTTTAATTTACTATACAAGGAACCATTTATCTGCTTTTGGAATAACTGTTCGGAGTGCAAATTACCAAGTCGAACATCGTTACGAAGAATTGTGCCATCTGCGCGCGAACATATTGAACAAAAAATAAAATCGGAGTTGAAAGATCAAAAATTGTGGTTATGTGTCGACGATACAACAGATCGGAAGAAACATTCTGTTCTTAATGTAATGGCACGCAAATTAGAACCTCATCAATCGGCACCTTCAATTCTATTAGTCTCCAAACGAATACAACAGTGTACTGCCGAAGTAAGTGCCAAAGTTAGTGTTGAATACATTGGACAAGTTTGAACTTTCAACAAACCAACTCTTGATGTTAGTGAGTGATGGTGCTGCAAACATGCTTTCTGTAGGCCGGTCTCTTAAAAAGCATTCTGCTAATTTGTTACACATTACGTGTAAAATTCATGCTCTCAATCTTACAGGCCGCGTTTTATTATCATAAATATTTTGACAATATTACGAACGTGGTTTTACAATTCGATACAAAGGAAGCTGTCGCTATCCAGAAAAGCCAGTCGAAATTTCAAGATAGTCAGGTTAAAATGGATTTAAAAATCATTCACGACAATTACTTTGGGCTAGCAGATGCAATAGAAAAATTACAAAATCATGCGGTGCCGTTAGAAGAATCTCTACAAATAATGCAACATGTTCACGCACAGCTATGCGCGATTGAAGACGCAAAAAAATGTTTCCGTTCTAGAAAAATTTGAAAGTGTTTTTGAGAAAAATTCTGATTTTGGCAAATTAAGACACATTTGTGAAGGTGCGTCAACAGAATCGTTAAGTTATTTGAAAGATTATTTTCCTTACGCAAATATTACGTCACTAGATGTAGAACGTTCGTTCTCTGCATATAAACGCATTTTTTCCTCATGCCGCACTAGTTTTGCCGAAACAACAGTTGAAACATATCTAATGTTGCAGATATTTAACAGACATTATTCACTTTGTGATTTCACGAAGGACTCTTAAAATGGTAAGTGTTTGAGCACGTGTTATTTAATTTTTATTTAAAAGATGAGGGAAATTATTTGCGGCAGCAAACATCTTTATTAGCAGAATAACTCTAGTGGAACGCGAGGCCTGGTCGACCCTACGCTACTGCGCGGTACCGCTCGTGGCCAGCTTTATTCATAATGCAGCACGCACTAATTTCAATTATCCTGTATTTTTCGTGGCGTCCTCTATTAACTACATTGATCACTATAATTAATTCGATAATGTAGAGTCGCTATATTATCGACCGGATTAAGAGGCACATGAAAACGATTGATATAGGTATTCAAACTGTTCAAATATAAATCTAACCTAATCTGAATCATTATCATTACATAGTAGCTTTCAACACGGTTTTAACATTACCCAAAGATTATATTACAGCGTTACTTCCGAAAACACAAGGCTAAACAGCTTTGACGTCAGCAGGCTGTGACGTATTTTGAAGTAGGCCGTCGGTCAGCCATAAACGTTTACACGTTCAGACCGTCTATGCGTTTTGAACTGATTCATCCAAATTGTATTGGTTTTTGTACTGGCAGTACATATTTCTGAGCTGATGGACCGTCGTCTTTGATGTGTCGAAGTCGATGTTTCGCCAAACATTGCGGTCGGCATCTTCAGGACGATGATTAGTCTTCACTGGTCGTCTGATGAGTGGTGTTTGACGAAACGTCGACTTCGACACATCAAAGACCACGGCCCATCAGCCCGGAAATATGTACTGCTAGTACAATTTCAGACACCAGCCGTGAAAGCCTACAGTTATTTTTATTGGTTTTATTTAAAAAAATACTGTGTAGTGATATTTTCGTACTTGGCTGGTGATACCTGTAATGTTTTTCTATTGTTGCACAAGCGGTAAAACCTTTTCTGAAACGATATAAACGTAACCTAACCTAACATGGCGTTGACTGTTTTGTATGTTTTGTTTGTGAGTTACACTTTGTAAAAGGAGACATTATTTATTTTTCAACAGCTACAGATTCAAGAACCGGTGAAGCTATAACTGAAAGTTTAAAATATCCTAGGCTTAAAAAAATGCTATTTCAACTCACTTACCTAACTGTCGGTTGTATTTGACAAAGAACGTGAAGATGTTATTGTTCAAATAGTTGTATATTCTTACGTTATATTTAGCAAAATTATTTTTGAACGCGAAGAGATGTTTTTGAATGTGTGTAATAAACGTTCGTTTGGCTACGTTCGGTGATATGATTTAAAATATATTGTATTATTTTAAATTATATCACCGAACGTAGCCATTTAGGATGCTGATATATGTAAATGTCATATTCAGAGCAGTGAACGTATTGCAACAATTATAACAACTTGTTCTACAAATATCCTACTTAAAAATGATTGTGGGAAAAGTAATGATAGATTAAGTAAAACACTACATAATAGGAAATTAAAAACCCTGATTAAATAGCATATCTGTAAAATTCCGTATTTCCCAAATATTGTAATTTATCACTTCAGCCAAGAGGGTTTGGGTTGTATGTAAAATAACCGGTTAAAATAATAAATTGCATACATATTATTACATTAACCACCTCTATTGGTTATTATGTATAATACCCGGTTATTATGCATACTAGCACATTTATCAAAGTAACGGTAACATACATAATGTTAAATTGATTTAATTTTGTTTAATTTTGTTTCGGATAAATTGACACCACGATTAATTAAAATTATATATTAATACATAAATAAACAATGTAAAACGCATATCAGTTGCTTTCGTTTTCCTATGTTCTCTTTTAAACGACCACTCCTCGATAGCGACCAGCTTTTGATTCCCCGAGGGTGGTCGCTATTGGAAGGTTGTACTGTACTTGTTCCTTGATCGTAAAAATGATAGTTTATTGGTGTTAACGTTGTTTTTTTATGTTTTTTGAGTTGCGTTAAATTAATTATAAAGCAAATGCCAATATAAATATTGTACGTACCCGATCGAGTCCTCAATTTCCACATGGTATATGTCCTTTATCTCTAACAGCCGAACATACGACGCAGACGTAAACAAAAAGTCTTGGTTTAATTTAGCGGAAATTTACGCTTTGATGTTTCCGTGCTCTGACGACGTTAACAAACTAAATGTGTCGTGCAAAAGTTAACAATACCGGAAAGTGGAGGAAAACAGGGAACGATGAAATTGGAAAATTCTCTGTCCTAAACGCTAACTCGATAAAAATTTCGTATGAAAAGTTTTATTCGTTATTCTGTTTTTGTAGCCAGCGTAAAAATAAATCGAAACGAAACGCCGTAATAATGTGATGCGGCGTATTGTTGGTAGTTGCAGTAATAAAAAAAAAATCAGTTCGTTTATAATCTAAAAACCCTTTTCATTTTTCAACGGGTAAATTTGAAAATTGATATCCAATCGCGAATTGTGGTTTTTCCAATTGTCGTAAAATTGTTTGAGTATTATTGTTCGTTTTTTAGTAAGTTTGCGTTTTTATATTAAAAATCTCAAAAATAGAATGTTAAATTGAAAGATTCAAACATGGGATATCGTTTTGCATGAATTTTTGATACCTAATTTGGATAGTCAAATTCACTAGAATTCTAAATTGACTTCAAGTACACATTTTATTGTTTTGCTCGAGAATTATTGCCGTGTAAAAGATTACCAGGAATATTGGTTTTTAAATTATACCTATATTTGTGTAAATAGGGAACTTGCAATTTTTTTGGTATCAATAATATTCCCATGTATTATCCCTTAGAAAGCAATAGTAACTTGGTAATAAAAGTTTAAAGTTTCGCGTGTTCTGAAAGCATTTCAAACGACCTCCAAAGCGCGCCAAGCCGGCTGACGTCATAGCGTATGATTTTGCCTCGCTAACTATCAGACTGATTCACGGTTTTCAGAGCAGATTCAGAATATTGGTCTTCACTCATAATTAGAGCGGGCCAAGAGCGCCACGCGCCAGGTTCGCAATCAGGCTGCCGGGCGCATATATGTATGTAAACATAGGTAATTTAAATATGTAATTATTAGGACGAGGACCAAAACCACTGTCTATTACGTCGTGAAGACGCGCAAATATACACCTGCAGTTTGGGTGTTCGTTGATAAATAGGGCGTTGTTCACAGTGGGCCACTACAAAAAAAAGTTCATTCATCGACGGCTACGAACTAACAGCGCGCTTATTCATTTACGGATGACGCGCTCTATTCATCAACAAATGACGAGTCTGCAGATGTTACGTTTGCACCACTTCGTGGCATACTAGAAACAAGCGTCGGTGTGCTCGCTTTAGTGATTATGTCTAACGTAACTATTAAAAATAAACGGCCATTACCTACGAAAGTTAATAAATTTCTTAGTGAATTTGTGGATTTACACTACAATGGGAGTACAATTTTCTGTAAAGTTTGTAAAAAGAAACTACTGTGCTGGAGCAAACGTGATTGTGAAAGACATATAAATAGCGCACACCACAGAAATAAAAGAAATGGTGTGTCACAACAACGTCAATTTCAATTAGAATTGCTTTTAACGTTTATGGTATGTGGTCTACCACTTCGTATACTTGATAAAAAAGCATTTCGAAAATTCTGGGGTACATACAATACCGAGTGGATACTACCATCTCGGACAGCGTTACGGAGAGATATTCCACGAATACGTGAGGACATTGAAAATCGAATTAAAGCCGAATTAAAAGATAAACAGCTGTGGCTATGTCTTGATGAGACGACAGATTGCAAAAAAAATTCTATTTTGAATATAATAGTGCGCGTATTAGATCCTATTAAACCAAATTTTGCAATTCTATTAGCCAGCAGAAGATTAAAACAGTGTACTAGTAAAGCAATTACGGCCGTAGTTCTCGAAACGTTACAAAAATTTCAAGTGTCAACCAGTCAACTGTTGTTGTTCATGAGCGATGGTGCAGCAACAATGTGTAGTGTAGGCCATTCCCTTAAAGAAAAGTGTGAAGGACTTTTACATGTTACGTGTAAAGTCCATGCTTTACATCTTGTGGCACAAACTATTCGAGAGTGTTACCCGGAGGTGGATGCATTAATAGCAAACACAAAAAAAGTGTTTCTCAAAAGCCCTAAGAGGACTAGGGCATTCCACAGGTTATGCCCTGGTATTCGAGAACCACCACAGCCCATTCTTACGCGTTGGGGAACGTGGTTAGAAGCCGCTTTTTATTATAATGAACATTTTCAAGAAGTCAAATCCGTTATTTTGCAATTCGTCCCTGCCGAAGCTAGAGCTATTAGGATGAGCCAGAAGGGATTTCTCGATATTTCTGTTGAAACACATCTAAAGAATATTAGCAACAATTACAAAGGGTTAGTAGACGCGATAGAAAATTTGCAAAATTCTGGATTATCGTTGGTAGAATCAGTGCAAGTCGTGGACGAAGTTAGTACATTGTTACACAGTATAAACGATGCAACAAGTGGACGAGTTTTAGCTAAGTTCGATAGTGTTTTAAAAAAGAATCCGGACTACACGAGATTCAGACAAATGTGCGATGGGGCATCTGCAGATTCCTTGACTAAGTCTAAAGATTATTTTAATTACGCCTGTCTTACTTCGGTAGACGTGGAACGGTCGTTTTCGAAATATAAGAACATTTTTTCGTCTCGGCGAACATCCTTCACCGAGGCAAATGTGGAAACTTATCTGATAGTGCAACTTTTTAAACAAGCCTATCCGCATTATTAAGAAGGATAGAATTTATTTATTATATCTTTATTTACAGTTACATTATTAAGTACAACAGAATAAAAAAAGCGTTCAGTTTCTCAGTTATTTCCTTATTACATCCCATTTACAACGCATACCGTTTTCAATCAAATAAAAAATCATAATGAAAATAAAAACACCTCAGCGTGTACATATATATATATATATATATATATATATATATATATATATATATATCCGCTCTAATTACTAAACATTATTATTGCGTCAGCTTTTATTTTTTTACTCTTGTGTATTAATTTCGAAATATCACATATCTGCTGTGACTCACATATACGCTATTTACAATAAGCGGCCGTTGCGCCTGATTCCGATTCTGTTGGATGGCGCAATTTGGCCCGCTCTACTCATAATCAAAGCGTGACAAACGGTTGCACCCGCAGAAGCGCCGTGAAAGGAGCTGTGTTTACTATGTACATACAAGGAATCGAGTGGACGCTCGGTTATTATCGGTTGATCGGTGTGCGTGTACTATTTATAATGTTCGAGAAACTAGTAGAACCGTCCGGGGCGTACCGCGCAAATGTAGACAGAGTATTAATAAAAAAATAATAGATTGTTACCTTTTATTGACGTATCGATAACCACTGCGGTAATGTGCGACTGCCATAGCACACCGCGTTGTACTATAAGCAATTCTTCCACTGTCGATTCGGTCTGGCCTCAATGATGGTCTGAAAACGTTCTCGTATACTTTGCAAATGATCGTTCAGAATCTAATGAAGTAAGATTTGCGAAATACAAATACTCCTGTGCAGTCTTGAATTCCAGATACAGATCGAACCTTTTCTAAATCCGAATTTTTATTTAAAACTGCACGAAATTTTTGCGCGACATCTAGTCCTATAGGATCCGTCAAGCTTTCTAGAGCGGCTGCTAAATTGTTGATGTTATTTAACGAGTCTTGTATAGATAAGTGAGTAGTTTCTAACTGTGAAGTAGTTTGTGTCACTACAGAATAGTTTGTGGAAATGTCAACTATTTCTTTTTGAACGTCGGAAGCGGAAAAAATTTGCTGACTCTCGCGAACCGCTTGAGAATTAGAAGAATTAAGTTTGAAAATTACATCTTTCACTTGGAAATAATATTTGCGATAGTAAGATACTGCCTCGATCCGTGTTCCCCATCGCGTCAGTACAGGCTAAGGTGATAGCGGAATTTGCGAATACAATTGCTTGAATACGCGGATTTGTTTGGGAGACTTCACAAACACTTTTTTGGTAGATGATATTAAATCATTCACCCTAAGATACTTGAATTGTTTCTCCTGCGAGATGACATGCGTGTATGAGGCATGTTATGTGAAGAAAAATCGGAAGGCATACTTTTAACATTCTACCAGCTTTCAGCATTGTTGCGGCTCCGTCAAAAACTAATATGGTGATTTGGGCTCCTACGATACAAAATTCTCTTAACATATTTTTTATTATGTTTACAATGATTTCGGCATCAGTTCTTTCAATTCTTTTACTGGCTAACAACAAGGAAGCTGCTGGACCATTACGTTCTAAAGGACGCGCCACAATATAAATCATAAATTTGTAAAACATATTTGCAATAATAATAAACGCAGGAACTGAGTCGGGACCCATTACCATATTCAATTTTAATGAGTCTATTGCGCATAGTACATCATTTTCTGTAAAATGTTGGACCGTCAATAAGTTTACGCCAGAGAAGTTATCATTTTGACATACATTAACAGTGTTAACAAAAGCCGATGAAAAGTGAGTAGCAAAAGCACTGGCAATCTGTTGAGGAGAGTCGATATGTTGTTCGCCATCCACCATCCACCCAGGGATAAGAGTTTGACTCTTGCGTTTATAAATGATCATAACTTACTCGGATCAGTTCGAACAGAGTAATCCACTTCCGTAATATAATAATAGGGGAAATTATTTGCGGCAGCAAACATCTCTATTAGGAGAATAACTCTAGTGGAACGCGAGGGCTGGTCTACTCTACGCTACTGCGCGGTACCGCTCGTGACCAGCTTCATTCATAACCATTAACACTTGACGTGGTGAGACTTGAAAGTTTTCCAACGTACTAAGTATCACGCTCACAATTGCTGCACCAGTACACTTTTCCAGTCTTTTGCTAGCTAGTAATAGTGGAAATGTCGGTTTATGAGGGTCCAGTGCACGTACTATAACATTTAGAATAGAATTTCTTCTACAATCTGTTGCTTCGTTCTATTCCCCGTTTTCGCGTACAAATAAAACATGCTTACCTGCAGTTTTCGCAGTTGGTAACTTCAACTTGGGGTTATACTAATACCAACAGTTCTAAAACGGCTCTTTTTCGAGTAAGCGAAGTGACAAATTACAGGTTATCATCATGACAAGTAAATCGAAAATAGCAGCAGTTTTCATTAGTGCGCCCTTTTTTCTGTTTCTGTGTTCTTCAGTATTTACATGTTTGTACATTCCGCCTTGTGCCAGCACATCAAATGTTTCTCACACTTTACAAACCATTTTAGCACCATCGTAGAACAGATCCACGCATTTTAAATTAATAATCATATATTTATGACGAAACAAAACACAAGACGCTCTCTCGGTTCCTAAACTGGACGAAAAATAAACAAGCGGATGCTGGCATAGCGGGAATCGATTTTTGCATACAGCCCGCCACTCCGGTGAAACGCCTATGTATCGCAGAGACGATTATCTCGCTTTAGTTATCATCCCTTTACGACTAGAATAAATGCGTTAACGAATAAATTTTACCGAACGCTTTCAATATAGCGTTATAAACTGCGTTATTTTCCGAATTTCGGCAAAACACATAGGTATGTTGCGTATATTTTAAAATTCCCGTTTCATTTAAATTAGATCCCACGATTAGGCAAACATAGAACCTCCCGTATACACCGCTTTTACGTAATATCGAATGAAAGCCGTGATTTA
This sequence comes from Dynastes maya, assembly GCA_029619315.2. Classification (NCBI taxonomy): domain Eukaryota; kingdom Metazoa; phylum Arthropoda; class Insecta; order Coleoptera; family Scarabaeidae; genus Dynastes; species Dynastes maya. The sequence continues at coordinate 13,217,565 of JAROYE020000003.1, read as the reverse complement.
ATTTTTGCGTATTTCGAGAATTTCAATGCAAACGAAACGTCGGAAAATAATACAAAATTCGCAATTAACGTCGCAGCAACCGTGGCAATTTCCATCCATAGCCAACGTAAACCGAACCGGTCGCTCATTGTTAGCACACCAGCGAGAGACAATTTATTTTAATGATTACGCTTATTAATAGCTTTGAGAACACGCAGTATTTATGCAAAATTTTACATCTATTTCCCGTCGTTTCGCTTGTAAATATTTGCGTTTGCGACAAACGGGGAGACGTAGAGAGAATTTCGCGAATGAAAGGCTGTTGTTGTTGAGTTGTTGGGTTGGGATAAAGCGAAACGTAGGCGGTATATAGACAGGCAGGCAGTGCTATGATATCATTTCAATTCATTACCCGATTCCGGCATCATCATTAAAATAATTTCACCTAACGGTTAATTATTAAATTTAGAATTTAATACAGACGTCAATAACCAACTCCCTGTGTGCGACGGGCGAATTATTTTGTACTCAGCGGCGGTGTATCGTTCATCTCTCTGTTATTTTCTTGTAATTGTTCTCATTTCCTTTCTGGAGAAAGCAATTGTTTTAATTTATTAGAATGAGTGCAAGTAAATAAAAGGGTAAAATAACTTTTTGTTTTTTTAGTACACGGGTATTGAAATCAATCCCTTTGCTCAACGTTACTGATTTTGTTGAAACATTGGGGAAAGGTAAAATCACACTTTAGGCTTATTACCACCGATATGTGGAGGTAATATGATGCCAGTGTGACGTGACCTTATACACCTTCTGAAACAGTTCACTAAAACCCTTACCACATTACCTATAAGTAACCTGGGCAAATATGCGATAACAGTCAGAGGCATAAAAGTTTACACATGAAATAGAAGGTAAGAAATAAATTATAAAACGTGCTGAAACACTTTCCGTTTTAAAAGTCTTCCGTCAAATCACGAACTGGGTAAACTGTTAAATATTTGAATCATTAGATATGTTTCCACAGCTGTTTCAGTCAAGTGAGTACGACGTGCGGAATAAATGTTTTTTAATGCCGAAAACGACCGTTCGACATCTAGCGATGTTATATTTGCATATTTAAAATAATCTTTGAAACAACTTAATGCATCTTCACACGCACCTTCACAAATTTGTCTTAATATAAGAAAATCGGAGTTTTTCTCTAAAACACTTTCAAATTTTCGTATTACACACCAATTTGTTTCGTCTTCTACAGCGCACAATTTGAACAGAATCCACTAGCGACATCGAAACATTTTGTAATTTTTCTATTCCCTCCGCTAGTCCGAAGTAATTGTTGTGAATAGTTTGTAAATCGCTTGTAACCTGACTGTCTTGAAATATTTCCTGGCTTGCAGCTTCTGTCGGATTGAATTTTAAAACTACCTTCTTAACTTGATCAAAATATTTGTTGTAGTAAAACGCAGCCTGCAACCATGTTCCCCAACGTGTAACAATCGACTGTGGTGGTTCAGGGAAATCAGGACACAGTTTGTGAAATAGTCGGGTACGTTTCGGGGACTTTAGAAACACTGCCTTTGTAGTAGCAATCAATGCATTTACTAATGGAAAACATGTAGGAATCGTTTGTACCGCAAGATTTAGAGTATGGATTTTACACGTTACATGTAAGAATTTACCACTGTGTTCCCTATGAGACCGGCCCAACGCATGTTTGCGGCACCATCACTCATAAACATTAAAAGTTGCTTAGTTGAAACTTCAAATTCGTTCAATGAGTTCAATACCACCTTTCAAATTTCTGTTGTTTTGTCCACACACAACCATAGTCTTTTATCTTTCAATTGCGTTTTCATTCTTTTTTCTATATGTTCATGAGCAAATGGCACTACATTTCGTATCGATGTCCGACTAGGTAATTTACAGCCCGCATATTTATTCCAGAAGGAGACAAATGCTTCTTTGTCTAGTAGACGAAACGATAGATTACATAAAATAAGAGTAACACATAAATCAAATGAAAATTTTTCTTGGTCTCGTATGCCACTTTTTAAAAGAATGCTGTTTGCTTTCGATGTGACGTTGACAATGGCTTCTGGACCAACACATTAAAGGGATTTTACAAACTAGACATTGAATTTTAACGCCATCAAAAATTAAGTCCGGCATGTCCACTATAAAGTTTTTAACTGTGTCTGCCATTGGTTGTTTTCGCGACGTACAACTGCGACATTTTTAAAGCAAACATAAACGTACAATTACGAAATAAGTTACGACAGCCTACGTATGCATAGAACTACTCGCATACAGCATCGATTTAGTACTGACGCTGTGAACGCGTGAAATAAATAATCGCCGACTCCGCGCCACATATCTACTACACTGACTGTTACCGCTGTTTGCCCAGACTACTTACAGGTATTGTGGTAACACTATTTCAGTGTTCCAGTGCCACAGATTTACCTAATTATACACCTTCTGCTAAGGCTTCTTAACACGTTATTGTCATTTTTTACGCTAGCAAATTCGTTACTGTATTTATTCTATTTTGGAAATCTATCATTTGTTGTTTTACTTTGTAAATTTAAGATTTCATTTGTGTTTAAGTATTAAACAAACAGAAAATACACGCCTATTGTTAGTGGGTAAAACAGCCGTTCTTTATAATCGGAATGTTGTTAAAAGATAACAACGCGCTTTTACAATTTTTTTATACTCGATAAGTCCAGTGTTGTACGCCATATTTTTATTTCGGCTACATTAATAATTTCAAAAATATCAAAATTGGTTTTATCGAAAATTTTTCTCGCCCTGTATCTTCGAAACAAAGAAGCTATTAAAAAATCATGAAAGTACAAAATATTCTTAGAATAGTTCATGGAATAACTCCTTGAATTTTTGCCGTATGTTTTATAAACAGCCTGTATATGTCTTAACGCATAAAAAATAAGATTAGCGTTCCAGGGTTAAATAGAATGATGCTTTCTCGTTACAACGTCATTCTTTCTCTATTATAATGTTCCGCTGCAGTCTTAAAATTGAACAATTAGAAAATATTAAAATTTTGCTGCTTATATACTATTTCCTCTGCTCGCCTATTAAATTCATTGCCATTCCGCTGTTTGCAACAGTTCCCAAACGTTGTGCAGGAGTTTATAGCGAGCTCAGTTGTAGCTGCCGTCGTAGTACGGGCATACAGCAGACTGATCTAGACAAGTTCTAAATTAAATTTTAATTAGATTTAATTAATTAAGGAAAGTTACTCGCCCGTACGCTTGTTGTAGAAATGTTTCGAGTCTTCGCTTGCAATTAACTTTCAACCCAGGTCAGCTAATTCGAGTGCCCACCTCGCAATATACGTACAACATGTGTATTCGGATGTATTATGCGACGGGCGGTATATTTATACCTACCGCTCCGAAACCTTCATATTTGAGTAATATGTCCGTTGTTAGACTGTCAGGAAGCAATGGAACGGGTAGTGACGGGTCGGGTTTAATCCATAATCAGGTTATACCGCTGTAGCCGGCAGTTATATACAGCGGGTGCTAAAAGTAGATACCGTAACAATGAAGAAATTAGGGATATATTGTTGTGACAACTATATTAAACATGTAATCAAAAAATTAATGCTAATATAGCTCATGGTATTGGTGGAATCATTTCTGGCAAAAAACAAAGCGAGGGAAAAGGGACAGCGTAAACCCGCGAACATGTTTCTGCATACCCGGCGTCATCAGCGCGATTCCGTACCTGTTCTTCTCCCTGCATGGTTGCCTTTGCTTTCAACTCCCACCAGTATTGCAGTAAGGGATTACCATTATTGCGGCAACTATGTAGCGTAGACCCCTTTTTTACACAAATAAGATATTTCGTTGCGGATGTAATATAGTATACATGTGTAAATTCTACGTAACCTCTGTATTTTTGTGCTATATAAAAATTCTGACATTTGCAAAAATATAAGGGGGTGAGGGGTTGATTCCCTAAACAAATATTTTTTGTAGGGAAACTATTAGCACGATCGTTAAGAGCATGTGAAACAGTTCAAATCTTTTCTTAAGCTATTTCTTGATATCACTTACAGTTTTTGAGTTATTGAATTAAACAGCGAAGGGGAGTATAGTTCTTAGGGCGCTTCACACTCCGCTAATGTGAGATGAGACAGCTAAAAAAGTTACCGCTATTTTTACACTACATCGGTCTGTCAAATTTGTCTTAACGTGCCAAAATCAGAATCTTTATCTAAAACTCTTTCAAACCTTTCTAGAACGCAAACATTTTTTGCGTCTTCTACCGCGCATAGCTGTGCGTGAACATGTTGCACTATTTGCAGAGATTCCACTAACGACACCGAAGGATTTTGTAATTTTTCTATTGTTTTTAAATTCGTTTTAACCTGACTATCTTGAAATTTCGACTGGTTTTCCTTGATAGCCGCAGCTTCCTTTGGATCGAATTGTAAAACCACGTCCTTAATATCCTCAAAATATTTATGATAGTAAAACGCGGCCTGTAACCATATTCTCCAACGTGTAAGAATAGGTTCCGGTGGCTCAGGCATACGGGGGCACAGTCTGTGAAATTTGTGAATACGTTTTGGAGATTTCACAAACACTGCTTTTATATGCACTATTAAAGCGTCTACTTTAGGATAACATTTTCTAATACTATCTGCCACATGACTGAAAGCATGAATTTTACACGTAATATGTAACAAGTTAGCACAATGTTTTTTAAGAGACCGGCCTACAGAAAGCATGTTTGCGGCACCATCACTCGTAAACATCAACCGTTGGTTTGTTGAAAGTTCAAACTTTTCCAATGTATTTAACACTAACTTTGAAATTACTTCGGTAGTACATTGTTGTACTCGTCTGGAAGCTAATAGAATTGAAGGTGACGATTGATGTGGTTCCATTGTACGTACCATTATATTAACCACAGAATGTTTTTTACGATCTGTCGCTTCGTCCACACATAACCACAGTTTTTTATTTTTCAACTCCGATTTAATTCTTTGTTCAACATGTTCACGAGCAGATGGCACAATTCTTTGTAACGATGTCCGACTTGGTAATTTGCAGTCCGAATATTTATTCCAAAAGAAGGCATATGCTTCCTTGTCTAGTAAATTAAACGGTAGATTACCTGCAATAAAGGTAACACATAAATTAAATTGAAATTTGTCATAGTGTCGTGCGCAATACACATTGAATTTTAACGCCATCATAATTTAAGTCAAGCATTTCTGCTATAAATTCTGTAACTTTGTCCAACATTGGTCGTTTTCGCGACGTAGGCAACATTTTTAAAAGTATTGCAGGCAATAATATCGGAGGCACGGCAGCGAAAATTTCAGTTTAACGACTCTAATAAAGTTGATTGACTGTTTCATGAAAAGCTTTGTATACGGGAAAGAAATAAAAGAAGAAGAATATGTAGTGCAGTTTTATTGATGAGAAAATCCGAGTGAAGGTAATAATACGGAATAAAATAATGTTTTAAGTTTGCATTGTGTATTATATAGTCCATAGACTAGTCTAACATATGGATTAAAACAGAATGTTAGTTCTTCCGTACTCAAGAAAAATTCGTAAAATTAGGAATCTCAAGAAAGGCAAATGTTGCTATTTCTTCTTTCTTTTTAAACATTTTAAATGAGGTAAAAATTACAGGAAACCATGCAAATAATAAATATAATTTACCGAGGTATGTTGAAAATGATATTTTAGAGTAACTGTGCTGTGCTGATAAAAAAGAATATAATTGGAAAATTCATTTTAAGTATAAATGAGATAAATCATAAAATTAAGAAACTTGATATTTATTATTATTAAATAAAGGTTACTATAGACATCTAGTGGATAGTAGCGCAAGTTCTCGAAGTATTGATTACAAGCAGAGTTTTAAACCCTGAAAACAGTCTGTTCTTCTTTTTGTTTTAAATTAAGCAAGAGAAGTAAAGAAACCTATAGATAGCTAGAAGTAGCACTCTTGCTAACAACCTTAGGGAAGTAGCTATGAATGCGGTTTGTTCTCTAAAAGATGGCGTTAGTATGTCTTCCTGAATATTTTAAATTTAAAATTCTTGATTTTATAGCATACTTTCATATGGTTATTGTTGGTTAGGACATGGCAGATAATCGAAAAGCAGGGATAATTAGAACAAGGTTAAAAAACAATGTGTAGGAATTTTCTAAAATTTTGTGTTGAGTTTCAAAAAAATTTATTTAAATAAATGTTTTTATGATTTATAATTTTTTGTCAGTAGATATTCTTGCTATTAAAAGAACAGGTAGTACTTTTAAACATAAAAAAAGGAATTGTAAGTATCCATATAATCCGCTCATAGATAATCTAAAGTGCGCTGTTCTTTCACTTCTACGTTGTACAGAAAAATGTTGTTTCTTTTAAATAAATAGGAAGTACGTTAGTTGAAAAGCTTTTTAATACTATCCCATAAGCAACTAGTATTGTAACGAGGTTTTATTGCAGATTACTAGAGTAGTTGTATTTATGATAACTGTTTATAAAGAGATAGAATAATAATATATACTTACATGATTTTTATACACTTCATTGCCGTTGATAATATTAAAAAACGCGGATTAAGATTAATACACTGTGTTTGAATTTAATAATATTCAAATTTCGCGCCATTATAATTTTTACATAATATCGTTCCAGCGGTTCTTTGCACTCACGTCATTATTTTACAGTACTAGCAGAGACAAATACTACATATTCGTCGCATCAAAATTCTGTATGTTAGACAAAGACTACCAATAAAACATTTGTGTTCTAAGTTATGAAATATGTTTCTTTATGACAATGTGTTAGACAAACAAGTACAATGAACGTTTATATTTACTGAGTTCCAATGACATTATTTCCGGTATTTTGACAGCTGATTAGTATTACAAACTGTGTGGTTTAAAAATTCCGTTTGGTATTCATCGCTCTAATATTCTATTATATTTTGTTAATATCTCAGAATATATTTACTGTGTTTAATTGACCTAAAAGTAAAAAGACAATTTACTATTGTAGAAAGATTTCTGAAGGTATAAAGAGGGATAAACTATTACATTCAAATACAGAAAGTAGTGGGGGTCGCTCAGTGTTTGATGTATTTAAAAAATGAAACCTCGGTTTTGTTTAATTCAAACGAACAAGACATTTACAAAATTCAAATATACAGTACCGTTCATGGAAGTTCGGGCAAGCTGACAAATTATATTAACTGTCTAGGAAAAAATTTCAAAATTATATAATACACATTTCTCCCAGTAATTCTGGAAATATTCGTATATCCTTTATAAAGTATTATAACATTTGTAAACGCAGTAGTTCTGAAGAGATTGTTATTGTGAAAGTATCTGTGGTTGTGCAAGTGAAAAATAAAATAATTTCGGTTTGACTGCTTAAAATGCCCCGTAGAAAGCCTCTAGCTGTTTCAAAACGATCTGCTATTATTACCTTGCATCAGGAAGAGTACGCAGAAAGACGGATTGCAAATAAATTAAAAATAAAAAAATCTACAGTACATGATACTATGGTTCGATTTAAGACAACCGGTGACGTGCAAGATCGTAATCGGCCAGGACCGTCAAGAAAAATGACTCCTGCGGAAAATCTACGAATAAAAATAATTAGTAGGTGCAATAGAAGACTAACAGCAGCAGAAATTGCTGCAGAATTCAATAATGAGCAAGATTCCAAAGTTTCTGTGAGTACTGTGAAACGTCGGCTGAAAGAGGCTGGGTTGCATGGGCGAGTGGCTTGTTGAAAACCGTTACTCCGAAGAGGAAATAGGCTGAAGCGACTGAAATGGGCACAAGCTCATAGAGATTGGACAGTGGACGATTTTAAAAACGTTTTCTGGACTGACGAATCCAAGTTTGAGGTTTTTAGAAATAGACGGAGAGTTTTCGTACGCAGATCAAGAGGGGAAAGAATGTTACGGGAGTGTATAGTTCCTACAGTGAAGCATGGAGGCGGATCTGTAATGGTTTAGGGTTGTTTTTCCTTAATCGGAACAGGGGACTTACTCAAAATTGAGGGCATAATAAAAAAAGAAGAATATCGGAAAATCCTGGAGGAAAATGCCGTACCGTCAGGAGTCCGATTAATTGGCCGTGGATTTGAATTTATGCAGGACAATGTCCCCAAACATAAATCTAAATTGTGCACAGATTACCTACAGCAAGAAGAAAATGAAAGAACGATAAAAATTATGGAATGCACGCCACAGTCCCCCGATCTGTACCCGATAGAGTTGTTATGGGAAGAATTAAACCGATGTGTCCAAAATCGAAGGAACATTTGTGGACCATTCTCCAGGAGGTATGGACAACCTTGCCCAATGAAATATTAGCAAAATTAGTGAATCGGATGCCGAGAATAGTGGCAGCAGTCCTAAAGGCAAAAGGTGGATTTTTCGATGAAAATCGGATTTAAATTATTTATATTACATTAACTTTTTCTTTTTAATAAATTTATGTTTGAAAATATGTAAAATCATGTAAGTAAGTACTAAATACATGACCATTTAATATTTCTCTTATTTTCTTTGACTTCTGTACATTTTTTTGTTTGCCCGAACTTCCATGAACGGTAGTGTAAGTATTTAATTTTGATAATAAATAAAATATGTATTGCTGGTAAAAGGTTATGACATAACTAAGATTTCAACATTTTAAGGTTGTGTGAAAATAGGGAAACTTGTACAATAGGTTTTATGTTATATAGTATTCTAATATTTGAACAAGATTTTTGAACACTTAAAATGTAAGTAATTGTTTAATATAGCGTCTTCTTATTATACGAATATAGTACGTCTTTTGACCAAAAATAATTGATTTGATTCCTACAGACAAAATCGATGACGTGAGTCCAAAGATCCGCTGGAACGATATTACTTTAAAATCTTTGGGGCTATTATCTGTTAAGTTAGTGTTAATTTTTTTATGTATTAACTGTACCTTTTATAATAACACATGCAACTGTACTATAACACGTTTCACCCTAGCTTCGAAGTATTGCGCTTATGGGAATAGCAGTAAGTGTTGCCAGATTTAGGCGAACTTCATTGTTATTAAACGGATACTCTAAAACTGTGGCACTGGAACACTGAAACAGTTTACTAAAGCCCTTACCACTGAAGTTCAGTCTTGCTGCTGATGATGATAGCTTGGCTATCGAAACGTGCGTCCAGTACGATTTAAGTGTTGTGGTAAGGGTTTTAGTGAACTGTTTCAGTGTTCATTGTTATTATTAAAAGGTTAGAAATTTAAGCTATCAATCTTATTTTTAAATTTACACGAGAATGCAATGAAGTGCAAATATTACGATTTCAATAGATTATTTTATCAGTTAGACGAACACCTCCAGAACGATGTTATACAAGACTAAACTACCAAATTGAAATTCATAAGACAATCACAAACAAAGTGCTTAAATGTTATTTATTACTTCAGAGATTAATATATTTACAAGATACAATGTGAAATGATTCAAACAGGTATATTCACAAAGAATTACAATATATTTTCACATGTCAACCTTAAATAAGACAAGTATAGTACTCTACTACTCCGAGAAATCGACCTGTTGTGGGCAAAGATATCTCTGACAAATTAGTGTACAAACGGTGCTCAGTTTCAATAAAAGTCTACGTGACCTGCGAAAAGTGTAAGTGTAATTACCATCCAAATTGCATTCTCAAAGTTAAGGGAACTTATGTGGAAGAGAAAGACAATGTTTTCTGTTGTAAAAACATAACCTCGTTAAGTGAGAAAGATACAGAAATACGGAAATTGAATCTCAATATCCAGGAAAAGAACAATAGAATCGGAGAAAATGAGGAGAAGATTCGCGCGCTTACAGATGAAAATAAAAAAACAGAAGCTGAATCCATCTAAAGATGAACAATGCAAGTGTGACGAAAAGGACAAAATAATTACGGAACTAAGATCGAGATTATTGAACTTAAACATTAAAATAATGAATCAATCTATGAAGGAATTCGAAGAAGAAATATTCGAAATAAATCAACAAATACACAAGGAAGAAATAATAAAGGACTGATTCACTAGCAGTCACAGATACCAATAGTAAAAATCACAAAGTGAATACTTACATAAAATCGAAAAAACCATGCACACAGGGTTTAATGATATAAAGCGATCACCATTCATTGACATTACAAAAGAACAAACTAATGACCATTTAGTCGAAACTCAAATCAAAACAAATAAACAGCGCGAAGCTAGCCGTCATCGTACTCCAAAAAAATCAAGCGATGCAAACGCCATTACTGGAGAGTCAAAGCAATTCAGGCAGACAACCGCATATACACGCGATAGATATTAACATCAATCAAACGTCTGAAGATGGGCCACCAATCGAGCAAAAAATCGAAAAATATACCAAAAAAATAAGAAAAGCAGTGAAGAAAATAGCAATCAGAAAACGAAATTTACGAAGCATCGCACGGAAGCAGTTGTAGGCACAAAGGAAAACGAACATGTGTCATATGCAAGCCAGCAGAGGCATTGGATATATGTGGGCAAGTACAAGGACGATTACACTGAAATTAAAATGAAAGAATTTCTGCAAAAGGAATTCGGTACAAATGAAAAATTTGAAATAAAAAGATTACAGAAACAAAATAAATGGACAGAAGAAAAGTATTGCTGTTTCAAAGTGGAAGTGCCCTCAGATCAAGCAGAGAGCGTTTACATATCTATACTCGGTTTGCCCAATAGATGCAGTAGCAACGCCGCATACACGCCACGATCGAAAAGCCCAACATACATAGTATAAATTATGATAGTTTTGATTGAACATATGATACCTGTCATTAATGAAATTACCTAACCTTGCCTGAAAGATTCCTGAGTCCGGTTGACAAACCTTCCACAAATGCTTGCCTTGCGCCTAATTGATTGGTCTGTCCACCCTTTGCTTACTGTGTGTCCAGCATTTACCCATGTTTCATCCAAATAGTATATTGCTTTTCTATTCTTATGATATTCCATTATTTGACGCAGATACTTCCTTCTCCAATTAATAATTTCATCTTTTTCTTTAAGCGTACTATTTCGGTTCCTCTTCTGATAACTACAAATATTAAATTTTTATGAGCACACATGTGAATTAGATATTTGCATTTTAGCTTACCGAAAGTTTAATTCTTTCAATAATGATCGAAGAGTTGCCATTTTAAAGTTTGGAAGATCTTGTTCATTTACTACTGCAAGCACTTTTTTAATAGTTGGAGATTCGTTTAAAAAAAAATGAATGGACAATTCTTCAGATGCTATTTTTGTTTCTTCATCCACATTATCTAAAACACACCTTCTTTGCTGGTATTTTTTCGGTGGTTGAAAGTTGTGTTGGGTAGTATATTCTTTTAAAACATGCACACTACGTTCTCAAATTCCTAAAAAAAAGAAACCACTAACTTATGGTTTTTATTAAGAAGTATTTCAGTATACCTGCTGCTGTTGCAGCCATTGCAACACTTCTGACGTTGGATGTTTCAGGTTGTTCCTGACACATTTTGAATATATTTAAAACCCTCTCCTTGTCTTCTACAGTAAAATGTTTTGCAACCCTCTTCGTAGGAGGCGAATTTTCCATATTTAAGAGTGGAAAGTTCCTCAGAAGAAAAATAAATACTTTTCGACGAGATATAACCTATAAAAACAAATATCGTATCGACATATATTGGCTGCTATTAAGCGCGTTTACTTATATGTTTTATAAAAACGATGTATAAAAGATTTTTAAGAAAATCTGATTTATAAAATATAAAAGAAAAGAAGTACAATAAAAAATAAGAAAACAGCAAGAAAATAACCAAACAACACAAGGATATAGACCCCAAATGACAATTTTGCCTATTGTAGACGACCGCGCCGATCAACCAATGGGATGCGTTATTGGAGGTATGACGTGCCATGACGTTTTCGATGTCCATTGTTGCTACTGCATCTTTTGGGCAAACCGAGCCTGTGGGAATTGAAATTCAAAAGTATAAGTTTTTTCCCAAAAGAAAATCAAAATCATGGAGAGGCAGAAACATATATCAATATCGTAAATATTATGTTCAGTCATTAAATAACAAAATTGATATTTTGAAACAGTATATATATGGAGCTGGCACAGATATTTTATGTATTACAGAGCATTGGCTAAAACAAGATGCAATAAATAGTTTAAAAATTTAAAATCTAAACATGACGGTGTACTTATATTAACCAAACGCGATATTGCAATGCTTAAGGAACAAATATAATATATCATGATCTGTGTTGCATTTCATGACAGCAGAAATACTGCTCAGCACTCAGGAATATCGATACAAATGAATTTGCTTCAGTCGTTCACACGTTCTTGACGCAGTATGATGCATTTTCAGTGAAGGTGCTCATAAATATAGTAAGGTACAACTTCTCCGTCTTCTTTTGTCTGCTTTCATAATCACCGAACTGCAAAAAATGTACCTGCAGGAAGTAGTTGAATAAAATAGCTGCAAAAAGCGGTTTCATTCGTAACTCGTCGTACTAAACGCTCTAAAATCTAAACATCTTTGTCGCGCCCTAAGGGATTCCTAGCTGTTTCCACTTCAAGCAATCAAGTCATCGTCTCTCCTGTAATTAGTCTCGGAAGTCGTGGGCAAACAAAGGCTGCTCAAATTAGGATGGAACGAAACGATGTTTCTCGGAATACGACGCTCTGGAAAGAAAACAAAGGCAAACAGTTGCTTCGGTAGGGGATCGTCTATAATTCAGTATTTTGATAAACGGCTGCATTGGCGGTGCACTTACAGTAATGGAGGATGAAAAACGAGATAATAAATGACGTGTACAGAAGAGGTCGCCTGCAGATTTGCTAAGAATGTCTGAATTGAAACGATAAGAAGCGCAGCGAGCAATTCGCCGGGTTTTTGTTTAGATTGTGGTGAGGTTTGTGTAACGTTAAAGGTAAAGTTTGCGCAAGGAAGAATTGAAGGAATTTGTGAAATATGCACTCAACAATATTTATATTTATATGGACATTAGCTCATGTTTCGAGCTTGGACTCGCTGAGTCCAAACTAGCCATTCTTTTTTTTAGCAAATAAATAGAAAGTACTTAAAAATCAGTTTAAAAAGAGCTATTTCTAGGTTATGTTCGAAGTGTTTTTGCTGTTACTCTACAAAATTTTGATTGATAATACGTGCACCACTACAAATCGAAATCTTGTTGAGAAACGTCAAATGTTTTTGACGTTTCTGTGCTTCTTCCATGTCTAGGTTATGTTCGAAAAACACTTCGGACATAATCTAAAAATAGCACATTTTAAATTGATTTTTAAGTACTTTCTTTTCATTTGCTCAAAGAAAGAATGGTCACTTTGGACTCCACTAAACATGAGCTTTTCGCTAATGGACATAAATCGCCAAATCGATGGGTGTTATTCGGAACCCTTACCGTTGTGGTTATGGCTTGGGAAACACATTTATTTTAATATTTTCTTCCAGAGAAAATCTATTAAAGTCACTTTTTAAAATTACATTAATACTGTTTATTTTTAAGGTTATTATAAACAGTTACTTGTGACTTGTGACTATATAAATCCGCGGCAAAAAATCTATAACGATTACACTCCCTCTCGTAGTTGAAATCAGACTGGACGCGAAAATTGTGCGTTCCAAATGCCTATACATTGGCTAGACTGTGATTGGTCGTTTAGTCAGGCGTCATAGCGTTGCCATAGCAACCAGGGCTGCGATTTCATCGCGTCCCAGATATTTCATTCCAACCTATTATATAAGTTAAGGTATAATTCAAACTGTATTTTCGCAATAGCTACGTAATAAAAATTTTAATAATTTTGTTTATAAACGGAATTGAATTTTTAAACGATATATCAAGGAACGTGCGTGGCTTTGCGGCCTTATGGACACACTGCTCCTGCATATGGACGTTTTGGCATAGCGAGTAGGTACTGCAATATCTACTTTCCATGGAATTATTACCTATGGGATTATTACCGAAAATAAAGCACAAATACATCAAACTTTACATTTAATTTTTTCCCTTCAGAAAATTCGTAATTTGCTTGCAAACTGCAGGGAATGTGAAGGCGTTTCCGTTTTAACATTTTCTTTCTTAATATACAATAAACCACAACAATAACGCCATTTTGTGACCCGTTAATTGGACACGATTAGATAAAAAGATAAAAAATGATTATTGTATTATTAAACTAAAATATTTTTAATAATCTGACACATCCAGTTATACCGAAAATATCTGTCAACTTTGTTATTTTAAATGGAACATCCTATATATTATTATATTTTTGAATTATTCATTCAATTTTAAGGTTTGTTTGATAAAACGACTATGTTGCTATTTCTAACCATATTTGAAATATTTGCATCTTCAACTATTATGACTGTCAAGGTGTTTAATTTGGAAAATTGAAATTTAGCAGAACTATTGACCGCTTATAGGGTAGTATTACAATCCGAATCAATTTTTCGAAAACATTATACAGCGTGTCCGACAATTGCGATTAAAATTTCAAATGGAAAATGTGTCAAAACTCAATTTCTTTTAATAAAATTACCTATTTTTGTCTGTCTTATCAAGTTGCTCTTACAAAAATACAAAGAATGTCATATTTATTACGCATCTAAGATTTATACTTTTCAAGATATTTAAGAAAATTTATATTATAGCACAATTTTTTTATAAAGAAGTACCCACCAATGTACGTACGGCGAAATAATGTAGCTTACGTTTAAAATATTCCGTATATCCAAATTAGTCATGAGTAGAGCAACGCAAACTGGGCTGAAAGCCAGTGGCTGACGCATAAAAGTCTACACAAAATAAACACGGCCGGGACAATTCGGTATAAGCGTCAGTATAACTGCGACTCGAAAGCCGATCTTTTGTGTATACATCTACGCTGTCGTATACTATATCGTAGTTCTACGTTTGTTTTGAAAATGTTTCCTACGTCGCGAAAACGACCAAAGTTGGACACAATAAGAGAATTTATTGCAGAAATGCCTGATTTAAAGTGTGATGGCGTTAAAATGTGTAGTGTGTAAAATAGATTTAATGTGTTGGTCGAAAAGTGATTGTCTACGGCACGTAAATAGTGCAGGGCATGTTTCAAAAAAAAATCCACACGAGATTATGACAAATTTAAATTTAATTTATGTGTTTATTGCATGTAATTTACCATTTCATTTACTAAGGAAAAAAGCATACGTCTCGTTTTGGAATGAATATTCGGACTTCAAGTTACCAAGTGAGAGAACATTACAGAGAGTTGTGCCGTCTGCTCGTGAGCATGTCGAGAAAAGAACTAAATCGGAGTTGCAAGATAAAAAATTGTGGTTATGTGTGGACGAAACAACAGATCGTAAAAAACATTCTGTAGTTAATGTAATGGTACGCACAATGGAACCACATCGACCGTCACCCTCAATTTTACTAGCTTCCAGACGAATACAACAATGCACTGCCGAAGTAATTTCAATGTTGGTGTTAAATACATTGGAAAAGTTTGAACTTTCAACAAATCAACTGTTGATGTTTATGAGTGATGGTGCCGCAAACATGCTTGCTGTAGGTCGATCTCTTAAAAATCATTGTGCTAACTTGTTGCATATTACATGTAAAATTCATACTCTCAGTCTCGTAGCAGATAGTATCAGAAAATGTTATCCCGAGGTAGACGCTCTAATAGCACATACAAAAGCTGTGTTTGTAAAATCCCCAAAATGTATTCGGGAATTTCATAGACTATGCCCCGGTATTCCTGAACCACCACAACCTATTCTTACTCGTTGGGGAACATGGTTAGAGGCTGCATTTTATTATCTTAAATACTTTGAGAATACAAAGAACGTGATTTTAGAATTCGACCCAAAGGAAGCTGCGGCTGTCAAGGTAAACCGCTTGAAATATCAGGACAGTCAAGTTAAAACAGATTTGGAAATTATTCAGAACAATTACGTGGGACTAACGGATGCGATAGAAAAACTACAAAATTCTTCGGTGTCGTTAGTGGAATCTTTGCAAATAATGCAACATGTTCACGCACAGCTATGCGCAATAGAAGACGCAAGAAATGTTTGTGTTTTATAGCTGTTTTATAGCGTCTGGAACCGTAAGTCGTATAGCATACCTTTGCTGTAGTGATCGGCTTTCTATGCTGCTGTCGCCCCCGACCAGATGCTTAGGCTCCGGAGGTGGTGATGGTGGACCGAGCATTTAGAAACATTAAGATGCATATAAATGCGTGCACGGAAAATAACAGAATTATGTAATTAATATATTATACAATATTTATCTATTTGAAGTTTTGTACAAAAGGATTGTTTATACACTCACAGACAAAAATATTTCATATTTCATTTTCGGCCTTTATTGTTTTTCTCTTTAAAACTTTTGTGATTTTTGTTGCTAAATCTTGTATACTGGAGTGTTTTACGTTATTAATAATCAAATAAATTACATATGGAGGATTTATAGCGAATTCGTGGAGGAATTATTAATACAACTTGTTTTTGGCCAAAAACGTTTAATTGAAAAAAGCAACAATAATTCTGCAATTGAGTTAGGAGCTGGATTTCGTGCTCGTATATTTCTTTTTAGAAAGTCCCATAGATGTTCTATGGGATTTGCGTCAAGACTATTTACTGGCCACTCAAGCGCCGCAACCCCGACATCTTCAAGGTGCTGGATCAATGTCCTTGCAGCATGGCCTGGAGCATTATCATGCATTAGCATAAAATTATCGTAGCCAATAAAGCCGGCAAAAGGTAAAACCTGTTCTTCAAGGATGTTGTGTATGTGCCAGTCAGCATTCATTCTTAAATTTACATCAATGAGTTCCATGCGACTCTCCCAACTAATGCCGCCCCATAACATAATGGAACCGCCACCAAAGTTAAGATTTTGTGCAAGATTACATTCTGCGAAACGTTCTCCCGATCTTCTCTATTCACGACTACGTCCATCAGGCTTCCATCCATAATTGTGATCTTGTTTCGTCTGTAAAAACAATCTTTCCCCATTGATGTTCATTCCAGTTAGCATGAGCTCTTGCAAATTCTAGGCGTCGAATTTTGTGACGTGGGAGAAGCCGAGGAACTCTGGCAGGACGTTTTGGATTTAAGCCAACCTCCTTAAGTCTCCTTATTACTGCTTTGACAGATACATTGACTTGTCGTGTATTCAATAATTCATTTCTGAGATGCGGTGCTGTAAGTGCGCGATTTCGTAAAGATTGAAGTCTCAAATATTGGTCATCTCTTGGCGTTGTACATCTTTTACGTCCTTGACCACGCCGCCTTTTGTATTCTCCAGTCTCATTGTGTCGTCTTACTATACGAGAGATAGTCGATTGATGGATATTTAATCTCTGTGCAATAACTTCTTGTGTGTACCCTTCATTAGCCAAACAAACAATTTTAACACAATTTCTGACACTTAAATGAGGCATCTCGCTAACCGAAACTACACATTTGTACACTAAAGCTCTGGAAATGTAATTCTGACAACATCGATTTGAGATCAGTGTTTTAGTCTTCAAGGCACATTACACTAATTTGTAACGTTTTATCGTTACATCTAAAAAATAATAAAGACCTAAAAAACATATGCAATATTTTTGTCTGCGAGTGTATAATAAAATTATGTTTTATACCAACGTACTCTGTGTAATTCACAGAGCAACCGAATAAGCGAAGAAATATATAAGCACTATTTACGAATAAGCAAAGCAATTGGTCCTCACTCTTCACAAGGAAGATACACTGAAGCAGACGACTAGCGGCATTGTTCTTCAAACCAGGAGAACGTAACAACAATAAAGTGATATCAAAAACATGCGATACCTTTGCCGCTCGATATTTACAAAAACAAAAGCCGTCACCAAACACAGTTAAACGAATAATACAGAATTTTAAAAACTATCGATCGATGCAGCTCCCGGTGAGACAGTCTGTACACATACAGATGTATACTCATAGACAAAGCTATTTTAAGCAAATCCGCGCTGAGCAGAGCGACCTCGAATAGATTCTCATCCCTTCAAAATGAGACCATCTTCCGCTTTGACAGCGTTTTATATCGGCCGCGTGAGGAAAGCGTTAATAAAAAAAAATCGGGACGCATATACATACGTATCATACACTAGCAGTTCCAACGCATATCCTCGCAGACAGTAATATCTATATTGGGAGGATTTTGTGAAGGGCCGAATGACCGTGGACGAAATTTGCGGAAAAATTTCAATAGACCCATATGCATAATATCCGTTGAAGGGAAAACGTACAATGGAAGGGAAAGCGATAGTTACGCTGCCCTAGAATTTTCGTTGTACATCCGTATAGCCTCTATATGACGAACCGTATAAGTAATATGCTAAGGATAAGGTTTTATATGGAAAAGAAAATAGAAATAGAAGGGTTCGAATATGGATCTGTTTTGTGTACGGGAAAAGATCTGAAGAAGCTATATCGAAGGTAATAGGTTTGGTAGTAAACATATATAAAGAGATAACCATCCTTGTTTCAGCTTTTTTCCACAAACTTTCGTGAATTTGCAGAATCAAAATAGCGAGATGAAGGTATTTACTTTTTAATTTATTATACAAAGATATACTCTTACAACAATATTTTAGCTACTGAAAACAAAACGCTTTGTAGATGTGTATGATGCCTAAGTATATCTTTCAAAACAAGTAAAAGGTATAATAAATGGGCCACTGATGAACATTCTCAATAAATGCGTCCAAACGATACCAACGATATACACAAGGCTTACGCGCTTTCACGTCAGCAGGCTGTGACGTATTTTGACAAAGGCCATATAAACGCGTTTACACACTGAAACCATCTCTGCGTTTTGAATTGGTTTATCCAAATTATATTGGTTTTATTTAAAAAAATACTGAGCAGTGATGTTTCCGTAATTTGTTGGTGATGCCTGCAATGTTTTTCTAGTGTTGTATAAGCGATAAAACCTTTTCTGAAACGATAAAAACAACACATAACATTGCGTCGGGTGCTTTGTATGTTTTGTTTGTAAGTTATACTTTGTAAATGAAAGAAGATATTATTTATTTTTCAAGAGCTACAGATTCAAGGACAGGTGAAACTATAAGTGTAAATTTAAAACATTCTAGCCTTAAAAAAGGTGCTATTCCAACTCAATTCCCTAACTGTCCGTTGTATTTGACAAAAAGTTTTATATTCTTACGTTATATTTAACAAAACATTGTTGAACACGAAGGGATGTTTTTAAATGTATGTAATAAACGTTCTGTTTTAATACAATGTATTTTCAATTGTATCACCGAACGCCATTTTAGATACTGATATATGTAAATGTCATATTCACAGCAGCGAACGTATTGCAACAATTATAATAACTTGTTCTGCGAATACCCTATTTAAAAATGATTGTGGGAAAAGTAATGATAGATTAAGTAAAACACCGCATAATAAGAAATTAAAGACCTTGGTTAAATAGGATGTCTAAAAATTTTCTTGTGAAATTGAACAAAATTTCTAATAAAATTGCATTTACTGTATCATTTCAACCTTACTTTCGTCGAAATACATGTACAATTACAAATAATAATAATTAGTCAACCACAAATACATCTTTCACGAAAACGGTGCTCAGTTACGTGTTTGGTTTTTGGTTTGAAACTTCGTTTTTCAAAAATAAAATCGAATGGGATGCGAACAAAGGTTCAGTTGACAACTTGCATCCTCTTTAAACCGGAAGCCCTTCAAAACTTAAAAAAGAAATGCAAAAAAACGATTCCTTTACCACTTAGGCTAATATCGTACATGGCGATACATCCCCTAAACAGCGTGACGTCAGCGAAGAGCTGTGAGCCCTTCTAGTATCGGTGGTAACGGTGATGATTGTAGGAAGTCCTTCCCATTTACAAACTAAGTAATATCAATTCCTGGAAACTATGCTAACGAATGTAATGGGCTCCTCATTCGATGAAAATCTGTTCTCCGAGCGGTACTTTGAGAAATAAGTAAGTGGGGGCCAGATTTGGCGAATGGGGTGGCTGGTC
This sequence comes from Dynastes maya, assembly GCA_029619315.2. Lineage (NCBI taxonomy): Eukaryota > Metazoa > Arthropoda > Insecta > Coleoptera > Scarabaeidae > Dynastes > Dynastes maya. The sequence continues at coordinate 13,197,465 of JAROYE020000003.1, read as the reverse complement.
TATGAATTCGAACCTCAATTCGTGAATTTTTGCTATAGCTACCACTGAAGTATGAGACGGTGCGTTGTCTTGGTGGAACAAACCTTTTTCTTCAAATGCGGCCATTTTTCTACTATTTCTGCTTTCAGCTTGTCAAGTAATAATGCGTAGTATGTCCCCGCTTTTGTTTTTCCTTTTTGAAAATAGCGATTAACACAACTCTTTCCCGATGAAGCTGATTCATCACTCGCTGTCCACTGTTTCGACTGTGCATTGGCTTCAGGAGTGGAATGGTGCCATCTTCGAAAATTTAGAAAGCAGCTACGGAGTAACACAAGCACCAATAGTAGATCCACTCCCATTCATGCTGTCTACACACGATCTACCGTTAAACAAATGACGGAACTGGAAATAAAATCTGCAAGTGATATTAAAATGGCCAAGAGAAGGTTTGCTGCGAACAGATTAAAAATGAATACAAAACTTTTCGGCGTTAGGATTTCAGAACAAATCCTAGTGGTGCTGCAACCGCCTTATTAGCTATTCTATCCAGACAAGACAATTTTTGAGTGATTTAGGTTAGGTTTTCAAATTTATGTCTAATTGCCCCTCCACGTTTTTCAGCGTCGGTGGCTTCGTCTGGAAGAAATAATATGCACTACGTAGTGAACCTAGGCGATACGCAGTAAACCTGTATAAGAGTGGGCCTTGTTTATACTGCCTCGTCGCTTGCCAGTCACCCAAATTTATTTTTGCCCCATAGTACATACATCAACAGGAATAATTATACAGACTGAAAGTTGGAAATAATTTATTATAGTTTTCACTACAATATTGTTTCACTACACTGTGGCTTCATCACATGGAAGAATATTAAGGTGTAACGACCAATGCTAATACAGGTCCCCATGGTGTTGTAGGAGTCAGTTACGACCAGAGGACTGTAAGGAGAGAAAATACTAGCCAACGGACTTGTTTCTATCTACCCGGCATCATCAGCGTTGCTTCGAGTGCTTCTCTACCTCACACCGCTATTTGCCTCTCGGCTTATACCACTATCCTTCGAAACAGCGAGCAAGATACCTTTCCCGGTATCTAGTGACATACACGCCTGTCGTTTAGAAAGCAGCGACAAAAACTGGGTGCAGTTCCCAAACCAACTCTGGAGCCGTTCTTGGACTGCTGAGTGGCATATGGTGTGCACCTGAGTGCGCTGGGTAACTGCACATGTAAATGATTCCTCAGGCTTGCCATGGTGTATTAAAAATACATCAAAAAATGTCTAGAAACAGTAATCAAAATAATGCTAACATCACTCCTCATGGTGTTCGTGGAATTGTTCGCCGAGTAGATAGAAATATATCCGTTGGCTAATGTTTCTCCCCTCGCATTGTTTTTACCGTTAGTGATTCCATCAATACCATGAGGAAATTATACTAGCATTATTTTTATTATTGCTTCTAGGCATTTTTTGACACGCAAATATACCCATGAATAAGGAAAATTTTGATTCAGAGCTAAGCACGATAAACAACAAGATGCGAAAGTATCTCGGAAACCCGAATAACAGAAATTAAGTATATATATACAGGCTGATTCAAAATTATGTTACTACTCAAATGGGATGAATATGTATCTATTAACCATGCACCAAACATGTACGATATTCAACTTTGTCCTATGAGCTATTCGACTATGAGTGCTACGAGCTTTAGAGCTACTGCTTTTCTTTTTCTATAAGTGAGGTTCCATAAATGGCTGGCCGATATACATAGGAGGAGAGAAGGTATGGTTCACCAAATGTAGTCCGACGAATGTTTCAGGATCAATTTGCACATAACCCACCAAGCCGTTTAACAATTCGCGGCATTTATCAAGAGTTTGTGGAAACTAGATCAGTTGCAAACAATTATCAAGCAAATGCAGGACGTCCAAGGCCAGGAAGGTGTGAAATGAACATTGCTGTCGTGCAGCAAGCCATAATACAGAATCCTTCGAAGTCAACCAAACAGTGCAGTTTTGAAACTGGGATTCCCCAACCAACAGTATGGCGTATCTTGAAACACGACCTTGCGATGCGACCATACCACATTCAAATCTCTAACAATGGAGCAAAAATTTGTCAAAGTTGAATGCTCTCAAATTTTAGTCGAACTAACGAATATTCAGAACGACATTTGGAAGATACTGGCATTCAGTGATGAGGCTACCTTTCACACAAGTGGATTTGTCAACCGACATAACACAATTCTTTGGAGCAGTGAAAATCCTTGTGAAATTCGGGAACATGAACGTAACTTCCTTAAGGTGAATGTTTGGTGCGCTGTGACCGCTAATGGAGTAATAGGGCCCTACTTCAGCAATACTAGCTGCAGCAATCTTCCACCTCATGCTTTTAACTTTTGTCGTTGCCGTTTGCTCCCGTTGGATAATACACCCATGAAATTACAGTTTACATGTCACGTGATAATTTTAATTTGAATGGTCAAAAAATCGGTTATATGCGCTATGTGGTACATATGTTTATGCAGCGAGTCAATATATGGGAATAATGACAGAGAAACATTATTTTAGATAAACAGGACTTGGGACAGTATAATTTGATGCATTGTGATTAACCCACGCAAGCAGTTGCATGCTTGTCCTTTGCGATGATTATCTATAATAATACGAACGACAAATTCATCCTTTTATAAAGTTTCACAAGATTTGTCATCCGATCTTTTGTGTTTCTTTAATTGTAGTTTTCTTATAATTAATGGATTTTGACATACAGGAATTGTCATCCTTATATACTTAAAAGTATTACAAAACATTAACAACATATTGATAGCTTTCTGCTGCTTATCTGGTTCTATTAATGAGTCTCACTTTGTATTTGCATTTAATTTCAGCACTCTACAGTTGCCGCCAAGTGTCGCTATGTCTTCATATCATTCTGTTAAACACTTTAGAAATTTATAACTAAATGCAAACAAATTTTGAGGTTACCTATGTACTTTTATTTACCTGCCAGCATTCCCGCTCCAATCAACAGCAAGTTTGTAAACAGGGGGTGGCGGCTCTTGAAATTTAACGAGAAAACTGTTTTGGGTCCTCTCGTAGATATATCGCAAACTATCCTATATCTATCTCTTTCATAATTGGTTTGTAACTAGGGTTTCAAAGTCTGTAACATGTTTGCATTGTTTGTAACCATGATAACTGTGGTTGAAAGTTGAAAATGTCATTCGCCAAGTTCATGCCGCGTCCCTGTTTAGTTTTGGGCGTTTGTTTGTACTATGGCCTGTATTTTTCAGTGAATTATAATGAATTTCTTCATTTCGTACTCGTTTAGTTCTATTGCTTGAAGTTTTCGTTTAAAAATCGGTCCCTTCAAAGCTGTCTGTACGGACAAATTTAACAATTACAAGTATTAGAAATACAGCAGTGGGTGCGTTAATTGTTTATGGTATTTGTAAATTATGTTACTTAAAAATATGTTTATTTGTAATACTATCGTCGTAGACCCTAATTTAATGTGCCAGCAAGTTTTTTAGACTTCTATGGAAATTCGCAATGCAATATTTTTGCTTTAACGTGGACAATGTATTTTCTCTTTTGAAGAAGGCATTACAACGAAGGGCATACATACACCCTATAAGTACTGTGTTATATCATTCATATCTACAGTCCCTGGCCATATTACTTGAAACATGTCATAAATCAACACTTTTACCTGGAAATTCCCATCCTATTATAGTGATATTCTTTTGCTTTGAATCCGATCGTTTATAGGGGGACTAGATTATTGTATCAATAAATAAAAATACCAGAGAAATGATATTTAGAAGAGTAAAGTACGTATATATAAATATTTCAGTTATCAACTTACATCTAGCGAGTTCACAGTTTAGAGAATGCATCGATATTTTTTAAAATATTTCGTCATAACCGTATAGAAGCTAAGTTGTGGAGTATCGTTAAGTGTTTTGTGTTGATATATATCGTTATTGCAAAGGTAAAATTGTTATTCTATCTCTCTCTTAATAATTAATTATTTGGAATTTTAAAAAAATTGAAATATTTAGGGTTTTTGGTAGAAAATGCCTGGGAAAGATTTAACAAGTGAACAAAAAGCCGCTATGCAAGCCCTTCTACAATCAAACAAACATTCACAACGAGAAATTGCAAAATTGCAGAAAGTATCTCCTTCTTCCGTATCGCGTTTAGCTAGAAACTTAAACGAAGGAGCTAGCACATCGACACAAAAACGGGTAAAGTGCAGTCGGAAAAGAAAAACTTCTGAAGAGATCTGACCGTGAAATTGTTCATCAGGCTTTGAGTAATAGATTTGCTACAATTAAAATGATTCAAAAAAATTTACAAGAGAGAGGAATAGAGATTTTGAGCAGAACTGTCAGGCGCCGATTGTGCGAAAATCGCCTAATGGGCCGAAGACCTATAAAAAAGCCGCGTTTAACAGAAATAATGAAATCTGCTCGTCTCAACTTTGCAAGAGAATATCGACATTTCACAGACGAGAATTGGAAAAAGGTGAATAACTTAACAACATGATTTTTACTGAATTAATGTTTGCATTATTTAATAGGTTTTCTTTAGTGACGAGTGCTCGCTCTGTGTGTTAGTGCAGCGAGCACAATTTGTTCGTAGACGACCTGGCGAACGTCTCACAGAGTCCACGATTCTTCGAACTGTAAAACACCCTCCGCAGGTAATGATTTAGGGAGTGATTAGTGGAGACGGACCCGGCCCTTTGTATTTTGTAGAAGGTACAATGCGTCAAGAGCAGTACATAAATGTGTTAAAAAACACGTTATTACCGTATTTTAAGCCAGGACGTCGCATACCGACAGGGCGTATATTTATGCAAGATAATGCTCCTTGCCATGTGGCAAAAAAGGTTAAGAAATTCTTTGAAGACAATCACATACCTCTTTTACGTTGGCCCGGAAATTCACCGGACCTCAATCCCATCGAGAACATATGGAATCGACTAAAGAATATAAAGGATGTATGGGAGATCGATGAAGATATAAAAGAGACAATTATATCTTGCATTGAAAGTATGCCCCGAAGAATTAAGGGTGTTATTAAAAATCATGGGTTGTGGACTAAATATTAATTACTTATTTAATATTTTACATATGTTACATATTTTTACAATATATTTTATAAATAAAAAATATAATACATGTATAGTTTATATTTTATTATGAAGAAACTACAAAATATTGAGTGTTTCAAGTAATTTGGCCAGGGACTGTACTCTTGAATCCTGGTAATAAATGTATATGCAAATGAAAACTTGTGTTTTATGCTCTAATATTCGTATTAAGTACAGAAGTTTTAAATAAGTAGACCACGTATTCTGCTGGTAGTTTCCGGTATGTCTACGAGAGGCGCCAAAATAAGGGATCACGTCCTTGGCCAGAGTTGCTCTTCTATCAAGTAAATTACAATTTGACGCTATCCAGCGGATAAATAAACGGCAACTGCGAACGTCATTGTAACGGCAACGAAAAATTTATAAACTTCACTTAAGTGTGCGCATTCATTGCGACTAAGTTATTTAGTTGTTTCGAAATCGTTCCCTTCATTCAATTCGACTAAAAAGTCGGTAGCTGCGGTGAACCTTAATTTAATTTCTATCGAATAAGATAGAATCTGTCAAAACCGATCCAGGAAATTCTAATCGACATCCCTCCGTCCGACCTTGTAGAGCATTGCACCTCTTCATCGTTTTATATGGCGAACATAAAATCGCCTTCGAAAATTAGGTAATTCTTTAGCGTTTACGTCTAGCGGCTCCAACATCGAACGACCGAAACTCCCTGCGCAATTTTCAAATGGGACGCTTTTTCTGACGGCGCGTCGCGTCGCGGTGCCACGAGTACGAAGACGGCTGAATTATTCGAATCTCCCCGTCTAACCCGGGAAGCCATTTCATGCAGATAAACTGGTAATACGAGAGCGCGCAGCCCCTTTTTCGATATTCCATTAGAATTCTGGCCCGTTTTGTACAACCGCGCTCGCTTGCATTGACTGGAAACATAAAATTGATATTTATTATTTCTATTCTGATTCTCCTTTTGAACGTGCGCGCACGTATACGGACATTGGGATGTTCGATATTCGAAAGCATTCGTGTGAATCTACACCAGCCAGGTCTACACGGAGAAAATTTTCTTATTTAGACACGCCATCGCGGGAACTTCCCAAAAACGCGACTTGCATTGATTCGCATTATTTCGTGCGAAGAAGCGAAATATTAGCAGGGAGTGTAAATTTTTCTAGTTTCGTCGTTCATTTTTGTTAGGATTCTGAAATGGGTTACGTTTCTATTTTGAACGATTCAGGTATCTCCGTACATTACACTGGGGAACAATTTGTAACACAATTTCTGTTGAGTTTGGTTTTTGAGCTGTTTTATAGTTAATTAGGCATGCTGGTTTCAAAACTGTAGTTAGTTTTCTTCTACCACGTCAAGTTTTATCTCTACACCTTATGAGAATGTGACCACTCTCTGCGAAATCGAGCATGGATTATAAGAAGCACTATTGCTCTCCTATTGGCTGACACAAACCTTCTCCGATGGGCGCCGGGTGAATGACGATAGGTGAACAGCGAGAGGTTTATACTTGTCTGGACTTGTTCAGTTACGCCTGAGTGTTTAGTGTTTATTTATATATGAACTGAAACTTTTCCTTATGTCTACCTCTGCTAGTTCACGTCGTAATTGCTTAAACAGCCCCGATTCATTTTGTTACATATGTGGCAGTTTTACCATTCCCAGTCAAAGGACAAATATCAGTACATTTGTCAGGCAAGTCTATTTTGCCTATTTCAAAGTGAAAATTGGTGATCAAGATAAATCGTGGACCCCTCACAAAGTGTGTAAGCAGTGTGTTGAGGGTTTACGGATGTGGACCAAGGGAACACGTGATAAACTTCCATTTGGTATACCTATGATTTGGCGAGAGCCCAGAGATCATTCAAGTAATTGTTACTTTTGCATAGTGAAAACGTCAGGATATAACAAGAAAAACAAATGTAAAATAGAGTATCCTAGTTTACCATCAGCTATACGCCCAGTGCCTCATTCAGCCGAAATCCCAGTGCCAGTTTTCAATGAATTACCCTCTTTGGAAATACGGGAATACGAGTCTGGTGAATATCAAAGTGACCCCAACGATGAAGATTTTGAAATTAAAGATGATTCCGTTCGTAATGGATTTGACCAGCATGAGTCCCAAAGAGAGGGAACTAAAAACTCAAATTAATTATTTTTTTACAGATTTTGACTTAAAAATACATTTTCTTGACTCTATCTCCATTTAAACAGGAACATTTTGCAGTGATAATATTTCCAGCTTTAGAAAATGCACTTCTCCTCATGTACTTCTTTCAAAAGTAAATTTAATTTATGTTTGGTTCTAACAATCGATCCTGAATATCGTTCTTTACCTTTAAATCTAGGATCGAGGTACATATGTACTAATATCAATTAGATCATTTTCCAAATCAGTGCCTATTTCCTTGTCACACAAGTAAGATTTAAATTACAACTTAAATTGGTTTTGAAAAACATTTTTAAATTCTCCTAGACAGGTTTCCTTACATTCTTTTAAAATAATGTCTTTTAACAAAGAGTACATAACGGGTAGAAGGATGGAAATAGTGGGTTGTTTTTCAGCTGATAATAATGTAGTTATTAATTCAAAAGGTTCCAGAATTTGAATGATTGATTCAATTTTGCTAATTCGAATTTAAGGCATGTACTAATTCGAATATTCGAATGATTCAAATATTATTCCCAGCCTACATCATGTCATCTCTACTGCATCTATTAAACTTAATCAGGCTACTGCAGCATGTTTGCCTAAAGTTTCCAGCAGGAAAAAAACTATAAGAAATATTCATACAAAGGAAGACGCTGCTCCGGCTTTGCCACTCCATTGAAGAGTGTTTTTCCACGAGAATACACATTAACAAAAAAAATTGAGAATTCATTTTGCAGTACGATTCTGGACAAAGTGACGACAGAATGCTGATTTTTAGCACGAGAAGAAATACTTCATTCCTAACTCAGAGCGGCCATTAGCACACGGACGGCACATTTCAAACAGTGCCACACTTGTTTTGTCAACTATTCACGGTATAGAGATTGAAAATAATATGTCAATTCCATTAGTGTAGTAATATCAGACAAAATATCTACATTCGTTTGTTATAAAAGTTGAAAGAATTTATGACTAGGGTGTCATTAACTACCATCCTCACGGATTTCGAAAGTGGCATGGTAGGTGTTTTTGCCGACGAATTTCCAGTTTCAATTTTTCACAGTACATCCTTGGAAAAATTCAATTAGAAGATCTAAGTAACCAATACGAAACCGATGCGGAATTTGCATTGAAACTGAAGTTACTACTATAACTATACAACTAAAGCTGGCCACGAGCGGTACCGCGCAGTAGCGTAGAGTCGACCAGGCCTCGCGTTCCACTAGAGTTATTCTGCTAATAGAGATGTTTGCTGCCGCAAATAATTTCGCTCATCTTTTAAATAAAAATTAAATAACACGTGCTCAAACACTTACCATTTTAAGAGTCCTCCGTGAAATCACAAAGTGAATAATGTCTGTTAAATATCTGCAACATTAGATATGTTTCAACTGTTGTTTCGGCAAAACTAGTACGGCATGAGGAAAAAATGCGTTTATATGCAGAGAACGAACGTTCTACATCTAGTGACGTAATATTTGCGTAAGTAAAATAATCTTTCAAATAACTTAACGATTCTGTTGACGCACCTTCACAAATGTGTCTTAATGTGCCAAAATCAGAATTTTTCTCAAAAACACTTTCAAATTTTTCTAGAACAGAAACATTGTTTGCGTCTTCAATCGCGCATAGCTGTGCGTGAACATGTTGCACTATTTGTAGAGATTCTTCTAACGGCACCGCAGGCTTTTGTAATTTTTCTATTGCATCTGCTAGCCCGAAGTAATTGTCGTGAATGATTTTTAAATCCATTTTCACCTGACTATCTTGAAATTTCGACTGGCTTCTCTGGATAGCGACAGCGTCCTTTGTATCGAATTGTAAAACCACGTTCGTAATATTGTCAAAATATTTATGATAATAAAACGCGGGCTGTAACCATGTTCCCCAACGAGTTAGAATAGGTCCTGGTGGCTCTGGTGATTTGACAAATACTGCTTTGGTATGCGCTATTAAAGCGTCTACCTCAGGATAACATTTTCTGATACTATCCGCCACAAGATTGAGAGCATGAATTTTACACATAATGTGTAACAAATTAGCAGAATGCTTTTTAGGAGACCGGCCTACAGAAAGCATGTTTGCAGCACCATCACTCACTAACATCAAGAGTTGGTTTGTTGAAAGTTCAAACTTGTCCAATGTATTTAACACTAACTTTGAAATCACTTCGGCAGTACACTGTTGTATTCGTTTGGAGACTAATAGAATTGAAGGTGCCGATTGATGAGGTTCCAATTTGCGTGCCATTACATTAAGAACAGAATGTTTCTTCCGATCTGTTGTTTCGTCGACACATAACCACAGTTTTTGATCTTTCAACTCCGATTTTATTTTTTGTTCAATATGTTCGCGCGCAGATGGCACAATTCTTCGTAACGATGTTCGACTTGGTAATTTGCTCTCCGAATAGTTATTCCAAAAGCAGATAAACGGTTCCTTGTCTAGTAGATTAAACGGTATATTACATGCAATAAACGTAACGCATAAATTAAATATAAATTTTTCATTGTCTCGTGCGCAATTTCTTTTTGAGACATGCTTTTCACTATTTACGTGTCGTAGACAATGTTGTTTGGACCAACACATTAACGAGATTTTACAGATTACACATTTAATTTTAGCACCTTCATATATTAAGTCTGGAATTTCTGCAATAAATTTTCGAAGTTTGTCCGACCGCGGTCGTTTTGCTGACGAAATCATAATTTTTCTAGGACAGATAAACAATAGCGCAAATGACCGGCAGCGAAAATGTCCGTACTGCTCCGCAGACGAAGTAATACTACCGTTCCTCTCGGTCCGAACTGATTCTACGCCGATGCGCGGTACCGCTCGTGGCCAGCGTTATATATAACTAATACTAATAATATGTATATACTATAACAAAGAAAATATAGTTGACAATATATAGAATAATCTACTTACCTGTATTATTATATGGATGAGATTTTTGCGTCGAATACAAGGAGTAAGAAAGATAGAAAAAAGAAGAAATCTAGATATAAGGAAAGAAGTCGAGGTAAAGTCAGTGAGGGAAGTGTATAAGGAGAAAAATCTGATGTGGTTTGGGCACCTGCGGAGAATGGAAGAGGAGAGACAGGTAAAAAGAATTTGGGAGGCTCGACCAATGGGAGGGAACAGGAAAGGGAGACCCCGAAAGACGTGGAATAGTGTGGTCAACGAAATGCTGAAGGGGAAAGGGGAGAATTGGCACTCAGCTAAGAAAATGGCAGAAAACAGGAAAGAATTGAGAAAATTTATAAGCACCTCAACACCGTAAGGTACAAAGAGGACTGGATTATGTATGTTTGTATTGCTTGTGCAACACATCCTTAATCTGTGCCAATCATATTATGAGACAGCCTGTACAGTATATTCATGGAATAAGGCTTGTTATCGGTTAAAATATTTTATTTAAAATGAAGTTAGACATTCCTTAAGGTGTTAGATTAACTTAACAAGTTATAACAAGTACAAGAATTGAAATGATGCAATTTCTATGAGCGTCAGAAGAATATCTTCGAGTATGTACCTTTTACGGAGTTAACGCTATAACGCTTTATTTCGAGATCAGAATTACTTTATTTCGCTCGACCCAGTTTCGTTTTGCTAACTTTACGTACAATCTAATTGTATAAATAAAAGAGGATAGAAGCAGAAGAAGAACAGGAAAACCCCGTACCTCAAAAACAAATACAAAGCGTAATTGCATCCTAGTTTATCTCCGTTTTTGTTCCTTAACTTATTTGCGTACTTTTCTAAAGTTAGAAAGTAAATTTATCCGGAAAGTTGAAGTTGGCGGAACCGTACAATGGAAGAGAGAGGATCGTTCTCCACCTCCGGAGAAGATGAAGATTGTATATTTTCGCCGTTGAGAGACGACGGTACCGTTATTTTATCTGCGTGTGCCCTACACACTCGTTCTTCGTTTGTTCGGGTAATATAAATATTCACAAGCGAAAAAACTGATGGAGTATATATTTTCGTCAACGCCGAGCGCTCAAGGCGTATGGAAGCGGGTACTATCTCGGGCTTTTCGCCCTGTTTTTCTTTTTGTCGGCATCAAATTTATTAAAGTGCCGCTCGGATGGAGCGTATCGAAAAAAATACGCCTGGATTACGTGAGCTTATAGATATACACTTAAATAATGTAAAAAACTTCCGGTTTCCAACTTTGTCTTCATTGTTTGAGTACGCTTTCATGCGCTGCGTGCCTATAAATAACTGGAACAAAACAAAATACCTAATTCTAAGTTACCAGTTGCTATAAAAATTTTTAAGGTTAAGTTACTGGTAATATTACAAGCGTTTATAGAAAGTAATTATTGTAAGTGCAATGATGTTAAACAAATTGTTTTTGAAACATCCTTCATTCTGCTGCACTCAGAATTTTCATTACCTTGCAAAACATTTCACCGCCCAGAATATTAAGCCCGTTTGCAACGATGTATAATTTGATATACCGTAAGAGTGAGCGTACTATGATCAGCCAGCATAATCGGCATTTTTCGGAAATGCGAGAGCGAAGTCGTGTCTAAGGGTGTGTTTATAGTGAAGCTGCGATGATTGATGAGAGCAGTGCGGTAGCAAAACGGGCCAATCAATGAGCGCTGTATCTTTCCGTAACCATGGTTACAGAAGCTAGCTGTGATACTCGATAAGAGCGGCGATAATAGCGAAACGGGTGTTTGTTTTAGTTTATGTTGGAGTTACGCGCCATCTGTGGGCATCGATAATGAACAAAGATAAATTAATCGAACTGTCAAATTTTGCTTACATCCACTGCAATCAACTCTAGGAATGGATATCGAGAATTTAATCACCGAAATTTACCTTAGGCCCCCAATATGACACAATTGAACTATAATGGTAATTACACCATTTTATATCGCATTCGTTACGAATATTTGATAAAATGTAATCGAAAGTTTTTATGTTCATTCACATATATTCGCGGAATTTTTCTGGGTACTCTCTTAATTTCAAATATATGTAGATGATGAAATTCCCCAAATGTACATCTTTCAGTATTGAAAGGATGTGTAGCATATCTCCGTCGCCGAATGCCTTCACTAATATAATATTTTACGGAATTCGAACTTAAAAACGTTTCTTCATCAGAATCGGTCATTTTTTTTTGTTTTAATATTTATTTAACAAGCTTGTTATGTAAAGATTACGGGACCAAAAACACCGAAATCAAAAAGGAAAGGCTACAATGAAAATATTTTGACAACAAGTGCCGCGCTTGTCGCTGCTCTTATCACAGCTCTTATCGACCATCGCAGCTTCACTATAAACGCACCCTATCGCAGCTATCATCGCAGCTTCACTATAAACACACCCTTATTTATTGGAATCTGATATGTAGAACTTTTGTTTTTTCATTAATTATTATTCATTTCATTAATTAATTAGAAAAAGTGTTGACAAATTTATCAATGAGATTTAAACGTCAATAATTACCCATCATAAATACAACTTCCCGTCTCCGACGCTACTGAAGTTTTTCGTGTTACTACCAATTTCTCAGGTGCGCCAACACAATCAGAAATTTTTGATCTCACTGTATATAAAATGAGCAGAAACATGCGCAATAGTCTACCTTTCCTATTGTGATTATTTCTGGTAGGTGACAGTTTGAGGTTATGGACGTTGTTGTACGAAATACATCTACTTTTTACGTATAAGCTTATAAAATGTTTTGGTCGCAGGAACAGGTATCTTGTTTAATAAATTTGTATAAAGAATAATAAATATCTCAACCTGTTAGATGGTGAAATTGTATCTTGCATAAAATTATCCGATTTGCTATATCTCCTTCGATTAAATTTAGCAGATAAGCAAATTGATTTGATGTCAGTTACAAGAAATTTTTTTATGAAGAACAATCCAATAAAAATTCAATATTTAATATGTGTAATATGCCTGCTCCTTGTGTGCTTCTTCTTTTGATCCACTGCCTTTTTCTTCTATCCGAGTACTTATTGCCATATTTTCTTTTCCTTAACTTACAAAGAAATATTGCAGCAGTTGCCGCTGCGGCATCTAATACGAGGGGCACGCTATATACAGTAGCACCAAGCTCAGAAAAACCTCGGAAAATATGCGAACTAATTTCAATATCAAACAACATCGACCAATAAGAAGCGTAATTTTCGTTTAGTACAGTAACTGACACAAGTTTTTTTAATTTCGTACGCTTGGTTCATATTTTTGCAAATTTAGGTACTTTTATTTTCCTGTTCCTACTTGTTTGGCTAAAAAATTGTCTTTTTTAACACCTGTAGTCGTATATTTACATAATTTAGGTAACTAAATTATTTTCAAGGATATATAAATCATTCAAACTGTAAATTTTTAGGTTAGGAATTTCTAAGTGTATTGTAATATTCCTTTTAATACGATATTAATTTATAAAAAGAGTAATATTATTTTAAGGCATTTAGGTTTTTTTTCTTTTTTTACAGGTTAGCAACCATGAGTAAACGTAAACTCGTTCGCTCGGAAGCACGAAACATTATTCGCAATGTTATACAGTTCTTTGACAAGCAGAAAGCAGATGGTCATAGGATGTTTCCATTAGAAAAAGCTAGTGAGCTAGCTGCTGCAGCAACAGGGAAATCAGTCAGTTTCATAAAGCAGATTCGCAGAGAATCTGATATGGCCGGCACTTCTTCATTACAATCTCCAAAGAAGAAGCGAGAAACTGCAGTTTCAATGAAAATTGAATTAGATGATTTTGACCAAGGCGTACTAAGAAGAAGTGTCCATGAGATGTATGCTGTAGATCATAAGGTGCCAACATTGAAATTGCTGGTAGACAAAATGAAAGACAAGATTAACTACACAGGAGGACGAGAAACTTTACGTAAATATTTATTACAATTGGGCTTTCGATATAAGAAGTGTCATAATAAAAGAAAATTATTGATGGAAAGATATGATTATATAGCTTGGCGTTCTCAGTACTTAAGACAATTACGAGAAAATGAAAATTTAGAAGGAATAAAAGACCAGTGATATATTTAGATGAAACTTATATTCACCCAACATATGGAGTTGGCAAATGTTGGCAATCGGAAGAAGAACCTGGTGTTTATAAATGTGATCGAGCTGGTCAGAGACATATTATAGTGCATGCAGGAAGTTCTAATGGCTTTGTCGAGAATGCTTTGCTAATTTTTAAATCAAAAAGTAAATCAGGTGATTACCACGATGATATGAACCACTTCAATTTTATGCAATGGTTAGAAAAACAACTTATTCCAAACTTGCCTCCACATAGCATTGTTGTTATGGACAATGCACCATATCACAGCATGCAAATAAATAAACCACCTACACAAAATAATCGAAAAGATGATATTCGATCATGGCTAGAAGGAAATAGAATTGCAACAACTCCAGAAATGCGAAAAGCAGAACTTTTAATGTTGGTAAGACAATATTCTATAAGTAAACTTATTATGTTGATGAACTTTTAAAAAGCATGGCCATACTGTTTTACGTTTGCCTCCTTACCATTGTGAGTTGAATCCAATAGAATTAATTTGGAGCATGGCGAAAAGAAAAGTTGCTATGAATAATGTGTTACACTCTAGCCATGACATCGAGCAATTAGTTAGAACTGCAATTTCAGAAATCACGCAAGCTGATTGGGAAAAGGAGTGTAACCATGTAAGACATGTTGCAGAAGAAATGTGGCCGATGGTTTAACTGATGAAATTGTGGAAAATTTAAGTTTCACTGTAAATACAGGTTCTTCAGATGAAGATTGGATCAGCGAGGACAGAATATCAGATGATGAATTTGATTACTAAGGCTAATGATCGCATTGTAATCTATAATGTAAAACATTTTGCAATTAAATTATATTTGAAGTTGAAATAAACGTTTGCTTTAATTAAAATTAGGAAAACATTCAAAAACTCTTTATTTTTCTTAATTCCTAAGTTTTTCACACGTCATTGGTCATTTGTTTATAGGAGCTACTACTTTAGTTTGATTTAAATATCCCGCGGAAAAAATTATGGATGAGAGTGTACCTTGTTAACTTGAAGCGCCCTCGGACACGCCCACTCAGGGCTTTTCTGAGCTTGGTGGCACTGTATTTTGAGATGCCACAAAAATGCAAGCAGGATCAGCGTTTCTCTGCGTTTGAAACCACTTCATCAAAGCGCTGTCAACGTCTTGTAGGAGGGGCTTCCGCATTTTCTTGATGTTTAGTGATTTGCTGCTTGCCGCTTCCAGTATTTTTGACCGATTTGTCCATATTGCCGAAACGTTTTGTTTCGACAAATTCTTATAGGCCACTTATACGAGTTTGAACGGATGACTAGATAAGTACATTATAGACGGGTGTCCTTTATAACAGAGTCCGTTATGAGCGGAGTCTACTGTACTTGCTTTTATGAATTGCTGCTGAATACTAAAGTTTGATAATAATTTTAAAACAAATTTATTTTTGGTTAATGGCATTTTGTAATCGTCTTAGGAAAGATTCGGTTACATAATGTTGTTAACTTATCTGCACTAACTTGTACTACAATTGAAGGGGTTTAAATGCAAGATTTTAACATTTATCTCCGAAGATAGGGACTAGAGTTAATAATAAAAATAATAAAATAATCAACTCAAAAATCATTAATTTTTCTGAATAGTCATAGTGTATCGATTACGCGGCACATAGAAGTAATGGGGGAAATGGATAACAAATTTGTTCGAGGTTTGGGAAGCGAGAAAGTAGAAGGAGAACGTGAAGAAGTGCATGGAACTAGGAAATTTAAGGAAGAAAGTAATTTGGGACAATCAATAACACAATGCACCAACTTCCACGTAAAACGTGCACCTTGTCGCTCTCGACGAGAGGCCGCGGTATGCCTTCCATGCTAATCGAGAAAAGCACCATAATCGATGTTTCGCATTGGGTAGACTCCATCAATTTTGAAGGATAAGAATTTGAGAAATCTCCGTTGAATCTCCTCAATCTGCAGTTGTAAGATATAGTGCGGTGACCAAAGAGGCGAAGCATATTCCAGTTTGCTTATAACAAAGGTACAAAATAAAGTTTTAAAAAGAGATATATTCTCGATTTATTTGCAGCTGCGTATTACGGAACCCAAAACCTTTGATGCAGAAATGCAAAGGTGGTTAATATGCGACGCAGAACTTAAACGACTATCGAAAATAGAGTTAGCAAAACAATATTAGGACTATATAAATTATAAGCTGTAGAACACGTAAAATAAAACAACTGAACATAGACATGTACAATTTTATTTATTAATACCTTCTCATCATTGGTTTATAAATATGTACACAAATGAAGCGTTTATAAAGACTTTTCTTATATTTTTGGACTAGGTATTATATATATAATATGTTTCTGTATATTAGATATATATTTATATATATACTTCTTTCTTCGTATTTTCACACCTGGCACCGTTCACACACATATCATTTACAAGTTCATATTTCTCTCGCTTCTTTTCCACATCTAACAGCGCAAGGTTATTGCGCAACACTAAAGCCTTTACATTTACACAGGAATCTTATTACTAATTTAGTATATACAAAGGTATTTTCCACATTCAGTAATGTACAAATATTCTTACTTTATATGTATATCTTATCTTTATACCTTATTATCTTTACAAATCTGAACAACAGTCGGATAAAATTTTAATTTCTCAGTAGTATCAGTTAATGGTTCTTTTCAATTTAAGATCAATGTAATTAGGAACACCACAAACAAAGAAATAAGTAGTCATAATATTAGATTTGACGAGCAATCACTTGTTAAAATCCATATAATGCTACATTTTGCAAACTTTGAAAGATTCAGGTGAAATTTCATTCTCATTTTAACTAAATTAGGGGTTTTGTATCAAATGAGTCATAAAAAATTAATAAAACTTTTTAAAAATAATCACACTTTCCAATTGTTTCAGTTCAATTTTGGAAATTAAAAAGAAACTAAATCTGGAGTTTCTGATTCTTGTTCTTTCTGAAGGTCTAATTGCTTATTTATTATTACGAGGACCTCGCCATCCCATCGGCTGGGAAGGTGATGCTAACCGTGTTTTGGGATGAAAAAGACCCTATACTGGACGACTACTTGGACAGAGGGACTACCATAAATAGTGCGAGGTACAGTGATTTGTTGGGGAATAAGCACACGGCCCGAGGCTATATCGAAAAATAATGTATCTGTTGTACACCTATCTTTGTTTAATACAGTTGTAGAACTAAAAGTGTAAGTAATTTTTGACTTACTCTCGTATTATGTAAACTGACAAGCAGTTACATTGACTTAAATAATGAAATTCACAGAATTTCAGTACGGTATGAACGTATATTAAGTATGTAAGATTATATTATTTGGGTATTCTGCATGATCACTAATTTTAAAGAATATATCTTTTGTCATTTTCGTATTAAAATCTGTATTTGAACACGAAACAATAGTGTCGTCTGCAAAGCTGACAACCTTTGCATTGTTTTCGGTAGCAAACGAAAATTAAAAATAATAAGGGTCCGAGTACACTGCCTTGCGGTATTTCGATAGAAATATTTTTCTCGTCCCGTGAAAAGTTGCTTGATTATGGTAATGCAACCTGCATAGAAATAATTTGTATTGAATTGAATTGAATGCTTTTATTATATCTAAGAAGAATCTTAATAAACTATGTTGTATAACCTATGGTTAGGAACATTTGCCATAATAATAGATTAGTAATCTAAGCTTTAGAAAAGCTTGAATCTCAACATTCAAATTTTGTTACCAATTTTTGAAAAAAAAAATTAAAGAATGTGATTATTTTTGAAAAATTTTAACAAACCTGTTTTTTGTTTAGATACGAATACCTAAGGTTAGTTGAAATTTAAAATGTCACAATGAAATTTGACCAAAATCCTTCATATTTTCGAAAAAATAGCATTATTTCGATTTTAACTACCCTTCAAAATGCGATTTATTCCCAAACGAATAATAATAGCTCATCAAACCTGATTTGGGTTAGTTTACCCTTCAGATAAACGGACAATTATATCTGTTAAGAAGCACGGAAATAAAATACTTTACCATGTACTGCAAACTCTATGTTGCACTGTAGAATATTGTGTCAAAACGAAATCATGTGGTTCTTATCTTGATCAAGTATTTTTTGAATTTCTCTCGTAATTTGAAAATGGAAATTATTCAAAAATGATTAACCCATTAGCGCCCTGCGTGATCATATGATCACACTCCGCGGGCAACGGGAAAAAATTTTTTGCGTAATTTATTGCACAGATAAGACGGTTTCGCTGATGAGGGACTCGTGCGAACTGTTTACATTACTGAAATACGTATTGAGGGTTTCTTTTTAACGTCTTAGCAGTTTTGTATAAGCAATAGAACCGAGTACAAGTGCATTTGTTGATATGCAAGCAGCCACGGATATTTGTTTTCGGTAAGTATACATTTATCAACATATATATTATGAATTAAATGGTAGCGATCAACTAAGTAAAATATGAGTTCGATATTGTTGTAGCTGATTAATAAATAATTTTGCTGGTTAGTGGTTATTTCTTTGTAAATATATGTGTGTGTCCATATGATCACACTAGGCGCATAAGATAACATTTTAGTACCATGTATATTTATATGATTTGTATCTACTATGCGCTCATTTTCAGTGGATTGACGTTGCAAGAGGCCATAGATATTTTAGAAGACTCAGATGTTGGAGATGTCGAAGGTGTCTTTATCGAACCTCCGGCGGCAGCGATAATTTCGGACGAAGATTCCGGAGATGAGGATGAAGGCGGCTTTGTAGACAATTTGGGAGGGCGTCAGCTACAAAGTGGAGCGGATTTTGTTTTTGCTAAGCCTCGTGAGGACTCTTATGGAAGCCCACGAAAATTATACGAAACACGAGAAAGCAAAAGAAGAAAATATAATTTTGTATGGACGAATGAAGATATTTCAGAACAGATGACTATACTCCCAGAACAAGATTATTCCAGAAACCGAGATTTGACTCCAGTACAAATATTCGAGCAAATATTTGATGAAGAAGCTATACATCTAATAATTAGCGAAACATCAAAATACGCTTTGTTCAAAAATTGCAAGGACCCATGCATTTCGCATGAAGAAATGAAAGTTTTTATTGGAATTTTATATTTATCAGGATATGCTACAGTTCCTAGCAGACGGTTGTTCTGGGAGTTATCTCAAGATACTAGGAATGAACTTGTTAGCAATAGTATGCGGAGAAATCACTTTTTGGAAATATGCAGATTCATTCACTTTGCTGATAACAATAAAATTAATGAAAGTGATAAGATGTGGAAGCTGAGGCCACAAGAACGATTTCTTAGGCTATACTAATCAGTAGAGCATATGAACTTTGACGAATCTATAGTAGCGTACTACGGCAGACATAATTGTAAGCAATTCATACGAGAGAAACCAATTCGTTTTGGATATAAGGCCTGGTGTTTGAATACACCATCCGGTTACCTAGTCAATTCCAGCGTATATCAAGGAAAAAATCCGAAAGAAAATCAACAATATGAAAACGAATTCGGAAAAGCTGCCGCGCCGTTAGTTCACATGTTAGATGAACTATCTGACACTATTAGAAGATTACCTTATAAGTTATATTTCGATAACTTATTTACAAGTTTATCATTACTAATACACCTAAAAGAACGTGGCTATGGCGGAACAGGAACAATTAGAGAAAATAGGATTCCAAAAGAATGTGCCTTAATTGCGTCGAAGATTTTGAAGAGGAAAGCCAGAGGCACATACGAACAACAAACTTGTTTAGAAGAAAATATTACAATTGTCAAATGGGTTGATAATTCCGCCGTGGCAATTGCCTCAACCTGCCACGGTGTGCAACCGCTTAGTGCTGCTGTGTGTTACAGTCGCACAGAAAAGAAAAAAATTAGAATTAGTCAGCCAGCTTTGATAATGAATTATAATAAATTTATGGGAGGAACCGATCTAATTGATGAAAACATTTCCTATTGTAGAGTAGGAATTAGAGGGAAAAAGCCGTACTGGCCTCTGTTCGCATGGATGATGGACGTAATTATGCATAACGCATGGATTATGATGAAGAAAAGCGGAGGCAACATATAGCAACTCGAATTTTAGCGTGAAATAGTGGAAACGTACTTGACATCTCACAGAAACCTACCTAGTGGATCTGGAAGATCTTCTACATCAAGATTTAGCAGTATATGTGTAAGGATATCAGACGAGTTACGACTAGATGGTATAGGGCACTTAGTTTCCTCCTGTAGCCGACGTAGATGCGCCACCGTTCAATGTACCAGAACTGTGCGTACGCAACGCACAAAATGCGATGTTGGTGTTTGTGTCGACTGTTTTGCTGACTTTCGCACAAAGTAGCATGTACAAACAGTATAATAATAAGTAATACAGGGTGCGGCAAAGGAACCTGACGTTTTTATAATGAATAGTACAAAGCCGTTATAGTACGTAGAACAGCGGTTACAGTGGGAATGACATCGGTAGTAGATCCCATTTTAGTAGTCATGGAGCTGTGGACGAGTGAACATCGCGCATTCGTTCTCGAGGCGTATTTTAAAAATCACGACTCGGTTGTCAGTACACAACGTTTATTTCGTGCGCGCTTCAATATTGGACGTCACGGTTCTGTTCCATGCCGTAACACAATTAAGTTATGGGTTGAAAATTTTCGTCGATCTGCATCAGCAATGAAAGATAAGCCACCAGGAATGCGTCGAACAGTTCGGACTCCAGCAAATATTGAGAGGGTGCGAACAGCGGTTCAGCGAAGTCCACGTCGTTCAGCAAGGCGACAAGCAATAACTCTAGGACTTTCCGAAAGTACAGTACGGCGTATTTTGCATAAGGATTTACATTATCACCCTTACAAATTAGTAATTGTTCAAGAACTGACAGCTGAAGACTTTTTAAACCGTTTGAATTGTTGCAATCAACTTCTGGAACTTTTTGGTGAAAATGATTTAGGTGGCTTAATTATGTCTGATGAGGCGCATTTCGAGTTATCAGGCTACGTAAATAAACAGAATTTTCGCTACTGGTGTTCAGAAAATCCCAGAGAACTCCATCAACGACCGCTTCATAGTCGCAAGGTTACTGTTTGGTGCGGAGTGGGGCGATTCGGTATAATTGGCCCCTATTTTTTTTGAGGACGATGCAGGAAATCATGTCACAGTCAATTCGCAACGTTATGTGGAAATGTTAAACACATTTTTAGAACCAGAGCTTCGTCGACGGAACATCGATTTAAATACTGTATGGTTTCAACAAGATGGCGCCACAGCGCATACAGCACGAGCGTTAATGGCTCGACTGCGAGAAATGTTTCCGAGAAAAGTCATTTCGCGGAATGGAGATGTTCCTTGGCCGGCAAGGTCTCCCGACCTCACGGCTTGTGACTATTGGTTATGGGGTTATCTTAAGAGTAAGGTGTATTTAACGAGACCAAGGACCATTGAAGAATTGAAAGAAAACATTCGCAATGAAATTACCGCAATTCCGATGGGTACGCTACAACGCGTAATGGGGAATTTGCGAAACCGTTTGGAACAGTGTGTCCGCAGTGAAGGACGTCATTTGAGCGAAATTATTTTCCATAAATAAAATGGCATGTTATATACTTTCGAATACTTGTATGAGAAAATAAACATATTGGAAAATACATTTGTAGTTACACATTAAAACTCGTCAGGTTCCTTTGACGCACCCTGTATAATATAATAAGTTTTTGTAATGTTTTTTAATCAACTAAAACCAATACAATTCTTCCATTTTTATGAAATTGGCCTATTTGTCAGTTTTGCAACCTTAAACGCCTAGCGTGTCCATATGATCACAGTCTCTATAATAGGCCCAGTCGCCATTAAAAATCTGTAAAATGGTTTAGGAAGTAATAAATGATCATAAAAGCATACTGCTTGAAGTTCAAAGATTTTAACAATAAAAAAATCATTTGGCCGCTAATGGGTTAATATAACATAAATTGCTTCAAATTTAGTTGTTTGCGATATTCAAAATAGTGATAATATACTTTTTTTTCAAAAGGCTGTAATAATAGATCAAATTTTTAATGTTTTATTCAAATAAATCAATATCGTTAGTATTGGCTTATCGGCTGATCTTAAATTGATTGACATTGCGTCCACGTAACACAATTTGTTTAAACATTGCCTACTTATATCTTCTTAAACATACGCTTAAATATATATTTATATACGTAATCCAGTTTTAGTAACAAAATTATATTATTCTATATTGTAGTTACATTTATTACACTATATATCGTTTTATATCGCAATATTCACAATAGGCCTATTTTTATAAAATGGTCATCTGCCGACATTCGTTGATCTCATATTTGGAAACACACTGAAGTTATTCCAGTCCCTATTTCTTTTAAAGTCAATTTTTAAACAATAGTTTCGTCGGTTTAAGCTCATAAGTCTTTGATTGTTTTAGCTACAAATGTAAATGTCTCATTTTTTTTTTGTTTATTTTCTTTAATATCATTTAGATAGTCTTGTTATTAGTTTTTAAATTGTCTATTTAACAAAGAGAATACATACAACCTTTATTACAGTTCTAGCAGTATATTTCCCCTGTATCACAGGCGAAGTTCTATCTTCGTTCGTAGCATTCGATTCACTGAAAAGGAAAAAGTAATATAGTAGTAGTAGTTAATAGCGTTTACTTAATTCATTATAAATCACATCAAAAGTCAGATGGTATAAACATATACAGCGTGTTCACCTAGTGCGTGGACGGACGATAATTCGCATCCTCAGCAATTTAGAGAAAACGTTCTCAAATAAAAAATATTCGGAGATAAATGTTGCATAAAATTATATTCAAGTATATGATTGTTGGCAATATTTATATTACTATTAGGGAAAATAAGTTAAGTCAGGGTTGGCAACAGAATAGTCGTTAGGGAGAAGCTGTTTTGTAATGTACTGAAGCTTTGAGAATTAAACGTTAAAATATTAGAGTGTGTTTACATGACGTTGACTTTCCGCTGCACACAAGTTTAGTTTTCTAAATGGAATATCTTGTACATTGTTGCGATTTTAGATGCCCATTCTCAATCCATGTAAACTTTTATCAATATTCCCTACACCCTATCCATCTTAGTTTTTGAGATAATTGACATACTTTCAGATTTCTGCTGTTCCTTGAACGACTATCTTAAACGCCTTACACGCAGGTAATACATCGAAAAGTTATTTATATCAACTGGAGTCTGGATGGCCATCGAAATCGTTGACATGTTTGATTTATGCTGCTCCAATTTTTTTTTAGTGGAACATCCTGTATATTTTTCCTTGATTTGATGAAGAAACTGTGATAGATTTTTTTTATCCAACATTTTTATATAACATTTCCCTGTACCTAACATGTCCCGTTCTTTAGTAAGTTAAATATGGAGCTACGCGCGTCATAGTGCTATGACGAAATACTATAAAGTTTTGTTTTTCCAAAGATATTCATTAAAAATATATTGCAAAATTTAATCTATGCAAACAATTTCACATCTATTCGAAATAAACACCATTTTGCTTCATGCAAACTGTAATGCGATACCTTGTATTTTATTGAACAATTACTAACATCTCGAGAGTATTATTTTGTGTAATGTCCATGTTATGCATTGCCTTTAGAAATTCATCCAGGAAGTTTCTTCTACATTGCAATATTTTTTAAAGAACTTTCAATACGTTCTTATTATATTTCTTACTGCTGAAAAAACTTGCGTACTATGCTGAATTATTCTATTACTTTATGTTGAATTCTAATTAATAACCTGGACAAATATGCGGTAACAGCCAGAGGCGTGGCGAGCGCATAAAAGTTACACATAAAATAGAAGGTAACAAATAAATTATAAAATGTGCTGAAACACTTACCGTTTTAAAAGTCTTCCGTGAAATCACAAACTGGGTAACATCTGTTAAATATTTGAATCATTAGATATGTTTCCACAGCTGTTTCAGTCAAGTGAGTGCGACGTGCGGAATAAATGTTTTTTAATGTCGAAAACGACCGTTCGACATCTAGCGATGTTATATTTGCATATTTAAAATAATCTTTGAAACAACTTAATGCATCTTCACAGGCACCTTCACAAATTTGTCTTAATATAAGAAAATCGAAGTCTTTCTCTAAAACACTTTCAAATTTTCGTATTACACACCAATTTGTTTCGCCTTCTACAGCGCATAACTCTGCGTGAACATCATTCACAATTTGAACAGAATCCACTAGCGACATCGAAATATTTTGTAATTTTTCTATTTCCTCCGCTAGTCCGAAGTAATTGTTGTGAATAGTTTGTAAATCTCTTTTAACCTGACTATCTTGAAATATTTCCTGGCTTTTCTTGATTGCTGCAGCTTCTGTCGGATTGAATTTTAAAACTACCTCCTTTACTTGATCAAAATATTTGTTGTAGTAAAACGTAGCCTGCAACCATGTTCCCCAACGTGTAACAATCGGCTGTGGTGGTTCCTATAAATAGGGACACAGTTTATGAAATAGTCGGGTACGTTTCGGGGACTTTAGAAACACTGCCTTTGTATTAGCAATCAATGCATTTACTAGTGGAAAACATGTAGGAATCGTTTGTGCCGCAAGACTTAGAGTATGGATCTTACACGTTACGTATAAGAAGTTACCACTGTGTTCTTTAAGAGATCGGCCCAAAGAACGCATGTTTGCGGCACCATCACTCATAAACATTAAAAGTTGCTTAGTTGAAACTTCAAATTTGTTCAATGAGTTCAACACCACCTTTAAAATCTCATCGGCAGTACAATTTATAACTCTTTTGGAAGCAAGTAAGAAGGAGGACGACGGTCGATGTGATACCATTGTACGTACCATTACATTAACCACAGAATGTTTTTGATGATCTGTTGTTTCGTCCACACATAACCACAGTTTTTTATCTTTCAATTCCCTTTTCATCTTTTTTTCTATATGTTCACGAGCAAATGGCACTACATTTCGTATCGATGTCCGACTAGGTAATTTACAGTCCGCATATTTATTCCAGAAGGAGACAAATGCTTCTTTGTCTAGTAAACGAAACGATAGATTACATAAAATAAGAGTAACACATAAATCAAATGTAAATTTTTCTTGGTCTCGTATGCCACTTTTTGCAGAAGAATGCTGTTTGCTTTCGATGTGACGTTGACAATGGCTTCTGGACCAATACATTAAAGGGATTTTACAAACTAGACATTGAATTTTAGCGCCATCAAAAATTAAGCCCGGCATGTCCACTATAAAGTTTTTAACTGTGTCTGCCATTGGTCGTTTTCGCGACGTACCTAACTGCGATGTTTTTAAAGCAAACATAAGCGTACAATTACGAAATAAGTTACGACAGCCTACATATACACAGAACTACTCGCATACAGCATCGATTTAGTACTGACGCTGTGAACGCGTGAAATAAATAATCGCCGACTTCGCACCACATATCTACTACACTGCCTGTTACCGCTGTTTGCCCAGACTACTTATAACTTTATGAAAAATTAATATATAAATTGGTTTATATACTCTATTATTTCATATCTTGCATATTTTCCTGCATATCCTGCATATTTTCCTTCATATTTTCGTAAAAACATCTGCATATATATGTACATATTTCAGCCGTTTTCTTTGTATAAAATCCTAAGCCTAGTGATAAGTACGGTTAGTATCAGTGGCGAAGCGTGTAATTTATGTTGGGGAGACTAAAGAAGTTCAATTCGCTTTTTTTCATCTTATCAAAAACGTTTTTTAAATGTGTGATCACTAGACATTTCGCTTAAAATTTTCTTATTCTCTGAACAATCATCCTAAATTCAATAATTCGGTCATTCATTATAGCATTCCTCATGTAGTTTTAAATACACCGAAGCTTGTTCGTACACGTGAGCACTAAGTTTGTTTCTGTGGAAAAAATTAATTTTGTGATTGTTCAGTATTAACTGTACTTCTATAACTTTTCTAATTTATCGTGAGGACAATTTTAACGGTACTCCAAAACACAACAACACTAAAGTATCGACACACTCCACGCCACACAAGTTATTAATTAATTTGTCCTGAACAGCCGTTTCGGGGATGCGTGGGTCCCCATTGTCAACCGTATGACTGAATGATCTGAGAGAAAATTGTAATTCTAACATGCTTGTTCTATAACTACTGCTAAATATGGAAGCAACACGTTTGTTTAACTGACTTTGATTCTTAGTATTGCGTCCAGATTTTATTGGGTTTCTCAGAAAATCATCTGCATATCTTTTTAGAGTAATTCGCGGAGTAATATTTAATTATTTTTCGCTTATATTAATATATCGAGTACTTTTTATACATTGGTGACAATCTACAGGTGCCACGTTTTATGAATAAATTTCTAGCTACAGTAATTTAAAAGAAAAAGATATTATTGGATAATTACCTAAGTAATTAAGTTACACCATCTGCCTTACGTAACTAATATCGCTTTATACACAACTTTCTGGTCCCGGGATCGAATCCGCTAATATGTGATCGCGACGTACAGTGGCGAAATTCGGGTATGCTGTTATATCTCCTCTAGACCTCAAACGTGGTCTACCCAGTGTTGTCGCCGATTGTGAAATGCTGAGCTCGGCCGGTGATATCGGGTCCAGTTGATGTTGCTAAAATTGAGAAAGGAGCGTTATTTGATTTCTATTATTGAAATTTTACGTTAGAATTGAATTTTCGAAATGCCCGCGTATTTCTATTATACAAATAATAGAAACACTTAAAAATCGTACGATATACCATTTCCTGCGCTTAAACATCTAGTTTTTGTTTCCCAATCTCACTTTACATTCAGAGCTTCCATAACAGTTGGAGAGAATCGTACGTGCATATCTAGCAACGCGACATTGTCGAAGTTTGTGGATATCGACGAGAAGTAGCTAAAACTTCGACTTCAGAAACGTATTCAATTGAAGATATTGACTTTTGAATTGTTATTTGCCATCATTTAAATAGTTTGGAGAGGCAGATAAGTTCGCATCCCTAGTGTTTCTACATACATGCATAAGTTTAGACACTGAAACTAGGGTATTTTCCTCTTTCTCTTTTACTTTCTGTAACTTATAAAATAAGTAACGCTCTGGCTGTGAGAAGTTGTTAATTTTAAGTTTTAACCACTAATGGTCAATCTCACCGATTGCACCATACTATTTAAGTGGCGGATTATTTTATCCCGCCTTTAAATTACGATGCCACTATCTAAAAGTGCGGCATACATTTATTTAACTGTTTTCTTCAAAACTAAAATAAACGCTGCTTATTATCTAATATGTTATAATGTATATAGGCGAAATAAGTAAGAAATATAGAAAAATTTCTTAAAATGTCGGATTGATTGTCGATACCATATCGATACTGTAATTTGTCACTTCATTGTTTCCGCGGATTCTTATTTGTCACATTTCTAACGTCAAAAATAACGAGTAAAAGAAATATCAAAGTTAACGAGTAAATAGTCATAAAATGGTAATAGAGAACAAAAAGAAAACGGATGCGATGACAAATAATGAAAAAGATTGCAAATGAACATAATTCTTTATTGCCGACGAACACTTACAGAGATGTTTCTTCTTATAAAAATACATTCAAATAAGAAAAAGACAGTAAGATAGGAATCAGCGGAAGAAAGGCTAGAAATCTTTAAAACTGGTGGTAGCCCTGAAAATGTCTGATAGTGTCAAAATAATAATTTCTCTTATATGTACAGTCCCTGGCCAAATTACTTGAAACACTCAATATTTTGTAGTTTCTTCATAATAAAATATAAACTATACATGTATTATATTTTTTATTCATAAAATATATTGTAAAAATATGTAACATATGTAAATATTAAACAAGTAATTAATATTAAGTCCATAACCCATGATTTTTAATAACATCCTTAATTCTTCGGGGCATACTTTCAATGCAAGATATGATTGTGCCTTTTATATCTTCATCGTTCTCCCATACATCCTTTATATTCTTCATTATTATTTCCTTTGTAGGGTTTTCTCTTTCATATACCTTACTTTTTATTCGATTCCATACGTTCTCGATGGGATTGAGGTCCGGTGAATTTCCGGGTCAACGTAAAAGAGGTGTGTAATTGTCTTCAAAGAATTTCTTAACCTTTTTTGCCACATGGCAAGGAGCATTATCTTGCATAAATATACGCCCTGTCGGTATGCGCCGTCCTGGCTTAAAATACGGTAATAACGTGTTTTTTAACACATTTATGTACTGCTCTTGACGCATTGTACCTTCTACAAAATACAAAGGGCCGGGTCCGTCTCCACTAATCACTCCCTAAATCATTACCTGCGGAGGGTGTTTTACAGTTCGAAGAATCGTGGACTCTGTGAGACGTTCGCCAGGTCGTCTACGAACAAATTGTGCTCGCTGCACTAACACACAGAGCGAGCACTCGTCACTAAAGAAAACCTATTAAATAATGCACACATTAATTCAGTAAAAATCATGTTGTTAAGTTATTCACCTTTTTCCAATTCTCGTCTGTGAAATGTCGATATTCTCTTGCAAAGTTGAGACGAGCAGATTTCATTTTTTCTGTTAAACGCGGCTATTTTACAGGTCTTCGGCCCATTAGGCGATTTTCGCGCAATCGACCCCTGACGGTTCTGCTCGAAATCTCCATTCCTCTCTCTTGTAATTTTTTTTTAATCATTTTAATTGTAGCAAATCTATTTCTCAAAGCCTGATGAACAATTTCACGGTCAGATCTCTTCGAAGTTTTTCTTTTCCGACCGCACTTTGCCCGTCTTTGTGTCGATGTGCTAGCTCCTTCGTTTAAGTTTCTAGTTAAACGCGATACAGAAGAAGGAGATACTTTCTGTAATTTTGCAATTTCTCGTCGTGAATGTTTGTTTGATTGTAGAAGGGCTTGCATAGCGGCTTTTTGTTCACTTGTTAAATCTTTCCCAGGCATTTTCTACCAAAAACCCCAAATATTTCAATTTTTTTCAAATTCCAAATAATTAATTATTAAGAGAGAGATAGAATAACAATTTTACCTTTGCAATAACGATATATCAACACAAAACACTTAGCTTCTATACGGTTATGACGAAATATTTCAAAAAATATCGATGCATTCTCTAAACTGTGAACTCGCTAAATGTAAGTTGATAACTGAAATATTTACATATACGTTCTTTACTCTTCTAAATATCATTTCTCTTGTATTTTTATTTATTGATACAATAATCTAGCCCCCTATAAACGATCGGATTCAAAGCAAAAGAATATCACTATAATAGGATGTGAATTTCCAGGTAAAAGGGTTGATTTATGACATGTTTCAAGTAATATGGCCAGGGACTGTATATACCGCGTTCGTAAATTTCGTATTAAAGTCAACCGCTTAAATATATGGACAGTATTACAACGTTTGCCCGCTATGAAAGTATAAGGTGGGGAGCGCGCGTAGCGAATCAAGGACAAACGGCAACACTATTCGATAAACGCATGAGAAAACGATCTGCTATTATTACCTTACATCAGGAAGGGTACGCAGAAAGACGGATTGCGGATAAATGAAAATTAAAAAAATCTACAGTACATGATACTATAGTTCGATTTAAGACAACCGGTGACGTGTAAAATCGTAATCGGCCAGGACCATCAAGAAAAACGACTCCTGCGGAAGATTTACGAATAAAAATAATTAGTAAGCGCAATAGAAGACTAACAGCATCAGAAATTGCTGCAGAATTCAATAATGAGCGAGATTCCAAAGTTTCCGTGAGTACTGTGAAACGTTGGCTGAAACAGGTTGGGTTGCATGAGCGAGTAGCTTGTCGAAAACTGTTACTCCGAAGAGGAAATAGGCTGAAACGACTGAAATAGGCACAAGCTCATAGAGATTGGACAGTGAACGATTTTAAAAACGTTGTGTGGACTGACGAATCCAAGTTTGAGGTTTTTGGAAATAGACGGAGAGTTTTCGTACGCAGATCAAGAAGCGAAAGAATGTTACGGGAGTATATAGTTCCTACGGTGAAGCATGGAGGCGGATCTGTAATGGATTGGGGTTGTGTTTCCTTAATCGGAACAGGGAACTTGCTCAAAATTGAGGGCATAATGAAAAAGGAAGAATATCGTAAAATCCTGGAGGAAAATGCCATACCGTCAGGAGTCCGATTAATTGGTTGTGGATTTGAATTTATGCAGGACAATGACCCCAAACATAAATCTAAATTGAGTGTTAGGATGATGTGTTAGGAAAAAGTGTCAAAAATCGAAGGAACATTTGTGGACCATTCTCCAGGAGGTATGGACAAGCTTGCCCAATGAAACATTAGCAAAATTAGTGAATCGGATACCGAGAATAGTGGCAGCAGTCCTAAAGGCAAAAGGAGGATTTTTCGATGAAGATCGGATTTAAATTATTTGTATTACATTAACTTTTTAATAAATTTGTGTTTGAAAATATGTAAAATCATGTAAGTAAGTATTAAATACATGGCCATTTAATATTTCTCTTATTTTTTTTGACTTCCGTACATTTTTTTGCTTGCCCGAACTTCCATGAACGGTAGTGTATATGACCGATTGGCTGATGAAATTGGTATATGACCGATCGATGAGATTGGCCATAATATTAACGGAAATAAAGCATTGGTTAAAATATAAAGCCTGGATATTTTTGTAACAATTCATAATCATCTTTTGCGTAATCTCTATGTCAAAGCGATTTTAGTCTCCCGACTCCATCACTTCAACTGTAGTTACCCTAAAAACGTCTTCACAGTTTTCGTACCATTTCCAGCATTAATAAGGAGAGAAGTTTCAAGCAAAAAGTAACGACAATTTTGCTAGACTCAAGCAGCCATCAACACTGATAAAAATTAAAGAACTTTAACGCTACAGCGGAAGTATTGCGCCGCACCTTCGTCCAACTTTAATTAATCAAAATCTATGTAAAACCTCGCGCGGAAAATTTCTGTCCGTTCCCATCGCGCGCGATATCATCTTAATCATCGAAACTTCTCCCATTAATTCATCAATTTTTCACTAATTACGCCCAGTTATCCGTCACTCACTAGAGAGAGGCAAGGACGGGACACGTCGCTTCGTTCTTTTCTCCGCCGACTCATCGTCCTTAATTAATTTCGAACAGTCGCTCAACTGGCTGCTTTCTCTTGCTTAGCCTTCTCTGCCTTACTACTATCATCTACTTGATACTTACGAAGTTTGCGAAACTTGAATTGTATCTTCCACGTTCACCTGGCGGAGTGAACAGCGCGTCTGGTCGAGGTAGTGGTCCGCCGACGTTAGGGGGCGTCGTACTATCTGCTCCTGCAAGCAAGTAAAACGAGAATTACACGTGCACCATTTGGATTCGTGAATCTGCAGCGACGTGGATGAAGTGACTACTTGAATTGGTCGACGTTGAATTCTGCACGAGCTACAAGATTACAAGCAGAAATTACATGTAGAACTGAAGGCGATGAATTACGACAAGTGATTGGAGAATTCCGGAATAATAATATCACCAGGTGGGAAACTAATGACTGCATTCTATAGAGGGAAAGTTATTCCATATAGGATTTAAAGTGATCATGTCAGTATAACAGATTTTTATTTTAAATTTGTTGTTATTGGTGCTACGGCGTTGGTAACCCGGTTTACCAATCATTGATCAAAGTTATTGATCAGCCTGTATGGAATTGTTTTTAGAATATCAATAAAAGTAAGCATCAATTTAAAGATCAATGTTTCTTATTCGGTATTAATTACGTAAATTATTTTTGAGATTATTGATCACATTTAAACGCTTCACTGAAACTGGGCGTACGTTTCGATAACTAAGGTATCAGCAGTAATAAGGGGTGACTCAATTAGTGCTGTAAGATTTTAAAATGAAATAAAACGCAAAAATTGTTCAGCGACACAAAATGTCTTGTTTTTATGCGAAAAAGCATCTTGTTACAATTATGTTTTGAACATAATATCATTTAAATGTGCCCCACGACTTTGTTGACAATAGCCGTTGCTACCGCTAATACAAGGCTAACCAGACGTCAGCAGGCTGTGACGTATTTTGAAGTAGGCTATAAACGTGTTTACACGCTCAGACCGCCTCTGCGTTTTGAATTGGTTTATCCTAATTATATTGGTTTTATTTAAAAAAATACTGTGTAATGATATTTCCTTAATTTGTTGGTGATACCTGCAATGGTTTTCTAGTGTTTTATAAGCGATAAAACCTTTCATGAAACGATAAAAACGAGATAACCTAACCTAAGATGGCGTCCGTTGTTTTGTATGTTTTGTTTGTGAGTTACACTTTGTAAATAAAGGAAGATATTATTTACTTCTCAACAGCTACAGATTCAAGGACCGGTGAAACTATAACTGTAAGTTTAAAATATCCTAGGCTTAAAAAGATGCTATTCCAACTCAATTCCCTAACTGTCCGTTGCATTTGACAAAAAACGTGAAGATTTTATTGTTCAAATAGTTTTATATTCTTCTTTTAACAAAATTATTTTTTAACACGATGAGATGTTTTTAAATGTGTGTAATAAACGTTTTGTTTTAGTACAATATATTTTAAATTATATCACTGAACGTAGCTATTTTGGATACTGATATATGTAAATGTCATATTCACAGCAGTGAACGTATTGCAACAATTATAATAACTTGTTCTAGAAATGCCCTACTTAAAAATGATTGTGGGAAAAGTAGTATTAGATTTGGTAAAACACCACATAATAGGAAAGATAAATTAGGTAAAACACCACATAATAGAAAATTAAAGACCCTAGTTAAACAGCGGGTTTATACATTTTCTCGTGAAATTGAACAAAATTTCGAATAAAACTGCAATTATTGTATCATTTCAATCTTAGTTTCGCCCAAATACATGTACAATTACAAATAATAATAATTAGTCAACCACAAATATAGGGTGCGGCAGGGAAACGTGAAATTTTAATAACGCCATAATTTCGAAAATATTTATAACTAATAAAAACAAAATACATCATTTAAAAGCATATAATTGTCCATTTTATTTGTGGAAAATTACGTCATCGAGATGAGCACCTTCACGTTGCACGCAACTCCTCGTACCTTGACCGTAAATTTTCCATGACACGACGACACATTTCCATTGGAATATTTATTGCTTATCTCGTCTGAAATTCTATTTTTAAGTTCTAAAATTGTTTGTGGACTGCGCTCGAAAACCACTTTCATTAAGCAACCCCACAAAAAGAAATCACAAGCTGTTAGATCGAGAGATCTCGTCGGCCTAGGGACATCTCCATTTCTTGATATGATACGGTTAGGAAAAAGGTTACGTACAGCAGCCAATATGGGATGTTGCTCCATCCTGCTGAAACCATGTGTGACAATTAGCTTCAGGAAATCTCGTTAAATGCTGCATTAAGGAAGTTTCAATCATGTGGGCATAGCGCGCGGAACTCACTCTTACTACGTGTTAATTTTCGTCCTCGAAAAAGTGTGGGCCGATTATTCCAAACGATGAAATTGCACACCACACTGTTACTTTGTCACTGTGCGACGGCTTCTAGTGTTTAATTTGTGGATTTTCTGCCGCCCGGTAACAATTTTGTTTATTGATGCAGCCGCTTAAATGGAAATGGGCTTCGTCTAACATGAATCATGTTCTCATTCTGATTGAAAATTTTGGCGACAAAAGTCCGGCCGAGAAACTAAATCATTATCTTGCAATTTTTTAACAAACACCTTACATGGATGGAAATTTAAATCACTGTGTAAAATCCTACGAAGTGATCTATCAAAAATACCCAGCGCTAAGGCATGCCGACGAGCAGAGCGCGTTGAATAACGTTGGATAGCAGCTCTGATCATTTCACGGTTTTCTGGGGTTCTTACACTTCTTAGACCACCTGGCGGCTTACGTTTTAAGACTGAACCGGTCTCTTCGAAATTCTTAACCCAAGTATTGATTGCATGGGCTGACGCGGAATATTAAATTGAATACGAAATAAACGATGTGCGGCTGTGATAGATTCGCCATTTCTATAAAACGCTTTGATAGCAAATGCACGCTGCTGATTTGACCACTGTTCCACATTTACTAAATACCCCATCAAAACTACGAATACACCACTGCTTTCAAATCGTTTACTTGAACGTAGCTGAAGTAAGCCGATGATCAAAATTTCCCGTTTCCCTGCCGCACCCTGTATATCTTTCGCGAAAACGGTGCTCGGTTATGTGTTTGGTTTTTGCTTTGAGAGTTCGTTTTTCCAAAATAAAATCGAATGGGATGCGAAGAAGGGCTCAGTTGACGACTGGCATTCTTTTTAAACCGAAATCCCTTCAAAACTCAAAAAAAGCAATGCAAAAAAACGATTCCTTTACAGCTTAGGCTAATATCGTACACGGCGATACATCCGCTAAACAGTGTGACGTCATCAAAGAGCGGTCAGGCCTTCCAGTATTCGATCAGTCTAATTTCTCATTACTTTTTCACAAATTGCGGCCGGTATTTCACGAATAACGGTGCTGATGTTGGTTTTTTAAATTCTCAATTGTTGTTGAGTTGTTAGCGTAGACCCTCGATTTCACATAATCCCACAAGAAGGAGCCACATGGCGTCAAATCACGAGATCTTGGTGGATAATTCGCAGGACCATTTCTTAAAATAACGTTATCAGAAAATTGACCTCACAGTAAAGAGATGGTTTCGTTGGCGGTATGGCGCGTAGCGCCATCCTATTGGAACCAGAATTTCTCCAGATAGTTTGCAACAACAATTGGGAATAAATATACGGAAAAATTCGATCCAATGACACCACTGGCATGAATGGTACACCACACTGTAACTTTCTCCAGATGCAAGAGTGTTTCTTCATATTCATGAAGATTTCCCTCGCTCCAAATCCTGCAGTTTTGTTTGTTTATATAGCCGCTTTCTGAAACCGTATTGGGTTTCTTCTAAAGTGCCTTCTATTGTGTCATTTATTCTTTTCTCAATTATTCTAACTAGTACTTTTCCCACAACGTTCGTCAATGTGATGTCTCTATAATTTGCAGTGTTTGTCTCTTTGGTCGCCTTTTTTGTATATAGGGAATAATCCATTTTTGCGGTACCTTCTTTTGTCTCATGATTTCACAAAACAGGTTTTCTAGTGCTTCTTTTCTTCGTCTGTTTCTTCTAGGGAAATTTCGATCTTTTCTCTTTTTTTATCATCCTCACTTGTCTGTCCTCATCTGGTTCGTTTCTGACTGTTGTTACACCACAAAGTATTGTCTCCATCTTTCTAAAATCTTGTCTTCTTCGGTTAATATATTTCCCTCTTTATCCTTTATGCTCTTCAATCCATACTGTTTTTTTTCGTAATTGCTTTATAGTTCCATAAAGTAATTTTTGGTTCTCTCTAAAATTGTCCTTCATGTCTTGTCCAAATCTTATCCATGATTTTCTCTTCGCCTCCTTTACTGACTGTTTTACTAATTTTTTTTCTTTCTTATTATAAATTCAGTATCAAAGATTTTTAAAAATGCAGAAGAGGAAATACAAATTGAAGACAATATTTGACAAGGTTAATTTATCCTTTTCCTGCGTTAGAATTCGCTCTATCTCTTCTCGCAAAGATCACAGACAAAATACACACCAAAATCCTTTTATCTTATCGCTGTTGTTGAAAATTCCATCGCGTTCATAAGTTAATCGGAAATTGGTGGAACCGAGAAGAGGCCATGTACTAACTTCAGCGGCTGTTGACAGTGTTTTATTCATTCGAGCAAGGCAATCAAGGTTTCATGGCGTGCGGTACACGCCGTCGTTAATATAACGTCAGCGCAAGAACGACGATGGAATGAAAATGATGAGATCATCAACAAGTTACACAAAATAAACCAGTGTATGGCATTCGCAACGCTTCCATCTGCATGTGACGCCTGGATATATATCGCATGGCGGTAATTTACTCTCTGGGAGTCGTATTTAATTGTATGTATATCCCTCGAGTTACGGAATTGAGCGTCCTCGTCAACATATACGTACTGCTATAAACGTTTTTACGCAAGTAGGTATGCAGTGGGATCGGGCTTTCCTAAATTGCGGTATACAAATGACTTTTGTGTACCCCGAATAGATTTTTCTTGCGAGTACCTGTTTAATTTTCAATATTTTGAAGTGAATTATATCTTGTACCTTATAGTTACATCGTACAATAGGGTGGAATGAAATATTTGGGATGCGATGAAATCGCGGCCCTGGTTGCAATGGTAACGGTACGACGCCTGACCAAACAACCAATCACAGTCTAGCCGGTGTATTTGTATTTGGGACGCGGAATTTCCGCGTCTAGTATTATTTTAACTACGAGAGGGAGTGTTGTTGTTTAATTTAAGTTTTCCCGTGTTTTTATACCGGGTGTAATTGAAACTAGGCTCACCCCCATAATTTTTTTTATTTATCAAAATAAAAGTTTGAAATTTTGGTATTATCAGTAACGAAGAATTCCCAATTTAATGGTGCTGTCCTCGTTTCTCAGCTACGTCCGGTTTTACCGGAAATTAGCCCATCTTTGGTTTTTAAAATAGGGAATTCTTTATATTACTACATTTTTGGAATCTAGAGATCATTATGCAACTGACTATATCACTTTTAGCAAACATACAACAAAAAAATGGACATCAGAATTTTTTTTATATCTAGGTAGCCATGACCATTGAAAATTGTTTTGTTTTGAGTCCTTAAATACTAGAAAGATAAAATGAATACAATAAATCAATTAGTTATGTTTTTATAAGCCTCTAAATATTTAAAATGAGTATACATTAGAAAATTCTATTTTAAATGGAGCACCCTATATATTATAAAATTTTTGAATTATTCATTCAATTTTAAGGTTTCTTTGATAAAACGACTATGTTGCTATTTCTGACCATATTTGAAATATTTGTATTTTTTGAAAATTTTTGACAGATGGACGAGTGCATGTCAGCTATTATAACTGTGAAAGTATGTAACTTGGAAAATGAAAATTTTGCAGAGCTATTGACTATATAGGATAGTATTACAGACCGAATCAATTTTTCGAAAACATGCAGCGTGTCCGACAATTACGATTAAAATTTCAAATGGAAAATATGTCAAAATTCAATTTTTTTAAATACGACTACCTATTTTTATCTGTTATATCAAATTTCTCTTACAAAAATACAAAATAAATGTCATATTCATTAGGCATCTTAAATTGATACTTTTCAAGATATTTAGGAAAATGTATATTATAGCACAATTATACATATATCATGACCATTAGGAAACAAGCCAGCATTGACGAAATGTCACAAAGTTGTAAGCAATGCCGGCACGTTTAAATTATACGAACGAAAATTAAGTATATAAATTTGTTTATTATTTATGGAGAATGCAATAAAGTGATATCAAGAACATGCGATTGCAACACCTATGCCGCTCGATATCTACAAAAGCAGAAATCGTTACCAAACACAGTAAGACGAATAAGAAGATATTAAACAAAAAGCATAAACCTATTGTTGATGATGCAAACATGGAAATTAATTTAGCATACTTCGTAGTAAAAACTAACCTGGACAAATATGCGGTAACAGCCAGAGGCGTGGCGAGCGCATAAAGGTTTACACATAAAATAGAAGATAAGAAATAAATTATAAAACGTGCTGAAACACTTACCGTTTAAAAAGTCTTCCGTGAAATCACAAACTGGGTAACATCTGTTAAATATTTGAATCATTAGATATGTTTCCACAGCTGTTTCAGTCAAGTGAGTACGACGTGCGGAATAAATGTTTTTTAATGCCGAAAACGACAGTTCGCAGTTAGCGATGTTATATTTGCATATTTAAAATAATCTTTGAAACAACTTAATGCATCTTCACACGCACCTTCACAAATTTGTTTTAATATAAGAAAATCGGAGTCTTTCTCTAAAACACTTTCAACAGCGCATAACTGTGCGTGAACATCATTCACAATTTAAACAGAATCCACTAGCGACATCGAAACATTTTGTAATTTTTCTATTCCCTCCACTAGTCCGAAGTAATTGTTGTGAATAGTTTGTAAATCTCTTTTAACCTCACTATCTTGAAATATTTCCTGGCTTTTCTTGATTGCTGCAGCTTCTGTCGGATTGAATTTTGAAGCTACCTTTACTTGATCAAAATATTTGTTGTAGTAAAGCGCAGCCTGCAACCATGTTCCCCAACGTATAACAATCGGCTGTGGTGGTTCAGGTAAATCAGGACACAGTTTGTGAAATAGTCGGGTACGTTTCGGGGATTTTAGAAACACTGCCTTTGTACCAGCAATCAATGCATTTACTAGTGGAAACATGTAGGAATCGTTTGTGACGCAAGATTTAGAATATGGATTTTACACGTTACATGTAAGAAGTTACCACTATGTTCTTTAAGAGGTCGATGCAAAGAACGCATGTTTGCGGCACCATCACTCATAAACATTAAATGTTGCTTAGTTGAAACTTCAAATTTGTTCAATGAGTTCAACACCACCTTTAAAATCTCATCGGCAGTACAATTTATAACTCTTTTGGAAGCAAGTAAGAAGGAGGATGAAGGTCGATGTGGTTCCACTGTACGTACCATTACATTAACCACAGAATGTTTTTGACGATCTGTTGTTTCGTCCACACACAACCACAGTTTTTTATCTTTCAATTCCGTTTTCATTCTTTTTTCTATATGTTCACGAGCAAATGGCACTACATTTCGTATCGATGTCCGACTAGGTAATTTACAGTCGGTATATTTATTCCAGAAGGAGACAAATGCTTCTCTGCCTAGTAAACGAAACGATAGATTACATAAAATAAGAGTAACACATAAATCAAATGTAAATTCTTCTTGGTCTCGTATGCCACTTTTTGCAGAAGAATGCTTTTTGCTTTCGATGTGACGTTGACAATGGCTTCTGGACCAACACATTAAAGGGATTTTACAAACTAGACATTGAATTTTAGCGCCATCAAAAATTAAGTCCGACATGTCCACTATAAGGTTTTCAACTGTGGCTGCCATTGGTCGTTTTCGCGACGTACCTAACTGCGACATTTTTAAAGCAAACATAAGCGTACTATTACGAAATAAGTTACGACAGCCTACATATACACAGAACTACTCGCATACAGCATGGATTTAGTACTGACGCTGTGAACGCGTGAAATAAATAATCGCCGACTCCGCACCACATATCTACTACACTGACTGTTACCGCTGTTTGCCCAGACTAGTTATGACTAACTTAGATATACGGAATATTTTAAAAAACTATGTAAGCTACATTCTTACACGGTACATACATTGGTGGGTATTTTTTTATAAAAAAATAGTGTTATAATATACATTTTCCTCTTCAAAAGTATCAACTTTAGATGGATAATGAATATGACATCTTTTTTTGTATTTTTGTAAGAGCAATTGATAAGATAGATAAAAATAAATAGTCGTATTTAACAAAATTGAGTTTTGACACATTTTCCATCTGAAATTTTAATTGTAATTGTCGGACACGCTGTATAATGTCTTCGAAAAATTGATTCGGACTGTAATACTACCCTATACGGTCAATAGTTCTGCAAAATTTCAATTTTCCAAGTTAAATACTCTCACAGTTATAATATCTCACATGCACTCGTCCATCTGTCCGAAATTGTTAAAAAGTGTAAATATTTCAAATATGGTTAGAAATAGCAACATAGTCGCTTTATCAAATAAACCTTAAAATTGAACGAATAATTCAAAAATGTAATAATATATAGGGTGCTTCACTTAAAATAACAAAGTTGACAGATATTTCCGGTATAACCGGATGTGTCAGAATATTAAAAATATTTTAGTTTAATATTACATGTAGGCTATAATATATTACCAACTTTTCAGAATTTTTCAATGTATACCCTTTCATATATCGATCGATGCAGTTCCCGGTGAGACACCTATATAGCTCCTAGGAATTTTTAAGCAGAGAATTTTTCTATGCATCGCTTGATACCAAACATGGTACCACCTAAATGAAAATAATTCATAAAAAACGATTTTTATTGTTTATTGTCAATAATACCGATTGTTATCTGCATGATTGTTTTCGTCAAAGCCTACTGTTTTTTAATGTTTGATTGTAAGTTACAAGTGTTTGATTAAGCATTTTAGGTCGATGGAAATTCAGATTCAATCGCACAAGAAATACTTGACGTACTAATGATTAATGGAGTACTACGACGAAACCATATTCGAATAGAAGATATTGTAAAAGTTACAATAAATGGAGCCCATCGCCTATGCTCAAAAAATTCTTGGTTTTAGATCCAATTCAACAAGAGGACTACTTATTGTGCTACTTATTATTTTGATATTTTCCAGCTTTTATAGAGAAAAAAGAAAAGTCAAAAAGTGGAGTTCTTCTCAAAAAATGCATTTTATGGTAAAGATGAATTTGATGTTTGTATGTTGTGAAAATGTCTTCTTTTGATAAGTTTTTGTATGGTTTTTGAATTTTGAAAGTCTTCATGAAAGGACTATGCAATAGAATTCAAAGATATCTAAAAAAATAGTTATTGAACAAAATTCCTGGGATCCAAATTGAATCTAAGAGAGGACAAGTATCTCCAGCAATTTCTAAAACTTCTACAATCTGGATCTTCAAACGAAAATATTATACCTTTTTTGGCTAACAAAACACAAACATGGCTCCGATTATTAGAGAAATATTTGCAACGTAAATTACTTACAAATTACAAGATGCCGTAGCAAAATAATTTATGTAAAATCTTACCTCTTGGAGTATTTAGGATATCAGGCTGATGATCTGTATTGGTATTCATGGCAGTACCGCAATTGTCCACAGGTTTCAACGTGTAAGCAACCACGTATCTATGTTCGCCGGTATTAATCTCTAGCATGGAACCAGGCCTTGAAGGTTGTGGCGTAATTTTCGGTTGTTTAGCAGCGTCCAATTGATGAGTACAATGCGCACCTGGGCAATGCCTATGTCTTCTCCTGATCGCCAAAACTATAATGAGCAAGATCGCTATTCCAAGGGTTAGTAAGGATCCTGTCAGCAACGCGGCTAATGGTAAGATGTTGATGTTTGTGCTTCCATCTGTAAAGGAGCAGTAGAAATTAAAAATTTAGGTTCCAAAACATAATTGGTAATCAAATGTAACTTCAAAATGTTTGCTTTATTGCTGATAGGTAAAATAGTGTAATAAATCTTTGGAAATTTGAATTGATATTTAAAGATTATTTTGATACAACGTACGCTACCTCAGGTGCATTATTTGTAAGTTGATTAGCAACATAGTGTTGATTTAATTTTGCTCTTGCTGCATTCTTTGACTTTGTTTGTGTTTCAATACTAGAATTGTAGAGAAATTAAATTGAATCGAGTTGTATTTTACTTAATTTTGTATATTGTCTTAAAAAGTATTCATTATTAAGTATTAACATACGAAGGGTTCAATGCAAAATGTACCTAAGTCACATTTTTACAAATTCGAGGTGTATGTCGTGTCTAAGTCCATCATTCTCAATTATGTGATTTCACTAACTCCCCTATTTTCAATGCAAGGTGCACCTTAGTCCAACTTTCATCGCTTTCTCAAAGTATTTTGTGACAACTGCTTCAGCCAAAATAATCGATCTTGTTTGCATTTTTTGACCAGTTGTGATTTTTGCCATAATTGAAAAGGAAAGGTTAAAACACGATACCATTGATAACTCTGAAGTAGAGCAACGCTACTGCGCTGAAAGCCAGTGGCGGACGCATAAAAATTTACACAAAATAAATTAAATGTGATACGTGCTCAAACACTTACCGTTTTAAGAGTCCTCCGTGAAATCACAAAGTGAATAATGTCTGTTTAATATTTGTAACATTAGATATGTTTCTAAAGTTGTTTCGGCAAAGTGAGTACGGCGCGAAGAAAAAGAGTTTTTGTATGCCGAAAACGAACGTTCTACATCTAGTGACGTTATATTTGCGTAAGTAAAATAATCTTTCAAATAACTTAACGGTTCTGTTGACGCACCTTCACAAATTTGCCTTAATGTGCCAAAATCAGAGAGATCACTCCGAAGGACCTTTTACGCCGTTTCATAACCGTCAATGAAACCTAGGTCCACGATTATACTCCCGAAACCAAAGAACAGTCCAAACAATGAACACACAAAGGTTCTCTGCCACCAAAGAAGGCAAAAACGATTTTGTCAGCAGGAAAGGTTATGGCAACTGTTTTTAGGGATTCTCATGGAATTATTTTGGTCGATTACTTAGAAAAGGGGAAAATAATAAATGGCGAGTATTACGCCACTTAGTTGCAACAACTTAGCGACAAAATCAAAGAGAAACGGCCTCCTTTGGTAAAGAAGAAAGTGCTTTTTCATCAGGATAATGCACCTGCCCATAAATCTGCGATTGCAATGGCCAAAATTCATGAATTGGGATTTGAATTAGTGCCTCATTCGGTCTATTCCCCAGATTTGGCTCCCAGCGATTATAATCTGTTCCCAAATCTGCAAAAATGGCTCGGCGGTAAGAGATTTTCGTCTAAATCTACAAGGAAGGTATTGCTAATTTGGAATATCGTTGGAATAAGTGTGTTGAGCGAGTAGGAGACTATATTGAAAAATAAAATGTTTTTTGTCGAAAAAAAAAATGCGTTTTCTTTGTTAGGCCACATAGTTTCATTACAAGTATATAATTCTCTTAAGCGGAGAAAGGAACGCTAAGAAAATATTTCTTTTGATTTAAAACAGTATTGTGGATAATTGAAATTGAATTGAGGCTGACAGTCTTGATGCAAGTAAACGTTTCTCTGCGCGTACGCTACAGATTTGGTAATATGTGAAGTCCTAAACTTATTTCATTATTTTAGTCACGTCAGTATTCGAAATCAATCCCGCGTGAAATTCCAGTATGTACTCCTTCCATTTATCTTAGGTTACATGCACGATGCGGTGTATACATGCATGCATTTTCGCCGACACGTTGATTCCATATCGCTACGAATTTGCTGCCTTCCCAGCGCGCGAATAAATGGAGTTACGTTTCTAGTTGCATTATCATTAACATGAGTAAGACCAACACGGTGGCTGCGGTGGTATGCGCCCCCCTTATACGTACATATGAACATACTTAATCCGCCCTGCATTGCATTAACTTCAACGTCGCCGTGGAAATTAATTTTACAACCGAAAACGTCATGCATTTCCATCCGCGATTATAAATTGCAACAAAACATCCTAAATTAAATACGGGTGCACGTTTTACTGCACGGGCGTATCTACAACCATACGAAAGTTCCTACGTCGAATCTCAACGGTAGTGCCGCGTGATAGTGATTATTTACCGGCGGTGACGGTGAAGATAATAACGTGTGGGTCGCGCGAACAAAATAGAAAACGGAGGGATGTCATCTTGATTAAAAGCTGTACTTCTCCAAAACGG
Organism: Dynastes maya; assembly: GCA_029619315.2. Taxonomy (NCBI): domain Eukaryota; kingdom Metazoa; phylum Arthropoda; class Insecta; order Coleoptera; family Scarabaeidae; genus Dynastes; species Dynastes maya. The sequence goes on along the minus strand of JAROYE020000003.1, from coordinate 13,153,607 downwards.
AAGTTTAGTACGCTGAATGGAAATGAAAGATCAACGCTGTGGAATGTTTCAAAAATGTGATTGTACTTTTCAACAGAGCTTCGAGCTATGAGAACAGTTTGTATAATATGTATTTGACGTTTTTGGAAAGGTAATGGAAGAACGTATCCAACGATACCACATACATTATACTTTCAATTTTAAAAAGTATTACAATAAGCAGCGGGAAAGGTTTTGATAATCTCTTCTTATTTTTATGCAAAGTTGTCTAAGAGAAACCGTTAAATTGTCTACTGTCGCGCCAGGTTCATCCAAAGAGCTGGTGCTAGGCAACGTGATCATAAAAACTGTCAATCTGTCAGTAGCTTTCGAATTTCAATTCTGCAAGCGCAAATTGTTCTCCTTATATATTGTTGTTAAATGCTACATGTTTCACAGCTTCGTTTTTTGTTAATGGTTGCTTTTATTTTTTTGTTACTACTTTTAGGATGGCCTTCACATGAACTATATATATACCGCTTGTTGATCAGTAGAGTAAGATAATCGTTCGTCGCGCCGTAGGCGTGCGATTCCTTCAATTTCTATAATACCACAAATCAATATCTATAATATCAAAAAAGAAATAATAAAGGGAATAATAATAAAAGAAATTAATTATTAGCAACGAGCATTCGATATGTTTCAATAGTTGTCTCGTGGAACAGTGTTCGTAGTGGTGAAAAAATGTGTTTATATTTGGAGAAAGATCGTTCGACATCTACCGATGTAATACATGTATGATTAAAATAACCTTTGAACTCAATTAATGGATTAGTCGAAGTACCATTACAAATTTGTTGTAATGTGATAAAATTGGAATCTTTCTCTAACACACTCTCCAACTTTTTTAAAACGCGAATATTTTTTGCGTCATCTATAGTGCGTAGCAGAATATGTACTTCGTCCACTATTTGCAGTGACTTCACTAACGACAACGCTCTATTTTGTAATTGTTCCAGTGCGTCATGTAAGCATTTATAGTATCTATGAATACTTTGTAAATCTGTTGTAACAGAAGTATCTTGAAATTTTGACTGGCTCTCCTTAGTAGCTGCAGTTTCGGCAGGATTGAATTGTAGAACAACAGCTTTTACTTTTTTGAAATGTTCAGCATAATAAAAAGCTGCCTGCAACCAGGTTCCCCAACGTGTAAGAATTGGCTGTGGTGGTTCACGAATACCGGGATACTGTGCGTGAGATGTTCGAAGACGTTTTGGAGACTTGAGAAACATTTTTCTTGTACTTGATATTAATGCATCTACCTCGGGATAACATTGCTTAATAGTTTGTGCCACAAGATGTAAAACATGCACTTTACAAGTTACATGCAAACAGTCGCAACCGTGTTCAAGAAGAGAACGGCCTACCGCACGCATTGTCGCTGCACCATCGCTCATAAACATCAACACTTGACGTGTTGAGACTTGAAAGTTTTTTAACGTAGTAAGTATCACAGTCGTAATTGCTGCACTAGTACACCCTTGTAATCTTTTGCTAGCTAGTAACAGTGGAAATGTCGGTTTATGTTGATCCAGTACACGAACTATAACATGTATTATAGAATTTTTTTTACAATCTGTTGTCTCGTCAACACACAGCCAAAGCAACTGATTTTTTAATGTAGATATGATTTTATTTTCCACCTCTTTGCGTACAAATAAAACATGCTTACGTGCTGTTGCCGTAGTTGGTAACTTCAACTATTATGACAAGTAAATCGAAAATAAAGTCATTCCTATTTGACGCGTCGATTTTTCTATTTCTGTGTTTTGCACTATTTACATGCTTCTTGCAGTCGTTCTTTTGCCAGCACATCAAAGTTTTCTCGCACACTTTACAAACTATTTTAGCACCGTCGTACAGCAAATCTGGAAACTCACAGATAAAGTTTTTTACTTTATCAGCAAAGGGTCGTTGTTTAGCCTTGCGTACACTGGACATTTTTGATTAAAAATGTTCTTGAATAACTAGTATTCCGCTCGCCTGATTTAATTCACACGCACACGCCGCGCTAGTGATGATGAATGTGTACGAATTTAAACTGCTTTGCCACCTGGCAGATGTTTATGCGTCATATCAGACAGGTGCGCGCCGAATTCCGTTGACTGCTCCAGCTGTTACGGTTATGCTGGGACGACACGATTATCTTACCTTATTGATCAATCGAGTTCAACGTTCGATTTGTGTTGATCAATCCTTGCATGACGCGCTCCATAAAAGGAATATTTACAGAGACGAAAATGTCATTTCAAAATTCTGTAGCAGTGAATGTAACAGCTGTATTAAGCTGGGAGTACCGAGTAAGGCGAAAATAAAAGTCTAATCCCAATGAAACCAAAAAATAAACTCTAACAAATTAAATAATAGTTTATTTTTTCAGAAAAATAAATAGAAGAGGCTAAAAAATCTCTCATTCCGCAACAAGACATTGTTCGAGTCTATTATAAAAACTTTCCCGCACATTTCGAACCTTGTCGATTGTCACGGAATTAACAGCTTCTATTATTCCGGCTCTCAAAATATTTACATTTTCAGGACTGCCAGCTTCTGCATTATATATATATATATATATATACTTTCTGTTTGATATATGAGTAGGTAAAATTAACCGACAAGTATTGTCCTCGGTAGTATAGTGGTAAGTATCCCCGCCTGTCACGCGGGAGACCGGGGTTCGATTCCCCGCCGGGGAGGAAAATTTTTTTATATATTTTTTTTACTACAATTAGTTTTTAGAATAAAACTAAATAAATATTTTTCTTAATATTACAGACGAATTTGGGAAAATCATAAAAAAGAAAAGCGAAATATTTTCGGAACCCAAAACGCTCTAATTCTATGATGATTTAGATTATGCATTAGACAAAACGAGTACTCTAAAACTGTGGCACTGGAACACTGAAACAGTTTGGTGTAATTTTATTTGTTTGAATTGACTCCATATGCCATGTAAATTTCATGTAATACATTTTACCATATCTTTTAATTAAATTATATTACATAGACAGATGAAATTAAAAAAAAAGTCTAGTTTCGTTAGAGATCTAAAGAGTAATCTTTGGTACCTGAGAAAACAAAAATGCAGCTGCATATTCGCAGTAAATCGATTCACCTACATAATTCTCCATAAAAGTGCTTCCCACATTTTATATCCTACACTTACTTTTGCCATTCTCATATTTTTCAATTTTATATTGCAATATTGCAGGATTTTACGTTATATTTTGGTCGCTTAAGTGCACATTTCTCTCGAATGCAAATGGGTCCGCTTCGAACTGAAATGTCCATTGCGGGCATTTTTCTACACGCACACACATACAATCTAAGCAACGGTGCCCACCCATCCGTTTAGAAAATAATGGCATCTAGCGAAAGACGCATCTTTGCAAATCGTTTAATGGGGTATGCAGTGGTTAACGCTTTCGGTTGCTTTGGTTACGGCACGCTTGGCGATGCTTATTTATTTACTTTTGGAACTGGGAAAAACAACAACAATCTTTCCGCTCCCTACCTTGAACAGAAAACATACAGTTGTACGACACAGAAGACTGGAAAAGTGTAGAGCGGAGGAAACTTCAAACGACGGCGAATTAAAGTTTGTTGAATACATTATTTTGTTAGCTAACCCCCACAACACCGAGTAGGCTCTTGTGAAGTAGCGCGCCGCAACATAAAACTGCAATTGCTTAGAGCGGAACCGCTAAATTATGGAAGTATAACATCGAATCGTCATAACATCAACATTAGATAATACTATCTATGCATGTAACCTAGAATTGTTTTGGATTATGCAAGAAAAAATTTTGTTTGTCAGTTTCGAAGTATGATGGAAATTATTTGACAAACAACACTAATAAGGGGAACATCCCGAACCCGAAAATTCAAAAAAATTTGAAACTTTGTGAACAGGTAGTCCATACCCAAGGATGTTCGAAAGTATTTTCCTTATCGGCCCAATCTCGTTTTGAGAGGTCGAAACTACCCCTAAAAGTAGATCTTCGGTTTTCTTAAAATAACTCGGCAATGGTTAGAACAAATACATCACAACTATATCTCAGAGTAATCGTCTCATCGAGCTCTATCACATACATGAAAACAGCACCTTAGTTCCATTAAAAATATGTATGGTGCCCTCCTCTACCCCTTCGATAAGGAGCGTATTCAGATCCCACGTTATATATGTTACGGAATTCTTCGGACAGTATAAAAATTATAGTTTATTTTATGTAATATTGGTATAAAAGAAATAGGGGGAATTATGTTTTATACGTTAATATATGACCATGTAGACTGACTTATAAAATACATGTTACATGGCATACTTCCTAAAGTATACCTTATGTATACATGTATGTATGTGCGTATATACAAATAATTACTTAACCTGTATGGTAATGTCCCCCTCCATAAAAATGCTTAAAACAAAAAAAAAAACGGTTCCACCAGGAACATCGTATTATAGCACGGGAACCACATATAGCACATTGCGATGGAACTTGAAAATCTTCTGTGAAGGTAGAACGTAGAGGATTATCGAAATGATTTGGGTGGTTCTCACTATAACCGCTTTTGTACCAGGCATACGCAAATAAATCATGATATTTCGTAGAAGATAACTGGTTATGCACTAAAGATTGTAATTTAATAATGTTGTTACGTGAATGCAAATTAATATCGCAATTGTGTAAGAGGACCATATCGGAAAATTTCCTAACAAAATTTTTCCAAACACGAAATCCACAGACGTCCAATGGTTGTATCATGACCGTAGTTTTCTGGGATTGTGAGGATGTTCACGTTCTTGTCGGCCGATATATGATTTCTTAAGGTAGATGGGCAAAGACCAGTCTATGAATCGAGCAATAAAACTGTTTGAGGTCCAGTATTTGGAAGATATACCTTTGTGAACCATTCCGTAAATAATGTTATTGTTAGTTTACCGGATGCTGAAGCAGTTACATAGATATTTGCTGCTCCGTATATTGATACGGCCACTCGTAGTTCAAATGTACCACTTCGTTCTTTTAAAACGATAAATAGCGGCGATAACAAGCGTCCAGGCGCGGATATTGTGAGAAGTATGGTATAGCTGTGGGTTGTCGCGAAAGTAGGCTGTACAATACTTTCAACTGCTTTCGATCTTTGTGGAGCTAACGTGCGACCAGAGTGTAATTCTAGATTGAATCCACTTCATCAGCGTTGAGTGTGTTACTAGGGCCTACTTTCGCAATATAGGATTTTACTTCTTGTATGAAATTCGACAAAGTGCGATTTAACTCTGCCATATGAACGGGTAACGAATTTCATAATTTTTCTGGAAACTACCTTAAATTTATGTTTTACAGCTTCATATGAGCGTTGTTTTTTTTCCATTTTTCCAGAAGGCAACGGCTTTTTCCTTATATCCTAAAAAGACAATATCTTCTCTCTCAGGTACACATTCTTTTTCTTCAAATTGTAAAACTTCTAATATTTCTTCCCGTGAAGGTGGATATCTGCTATCGACAAATTCTGCAGAATGTAGTCTAAATTCTTGCAAGAATTCTAGTGTTACATCATTATCTACCACAAATGTTGTGTCGTTTCGAGATCTAATTAATATATCCCTTAATAGGTCGTGAATTTCACTTCCTTTATTGTTAAACCCATGGGGCGGTTCCATCATTTACAGCACTAAATGTTACCATAACGAACTACATTTACTGGATTTATGACTGCCATTGCTAATATTCTAAAGTTCACATGTAGTACTAACGTATTACAAAAGTGACTTTTCATTATATACATGTTCTTATCTAAATAAATCAGTAAATCGAAACTATTACACGTAAATCATTACTCACATTAGAGATTATTATATTTCAAGCTTCATCTTTGTGATCGTATGTAACTTTCAATGCACTGCATCTGTCTTGCAATTATCCTTGAAATGATTTACTAATTTATATATCAAATTGTATCCAAATATGAACCTCATTAGGTAAATTATACTATTACAATGCGTGAGAAAATCGAACATATTACTTGTTCAATATCTGCCAATGATGTTACCCTAAAGCATGTATGGTCGCTATTCTTGTAACTGTTACTGCTGGGGTAGTACAAGTAAATAATTGTAATTCTTATAATATATTCATAAACAATGCACTTGTTTTTCTAATTCAAATAAAAAACTATGTAAACATGACAAATCTACTTTGCACATGGATTCACAGTTATTTAAGGCGACGTATTGCAGGGCAAGTTTTATCTTTTACTAATAACAACAGCTGCTGACTAGTGCCAACGGGCAGTGGCGGAAGTTCGACACAACCCTCAGCATAACTGCGAGTCTCAACCAGATCTGTTGTGTATATATGTACGCTACCGTAAATACTATTTCCTAGTTCTACGTTTGTTTTAAAAATGTTGCCTACGTCGCGAAAACGACCAATGTTAGACAAAGTTACAGAATTTATAGCAGAAATGCCTGACCTCAGAACAATTACTTCGGACTAGTGGAGGCAATAGAAAAATTACAAAATCCTTCGGTGTCGTTAGCGGAATCTCTGCAAATAGTTCACGCACAGCTATGCGCGGTAGAAGACGCAAAAAATGTTTGTGTTCTAGAAAGGTTTGAAAGTGTTTTAGAGATTCTGGTTTTGGCACATTAAGATAAATTTTTTAATTACGCAAATATAACGTCACTATACATGTATTATATTTTTTATTTACAAAATATATTGTAAAAATATGTAACATATGTAAATATTAAATAAGTAATTAATATTTAGTCCATAACCCATGATTTTTAATAACACCCTTAACTCTTCGGGGCATACTTTCAATGCAAGATATGATTGTCTCTTTTATATCTTCATCGTTCTCCCATACATCCTTTATATTATTCATTAATATTTCCTTTGTAGGATTTTCCCTTTCATATACCTTACTTTTTAGTCGATTCCATACGTTCTCGATGGGATTGAGGTCCGGTGAATTTCCGGGCCAACGTAAAAGAGGTATGTGATTGTCTTCAAAGAATTTCTTAACCTTTTTTGCCACATGGCAAGGAGCATTATCTTACGTAAATATACGCGCTGTCGGTATACGACGTCCTGGCTTAAAATACGGTAATAACGTGTTTTTTAACACATTTATGTACTGCTCTTGACGCATTGTACCTTCTACAAAATACAAAGGGTCGGGTCGGTCTCCACTAATCACTCCCCAAACGGAGGTAGCAAATTTTCATCAGCCACACTGAAACGTAATTAATAAACACAATAGTTTTAAAAACAAACACAAAAGTTACTCCATGTCTGCTTCATTCCTCATGAAAATAGAATTATTGTAGGATTCATAAACTCCAGAAGATACAGCTTCCTCGGTGTTTTCTACTGAATTTGTCAATGATTTCGGTACGGGTCTCAATCTGCGGATATAGGCTTAGATTGTTGCTACAGTCATCGACTGTATAGATATGAATAAATAAATTAATGACTTTTACCTTGCTCTTTTTAAATTTTGCATTAATTTCGATTTCGAAGTTTTCTTTGCCACTCTTGACGGCCTCAATTTCCCCTTTGGCAGGTTCGTAAATTCGTATTCGTATTACACAGGTAAGCTATACTCTTTCACAAAACGAATAATACTAACCACTAACGGCAAAGTTTCTTGCGAGATAAGGGTAGGGTGTGTATCACCCAAGAAATAATACGTATTCTACGAATTTCAATTAATAGGCGGAGTTAGTTGATGGGCGGTGCTTAAATATTATTGTCATTAATTACTCGGTAATTAAAAACAATTTTCATAAATTTTTTGTTCATATATGTAGACATTCTCAATACTTAGGGAATGTCGATGTTAGAAATTACAATTTAGATAATTAACAGTATTGAAAAATACATTAAAAAAAGGCAATCTTAGAAATTGATTTTCAGCCAAATTGCGTTTCCTAGCATACACTCGAAATCGGTACGACCTACTTGTTGACTATCTCTTTGAACTTTCATAAACAAAAAATTCTTCCGTTCACGGGTTTGTTTCTAATGACTGACAAAAAAATGTAAAATTTCGCATTGTTTATGACTTTTTCTAAAAAACTAGATGAGGTAGCGACAAATAACTAACGGTAAACCCCGCCTTTTGCAAGACTAAACCTGCCACGATGCAAAAAAAAATTAAAAAAAATTAAAACAACCTTAAATGTAAAGTATTGACAAATTTATACTTCGGCGGATTTGAACAGCGTTTTTATATCGCACCAAGCTTTCAACTTGATGGTTACGCATGAGGTAGTAAAAAAGAAATCTGCCTCCCTCTATTTCTCTTTCCTCGAATCATATACCTCCAAGATCAATATTGACTATAAACTTCAACCTTGTCACTCAACTCTTCAAAGTAAACTTCGACACAAAGAATTTTGATTTGCGAAAGTGTACTGCTCGAAGTAATAGGTCGGCAGGTATATTTTCGCGAGGAATGAACCGTCCCTTTCGATTTTTTCGGCATACAAACTACATGAAGTGGAAACTGAAGAGAAATTCTCCTTGAACACGCTAACGTTAACTTTCTATATAGATACACCAACCCATATTCGGATATGTAGGTATATACAGTCAAGTGCAAAAATCAAATAGCAGTTTATTATTATTTTATTCTAAAGCAATGCTGGAATAAAACTAAAAATAATGGACTTGTGACAATAATAAGAGTAAGAGTAAGTCCATAGTTCTATTTGCTTCTTGATAGTAATATAATCGAAGGACAAGTTAATTTTGCACGTTTCTGATTGCGTAAGCCATCTTGTCAAACTACTACGACATCTAATGCTGTTGATTATTAATAATAGACGGTAGATGATTTACATTCAATTTAATTAATAAGTAACGGCTTACAATAAATGCACGCGTTCGTGTTCTCTAAAATCTCAGCTGTAATGTACACAGTATTGCCACCAGTTGTTAAAAAGTTGTACCAAATGACAGCATAAAATTGAATCAGATTTGTTCGAAGCATATTAACTAGTAATACACATGGAAAGAATGCCTAATAACAATAACCAAAAATTAATGCTAATATAGCTCAGGGGTATTGGTGGAATCATTCCCGGCAAAAACAATGTAGCAGAGAAAATAACGTTAACACCTGAACATGTTTCTGCCTACCCGGCGTCATCAGCATGGTTCTGAGCACAATCTTCTGCTGCTATAATTGCGTTTGCCTCTCAGTTTATGCTGCTAATCTCCAAAACAGCACTGAATATGTCTTTCGGCGACACCTATCGCCCAGAGGGTAGCAAGACAAACCGGAGTGTTATCGGGCAGCTCCTGGGCTGCCAAACGCAAGGGGACGCTGTGCCTAGGCAGTGCCCGGATTAAAATATAGAAGTCCGCATATTTATTGGACAATTTGCAATAGTGGATTGCTAAATCGCGATAGGTTTGAATGTAGAAAACATTGTAAAAGTAAACGTCATGTATTGAATTTAAGAAACAGTATTCCATACTGGCGATTTTTATATGATTTTATTTTTATGTTAAGTGTGTGCAACATCCCACAACATCCAGTATCTAATGAACACTTTCGTCTTTTTTGGGCTAAGTACGTTCCCTCATGAAAGCTGCCAACATCTATGCAATTACTATACAATTTGCCACGTGTGCAAGGTATAGTAAAGGAATGTATAAAAGACGAATTGAGAAATAAGAAAATCTGCCTATGTGTGGATGAAACAACCGATGCTAATAAACACAGCGTCATTCATGTTGTAGCGCGTCCTTTAAAACGTGATGGTCCACCAGCTTCATTGTTGTTATCCAGTAAAAGGATTCAGAAAACTAATGCAGAAACCGTTGTCAAGATAATAAAAGATTCGTTGAGAGAATTTTGTATCACAGGAACCCAAGTCACAATATTCGTTACTGACAGAGCCGCAACAATGCTGAGAGTTGGTAGGATATTGAAAATATGTTTTCCGACCCTTCTTCACATAACATGCCTCATACACGTATGTCACTTCGTAGCAGAAACCATTCGAAAGAAGTATCCGATGGTGGATAAGTTAATAGCATCTACCAGAAAAGTGTTCATCAAATCTCCCAAACACATCCGAAATTACCACCACCATCTCAGCCTGTAATAACGCGATGGGGAACATGGCTCCAGGCAATATCTTACTACCAGAAATATTTTTCACAAGTGAAGAGTGTCATTTTGAAACTTGATTCAATCAAATGATTCTGCAGCATTTGGTTTGTAGTATTGCTTTCATAAGAATCTGAGATAAACGACACTATCATGACTGGCGTTCCACTCGTGGCGCCAAAGACCCAAATTTAATTATTACATCTACGCTGTAGACTTGTATTTTTTTCCTTTTCTTATTTTTGAATATTTCCGTTGGTTTTGTCTTTGGTTTAATATGTGCATTTCATATCTCTTGGTTAAATTTAAGATCGTTTACGTTAAGTTCTTGATTAATTTTAGCACTTTCAATGATAGATTATTAACTACGTGGGGCACTGTTTGCTGGCCCCTACGATCAGCTGACCTATCTAACAATTTTTTTCATTAGGGTTATTCCAAGTCTTCAAATGGAGGCTTTTAAAATAATAAAGCCACTGATATTGCAGAGCTACATGCTAATATTGTTGATATAATACCAAATATTCTATATGAAGTATTGTCAAATATAGGAACAGGCTTTTATGACCGATTGGAATTTTCTTCATTCGAGTGTAAAGGTCTTTTTGAAAATTTATTGAATTAATCAAATTTTAGCTTTTGTATTTACGAACAAACCAGTTTTTAAAACTATTCCTGTTAGATATTTTCTCTTATTTTATATACCTAATCGACATTTTTTATTCGAGACTCAGTAGCGGCTGGTGGTGACGTAAATGGGAGGGCACGGACAACACTTCCATACCCTCGTGCATTTCCGTTGCGCTATCGTGTACTTCGACAAAAAGTACACGAGGCAATATAAGCGTTGCCCGTGTCTCCCCCCCCCCCCATTTACCTCCCATCCACCACCAGCCGCTACTGTGGAGACTACTGTCTTTATGAAGAACCACACTAGGTATACTGCCGTATTAAGCGAAAAGGGGTATCTACATTTTTTTTTCAAAACCAAGTTAGTAATCTCTAAGAATTCCAGACAGCATCTCCTACCTCATACTAGATTAATTTTGTCGTATTTTCACTGCTAATACTTTATTATAGACTATATGCTTAAGGGTATCTATAGGATGATCACGAAGAGCATTTACATTTTGGATAGGACGGTTACCCAGCCTGGGTTACCGTGTCACGGTGGGGGAGAGAGCATTGAACTCCCGAGAGGTGGCCATTTAGGTATCTCAGTCACAATGGAACGACCATTGTTCCATTGTGACTGAGATACCTAAATGTCGAGCAGTCCTTAGCCGACTAACCATTATGAAGTGGGTTGAAAAATTGCGAGCGACAGGCAACATAAATAACAATAAATCACCAGGCCTTCCACGAACGGTGAGGACAGCAGAAAACGTTGAGAGACGTTCAGCTCGACGGCATGCAGTTGCGTTACGTATGGGACGTGAGACGGTAAGGAAAATTTAAAAAACGGATCTCAAGTTTCATCCGTACAAGATCGTGTGTGTGCAGAAGTTGAAAGTAACCGATTACGCCCAACGGGAGAATTCCGCAGCGCAAATGCAAGTTCTTTTTCACGATGAACCTAATGCTTTAATTGTTATGAGCGACGAGGCCCATTTTTACCTGAATGGGACTGTTAATCAGCAAAATTGCAGATACTGGGCAGGGGAAAATCCAAGACAGCTGTATGAGAGACTTCTTCATTCACCTCGTGTAACTGTGTGGTGTGCGACTTCGTGAAAGCGTGCTATTGGCCCCTTCTTTTTTGAAGAGGGTGGAGTAGTGGTAACCTCAAATCGGTATGTGGATATGATTGATATGTTTTTTCTCCCACAGAGGCTAAACTTGCAAGAAGGCATATGGTTTCAGCAAGATGGGGCTACTGCTCACACATCAAGGATATCGATGAAGCTGCTGCGAAATTTGTTTCCAGGTCGCGTGATTTCCAGGTTTGGACGTGCCCTGGGCTTCCCGATCTCCTGACCTTAACAAGTGTGATTTTTTTTTGTGGAAATATTTGAAGGAAAAAGTTTACCAACATAAACCCCGCAATTTGATTGACTTGAAGGCGGCGATTCGTAAAGAGGTGGAATCGATCACAGAGGAGACACTGGAACGAGTGTGGAGAAGCTTCAAGGACAGAATTGAAAATTGCATCAGGGAAGCCGGACGTCACCTTCCTGATCTCATTTTCGCTACATAAAGTAAATGGCGTATCCCAACAAACATGTTAGATAAATTGAATAAATTTTGTTTTTGTTAAATTGCTAGTGCTTTGATTTTTTTGAAATGTAAATGTTCCTCGTGGTCACCTTGTATAAAACATGTATCATATACTAGTATTTTAGTGATAACTACAGGTACTAGACGAGAATAGTGGTATGCGGATGCCCCCTTTTTGCTTAGCGCGGCAATAAATTATACTGCCGTCGCGTTTCTCAAACGTTTTTGAACATCCACTTGCCATTGGCAAGTTGTGCTTCATCGTGAAGATGAAAACGGATGTAAAAAAACGAAATGTAAGACAGGCCGCAGAAATAAAGACAACTATTCGTACTACAGTTGCATTTAGTTTGGCGAGTCCGGCGCCGACGCAGTTTAAATAGTGCTCGGCTTTTCATAACGCTGTGAATCCACACAACATTGTGTGATTATAGTACACATTCGCGAATGGCCCTGATGAGAAGTTTTTATTACAAATTTCTTTTGTTGTAACCAAAAGATATTAATTGTGTAATATACACAGAGATCCAGAAAGATTGTCATGGTGCAAAACCTTGTTCCGCGATGTTTAGCACAAAATTAGATTCTAATTAGTGAAGTGAAGTTAGCGTTATAGGGAACTTACTGAAATGCTTGTTTTATTTTGACAGATTTGTACAAATTCGTCCACAGTCGCCCGCTAGTTGTTTCAATAAATCAGTAGTATGTAGAATTAAAGATATGTATTTGAACGCGGAACATGTTTTGCACGGATTTATCATTCTAATGATATATTTAATTGTACCGTACTTAATTAATTTTGCATTTATATTAATAACAATATTTTTCACAATTGAGGTTACGCGATTTGACAACCATTGCATTTATAATGTACCCGATGTACTCAACTATATCTCATTACGATACGACACTGTACTGCTGCATATCCTCATATACAGCAAGCGGCAACACGTCTAAATTACCCCTAACACTAGAGAGCGGCCATGACAATCTTTCTGGATCTCACTGTATAATCGGCATAATACAAAAAGGGTAATACGTTAAAACTCAAACGTCATCTGTACCATATCTGTACATAACTGTCACTTAAGAGCAGTGTTGCCGCTGGCCTTTTTACATTAGTACCAGTAATGACTCGCAAAAAGTGCCAGATTTGGGTCTTTCGTACCAGATTAATTTTCAAATCCCCTAATTCAGCAAAATAGCAGAAAAAGAAACAAATGATCACAAAAACTTTTATGTAATAAAAGAACAATAAATAGATATTTGTGGGAGCCTTTTTAAAATTGTTTCTGATGGTTCCCATGAATAACATATGTAATTCGCTACCAAGCAAATCTTTTGCGTGTATAATAGCATCACATGTGGATACCGAAATCTGTTGCGTAACTTTGTTTTTAATAACGTTACTTTTGAAAAATTCTTTCTGCACATGCAGAAGAATGTGGCAATTACTAATGATAAATTTGGAAACATCAGCTCATTTAACTCATTTTTCATATTTATGACTAACAACTAAAAATCTAGAAAACCTTTTTCACCATTTTTTCTTATTTCTTCCACGTCACAAAGCAAACGCCATTCATGGTTCAAGCTTTCTATATCTACATCAACCTCTAAATTAGGGAAAAAGTGTAATATTTTTAGTATTGTAGTAATTTCACCTGAGATGGCATTTTTTGGATGAAAGTTATTCATATATATTAATAATGGATCAGTAAAATTAAACCTTTTCTTAATTTCTACAGTTAGTTCTACATAGAATGCAAGAGCATTGGTTTTGAAGGCGTTTATTTCATGTTCTTCAATAGTCAAGCTATCAATATCAACAATATTTTCTCTTTTCATAAAATTTCTTAAAAGAGTTTTATACAACTCGCTTACTCTTTTGTGAAGAATATGTATTCTTTGTGTTTCACTCTGGAATTCTATGTTTAACTTGTTCACTAAATCAAAAACATGATGAAAATGGGAAATATATTTTATATACTGGATTATGAAGATAATTCATTATATTTCCTGTGGTATGGAGGTTATCAATTTTTGTCACATGACCAAAATATAATTTAAGTGCATCCCATTAATGTAAAATATGTTTCACCACTACTTACAAGATAATATTTTTGTTAATAAATAAACATATAATTCTACCATTTATTTATATTAACCTGGAGTGAAAACCATCTTGTTTGGCTAGGATGAAACATTCTACAAGGTTTTATATTAGTAAATAGCTGAAATTCTCCTAAATCTTCAGATCTATGGCTACTATTTGAAAAATGGTTAAAACTTGTCTTGCTAATTTTTCCACTGATTTAGGCAACTTCAAGGCAGCAGCGGAAGCGCATAAGTAGAATGAATGGCAAGTGAACCCAAAACAAATATATTTGGGTTTAAGTTCTTAAATTTTGCTTGTACACCTCCTCTATGTCCCATCATAACTGCAGCATTATCTGCTGCAATTCCAATTATTTTTTTAAAATCTATTTTGAAATAATTTAAAACTTCACATACAGATTTAAAAATACTATCTGCATCACAAGAATATAGTCTAGTTAAATTTAAAAATTCATCTTTAACTACATTACCCAATATCTAATTAATATAACGAGTGATTTTTGAATTGAAATATCTGTTGTTTTATCAATAACTGAATACACATTATTACCCAATGTCCTTTTATATTGTCATGTGCTTCATTTACAATGCTACCGGAAGTAATTACATTTGCTTTAGTTCTTGAACATTTATATATGTCTTGCAATCTACGAATCTGGGCACACTGATTTTAGGAATTTTGGCAAATGCGCCATTAATAAAAATGGAAGGTTATGTTCATGTAAGAACATTATACATTTAAATTCTGATCTTTGAATTTCCTTATCTGTGCAAGTCGTTCCAGAGTTAATACCAAACTTATACAGCGTAGCTGTTTTTAGTTTTCTTCATGTTATTCTGACAAAGGATTGTTTGTTCGTGATGTTTCAAAAGGACAAATTTAGATATCAAAGTTATAGCGCAAGCCTTATAATAACAAGATGATGAGACTGAATTGTATGTTAACCAATTAAACTCTTTTTCCCACACATTTTCTATGATTTAGACGTCTGGTCTTTTGACGAGTAACAACAGCATCATTACAATTAATAACCTCAATTTCATCAATATTATTAATTACATCGATGTTAGTTTCTGTGGATACTGAATTGTCACTTGATATATGCCATTTTAAAAATCTGAAAGAATTATACAATTGATATTATGTAACAATACCATTACTCGTTAAAAATCTTATTTATCCATTTCGTAATCTTAACGATTCCAATATTTCCAAATTCTTAAAATTTGATATAATTAACAAACCATCAACAAAACAACAACGAAAAGTAATTAGAATTGCTAACCCTAAACATTAAAATATAAATAACCCTGTTCGCGAGTTTGTGCGCCTTGTTTTAAGTAAATTGCATAATATCAGGCGATTACATTCATATTAACAAGAAAGTACCAAATATCCACGCGTCCGTACCAGAGTTCCAGCTTAGGTAAAAAGTACCAAATCTGGTACTAAAGTACCGGTTTCGGCAACAGTGCTTAAGAGCCGTGACACAATACATAATGAACGAATATCCCCTCTCCTGCTCCGAACGCATCCGATCAAGATATGTGCGACTATAGGACCAACTCTCAATCTGTATGTATGACTTACAAATCACCCTAAACCGTTAGTGAACTCATTTGAAGTGCATGTTAAGGACTCAACATTTTATGCTAGTAAACTCACAATTTTATTGATTTTATTTGTAACCTCATTATTTCATGTTTATACTTATTTAAATATTAACGTGAACGTATTTAATGTTAAAATTGACTTATTTTTTTTTATATACACTACTGAATTTAAATCACTCACATGCAAACTTAGAAAATACGTAAAATTCAATTAAATACTTATAACTACGTCGGAGCCATCGCTAGCACATCCAAATTAGACGCGGATGGGCGTTAGACGGGGAACTACCGCGAAGAAGGGAAAGCATTACTGTATACGTATGTATGTACGCTTACCGAGAATTAGGAATGTTCTATTTTGATGGCAAATTGAATAGCAGGGATTTTCAACGTTGATTATTCTTCACTAGCGGCAATGAAACGCATATTTTGGAGACAATAGTGTTTGCAAGCGGCAACAATTATAAATATCCATGCTATTTATGAGTGAAGAAATATCGTGATATTTGTTCACTGTGCAATTAATGTCACAACTGACATAATGGAAAAACAATGAATATAATTCGCATCTTAAGGATGTATGATAATTTTACAAGGAACTGTATGTACTGACCTGTACGCTTCTCAGCGTCATTGAGCGTGATGTCTTCAAGGACAACCTTTTCGCTACGACCCTTCGCATTCTGAGCGTAAACAAGTATCCGAAGCGTAGGCGGCAGACCATCACCGTTGGGCGGCAGTAATTCCCCCAGCTCGATCCGAAACATCGGATATTCGGCGTTCGTGCTGCTCAAGTTTAGCCGCATACGCATCGTGAACGAATCGTACGCCTCTAGGACGAACCTCTGGGGAAGGCCGCCGTCATAACCGGCCCGGCATTCTACTTCTAGCGCGTCCAGGCTGTGATTAGTGGCCGTTCGGAGAGTACAGTTGCTCAAGGGGCTCGGCTTCGCTGCAAAAGTTACGTTGGGTGTAGGTAAGGTGAGGTAAGACCGTGAACGTAATTTTTAAAGGGAGTCTAAGCGAGCGAGCTACCGTTTAATATCTTTAGAGGTATAAATTTTTCGCGAACCGCTGGAGGTATTTTCGGACAGTTCCCTTCACTTTTTTTGCTTCCTTTTTTGGACATGAAAGGAGGAGATTCACAAAGTTTCAGCGTCAGCTTTAAAGATGTAAAAACCGAATGTAATTTAGTGCTACGGTAGGTCCCGAACTTAGACTAACCCTATATTTTGAGCGCAGAACTTTAATATATTCATTTAAAGAATTTTTCAAGACTGATTATATCAACAGAGTTTCACATTAGGAAAGGTCAACTTCGGATAGAGAAGCAATGACGATTTACCATTTTTATTCTTTAGATAATCTTGCAAGGCGTCTACAGGAGGGGCAAGTTTTTATTGCATTTCCATACATGTATTTTATAGGTTTTTCTAACGCATGTTTAGGGGCAATGCCCTTGAAAACGATATCCTTCGCAAGTAAATTGTTGAAAGCGTAAGTAAGTATTGTCATGTTATAAAAATGGTAAATTGTTGAAAAAATGTAATTTTCGAAAGTTAATTGATAATTATACGAACTGAGGGTTCGGAAGTGTTCCTAAACACATTTTCGGCAATTTAAATGAATTTTAAGATCAACATATGAGATTTTAAAGGAAAACTAAAAATTTAAACTAACCTGAATTTTACGACGATGTCAATATAATCACTGTTTATATTACATTTACTGAAAAAGTGCTTATCCTTAACAACCAACCTTTCATTTCTATCTTGAATTTATATTACGATTCGAAATATTAACACCTGAAACTGTGAGCGCAGCCAACATACGAGTTATCTCGATGCAAATTTGACTGAAAGTGAGAAAATCAATTGGCGTCCCTTTTCTCGTTTATTTTAATCGCGATGGCGATTGTTTTGTCCACAGCAAATTTTAATAATTCCTTTCCAGATACGAATTGACGATGAATTAGTCTATTTATTAGTGTAGCATAATGAAGTGAATCTAGTGACGCGACATAAATTATACTATTCTGTGCTACAGAAAATCACCGACAACCCAACAATAATAAAACTTACTGATGTTCTAAACAGAAACATTACGATAGATATTTAATTTACGAAATTATGCTAGAAATACCTCTGAATTTATACTGTTGCTTGTTGTAGGAACATTTTTCATTAATTTTGAGAATTTATGAAGTTAAGAAAATGAAGTGGAAAGGAGTTTCTCTCCCGTTACCCCACGTTTGTCGTTGGCTGGAGTTAAATAAACATCCTAGTACCTCCGCTCTAAAGATCGAAGACTCGGGGAGGAGTAGGAGCTATCGAAAAAGAATTAATAGCCGCCAGAGGGAATTTCACATTGACAGAGTTCCCATACTGAATACATTATACGTGCTGGAATGACAGCTGCGTTCGACGATGTAAATTTTACAACACTTCAGTACATACCACGTAGTGTAGCAGCACCATTATCAGTATTATCACCCACTGAATAAGAGTCGTAAAAAGTTGACAGCATCAGATATGTTTCTACAGATGTCTCGTTGAACGATGCTCGCCGCGGTGAAAAAATGTGTTTATATTTTGAAAAAGATCGTTCGACATCTACGGATGTAATACATACATGATTAAAACACTCTTTGAATTCAGTTGGTGGATCGGTCGATGCACCTTCACAAATTTGTTTTAATATGATAAAAACGGAATCTTTCTTTAACACACCCTCGAACTTTTCTAAAACGGGATTATATTTTGCGTCATGTATAGTGTCTAACAGTGTATATACATCGTCCACTTTTTGCAGTGACTCCACTAACGACAGCGCTCTATTCTGTAATTGTTCTATTGCGGCATGTAATCCTTTATAGTTGTAATTCTGTTTCAACAGAAATATCTTGAAATTTTGTCTGGCTCTTCTTAATAGCTGCAGCTGCGGCAGGATTGAACTGTAGAATAATAGCTTTTACTTGTTTGAAATATTCAGCATAATAAAGAGCTGTCTGCAACCACATTCCACAACGTGCAAGAATCGGCTGTGGTGGTTCACGAATACCAGGACACTGTGCTTGAAATGATCGATTTGGGGAATTGAGACGTTTTGGAGATTTGAGAAATACTTTTTGTACTTGCTATTAATGCATCTACCTCGAGTGAACAACGTCGACAAGTTTCTGCCACAAGATGTAAAGCATGCACTTTACACGTGACATGTAAACACTTGCAACCGTGTTCAAGAAGAGAACGGCCTACCGAACGCATTGCCATGGCATCACTTGAAAATTTTCTAACGTACTATCCCCCTCATACTCGTTGCACCAATAGACTTTTTCAGTCCTTTGCTAGCTAGTAACAACGGAAATTACGGTTTATGGGTGTCCCGTACACGCGGCATAGCATTTAGAATAGGATTTCGTTTATAATCTGTTGTCCCGTCAACACATCCAAAGCAACTGATTTTTTAATGTAGATTTGATTTTATTTTCCACCTCCTTGCGTACAAATAAAACATGCTTATGTGTTGTTTTCGTAGTTGGCAACTTCAACTCGGGGTTGTACTTATACCGAAAGTTCTGAAACGATTCTTTTTCGAGTAAACGAACTGACAAATTACAGGTTATCATCATGACAAGTAAATCGAAAATAAAGTTAGTTCTCTCAGCACATCAAATGTTCCTCGCACACTTTACAAACTCTTTTAGCACCGTCGTGGAACACATCCGGAAAGTCACAGATAAAAATATGTATTTGCTGTGACAGCAGTGTCGTTTTTTAGCCTTGTTCATATTACATATTTTAAAATAATAATTATATATTTATAACGAATAACACGTAACACAATACACAACGCACGCTCTCCTTTCGTAAACTGAACGAAAAAATAACAAGAGGACGTCGACAAAGCGAGAAACGATTTTTGCACACAAAAATCTGACTCCTCCGGTGAAACGCCTATGTATCACAGAGACGATTACCTCGCTCTAATAAGTTCATGTCGTTTACTCGTATTGTAAACAAGATAGGTCCAAGAATGTGTCCTTGGGGAACTACACAAGCAACACACACAACAGAAGAGTAGAATTGTTTCTTTAAGTTTCCTCCGCGACCATGAGCAGTAACAAAAGCTTTGCGGTTGTTAAGATAGGATTCAGAAAATTATAGGAAATACCGCGTATGCCGTAAGCCCACATCTTAGCTAAAAAGAGATTACAGTCCAATAAGTTAAAAGCTTTTGGTAAATCAAAAACATACCCACCACCATACGCGTTTAGATTAAAAAAAGTTAGAAAAGCACTTAAGAGAATGGCGTTTTTCTTCAGATGAAAGTTTGAAAGCGGCGGTGGAAGAGTTTTTTGAAGACCTACCGAAAGATTTTTCTTTGTAAGGTATAGATTTATTAGAAAAACGTTGGAATAAGTGTTGCCGTTATTGGAAGATGTTGACAAATATTTTTTTTTGTTTCCTAAATCTTTTTCTTCGTGGGTAGGTAAATATAAAAATTTTCCTTCGTATAATGCTTACGTAATTCAAGAGAGCTTCCCTTCAAAATGCCAAGACTCTCAATTACTTTCTCAGTGTAATTTTTTTTTCCATCGACAACCAAAAATGTGGTGCATTTCAGACTAGCTGCAGTTTTTTAATTGAGCGATACTGAGCGCTCAGGTGTTTTTGAAAAGAAAAAAAAACAGTAAAAATTCCCTTCCCAAAAGAGCCACAATTTCTTGTTTGCGCGTTTGGATTCATTTGTTCCGATCATTGTAAACAAATACAAGAACATCTTTCGGGAAATTCAAAATTCTCGCTTTCGTCCGCATATAGCCCCAGTTCACGTTTTCAATTTGTCCCTCAAGAGTAATATTTCACGCGGGAACATATACATACATACACTTATATGATATATGCACACACACATCTAACGCATATGTCTACGTACGAACATCCAATAAGTCATTCTCGCGAAATATATTGTAACATTTGAAATATTACAGTTGTAAATCCGCCGACGACGACATAATTCTATCGCGTTTCGTTCTCTGCCAGCGCAGCGGCAGCGCCGCAAAACTATCGTTCCGCTCGATTTTCTTCTCCTTTTGCCTTTTGCCCTGCTGTCGGGGTCGCCAGATTCATTTTTAATCTGATTTTGATGTCAAATGGCCGATCTATCCCCCGTCCATGACGCGGCCTCGCTAAAAACGATGAATAAGTTTCTTTCGCAGATCTGATGGTGGATCGAGCAGGCTGTTCCTGGATTGGCTTAGTGATCATATAAAATTAAAAGGAAAATGGAGAGACAGAAGGTTTTTATTACTTTCGTAGATGGAAAAACTGTTTAATTGAATTTTGAAAATCTCATAATAGAGGGATTGGCTTCTAAAAATGTATAAAAAAATCAAATACTTTTATATGACTTCGCCGAAAGACGTAATAAACGTGCCCAGTAGTATGTGTTGTAATGTTATAGAATTCGAAAAATCGTTATCTTATTTAATAATTTCCAGTTCGAAGATTCGAAATAAAACTCATTTTTTTATACAAAGAATAAACTTTAATCAAATATACTGGGTGTCTCCAAAATGTTGGGACACAGCTTAACTACAGACTCCTGGGATTAAAATAAGAAGATTTAACCCAACTTACCTATATACAAAGTCGCCTCGTTAACTTGGTATAAGACGTGAAAGTTGTTTGAAAAAAAATTAATTTTGCGTATAAAAATACGAGGCTTTGATTGTTATAATTTTTGGTATGGAGTGTTTTGTGACTATAAGTCACGTTTCGAGATGGTTTTGGTCTTCATCGGTAGGTTGTAAGTGTATTAAATTAAAATGTCGCAATACAAATTTGGTGATAACTTTCTAGTGCTTGGGTTGAGAACTTTCAATTGTTTGTTGCGAAAAGATATATTCTTTGGGAACATTTTTTGTATCTTTGTAATTTTTGATAACTATTACGGTTTCTCCGGAAAAAAATAAAATCTGATCTGATGATATCCTTTTTTTTGATAGGAATAATCTAGCAATAATCTAGTTAACCGGAATACTATCTTTTAACGGCAAATGAGTATCATTTGTTTGCTACATGTCAAAAGCACAGAACTTTAGTGCCATGCCATACATTTTGTATTTTTTTGTTTATAATGGATTTAAGATTTTTTTCCGGAGAAACAACTTTCACGTCTTGTACCAACTTAACGAGGCGACTTTGGATATAGGTAAATTGGGTTAAATCTTCTTATTTTAATCCCAGGAGTCTATAGTTAAGTTACGTTCCAACATTTTGGAGACACCCTGTATATTTTCCATTTTGTTCAGTGATCTTCAGATGGTGCCAGGTCAGGGCTGTATGGGGGATGCGACATCACTTCCCAATCAAGCTCCAATAATTTCCCACGAGTTATTAAAGATGTGTGAGACTTTGCATTATCATGATCCTTTGCGATTTGCCAATTCTGGGCGGTTTTCTTTGATTCTGCGATACATTTAACCTTTCTGCAATCTCTCGAACAGTTATATGGTTTTGATTTGGTCATCAGCTTCAGTAAGTCGACCAGGAATTTTTTAAACCATTTCGACACGTGCGTTCTGTTATGTAATCAACACCATAAACTTCACATATCTTTTTGTGAGCCTCAGCAGCTTTCTTTCCCTTACGGAAATAAAAAAGTAAAACACGCCGAAAATGTTCCTTTCTCTACTCCATGTTAAAAGTGATCCTAAATTAACAGCTACTAACAAAATTACGCACAACTTGCTTCTAAAGTAACTTAAATGTGACTGATGTCAGATGCCATAAAGGAAAAAAAAACCATAGTACTCACAGATGTCCTTCAAAACAATTACAATGCTCTCTGCGTGTGACAACCGAAAATACTTTCTTGCCAACCCAATACATAGGTGTGTGCAGCTATGAGGTTGCATTCCGAAAACTATGTTCAAAATTTTGAAATCAGCACAAATAATAAAATTCTCCAGTAGAGTACTCAAGTCTGACATGTCCCAGCAATTTCACGTTGTGGTAATTTTCTGGGACGTTTGGCACAATTGATAAAATTATAAATTTTTTGACACCTGAATGACAGAAAATATTTTTTAATGACAGACTCTTTAAATTTAGACCAGAAAACAAATTTTGAGAAAACTTTGCCCACTGTCCATTCCAATCTTGATCTTAAGCGGTAGGATCGATTATCTGCTATGAAATTTATCAAATCTTGGACGTTTTTTCTTGTTTTCCTATTTTTCACGTTTATTTTCCATAACTAACAAACTTCTCGTTTTGAAAAACTAAAACAGTGATCAATTTGATGATTATGACGGTCTATTCCTTTTTTATTTCTTAACGCAGTAAGTAATTTTTTAGTTTGATTACAAGTTAAGTTCATGTTTGATTAAATATTTACAATTTCAGGTAAATTTACTCATTTTTCAGATTGATTGCTCGATGTTGATGGTTTAATTACTACTGGCAACGGAACTGCACAGTTTAATAGTTCTGTTTTGAGCCTTCTTTGCTAATATATGTGACACTACTTTGTCCTTTGAATGATCGCAAAGCAGTAGTAGATTTACAACATTTACACATTTGAAACAGTTCACTAAAACCCTCCCTAGTGTTGTGGTTAGGGTTTTAGTGAACTGTTTCAGTGTTCCAGTGCCACAGTTTTAGAGTATCCGTTTAATTTACACATTTGTTCTTTCCTTGAGAACACTGATGCGACCGTCCTTTGATCAATTTTGCAATACAAATCGGCCATACTTTTATCATTGATTTGTTTCTGAATTGATTTTTAGCTGTTTTAGATGTTGGATAGATAAGATTTGGCCCTTCTTTAAAAGTCTTCAAGTTTTTCAAACATGTATTTACTTTCCTTGGCGAACTTCGAGGACAAATACAAAGAGAACAGTCGATAGTGTCGGCGATA
Organism: Dynastes maya; assembly: GCA_029619315.2. NCBI lineage: Eukaryota > Metazoa > Arthropoda > Insecta > Coleoptera > Scarabaeidae > Dynastes > Dynastes maya. Next base: position 13,129,583 of record JAROYE020000003.1, on the reverse strand, counting down.
TTATTAAAAATATACAGTAATTATGTTAATCTATTCTTTTTTCTCGTTTGTAATAAATTGTTTTCTCTTTGTTTTGGTCTACTATATGTAGTGCCTGTATGTATTTGCCTTTCATTTTTTGAATTTTCTGTGCATTAATCTTAAGTTTTTTGATTGTATTTCTTTGTTTATTTCAACCATGTATTTACTTTTTATTTTTTGTAGTTTCTGTTCTTGAGTATTTATACCTGTTGAAAGTAAAACTGCATTATTATTACTATTAAATACATGAAATAACAAGAGCGTCTGGGTAGCCGTGAGTTGTATGTCAATCTTTTGCTGTAGTGGCGCTACCCCCGGTTTAACAAGGCCTAACTGCTCTGACGCCAGCAGGCTGTGACGTATATTGGTTTAGGTGAACGATCAGCCATATTTATTGTATTGACATTTACACGTTCAGACCGTCTTTAGCGTTTAGAATTATTTTATCCAAATTATATTGGTTTTATTTAAAAAAATACTGTGTAGTGATATTTCCGTACTTTGTTGGTGATACCTGTAATGTTTTTCTAGTATTGTATAAGTGATAAAACCTTTTTGAAACGATAAAAGCTTGACCTGGGCGGTCTATATATAGTACTGTGGTGTCGGTTGTTTTCCAAGAAGATATTATTTATTTTTCAACAGCTAGAGATTCGAGGATCGGCGAAACTATAACTGTAAGTTTAAAACACTCTAGGCCTAAACAAAAATGTTATTCCAACTCAATTCCCTAACTTCCCGTTGTATTTGACAAAAGACGTGAAGATTTTATTGTTCAAATAGTTTTATATTCTTAGTGATTGGCTATTTGTTGCTGTCACCCGACTAGACGTTCAGGCTCCGGTAGGGTTTAGTAGTGGCCCTAGTATTACGTATTTACAAACGTTGCGATACATATAAATACGTACACGAAAAGGAACCGAAGTATGTAATTAATATATTACACGATATTTATGTATTTGCATCCTTTTATACATGAGAAATAGCATGTTTTTATTTGTTCATCTTACAAAGGTAACTGTTTAGTTAATAAATTTATTTCTGTTGATATTTACGTACTGTATTTAATTTAGAGAGCAACCAAGTAAGCGAACAAACATATAAGCATTATTTACATATAAACATAAGCAATTGGTCCTCGCTCCTCGCTAGAAAGATAAGCCGAAGCAGACGACTAGCTGCATTGTTCTTCAAACCAGGACAACGTAATAAATACCAAGGAAACAGAACACGGTCAGACGAAGAACGCATAGCAGAAAGCTGAAAACGTTACAAATACAGTATGAAGAAGACGAATGAGGAATAGTAAGACTAGTCGCAGTAAAGCAGTTGAAATTCAAATTATGTTGGGTTAACGAGATTATAGCTTTCGAAGAAAGCTTCATGTTTAGTGGGCCAGTGAATTCCATATCTCTTTCAATTAAAAATTATAGCCTACCTATAAAAAACACTTACAAGGGAACACCGGCAACCCGGACTCCCCAAAAAAAATGAAATTTTGCGGATTTGTAGAGGGGTCCAAGGTAAGAACATCCCACTTATTTTTATCGGCGGAATCCTCCGTAGGTGGGGTGGAGGGCGCTCTTAAGAAAAAACTACCCGTTTATATTTGTGCATGTAAAGTACCGCTTACCTCTTTCAAAACTAGGAAAAGTGGAGACAATAATCTTCCATTTGCGGAAATAGTAGGCATTATGGTATAACTATGAGTAATAGAATGCAGAGACTGTACAGTGACTTCAACGTGCTTTTCACCTCGTGGAAACAATGTACGACCAGAGTGTATTTCCATATTAAAACCACTCTCATCTGCATTAAAAATATAGTCTCTTCCAAGAGAACTAATATAAGGTTTTACTTGATTTACAAATCTATCGCTTACGTCGCGTAATTCAGTTGTATCAGATACAGCAGAATGTGTAACAAATTTAGTTATTTTACGGGGTACAATACCATGCACCTGTTTAAAATGCCAGATCCACCAATGTCCAGCTTTAAAACTTGTATATCCAACTTTGTCTTTTGCCTCTAAAGCCCAACGTCGAATATTCATATCGTGCACTCTATTTCCTCGTGTTAGCGCGTCTTGAAATTGTGTAAGTACTTCTTCCGCGATATATCTTGCTTTTTCACTGTTGGTTCCGCCCTCATTAACGTTATTTTCCCATCTATACAACTGCTGAAGTGATTTTACCTTTTTAAACTTCTGCTTAACACTTCCGAGTGTTCGTCTTGCTTTCTTCCCACTTCTCCAAAATTCTACAGCTTCAATTTCATAGTTAGCATCTACAACGCTACCTCCTTCTTCAGGTACACATTCTTCTCAATTTTCATTAGCTTCTTCTTGAGATAGTGATTCAACAAGCTGTGGTTCATGTGGTTCTGAAGGCGATTCAAAATCCAAACTCATTTCATTTTCAAAACTAAACATACCTTCTTCAGAAGCTCTAACAATAATATCTTTTAAGGCGTCGTGCAACTCTATTTCGTCTGGTGTCGTAGGAGTTCTTGCAATACTTTCAATTTTAAAAGTTATTTGTAACATGTACAGAATATTGGCAATGTTAACTCGTGCCATTCTTTTCGTCGCGCTTTCTCTGATTGTGAGTTCTCGAAGTGATTATTTTAATATTAATTATAAACATTTAAGTATGGTCGTATGCATATATATATGAACTTATCAGCAACTACGTGACAGAATTTTTCATTATCTACCTAAATATATCACTTCAAAACAATTCGATAAATACAGGATGTTATTGATGTTTAATAAAATGATTTTAATACTAGACAGTAAGTATGTAAATAATACGGTTACTTGTGTTTGACAATCCATTCTAATATTTATTAAATTACGCATACGAAAATAACAAATACTTTTCATATAAACACTTTGGCGATAAAATCTTTTTGTTGTTGTTATTGTATAATTCAGCAAATAATAACTACGCATACTAGCAGATCAGATCAAGTTTATTATCAGACGTCTAGACGTTTAGATAAATTATTATGAAATACTTTTTATTTCAAAAGTGTTATTACATATGTATTTATTCAATTATAGTATAGTATAGTAAGTCCATTGGTACAACTTTCATATGACAAAATACTTTTTCTTTGGATTGAAAGGTAAAACTCAATGATAACAATGTATACGGTTGAATTCAGTATGGAACAACCCCTCTTTTCCGATATTTAAAAATTTTAAAGTTTTCAAAAGCATTGGGGTGGGGGTAATTTTTCTATTAAAATTAATACTTTTTGAAATAAGGGTTCTGCTATTATATTGTCCTCTTCAAACAATTAAAAACTTGTCTTAACTTTTTTTCAATATCTCCAATAGTTTTCGAGATATTTGCACAAATATAAACGGGTAGTTTTTTCTTAAGAGCGCCCTCCACCCCACCTACGGAGGATTCCGCCGATAAAAATAAGTGGGATGTTCTTACCTTGGATCCCTCTACAAATCCACAAAATTTCATTTTTTTTGGGGACTCCGGGTTGCCGGTGTTCCCTTGTTAGATCATTTCGAACTGAATTGGAGCGTGCATTTCAACTAAATTAAGCGTATTTATGTGGACAATACACGGGTGCAATAATGAAAAGTAACAAGACCGACATAAATTCAACATAAACTCGCGACTAATATAATTCAATTCGAGGTAATTATTTCTGATATTTTTACAGCACGATATATTAGTAGTAACGAACGAACGCTAAGAGCTATCCGCGCCGAGGAGACTCCCGCTTTACGATGTCACATAATTTCTACTTTTACGACTCGCCGTTATTTGTATCTGGCGGTGTGTGCGTGCCGTTTCGTGTATAGCAGTCGCAGTTCGAAACCCATCATCATGAACCTAACTAAATATTTGACAATAATCACATGTTTTTATATCATAATTGAATTTTTATCTGCGTTTAACACGGAAGCGAGGGCTTTTAACGGCCGTTTTTCCTAATCTGAATTTCCGCATCGCTACTGCCTGTCGAACGCGGACGCGTTATCTATATACGTTTTTTTTTTAATACACTCTCTGTAAATGAAAATGCACCACTTAGATATTTGCTACAAAAAGTTAATAGTTATTGAATATAGCTTAAAATCCTTGGATGCACACTATCTGAGTTTTCAGTATAACTGCAGCACCAAATAGAATAGCAAATAATTAAGCCAATCGATCTTATATTGCACTGATTTGCGTTTATTTTTTGACAGCTACAAATTCAAGGATCGGTGAAACTATAACTGTAAGTTTAAAATATCCTAGGCTTAAAAAAATGTTATTCCAACTCACTTCCCTAACTGTACGTTGTATTTGACTAAAAACGTGAAGATTTTATTGCTCAAATAGTTTTACATTCTTACGTTATATTTAACAAAATTATTTTTGAACACGAAGAGATGTTTTTAAATGTGTGTAACAAACGTTCTGTTTTAATACATTTTAAATTATATCATCGAACGTAGCCTTTTTGCAGCGAACGTATTGCAACAATTATAATAACTTGTTCTACAAATACCCTAATTATGGGAAACGTAATGATAGATTAGGTAAAACACCACATAATCATAGAGATAGATTAGATAAAACACCACGTAATAGGAAATTAGAGACCATGGTTAAACAGGATTTTCTCGTGAAGTTGAACAAAATTTTGAAAAAAAATGCAATTGCTGTATCATTTCAATCTTAGTTTCGTCTAAATACATGTACAATTACAAATAATAATAATTGGTCGATTAAATATCCACCGCAAATACATCTTTCACGAAAACGGTACTCGGTTACGTGTTTGGTCTTTGCTTTTCCAAAATACAATCGGTTCGGATGGGATCAATTGACGACTGGCATTCTCTTTAAACCGGAAGCCCTTCAAAACTTAAAAAAGGAATGCAAAAAAACGATTCCTTTAACGCTTAGGCCAATATCGTGCATGGCGGTACATCCTCTAAACAGCGTGACGTCATCGAAGAGCGGCGAGACTTTCTAGTAACGGTGGTAACGTTAGGGGAGAAAGCGCATTTCGTTCTAACCAATGTGCTTCCTGTTTTCGAGGGACGCATAGGCGGTCGCCATTTTGAAGGTAATAGTGTTTTGTGCAACATATGACTTTCTTTTGTCGTGCTAATAACTTCATCGCACATTTTTTAAGGAACATTCGCCCATCTTAAATGAAACAGCAATGTGTAATAAGAACTATGGTTTCATATTAATTAAAAAGATTACCAATATATATCTTAGAATTCGCTACTTTTAACATAACTTTCCCAAATGATATGTAAGGAACAGGTTCTAGGTCTATTAGATCGCTTGAATATACCTAATCGTTTTGTATTGAGATGTTTTCTACAATGAAATATCAAATTAAATGATAATCAAGTCCTGTGTATTATTTCCAATTCTCAATTTGCAAAAATGATTTTGGTTTACTTACAGTAATGTGTGATGAGTGTATCGTTTTAAGTTTTTGTTTCAAGTCCTATTTTCTTCATTTTTAGTTAATGCTGGAAATCCTTTTGTAATAAACCCCTCCAGTCATTTTCTTGGTTATTTTTCTTCAAGATGTTTTTGTTTATTTTTAGCAGTGTGCTTTTAACAGGGTACGGTAGAAACAGTGACCCATTTTACACATTGAAATTAAGAATGAAGAATTACAATTACAAATATATTATAGTACACTGTTTGAAAGAATACTTCCTACCATTCCTTACATTTGTCACTTTTTGAAAATTACGTCCTTCAGGAGACTACCATTCTTGGTGATACAATTTTTGGCACGAGCACGCATACTCGCCATAACCTTACGCATAGAGTAACCAAAACTTGCGGACTCGCATAGGCGTCGGTATTACGGGTTAATATAAGAATACGAAAAATTCATAAATAAACTTACTTGCTAATTATTCAACAAATTAGAGGCATCAGGATGTGAACTACTGTAAACTTGCATCATTGCATATGCTTCCACGGTTACTTCTTTAAACCTTGTGCGTCGACAAGAAAAAATATTCTTATACATAGAAAACGATCTCTCCACATCTAAGGAAGTTACATTTGCATGTAGAAACTGTTTTTCAAAATCACTTAAAAGTTCACTATTCTTACACTTATTATAAACGGCCTCTAAAGTATTAAAATCGGGATTTTTCCTTAAAACATCTGCCAACTTTTGACTAGCGCATAATCCTGACGTATCATTTAATGTGTGTAATTTATTTTTTACACTCTCCACTATGTCTAATGATTCCTGCAACGACAATTTAGTACATTGTAGTTTTCTGATGGCATCTAGTAATACTGTATAATTGGTACATATTGTTGTTAAATCTTCCAAATAGTAAGAAGCTGCTGTTAGCCAAGTACCCCATCGCGTTAAAATTGGTTCAGGAGGTTCTGGAATACCTGGACAAAATTTACGAAATTCTTTTAAACGTTTAGGAGATTTACGAAACACTGCTTTAGTACTTCCAATCATCCGATCAACGTTTCCGTAATGTTGTCGAACAACTTCACCAACTAAATGCAAAGCATGCAGCACGCAGGTTATATGTATTAAGTTAGGAAATATATGTTTTAAGGATCGCCCAACACTTAACATCGTTGCTGCACTATCTGTCACAATCATCACAATTTGATCTTGGGCTTTTCAATAGTTGCCGGTACGATCGCAAAGATGATTATACTTCTGGACCCTTTCTACCCTTTCTAGTATTGCCGGTCAGATAGTTTTGTTTTGACAGCCTTCGAAAGTGACTAGTGTAAACATTTCTGCAATAATGGAGAAAAGTGAATTCCGTGTATTAATTAAGCATTGCTTTTTTCGTGGAAAAATTATCACGCAAACCGAAAAGAAGTTGAAGAAGTATTACGGGGAATCTGTTCCCTCACACTTCATGGTTCATAAATGGTTTTCGAAGTTTCGATGTGGTCAAATAGGTACATGTGACGCTTTGCACGCAGGAAGCCAAGTTGCAGTTACTATCGAGGAAATAACCAATAAAATCCATGACATCGTGTTGGCCGAGCGCAAACTGAAGATTAGAGATATTGTTGAGATGGTAAACATCTCGGTCCAAAATTGTGCGGAACATCCTGTACGAACGTTTGGGCATGAGAGAGCATTTAGCGCGAGGGGTGCCGCGTTTGCACTCTGTTGATCAAAAACGAAATCGAGTGACCTCTTTACAACGGTGTTTGGACATGTATCAGCACAATCCAAAAGATTCTGCGGCGATATGTGACTGTTGATTAAGCCTGGATTCATCACTACACCCCAGAATCGAAAGAACAGCCAAAACAGTAGATTTTACTTGGCGAACGTCCTCCGAAAAAGGCAAAAGCGATACCATCAGCCGGGAATACCGTTGCCGCTATTTTTTGGGAATTGCAAGGTACCGTTTTTATCGACTCTGGGTATTTTAATCTTTTTTAAAGAACAACGTGTTTTTCGCTTCATTAATTTCAGGCAAGGATTTTACGAAGAGTTCGTTAAAAAACATCTCCATTCGACGAAGAAAAAAGTGTTCTTTCACCACGACAATTCTCATTCGTTCGCCGGTGCAACGACGAAATTGGTCGATTTGTGCTACGAATGCATGCCGCATCTGGCTTATTCTTCAGATTTGGCCTTTTGCAACTTCTTTCTCTTCCCAAACATGGCTGGTTGGGAAGACATTTTCATCAAATGGAGAGATCATCACTGAAACATCTACTTTGAAGTTTTGACAAAATCTTACTTTTTGGAAGGCTTAAACAAATGGGGTATCGTTAGACCAAATGTATCGAATTGGAAGGGGATTATATTGAGAAATAAATGAAAAATTTGGCAACCATCGCACACCAATTAGCTACAAACATTCTAATTAACATTATGCTATTCTGAAACAAGTATACCTACTACAGAACTATGGTGTTTATGCCGTTGGTGATAAATAGCGCAAATTTCTACTTTACAGAGTTTAAAGTTAGCGAAGTCAATACTTTCTACTATAGAAATAAACAAAACACCTCCAATATTATAATTTTTGAAGTGAAGAAAACGTTTTTGCCATTTGCGGTACGCAGGTGTCGCAAAGCGAAAAGCAAATGAGATTGCTAGATGTATGTATCGTTTTATAGTAACTCAAAGAAAGAAAGATGTGATATCAACTCCGATAATTGCCAAAAAGTTTTTATTAGACCTGTGTCTAGCAATTTCAAGATACCCATTCCATTTCGCATAAGTTTCTTATCGCCGGATACATGCAGAATGAAGACCGTGGTATGCACGACCTTACTGAAAAAGAAGCCCTGGTTTATACATCTGCCCAGTAGTGCCAAAAAAACAGGGATATCTCTACATGTATCGACGACATTTTTGATTTTAAGAAACTGGTTTCAATCACTGGCAATAATTTTACAAAAAATTTTAATAATGAGCCCGTAAGATAGAAAAACAGTGTTTATTAAAGTTGAAAAAGACCAGCAATTTACAATCTTTTAGAAAAATTTTATACTTGGCAAGGTTTCAAAAGATAAGCAAATTTTTGCCAATGGTTTACGAACATCTAATAATAACATTAAATAAGGTTAAATGGAAGATTTTAACATTTAACTCGAGAACAGTTTTCGGAGGAAAGATCCTCACTTTATAATTCTCTATCACCCATAAAAGTTTTCCTGATGTTTTCAGAAGGACCATATATAAATATTACCAGTGGTCACAAAACTTATCTATACTAAACCTTTAGTGGTCGAAAACGTGCATTTTCTAGCGTACAAAATGTAAATCAAACACCGGAAAAAGGTCTTTATTTTCCTCTTTGCCTATCCCGTGCCGCACCGGATGACCATTAATTTTGAAAAACTTTTTTTGTCATGAAATTTTTATGCGACAAGCGGCCCCATTCCACACGCCTAACGCATTTGCTACTACTTCTACTTCCATCGTCTAACTGCGTAAAAGTTGTTCGTATTCGGCGAGACATTTGTCGACTCTCTCTCTCTCTTTACCTTCTCCCCGCTAGCGCCGCCACCCATCACCGACAGGCAAACACGTCCCTTTAATGGGAAAGTTTTAACTTACAGGCGGGGACGACTTGAAAAACGCACGGCTCGTTCTGGCGCCCGATCGAGTTGCTTCCGGAACAGGTAAGCGTCCCGTAATCCCTTTGAGACAGCGGAACGTAGACCAGCTCGCTCGTGTTACCGCTGGAGGCGTTGAACTTTGTCGGCGGTACGTCGAAGCTTTCGCCGCTGTTGTTGAATTGCCAAACGAAGGCGACGTCGCTCGGATCGGCCGACACGTGACACTTGACCTTCAACACCTCATCCAAAGACGCCCCAAGGACGGTCACGTCCGGATCTGCGCATACTGGAGCGACTGGAACAAAATATTGACATTAGCGTCTTGCAATTGATAGTGTATCTAATCTTGGAACTGTAAATAATATCCTAATGGATGTGTACCAAAATTACATCTAAATTTTGCCTAAGAAAATATGTAGTTTATCGAATTACTCTTTCGTTATCAATTTAGAGGCTAACATTTTATATGTTTCAAGGTGTTAAGTATGTCGTGCACCACTCACCGAAATTCAAACGCCTTTTTATCGATTTTTTTTTGTATTTTCCATGAAAGCAATATCGTCGAAAATACTGGAAATAAGTATTACGTTATTTGTACCATTTTGAGGGTAACTTTACAAGGAAATTGTTAGCGATATAAAAAAAATATAGGTTCTATTTAAGAGGTTCGAAAAAAAAGCGTTTGAATTTCGATAAATGTTGTGCGACATATTTAACACTCCGTATATATGCACAGCACAATACTGTACTGAATGCACTTCTAGTACAGTAGTAGAAAATTCCTCCTTTTGAAAAACTAGGCTCTATTAAAATATAACCACACTTAACCTCAAAAACAACGATTGAAATGCAAACAATGTTCCATTATTTGGTTTTATATGCACATAGTCGAAAATGTGTTGTAATAATATTGAAGACGCAATTACTACTTACATAATGCAAATAATTTTAATCAAATAAGTTTAATTCAAAATGTGATTTTAGCTTGATTTTAGAACACTCAATTGCTGCTAGTTCCCAATTGGAATGATTGAGAGTTCATATACAATTATTATAACACCATTTCCCAAAGTATTATCACTTACCACAGTTCATAGTCAACACTGCACAACACCAACCTGTTTTTTGTTACGTTTAGTAATCATGAAAACAGCTTAAAATCCGCTGTAATAACTACTTATTCTATACTGCAACACAAAATTTGAGTTTTGTCGCATTACTTTATTTTTTGATAGATTCTTCTAAAGCATAATAAATCCTATTTCAAATATCAAATGTTAAAATAGTGATAAACAACACTATTTGTGCTAATAGATTACTATGCAACACGTGCTCGACATCTTACATAGTTGTTGACTACTGGCTATGGCGCGCATGCGCAACTGCGACCAAACCTATTATAACATAGGCGCGATATTTAAACATAAAACCCTATATCAAATACATTAATACCATATCAGTCCCTAAGCTACATTCACAACCTTAAAATTAATAGGTTTAATTAAGAGTTACAATTAGTGTTTAAAGTATAACAAAGGTGTTGAAATGCGCTTGTTCACAATGTTTTAAATTAATTTAATTAATTTTGATAGAAGCGAAGAAGTTGGAATTTGTGAATGTAGTTTTAAACTGCACATCAACTTATACTTACAATTAAGCACGCTAATTAACGGAGTAATTTACGATTTTTGTTCCTTCATAATGCAGCACGCACTAATTTCAATTAACCTGTATTTATCGTTGCGTCCTTTATTAACTACGAGGTGCATTCAAGTTATAACACCTCCGATTTTTTTTCTCACTAACTAATCACACGAAAATTATGAAACTTGTGTCACTTCTCGACATAATCTCCCTGCAGCCGTACACATTTTTCACAACGTCGACGCCATGATTCCATGGCCGCTGCGAACGCTTCTTTAGGAGTCTATTTTGACCACTGGCAAATCGCTGGTACAATAGCGGCGTGGCTGGTGAATGTGCGGCCACGGAGAGTGCCTTCCACCGTTGAAAACAGCCAAAAGTCCCTAGGAGCCAGGTCAGGTGAGTAGGGAGCATGAGAAATCACTTCAAAGTTGTTTGTCTGTCAGAATTCGTGGCACCCACCTGGAGGACACTTTTCGCATTTTCAAGTCGTCATGCAGGATTGTGTGCGCAGATCCCACGGAAATGCCAACTTTGGAGGCGATCTGTTCCACACTCATTCGGCGATCCCGCAAAACAACTTTCTCCACTCACTCGATCATGTCGTCAGATCGGCTTGTGCGAGGCCAAGTTTGTCTTGGTTTGTTGTCACACGACGTTCTGCCTTCTTTGAGCTGTAGCGCCCACGAACGCACGTTAGGCACATCCATGACACCATCACCACACGTCTCACTCAACTGGCGATGAATTTCTATCGGTGCTACACCACGCAAATGGAGAAAACGAATGATTACACGCTGATCTTATAATGAAAACGTAGCCATTTGAAGTATCAAAAACAGTTCGCACTCTCGCCGCTGCTGCTAAAGGTTTTGTGTGCCGCACAGTGCTATAGTGATGGGAAACAAAATTTTAATACTTAAGTGGTAAATGGAAATCCAATGGAAACCGTAAATTTAAAATTAGCTGGTAAAAGTTCCAGGATTAACTATAATTTTAAATGCATCATTAAAAAGCTTAGTTTAGTACATCTTTACAAACTAAACCTGTTATAACTTCTGTAGTTTTTACCCGAATTGAAGATGTGTCTAAAACAGCGCTGAATGCTCTTTCAAACAAGTCCACATTTCTTTAATTCCGGTAAAAACTGTAGAAGTTATAGCAGGTTTAGTTTAACATGATTCAGCAACGCCTACTACACTTATTATTCACAATATGACAAAATATTTTTAACCAAAGTAGTGCGTAATTTTAAAATTTACCTGCTGAATTTTACCTGCTAATTTAAAATTTACTGTTGACCCTGACAATTGCGCCCCCTAGCGCTCATGTTTGGAATTTAAAAATATTTTTATAAAATTTTCCTTTGCCACTTGAGTTATGAACAACTTTTTCCTATCACTATAGCTGTTGTAGCTTCAAAGATATCGCCGGTCCCTACTCTTAGTGGGGCACGCGGTATCCTTATCTTAAAAAGCTAAACAATATTGCAAAAGGGAAATGCGCTTTGTCAAATTTAAACGAGGTAGAAACAAAAATGCTTAAGTTGAGTAAGCTTGACAAGAAATAATTTTATCCGAATAAATTATATTAATGATTTTATTTTGTTTTATTGCGTACTCCCAGCTTAGCACTTTCAGAAGTGCAAATGCGCAATAAAAGCATCTAGCTGTGCATTCAAACCTTATTCTACTTGTAAATACGAGGTGCTTTTATTGTCATATTTGCACTTTATTAAAAAAAAATCGTTTTATCCAAATATTGTTATCCACCGTTATCAAAATCCAATACACTGACATTAAATTCTAGTAAATGTAATTTTATGTGCTTCATGAGAAAAACAAATCCATATATCTCCACTTATCAAATCAACGATATTTCCATCGACAAGATTACCAATCTTAAAGATCTAGGTGTCACTTTTGATCCAACTTTATCGTTTAACATACATATTGAACAAATTTGTTCATCTGCCTCTAAAATGATGGGTTTTCTTATGAGAACGTCCAAATACTTCAATGAGGCACTAGTGCTAAAATCCCTTTATTTTGCATTTGCACTCTCGAAATTGGAGTATGCCTCTATTGTTTGGTATCCTTTCTATATGTCCCATCAAGCTCCAATTGAACGTGTTCAGCGTCGATTCCTCAAATTCTTGTCGTTCAAAGTTAATGGCGAATATCCGCCTTGGCATACTTCTTACAACACCCTTCTCGAATCGCATCAATTTCGTTCATTGTCATCCCGTCGTGATTACCATAGCGCCCGATTTTTACACAAATTATTAAATGATAGGATCGACTGTATGCAGCTGGTCTCCCACATAGGATTCAACGTACCTCGAATAGCATCTCGTTATGCTCCAACCTTTACTATGCCGACACCGAGGACCAATCTTCGTTTGCGGTCGCCAATCTATCACATGATCAGGAACGCTGAGAAGATATTTAGTGATATTTTCACCGGAGAGTTGGCGCCATGATACACGAAACATAATAGTTTTTTGTATAGTTATGTCATGTTTTTAAATCAATATGTATTGTGTTCACAATGTGTATATTTGTCCTGTAATTGGGTTTACCTGTTGGACAATAAACATTATTATTATTATTATTATTATTATTATTATTATATTTGCCACCATCATTAGATGGTGTCACTATGGTCTTACCTTGAAGCCAGTGACATTTCCTTCTAGAAAGTGCTTTCTATGATTCAAAGATAAACCTAACCTAATTTCAACATGGTTTTAACATTACCCAATGATCATATTACCAAACATAACCTTGTTGCTGAACCACATTCGTGTTATTCCAAAACAATATATGCGTCAACTCTACGTATACGTACAAATTGCACGTAGAAGTTTTGAACTTGCAAACTTCTTCACTTCTATAAAAATTAATAATTAATTTTAAGCACTGTGAATGGACGCATTTAAACACCTTTGTTATACTTTAAACACTAATTTTAACTCTAAATTATAGCTATTAATTTTAAGGTTGTAGCTTTATCTACCTCGAAAGTGCATTTCTTTTCTAGTAGGGCCACGTTGGACGATTAAAGCGTAACGGGCAATATACAGGCAAGACATATTGTAAAACTGATTATTATATGTATAACAGGTTAATCTCTACCTCACTAATTTATTTAAAACTAGATTCTTTAAAATAATCAGGGGGCGCTATAATTTTTATTGACTTACACAGAGAGTAGATATAATATATTGACATACGTGCAATGAAAAACAAGTGAAACTATGAAAACTTATTTAGATAGAATAAACTAAAGTAGCCGCAACGGCTCGCAAAAAGAGACATAAATATCCACGGGTCAGATCTCGAGAACTGTTTCGAAATAACAGAGATTCCCGGTTTATTGCTGACCGGACGTCGTAAAAACAAAACTTTTACAACCATCGACAGAGCATATTCCCTACTTCAGATTATGTTTTTACAAACCATTAAGTATGTTGTTCGCCTCGGATGTGTATTTTATTTCTTCGTTCTTCATTTGCAGGATTTTTACCCTTGTTTTGACAAAGGAGGAAATGCGATGCAAATTACCCCACCGCATAAGATTGTGATTGTCTTTACTTACGTTGGAATTTAGTGATAAGTGTGATAACTAGTCTGGGCAAACAGCGGTAACAGTCAGTGTAGTAGATATGTGGTGCGGAGTCGGCGATTATTTATTTCATGCGTTCACAGCGTCAGTACTAAATCGATGCTGTATGCGAGTAGTTCTGTGTATATGTAGGCTGTCGTAACTTATTTCGTAACTGTACGCTTATGTTTGCTTTAAAAATGTCACAGTTAGATACGTCGCGAAAACGACCAATGGCAGACACAGTTAAAAACCTTATAGTGGACATGCCGGACTTAATTTTTGACGGCGCTAAAATTCAATGTCTAGTTTGTAAAATCCCTTTAATGTGTTGGTCCAGAAGCCATTGTCAACGTCACATCGAAACCAAACAGCATTATTCTGCAAAAAGTGTCATACGAGACCAAGAAAAATTTACATTTGATTTATGTGTTACTCTTATTTTATGTAATCTATCGTTTCGTTTACTAGACAAAGAAACATTTGTCTCCTTCTGGAATAAATATGCGGACTGTAAATTACCTAGTCGGACATCGATACGAAATGTAGCGCCATTTGCTCGCGAACATATAGAAAAAAGGATGAAATTGAAAGATAAAAAACTGTGGTTGTGTGTGGACGAAACAACAGATCGTCAAAAACATTCTGTGGTTAATGTAATGGTACGTACAATGGAACCACATCGACTGTCATCCTCCTTCTTATTTGTTTCGAAAAGAGTTATAAATTGTACTGTCAATGAAGTTTTAAAGGTGGTGTTGAACTCATTGAACGAATTTGAAGTTTCAACTAAGGAACTTTTAATGTTTATGAATGATGGTGCCGCAAATATGCATTCTTTGGGCCGATCTCTTAAAGAACACAGTGTAACACAGTGTACATGTAACGTGTAAAATCCATACTCTAAATCTTGCGGCACAAACGATTCCTACATGTTTTCCACTAGTAAATGCATTGATTGCTAGTACAAAGGCAGTGTTTCTGAAGTCCCCGAAACGTACCCGACTATTTCACAAACTGTGTCCTGATATACCTCAACCACCACAGCCGATTGTTACACGGTGGGGGACATGGTTGCAGGCTGCGTTTTACTACAACAAATATTTTGATCAAATATTCATGTAAGAGTTTCATTGTTTGTAGTGTTTTATGAGATGTGGCATTGTCTTGTTGGAAGTATCCGTTCCTTAGTTCGTCATTATACAACTGGTTTAGAAAAGGTTGCAATAAGTTGTTACGATATCCTTTTACGTTTACCGTTTCATGAAAAAATAGTAGACCAATAATTCTTCTCCGTGGAGCTGCTATTCAAACTCCAACCTTTTCAGAATGCAATCGCTTCTGTATCATGAGGATTTTCACTATGGTTGGTAATCTTTTCTAAGAATATGCTAACAAGTACGATATGACAAATTAGTTTTGATCTATACGTCATCTCACTTCCGCAATAGTCTCAGCAGTTCTTTATTATTAAAAATACTACTCCATTCAATTCAATATTCTGATACAAACTCCGCAGCTGTACACGAGCTTTTAGATTAATATATTAAAAATTAACGCTAATATAGCTCATGGTATTGGGGGAATCACTTCCGGCAAAAACAATGTAAGCAGAGAAAATAGCACAAACCCACGGATATGTTTCTGCCTACCGGACGTCATCAGCGTGGTTCCGAGCGTTGTTTTCCGCTGTCTACACTTCGTTCACCTCTCAGTTTATGCCACTAATTTCCAAAAACAGCACTGAAATATTTGCTGGCGCCACCTGGTGTCAAGAGATATAATCATGGCGTCAATTAAACGTGCCAAACATCGTATTGACGCGGGGCCTGCGGTTTTACTTCCTTATCCGATTTCTATCGGTGATTAAAAATCAACCGTCCAGGCGGAATTTGAACCCTCGTCGTTTGGATCGAAAAGCAGGTATGCTAACCGTTCGACCACCAAGATAATGAAATAATAACAATACTGTTGTTTTTTCCGTTAGTAAATGACAGTAAATGAGTTCATTAGGGCTGTGTTTAGCTTTTACCCTACTTCTTAGTAGGGTCACAGAAAAAGAAACCTGGTTGCTTACCCATAGAAACCTGTGTATTTGAAAGTGTGTTTCCGAACATGTGTAATTCGATCTGGTTCAGTTTACAAACGCTTAAATTGTAACTGGTACTTAACCTTGTCGCACAGGTTAAATTTCCGAAAAGGCTTGTAATTTAAAATTTCAATTTTGAATTTAACTGACAGATATAACTGTAAGAAACATAAAAAAATAATTCAAGAAAACATAGTCCTCTGGATTACGTTTTTTATGATCATATTGTATGTAGGTCATTAATCTATAGAATTTCAGAGAGAAGACGACAATTCTGTAACGTTATAAATAGCGTCGTCATCGTTACAACTTCCGATTTTGCGCAAAGCGAGTTGGCAACGACACCACGCGTCGCCGTTCTTTTTTCGCTTCCGGTAAAATTCCTTCTTTGTTTGTAACGCGCGCGCGGGAAGCAGGAAACGGAATTTCTCGAAATGAGCAAATTCTGCTCGGTTGACGCAGGCCGCTTTGTAATCGCGAATAATCACGATTTTCTTCACAGCAGCAGAAAGATTATGAGCAATCGTTTATGGAACAATAGAGCCCGGCCATCACCATCCAGAGAGAACGTCTTTGAGATTATAGATTGCTCTACTTCATCTGGGAAATTGTTGTTGCCGCCTTATTTGCATCTTTAACGAGAATGAATAGGACGAGTTAGCGGCGCTGGAAGATGGAATCGCCGCATCAACTACGTAGAATCGTCGAGATGTAGATGCTATAAGAGAGGGAATTTAATCTAATAATATCGGCGTTTTAATAGCACCGGAATAATGCGGCTTTGGCTGAGCGCTACACACACCAACGTAATCTGGATGTTTTCTTTTTTCTTTATTTGTTTTGTACACGGTGGTAATTTATTTATCTTCTTGATGAAATAATTGTTCTAACGGTGTATTCTGAACATCTTTTTTGTGAAATTTAGTTTTATTTATCAACATAGTCACCTTGTAAGTCTATACACTTTCCCCAGCGTTGCTCCCACCTCTTTAATCCGTCCAAGTGGTAGTTGGCATCTTCTTCTAGAAAATAGGCGCTTACGAATGTGATGACCTCCTCATTCGATGAAAACCTTTGTCCTCCGAGGGAACCTTTGTGGTGGGTGACCTATGAATTCGAACCCCAATTCTTGAATTTTTGCCATGGCGACCATTAAAGTGTGAAACGTGTTGTCTTGGGACAAAACTACAGGTATTGGGCGGAGATAAATCCTCACTGACTGGAAAAAAATCACACCCAGTATAATGAAAAGGTTAATATTTGGGAGGGCATTGTTGAAAATAGGGTAATCTTAACCTTTTTTCTTTGATAAAAACCTCACCAGCGAAAGATATCTAAATTTCCTTTGAAACGATCTACTTCCAGCTTTAGCCATTCTCCCTATAGATGTCAACGATCCTGATTTATTAAGTTCAATCTTGTAGTTTCAACAGGATGGTGCTCCTCCGCATTATGCCTTTCAAGTAAGGGAGTCCTTAAGTACCAATATCGTCAGGGCCAGAGATCGTTGAATAGATTTTTAAATCATCAGCGTAGGCAAGGCAGGTAGGTGATTTTAGTAGATCATTCATATAAAGTAAGAATAGTAGCAGTTCTAAGTTAGATCCTTGGGGATTCTGTACTCCGTTGAAGTAACTCCGTTGTAGTATACATAACCACTTCGATTCTTCAGGTATGATTTCATCAATGCCAAAAACGAAGAAGAAAATCCAAGTGAATTGAGCTTTTCACGAAGTATATGATGGTTTATCGTCTCAATGACGTCTACTTCACCGCGGGTATCCAAGGATTCACTAATATACTGTGTTATAACACCCGACATAAATTCATGTTGCAGTGGCGAAAGATTATAAAGAATTTGTTCATAAACGAAAGGTTCAGTGAGAGCGATGAAACATTCGTTTGCACTTTTACCAGCTAGGAAAGACGTGGAAGTTAAGCAACTGGGTGCTACACAAATTGTCAGATGATAACAAATTCGGCCGTCTTACTATTAGTTCGGTAAACATTTCACGCAACGATAATGACTCTTTTCTTGATCGGTTGTTAACTTACTACGAAAAGTGTATATTGTACTCAAATTCTAAGCGTTCGTATCATTAGTTGTCGCCAACTGATCCAATACCATACACTCTCAAGGTCTCCTTGCACCCAGAAAATATGTTATTGTGGGTTTGGTGGACAGCACCCAGAATCGTCCAGTATGTGGTTTTGGAAACGGGTCAAACTATCACTGTTTAGTTGTATTGTGAACAGCTTCAGCGAGTATAAGTGGCACTCATCCAGAAACAAACAGCCTTCTGGGTCAATCGAAAGAAAGTGCTATTCTTACAGGACATCGCCAGGCCTCAAACCGCAAGAGTGACTAAGTATAAAATTTCTGAACTTGGCTGGGAAACACTACCACACCTTCCTTTTTCTCCTGACATTTCACCAAGTGATTATCACCTTTAACTGTATAAGGCAGCTCCAAACTTGAATTAAGTAATAAATGCAGTCCGTCAATTTTTTCCTTCGAAATCCGTAGAGTTCTACAGCACCGGCACACAAAAATTGGTGTCACGTTGGCAAAAGGTCATTGATTGTGTTAGTAATTACTTCAACGAATAATAATGTATTATTGTTTCTTATTGATGAATAGAGTTTGTTAAAAAGGTGGTACCGGCAGTGGTGCGCCGCATAAAAGTAAGTACGTAATATACAATATTAGTGAAAAATAATATTGTTACCTTTTCCTGTCATCTTGATGTCCACTGTGGCAATTGGCAATCGCCCTGGTAAGCTGCGTAGAATTGCAACATCAGCAACGCTTCCATTGTCGATTCATTCAGCCGTCGACGGTGTTGTGAATACGTTGTCGTATACTTCGAAAATGATCGTTCGACATCCAGTGAAGTAAGATTTGCAAATGTCAGATATTCCTCTTCCTCATCTGGGCATTCTTGATTTTCAGTTATAGACCGAATCTTTTAAAATCGGGATTTTTCGTTAAAATTGCACCAAATTTTTGAGCAACATCGACTCCTATAGTGTTCGTCAAGTTTTCTAGAGCGGCTTGTAAATTTTTTATGCAATTTAATGCGTCTCGTGTAGATAAGTCTTCTAATTGCTCAATAGCTTGTGCAACTTCAGAATAGTTCATGGAAATTTCATCTATTTGTTGTTGAACGTCCGAATTGGAAAAAAGTTGCTGACTATCTCGAACTGCTGCAGAATCATTTGAATCAAGTTTCTAAATGATATTTTTCACTTGTGAAAAATATTTCTGATAGTAAGATACTGTCTGTTCCCCATCGCGTTATTACAGGCTGGGGTGGTGGTGGTACTTTCGGGAACAATTGTTTGAATACACGGATGTGTTTGGGAGATTTGATGAACACTTTTTTGGTAGATGCTATTAACTTATCCACCATCGGATACTTCTTTCTAATGGTTTCTGCTACGAGGTGACATACGTGTATGAGGCATGTTATGTGAAGAAGAATCGGAAAGCATATTTTCAACATCCTACCAACTCTCAGCATTGTTGCGGCTCTCTCAGTAACGAATATTGTGACTTGGGTTCCTGTGATACAAAATTCTCTCAACGAATCTTTTATTATCTTGACAACGGTTTCTGCATTAGTTTTCTGAATCCTTTTACTGGATAACAACAATGAAGCTGGTGGACCATCACGTTTTAAAAGGCGCGCTACAACGTGAATGACGCTGTGTTTCTGAGCATCAGTTGTTTCATTCACACATAGGCAGATTTTCTTATTTCCCAACTAGTCTTTTATACATTGCTTTACTGTACAATTGGCAAATTGTATCGTAACTGAATAGATGTTGGCAGCCTCCATGAGGGAACGTACTTAGTCCAAAAAAGACGAAAGTGTTCATTAGATACTAGATGTTGTGGGATGTTGCACACACTTAACATAAAAGTAAAATCATATAAAAATTGCCAGTATGGAATACTGTTTCTTAAATTCAATACATGACGTTTACTTTTACAATGTTTTCTACATTCAAACCTTTCGCGACTTAGCAATCCGCTATTGCATATTGTGCAATAAATATGCACACTTCTATATTCTAATCCAGGGAAATGCCTGAGATATTTACTCACGTTCGAAGGGAACGTTACACCCTTTGGGCGTCCCATCTCCGCGTACTTATTTGGCATGCAGCGTGCAACAAACTGTCGCTTTGAACTCTCTCGCGGTACTGTCGAAATCGACGAGTTGAAAATTACCCCTACCCACGCCGCTAGCGCTACGCTACTGTCATCCGGTACCACCTTTTTAACAAACTCTATTGATGAATGATGGTTAGTGGAAGAACTACAGAAAAACGTTGTTTCTCTTGTTTTATATATTAATTTGAAAAATACTTTATTAATACTACTACATCTAGGTTCTATGGTTACCACTGTACTTATTTTTTTTTATTGCTATGCTACCAATGTATATAAAATTGAGAGACCGTCAAATTTAAAATTGCCATTGTACTTAACAATTTGGTTACCTGATATTTGGTACAGTCAATAACTATTTTATCACATGAATTTGACAACCACATTAAAGTGTTTTATAAATAAATTCGTGCTAAATCACCGCAGACAGTTATTACCTGTACGTCTCCAATTTCCTCGTTATTTGCTATTTTGCTGCGTATCTCTTCTGAAATCATTTTTTTTCCATTTACCGTCGGCGTCCAATCACTTCTGTTCGTGTATGACATAATTGAGTTCGAAGTAATTCGACCCGCGCCGTTACCCGTTACACGCTAGTCGGCTAGGTGATTTTTCAAACATAAAGGTGTGTTCGATCAGGCACGCTAATAAGCAGTGGAAATTATTCGTGCGCCTAGTTTTCTTCTTGCGAAACGTATTAAGAGACTATAGTAAGAAATTCGATGCATGTTAGAAGGTGTTATAAATAGAGCGGGCCAAGAGCGCCACGCGCCAGGTTCGCAATCAGGCTGCCGGGCGCATATATGTATGTAAACATAGGTAATTTAAATATGTAATTATTAGGACGAGGACCAAAACCACTGTCTATTACGTCGTGAAGACGCGCAAATATACACCTGCAGTTTGGGCGTTCGTTGATAAATAGGGCGTTGTTCACAGTGGGCCACTACAAAAAAAAAGTTCATTCATCGACGGCTACGAACTAACAGCGCGCTTATTCATTTACGGATGACGCGCTCTATTCATCAACAAATGACGAGTCTGCAGATGTTACGTTTGCACCACTTCGTGGCATACTAGAAACAAGCGTCGGTGTGCTCGCTTTAGTGATTATGTCTAACGTAACTATTAAAAATAAACGGCCATTACCTACGAAAGTTAATAAATTTCTTAGTGAATTTGTGGATTTACACTACAATGGGAGTACAATTTTCTGTAAAGTTTGTAAAAAGAAACTACTGTGCTGGAGCAAACGTGATTGTGAAAGACATATAAATAGCGCACACCACAGAAATAAAAGAAATGGTGTGTCACAACAACGTCAATTTCAATTAGAATTGCTTTTAACGTTTATGGTATGTGGTCTACCACTTCGTATACTTGATAAAAAAGCATTTCGAAAATTCTGGGGTACATACAATACCGAGTGGATACTACCATCTCGGACAGCGTTACGGAGAGATATTCCACGAATACGTGAGGACATTGAAAATCGAATTAAAGCCGAATTAAAAGATAAACAGCTGTGGCTATGTCTTGATGAGACGACAGATTGCAAAAAAAATTCTATTTTGAATATAATAGTGCGCGTATTAGATCCTATTAAACCAAATTTTGCAATTCTATTAGCCAGCAGAAGATTAAAACAGTGTACTAGTAAAGCAATTACGGCCGTAGTTCTCGAAACGTTACAAAAATTTCAAGTGTCAACCAGTCAACTATTGTTGTTCATGAGCGATGGTGCAGCAACAATGTGTAGTGTAGGCCGTTCCCTTAAAGAAAAGTGTGAAGGACTTTTACATGTTACGTGTAAAGTCCATGCTTTACATCTTGTGGCACAAACTATTCGAGAGTGTTACCCGGAGGTGGATGCATTAATAGCAAACACAAAAAAAGTGTTTCTCAAAAGTCCCAAGAGGACTAGGGCATTCCACAGGTTATGCCCTGGTATTCGAGAACCACCGCAGCCCATTCTTACGCGTTGGGGAACGTGGTTAAAAGCCGCTTTTTATTATAATGAACATTTTCAAGAAGTCAAATCCGTTATTTTGCAATTCGTCCCTGCCGAAGCTAGAGCTATTAGGATGAGCCAGAAGGGATTTCTCGATATTTCTGTTGAAACACATCTAAAGAATATTAGCAACAATTACAAAGGGTTAGTAGACGCGATAGAAAATTTGCAAAATTCTGGATTGTCGTTGGTAGAATCAGTGCAAGTCGTGGACGAAGTTAGTACATTGTTTAGAACATTTTTTCGTCTCGGCGAACATCCTTCACCGAGACAAATGTGGAAACTTATCTGATGGTGCAACTTTTTAAACAAGCTTATCCGCATTATTAAGAAGGATAGAATTTATTTATTATATCTTTATTTACAGTTACATTATTAAGTACAACAGAATAAAAAAAGCGTTCAGTTTCTCAGTTATTTCCTTATTACATCCCATTTACAACGCATACCGTTTTCAATCAAATAAAAAATCATAATGAAAATAAAAACACCTCAGCGTGTACATATATATATATATATCCGCTCTAATTACTAAACATTATTATTGCGTCAGTTTTTATTTTTTTACTCTTGTGTATTAATTTCGAAATATCACATATCTGCTGTGACTCACATATACGCTATTTACAATAAGCGGCCGTTGCGCCTGATTCCGATTCTGTTGGATGGCGCAATTTGGCCCGCTCTAGTTATAAATATGTACGAGCCCTAACAACTATATATTTTGACAAAATAAAATACGTACATGTGTAGTTCGGGTATTTGACAGTTTATTTTTTGTAATAATTTTTTATTAATTATAATAATGGTGAATAAGTAATGGTGTAAATGTCAGTTAATCACAAAGCATACTTACTGTTTCTGAATAACATGTAAAAGTAACGAAAATGTGGGACAGTATCAAGTAACTGTCAAAAATGAAACAAAGTAAGACAAGTGATCTGCGAAAACAAAGCAGAAGGAAACGTCAGATTAATCGGCTGTTGCTTTCTTATTGTATTGAGTGAATAGCTGCGTGTATTGAACAAAATGGTGCGTGGTATCTCTACAAATTCAAAGATTCCTGAGTTAACGCTTAAAAATTATTGCCACAATAAAATAATACGTGAAGTGGCGGATTAACTTAATATTCCTAAAACTACAGTATAGAATATAATTAACCATTATGGAGAGATTGCTAATATCCTCGATAAAAAAGGCAAAAGTCCGGGTCGTCCAAAATTAGCTTCTGATAGGGATAAAAGAATATTAGTAAAACCGCGTAAAAAAGGCCGAAGAAATACGGATATAATGCATATAAGGAAACATTTGTTTTAAATACCATTTTAAATTGCTACTTGTTATTCAAACTTATAAAATATTAACCCACATTTATGAATACACTGGCGACAACATTCCCTTGACAGATTTAGTTTAGTTTCATGATTCCATTCAGCCGTAATTTGCCTTAAAATACGAGAAGTGGCAATTTAGATAACCGGACTGGTGTTACTATCGGCAAACAGCGAGCACGCCACGGCAGGTTTGAGCATGACTGTGCTTGTTGATGCTTCCCCACCCTGAATTCGATGGGCACGGTTGTACGTCGCTCAGTCTCGCTGTAGCAATCGTCCGTTCAAGTCCTTACGCTAGCGTCGCATCGGACACGCGTGGAATTGTCTACGTCCACTGGTTCCCCGAAGGTCAGACAGTCAATCAACATTATTACGTCGAGGTTCTAACTACCCTTCGTGAACGAGTGAGAAGACGAAGATCCGATTTGTGGAAGAGCAAATCCTGGATGCTCCACCAAGCCCGCCAGCTCATTCCGTCTTGTCTGTGAAGGCGTTCTTTGCGAAATCCGGCATCACCGTGTTGGACCACCCACCGTACTCGCCCGACCTGGCCCCCTGTGACCTTTTTTTATTTCCTAAGGTAAAATCGGAGCTTAAGGGGACAAGATTTGACAGTGTGGAAGCGGTGAAAGCGAAAGCGGCGGAGGTTCTCAACAAGCTGATAGAAATGGACTTCCAGCACTGCTTTCGACAATGGAGAATTCGTATCGGGCGTTGTAGGGATCGGCAAGGAGAGTACATTGAGGGGAATAAACTTTGTAATGTAATTGGTGGTCAATAAAATGTTTTGTAGCACTAATATGGTTATTTAATTGCGACACCTCGTATTCTAAGGCAAATTACTGCTGAATGGAATCACGAAACTAAACTAAATCTGTCAAGGGAATGCTGTCGCCAGTGGATTCATAAATGTGGGTTAATGTTTTATAAGGTTGAATAACAAGTAACAATTTAAAATAGCGTTTAAAACAAATGTTTTCTTATAGGCAAAGGAAAAGCCACTGTTGATGGAAAAACAAAAGAAAGCTAGGCTCACATGGATAAAGTGTAAACTATCTTGGTCAGTAGAAGATTGGTCAAGAGGATTCCATAAGGATTGCCAAAAACGTATTGTAAAATTTCCTAAAGGAGTAATGGTTTGAGGCTGCATGACAGCTTCGAGATTAGGATGCTTTGAATTTATTGATGGTACCGTGAATGCTGCGAAATGTCAACAAATACTGCAAAACAGTCTGCTACCAGGTATCGCGAAGTTAAATGTTGGGGAAAATTAAATTTTTCAGCAGGATGGGGCAGCCTGTCATATGGGCAAAACCACAAAAAAGTGGTTTGGCGACCACAGCGTAGTTGTTCTTTCTTGGCCTTCCAACAGTCCTAACCTTAATATCATTGAAATAGTGTAGCATAAAATAAAACAAACATTGAGAAGCAACTCACAACGGACATTACCAGAACTTAGAGCCAAAATAGAGCAAATTTAAAATGGATTTGCTCTTGAAATGTGCAGATCCTTAATTAATTCAATGCCCAACCGAATTCGAGCGGTCGTAAAATGTAAGAGCGATGTAGCTCCATTTTGTTCCAATATTTAGTTGCCACACAAAATTAACATTTTTATTGTTAATTAGAGATGATAGAATAAGTGTTTTTGCCTTTTGTGTTGCTGATTGGCCCCAACTGTTAATTAACTAATTACACAGTATTAAATTAAGAAATATATATTAAAAAAAAAAAATAAACTGCCAATACCTGAATTATAAATGTATTTTATTTTGTTCCAATATATAGTTGTTTGGGCTCTTAGGCTATCCTGGGTTTTAAGGAAAGAATTTTATTTTAAGTGGCAATATCATTCGCCAAATGAAAATTATTTACAGAAACAATAAATAATATAGGTCCAAAAATCGAGCCTTGAGGAATCGCTATTGTTATAAAGCGCACATCTGATATTGTTTCCTTCACTCTAACATCCTGAACACAGTTTCTTAAGTAGAACCGGAATAATTCTAAGGAAACTCCTCTAATTGCGTACCTTGATAATTTTTCTAAAAGTAATGAATGGCTCCCACAGTCGAAAACTTTCGCCACGTCTATAAAATGTCCAAAACTGATCAATCTCTTGTCAACACTGGAAACTATTTTATTAAAGAAATGCTGATGTCAGTGCTCTTAATTTGTACTAGCAGTACATATTTCCGGGCTGATGGACTGTAGTCTTTGATGTGTCGATGTCGACGTTTCGTCAAACACTGCGGTCGGCATCTTAAGGACGATGATTAGTCTTCACTGAACAAACGACCGCAGTGTTTGGCGAAACGTCGACTTCGACACATCAAAGACCACGGCCCATCAGCCCGGAAATATGTACCGCTAGTACAAATTCAGACACCGGCCGTGAAAGCCTACAGTTATTTTCAATACTCTTAGTTTTTATAAAACCGTGTCGAAATGAATCCAATACACCGGTAGTTGTTAAAAATCTTATTAAACGATAATTTATAGGAAACAACAATAAGTCTCGGCACTCCCCACACCACACAAATTATCAATTAACTCGGAACAGCCGTTTCGAGGACTCGTGGGTCCTCATCTTCAGCTGCGTGACCAAATGGTGTGAGAAAATATTTTAATTCTAACAAACTCGCTCTATACCTACTCTCAAGAAAAATATATACAGGTATTTACTTTTGCCGCCTAGGACTAAACCATGCGAAAATAAGGAGAATAGACGAAACGGTCACCGTAAAGCGCAATACATGCGGCTGTCCCACCCTAATAAAAAATAGTGTGGGACAGCAGTTATGTTCTCTCTATCTGTCAAATTTTTGTTCCTTCCGTCTACACACCCTGAAACTGAATACTAAAAACATGCGGAATATACGGAAAGATAGACGAAAGGGTCTCTTGTTATTGTAGCACGCATTCTAAACCAAATAACCGCCTTACCGTAATAAATCGAAAAGATACGAGTAATGGAATGGTCCGTTCTTTCTATGGATTAAATTTGTGTTCCTTTTAATGTAAATAATTTCGTAAGCGTCTAATTCTCGCGGCGAAATTACGTTCTTAATCAATTTCAGGTTTTCTAATTTAATACTATGCCCGGTTTCATTTATGTGCTGTGCTACACTTTACGCTTCTATCTTCCCATGCCTGTAATATCTGATGTGTCCATTGAATCTAGTACCGATTGCTCGTTTCGTTTGACCACTATAGGCTTTATCACAATCATTACATGTAATTTTATAAATTTCCGACCTTTCTTTCATGTTCGGTTTATCTTTCGGATTGCCAAGAAGATTTTTGTTGTATTATTGTTGTTTTGCCATACTATTTTCTATATTTTTATAAATTTTGGAAAAAGTACACAAATTAATTCGTCTATAATTTAACAAAATGCTCGGATCTGCAATAATAGTTTGTTACATGCACTTTTTAGTTTATCAAGAAGGCATTAGCCCAAGTGCGTATAGTTGATAATATATACTATAAAAGGTATGTAAATAATTTTTCTAAAATTTGGCGTGCAATTTCATCCGTTATAACGACTTAGGACACCCCGTGTAATTATATCTGAACGTCTGAGAAAGTTAACGTCATCTAGAAGGCTACGAGCCGAGCAACTTCTCTGACGTTTAGCAACGAGTAATAGAAGTGGGGGGAGGGTATCGGCAGCGAAGTTCAGGCGGGTTCAGACAAACACTGCCTTTGCGGTACGTTAAAACGTCGACCCGTTTTAAGGACAATATTTATTCACGGGTTGATATGAAGTAGATGGTGAAAGCTGCATTATCATTCACGTCTTTCCCTTTCGCGCCAATTCCTCCTACGCCACTTCGTTTTCCCTTGGTTCGGTGGCATCTGCCATCTCTAATTAATGATTCCGTAAACATGACGGATACAACTTGAGCAACGTGTCAACAAGGCGAAATTACTACTGCTAGGCAAACCGGTTCGTATGCTTATCGATCGATTTGATGATCTTTCCCCTTACCTACCCGCCCCTATTTCGTTCCGTCATCATTAGCTGCACGCTATTTGCAGGTCCTCCACCTTACTATTTCGCATCTTATTACTTAATCAATTGGCTACGCAACAAACTTTCAACATAGCACAAACTCCGTGTCACGAAGACATGTACTTCTTTTGAAATACTTACTTGAATAAGTGAAAGTATAGTTATGCTTGTTATATTGCTTCTGATTATACAGAAAATGAGTTTCAACTTGCCTCATTTTAAATTGAATAGCCTGCATGTTATCATTCTCCTATAGCCGATATTATCCATCAAGTTTTACTTGTACGTATTTCTTGGTATTCATTGAGGTAAAGAGGATTTGAATGAAATTTCTTGGGAAGTTGTGTTACAAAGCAACCGTAATCCACGCTTCATTCGCTAAATTCTCTTTTCGGATGAAGGCACATTTTGCTTATTTGGAATAGTAAATCGACAAAATTGCAGGTAATGGAGTAGAGAGAATCCTCACTGGACTACTGAAGCACATACTCAACACTCTCGTAAAGTTAATGTGTAGGCAGAGATAGTTGACAATGGAATTATTGTTCCTTTCTTCTTTGACGAGACTCTAACGGGGCAGCGATATCTGGATTTTTTGGGGGATGCACTTGTGTTTGCTCTGCCCAAAACTTTTGATATTTGTCAAACAGTTTGTGGAACATATATTACAAAAATTAATATCTTAAAGAGTTTGATCATTATAATTTGTAAGCAACAATCTCTTTCTCGGGTCTAACAAATCTAAGACTATGTAAATTAACTTCTGTTGCGAATGTATTATCATTAGGGACGCTGGATTTCTCCTTCCCGTCAGAGGCGCTGAATGTGTGCAAGTACATGCGGACGGCGTGTGCTGAATTAGAGTCCCCGCAAGCACGAAGCCGTTAGGGCAATCAAGCTTCAACCAAACCCAAACCCACTAATATTATATAGCAAGCCGCTATACCACACATAATCAAAAGCCCGAGAGATCTCCAAGAACACCGCACCCACTGTTTCCCTACGTTCAAACGCGTCCTTGAAAATCCATGGAGAGCCCAGCGCGAACTCAAATTGCAAGAGGCCCAGGACATACATTTCGTTGCGCAATCGAGTTAGACTCACTGCTTCGACGATCTTGGTCTAAGAGGGCAGATGCTGATGGGGCGGTAGTCCTGAGGAAGAGCGGAATCTTTCTCGGGTTTAGGTACAGTCACAACGACCGCATGTTTCCAGATGGTAGGGAAATATCGAAGTCGAAGGATTGAGTTGACCAACATGAGTCAGAAGCCCATCGCCAGCGAAGGGAGACATTTTAAGGCCCTGTTCGTAATATCTAGAAGCTTTATCGTTTTTAAGATGGGTTATGTGGGTCTGAAGTTCCTCCTGGGTAGCCTCATCAAGGGGGTCGAACCCATCGGTCCTGGAGAGAGTCTTTCTCACTTTTTGCAAACTATCGGTGTCATTAGCATGTTCTAGATCGGAGCAGACGCCTGCTATGTAGTCGGCATGTAGCTTAGCTTTTTCCCAGTCAGTATTCAATGCTCCGAAATGGGCAACTTGATGTTCGGTTATTCCTTTTTAACGCCTCAGTCATGTTCCCGAGCAACCTATTGCCAGTAGCGAGTAGCCCTACTTTGTCCTACTATTGCTGGCTACGAAACTCGGCAACTCTCCGCTTGACCTGCTTGATCAATTGATTTGCAGCAGTTCAATGTTTCGGGCGCAGAGCGGTGCGTGCTTTTTTAATGGCTCGTCTCTTGAGTGCAATCAATCGTTTAATATCCGCTGGAAGCCAGCTCCTCGATGGTTGGGTAAAATGCTTAGTGGATTCATCAATCGAAGCTTCCAAAATGCCGAGAACCTGGTGGCGGTTTGTTCGATTTACTGATTAGCGTCCAACGATTGATGTAATGATTCACATTTTGCTGATACTAGATCCGAAAGCTAACTCCAATTAATCTTCCTCACAGATGACGACAAATCTTCAATAGGTTCAGCTATGAGGGTGATGAATTTAGGGTTGTGGTTCGACGACAAGTCGGGAACAATCTCGACAGCAAACCCATGCGCAAAATTCTTAGATAGAGCAATGTCTAGTATATCCGACTGTTCCCCAGATCTAAAAAAGGCCGGCTTCCAGAGGTATATAAGTGCTTTATAAATGGTACATTGTCATATACACGCATATGTGTTGACACAACGCATCGCTTGTCTAGTAGCTTGTGTAGTATCATTGTGCCACAATGAACGTGTTTAGGAGGTCTGTTTGGGTGACAATGCGCTAGTTTATGTATAAATTATCATTTTTAAGCAGGTGCTTATTATTATATTAGAATTACTACGAAGCACCACAACCCTTTAACAATCATGTTGCTTGCAAGTTCCGTTCCGCTCTAGAAACGGTGTAATGACTGGGAAAAGGTTCGTTGCTAGAAACATCGTTGGATAACCAAATCTCTGTTAGACACAGCACATCAAAATCATAAACTGATGCATTATTATTAGGCCGAGAACAGAGAGCTTCGCGCCAGGTTAGAAGTGAGGTTGACACGCCCACAACGCAACTTATGTACGCAACTGAATCGGCACGGGCTACTTCAGCGAATGTAATTATCGATTTATTGCCCTTCGCACCATTTGTCGTAATTATAGAAATAAACATATGTATGTATACCTAACATACGCAAGGAAAATAAACGACCGTTGACTAATAAAGTCACTAAATTTATCAGTGAATTTCCGGATTTGAACTATAATGGTACTAAAGTATTGTGTAGAGCTTACAAAATACCTTTAATGTGCTAGAAGAAAGCCGACTGTAAAGACATATAGATAGTATACAGCACAAAAATGAGAAAAATGGCGTGCCACCTCAAACCCAATTTAAGTTGAATTTACTTTTGATGTTTGTTTGTGGTCCACTGCTTCGCTTACTTGATAGCGAACCGCTTCGACAGTTTTGGCGTACATACAGTCCCGTGTACGACTAAATGCAGCATTACGGAAAGTGCTACCAAGTATACGTAAAGATATCGAAAATAGAATCAAAGCAGAATTAGAAGATAAACAGCTGTGGCTATGTCTCGATGAGACTACAGATTGTAAAAAAAATGTATTTTGAATATTATAGCACGAGTACTAGTTCCTGTTAAACCGAAATTTGCAATCTTATTAGCTAGCAAAAGACTCAAAAACTGTACTGGCGAAGCGATTACGGGCATAGTGCTCGATATGTTACAACAATTTCAAGTGTCAACTAATCAACTGTTGAAGTTTATGAGCGATGGAGCAGCGACAATGTGTAATGTAGGCCGTTCTCTTAAAGAGAAGTGTGAGGGACTTTTACATGTGTAAAGTTCATCCTTGACATCTTGTGGCACAAACTGTTCGAGAATGTTACCCGAAGGTGAATGCATTAATAGCAAATACAAGAAAAGTGTTTCTCAACTCTCGCAAACAGATTCGAGCATTTCACAGGCTTTGTCCCAACATTTTCATCTGTGATTTTACAATTCGACCCTAACGAAGCTACAGCTATTGAGGAGAGCCAGAAGGGATTTCTAGATACTTCTGTTGAAATAGATTTAAAAAGTATTAGCAACAATTATAAACGATTACTAGACGCAATAGAAAAATTGCAAAATACTGGGTTGTTTTTCCAACATATTCTATTAGAAATATTAAAATATATTGGCATCGAAGTCACATTTTAACTAACTTCAACTATTATAGAAGTTTTGTCTAGATTCAATTTTACTTCAGTCAACAGTTTGACGTTAATACTGAGGTCTCATTACAACTGCTCAACGTTAAACTGGTTAGACACAAAACAGTCGGAAAGTTTCCGCGATATTCAAGTTATATGTACGGAAACCAATAAATTACTATTATTATACCAGGAAAAACTCTTCACCGCACCAAGGGAAAACTTTAACCCTTGAAGTGAACCAGAAACGTATTGGAATAAAAATACGGTCGTACCTTCACGATACACACTTGGACTCATTGTCTAACCGGAGGAAGGAAGAGGGAAACTTTGAATTAGATTCCAACGGTAAAAACGATAATTTCTACTCGAACAACTCCGACCATGATAGACGTCATGGAAGTGTATAGGGTTTCCCCGGTCTCCGATTGTACATTTTAAGTAGTTGATCCTTCATTCCGGCCGAACAAACAGCGGAATTCAGGGAGTGCGTAAACCGAAATTCATTTGAGTATGCGAGCGCGCGTAGTAGTCAATTCGACCGCGCCCGAGTTAGCGGCGTTACAACTGAATCTCGATTTAAATCGCTCGAAATTAAATTTTTCTCTGTTCGTATTATATATGTGGTGGTCGCCTGTGAATTTCCCATTCGCTAGATGCGAACGCCGGCATTATCGCGTTTTTTCAAACAAAAAAAGTCAATATTTAATCGGATGGGATGATAAGAGGGCTCTGATGCGTTTTTGCTGAACAGATATGAATATTTTTAGCTATGTAAACGGAAAATGTTACCGTTGTAATAGCCGGATGCTGTTGATTTGTTTTATTATTTGTAGGCAAGTTTATCAGGAAGGAAAATGAAAAAGCGCTACTCTATTATTGGCAAAGAAGAGATATAAATGGTGGTATCGAAAAAGTGGTGTCGAAATCTACATCTAAATTCTAAAATTCAAGGTTACGTGACAAATTGGTACCTCTGATTTGGTAAGGCAATAAGTTAAGTGAACAAGAACACGACTAGGTAGATACACAGTATTTTCCAACGTTTAGTTTAAGCATAAAAGGTTCACACCATTCTACTAGTATATCAACACCATTTTGAAGTTTCCTCGTCTCGTCACTTGAAGATATTTCAGAGAAGATATTAATATTATTTGCATAAGCAGGTAATTAATGTAAAGCACAAACAATAATGATCACAGATTTGATCCCTGGGGGACTCCAGAAGTGAGAACAAAGTCGTGAGTGCAATATCCGTTATAAGTAACATAACACTTTCTCTGTTTCAGGTACGACTTGAGGACAACATTTCATGTTTGATCATGGCAAAAGCTTTGGACAGGTCTGTACAAATCATGTCTACTTGGCCACGTCTATCTAATACTTCACTGATAGATTGGGATACGTTCGCTAAATTCGTAACTGTAGATCTCCCGAAGATGGAGCCATGTTGATTTGAAGCAATAAATTCGAAAGATATTATAAATGCTAACACATAATACCTTCTCACAAAGCGTAGCAAGATTGGATATTATGGAAATGGGCCTGCAATTAGATAGAAAGTCACGATTACCATTTTTATGCACCGGGACAATTTTGGTCATTTTCCAACGTTCAGGAAAACTACAAGATGAAATTGAAGGATTGGTAATGATTTTTAGAGGGAAGATAAAAACAAATCTACAATGACGTATCAAAAAACTGGATAACATATCATCGCCTGCGGTACATTTGTTAGGAAAAGTAGCCATTAGTGCAATAAGTTCATCTTCGTTAACCAGTAAAAAGGAACAATCATTTCCATGCTCGTCACATAGTCTGCTCGGTATCCTTGTGGAATGTTTTTTAGTATAAAGAAACTGCCGTAGATGAGAAGGTGTGGTTTTTCTGGAATCTTCAATATTACCAAGATAGTGAACATGACCATAATCATTAATTTGTGTTTTGATTAACTTTTTGATGCACTTAAATTCATTATAATGCGTTATATTTTGAGTTTTAATCTGCCGTTGATAGCATACAAAGACTTATAAAAAGCATCAAGGGCTTTATTAACATCAGTATAGTCAAGAAGAAAGGACCAATCGCAATTAAAAAAATGATTACGAGAAAGAGGAATGTAGAAAGTAAAATTAATTTTCCAAACTAGGGTCATCTTTGGATAGAATCAGATTTTCCGAATGTTGTATATCAAAATCGTGCTTAAAATTAGATATGACTGAATCCAGTAATTCGCCATCACAGTTTTTTATATTATTGTATTGCTTAACATTAAGTAAACCTAAAAAGTTTTGAAAGTATGAAATTTGATTACATTTCTGATGAGTGGAGAAATACAAATTAGGGACGTTAAAACCACTAACAAGGATAAAAATTTCATTAATCAAGATAGGTTCAAGGGCGGATGTAAATAAACACACCGGCAAATTTAAAGGAACGAATATAAAATGGATTTTTTCTCGCCATAACTTTCTTTTCTCATAACAAATTTGAATGAAATTTTTTTTATTGGAAAAAATATTGCTAATGGCTAGCTGATTGTAGTTTATTTTGTAAAGCTTCATGCCATTCTCAAACCTCTTTAAAAACGTAATACAGAAAAGTAAATTTTTTACAGAAAATGAATTGTACATTTTGACTTGTTTTAAACATTTAATGTTTAACCATACTTCCCAATACTTCTAATGACGTTGCCAATCATTTCTTGAGGCAAATCTTCCCACATTTCAATTAGAGCAGCTCTCACGTCTTCGGTGTTCCGAACTGCAGGAATTCTTGACCTAAGTCGTCTGCCTAGCATGTCCCAAACATGTTCAATTGGATTCAAATCCGGGGAACATGCAGGCCAGATCATTGTTGGAATTTGTACTTGATTTAAAAAGTCAGTTATACAGTGAGCTACGTGAGGGCGAGCATTGTCGTGCATTAACATGAAATTTGGACCGATATATGAAGCGAAAGGTATCACATGGTCTTGCAGAACTTCCCTTACGTATCTATCGGCAGTTAAAGTGCCGCCATCAATTACCATCAACTCTGTGCGTGCCCCTAAACATATTCCACTCCACACCATAATTGACCTTTCACCGAAAGAGACTTTAGGAGTAAAATTAAATTGTTCATTTTGTTCTCCTGGACGTCGATACAATCTATCCCTACCATCTATCGAATTCACGCAGAAACGGCTCTCATCTGTGAACAAAATTTGACCCCACTGATTATTCCAATTTTGGTGTTCTCGAGCGAAGGCTAGTCGCGCTACTCGGTGATGTCTTTGGAGATTTGGAGCTTTTTTTGGCCTATACGACCCCAAACCAACTTCTATAAGTCTTCTTCTAACTGTACGCTCACTTATTCTGGTTCCACGTACTTCTTCCAGTTCGTTTCGTGTTTGAATAGCCGTTTGACGCCTATTTCTGAGCGTTTGCAACGCTATAAATCGATCATCTACAGGCATAGTTAAGCGCTTTCTGCCTTGACCTCGTCTTCTCACATATTCTCCAGTTTGCCTCCATCGTGTAACATTGCGATGGATCGTCGATTTTGATTTACTGAACATTTCAGCACTATCTGTAAGATCGACCACTATCAATCATTGCTACAGCCCTAGCGACATCAGTCGGTACTAAATCGACCATTATGCCTTATTTCACAATCAACGTAGTGATAATTATGAAAAACAAGCCAAATTTGAACAATGGTTTAAGAAAAAAACAACAAATTTTTATGAAAAGAAAATATGCCTTTTACATTAAATGCAACAACTAACGGATGTTTACACTTTCACAATGAATCACATGACAAAAATGTACGTAGTAAACGTCAATCAAATATCATGGCTGTCTAGGCCTACGCAGCACTAAAAAGTAAACGAAAAAAGAGGTACTTTTCTGAAATTTAACTCCGTTCCCTTAAATTTGCCGGTGTGTATATTTGAGGAGATGTCAGGGGGTACATAAATTAGCACGAGAAGAAAAGAAGTACTTGCGGAAAAACATCTGCAAAGTAACAAATCAATGAGAGGCACTGGTTATACAGTGTGATGGTAATGGAAAGAGGCATGTTGGAATAAAGAATCTTTTGCACACATTATTGGGTCATACGGTTGACAATGAAAACCCACGAATTTCCAAAGAGGACGGTGTTTTTATTATATAAAAATAAACTAATTCCTCGGCCTATGTACGACCTAATGGAACGAAATATGCCAAAGGGAACTGACAAAAGACCGAGGTACCGATCGCGAAATCGTAAGATCTATCTCCTAATAGAAGATAGCTCCGCAAGTTTTCCCGCAACTATTCTTGGTGTATCTGTTAGAGAAGAAAGATCTGTCATTATCTTATATAATAAGATTTGTTTTTAAATTTTTGTAATATAAACCTTGATTCTGACATAATGGTTATCCAACATCGGTAATCGATAACAAAAAGGTTAATTGGACTTCTGCAATAAATAAATGAATTTTAACTTCGAATCTGCAGGTTACAAAAAATGATTGTGTAAATTGTAAATACCCAAACCCAACCGTTTAGTTTTTCACGCAACACACAGAACGAAGTGGAAGGAGAAAGCCTTTTTTGTTACGAATAGAAGATATTTAGCAATAAACTTCGACATTATTGAACACATATTTCCTACGACAGCATCCCAAAGAATCGACGTTGACAGGTCCAGAATTTGAAGTAGAAAAACTTCGTGTCCGCAGGTACGTGTGTTCGACGGTGCGCAAAAGGTATATAAAAAAAATATATACGGTGGACAAAATTCGACACCGCTATTATATTTTTATGTGTCGAAGGGCGCGCGAGAGGGGCCGAAACGAACAACTTCGTTAAAAGTACCGTATACGTAAGGCCAAATATATTGGACGGCGGGACGCGGCCGGAATAAGCAATCTGCTTAGAAGGGAGGGATGTGACGGGAAGGAGCGTGGAACGACCGGCAGGCCGTCGCTGACTGGGTTAGCGGAGCGCACAAGTTTAATCCCAATGCGGTCGGACCGAGTGTGGTGTCGTTCGGATTGACGTACGAACCCAAGGGACGGTAGAGCCACCGTTATTCTACACCAAGCTGGCATAGAGTCGCGCTTTTCGTCATAATTTAGTGGAGTGCATACCTTTACTATTGGTAACGGGAAAAAACTTCCTATACAAAAATTCCAGGTATACGAGGGGGAGTTTTTTTATATTACCTACCTAGCTATACAATAAAACAATATCCTATTACGACAATTTTCTTATGTCAAGTTTCTGTGACATCTATAATGTCACCTCCAAGTTTGATTCCAAACATTTGTCATTTATATCAGTTTAAAGAAGGGAAAATGAGTGATTTGAATCTTGAACACAGAAGCGCTATGAAATTTCTATCGAAAAAAGGCAGTGGCTAGAAGAATACCTATGAGAGAATGGTGGCGGTACACGGAGAAAATAATCCGTCACATTTTCAAGTCAAATGGGGCAGGGATTTCATTCATGATGACCCAAAGTGTGGAGGACATCTGGAAGCCCGAATTGAAGAAATCATCGACAAAGTTGATGATTTGGTGTTGACTGACCGCCGAGTAAATGTTTTGGTTTTGCTAGAGAAATAAGAATATCAGAAACGAGTACGGTGAGCACAGTGAACATTCGATATAGCCACCTTTGATATAAGAAACATTTGATATAAGCAACCGTTGATATTGTCAAAAAATTTTGTTTCTGTAATCCGATATAATCACAACAAAATTGTCAGGCGTTAAAATAACCATGTCAAAGATGGAAAAAAAAGGAGAGACAGTCTTTATCTATTTATAAAAAGTTGAATATTTTACAAGAAATTGAGAAAGGTACAAAAGTAAAAGAGCTGTGTGTGAAATATAATGTGGACAAGTCAACTATTTCGAAGATTGTCAAAAATAAAGAAAATTTAGAAAACTATGTCGCCTCGTGCTGCAACGTTCCAAAACAGAGAAAAAGGATGAAAATTTCGGAATTTCCTGAAATGGAGCAGGCTTTGTATACGTGGTTTCTACAACAGCGAGAATTAAAAAATATTGTCACAAATGAAATTTTAAAATTAAAGGCTAAAGAAGTTTATGGTCGAATGGGTTTTACTAAGGAGCTTTTGGCAAGTGATGAGCGGGTAAATAACTTCAAAAAAAGTCATGGCATTCGCTAATTGACTATATCTGGTGAGAAACTCTCGTGCGACGCTTCGCAAGTTCCAGTGTTCTTAGAAACATTTAAAAGTATCAAGTGTCGGCGTGCGCAATTTCGAACAAAAACTGTGTAGACGACAAATCTGCGAAGAGGACTTATTAGCTTTATCCCAAGATGAAAACTTCTATAGAATTATAACCCGGGATGAGACCTGGATACACCACTAGGGCTCTCTCACCAGACAAGAATCCATGCAATGGATTCATAAGGGCTCTTCACTAGCCAAGAAGGCGAAGACGCAGTTTTCTGCGGGGAAAGTGCCCCAGTTTTCTGAGACGCGGAGGGTATTCTCTTAATTGAGTATATGCCTACAATTACAGGAAATGTCTACAAGGCCACAATTAGGAACTTGAAAGCGACTTTATACGCGAAAAAGGACCTCACAATTATGCTCAGAAAACTCTGCTTCCGCACAACAACTGCAGGGTGCATAAACCACGAATTGTTCAAACAGTAGCCAATAAATGCGGCTGTGAGGAATTACAACATCCATCTTACAGTTCCCACCTCGCCCTATGTGACTATTATCCACTTCCAAAACTCAAAAAACACTTTAGAGGGCGTCGCTTTTTATCGAATGATGACTTGGAAAACGCTGTGGAGTCGTATTTTGCAGAATTATCAAAAGATTTTTTTTCGGCATAGCGTTATTAGAAAAATGTCGGAATAAGTGTGTTGGTGCTAATAGTTCATAAGTTGAAAAATTTAATTTTCTTTGTTCTTTAACTCGTAATACTCGTAGACTCCTAATACTAATAGACTTGAACATTCCTTATCAAGAACCTAAGTTTTTCGGTGGCATACAGCATTTTTGAAGGACCGCGAAGCAGTGGAAGACCAACCCCGCTCAGATAGTACTTGGAGATCGAAACCTGATGAAAATATGGAACGAGTGAGGATTCTTGTGAGGTCAGGCTATCCACTAACTTTGAAGATGATGAGTAGTGAATTACATTTGAGTCGTTTTACCTTTCAGCAGATTTTGATTCAAGTTTTGGGCATGAAAAAGGTGTGTGACAGGATAATGGTAAAAAACCTCATGATTGCACAGGAAGGGTGTGTGCTTGACATTCTCGACAGAATCGAAAATGACCAAGCTTGCTTCAGTCATATGATCACTGCTGATGAATCATGGATTTTTGAGTACGATCCCGAAACGAAACGTCAAAGTGAGAGTGGTAGACTGACAGATCTCCTCGACTGAAGACAACTCGAATAAGCAAATCCGAAATCAAGTACATGCTCATTAATTTTTGATAGTAGAGGAATCGTTCACAATGAATTTGTGCCACCAGCACGAATTGCCAATCAAGTGCTTTATAAAGAAATCCTTGAGAAACTCAGAAAAAGAGTGCTTCGCGTTGGAACGGCCGTCCACTTTACCTAGTTTTTGACGAAAACGAGGATTCCTGTGATTCTTCAGCGCCCCTATTCGCCTGATCTCAGTCCATGTCACTTTTTTTGTTCCCCAAGATCAAAAACTATTATTACTAATCTAAGAGAAATGACACGGAATACAGAGTTAGAGTGGAAGGAAGCCAGTCTGAAAAATTTGAAGATAAAAAAGGAGGGAGCAAGGAGATCGTTGTCAACGGTGCTGTTTAATTGTCTATTAGAAGTAATATTTAGAGAGAGTGGAGTAAGAACCCAAGGATCTGTTTACATTAGTAGAAGCCAAATACCCGCTTATGCAGACGGTGTGGTGTTCATGTCTAAAGCAAAAAGCAAACTCATAAGAACGTTTAAGACATTTGAAGAAAAGGCAAAAGAATATGAACTGTATATTAACGAGAAAAACACTAAATACCTAGAAATGGGGAATGACACAAATAGGGAACAAACACTAATCAAAACGACAGAATTACACGTTCGGGAAGGTCGAAGAATTCGAGTACCTTGGAGTAACAGTAGTTAGTAAAGGTGTCGAAATGAAGGAAATAGACAAGAGAATAACATTGGTAAGTAGATCGGTAGGAATGCTACGCGATATACTAGTGATGCCTACTTAGTGATGCCTAGAAATCGCCAACGTCGTTTTGGTTTAAATATTTGGGCTGGTTTATTGGGTGAACGACTGGTAAAGTTACGCCAACACTTATTTTTAACAACTATTGTAATTACTTTCCATTATTTCTGGTTTATTCATATTTTGCCGCACCGCATAAATGGAGAAAATTATTTAGATTTTCTACAACAACAGCTTCCAGAATTTTTGGATGATGTGCCTCTAAATCTCTGGCGAAATATGATTTTTATGCACGACGGGGCAGGTGCCCACTTTGCACGAATTGCACGGGATTACCCGGACAATACTTTCCATGACCGTTGGGTTGGCAGGGGTGGCCAATACCTTGGCTACCTCGATCGACATATCTGTTTTTTATTTTATACATTTTCAGTTGTCATACTAAAAATGTTTACATGTTAAAAACTACTTGAAAGGACGTAATCTTGGCACTATCGATAACATCCAAAAGACCGTTAACCTAGGAGCTGCATGTGATTCCAGTTGAAGCTTTCCAGCACTGCTACGAATAATAAAGAAACCACCTCCGCCAATGTATAGATGCCCAAGAGGAGATAACATTGATGTATAAAAATAAAATAAAATTGCTGCAAAAAAAATCAATCTCCACACCTCGTACGTAACAAAATATTTGCGTTTCCAACAAGATGTAGCGACTATATTGTTCTCTATGGTAATCATCTAACGTACATATACATTACACGAGTTCTATCTAACGAGAGGTACTTCCAGCCTTTGAGCTATAAAACAGACACTCCAATTAAAACATAGTTCGCGCACCTGCACACAGCGATCTAACGGGAAACTCTGGAACTAGTTAGCCATGTAATTTATTAAACGGGAAAACTCTATTTGATATACTCTGGATTCAGGCGAGTGCTTATCAAACAACCATATAGATACCTCTCGTGTAAACAGGTAAAATCTACGAACTCACCCTCGCATTTCAAGGATGTGTGAGCAAAGACATACGTGGATGTTAGAATGTTAAAACTGATATTGAGAAATAAGTCTTTAGATCATACAATTAATTAATTGAATATCTATAGCTTAATACCTGTGAATATTAGGTAATTAAAATGATTTTAAAGCATTTGTAACAATATTTAAACTGAATGTATCTCTTCTTGATTTAATATTTCCATAAGATTAAACGTACAGCATGAAAAGGCACGTATACCACAGCAAAGAAATCTAAGATCATACGAAACACGTCCCGTTATTTGATATATCGAACGCTATACACTAAGCAAGAGAACTTCAACATCACGTAACTGTAGAACTCAATAAGATACATATGTATGACTCATATATAGGTGTATTCCGTAGATTTTCATTTCCTAAAGTACTTTACCGCGATTGAACTAGGCGGATCAGCTTCAAAGACTTTGAAACAAATTTTCGAAGAGGAAGTTTACACTTGAAGTATGTTGAAGTCCTACTATTTTAACATTAATCACTTTTTGTGTAAACAATTTTTATACAGTGCGGTCCTAAAGTGTCCT
Organism: Dynastes maya; assembly: GCA_029619315.2. NCBI lineage: Eukaryota > Metazoa > Arthropoda > Insecta > Coleoptera > Scarabaeidae > Dynastes > Dynastes maya. The sequence goes on along the minus strand of JAROYE020000003.1, from coordinate 13,088,187 downwards.
CCCCCCACCCGCACTTTTCGACTTTTATTTTTCGTGAACTAACTTTTGCCGTTATCGGCAGTTCAATTGCATTTCCGGTTTCACCGGAAGTGACGTCAACTTTCTTATTTTAAACACAACACCCTGTATATTTTTAAATTTTTGGAAAGGCAATCGAAATACAAATCCAACGATACCACACACATTATACCTTAACTTAAGAAATATGACGATATGCAGCAATAAAGGTTTTGGTAATCTGTTTTTGTTGTTACGCAAAATTGGCTAGGAAAGAGCGCCAAATTGTTTTTTCTGACGCGACACTGATCTAAAAAGCTCGTTGCTAAGCAATTGTTATGATTACTTATAACAATTGCCAAACTGTCAAATATCAAGCGTACATTATTCTTGTTGTTTATTGTTATTATAATCTGCATTTGTCATTCCTTCGTTCTTTGTGCTCGTAATTATTTTATGTCATTTTAATTTGTTTTGTTAATTGTAGCTTCTCCCTTACTTTATCCAACTTTATTGTAATTAATTAATTCTGGTAGGTTTGTGTAAATGTGTGAGTTTTTGATAGGCAATGTGCGTAGGTTTCAGTTTTTTATATTGTTGACTTTATAATGGCCTTCGCATGGACCACGAAGGATAACCATCAAGTACCTAATCTTAACATATGCTAAATTGGGTAATAATTACCACGAAGTGGAACATAATGAACACTGCTCTTGTACAGCCGGAAATATTTGAACTGCTAAGTAAGAATAGATAGTATAAAATTTACAGGACGAATTGCTTTAACAGAAGATAATATGATTTAAATTATTGTATAATTTGTTAGGCAACCATGGCAAATAAGGTGATAATTGTTGCCAAATTTACATAATGTTAAAATTGATCCAGCAATTTTGCATGGTTCGTGCCGAAGCCATTATAAAGGTAAACAACACAGAAAGCCTAAAAAACAGACATATTGTCTACGAAAAACTAATGTATTTAAACAAACTTACCATAATTAATTAATTGCAATAAAGTTCGATGAAACAAAGAAATACCAACAATTAGCAAAACAAGTTAAAAATGAGAGAAAATGAGAACGAGAACAAAGAAGGAACGTTATGACGAAGGCAGGATATAACAACAATAAACAACAATAATAATTTACGATTTTGGAATTGAAATTTGGCAGTTTGTTATGATTACTTTGCTTAGCAACGAGCTCTTTAGTTCAGTCTGGCGTCACAGGAAACAATTTGGCGCTCTTTCCTAGCCAATTTTGCGTAACAACAAAAATAGATTACCAAAACCTTTATTCCTGCATATCGTCATATTTCTTAAGTTAAGCTTTTCGATAGCCTCTCTAAAAATGCGAAAATATACAGGGTATTCTATTTAAAATAAGAAAGTTGACATCACTTTCAGTGATACCGAAAATGGAAATGCCGATAACGGCAAAAGTTCATAAAAAATAGAAAGCGACCTATTTTTTCTAAAAACGCACGTCAAGTACATGTTAAGCAAAAATCTAATTTTGGTATTAATGTTACGTTCTCCTGGTTTGAAGAAGAAATCCCTTGTCAAGAGGGAAGATCGATTGTTTTTGTTTAGATGTATTTACTCTCTTACTCAGTTGCTCCTGAAATGAAACGCAATGCGTTTGTTTAAAAAGAAATTTATTGAAAAAACAATTCCCGTTTTATTATATTAACAAGGATGACTCCAAAAGTTCACAAATTTGTAACAATAGAAAAATCTAACCGTTCTATGTATTCTGTCAAAACTCAATTTCAGATTTTCGTTGTGAACACATCGCTTTTTTGGGATTTTTGGCAGAAAAAGGAAATAACAGACAAAAAGGCGTTGTCTCTGCTTTTCTTCTTTCTTTGACTTTTGATAGACCTTTCCAAGCACAATAGGAATTTCCCCACGCGTTGGCATCTAAGCCATCTATTCAAAAGTGGCCGCGATTTTAATTCAAGAAGCAGCTATCAAAATACCACCAGTCTCTTACTCCGCGAAATTTATTCCACAACGCATCATTAGTAAACTTTTTTCGTCCATCCACAAGATTCGAACGAAAATGTTTGGTTCACCATCAAGCAGTTGCATTAACCATGCATCGTTCGACTATCAGGATCTTTTGGGCGTAAGTGTCGCACTGAAATAACGCAGCTTGTGGCTGTTTACAGTTCTGTGTATCGTTGCAATTTATGTTCCGACTCTCTAAACTAAATAAATAATGAACGAAGGTGGACGTAGTCAAGTAGTCAAACGTAGGGCAAAATCTGCAATTCTCATTCTTCTCCCTCGAGACTCTCTACGTTGCACTCTTACTCCAGAAAAGGTTGCAATAATAATAATAATTATTATAATAAATTTCGCAAAATGTTTTGTAGCTACATTGTAAAGAAACTCTGGTAGATGTGAAATACTTTAAGAAAACAGTTGTTTCTTTTTTCATGCCTACAGATATTTTGTTTTTTTAATAGCTTGTTTTGAATACTTATAAATCTTTTTGTGGGATTTATAATAAAATTTTTTATGCACAGAAAGAAAAAAATATGATAAATCGAAAAATATATATATCTCTTGGCGCTAGGTGGCGCCAAGAAATATATTTTGGTGCTGTTTGTGGAGAGTAATGACAAAAATCCGGGAGGTGAAAAACAACGACGAGGAAGGGGTCGTGTTCAGAGCCACGCTGATGACGCCGGGTAGGCAGGAACATGTCCGTGGGCAAGCACTTTTCCTTTTCTCGCTTTGTTTTTTGCCAGGAACGATTCCGCCAATTCCATGAGTTATATTAGCACAATAATATTTCTTTACTATAAAAATTTAGCTGACATTTCTTTTTGTTACTATATTTTTTTAACATACTATTTATTATCTATTTTTCTCAGTGTAGTTGCTACAATAATGGGATCTTGGTGTATCTGCGTAAAACAAAAGCGTCGACATGACAACCACTCTCAAAATCATTTTCTTGTTGCTTTTCACTCTTATACTTATGCTTTTGTACTTATACTTTTGTACTGACAATAACGTATGATAGAAAGGAACCTTTGTTTTCGAATCCTAGCCTGCTACAAATTGAAACAATATCCGAAATATTATAAAAATGATATTTGGAGTCGATAAATTCATAACTAATAGAATTAAGGGGTAACCCCATTCTAGCGGCCGGAAAGAAGGTCAAACTTTGACGATTTTTTTTGGGAGTATAATAAAAGGAATGGAAATTCTTTTTAGAGGGATTATTCAGCATATATTTAAGTATAGAAATTTTTTTTATTATTATTATTTTTGTACAAAATGGCGGCGAGAAAGCCAATCTTCGAAATGATCTGTTTAGAAAAACACCTCCAGTAGCGGACAAATTTCTCGTGAAATATAAGATCCTGAACAAAAGATCGAAAAAAAATAAAATCTATATACTATTGGCTATAGAAGTACGTAGGGATTTTTTGTTTGTTCAAATTTTGTAGAAATAGTGTACTTTTTACAGAAAAATTCGATTTTTTGCAAAAAAAAATAACGAAACAAAAAGTTTATATTGCATCGAAAGACCCCTATGTACTTCTATAAAGGAAGTAATTGTGAAGCTATTGTCACAATTTCAAACTAATCCATGCAACCGTATTGAAGTAATGTGTTCGTTAAGATTGAAAAAACTGCTTTCAAGAAAAACGCGCTTAAAGTTTTACGAGCACTTAAATGCTTGAAATTTTTGTTTACCTTTAATCGGCGTGTTCCCTGGTGACCTTTTGAATAACCTTAAGCACCTTCTGCACTGTAGATAACAGGGCCGCTTATTATTCTGAAAGGTACAGGGTGGGGCGGAGCAACTAGCTTACTTAGAAATTCAATTAAAAAAAAAGTAATGAAGATATATATTTCATTCTTTGAACAGCATCAAGTACAACATCTAAGTTTTATATTTTCCCAGTTTTAAAGATGATATCAGCCAGATGGCGTCCATTATTCTCAATACACCGTTTTAATCGAACTTGGAAGCTTCGTTCAACTCTTTCCAGCATAACGACGGTATATTGGCGACAGCTTGACGGATGTTGCTCTTAAGGTGAACAAGTGATTTTAGACAGCCCCATAAAAAATAGTCGCAGGGAGCTAAATCAGGCGACTGTGCTGGCCACTACAGATCGCCCTTCAAGGAGATGAGGCGTCCTGGGAAGTGTTGCTGCAAAAGAGTCACTGACACACGCGCTGTGTGTGTCGTGGCACCGTCCAGCTGGAACCATACATCTCCCACATCCATCTCGTTGAGTGTTGGCAGGAAAAACTCCTGAATCATGTGGACATAACGGTGAGAAGTCACCGCGACAGAGAATGCGCGCTCTACCTTCGTCCACTCCATGATGCTAACTAAACCAAGCGGAGCTACAACTTTACGTCCCGCCCTCTCGAATCTGCCTACCTCCACCCTCCTCGGAGCAACCATCGCTTCAGGGCGCCAATTTCATATAAGCAAGTTGCTCTGCCGCACTCTGTATAAGCAGTAGAAAAGTGATGAATCAGAGTACGCTGCGAGAGTGATTGACCGTACTCGGTGGACGCTCCGAGACGCTGCGGAAAAATCGTTGGCAGAGGCTTTAAATTTTTTTTTACTATAACACCAAGTGCATATAGTCTTATGATGTTAAAGCATTTTTTAAGTTATAGAAAAACCATTTTTTCAAAATCCTGGAATGGTGTTACCCCTTAAATGAATACTAAACTTCTAGAAGCTGTCAAAAGAGCTCAAAATTATATATGTGAAGTGTTAATAGACAAACAGGAACGCAATTGTGTTAAAATTTGAATTTTTGATACCTAATTACACCGAGTCGGAACAATAAGTCCAAGATGTAAAATATCTCAAAAACGACTAAGTTTAGATATAGGGAAAGTTTTACATAATTAAAATGTTATCAGTAATTAAAAAACTAACAGATATACAGGGCGTTCTATTTAAAATAACGATGAAAACGTCACTCGAAGATTGAAATCTTTGCCGCGTCAGAGATTTCCTATGATCAAGAAGTTCTAAGTGGAAATATTCTTAGTGGAAATATTCCTAGCTTTAATACCCAATCTGCAAAGCAAAATATAAAATATACAAAGTACAGCTATTTCAGCAGAGCATTGCAATTACCATTTTTCGTAAATATTTCGAAAACAACTGAGTTTAGATATAGGTATTCCTTTACAAAGTGACCTTAGATTCTCGAGTATAAACGAAATGTGTATTGATATACATGGTGTCCCATTTAAAAATACAACTTTCATATGTAATTTTTTCTTTGTCCACCCTGTCTATGTTAAAATAATTTTGGGTTATGCTACTAATGTACACCGATGACTTCTATATGGGATGTTTTTTCCTATTACCAGGAGTAAAGGTTCTATTGAAGAATCTCTCACTATTGCCCCACCCTATATATTCGCGTCGCCCTTAAAAACATAAATTTACATCCAAGATATTTTTAACCGTGCGCATAAAAGCGAGAATTAGAAAAAAATAGGGAACAAAGAAACCGTTAGCGTTTTACTACGATGGGGCGTACATCCTTCGTACATGCATTCGCTTTGTCGAAAGCACCGTGTCGTAGTTCGAGTCTATTCCGTCGCGGCGCTATAGTCGCGAGGGAGTCTTCCCTAATTAAAACGGGGGTGCTGTTTGTTCCTTGTGTCTACTACGTAACACGGTCTACATACCGTTGTTCTCATCGTTATGAGCATCAAACTATGTCACGGATGTGTGTGTGCGTGAGTTGAGCTGGTGTGGAGAGGCGGCTGATGCTCATTAGTCTAGAAGCGCGCCCGCGTTTAGCGGAAGCTATGTATATGCTTGTATATTTTCCGTGGCGATATTCCGTGACATATGTGCCATTTTATAAGCCGCTCGATTATTTGTTATCGCGGGAAGTGTGGGTAATGATGTCTGGATTATGTTAGGATTTTTGTAAAATATAATGTTTCTCTGAAAGAATTACACATTCGTTAGACTGTTCATGATTCTTTCCAATACATTATTCTGCTGGGTGTGTAGAGTTAGCTTCTGAACTCTTGATTTTTTAAAATTAGACCAGGCCTCCTTGAGATAATCGAGAAAGGGCTGGTAGAGACTCTGATTTAGCAACCATTTCAATTTTCGAAAATGTATTAGCAACTTTTTATACTGATTTGTGTTGTAAAGCCTTTGTTTTGTGCTAATCCGGTTTCCAAAATATTTGAAATTGGAAGTTAATAGGTGCACCCCTTGTTTTAGCAGCCTCCGCATCAATAACCCAATTTTTTAAAATGTAAAAGCGGCAACGTTTTGTGCCGTAAAGGTTTCAAGATGAGATTAAGAATTATCTCGAAGATAGGACGAGTACAAAATAAAATTTTGTTGCTACAAATCAATACAAAACGAGTAAAGAATTGAAGAATTTGTGCGGTAGCTTCCAAATAAGGGCTTCCATCAACCTTCAATTTGCTTGAAAAAAAAAACTGAAAGTGCAAGTGCAATGGGAAGATAGCACTTACTGTTCAAACTTGTTTTTTTCGAGAATTGAATGAATAACATTTCTACAGCTCAAATTTGCTCAAAGCGTAGATATTTTTAAAAATAATTAAAATTGCGGAGTGGACGGGCAACTTTTTGCATTCTGTTCTGCCTCCTCTTGTAAGAATCTTGCAATTTTGTATTCTGGCCATCATTTATCACAGTTAAATTTTGGGCAGCTGTAGTCGCACCAGCTTGGTTAACGATGAACGTTCGGGACGGCCAGAAACTGCAACCACTACCGATAACGTCGGGAAAGCTCACCAAATGTTGTTAGACCACCGTCGAATCAAGGTTAGAGAGATAGCAGAGGTTGTGGGCATCTTGGAAGAACCTGTTTATCATATATTGACTTAAGATTAGGGCATCAAAAAGCTAACCCCGCGTTCGGTACCGCGTAGGACCAAAAACACGTTCGAATGAACTTTTCCAAGGCTTTGCTGAAGCTGTTTAAACGAAATAAGTGGAAGTTTTGGCGTAGATTAATAACTGTACTACTTGACATGTTGAAAGCAAAAATTGCGAACAAAGCCGCATTTGAAGGAAAATAAGGTTTTGTTTCACAAGACAAGGGTGCGTTGTCATACTTTAGTGGTTGCCATGGCAAAAATTTAGGAATTCGGGCTCGAATTGATAGACCAGCCAGCCTCCTCATCAGATCTGGTCCCCAGCGACCTTTTACTGTTTCCTAGCATTGCACAATCACCAATGACATACATATATTTGTATTGCATCGAATACTGGAAAGAAAAACAATTCTTATTTGAAAGTTTTTTTTTTAAGTCAAACCTTATAATTTGCATTTTAATGGAATTTGATTCGATAATGTTTAAAAAACGCTGCATTCTTTCTGTGGAGATAGTTAAATTTATCGTTGTGGCAATGAAGTGTTCCGTATAGCATTTTATAAGGGAGTTGAGCGTTTATTTGAGCTAAAAATACGTATTATATACCTAATGTGCTTCCCCCTGACCACCCTTTAATTGGGACTTATTCTTAAAGAAACTCACAACCTTGATTTTCAATTCATTCACCTTTGGAACCCCTTTTTCACGATTTCTAGGAATTACATACGAGGTGTGGCAATTAAATAACCAGACTGGCGCTACAAAACATTCTATTGATCATCAATTACATTACAAAGTTTATCCCCTTCAATATACTCTCCTTGCCGATCCCTACAACGCTCCATGCGAATTCTCCACTATCGAAAACAGTGCTGGAAGTCCGTTTCTGTCAGCTTGTTGGGAACCTCCGTCGCTTTCAATTTTTTTCAAATTCCAAATAATTAATTATTAAGAGAGAGATAGAATAACAATTTTACCTTCTATACGGCTATGACGAAATATTTTAAAAAATATCGATGCATTCTCTAAACTGTGAACTCGCTAAATGTAAGTTGATAACTGAAATATTTATATATACGTACTTTACTCTTCTAAATATCATTTCTCTTGTATTTTTATTTATTGATACAATAATCTAGTCCCCCTATAAACGATCGGATTCAAAGCAAAAGAATATCACTATAATAGGATGGGAATTTCCAGGTAAAAGGGTTGATTTACGACATGTTTCAAGTAATACGGCCAGGGACTCTATATAGACTTACAAGGAGACTATGTTAAGAAATAAAAGTGGATTTGACAAAAAATACTTGTTTCTGTGTTAGACTGGAAACTTCTCAGACTATCCTCGTAAAACACGATTTCTAACATTAAATCCAGTATTCATCAATAGTCGTATGTGTTTCTTTAACGGACGCTTTTCCGTAGTAATCCTAATGAATACATACTAGCGTGCATTTAAAGGAAATGCAATTTCACTATTTCACCGACGTCCAACCGCAGCCATCGCCATCATCCCGATATTGCTGCCGGTTTCGATCTGAAAGGAAATCTGAAAATCCACCGGAGCTCGTTAAATTGACGTACGGCAATCGATATTGCGCTATAAATCACGCTGAAGAATGGTTCGGCTTGGAATTTTAAAATTATCAATTTACTTTATATATTTGAAATTTATGTGAATTTATCGCCGCATTTATTAACCTTCTGTACGTCTGAAGATTGAAAACAATTACCGATTGTTTCTGCCCTTTAGCTGGTATTAGTTTCGAGACAATTTCTGTTATCTGTTTGAAAAGTTTGAATATCTTTGTTGAATTTTCTTTCATTTATCTATAAGATAAAACTGAAATTTTATATCATTCAAGTTTGAATACTGCGGTGCTACTTTTATTAAAGAAAAATATCGTATGTTGTAATGAATTTTAATAATTTTAATTAATTAACAACTAACTAATTGTTGTGAAACATAGGAAAAAGTACTGGAAATGATATGATAATCACAATATTTAATTTGCTCCATATTAACCAAAAATTAATGCTAATATAGCTCATGGTATTGGTGGAATAATTTACGGCAAAAACAATGTAGCAGAGAAAACAGCACTAACACGCGGACATGTTTCTGCCTACCCGGCGTCATCAGTGTGGTTTCGAGCACAATTTCCTGCTGCATATATTGTCTTTACCTCTAAGTTTATGCTAATCTCCAAAACAGCATTGAATATGTCGTCACAGTCATATCGTCCCAGAAGGTAGTAAGACAAACCGGAGTAAAGATGTCCACCACCTATCGGTCAGCTCCTGGGCTCATGAATGCAAGGTGGCGTTGCGATTAAGCGCTACGTCATCTGCTTAGTTGTTTTTGCCAGAAATTATTCCACCAATACCATGAGCTATATTAGTATTAATTTTTGTACATCATAGTAACCCTGAGGGATCATTTGCATATGCAGATATACGCGCTTTAAGAGTTGTTAACAACAAGTTACCTATAGATCACATCTAACATAGAGTTACATTTACTTGGTAGGTTATAGTCGTTCTCATCAGATGCAACCAAGGCAATATCGTCAGCGTAAAGAGCGATACCTAATGCTTTCTGTTATGTTAAGAGGAAGATCATTCATAAAGAGTAAAAGAATAACAGGACCTAATGTTGAGCCTTGGGCTACACTAATATTAGTTGTAAGTTTGCTAGAGGTACTGTGGTTGATAACTCTGTTACTGGTATAGTATGAAATGCTAATATATCGCCTTCTAACCAAAAATTAATGCTAATATAGTTCATGGTATTGGTGGAATAATTCCCGGCAAAAACAATGTAGCAGAGAAAATAGTGCTAACACACGAACATGTTTCTGCCTACCCGGCGTCATCAGCGTGGTTCTGAGCACAATTTTCTGCTGCTACAATTGCGTTTGCCTCTCGGTTTATGCTGCTAATCTCCAAAACAGCACTGAATATGTCTTTCGGCGACACCTATCACTAAGAGACACAGTCACGCCGTCGCAGAGGGTAGCAAGACAAACCGGAGTGTAGATGTCCACCATCTATCGGGCAGCTCCTGGGCTGCCAAACGGAAGGGGGCGTTGTGCCTAGGCACAGCGACATCTATACGTGTAAATGATGTAATTGCTAAATGTGTACATAAAATTGTTGTAAAAAGTTGTGTAAAAAGTTTATTATATTAAAGTGTTATATGTATAAAATATTGAAAAGTAGAAGTTAATTTTAAATTTGATTAGAAATTTGTAAGTGATGTAAATATTTGCAAAGTTACCTCAAATTAATCAAGTTGTTTTATGAGTGAAAAGGTTTTTTATTATTTAGGGATGCTTACTCTTTATTAATTATCAGTTACTTTTTATATTTATTTTAATTTTTTTATATATGTTATATTTGAGGTACTCTACTGAAATATCTTCCTCAGGGGATTTTTCAAAATTTTGTTAAATTTTCTAATTTTAAATTGAATAAACGATTCTTGTAGGTTCGGGGGTATCCCTAGATACCCTTACGGCAATTTTTGAATGAATTTCCATCTCAGTAAAATGAAATTAACGAATTTTAAGATTTGAAAATTAACTAACCTTGAAACTTTTGAACGATGCCAATGTATATAAACCCTCCGTTTATATAACCACCACAGGAAACTGCCTGTTCTGGAGATTTAACCCTTTTCTCTTCAAATAAAGACTTCGAATACACAATCGAACACTTATATGAGGGTCGGAGTTACGACACACTTTGATTCAACCAAGGCCGAATAAAGATTGATGAAAATGTATGGCGTCGTTCATCTTTCTTTTATTTTAAATCGCGAAAGACCGGCGATTGTTTTATTTCACAGCCAATTTTGATAATTCAACCCAAATAAAAAGTTTAACGATGACTTTCGAACAAATGAAATTATTTCTGCAAACAGCATACGAGAACGCATGCAGTGACTTAACCAGGAGGTTGTATGTTGATGATTCTGTGATTCAAACTGTCACCAACAAGCTTTAAACGAGGAAATCCACTGCTACTTTACCGAAACCTTTCAGATAAAGATTTAATTGATGAAATATTACTTGTTGTATTTTGCAATTTACGCTGTTGCTTATTCCAGACGATTTCTACATTAATTTGGACGAAATAAGTGAATAGAAAAATTAACTAACGAGCAGATTTGTCCATGCTACCCACACTCGTCATTATCTGGACTTATAATTAAATTATAATGTCCTCGTTCCAAGGACGGTTGGATGAGGAGGAATGGTAACGAAGAAATTTCCAATTTTCCCCGCAAGAGGGATATTTAGTTACCAACGAGTGGCCAGACTGACATTTAGTCAGTACCGAAGTGACAACTGAGAGTTGTTGTTGCTGTCGTAGATACAACGTTGAACATAACACTACATAATTAACAAATATTGGGATTGAAAATAAAATACAATTAGTGAAGAAACAGTTAAAAGTCGTCTAACAATAAAAATATTCCAGATGTATAGCGGAGGATCAACATTTGAATATAATTAGGTTAATTGTGTAAAAATCAATCAAAATTGAGTGTAAAAGAGGGACTAAGCACACACAAGTTGAAATAAAATTTGTCAAAACTAAAATTATCTTTTTTTTGTGGTGAAAAAGTAAATGTAAAATGGAAGGATTGATAACCAAATCTACATAAACTATTAGTGACATCTATAGTTAAGTATTCAAAACCAGGTGATAAAAGAAGAAGAAACCTATGACATGCCTTCATTTAAAGAAAATTTGAAAAACAGAGGTCGCTTCCGACTGCAACTGCATATTTTATTGTATTAAAACAGAACGTTTATTACACACATTTAAAAACATCCCTTCGTATCTGTAGCTGTTGAAAAATAAATAATATCTTCTTTTATTTATAAAGTGTAACTTACACACAAAATAGCCGATGCCATGTTAACGTAATGTCACAGTGTTCATTTGTCATTAGCTTAAGCAAAACAGAGCCTACCTTGTCAATTTTGGTTTTTTATTGGTAATAAATAATCGATGTCATGATTTTTTTTAAATAACTCGCAAACGAGCGAATTTAGTTATAGGAAGTGAAATATGTTTTACCCGCAGTTTTTGGAGTAGAATATGTAGACATTCTCAAAAATAACTATTGCTATTTACTAATTGAATTTTCTTTAGTTGAATATGTTAGTGTTTGGACTAGGTTTTTCGAGCACTCTGTATAATATTTTTGGTACATATTCATAGCAATAAAGGCAATTTTATGTTGCCAATAGCATTAATAAAACTGATTAACATGGATAATACTGAATAGAAGATATTAATGTTTCAGTTAAACACTGCGTTTGTCAAATTTTTCAGAAAAAATGTAATATCTCAAAGGTGGTACATCACACATCTATGGTATCGCATATCGTTGAACTTGTCTTTGAAAGGTTTGTCTAAAGAATTCGTAATACACCAGGGTGTACAATTTGAAATAAATTGCAAATTGATATGCGTTTCCGGTTTAATCGAGAATGCCATGAAGTTGAAAATATTTTCAGGAAATACATCATTATCTATAATATCGCCCGCCAAAATTTAAAAAAGATAGTTTAATTATTTTCAGAGATACTTTCAATAGGCCATCGTTGTGAATGATCCTGTATATAGAGTGGCCATCTAGTACATGGATGGGAGATAATTACTTTCCCAAGTAATTTAGAAGAAAAGTTTTAAATCAAAAAATGTTCGGAGAGTAGCGCTGTACAACGCAAAATTATACTCAAGTACACAGAGTGTTTAGTTTCCACAGTGCACGATACAACTTTGATTTTTCAAATGGAACACTCTGTATAATATTTCGAATTTCGTTGTCTCTCTTTAATTTATGTTTACTTTCATTAATGTTCCTTGTACCTGGCTATCTAAGTTTTTGAGATAATAGACATAATTTGAGACCTTTTTATAAATGCCTCTGTTTCTTTAATGGCCGATATCTTAAACGCCCTCATACGCTAGAGCGGTAATTCAAATTTTATTCGATTGAGTATTTCTTGAAGTTACCCTCAATACATGGAAAAGTTTTTCATATCAACTACCGTCAACAAGATGCCCATCGAAATCGTTGCCATTCCTGATTCATGCCATTCCTGATTCATGCCATTTTCATTTTTTTATGGAATATCCTGTATATTTTTCCAGGATCTAATAAAGGAACTGTCTCTCGTCTCAAAAGATATTATCGCTTATACAACACTAGAAAATCATTGCAGGTATCACCAACAAAGTACGGAAACCAATATAATTTGGATAAACCAATTCAAAACGCAGAGATGGTCTCAGTGTGTAAACGCGTTTATATGGCCTATATCAAAATACGTCACAGCCTGCTGATGTCAAAGCACTGAGGCCTTATGTATATCGTAGGTAACGGCCAAGCTGATTTTGTATGATTATTTGAATTAACTGATGTGTCTTAGCAATATAGATTTTTTGTATTATTTTCCAATTGTTGACGTTCTTTCTTGGTTAGTTTGTGTCACCCAGTTCCGGGTATTTTTGTCTAAGATAAAATATAGGTTTTAAGTTACTTTATGACATATGTCTTAACAGGGAAATGAAGATTGAAATAATAGAGGAAAGTGTTAAAAAACGTATCAAAGCATACCTGAATATTAATTAAGACGTCATTTCAATTTTCTTCAATTAAAACAGCATAAAAGTTATAACAGCGACTTGTGATCTGAAAAGCCATTATTGTGAGCAAGAATCTTGATAGAGTCTCTATTGTGATTGGTATAAAAATGATTGAGAATATACTGGTCGCGAGTCGGAAAATTAACGAAATTGTGTAAGTTACAAGTTCCTAAAATATTGTTGAAGGCAAAGTAATAATTAGAATCTCTAATTGGTTCGAATCCTACCGGTGTCTTTAAATTTTATTTCATAAATAAAATTTAATCTCGTCAATGAAAGGAAAATCCGATTTTTATCAAGATATTATTTTTTTGCTAGCCGCTGCAATTGTATGAATTAATAAGTTTACATAAAAGAAAAAGACATCACTGTATTTACCAAGAGAGACAGATATATGCATTATGGCTTTCAAGAGAGCATCGTTAACACTATGTTACAATATTACTTAATAATAAAGGCGAAGGCGTGACCGAAACGACTTTGATATCTCTAACATGCCGTGTAAACTCCTTTTGTGTAACGCCGACACCTTTGTGCATGTTTTGCAATTAGGAACTCACATCAGAATTAGTTTAAGCTACAGTTCTCAAAGTAATTTAATTACGTAGGCGAGAAAGTAATTAGTGTTTGTGTCTTAGCAGCATAGTTGTAGGTATGTATTTATTATGGAAAAATGATGCGCGTACAGTTAGGATACGAATGAAACCATAATTTTAACGGTTTCGAAGGGAATTTCTTCGACTCTTTCTTAAATACTCATTAGTAGAGTAACCAAAACTTGCGGATTCGCATAGGCGTCAGTATTACGGGTTAATATAAGAATACGAAAAATTCATAAATAAACTTACTTGCTAATTATTCAACAAATTAGAGGCATCAGGATGTGAACTACTGTAAACTTGCATCATTGCATATGTTTCCACAGTTACTTCTTTAAACCTTGTGCGTCGACAAGAAAAAATATTCTTATACATAGAAAACGATCTCTTCACATCTAAGGAAGTTACATTTGCATGTAGAAACTGTTTTTCAAAAGTTCACTATTCTTACACTTATTATAAACGGCCTCTAAAGTATTAAAATCGGGATTTTTCCTTAAAACATCTGCCAACTTTTGACTAGCGCATAATCCTGGCGTATCATTTAATGTGTGTAATTTATTTTTTACACTCTCCACTATGTCTAATGATTCCTACAATGACAATTCAGTACATTGTAGTTTTCTGATGGCATCTAGTAATACCGTATAATTGGCACATATTGTTGTTAAATCTTCTAAAAGTTGAGGAATTTGAAATTCTCTTTGACTTTCTCTAATTGCTTTGGATTCATTCCGATTAAATCGCATTATAACTGATTGAATTTGTTGAAAATGGATCAAATAGTAAGAAGCTGTTGTTAGCCAAGTACCCCATCGCGTTAAAATTGGTTCAGGAGGTTCTGGAATACCTGGACAAAATTTACGAAATTCTTTTAAACGTTTAGGAGATTTACGAAACACTGCTTTAGTACTTCCAATCATCCGATCAACGTTTCCGTAATGTTGTCGAACAACTTCACCAACTAAATGCAAAGCATGCAGCACGCAGGTTATATGTATTAAGTTAGGAAATATATGTTTTAAGGATCGCCCAACACTTAACATCGTTGCTGCACTATCTGTCACAATCATCACAACTTGATCTTGGGCAATTTTAAATTTTTTCAAAGCGTTCATTATCACTTTTTGAATATTTTCCGCGGTACATTGTTGAACACGTTTGCAAGCTAACAAATATCGAGATGCTGTGTTCTCGCTAGATAAAACGCGAGCTATTACATTCGCAATACTGTTTGTCTTTATATCGGTCGTCTCATCCACGGTAATCCATATTTTTTTGGAACACAAATCACGTTTACACACATTTTCTAGCATCTGTTTCATTCGCGGCAAATGATTCTGTAATTGTGTTTGTGAGGGTAATGGGTACTTTGGAATGTATTGTCGCCAAAACGTTTTAAAAGCTGCTTTTCTCATCAACGACAACAGAAGATTACAAGAGGTAAACATAATTAATAAATGTATGAGGAATAGTATATAAGGTATTTCAGTTCTTGAATTTCTCATATGCTTAATACCACTGACATGCCTCTGGCAATCGGTTCTGTCCAATGCAGCCAAACGAACATTGCATATTAAGCAAAAAACTGCACTACCGTCATATTTTAAATGGGGAAAAAGTGACACATACTTATGTACATTAGTAGCAAATCTATTACGAGGCATTGTCTTTTTAGGTATGTACATATTAGTTCTATATGAAACGATACACTAATTATGTACTTGGTATAATACTACAACACACATAAAACACTAGTTATATTTTCAAAAGCGACACGTAAGTACATAACCTTGACCGTTCGACTAATCTCTGCAACAGCTCAACCGGTACTAAAACGAAATCTCTCTCAGCGCGGTTTAACATGATTTATATTCAAGGTCGGCACTACATGCCTGCTTCTCTACCGGTTTAATTTATTTATGAATTTTTCGTATTCTTATATTAACCCGTAATACCGACGCCTATGCGAGTCCGCAAGTTTAGGTTACTCTAATAATCACGCCTTAAAATAAACTACCAAAAAGGAAATAACAAACAGCATTGCAAAAAACCCATATATTTTCACTTTTTTACAGAAACCTTTCGTCTTTACAGATATATTTTAACTAGTATAGCCAATCTCTGGCATTTTTTACTTCCAGATTCCGTGTGAACACCCGTTGTGAGAAGCGAATGCCTATATAAGCAGAAAACCAACCGAGGAAGAATACAACGGGGGCGCGCGTGACGGTTATAGCAATCGATCTGGGCGCGCGTTAAACAACGTCGTCGTTCCGTAATGTGATGGCATGTTTACGCAGACGTCTATTTTCCTCTCCCCCTTTCGCACTTTCCTCCATATACGCTTCGCTATTCGCCTGTGATATATACGTCCGTGAAGCACCTGTCTTCGCGGTGGAAATTATGAATTTGCCTACCGCGCAAAGGAAGAGAGAAGGAATTTCGGAGCATCACCGCGTAACAACATACTCGACTAAGCTCGAGATTGTGGCTTACTTCAGTGTCGCGTATTGTGTACCGGCTACCCGGCCCAAGTGTCATCGATGTGCGTCTCTTGTCGTACACCTTGACGGATCGGCTTGTGAATTCAACCGTGAACGCGATACATGTGTTCACACCAGGAGGAGTTTTTATAAGTCGACCGACCCGGTCGGTAGAGTCTTGGGGAAAACTCAGAAAACGTCACTTCCTTTTACAGCATCTGACGTGTTTATTAAGGAGATTTCGGATATGCACGCTACATCACTTATTTAGGTTAAGCGGATGGAGCATTACGGTGCAAAAGTATCTTTGCATCACTTTTGGATTTTGTATTAAAGCTTTTTCGCAAGCAATGAATATAATCCATTTGACGCATATGAACCCCTCTTATGCAAATTTCAAGGTAACATGGTTGGATTCATTGCTTCTCTATATTAAGACAAAAGGTGATAACTTGTTTTGCGTCGACGCTACATTCTGCAAATGTATGAGATCAATAGTTGAATGTGATCAAACTACAAGATGCTATTGAAGAGTTCCCGAAATGTAATGATAAGAAAAATTGAATATCGGGATTTTGATCACTTCCGTCACTTTTAAACTACTCCCCTTGTGAGATCAAACACCGACCACAACGCCTCTACCACGAAGGGAATAAATTCTGGAAGTCTTGCTTTATTAATGTGTACAGCACCATCCGTGAATCAGCTTCAATCGCCTTAACCATGTTAAATCTTCGCCCCTTGCATTTGATTTTCATCTTTGGAAAGGAGAAAAAGTTGCAAGGAGCCAATTTAAGCGATTACACTGGACGAGGAAAACCTGCTGTACATATCTTTTACACCGACAATGTTTGTAATACCGTAATTGCAAATAAAACTTATTATTATAATTACAGAAAAAAGCCATTACGGCATTACTAGTGCGCCGGAGGATGCTTGGTAAGAACTGGGGTCTTAAGCCTCATATGACCTTCTGGTCCTATACAGCAATAATCAGACCCATGCTCACCCACGCCTTTCTGGTTTGGTGGCCAAAAACAACTCAGAAGACTGTGCAACAGCAGCTTCAACATATTCAGAGACTTGCATGTCTCAACATCACAGGAGTGATGCGTACCTGTCCCACAGCAGCTCTGGAAGTCCTGCCGGGAATAACGCCGCTTCACATCTATATTCAAAAGCAGGCTATATCGAGTGCCCTCACTCTTAGTGGAACGAAGGGACCCAACATAAATTATCTGACGTATATTGCAAGGGGGATCTCAGATTACTGGCAGGATTTCTGATAGGCCATGTAGCCCTAAAATATCACCTACTTAAACTAGGAAAAGCTAAAGATCAAATCTGCCGTCTATGCCAAGAAAATCTGGAGACGACAGAACACATCCTGTGTGAATGTGTTGCCAACAGTCCCACACGACACCAACACATCAGTAGGCCATTTCTTGCACTTACTGAACTGAAGGAAGCAGATCCTAGAGTAGTACTAATGTTTATTTAAAAGCCTTCAACTATTCTAACACACATAAGGGCATTTTGTTGGAATTAAGGTCGCAGTGATTAAAGGCATGTGTGCCATGGCCCGACGAAAATAATAAATATTATTATAATTAAAAATTAAAGAACTATATGTATTTAAATGTTTTATATGCGTGAAATTATTTTTAAAATATAAATTTTTCGAAATAAGTTAATTAATTGTAAGATCTGAGGGTTCGGAAATGATGATAGCGATTTTTTCAAACACAGCAAATATAGATAATTCTTTTTGAAATATCATTTCATGTTGAATTTCCAACGAATTTTCTTATTTTTGCAAGTAGCATAATACATGCCATACAGGGACGCAACAAATTCACAATTCTAGTTCCGGTAAATAGGGAATTGTTATCTTTACCTGCACTACATTATTTATTTATTAGTGAAGGGTAATTGTATTACATTTAGGGTCTTTTTATGGCCCTACCTAGACCCCTAATTAAGAGATTAAGAAGGTTAAAGCGATAACTAAGTATGAGATGAGTTTCTCGTGAAATTCTTTAATCTGATATCTTTCTGTTACTTCTACGCAAATAATTATACCCCCCAAATAACAATAAATAAACAATTTTCTAAAATCAAAGCAGAAATGTAGGTGGGCAAGTAATTATGGTAGGTAGTCTACGTGCCGCTAATGACAACTACATTCGAAGTTCTAAATTATAATTAGAGTTGTTCAATTTGCGTCAATAGCCAGTGGCGGACGCATAAAAGTTTACACAAAATAAATGGTCAGAAATAAGATATAATACGTGCTCAAACACTTACCGTCTTAAGAGTCTTCCGTGAAATTGCAAAGTGAATAATGTCTGTTAAATATCTGCAACATTAGATATGGTTCCAGTTGTTTTGGCAAATAGCGTGCGGCATGAAGAAAAGGTGTGTTTATATGCAGAAAGCGAACGTTCTACATCTAGTGACGTCATATTTGTGTAATTAAAATAATCTTTGGAACAAATTAACGGTTCTGTTGACGCACTTTCACAAATCTGTCTTAATGTGCCAAAATCAAAATCTTTCTCTAAAACACTTTCAACCCTTTCTAGAACACAAACATTTTTTGCGTCTTCTATCGCGCATAGCTGTGCGTGAACATGTTGCACTATTTGCAGAGATTTGATTAACGATACCGAAGGATTTTGTAATTTTTCTATTGCCTCCACTAGTGCGAAGTAATTGTTCTGAATAGTTTTTGAATCCGTTTTAACCTGACTATCTTGAAATATCGACTGGCTTTCCTTGATAGCCGCAGCTTCCTTTGGATCGAATTGTAAAACTACGTTCTTAATATTCTCAAAATATTTATGATAATAAAACGCGGCCTGTAACCATGTTCCTCAACGTGTAAGAATAGGTTCTGGTGGCTCAAGCATAAGGGGCCACAGTCTGTGAAATTTGTGAATACGTTTTGGGGATTTGACAAACACTGCTTTTGTATGCGCTATTAAGGCGTCTACCTCAGGATAACATTTTCTAATACTATCTGCCACATGACTGAAAGGATGAATTTTACACGTGCTATGTAACAAGTTAGCATAATGTTTTTTAAGAGACCGGCCTACAGAAAGCATGTTTGCGGTACCATCATTTATAAACATCAATAGTTGGTTTGTTGAAAGTTCAAACTTTTCCAATGTATTTAACACTAACTTTGAAATTACTTCGGCAGTTCATTGCTGTACTCGTCTGGAAGCTAATAGAATTGAAGGTGACGATTGATGTGGTTCCATTGTACGTAGCATTACATTAACCACAGAATGTTTTTTACGATCTGTTGTTTCGTCCACACATAACCACAGTTTTTTATCTTTCAACTCCGATTTAATTCTCTTTTCAACATGTTCACGAGCAGATGGCACAATTCTTTGTAGCGATGCCCGACTTGGTAATTTGCTGTCCGAATATTTATTCCAGAAGATGACATATGCTTCCTTGTCTAGTAAATTAAACGGTAGATTACATGCAATAAAGGTAACATATGAATTAAATTTAAATTTGTCATAGTGTCGTGTGCAATTTTTTTTTTAAGAATGTTGTTTACTATTTACGTGACGTAGGGAATTCCAATGGACCAACACATTAAAGGGATATTACAAACTACACATTGAATTTTAACGCCATCATAATTTAGGTCAGGCATTTCTGCTATAAATTCTGTAACTTTGTCCAACATTGGTCGTTTCGCGACGTAGGCAATATTTTTAAAACAAACGTAGAACTACGAAATAGTATTTACGGCAGCGTACATGTATACACAACAGATCTGGTATATAATGGGTATATAAAGTAAAGCCAAATAAACTCGTTTTGCAAGTCGTTCTTAACTATGTACACTGTAAATAATTCCATATTTTCACTTAGGTAGCATAACTTTATTGTTGTTTTACTTAAACTAATTACCAAGCCTGCTCCAGCAAGTTTTTTTATGAAATCTCCCTAACTGCGGATTACCTAAGCGCACGCTTAATGGTTATTCAAATTAAGGGCGAGTTCGGAAACAGTACACGCGGCTTAATTAAGCCCCATTCGGTTACGTAAGCATTCTGCGCGCGTAATTGTGCATTCACGGACGTTTTCTATTATTTACGCGCTAAACCAATTAGGCGTGCGTGAATGTTCACCCTCGCCGAGGCCGTTTGCGACGTTACACCCGCTCAGTCAACGTATTGTTTACGGTTACTTAGTATTACGCGGCCGTTCACACTTGATTTATGCAGCGCGCAGATAAATGCATATTCGACGCGTCACATACTACGCAAGGTGATACGACTGTATTGTGCTGCAACACCGTTGACGTTTGCACCTGCTTCGCATTAAGTATTCAGGCGCGGAACCAGCTCCTAATGGCCGACGTCGGCGTTGCCTCGGCCGCGACCGCATATCGGCTTTGCTGATGTCAATATTAATAAAGAAGTACGTTAGATTCGTGAGGTTGCGAGCTCTAGCGCTGGTATTACGTATATGCCCTGTATTTTGATAATAACACTGTGTTTGTATGATTTATATTGAGAGAAGGTAAGGGGAAATTAAACTCGCTTATAAATTGATGTTTAATGAAGGGCATGTGGAGTTTAACGTGACTTTATTGAAGCTTGTTTGATACAATTAATGTTACACTTGAATCATTAACTTCTAATTTATTATTTGATAGCTCCACTTAATGAATTAATGTACATCAGAATTTTAGATTTTAGATTGACTTTTATTTGAAAAGTAGTGCTATCGCAGTTGTAATCGTGTCATATCTTAACTGTTATACTTATTTCCAAGCGTATGAAATAGTTCTTCAACTAATCATTAGAGCGGGCCAAGAGCGCCACGCGCCAGGTTCGCAATCAGGCTGCCGGGCGCATATATGTATGTAAACATAGGTAATTTAAATATGTAATTATTAGGACGAGGACCAAAACCACTGTCTATTACGTCGTGAAGACGCGCAAATATACACCTGCAGTTTGGGTGTTCGTTGATAAATAGGGCGTTGTTCACAGTGGGCCACTACAAAAAAAAAGTTCATTCATCGACGGCTACGAACTAACAGCGCGCTTATTCATTTACGGATGACGCGCTCTATTCATCAACAAATGACGAGTCTGCAGATGTTACGTTTGCACCACTTCGTGGCATACTAGAAACAAGCGTCGGTGTGCTCGCTTTAGTGATTATGTCTAACGTAACTATTAAAAATAAACGGCCATTACCTACGAAAGTTAATAAATTTCTTAGTGAATTTGTGGATTTACACTACAATGGGAGTACAATTTTCTGTAAAGTTTGTAAAAAGAAACTACTGTGCTGGAGCAAACGTGATTGTGAAAGACATATAAATAGCGCACACCACAGAAATAAAAGAAATGGTGTGTCACAACAACGTCAATTTCAATTAGAATTGCTTTTAACGTTTATGGTATGTGGTCTACCACTTCGTATACTTGATAAAAAAGCATTTCGAAAATTCTGGGGTACATACAATACCGAGTGGATACTACCATCTCCGACAGCGTTACGGAGAGATATTCCACGAATACGTGAGAACATTGAAAATCGAATTAAAGCCGAATTAAAAGATAAACAGTTGTGGCTATGTCTTGATGAGACGACAGATTGCAAAAAAAATTCTATTTTGAATATAATAGTGCGCGTATTAGATCCTATTAAACCAAATTTTGCAATTCTATTAGCCAGCAGAAGATTAAAACAGTGTACTAGTAAAGCAATTACGGCCGCAGTTCTCGAAACGTTACAAAAATTTCAAGTGTCAACCAGTCAACTGTTGTTGTTCATGAGCGATGGTGCAGCAACAATGTGTAGTGTAGGCCGTTCCCTTAAAGAAAAGTGTGAAGGACTTTTACATGTTACGTGTAAAGTCCATGCTTTACATCTTGTGGCACAAACTATTGGAGAGTGTTACCCGGAGGTGGATGCATTAATAGCAAACACAAAAAAAGTGTTTCTCAAAAGTCCTAAGAGGACTAGGGCATTCCACAGGTTATGCCCTGGTATTCGAGAACCACCACAGCCCATTCTTACGCGTTGGGGAACGTGGTTAAAAGCCGCTTTTTATTATAATGAACATTTTCAAGAAGTCAAATCCGTTATTTTGCAATTCGTCCCTGCCGAAGCTAGAGCTATTAGGATGAGCCAGAAGGGATTTCTCGATATTTCTGTTGAAACACATCTAAAGAATATTAGCAACAATTACAAAGGGTTAGTAGACGCGATAGAAAATTTGCAAAATTCTGGATTGTCGTTGGTAGAATCAGTGCAGTCGTGGACGAAGTTAGTACATTGTTGTACAGTATAAACGATGCAACAAGTGGACGAGTTTTAGCTAAGTTCGATAGTGTTTTAAAAAAGAATCCGGACTACACGAGATTAAGACAAATGTGCGATGGGGCATCTGCAGATTCCTTGACTAAGTCTAAAGATTATTTTAATTACGCCTGTCTTACTTCGGTAGACGTGGAACGGTCGTTTTCGAAATATAAGAACATTTTTATATCTTTATTTACAGTTACATTATTAAGTACAACAGAATAAAAAAAGCGTTCAGTTTTTCAGTTATTTCCTTATTACATCCCATTTACAACACATACCGTTTTCAATCAAATAAAAAATCGTAATGAAAATAAAAACACCTCAGCGTGTATATATCCGCTCTAATTACTAAACATTATGATTGCGTCAGCTTTAATTTTTTTACTCTTGTGTATTAATTTCGAAATATCACATATCTGCTGTGACTCACATATACGCTATTTACAATAAGCGACCGTTGCGCCTGATTCCGATTCTGTTGGATGGCGCAATTTGGCCCGCTCTACTAATCATATCCCTTAACTGGTCTAAAACAACCCCAAACAATTTATGCGCTATGTTTTTAGGATTAATAATACATGCACATTCCTGTGATTTCATGTATTCCTTCTATACATGTTGAAGTGCAAGATGCATACGTGCATAATGCGTTTGTCGCTATAGCTTGCACAGTGCAGACGTTTTGGGGTCACGTTTGACCCCACCATACCAGCCACGGTGCCGTTTTCTTAAAGGATATATCAGAATAATGTCGCGATATTTGACTCAAGCTGAGTTAGAAGAACTAGCACACAATTTGTCAGATATAAGTGATGTGGAAATAGACAATGTGTCTGATTGTGCGAATGATAATGATCTTAGTGATGTAGAAGTACAAAGTGAACATTCCCTTCATGAAATTGATTCGGAAATTGAGGGACGTGACGATGATGAGGAAAGTGAACTAGGTGATGAAGAAGAATATGAAAGGAGTGCATTTTATAGACGTTATCGGTACAAGTCGTCCAAAGTGCCTCCTGAAAGTCCAAGAACACGAGCAGAAAGTATTGTAGTGCAATTGCCCGGGCTAAAGGGAGCTGCAGGGGAAAACAAATCAACTTCGGTACTTGAAGCTTGGTCTCATTTGATAACATATGATATCCTAGATAATTCTCGAACACACAAACTCCAAAATTACCGCACTTACTGTGAGATACAAACCAACTGCTTATTTCACGCACCACTTGGACAAAACAGAACTAAAAACTTCAAATCTTCTCACGAAGATGCAAATTGTTTATGGGCTACAGATGGGACTGGAAGAGATTTACTCAGACTGACAATGACTTTGAAAAGATTTATTTTTCTGCTAAGCGCCATACGATTCGATGATGCTAGAATAAGGAACCAAAGAAAAGACAATGAAGACAGGTTGGCAGCAGTTTCTGAGGTATTTCAAAAGTTTATCAATAACTACAAAAATAACTATAGCCCACACATGTACACAACTGTCGCCGAGATGCTGGTAGGCTTCAAGAGCAAATGCAGGTTTCGCATTTACATGAAGAGCAAGCCTAAACGATATGGGTTAAAAATACTGTGCCTATGTGACGTAAAGACTCACTATTTGGTCAATGCCTTTGTTTACACTGGCAGAAACACAAAAGTTGTGAATTCGAAGAAACTTTCAGTTCTAACTTTAATTGTTTTAGACTTGGTAGCTCCTACAGCAAGAAGTAATAGAAATGTAACCGGAGATAACTGGTTCACTTCAATAGAGTTGTTGAATGAGCTTCGTGAGAATGGTCTTACATATGTTGGCACCATTAAGAAAAACAAAAGAGAAACACCACTCGAATTTATGCCAAATAGGTCCCGTGATGTAAATTCGTCATTATTTGGTTTCGCAAGAGAAAATACCATTGTTTCGTTTGTTCCAAGTTAATTTTCTCTTTTCAAGTTTTAATACGCGTAAAATTTCATTAATTAACATGTAGATTAATTTAAATTGCCGAAAGAGTGTATAGGAATACTCCCGGAGCTAGAGACCGTACAGTTAATTAATTGGTTCCGAAAAAAATATTTTCTTTTTAAATTGTTGCCTCGTTTAAAACATTGCAGTAGTTGTTTTTTTAAATGTAATCCATCTCTTTATAGCGCATGACTTAATTCAACATCAAAACGAAATATTCGACTGTTACAGATTATTTTTTTTGCTATCCAATCTTACAAAAGGCCTTGTAAGTTAATATTTTCAATTGAAGTAAGTCATAACTGCTATTCAAATCTTTTCCTTTACGATCAATATATTAACAGCTTTACAATACATAACATGCGGTTTTCATTTCAACTAACAGGATGGTCCAGAATTTATCTAGGAAAATATCACTGGTGATTTTTCAAGTAAGAAAGGCTTAATGACCATATGCCTTCGGAGCTTTAGTTTTTAAGATATAGGGAATTGAATATTTTCGAAAAAAACAATGTACTTTAAATATTTAAAAAAATGGCTAATTATAATAATTCGAAATTTGCCACAGTATCAACGCCTCGATATTTTGGTACTACCAGTGATAAGTTACTTAATCCAGTGACAGAGATATGGGTCTAGTGTCTCTTTTTTTTAATATTTTCTACACCACTGACTAAAATAACATTTTGACTATTTTGTTAGATTCCTTGTTCAATTTAGACCAAAAAAGGTCCCTTGCATTTTTTTCGTAGCATTCGCCGTTTTCAGAATATTCTACCATGTATGAACAACGACAATCGAATGAACAACGACAATCGACCTTTTAGTGTGTAAGTTTTATTGTAATTTACATTAGTTGGCCGTGGTCGCTTGTTACACATTGCATTGTTTTTATTATTACCTGCCAATCTTGTCAGTGTTGTTTTTCATATTTAAAACGCACTATTTGTTTTTGAAAATATTCAATTCCCTGTATCCTGAAAACTAAAGCTCTGAAGGCATATGTTCATTAAAACTTTCTTGTCTAAAATAACTCGAAGAATCACCAGTGACATTTTCGTAGCTAAATTCTAGATCACCCTCTATATACATGATTTCAGTCAGAGAATAAAGGACAAATTGGAAATACTTCCTTCCGTAATAGTACCAAATGCAGTTTTGCTCAGAATCAATTCTTTCATCCTAAGTAGTCGATTTTCCAAACTTCCTCCTTTCGAACGAATTAACAGAAACCGGAAAACGGAAACGATTTACGACCTACCCAATCCATTATTGAAATTCGTTCCTCCTCACGATAGATACCATCTTACCAGATCTACAGATAAACGGGTTCATTGCTCCGATTGGACGTGGCACGGTCAACTCGATCCATAATTAATTCGGGCACCTTGCTGCGGGACGTCTTCGGTGCCCTCTTGCGTTTGACTTATATGACGCATGAATCTCGGGCTTCTTGCGGTTGAAGAGGACGCCGAAGCGCTCTGGAAGTGATGGCTCTGGGGGAACCGAGGACGCGGGATGTTAGGAGAGAGGCGGTTTTTTTGTACGCCACCGCATTGCTTTACGAGATACAGTTCTTTTTTACGGGGTGCGGGTAAATTTTTCGCCTCCCACAGGCCAGGGTAGCATAAATTTCGCCGCCTGAAGCATTTGAGTGGGGCTTGCGAACGGTATTCCGGATTTACGGTTATGGAGGGTGTGTAACAAATAATTCTGTAATGTTGGTGAATGGTGTTTGATTCGATAACACATGAGAGGATACACTCAGCATCGATACCCAAAAAATCAAAGAGAAAACAATGTGAAACGTTATGCTTTTTTTCTGATTTTGGTAGATCATTAAATCTTTTTACAGGAAAAAGTATAAACTCAATTTACTGTCAAAGTCACCCATGGAGAGTGAATGAACTTCCGAAATAATGACATAATTTTAGATTGTAAGTAATAAATGAAAAACAACCGTTATATTATATACTCTGATTATATCTAAAAATTGATCAAACTATCTGGAAAAGTTGTATTTAATGTCTAAGAAAAGTTCCACCTCAAATCCAATTTAAGTTGGATTTACATTTAATGTCTATTGTTTGTGGTCTACCGCTTCTCTTACTCGATAAAAAAACGTTTCGACAGATTTGGCGTACATACAGTCCCGAGTGAGACTTACCATCATGGATAGAGCAACGCAAACTGCCCTGAAAGCCAGTGGCTGACGCATAAAAGTTTACACAAAATAAACACGGCCGGGACAATTCGGTATAAGCGTCAGTATAACTGCGACTCGAAAGCCGATCTGTTGTGTATGCATCTACGCTGTCGTATACTATATTGTAGTTCTACGTTTGTTTTGAAAATGTTTCCTACGTCGCGAAAACGACCAAAGTTGGACACAATAAGAGAATTTATTGCAGAAATGCCTGATTTAAAGTGTGATGGCCCTAAAATTCAATGTGTAGTGTGTAAAATAGATTTAATGTGTTGGTCGAAAAGTGATTGTCTACGGCACGTAAATAGTGCAGGGTATGTTTCAAAAAAAAATTCCGCACGAGATTATGACAAATTTAAATATAATTTATGTGTTTATTGCCTGTAATTTACCATTTCATTTACTAAGGAAGAAAGCATACGTCTCGTTTTGAAATGAATATTCGGACTTTAAGTTACCAAGTGAGAGAACATTACAGAGAGTTGTGCCGTCTGCTCGTGAGCGTGTCGAGAAAAGAATTAAATCGGAGTTGCAAGATAAAAAACTGTGGTTATGTGTGGACGAAACAACAGATCGTAAAAAACATTCTGTGGTTAATGTAATGGTACGCACAATGGAACCATATCGACCGTCACCCTCAATTTTACTAGCTTCCAGACGAATACAACAATGCACTGCCGAAGTAATTTCAATGTTGGTGTTAAATACATTGGAAAAGTTTGAACTTTCAACAAATCAACTGTTGATGTTTATGAGTGATGGTGCCGCAAACATGTTTGCTGTAGGTCGATCTCTTAAAAAACATTGTGCTAACTTGTTGCATATTACATGTAAAATTCATACTCTCAGTCTCGTAGCAGATAGTATCAGAAAATGTTATCCCGAGTTAGAGGCTCTAATAGCACATACAAAAGCTGTGTTTGTAAAATCCCCAAAAGGTATTCGGGAATTTCATAGACTATGCCCCGGTATTCCTGAACCACCACAACCTATTCTTACTCGTTGGGGAACATGGTTAGAGGCTGCATTTTATTATCTTAAATATTTTGAGAATATAAAGAACGTGATTTTAGAATTCGACCCAAAGGAAGCTGCGGCTGTCAAGGTAAGCCGCTTGAAATTTCAGGATAGTCAAGTTAAAACACATTTGGAAATTATTCAGAACAATTACGTGGGACTAGCGGATGCGATAGAAAAACTACAAAATTCTTCGGTGTCGTTAGTGGAATCTTTGCAAATAGTGCAACATGTTCACGCACAGCTACGCGTGATAGAAGACGCAAGAAATGTTTGTGATTTAGAAAGGTTTGAAAGTGTTTTAGATAAAGACTCTGATTTTGGCACATTAAGACAAATTTGTGAAGGTGCGTCAACAGAACCGTTAAGTTATTTGAAAGATTATTTTACTTACGCAAATATAACGTCACTAGATGTAGAACGTTCGTTTTCGGCATACAAAATCACTTTTTCTTCTCGCCGCACTCACTTTGCCGAAACAACTTTGGAAACATATCTAATGTTACAAATATTAAATAGACATTATCCACTTTGTGATTTCACGGAGGGCTATTAAAAGAGTAAGTGTTTGAGCACGTATCACATTTAATTTACTTTGTGTAAACTTTTATGCGTACCCCACTGGCTTTCAGCGCAGTTGCGTTGCTCTAATCATGGATAACGTTACGGAAAGAGCTACCAAGTATACATAATGATATCGAAAATAGGATCAAAGCAGAACTAAAAGATAAACAGCTGTGCCTATGTCTTGATGAGACCACAGATTGTAAAAAAACTCTATTTTGAATATTATAGTAAGAGTACTAGATCCTGAAGAAGATGCAACCTCACCTATGGCAACTCGCCTATTTGTTGTAACTATCTCTCGAGCTTGCTGAATGTTGTCGTCGGTGGTAGAGGTTGTCGGCCGCCCAGCTCCCTCTTTTTGTGTTACGCTCGTGCGGCCACTATGAAATATTTCGATCCACAAAAAAACGCTTTTACGAGATAAAGCACTGTCCCCGTATTGTGACAACGGTCTCCGGTGAATTTCAGCACCTTTCACACTCTCTCACCACAAAAATTGGATCACTGCTCGTTGTTCCTCTTTGGTACAAACTAATAGCAGAGCTGACATGTTTATGCTATTGTAGCTAGGAGACAAATGACGCGATCGTGATCAAATTCCGCACACACGACCACAGAGGCGCCAACTCAACGCATGCGCAAGCGGCTGCCACTACGATAACCTTCAAAGCTTATTATGGCGAAAATGCAGGTAATATTTGACTTACCCTCGTATATTGTTTCGAAACGCTACGCTCCACAGCATTAATTTAGGCTACAAGTACTTTATACTATCATCATTTTATTCGGAATTCCAAAAAATATACAAAATTAAATTTGGATATTATTTACGACTGCAACTGAAACGGTTTCGGCTAATGTATCCTTTTCCTAAAACCCATTCCAAAATACACCAGTAGAGAATACCGCTTCTCTGCCACTGATGTTGTTGCAGTTGGATTGCGCTTTATTAAAAAAATAGGGTGTGCTCGGATAGATGGGATCATCTCAAACTCCCTTCCTATCCTCCCCTTTCTGGGCAAAAATCTCGCAATATCAGGGATTTCAAAAAAAATCGGGGATTAAAATTTACAAAGCCGGCATTTCCGCAAAACATTTGCCGTTCGCTCAAATTGCCTTACCAATCGCTTTCCACTTTTTTCCACGTTCGGGAAATGCGACTCTCTAAAACATTTGTTGTGTATACAGTCGGGGGCGTTTATTTCCTCTGTGTGTATAGAGGCGCCGCTCACGTGTTGTACCGTGTCTGATAAATGTAGTCGACCGGTATGGAGTGGCGTTTTATGGGTTTTACATTCGGACGAAGCATGGATTCAAACGACGCGTGAATTCCTAACAATTGCTTTAGGCATTACGGTTTTTTTAAATAAAACGCGGTTGTTGTAAGGATTGTGGAATCATTTATCGAGTTTTGATGAAATGTCAGTCTATTGGTTTTGGTACAAATCGTTTTATTGTTTTTCAAAATATTCGCCACTTTTGGAAGCATTTGAACCAATTCCCGAAACATTTTTTCTACTCTGAAGGTGGCATCTTCAAAACATAGCTTTTGAGTGCTTCAACAGATAATAATAGATTTATCTTACAGGATTCTAATCATTCATATGAACACAAACTTTCGGCTATTAACTTTTTGGTACATCGGTTACTCAATTTTCCTTTAACTAAAGATAGATATCAAAATGAACTAAAATAAATCATCAATATTGCTAACTTTAACGGATTCTCTGAAGATGTCCATAATACTATTGGGAAACATAAAAATAGATTAAGAATTAGAAATATAAGCACACTAGAACGCATTGACGGCCGTAATAATAAGAAATATGTTAAATTACATTTTTATCCAAGTTGCACGAAAGGTCTTCGGAAAACCTTTTCTAAAGTTGATCGCAAATTTTTCTTCAAATAATAACGTCGCAAATAAACGCTTTGCTTTCACTTTTAGAAAAGACGCTAACTGGACTTCCGCTGCTTTGCGTTCATCGTCTATGTTTTCTGTATTGTAATCATTTTTCGATCGGTGACCGGTGTCGTCGAGCTGACCGAGCGTCTGGACAATTGCCGTGTAAGATTATGATCTCTCGGTCAATTCGAAGACATCGAACTTTGATGCTGCCGATCAAGCACCGGAAGGACAGTTAGTAGAAGGGATTGCATAGTCTATAAATATAAGTTATTTGTAATTATGGGGGACTCTTGGAGAGTCTCTTTGCCCGTAATAGGTAATCTGTTACGGGCATAGAGCTGCATTGTTTTGTAAATAAAGAGCGTAAAATGGAGTGCCTGTTTTCTTTTGGAATATACGTACCTCTCCAGTACCTCTTTCTAACAGGTAGGTGAATTTCGGTGTGTAGTATTTGTGCGAGTATCTACCTCGAGCTACCCCTATCACGGTGGTCCGTGACAATAACCTCAAAAAACCTTTTAGGAAGTTCCAAAGATCCAGTAGATAACATTGATAAATCAAGAATTTACAAAATTTGATGTAAAGATTGTATATCTAATGAAAGGTAGTAATTGACATAACTTATTTGTCTTTGAGGTGAATATAAATATAAAGTTGTCTAATAATTATGGTTTGCAAAGGAAATAAGCAACAAACACTTAGCTGGTCCCAGAAGGGTGCTGACTGTACAGGGGCAGCCGTGCCTGCTCCAGAATTATCTCCAGCTTCAAGGAATTATTAATTCTGGTAAGGCGAAGCCGAGAAAAATAAGGCCGCCTGTAAATCCAAAAATGAGAATTTCTGAGACGAGGTACCAGTAAAAGTACACCCAAGAATAGAATCCCTAGAAAGAAATAAACGAAACCCCAAAATTACCATGTGAAATACAAGCAAATTAAAAGCTTACCATTAAAACGGGGTAAATGATTAATAAGATGGGGACGAATAACGATCTTGACCCCACGTGGCCAATTCATGATGGAGATTAGAGACGCTGTAATTCAAATCCTGCTTAGCAGGATCCCGAAGCCGCCCTCTCAAATATTTCCAATCCAACAATTAAAACCAAATGACGGCAACGGAAAATACAGGTAGGTCTCCAAAATATCCACACAACGTGATGAATTCCAAATATTACAAAATAGAAAACACTACCGTGATACTAACATCTCAACAAACGGGCCACAAGTGATCTTGCTCCACGACAAAAGGTCGGAAATACCGTGGAAAAATACAATTCCCCCTACTCGGAAATACGCCATAATACTACGTGGACCAAACACTTCAAGTTGTGATAACGGGAGATGCTAGACCGAAGATTTAAAATAGAGCAATAGGTGAATAATGTTAAATGAATATAAATGATCAGATAAAGAAAAACAAACATAACAAAAGAGCCTGTAGCAGTCAAATGACTAAAAACAACAGAATCCTGCATGCCCGCAATATGAACGGACCTCCTACACGAAGAGCTTATAGGACGCACCTAGATCTGTCACCTTCGCAATCAGCTGATCGACACGTAACCCTTTAACTAGATGTAAACACAAACACTTCCAATTAAAAGGAAAATAATAATAAGAGAAAAGGCACAAAAGGGTTACTAAGACAAGGAAAAGGGGAAGTATAAACCCTCAGGAGAAATAAAAAACTAATTTTAATTGTAAGTTTTAGCTGTAAGAAAATTACCATTAATGCGAAAAGCAGATACAATGCAGTATCCCATAACCAAAATAGTAAAAAGAATAACAAGAGGGTAAATAACTAAAAGGAAATGCCATAAGTAAATAAAATCTGTTGTTGGAGATTTTATTGGAGTATACATGAGTATCGTAATAAACTAAAATGTCAAAAGCCTAACGAGTGCCGCGAAAGAAGGTTGAACTGATACATTTTAAAGCGAAACAGAAAAAAGATTTAACCAATTAAGATAAGCGAGACTATACAGTGTGACTGAAATTTAAAAGCTTGTCACATCGGTTAAGGGAAAATTGAAATGTAAAATTTCCAAAATAAGACGCCAACTTGTACGATCTGAGAAATAAAAGTTCGCACATACACTGTGCACTAGCAGAAAAGAAAAAACATAGTAAACTTATCTGCATGGGCGGGAAATAATAATTCCTCAAAACAATAAGAGCAAGATACTACACCGTTTATTTCGAATAACTTAAATGAAATAAAAGATTTACTATTTGAAGTAGATGAAAGTGAGTATAAAAACTTTTCTAACGATCATAACTAAAGCTGGCCACGAGCGGTACCGCGCAGTAGCGTAGAGTCGACCAGGCCTCGCGTTCCACTAGAGTTATTCTGCTAATAGAGATGTTTGCTGCCGCAAATAATTTCGCTCATCTTTTAAATAAAAATTAAATAACACGTGCTCAAACACTTACCATTTTAAGAGTCCTCCGTGAAATCACAAAGTGAATAATGTCTGTTAAATATCTGCAACATTAGATATGTTTCAACTGTTGTTTCGGCAAACCGAGTGCGGCGTGAGGAAAAAGTGCTTATATGCAGAAACCGAACGTTCTACATCTAGTGACGTAATATTTGCGTAAGTAAAATAATCTTTCAAATAACTTAACGATTCTGTTAACGCACCTTCACAAATGTGTCTTAATGTGCCAAAATCAGAATTTTTCTCAAAAACACTTTCAAATTTTTCAAGAACAGAAACATTGTTTGCGTCTTCAATCGCGCATAGCTGTGCGTGAACATGTTGCACTATTTGTAGAGATTCTTCTAACGGCACCGCAGGATTTTGTAATTTTTCTATTGCATCTGCTAGCCCGAAGTAATTGTCGTGAATGATTTTTAAATCCATTTTAACCTGACTATCTTGAAATTTCGACTGGCTTTTCTGGATAGCGGCAGCTTCCTTTGTATCGAATTGTAAAACCACGTTCTTAATATTGTCAAAATATTTATGATAATAAAACGCGGCCTGTAACCATGTTCCCCAACGAGTTAGAATAGGTTCTGGTGGCTCTGGTATACGGGGGCACAGTCTGTGAAATTCGCGAATACGTTTCGGTGATTTGACAAATACTGCTTTGGTATGCGCTATTAAAGCGTCTACCTCAGGATAACATTTTCTGATACTATCCGCCACAAGATTGAGAGCATGAATTTTACACGTAATGTGTAAGAAATTAGCAGAATGCTCTTTAAGAGACCGGCCTACAGAAAGCATGTTTGCAGCACCATCACTCACTAACATCAAGAGTTGGTTTGTTGAAAGTTCAAACTTGTCCAATGTATTTGACACTTAGTTTGAAATTACTTCGGCAGTACACTGTTGTATTCGTTTGGAGACTAATAGAATTGAAGGTGCCGATTGATGAGGTTCCAATTTGCGTGCCATTACATTAAGAACAGAATGTTTCTTCTGATCTGTTGTTTCGTCGACACATAACCACAATTTTTGATCTTTCAACTCCGATTTTATTTTTTGTTCAATATGTTCGCGCGCAGATGGCACAATTCTTCGTAACGATGTTCGACTTGGTAATTTGCACTCCGAATAGTTATTCCAAAAGCAGATAAATGGTTCCTTGTCTAGTAAATTAAACGGTATATTACATGCGATAAACGTAACGCCTAAATGAAATATAAATTTTTCATTGTCTCGTGCGCAATTTCTTTTTGAGACATGCTTTCACTATTTACGTGTCGTAGACAATGTTGTCTGGACCAACACATTAACGGGATTTTACAGATTACACATTTAATTTTAGCACCTTCACATATTAAGTCTGGAATTTCTGCAATAAATTTTCGAAGTTTGTCCGACCGCGGTCGTTTTGCTGACGAAATCATAATTTTTCTAGGACAGATAAACAATTGCGTAAATGACCGGCAGCGAAAATGTCCGTACTGCTCCGCAGACGAAGTAATACTACCGTTTCTCTCGGTCCGAACTGATTCTACACCGATGTGCGGTACCGCTCGTGGCCAGCGTTAATCATAACTAACAAAATTGTTTTTGAACACAAAGAGATGTTTTTAAATCTGTATAATGAACGTTCTGTTTTAATCCAATATACATATTTTAAATTATATCACCGATATATGTTTGTAAATGTCATATTCACAGCAGTGAACGTATTGCAACAATTATAATAATTTGTTCTAGAAATACCCTACTTCAAAATTATTGTAGGAAAAGTACATAATAGGAGATTAAAGATCCTGGTTAAATAGCATGTCTATAAATTTTCTAGTGAAATTGAACATTTCGAACAAAATTGCTACTACTGTATAATTTCAACCTTAGTTTCGCCCAAATACATGTACAATTACAAATAATAATAATTAAGCGATTAAATATCAACCACAAATACATCTTTCGCGAAAACGATGCTCGGTTACATGTTTGATTTTTGCTTTGAAACTTCGTTTTTCCAAAGTAAAATCGAATGGGATGCGAAGACGGCCTCAGTTGACGAGTGGTATCCCCTTTAAACCTGAAGCCCTTAAAAACCTAAAGAGGAAATGCAAAAAAACGATTCCTTTACCGCTTAAACTGATATACATGGCGACACATCACCTAAATAGCGTGACGTCATCGAATAGCGAGTACAATTTTTTTAAGGGGTGCGCGTCGCACGCTGTACATCTTGCTTTTACATCCATTGGAATTGTTTCGCAGATATGAACTGGATATATAGCTTTTTACCATTCTATAATTCACTGGATATGCAGTTGATATTTTCCGCTTGCAGCTACTTAAATTGTCTTGTATACATTTCATACACGATCATCAAAGTTTCTATCAATTTACAACCATGTAATAGCTAAATTTTACATTCGACTATATGCCTCGCAAATTTAATAAAACCAGTAAGAAAGATGCTTCCAACTACACAAAGGAAAAAGGGATTCCGGTTGACTACGGAGAGCATCGCCTTCGCAGAAGCAAAAACGGGGCACAGCTTTAAATAAGGCAGGCGGCGGTGTTTTAGAACAAATTGGTTTGTACAACGGCGTGTGTTCTTTGTTCTTGTGTTACGATACGTAATTGGTGTCTCTAAAATGAAATTTTGTCGTAAGCCGCTTATAATATAGATATGAAAACGTTTTCCCTTCACTTCGAATGGGTTGAAAAGATCTTATCGACTTTATACGCATCGAGATATTGCCTTTACGAGATCTCCTTTCTTTTCGACGTACCGCTGCTGCTGAAGCCTACGCTACGCCGAAAATAACACGAGAGAAGCATAGTGAAGTACTGGGATAAACGTTTTAATTTTCGGTGTTGTGTATTTTGAAGTGACGTGGGAAACTGGAAGTTGAACAAAGGACCAAATTCTTGGCTGCCGAATAAAGTAATTTTGGAGAGTTTAATAGGAGTAGCACTCATAGAAGCATGTATTGAAGCAAAGAGGGAGTGTTTAAGAAATAAAAAGTGTCAGTTGTCAATCAAACTCTCTCAAATTCTTAAATGGAAGAACAAACAACAGTAAAATCAGAAAACTACTATAGAAGACCGAGTGAGACCGCGTTAGAGTTCAAAATTTGAGTTTCATAATTTTGTTTTAGTACATTTTACAGTAATTATAAGGTTGGGGCCTTAGCTGTCCTTGTAGTAGTATCGAGACGTCGACGCCTGTGGTCGTTCTCTTCTGGTTACGCTTGTATTGAACAATGTCTTAGATGGTATTCATATTAGATTTCTCAACTTATTAAAGTTAGACAACTCATGTTACGCTTAAGATTTGTGTTGATGAGAAAATCGGGAATATAAACTCCATTCCCGGATTTCTACATTTGGCAAACTTTAGTGGGATTTACGATTAGATTTCTCAGAGGTTCCGTGGTGTGGCATCGCACAAGCAAAACTGTGGTAAAACTGAGGACTCTTAGTCCAGCTGACATGGAATTTCCCAAGAAAGTTATTTGAAAATTATTTGAAAGTTATTTGAAAGTTATTTGAAAGTTATTTGAAAGTTATTTGAAAGTTATTTGAAAGTTATTTGAAAGTTATTTGAAAGGTATTTGAGGGCGACCTTAGGTATTGAGCTATTTGAACAATCAACTTCCGTTCCTAGACAGTTTAGTAATTAGAAATAATAAAAAAAATGGAAAGTGACATCTGTAGAAAGGAAACAAACACCAGTAGATACAATATGTCCCACTCCAACCACTGTAGACAACACACAATGGCCGCGATTACCTTTTTAATTCATAGATTGGTGAAGTTGTCCTTGAGTAAAAGCAGGTACAATAAAGAGCTAAAATTCATAAAAAATGTAGTTATTTACAATGATAACTCTTCTATAGAGGTCAATCACATGCTTAGGAAAGTCCAAAATAGGCCCTATGTCAGAAATTCCGACCTTAATCGCAACAGTAACCCGCGATAAGAAAGTTTTTAAGGGATAAGAGATGAACGTATGTATGTTTCAGTTCGCGAAATATACTCAAAAACCTTCTTGGCAATTCAAAAGATAAACCGGACATGAGGTCGGATACTTACAAAATTGCATGTGGTGAGTGTGATAAAGATTCAATGAACACATAAGGTGTTACAGGTACGGGAAGATAGAAGCGTCAAGTGCAGCACAACACATAAACGGTACAGGGCATAGTATTAAATTAGAAAACCTAAAATTGATTAAAAACGTGATTTCGCGGCTTGAATTGGCCGCCTACGAGACTATGTATGTAAATAAGAACACAAACCCAATCAATAAAGAGAAGGGACCTTCACATTTCTCCTGTCTTTTCCCGTTGTCTCACTCGATTTTTATTTTTATTAGGGTGGAACGGCCGCATGTCTTGCATTTCGTGATGATAGACCTTTTACCGCCTCTTCTCCTTATTTTAACTTGTTTCTTAGTCTAAGGGGCAAAAGTAGGTACTTGTATATATTTTTCTTGAAGAGCAGGTATAGAGCGGGTTCGTTAGATTTAATATATGATCTCTCACATTAATCGGTACGCGGTTGAAGATGAAAACCCATGCGTCTTCGAAACCGGCCTTTCCGAGTTAATTCATAATTTGTGTGGTGCGGAGTGTGCCGAGAATATTGTTGTGTTGATCTTATAAGCATACGTGATATTTTAATACCATTCTAAAGGAAAATAATCCTAAATTCTCATTTTCGAGGCTGCATTCGCTCGGAAATAGCAGACTATCTCCAAGAAATAAAACAACCACTCTCCAACTATCTCTCTGTCATCCTCACATGTCTTTTTCTCCGTCTCATTCCGAAGAAATCATCTGCTTCCTTTTACGATATCGGCAGCGTTCCCGATCGCGTATCCCATTGCCCATACTTTGTACTTATAGATAAGTGCAATAAATACGACCGCTACAGTAACAGTTATAGTTGGGAAATTATACGCTACGGTTCGACTCAACCCAACGGGCGCGCCACCTACATTCGAAGATTGGAACTAATGTATAAACGCGGCTGAATCCGGCAAGGTCTCCCGGTTGAGACTTCACAGCCACAAAGTTAGTTCTTCCGAAAACAATTTCCCCGGCATTGTTGTGCAGTCCTGATGGCAGCTCGGTTCATAAACCGAACCCGGGGGGATTTCAAATGCGATCACGTCTTAGGGAATCAAGCGACGGCGTTAAGGGAGAAGAAAACCGACTGCCGATGCCGTGCTGGTTGCGCGATCGATAGTATTTTACCTAGTCGAAAAGTTTTGTTTTCTACGACCGGAACTAAGGTGTGAGGTTGCCGGGGGAGGATTGCGGTAGGGGTAGAGGGATGAAGGTATAGAGGTTATATGCCGTAGTCACAGTGACTATCGCTATTGGCCGGATGAAATGGGGCCGAGCGAAATTACTCTTGCTGAACGCACGTGACAAAGTCTAACGTTGAAATTAGTCGCGAGGTGATGTAAAACAATTGGCGTTGCGAACGTTTTGAAAGGGAAAATCGTTTTAAATTATCCTTTAAAAGAGTTTGTACGTTGTAACAATTCACGCAAAACAATACAATAAACTCTTTTAATTAATTTAATTCAGAAGATTTTGTAATAGGTTTCCTTTCCCACAGAGTTCAAGAAACATAATACAAATTGAGGGCCTTAGAATAAATGGGGTATAAATGCATTTTAAATTATTCTGAGATATGTGTGTTAAGTTGAGTTTAAAAATTCCTAAAAAGAACTGGGATGTTTGAAGTGATAAATTTTAACATTATAATTTTTTTTTTAACATTCTTTATTGGGCATGATTTGTACAATCTCAACACTAACAAGGAAACACAGTTAAGTGCATCTCACCGATTTAAATGAAACTGTGTGGGTTTATAGACCGATCTAATGTAAGAACAACGGTAACTATCTTAGCTGCCCAATCGCCCACTGGAGGGGTGTAAAGCATCGCAAGCTCAACACTACCCTTCGTTGTTTGACTCAATAGCTCAGAAACTATGAAAGATATAAAAAAAAAGTTCAGACAAGATTTAACCCTCGAGAAGGCGCGTCTTGCAGAGAAACGCGGATTGGCGCGCGTGAGCATTTTGCTCACATCACTTACATGAATAAATATTTAGTCTTTATACATTGGTATCGTTGCGAGTTAAGTAAGGTAACATAAGTAAACCTTTAGTGTTTCAAAAATATATTCAGTAAGTGCATACAAACATAAATAATTCATTTAAGCATAAAATAAAGAGAAAACAAAATCTATCATTTGGATACCGTAGTTCATTAATAAAAAATTGTATAACAACAAATAAAAACATTACAATAGAAAAAATCAGCGTTCGATCATATCTTTGTTCAAGTTGCTTTCGAAGCAAGTTGGGCATGTAGACCTTACATGTTCGGTACAAAGTATTTTTTTACAGAAAGAACACACTTTTTTAGTTCGCCGATTTTTTTGTCTCGGACATAATGCATCGGGAATAAATGTCTTTGAATGCCGAAAACGACGCGAGCAAATGGCACTACATTCGGTATCGATGTCCGACTAGGTAATTTACAGTCCGCATATTTATTCCAGAAGGAGACAAATGCTTCTTTGTCTAGTAAACGAAACGATAGATTACATAAAATAAAAGTAACACATAAATCAAACGTAAATGTTTCTTGGTCTCGTATGCCACTTTTTGCAGAAGAATGCTGTTTGCTGTCGATGTGACGTTGACAATGGCTTCTGAATCAACACATTAAAGGGATTTTACAAACTGGGCATTGAATTTTAGCGCCATCAAAAATTAAGTCCGGCATGTCCACTATAAAGTTTTTAGCTGTGTCTGCCATTGGTCGTTTTCGCGACGAACCTAACTGCGACATTTTTAAAGCAAACATAAGCGTACAATTACGAAATAAGTTACGACAGCCTACATATACACAGAACTACTCGCATACAGCATCGATTTAGTACTCACGCTGTGAACGCGTGAAATAAATAATCGCCGACTCCGCACCACATATCTGCTACACTGACTGTTACCGCTGTTTGCCCAGACTACTTGTGAGTGATAGTGAAGCAACAAACTTGTGAGTGATAGTGAAGCAACAAAAAAATACACAGAATTAAATTGTAATTATCTATTTACAGATGTTTTTAATATATAACAATTTCATAATGAGAAGAAATCTCTTTAAATATCTGATGAAGGCAATAAATTTGTTGCCGAAATGTAATTTAAGTATTTTATTTTATTTAAGTTTTTGATGATAACATGAAGTTAACACAATCATTTTCTTCTTCTCTGTCATCATCTTATGATTCAATTTCAGCTAGCTTTGTTAGTTAGGTTTTCGGTGCTACTGGCTTTAGTTTTTCTGTTTCCCTTTTTGTCTTTCTCCTCGTGTTCCTTGTGTTCCTCGTGTTGCATCTTGCTGTAATATTCATGATATTTTAGAGGAATGAACTCCAACAGAGTTTTCAAATTTTTCCACTTACCTCGTTTATTTTCAAATTACCTACATTTAAATGCACAAACGTGTCCTTTAATGTTAATTTCGGTCTTCCTGCAGCTTTAGGAGGACATATGCATTTGTTAAAAGGAAAATCCAGAGCACTTTTATAAAAAAAAGCAAAATGTTTCTGATTCCTTCTAAGAAAGGAATTTTGAACTTCTCTCCGTTTAATAATTTATGTATCTTTCTTTGAATTGATGATATTATTCAGTGTAGAAAGACTTTCCTTTGGGCATTTCGTGAACCGTAAATTTTTTACACGAACTCCTTATTAGCGGTCTCCAATGTTCTGGAATTTTAAATATTATACCAAAATCTTGATCACACTCCGTAAAAGTATAGCCAGGTTCCAAGAATTGATGGTGTATTTCTTGAATTCTTGTAACTTTAACCGACTGTGGGTACTATACTTTAGTCGACGTCTGTCAAAATGTCGGAGGAATTCATAGTAGTAGTGTTGTTCTGAGATCTACTGAAAATGAGCACTTCAATGTATTTGTGGAATCATGGAAAACGAACCATATCGGTCAGTGATCCGATTTCTTTTTGTGGATGGGAAAACGTGTGCAGAAATCAAAGAAAGCTTGGTAGTCAGGCTCGGTATATTGTAGTAATCCTAGAGAAATCACCCAAGATATCTGGAACACGATTGACAAAGGCGTTGTTGAATTTAGTGACATCGCTCAAATCTGCGGGGATAGATATACTTTTTTTTTTCTGGAATTTTGAAGTTTTTTGATTTCGGCCCATAGGCAATTACTGTCTAGAGA
Source organism: Dynastes maya (assembly GCA_029619315.2). Classification (NCBI taxonomy): domain Eukaryota; kingdom Metazoa; phylum Arthropoda; class Insecta; order Coleoptera; family Scarabaeidae; genus Dynastes; species Dynastes maya. The sequence continues at coordinate 13,046,839 of JAROYE020000003.1, read as the reverse complement.
AACGGATAAGTGTTGAAAATAAACATATCGTTCGCGACGAATAGCCGATGTTGTATAGTTCCTTAATTGCTTATAATTAACGCTGGCCACGAGCGGTACCGCGTATCGGCGTAGAATCAGTTCGGACCGAGAGGAACGGTAGTATTACTTCGTATGCGGAGCAGTACGTACATTTTCGCTGCCGGTCATTTGCGCAATTGTTTATCTGTCCTAGAAAAATTATGATTTCGTCAGCAAAACGACCGCGGTCGGACAAACTTCGAAAATTTATTGCAGAAATTCCAGACTTAATATATGAAGGTACTAAAATTAAATGTGTAATCTGTAAAATCCCGTTAATGTGTTGGTCCAGACAACATTGTCTACGACACGTAAATAGTGAAAAGCATGTCTCAAAAAGAAATTGCGCACGAGACAATGAAAAATTTATGCGTTACGTTTATCGCATGTAATATACCGTTTAATTTACTAGACAAGGAATCCTTTATGTGCTTTTGGAATAACTATTCAGAGTGCAAATTACCAAGTCGAACATCGTTACGAAGAATTGTGCCATCTGCGCGCGAACATATTGAACAAAAAATGAAATCGGAGTTGAAAGATCAAAAATTGTGGTTATGTGTCGACGAAACAACAGATCGGAAGAAACATTCTGTCCTTAATGTAATGGCACGCAAATTGGAACCTCATCAATCGGGACCTTCAATTCTATTAGTCTCCAAACGAATACAACAGTGTATTGCCGAAGTAATTTCAAACTTAGTGTTAAATACATTGGACAAGTTTGAACTTTCAACAAACCAACTCTTGATGTTAGTTAGTGATGGTGCTGCAAACATGTTTTCTGTAGGCCGGTCTCTTAAAAAGCATTCTGCTAATTTGTTACACATTACGTGTAAAATTCATGCTCTCAATCTTGTGGCGGATAGTATCAGAAAATGTTATCCTGAGGTAGACGCTTTAATAGCGCATACCAAAGCAGTATTTGTCAAATCACCGAAACGTATTCGCGAATTTCACAGACTGTGCCCCCGTATACCAGAGCCACCAGAACCTATTCTAACTCGTTGGGGAACATGGTTACAGGCCGCGTTTTATTATCATAAATATTTTGACAATATTAAGAACGTGGTTTTACAATTCGATACAAAGGAAGCTGCCGCTATCCAGAAAAGCCAGTCGAAATTTCAAGGTAGTCAGGTTAAAATGGATTTAAAAATCATTCACGACAATTACTTCGGGCTAGCAGATGCAATAGAAAAATTACAAAATCCTGCGGTGCCGTTAGAAGAATCTCTACAAATAGTGCAACATGTTCACACACAGCTATGCGCGATTGAAGACGCAAAAAATGCGTTCTAGAAAAATTTGAAAGTGTTTTTGAGAAAAATTCTGATTTTGGCACATTAAGACACATTTGTGAAGATGCGTCAACAGAATCGTTAAATTATTTGAAAGATTATTTTACTTACGCAAATATTACGTCACTAGATGTAGAACGTTCGTTCTCTGCATATAAACGCATTTTTTCCTCATGCCGTATTAGTTTTGCCGAAACAACAGTTGAAACATATCTAATGTTGCAGATATTTAACAGACATTATTCACTTTTTGATTTCACGGAGGACTCTTAAAATGGTAAGTGTTTGAGCACGTGTTATTTAATTTTTATTTAAAGGATGAGCGAAATTATTTGCGGCAGCAAACATCTCTATTAGCAGAATAACTCTAGTGGAACGCGAGGCCTGGTCGACTCTACGCTACTGCGCGGTACCGCTCGTGGCCAGCTTTACTTATAATAGTTAAAATGAGTTTGACAGCCCCTAGCTTTGTATTTTTTCTTTGCTTTATCTCTTAATCTCTTAATTCGTAGTAGTTTTACAATAGTTGTGATCCAAGGAGTCCTCCAAGCAACACCTCGTGAAGCGCTTTACAGCTAATCCAAACTTGTCCAATAGCATTACTAGATTTCAAGTGACTACATTGAATAACGCTTCTAGTGCAAATTCCTACTCCTCCACTACGACCATCGCGATCGCAACGAAAAAAAAAAAAATTAAGTAACTAAACGAAAAGGAAAAAAAATTTTAATATAGAAGAAAAATGTTGTAAATCGAAACGCCAGATAGGATATACTAACTGAATAGTTTATAAGGTAGGCCCACTAGAGCTCCATGCCTGTTTATTAAAAGGTATTCTATTTTTTATACCTGGTATTTTCTATTTTCTTCAGTGCAAAGCAATCTTTCGGTCTTTGCTTTGACTCCGTACCTTTTACCAGTCTCTAACTCTACAAACAACATACAGGAAGTCTAATTCCAGAGAAATGTCTTCGGCAAGTTCCCTATAGTACACACCTTCCTCGCGTCGTCGTCTCGATTGCTTTTTTACTCGACGGCGCGCCCTATCTGACAAGGTTTATCGCTTTTTTACGTGGATTTCGAATAATTGGGTTCAGTTTCGGCGAACGAATAATTTTCTTTTGGCCGGAGGACGAAACCGTAGCTCGTCTATATACTCCACGATTGGTTTAATTAATTTCGTTCCTCCATGTTGCGTTTTCCTTCTGGGAATTGTTTGTTATCCGCGTACATATTGCCCGCTTATTTACAGTTCATCGATCGAGATCGATTTTGGATGCCCCGAATCTCGGTAATAATTTTCCAATTCAATTTTGATATTTCATCAATGTCAATATCGTAGCTGATGAATTGATGATTGCTTGTAATTAGAGTAAATTGATCACGAACTGAGGCACTATGTTGTTTGGGTCTTTAATGCTGCTTTTTAATGCAAGCAGTAATGGAAGTGGGGGGGGAGATAGATAAGTCAGATCATATTTGCTGTTTATTTCTATCTAAGCCTCTGTTTCGACAATATGACATCTTCATTTGACGTGGACCACTTTTCGCCAAACTGTTTTTTCATATTTGGAAAAAGAAAGCAGTCACAGGGAACCAAATATGGCGAATATGGTGGATGGGGCACCATAACTGGCCTTGATCATCAATTGTTGCTATACAAACTCATCAAACTTTCTGCCTTGGTTCTTTTTCTTCTACCTGTTGCTAAACAGGACACAATATGTAGCTTACCTTGGACATGAATCTGACAGTTTTTCTCCTTCGTCCGGAATTGCTCAAGGAAGCAATTTGAATTCCCTTATGTTCTTAATCTTCGTTAATGACATTTGTTCTCATTTAAATTGTAATAAATTCATGTTTGCTGATGACTTACATAAAACTCTTTTTGAAAATAGAAACACTAACTGATTGTCTTTCCCTGCAAGCCAATATTGACAAATTACATTCTTGGTCTTTAGATAACGACTTATCTATGAATGTGGCTAAATGTAATGTTAACCTATTCACGTAAAAAATTCTCAGTTATATACGATTACTAAGTGCAATGACGTCAGTATGCAGCAACTTTCATCCGTAAAAGATTTGGGTGTCAAAATTATCATTTAATGACCACATTATCATTTAATGACCACATTATCATTTAATGACCAATGTTATATCATCTACTTTAAAAGCTTTGGGTTTTGTCATTAGAACAACAAGACAATTTTCTTCGTTAGAGTCAATTCTCTCACTTTATTTCGCACTTGTACGATCTAAACTTGAATGTGCCTGTACAGTATGGTCACCAATCTACCCAACATATATATCATCACTTGAAAATATACAGGACATTTACTTTAAACAAATATTTTGCACAACAAAATCAATGCTTCTCGACTACTGGAAAAACTTTGTTTTGCGATTCCGTCCTATTCTACCCGCTTATCAACAGCGCTTTACTGTCGCTTTCCTAGAACCAACGTTTTGTTAAGATCGTCTATTTATAGAGTGCGCTCTTGCTTTAATAATATTTCAGATCTTAATGTTGATATTGTAAACAAACAGCCTTCATTAGATGAAAACATAGATCTTAACATATTACTCAGAACAGATGGTGAAAGTCGAAAAACTGACAAAAAGTATCCAGGAAGCATCCTGGTTTGCTACACCAAATATAGGCAAGATAAAATGGGAAACAGAGATACCGTATTCAATCAGAGAAAAGATTATTGAAAAAAGAAAGCTTAGGGGAGTTAGGAAAATTAAACAAGGCAAACAAAGACCTAAAAGAAATGTTGTTAGAAATGAAAAATGAAGGTATACAGCAGTACTTGAAAGGATTAACCGCAACAGATGCAACTGAGTCTGCTTTATGGAAAGTAAGAACAAACTAAAGAGAATAGTACAGACAAACTTACCAATAAGAACTACAGAAGGCTGGGCAAGAAACGTTGAAGAAAAAGTGAGCTTAATTGCAAATCATTTGGAGATGTAGAGTGTTCCAACCAATTGAATCCAACGTTAACAACATTGAAGATAAAGAAATTATGGAGCATCTAGAAGTCCCTTATCAGCTGGAACTACCCAACATTAGAATCAAAATCAGTGAAGTCAAGAACACGATAATGAAACAAATCAACATGAAAAAGGCACATGGGTTTGATCTAATATCAGGGAAAGTTCTTTAAGAATTACCTGATAAAGCCTTCAGAATATTAACTTAAATATTTAATGCGATAATTAGGAGAGGATATTACCCCAATAACTGGAAGATTGCGCAGATCATAATGATTGCGAAACCAGGGAAAAAACCAGAGGAAATAATTTCCTATAGACCTATAAGTCTTCTTCCCATTATCACCAAAGTCTTTGAGAAGATAATCGCAAGGAAACTCATAAGGGCGATAATAATAATATAAGTGTATTTGTAATTAAGCCATTACAAAGTTGTCGATTTCCAAATATAGTGTAAAAGTACATATTGTAAAAATGTTAAAAACTATTATGAATAATTTAGTGTTGAAGCAAAAAAAAAAAATTAAAAATAAAATAAATAAGTGTATAAATACAATTCAAATATATATAAAATAGGTGTGTAAATGAAAGTACAGGAATAAAAGAACTAATTTAACGGAAAACAAACGAAGTTTGCAACACGCACGGAACAGGGACGTATGCGATGTTTATTTCTAAATCGAGATAAATTCATCGATGCTGTAGCACTTCAATTCTTTCAAAATACGCTTAACCGTTTTGAACCGAACTGGGGATAATACTTTCAGTTCGGATGGTAATACATTACATAGTTTTGGTCCCCACTGATCCACCGATCTCTGCGTCGTGGTTATGCGATGGAGTGCGGTACGTAATCGGTCGCGATTTCTGGTGGTGTAGCCATGGTTATAACCATTTTGCCAAAACCTATTCGTTGCAGTGTACATATACTAGTGCATTGAAAATAAAAATGCAGGGCAATGTAAGTATGCGTTAATTTATGTCTTGAGTTTCAAATAGAATATTATTCCAGTAAGTCGCCTGCCTTCTGTTGGTTACATATGACCGCAAGAGTTCAAGCACGTTACCCCTGATACCATAATACTCGAGCTTCTTGATAAAAATCTCCGGAGTAACGGAGTCAAAAGCCTTTGACAGATCCAACATATCCACATTGGTATAGAGATCGTTATCGAAACCCAGGTGGCTCCTATGTACCACCTCCAGCAATGCCGACGAAACGGAGTGTCCCTTCCTGTACCCGTGCTGCTTGCTTGTTAAGAATCCTCTATTTTTCATGTAGTTAGAGAGATAGAAGATAGAAATATAATACCGCAACACCAGTTTGGATTTAGGAGCAAGCATGGGACTATAGAACAGGTCCACAGAATAGTCAACACGATCAATAAAGACCTAAACTCAAGAAAATACTGCTTCGCGGTATCTATTGACGTAAGCCAAGCTTTCGATAAAGTTTTGGCATACTGGAATTTGCCATGCCTATTATATCATCTCCTAAAATCCTACCTTAGTAACAGACACTTCCTGGTTAAACAAAATAGCTTCTACTTTGATCTATATTCCATCAAATCAGGTGTACCGCAAGGCAGTGTCCTGGGTCCGATATTATATCTATAGTATACCAGCGACTTGCCAACAACTAGAACTACAACAACAGCAACCTTCGCTGACGACATTTCAGTCCTTTCCTCGCATACCGATCCAAGGGCAACGTTTAGGATCTTACAACATAGTATAAACAAGATCGAGAAGTGGCTGGCAAGGTGGCGTACAAAAGCCAACGAGACAATGCCTGTACATGTAACTTTCACTCTGCGCAAAGGAACTAGTATCAGTGTAATACCACAAGCCGAAGACGTTAAGTATCTCGGGATACATTTGGACAAAAGATTAACATGGAGGAAACATATAATGACCAAACGTAAACAGTTGGGATTACAATTCAGCAAAATGTATTGGCTCATAGGCAGAAACTCACAGCTATCCTTAAGAAATAAAATTCTATTATATAAGTTAATAATCAAACCCATTTGGACCTACGGTGTGGAGCTCTGGGGTACCGCAACCACTTCTAACATAGAAATAATCTAGAGATTTCAGAATAAAATGACGCGAATCATTGTTGACGCTGCATGTTACGTACCAAACACAATGATACAGCGTGATCTGGAAATCCCAACAGTGAAAGAAGTGATCCGTGATCAAAGTGCCAAATATAGGGAAAGAATCTCACTGCACCCCAATGCCCTAGCTAAAAATCTACTCGTCAACAAAGATGGTGGTAATATGGTTATTAAAATGGAGAAATTAGAAATTAGTCGGTTTAGCGTCTAGTGTAATTATTTTGTTGTAATGTAAATATTTATAGGCAGCTTATTCAATGAAATATCCTGTACATTCCTATTGTTTAAGACACATCTAAAGCTTATTGTCTATTTCATAATGTAATATAGACAGATTGCTGAATAAAGGAGGTAAAAAAAAATCTCTTCTTCTTTGAGCCGCTTTAAATAATGTTTAGTGGTTGCTTGCATGTATAGTATTGTGATTTAGTTTAATTTTTGAACATTTAACACAAATTTATAGATGTAGCGAATGAAGCATTGAGGTTGGCTATCTTATTTTCACTGTGTCTTGTATTGTATTCGTTTTCCAAGAATTTTCAGAGCTTTCAATAATGGATATTTAAAAGCTACATATTCGCATTTCTCTAATATTAATTTTCACCAACCAGAAACGCTCGGCCGTAAAAAAAACTCATTTTATTTTACGTGTACGTACCTACCGTATTTGCTAAATGGAAATGGCAAAAGTTACTTGATGTTGGAATTGAATAACTCGAAAGCGAAAATAAAAAACCGTTTCGAACAAGACCCGACCATAAAAATAATATCACTTATATACTTAGGTACTTACATCTGACTCGCAGTATAACGGGTCTACTCATAGTTTCGCCCCTGGGATTAGCGGCGAGACAGGTATACGAACCGCTCTGCCACCTGGTTACCCTCTGCAGTACTAGACTGTGTGTGCTAATTATTACTCCGGACGACATGTTCTGACTCACCAGACTACCCTGTAATTAAATTACGTTTATATTCATAAATTATTCATGGAAGGTTTCGAAACATTAAGATTCGGCATGCTAATTATGGCTTATGCATGTATATGGTCGGATTTCTAGATATTACCGCACGGTGGCGCCATCATTCGGCGCATCTAACCTAGACTTAGTTGTGTGCGCCTATATATACACATATATGCATGTATGCGGATAGATAAATAGATAAATGTAGTGTATAAATCTCCACTACCCTGGTTGCTCTCTCGGGCAAAGTTTCCAAGTCGTAAACCGTGGAAAATTTAGGAGGTTAGGAGATTTGTAAATTGGGTTTGCTTTCGGGGTAAGGAAATCATGGAACTAAGTAAATCGGCTTTGATGTTTTATTAAAATCGTGAAGCAGATTCAATTTGGAAGTATTCGTAAGGGTTGTATGTGTTGCAGTACATGGATTACTACTAGGATTTTTAGTACATAAAAGAAAACACCGAATACAAATGTTAAGGGCGCTCAACACATTATTATTATTTTTTTAAATTCAACGTTTTGCTTTTGCCTTATTTTATAAATCCAACATTTCGTTTGTTCCATTTTCTTATAAATTCAATATTTCATTTCTCTTATTTTGTAGAAACTTATACATTTCATGTTTACATTAATTGAAACTTTATCGTGTACGCATTTAATGTAAAAATAGATTTAATTTCTTATAATATAGGCAAATATTGCAAAATCCGCGACCCACAAATTGAAAACTGTTTAATTGTCATTTAAACGTCTATACGATGGAGCTACTGCTAGCACTTGTATTGAAAAGGGTTACATAAGGAGTTACCGCCGAGGGATAAAGCACGATTGCCATCCGCAGCACCTTCGCATATGTGTAATACAACGCTTAGACATTGCACAATTTTTAGTTTCCTTCTTTCTCATTTCTGTAGGGACAGCAACATGATAGATACTAGAGGTGGTGTACAAAGTGTGGCAATTAAATAACCGAACTGGTGCTACTATTGGCAAACAGCGAGCACGCCACGGCAGGTTTGAACATGTCTCTGCTTGTAGATGCTTCCGCCACCCTGAGCTCGATGGGCACTGTTGTACGTCGCTCAGTCTCGCTGTAGCAATCGTCCGTTCAAGTCCTTACGCTAGCGTCGCGTCGGAAAAATGCAGTGTGTTCAGATCGAGCAACGAGTTAACCTCAAGTCTTTTGTGAAACTGGGAAAAACTGCTACAGAAGCTCATGCCATGTTAAACGAAGTGTACGGAAGTGAGTGTTTATCGCGCACACAAATTTTTGAGTGGTGTAAAAGGCTTAAGGAGGGGCGTGAAACGATCGATGACGATCCGCGGCCTGGACGACCCTCAACACCAAAAGTGTCCGAGCTCTTGCTGAAATATGAGGAATTAACAAAGAAACTGTCCGACAGATTTTGCGTAAATCATTCAACATGCAGAAACTTTGCGTAAAAATTGCGTAAAACATTTGTGCTTTTCAAACAACATAGATGATGATCCAGAATTGTTAAACAGAGTGATTACTTGTGATAAATCGTAGTTTTTTACCTACGATCCTGAAACAAAGCGCCAATCGATGCATTGGAAGAGCCCAAGCTCACCACGACCAAAAAAGCGAAAATGAGCAAGTCTACGATTGTCTACGTCCACTGGGTTCCCGAAGGTCAGGCAACAATATTTCGTCGAGGTTCTAACTACCCTTCGTGAACGAGTGAGAAGGCGAAGACCCGATTTGTGGAAGAGCAAATCCTGCTCTTGACAATGCGCCAGCCCATTCCGCCTTGTCTGTGAAGGCGTTCTTTGTGAAATCCGGCACCACCCACCGTACTCGCCCGACCTGGCCCCCTGTGACTTTTTTTTATTTCCTAAAGTAAAATCGGAGCTTAAGAGGACAAGATTTGATAGTGTGGAAGCGGTGAAAGCGAAAGCGACGGAGGTTCTCAACAAGCTGACAGAAACGGACTTCCAGCACTGCATTCGACAGTGGAAAATTCGTATGGAGCATTGTAGGGATCGGCAAGGAGAGTACATTGAAGGGGATAAACTTTGTAGTGTAATTGGTGATCAATAGAACGTTTTGTAGTACCAGCCCGGTTATTTAATTGCCACACCTCTTATCAAAAACATACATGAAATATCGAGACCGTCTGGGTAGCTGTGAGTTGTAGTTTCACATAGCGATCAACTGCTATCGCAGCAACTGTTTAGTGGGCGTCGATACGATGCTAACGATTTATTTGTGTGAAACATACTGTGATAACAATTGAGTGGTATGAGAGTTACTGTTATAACTAAAGAAATCTTTTGAGATCACAGTAAGGAAACAAAACGGAGAAATCTGTTATGCGGATTGATTTTCCCGAAGAAAAACTTTTTATACTCATCGTTTTGTAGCGCGAAAATGAATGTTTGTGGAACATTAACTTATCTCACTACAAGAATAACGTAAAACGAAAGGCCGTTTTAAAAAATATTGCAACATTGAATTCAGACTAAGAAACTATAAGAAAAAAAAAGATATCATCGATCCGGGCAACATATTTATTAGAAAAGAAGGAAATTGACGACAGGGAAGTTTCTGAAGTCCCCGTTTATTGCTAGTAATTCTCTTAGTAAATTGGTTTTAATGTCAAAATTTGGTTTATTTGCTGAAGACGTCTTTACCCAAAACCTATTCTTACAATATTTTCTTCTAGACGGCCTAGATATTAACTTTTCTTTAAATAACAGGCAAATACTTAGACATTTTATCCTTTCTTTTTTATTTAGCGCCATTTTACTTATCTTACTGCTAACTAACATAAGAAAAAAAATAGGATATAACACTAATGCTATCGCGATAGTGGCATGCCTACCCCGTAGTTCATTTGCGAAAGCAGTTGATTTTTGGTGTAGTGATCGGGCTATTTGCTGCAAGTCTCCCGAGTTATATAGTTAATATGTACAATGTTGATGTATTTGCATTTTTTTATATATGAGAAATAGTAGGTTTTTTTTTATGTTACAAAGAGAACATATAATATTATTATATAATAGGTTTATTGTTTATACCTACGTACTGTGTTTAATTTAAAAAGCAAGTGAGTAAGCGAGTAAATATACAAGCGTTACATACATCTAAACATAAGCAATTGGTTCTCCCTCTTCACAAGGAAAATACACCGAAACAGACGACTAGCGGCATTGTTCTTCAAATCAGGAGAACATAACAGCAAACGTAATGTACAATTCATTAATTTCTAAAAATCAACATAGCTTTCTCCCAAATCGTTCTACTAATATAGCTCCTTCTCTCAGTTTTTAAAGCAAATTTCAAACTCGTTTTGCTATGTCTACATATTTACCAAAAGCATTTGATAATATTAACCACAATATTTTTATTCATAACTGAACGATATTGCAACAATGGGCTACATCCAAATTTATTCAGAAGCTATTTACAAGCCGGTCAACAAAAAATTGTTATCGATCAAGCCTTTTCTACAGAATAAATCATCAACAAAGATGCTCCCCAAGGATCTGTTTTGGAATCTACACTCTTTCCGATTTTTATTAATGATCTGCCTTGTCTTTTGGATATTCGAGACAGCTTAACCCTTTACGCTGATAATATATATTCTTTTAAGCCGGCAGATTGGCAACAAGCTGGCTCCAGTATAAGTGCATTCTCAAAAATTCTGTAATATGAATGTCTTATTATAATTTTCTTGCGTCCCATAAACCAAATGCCGTGAGAGCTATCGCTTTCCTTGCCTATACTGGTCCATCCTAGTAGATTTTGACGATTTTCTTAACATACCTGCGAGAAGGGAGCACGTGCGTAGGACTACGGCTCTCTTGGCACTACTTTCGCGCCCTCTCCTACACGTGCGTAAGTATGTATGCTCTCACTTGCTCGCTCTGACACCCACATTTTTCGCTGTACGCATTCTTTTTAGGAGCAATACAAAATCAAATAAATAAATAACATTAATACTATTCTGAGCTAAAAACCACATAAGACAGAACTCACGTGTCGGAAAGTATTTGAAATTGCGATTGAGCATTAAGAGAGTTGTTCCTATTTGTCAGTTGTTGTCTTAACATTTTTAACGATGCGGGGTTGTTGAAGTAATTGCCTTTATTAGCTGTATGCGAAATGATAAAATTATTCTCAACCTCGGCTGTATTAATTGAATATTAAACAGAATTTTGCAAGCTTTTTTTCTTTCTTCTCGCTTTTATTTATAATCAGATTAAAGAATAATATTTGCTGGAGCTTATAAATAAAGAAACTTATCAAATATTTTTAAAGGTTAATATTAAATGAAAGATGAAAATCGTTTCATATATCCTTGTTTGGTAATTTCATGCCATTGCGGTACCTTTATCCTTGTGATGTTAGGAGCATTTTGTACGCAATTATAAAGAAATTATAAAAGAAAATAATTTCACTTCTTTTAGCGTCGTACTGAAGCGGCTGGTATTTAGACAGCTTCAACTATGTAATAATTGCAACACACAAAGTAGAATTTCCTTCCGAAAAACGAACGGAAAGAAAATATATCATGCGCGCTTATTACACATGTAAAGAGCGAAAGAAAGAGAGACAGAAATAAAAAAAAGGCGAAAAGAGAATCTCCCGTGGTGGGATTAATATCTTTTTGGATCCGCTTTTTTTTTAGGGAATGCGACCAACGAAAGCCCACAATATACGTGGGCAAGGAAGAGTAAAGACGCAAAAAAAAGAACGTGATAAAAATTAGAAAAATTACCATCTAAATTAAACGAGCGACCGAATCATAATTAAAACCGTGCATGAAAGACTTCATAATCAAAGTCAAACATCAAAAGAATCCGCCTCGGTCCGACGGGCGTCCCTGTTCTTCGTTAGCCCCTACCGTCGTCTCTTCCTCTCGCTGAGCGTGCAGCATCGCAGCGGCCCAGTTAAACGGAACACAAATATTTACCGAGAAATTGTAATTTCCTCGCTATGGCTGCGAGCTCTTTTTTTAAATTGCATGTTTATCAAATATTAACGCGTGCTTTATGGTACTTCTACAACACTGCAATTACTGAGGGATGGTCAAATGTATGTACAAATGGTATAGCATAAGCATGGAATTTTTTGAGGTTGAATTCGATTGACATAATTGTGACAATCACAAACAGATGTAGCTTTAAGCTAAAAACAAAGTTTTCATTTATCAGAAAAAAAATGGTAAGGTATGACTTGGTACGATATGACTAAGGTAGTTGGACATTTCATGATAAACCTCGTCAGATGGTGAAATCGTAAGCGATCTTGCAGCTACATTTTCCTGAAAGACATTTTTCCTTGCAGTTACATCTCTTGAAACCTTGACCACCTGTGATTGAAAATTTCCTGGCACACTCACGAAGAGTCACAATTACATCTGGAAGTTCCCCTTGTGAAATACAATTCTCCTTACAAATGGCAAACTGGTTCCTAGAATACTTTTGAGCCAATCGTCCTTCCTTAGTGCCAATCTCATCCATCTTGCCATCAGCATCCATCTGCTGAATGACTCCAAGAATGTTCCTGGAATCACTTCTACCCCTGTCGACATCAGGAACCCGTGTTTTTACAGTTTCTCCAATCTTGCCTCTTGGAAGCTTCGATTCAGATATTAGCCTCATCTTTCTTGCCTTGCAGTGCCAGGCAATGCACTTATGGCATTTTCCCTCTTCTTTTAATAATGTTGATTTTGTCTGAAATCATATTTTCCCCCGAAATGTCCTCTACAGCGTCTCTTGTTTGTCCATCTTCCTTTTCACCATTCTTTATTACTTCCCCATCTTCTTCGCCACCATTCTGTTATTTTCCTATTTTTTTCGCCACCATTCTCTGTTTGTCCATCTTCATCTCGTACTAAAGCACCTGAAGAAGAGTCGATTAAGGTTTCCAGATCTTCTTCAGATTCTAAGTTTCTGATGACATCAGTAGAAAGTGATGATGTTCAAAGACCTACTTTTGCTGAAACTCCAAACATGGCCTCATATGGGCTGTAATTTATGCCTTCATGAGGAGCTCTATTCTTCATGAATTGAACAAATCTCAGACCCTCAGAGAAGTGTGGAGTTTGGTTTGTTTCCGTCAAAGTCGTCGGCATGTTTTCAATGTCGTGATTTGCGCGCTCTACAGAGTCTTGCGACCGGCTATGTCTCGGCTTTCCATGAACTATCTTAAATTCACTCCACGTTTCGCATACTTCTTGAATGATGTGATTGCAGAATTCACGGCCATTATAACTTTGCAGTATGCTAGGAACGCCCAAAATTGTGAAAATATCAAGCAGGTTATGTGCAACTTCCTCTGCTCTTTTACTTTTCAAATGACGCAACTGTATAAATTTCGTAACATGACTCTGGTAAACGAGGATGAATTTGTAGTCATAGTCAGGCTGACACTGCATGTCAATTAAATCAACCTGGCATCTTGAGTTCAACTCCTTAAAAATCATGTGACGCGCTACAAGTCCTTTTTTAGCCACTTTTGATTTCTTTTCATAGGTTTCACATAATGTCAAGTACATTTTTACCTGTTAATCATTAATCAGAAGCGCTTGGTGTTATGTATAATGCCCGGTTATTATGCGTACTTCTGAGGGCGTATAGAGCCGATGAAAACCTCGAAGCGAAAGCGTCGCTGTGAGCCGTCCAACTTAATTTTTCGCCCAATGTTAGCCCCAAGAACTTGGCTGGAGGACTATTTTCTTGCTTTCTTGTGGTAAGTATAAGATTTTGTGCTTTTTCTTCATTCATTTTTAATTTGTTCGTCTTGAATATCTAGAACGCTAAATAGGTTAAAGCAAAGAAAAAGCGAATAGAGAAGGAAAAGAGTGGATTCGATGAAGATTAACTTTTTTAAACGCGGCTCGAATCAAGTGCTCCGGGAATATCTTAATGTTGACGACGGAGATATCGCTCCCGGCTATTTGTCGATGTGAAGGGAGGTCCCCACTCCGCATTGTGTTTGGCCAGATCGTGTTTTGCGAGATATTAAACTAATTACGCGACGGTTCTTCTCGCCGCCGGCGCCGCCTCCGCCTGCAATATATTTCGAATTAATCTTTGGCGTAGCTTCCGTATTAGAGTTTATATCTGTGCTTAATTAGTTTGTTAAAATTGCGTTAGGTATATTAAATATCTGTTGCTTTCCGTGTGCTGTTCGAGTGGAAGAACGACGAGCCGAAACTATGAAGGCTACTTTGATTCGCTTCATTTTTTTGGGATACTTTAATGAGATTGAACAAGGAAAGGCAAAATTGCTTTTGGAACGGTTATTGAAGGGTTTAATTATATTCGAACAGCGCAGATGAGTTCTTATTAAAGAGTCTTGATGAGTGTTCATTGAAATTGCTGCATAAAGAAGGACAAACGAGGTAAAGTGGTATACAGGATGGGTCGGGAGGAACGCTCTAAACTCCAGGAGTGCGTTGCACATGTGAAAATAATGTAAACAAGCTCATACGTTCTTATCCGATGTCAGTTAGTTCAAGTTATAGCGTAATTTAAACCAACTGGTGTTCTTATACCCATGTAAAACAGTCAAGTACGTTCGATGTCAAAAGCCTTTTTCGCTTCTTATCACATATGGCGTACCGGCTACCTGAATCAATCCTTTCGAGGCTCAAAACCATTTCAATAATTTTGTTTTCGAGTTTGTACTTTATTTTATTAGAAAATGCCATGCACTTATTCAAATTTAGAATATGCAAATGTTTGTTTATGGTTTTTGTATTGGGAATTTTAGAGCTGCAGTTTAAGTATCTCACTTCCTCATCAGAGAAATCCTGGTAAAAGCGTATTTAACACAGTTTTTAACAAACTCTGCCAGACCGGAATGCCTCCCAGTGCTAACCTAACATCTGAACGAGCTACTCGATAAGGTTTACAAGAAGTAGAAAATATTCTGGAATTAGTAGAAGAAGATGCAACGACCAGCCAACAAAGAATTGATACTTAATTGGGTATTTTGCAAAAAAGAGTGACAAACACACTCCATTTGCTAAGCGTATGGAATTTTGTCGGTGGATATAAGTCGGAGCAGCTTTACTTTCGATGCACGTCATTGATCGTTAATGTCGTCGTATACGGCACTCTTGCGTTACTACCGCCAAAACAAGGCTAAACAGCTTTGACATCAACAGGCTGTGACGCATTTATATTTAGGCAATACAAACGTGTTTACACATTGAGACCATCTCCGCGTTTTGAATTGGTTTGTCCAAATTATATTGATTTTATTAAAAAAAAACACTGTGTTGTGATATTTCCGTTCTTTGTGGGTGATACCCGCAATATTCTTCTAGTGTTGTATAAGCGATAAAACCTTTTCTGAAACGATAAAAACTACTACTTACTAAAAATTACGGTGCCTGAGTTATAACATGAAAATCTATAATTTTCGAAAATAAACGGTATTAGTGACGCCGTACATTGAAAATTTGTAGTTTCTTTCTAATATTGATATATTTTGCACTAGAGAAACCCATATATTATAAATGGAAAATATATATGAATAGGGAATGTTATTTTTACCATGGTGGTCATCCTGGGTTAACAAACATCGATGTTGCCGGCTTCAATTGGCCGTAAACTGTAATGTAATCGTAACCTGATCAGCTGATCACTGTTTACTTATTTTACTTGTAGTTTTATTAATCGATTCTGTTGTAGAGTTTTGTTAGTTCTTTTTAGAATTATAATTCAAGATGCCTAGAGCGTTTTGTAAGCAAAGTAGAGCACTGATTACAGCAGCTCTGAAGTACTTTAAAGAGGAGAAAGAAAAAGGCCATCCATTGTTACCAGCTGATGCCGTTATTGAGCGTGTAGCTGTTGCTCTAAACATCAGTGTTCATTCTGCGAGCAACATTAATCAAGAAATAGAAAAGGAAGGACAGTTCCGTAGACCAAAGAAATGTAAATCCAGACGCAAGCCAATAACTGACATTAGCAGAGCCGATGAAGCAGACATACGAAATGCAATTTATACAATGGTTCAAGGTAAACAGCATATAACGTTAAAGTGAATCTCAACAAATCTTAGGGATAATAATATTTATAGCGGCAGTTTATCTTCTCTAAGCGTTATATTAAAGAGAATCGGTTTTCGCTGGAGAAAGGACAACCCTAGAATAGGCATGATGGAATTACCTAACGTTGTACTCGCACGATTTTTTTTTAGAAACTTATGTTAGAAATATGATATCTGGCAATTCGTTTACTTAGATGAAACTTGGGTTTTCGAAAATGGCAGTGTTTCCCGATCCTCGCAAGATAACACCAAACATAGTGCGAGAAATATAAAAAGTGAGGGCACACGTTGTATTACACGCAGGAAATCGAGAAGGATTTATTGACGGTGCTTCCCTAATTTTTTCTTCGAAAACGAAAGATCTTGACTACCATGGGGAGATGAATCAATTCAATTTCTTGGCCTGGTTTGAGCATCAGTTACTATGCAGATTACAATGACCTTCTATGATTATATTGGATAGTGCTAGTTATCATTCTACGTTGGAAGTAAAAATTCCAAATTCATCTTGGAAAAAATGTTGATATTCAACAGTGGCTACGGGAAAATAACATCCACTTTGAGGAAACTAGTTATAAAAAAAGTTTACTTCAGTTAGTTGCATGTAATAAATCTCCGAAAACATAGGTTGCTGACAAACTTGCAGCTAAATATGGACATGTGGTGCTCCGTTTGCCACCATATCACTGTATATTCAATCCCATCGAAAACATTTGGGGATTGGCAAAGACATATTACAATAGACATATAGGACGACATGGATATGGAACGGTAACATGTATTGCGATGTGGCAAGAAGCGCTTGCAACAATAACCTCTGAAATCTGGAACAATACCATCGAGAAAACTGAAAAGATAATACAAGACTGGTGGCAGAGGGAAGTTGGCTTCGAGCAAAATGATATTCCAGAGCTCGTCATCAATGTTGGTGCAACATCCGATGAAGACAGTTCGGATTGTCAGAGCGATTGACCCACCTTTATTTATAAAATTTTATAAATATTTTAATATTACTTTATATATTTGCATGTTTCTACAGATTGAATGTATTTAATATTTAATAACACACTATCTGCTTCTATATACGTATTAATAAAATTTAAATATATGCCTTTTTAAATTTTAAATAAAGGAAGCAATAAAAATGAAATTTTTCAAGAAGTGCTTTTAGATAAATGCATTACAACTATAGAAATAATATCTAAATTGTTTCACTTCCTTCAGATACTTTAAAAATATCTGTCCTTTGCTACTAATAGTATTTTATGTACAATTTTGCACTTAATGCTCATGGTATTCTAACCTAATATTAATCCACCTAACGTAAACAACAGCTGTCATAAACAATGCGACAAGACAACATCTAAACGTCTGACGACATTCGTTGTTGATGACGTGCATTCATTGCTTAATTATTTATACTATAGGCAACTACATTTACAAAAAGTACCCTTTATTCACTTGAGTATTGCTGTAATTAATACTGTTATGTAGTTCTGGTTGCATACTTTACTAGAGAGTTATCACTTATCACTAGAGTAACCTAAACTTGCGGACTCGCATAGGCGTCGGTATTACGGGTTAATATAAGAATACGAAAAATTCCTAAATAAACTAAACCGGTAGAGAAGCAGGCATGTAGTGTCGACCTTGAATATAAATCATGTTAAACCGCGCTGAGAGAGATTTCGTTTTACCGGTTGAGCTGTTGCAAAGATTAGTCGAACGGTCAAGGTTATGTACTTACGTGTCGCTTTTGAAAATATAGCTGGTGTTTTTTGTGTGTTGTAGTATTATACCAAGTACATAATTAGTGTATCGTTTCATATAGAACTAATATTTACATACCTAAGAAAACAATGCCTCGTAATAGATATGCTACTAATGTACATAAGTATGGGTCACTTTTTCCCCATTTAAAATATGACGGTAGTGCAGTTTTTTGCTTAATATGCAATGTTCGTTTGGCTGCATTGGACAGAACTGATTGCCAGAGGCATGTCAATGGTATTAAGCATATGAGAAACGCAAGAACTGAAATACCTTATACACTATTCCTCATGCATTTATTAATTATGTTTACCTCTTGTAATCTTCCGTTGTCATTGGTGAGAAAAGCAGCTTTTAAAACGTTTTGGCGACAATACGTTCCAAAGTACTCATTACCCTCACAAACACAATTACAGAATCATTTGCCGCGAATGAAAGAGATGCTAGAAAATGTGTGTAAACGTGATTTGTGTTCCAAAAAAATAAGGATTACCGTGGATGAGACGACCGATATAAAGAAAAACAGTATTGTGAATGTAACAGATCGCGTTTTATCTAGCGAGAACACAGCATCTCGATATTTGTTAGCTTGCAAACGTGTTCAACAATGTACCGCGGAAAATATTCAAAAAGTGATAATGAACGCTTTGAAAAAATTTAAAACTGCCTAAGGACAAGTTGTGATGATTGTGACAGATAGTGCAGCAACGATGTTAAGTGTTGGGCGATCCTTAAAACATATGTTTCCTAACTTAATACATATAACCTGCGTGCTGCATGCTTTGCATTTAGTTGGTGAAGTTGTTCGACAACATTACGGAAACGTTGATCGGATGATTGGAAGTACTAAAGCAGTGTTTCGTAAATCTCCTAAATGTTTAAAAGAATTTCGTAAATTTTGTCCAGGTATTCCAGAACCTCCTGAACCAATTTTAACGCGATGAGGTACTTGGCTAACAGCAGCTTCTTACTATTTGATCCATTTTCAACAAATTCAATCAGTTATAATGCGATTTAATCGGAATGAATCCAAAGCAATTAGAGAAAGTCAAAGAGAATTTCAAATTCCTCAACTTTTAGAAGATTTAACAACAATATGTACCAATTATACAGTATTACTAGATGCCATCAGAAAACTACAATGTACTGAATTGTCACTGCAAAAATCATTAGACATAGTGGAGAGTGTAAAAAATAAATTACACACATTAAATGATATGCCAGGATTATGCGCTAGTCAAAAGTTGGCAGATGTTTTAAGGGAAAATCCCGATTTTAATATCTTAGAGACCGTTTATAATAAGTGTAAGAATAGTGAACTTTTAAGTGATTTTGAAAAACAGTTTCTACATGCAAATGTAACTTCCTTAGATGTGGGGAGATCCTTTTCTATGTATAAGAATATTTTTTCTTGTCGACGCACAAGGTTTAAAGAAGTAACTGTGGAAACATATGCAATGATGCAAGTTTACAATAGTTCACATGCCGATGTCTCTAATTTGTTGAATAATTAGCAAGTAAGTTTATTTATGAATTTTTCGTATTCTTATATTAACCCGTAATACCGACACCTATGCGAGTCCGCAAGTTTTGGTTACTCTACTTATCACTATCAGTACACAAATTCCAGTTTTTGAAAGATTACTGGCACAAATAAAAATATTGCAATCGATTGAACGCATTTATTATCAAAAACATATACGTATGTGTATATGTTTTATACAATTATAATATACATAATATAATTAAACAGTAAATAAAATTGAATGTAGAGATCTTTAACATGAAATAGCTCCTTACAAAGCTGTAACTTTCTACGGTACCTTTGGGCCTTTATGGTTACATAAAAAAATATTGGACCAATTATTCTTCTCCTAGAGATTGCTATCCAAACTCCAACTTTTAGAGGATGTAAAGCAGTTTCGATAAAATTATGAGGATTCTCCCTAGCCCATGTGCGATAGTTCTCGCCACTAACAAATCCCTACAAATGAAACCAAGCTTCATCCGTAAAAAATGTCAAGTCTAAGATGTTATTATCGTTTGAGTAATTATTGAACCACTGGCAGTATCTTGTTCGTTGTTTAAAATTTGAGGGGAGCAGCTGCTGAACAACGGATACTTTATATGGAGACATATGATGTTTTTTTAAAGCTTTGTGACAGGTTTCAATTGATAAACCTGCAAAATGTAAAAGAGCAATTGTAATTTATAAATAAAATACTAATCATAATTATCACACCTGTTTGTGCTGACAGTTTAGCTATTGATTTATGTGGACAACATACGATGTTCACCGCCTTCCACAGTATCTTCTGTAAAAAGTGTCGGTCTTTCACTGGTTTTTTTCTTTGCACATGCAATGCTTGTCCTGAAATCGTTTAACAATCCTGTCTTTATGATTTGCAAATACTTTGTATGGAAGATTTGTGTTCGGAAATGCTTCATTAGATTGTTCGATACATGACTGTAAAGAGTATGACCAGGTGCCATCTGCATTTCGGTTCTCAATGCGAAAGTGTGCCATCAAAATGAAGGCGTTTTGCTTCGGTGTAAAAACCATCGCTGATGCAAATTATCTGCAATAATTTCGTCTCATAACCTAAAAATTTATTAGAGTGCATCTATTCTTACCACACAGACTTTGATTATTTGGAGATTAGCTTTGAAAAGAACTGAGAATTGATGATATCGGCTTGAAATGGAAAAAAAACAATGTTTGAAAATATTCGAAGAAAATATCTGTATCTATCGACGCCAATGGTAAGGGACGTACTAATTCGGTAACTTATTCTAAAATAAAATTTGGAAACTTAAGAACAATAAAAATACTAACTAGGGCGCCAGTACAACATTACAGTACAACATTCCTTATACATGACTTTGTGGTATCATCGATACTTGACATAGGTTTAGCTCTTTGCTGATTTGCTAATAGTTATGATTTTATTTCAAGATGATTAACAACTGCATCTACTATTTCTGTATAATTCCGTATTTGGTTTTTTACTTTTTCTTTTTGTTAGTTAACTGAGGTATACACCGAACTTCAGATATCAATCAAAATGCCTCCTAACTTCTTAATATGTCGCTGGTCTCATTAACGAGAACCCCAAATACTACATCCCACTATTTCTCCACTAGATGGAAGCTTCAAGTAAGGGTAGAAATTGGAATGAAAAAAATTAACCGTGGAAGCATGAAAGAAAGTTAATCCGAGGGTGATTAGTTGGTCTTTTACCGTCGAACTTCATACATAAGTAAACTTTCCTCTGACCATTTTTACTCCGAACTTTGGACTCACGACAGTTGGAGCAGTTTAGCGTCCCCTTAATCCGTTAGCTCTCCTTCTCCGTTTGGCCGTAACCATGTCTTCGTCTTCCTTCCGCCGTCTCCTTTTGACCGATACGAATTCGATTTATTATAGCAGCCCGACGGTATTAAAGGTACTTCTGGATATCTCGAGGGGAAAATAAAAATAAGAGCATTTCAGGAATTACAGGGTTTTACATTAATATTTAAACAAAATGCCAAAAGTCATGAACTCGTTAGGAGGAATGTATTTTAAATTACTTGACACCAGTTACTCAAGATTCAAAAATGAAAAAATTGCAATTTCGAAAAGTTTATGCCGTATATTCCAAAGTTTGAAAAGATATTATCTCATGCGCAGGTGATGCATTATTATATGTCCTTTTACAATATTCATCGAATGGGGAAAGCAAAAACGTTAAAAAATTCGAGGAAAAGGCAGTGGCGTGGACGGGCCGAGTTGTCTGCCAAAAGCAAATTATTACCTGCTCACGTAAAAGGACATGACCGAATTGTCTCCCAAGAGCGGGGGGCACCCAAAAGCAGGTAGAGGATTATATTTAATGAGGTAATAATTACCTATTTAGTTTCGTATTCGCACTTGTGACATCAAGTACTCCTCTGTCTATTCGGGCAGAAACATGTCCGTGTGTTAATGCTATTTTCTCTGCTACATTGTTTTTGCCGGGAATGATTCCACCAATAGCATTATATTAGGACTAATTTTTAATTAAGTAGATTCCGTCCAATTACTAACAAAATCGTTGTTTGTTGAGAAGAAGAGTACTCATTAAAAAGCAAATGAGGATACGGATGCTTAAAGACTATACATTTGGTATCAGTAAAATAATGTAATTTGTTTCTTAGTGTTGATGTTTATGATCGATGGCGCAGTGATAATGCGTTCGGTAGGCCGTTCTCTTCTTGAACATGGTTGCAAGTGTCAAACGCCTACGATCATTTCACACAGAGTGTCCGGGTATCCGTCAACCACCGGTGCCAATTCTTATACGTTGGGGAACATGGTTGCAGTTAGCTTTGTATTATGCTGAGCATTTCAAAATAGTAAAAGCTGTTGTTGCAAAATTCAATCCTGCCGAAACTGCAGCTATTAAGGAGAGCCAGTCGAAATTTGAAGATATTTCCGTTGAAACAAAATTAAAAAATATTCGTAGCTACTATAAAGGATTAGCTGACGCAATAGATCAACTACAAAATAGATCGTTATCATTATCGGAGTCTCTGCAAATTATGGACGGAGTGCATACACAGCTACTGACTATACATGACGCAATATATATTCGCGTTTTAGAAAAGTTCGAGAGTGTGCTACAGAAAGATCCAGATTTTAGCACACTAAAATAAATTTGTGATTGTGTATCGAATAATCCACTGACTCAGTACAAAGAGTATTTTAATCATGCATGTATAACATCGGTAGATGTTGAACGCTCTTTTTCAAAATACAAAACTCATTTTTTTACCACGGCGAACATCGCTCACCAAGACAACTGTGGAAACACATCTAGTGCTGTCGACTTTTTGCCACTCTTATCCATATGATGTTAATACTGATAATGGTGCTTCTAGTTTTACTGTTCCGTAGGCAAGGCTGCTTAAAAGGGTGAGTGTTTCACTACTTTTCACATATTATAATTATGTATTAGTTCTGTTATTTTTTTTCTATTTTCTTACTATTGTTTTTGTATACTAAGCAGGTACGGCTATGGTACGACTCCCAGTTATCGGGCTCTAATAATCGAAGACAAAATAAATTGACTTGTTACAGTTTTGGAAAAAATAAAAACGCATTCTAGAGAAGATAAAAAAGGATTCGTCGAAACGTTAAAGTTGTTATTTTTATTTCTATGAACCCCTAAGAAAGAAAAACCGCTAATATTAAGATTAAATTTTCGAAAAAATACAGATGGTATTATATCGGTGATTTACTGAAATTCGTAAGCCTAAAAATAAAATTTTAACACGTTTGAAATTTCAAAAAAAGTATCCAATAACTAGGCAGTTTGTCCTAATTAGCTTTTGTATGTGTGTACTTCAATAAAACTTGTTCATTAGTTCTAACAAGTACTGCTTTCACTTAATGTACTACAAGAATTAAGGACGTAAGACGCTTTCACCTACAAATCGTGTACGTTGTAATAAACACAAAGACTTCGGAATCAACCAAGCGATTGCATGTCAAACGCGGAGCGAAATGAAGATGCATTAATGGATAATTACAGTTCGCGTGACAAGGAGGCGTCATGTTCCTTCTATACGTACCCACACGAGCTACTACAGTAACCTGCTAAGAGAGACGAAAACTGTCAGGATATAACCGAGTATTCCCTTTAAAGCGATAACATCTCATTCGATCCGATGAACGTTGAAAGTTTTTATTCGCAATTGAGTCCATTATACACTGTAATGGTGGCTGTATAACGTTTCCATTCTTCAGCAAGGTAATTTTAATGCTCCGCACAAATGAATGTAGTACGAGTTGTACGGGTTTTTTCCATACAACAGGTGGCGCACGTGTTTTATTTAATGGATATTAAAAATCACCCTGGAATAGTTACAGCAACGCTATCCGCATTTACACAATTTTTAATTAGTTAGAAAGCCGACGCAGGAATTTTCTGCTGTAAGCAGATGAAATTTTATCGTTTCAGGTCAGCTTAGTTCGTTGACTTGGACCGCATGGAAATCCGTGGAAAACTAACAATTCCACCGGCGTGCCGGTACGTTGCGATCTCCATTTGAAATTCTAATGAATGGCAGGATTACGAAATCGGGTTATATTGCAGTACACGAACAACGGACGACTTTTTGCTGCTGTTCGGTGTTGCATCAGAAATTTTGTAATTTGTCTGTAATTTAGTAGGGAATTACGGTGCAACGGCTTTGATGTTACTTGTAATTTTTAGAGAAAAGTTAACCTTAGATTTCTTAATAAGGAAATCTACAACAAACATGCTGCAGTAATCTGCAAGTATTTTTGCACTCATTTCTATTTGTCATTGATGCCTTTGTCCTGATGCATCGATATCTAGTATAGCTGGAAACAAGCCCCCTCTTATTTTGACGCTAGAAAGTTCTAAGATGGCCATTGAATGCTTTACATTCTTAACATGTAAGCTATTAGACCTATTATTAATCCTGGTTTTGGTTATAGTTTTACCGGAACAGATATATTCCGTTGCTTAGGTTTTGTAACCAATGCAGTAATCCAGTGTTTGTTAGGTTTTTTTTTTGGAGCACAGCGATTATGTGTACTCCTCTTTCAGAGATCGTACAAGTTGTCGTTTTATTTTGGAAAGTTTTCCATTTTATTTTTCTCTTAAGCTACGTGACAAGCTCTTAAATTCCAGTCACTGTATACTTTGCTTAGCTTCCCTTTAAAATGTATCGGTTTAACCTTCTTTCGTAGCCCTCTTTAGGTTTTTGATATTTTAGTTTATTGCGATACTCATGCTCCTGCTTATTTATGGCATTTCTTTTTAGTTATTTACCCTTTTGTTATTCTTTCTATTATTTTGGTTATGGGACACTTCATTGGATCTGCTTTCCGCACCAATGTTAATTTTCTTACAGGTAGAATAGAGTTAAAAGTAGTCTTTTACTTTTCTTGGGGATCTATACTTCCCCTGTTCCGTATCTTAGTAACCCTTTGTGTCTTTTCTCTTATTACTTTCTACTCCAATTGGAAGTGTTTACATCTAGTAGGGGGTTATGTGTCGATCAGCTGATTTGCGAAATTTTGCGAGATTGACAGATTAGGTGCGTTCTGCAGGTCCCTCGAGTAGCGCGTTTGTTCATATTGCGAGCATGCAGGGTTCTGCTGTTTTCAGTCATTTTACTGCTACCGGCTCTCTTATTACGTCTGGTTTTTCTTTATTTGATTTATATTCAATCTTATTTACGTATTGCTCTATTTTAAATCTTCAGTTTAGCATCTTCCGTTATCATAACTTAAGTTCCACGTAGTTCTATGACGTATTTTCGAGTTCCACTGTATTTCCGGCCTTTTGTCGTTGAATTTTATCACTTGTGGCCCGATTGTTGAGACGTTAGTGTCACGGTAGTGCTCCCTATTTTGTAATATTTGGAATTAATCATGTTGAGTGGATGTTTTGGAAACCTACATGTAATCATCTCGGCTCTGGTAAGCAGGTAGGTTTCCAAAAATGTCCACTCAACATGATTAATTCATAATACTACAAAATAGGAAGCACTATCGTGACCTTCACTTGTTTTTAGATGTACCTGATTTTGGCTTAACGTTTTTTTTTGAATCTGCCTTCTTGTCGGTACCACAATTTTGGATCATAGCCTTTTTGGAAATTATATTTTGGATCCTATTTTGGATTTACGTGAGGCTTTACTTTATTGGCTTTGCCTTTCTGGAATTAATAATTCCTTTCAGCCAGCATCTTTCGTGGACCAGTTAAGTGTTACTTGCTATGTTTTCTTTTTTTATTATTTGCCTTGGTCAACCATAATTTAGTAAATTATTTAATTCAAGTTTGTTCATATCCTTCTCATATTTCATAATTTAGTAGCCTATTTATTTCAAGTTCTTTTTAACGTATTCCCTTTTCAATTCTAGACAAGCTATTTGAGTTTAATCTTTCATTGGTCTTATCTATTAACATTGAATTTTAAGTAAAACAAACGAGTATCTATCTTTTGTTATTTAAGAAATTTCCCTTGTTACCTTTTCTGTGGATCTAATTTAGGAGGTAATTTGATAGCTATTTGTGTTCATTAATTTCGATCTGGTCTTTTGAATCAATTTTGCTTTGCAACTGTACAATGATTATTTTTAATTTACTTTTTGGACAATTTCATGTCGGCGTTTTAGATTACAATTTTACTGTTGTCACGATCACTGTGAATCGAAGCGTTGGCCATTGCTATCGGTAACACCGTACAGATTTAATTTGTTAATATCATTATAACCTTTAGATACATATCAATATATTTGTTAACACGTATCCAACTTTTTTTTATTTGAAGTAAATTATCCCGCATCGCCTTCTCTTCCCCTAATAATTTACTTTTGTCACCATCTTCGTGTGTTCCTGTTTACCCCAACTACCTGACAGGTTTATTTCAAGCAGGTGGCGCCTTGTAAATTAGCTGTTATTAATATTGGTAAGTAGTACTGATCCACTCCCTCGCCGACGAGCAAGCTAGCACCCTGAATGGAGGTGTCGCTTTTGAGAAATTTTGGGGAATAGCTGCTTGCGCGGAACTTGGTTATTTTGGTGTCCTTTTTTCTTCTCAAAGCCGGATTGACTCAACCAGACGACTGAAATTATGCTATTCTATGAAGCAGAATAGCACCGCCAACCGTCCAATACTAAATTTCACTGACGTTCTAGACAGACACATTATAATAGATATTTAATTTATGAAATTACACTGGAAATATGTACATTTGAATTTACGCTGTTGTTTGTTGTAGGAACGTTTTTCATTGATTTTGAAGATTTACGAAATAGAGAAATTGTACAGAAGAGGAGTTTTATTCACGTTACCCTACATTTGTCGTTGGCTAGAATTAAATAAATTATTTAGCACCCCCACTCCGAAGATCGGAGGCTCGGGGAGGAAAGGAGGCTTTCGAAGAAAAACTAATATCCGCCAGAGGGAATTTCATATCTATCGAGTGGCCACACTGAACACACTGTAGGTGCTCAATTGTCAGCTGCGTGTGACGATGTAAATATTTAACAAAACAGTATATTTGTGTAAATGCGATATAATTTTTCTGTACTGCAATTTTGTGAAAGCAAAAAGGAAGTGGAAAAAAAGTTTAGATTTTTTTCTCCAGGTGTATAGGATTGTTGTAAATATAATAATAATAATAATAATAATAATGATATCGTTTATTCCATAATGCACATGCATAGAATACGTCACAGTATGTATAAAATATAAAAACATAAACATATAAATCAACAAACATTGAATATGTAAATATAAAAGATAAAATATATAAATAAAATGTACGAACTATAATAAATGAGGCGCATTTAAAAACTCATTTACCGTATAAAATGGCCGACTAGATAATAATGTCTTGAGCTTTATTTTAAACCTGGAAAGCGGCATTTGTTTTAAAGTATTGGGTAAACGGTTATATATTGCGATACATTGCCACACAACCTGTCTTTGCACCTTTGTCAGATGAGTTTGCGGAGGTAGCAAATGCAAGCTATTTTTACTTCGTGTATTCTGTTCGTGGTCCGGTACATATTTTTGAAACAGTTCACTGTTACTTTCTACAAACAGTGCAGATTCTAGTATATAAATCGATGGTAAGGTAAGTATATTAAAGTCTTTAAATACTGATTTACACGAGTCTCTAGTTTTTAATTGAAATATTGCCCGAACACATCTCTTCTGTAACATAAATATTCTTTTCGCATCTACAGCGCTACCCCAAAAGATAGCTCCGTATTGAAGCCGAGACTGAACACACGCGTGATAAACACTCAGCGCAGTCCGAACATCGACATTTTGTGAAATCACTCTCAGACTGTAGCAGAAACCACTCAACCTTGCAGCAAGATCGTCTATGTGGGGTTTCCAAGATAAATTGTTATCAACTACCACTCCGAGGAAGCGTGCTTGTTTTACACAAGTAAGTTGTTCTTCGTTATATTTTATGTTGAAGCCGACTGGATCTGCGTTATACAAAAGAATGTTAGTTTTATCGGTATTCAGTTGTAATCTATTTGTTTTACACCAGGCATGTATGAATTTGAAGTTATTTTCTAATGTATTTTTTATTTGTCCACAGGTACGCTCCCGAACAATGCACGAGGTGTCATCTGCATACAAAATAGCTAAGCCGTCAATAACTTCTGGTAGATCATTGATGTACAGAAGGAACAAGAGCGGACCGAGAGTGGAGCCCTGAGGAACACCAAAACGAATTGTTCGCCAGGATGATGAAACCTCCGCACCAGATGCATCATTAACCACTACAGCCTGTTTTCTATTTGTGAGGTAAGACCCCATCAGCTCCAATGCCACGCCTCTATAATTCATGTATTACATGAATTTAAAGCTTGTAACAAAAACCAAGATATTTTTTCAATTTCCTTTATCAAATTCCTGTAATACATCGCATTTGGAATCGCAAATGGAAATTCCACGTTAGTTTTTTCATTGGATCTCGTTGGATAATCTGTTACCATTTTAATGAAAGCCTAACACAACAGTGCCTCGAATCGCTTCGTTAAACTTTTGGTAATGAAGCATCAGCAGAAAAGGCTGTTTGCATGAAGGTCAGCCTAAATCGGTTGTTGCTCCAAAGAACATCGGTGCTGTGCACAAAATGATTGAAGAGGTTCGGCAAGCAACTCACCCTGAGATAGAGGCATCCTTAGCCATATCGAAGCCATATTCGATTTTGCGTGAACATATAGGCATAAACAAGATCTGTTCCACAAATCTGTGTACAACGTCGTAAAGGGTGACGAAACTTGGATATATTGCTACGATCCGGAAAGCAAGAATCAACTGTTTGGTTGTTTCCAGTTGAACCAAATCCAACATAAGTTGTTCGTCCAGGAAACACACAAGAAAATGGTTAGGTACTTGTTTCTTTCGTTGTACTGGACACGTCGTAAGCATTGCCTTGGAAGATCAAAGAACAATTAATATTGAATGGTATACAACGATATGTTTGCTGGAAGTCATCGATGAAATCAGGAAGAACAATCGACAACGTCGCATCATCCTTCATCATGACAATGCCAGTTTCCACACAGCACGTCAAACAATTGATTATTTGAAGGAGGAAACCCCTCGTTAGACAATAAATTAGGCGAATACGGCCATCACCTGATTTAACGGTTTAACTTTGTTTCCGAATGTCAAACAAAAATGGGTGAACAGCGATTTTTAGTACCTCAAGGGGCTGTCGAAACCTTCAAATATCATGTTTTGGAGATACCACCTTCAGAGTGACAAAAATGTTTCGAGAATTGGTTCAAATGCATGCAAAAGGATATAAATAGAAGCGATTATTTTGAAAAACAATAAAACGATTTATACCAAAATTTCTTTTCTTTCATTATTTTTATAAAACTTAAAAGGTATAGGACCATCATAATCTAACTCCTTTGATAATCCAATCATGTAACACCCATTCTCAATCCGAAGCTTCTAAAGCTTCCGGTTCGAGCAGGTGCATAGGAAAATGCAATATACAATTAGCATTCCCTCTCTTCCCCCCACGTCCTCCCTTTACCGCAGTTACCTTCCCCCATTTCACCGCTCTCAGCGTATATTACCACCGTCGATGTTTAACGGATTCAACATAGTCGTGGAGAAGGAAAAGGAGGAGGAAGAGACGGATCGGAATACGAGCATGGAAAGCTACCCCAACCCGCACCACTTCTCCCCCCTAAGGCATAGCATTTGAGGAGCCCGGATCTAAATTCCGGCGGATTTGCTTACGTCGTGAAACCACGTGATCTTGTGTTGTTTCGGATTAGAACGGATGTTGCACTCGAAGTAAACGTCGTCCCCCTCCTTGATGTCCTCGGGATTTAGGGTGCTGCCTAAGTGGAGTGTCACCTGCGGGGGATCTGAAACAATACGAGAGAAGATGGAATAAGATTCTAGAGAAATGCGATTAGCGATGTATGCGGAATACGTGAAGCGAGCTAAACTTGCCTGTACAACGTTGTAAAGGAATTGGTATTGCATTGATGGAGATGTAGGTACTTGGCATAAAATTATCATGGTAATATGGGTGGAAACGTAAGATTGGATTATGGGATTTGAAAGGAAAAAGGATTTGGTGAGATTTGTTTTACCAGGAAAGGAAAAATAAATATAAACTTTGTTACAATTCAAAGACTAAAAGATTTATTGCATAATCTAACATTTTCCAGTTTAAGGAAAATTATACCTTTTTGGAACTTTTGTTTCTTGTACATATATAATTATAATAAACTTATGTAATCAGATCAAATGAAGGTTGCAATTGTAATAACCTCACATTTTCGACGGCTCAAATTTTGTTTTGTACTAAAGGCTGAAATAATATTACGAGAATAGACTGTTGTTCAACTGATTGAGAGCTACGTAACGTACGATTCCAAAACTGAAACTATTTTGTTTTTGTGAAATAATTGTCGCATGCATATCGAGGATCTAGAGCAAAAACCCAATAAGTGTCACTAAAATCAGAAGCCTTAGTTTTAATTTTAGTTCTATTGTATATAATTTCTTTCTTTTCTTTGAATTCAGCATCTCTGAACTGCACTTATTTGAGCACTTTCAAAAAACTATATGTAGCGTTGAGTAAGATATTCTTTGATCAAAAAATAAATGCTAATATAGCTCATGGTATTGGTGGAATCATTCCCGGCAAAAACAAAGTAGCAGAGAAAATAGCGCTAACACATGGACATGCTTCTGCCAACTCGGCAATACCATGAGCTATATTAGCATTTATTTTTTGCTCATTGTTATTAGGCATTCTTTCCACGTGTATTTCTGTACATCATGGTAAGCCTGAGGAATCATTTGCACGTATTGATGTCGTTGTGCCTAGGCACAACGTCCCCTTGCGTTTGGCAGCCCAGGAGTTGCCCGATAGATGGTGGACATCTACACTCCGGTTTGTCTTGCTACCCTCTGGGACGGCGTGACTGTGTTTCTTGGCGATAGGTATCGCCGAGAGACATATTCAGTGCTGCTTTGGAGATTAGCAACATAAACTGAGAGGCAAACGTAATGATAGCGGCAGAAGATTGTGCTCAGAACCATGCTGATGACGCCGAGTAGACAGAAACATGTCCATGTGTTATTTTCTCTGCCACTTTGTTCTTGCCGGGAATGATTCCACCGATGCCATGAGCTATATTAGCATTTATTTTTTGGTCATTGTTATTAGGCATTCTTTCCAAAGATACTCTTTATTTGTTTCAAACTTTCAATATATTTACTGCCGCAAATACCCATATACACACTTAAGTGTTCTTGTTTGTAGCAAGTTTTGTAGATACAAAAATTATTCTGTGTTAAAAACTGTTAACCCTTTTGTTACGTTCTCTTGGATTGAAGAACAACCCAGACTACCCAGACGTTTTAGTTATTTAGTGTATTTGCTATACCACCTCTAGTATACATTGCTCCAGCTACTGTCTCCCAATATAAGCCGAGAATTTAAATGTTTTTGTGTTAAATACGTACATATACAATGTTTTAAACGTATACAAATACAATATACACAAGTTTATAAGAGATAAAGCAAACAAAATGGTAAATTTACAGCTAACACCAATGAAATATTTACAAAGTAAAACGAATGAAATATTAAATTTACACAATGAAACAATAGAATGATGGATTTACAAAATAGAATAAATCCAGTAGCGAATTTGTTAGCGTAAAAAACATAAAGTAAAATGTTAAGAAGCCTTAACAAACGGCGATCTGTCAATACGATTTCTTCAATAATTGAAATGTTTTGAGGATTTATCAGTTCAATTGGCTCGTCGTCTTTAACGGATTCTTGCCCCAAACGGAAGCGTTTTGTCCAGTTATTAACAATGGAATATGAAGGAGATAAATCACCATAAACGCCGTCTAAACGTTGTTTAATGTGATTAGATGTATTCTTTTGTTAAAAATTTAATGTCTGCGCAGTACTCAATTTTCTCTACCTGAGACATTTTCATGCACTGGTCACGTTGTCTGGCTGGCTACTAAAAACTACTACTCTTCGAGTCGTAAGATATATAGTGTAGGCCTCGCACATGTGCAACTATGACACAACGGCGTTTCCACACGCTCGAATCTGTATAAGTCTCTCAGGCTCAGAATTTATGGCGCCTACCTCGTATTCACCAGAATCATCCATAGAATGTGAAAACGTGATTACGCCATTAGAACAATCAATTTTGGATATAGATCTTCGAGACAATAACACTTCTCGAGTTGAAACCTCTGAGATGCTAGTAACATTATTATTAGATTCCATCCAAGTTTGGCGAATAGTTCATAAACTAAAAGATTCAAAAGAAGAAATCCATCTAATTGGAAAGTAAATATTTCCTACATTTTACAATAAACAAAATTACAAGACTTACTTGGATTTTTCATTTAATAAAATCCAATAATCCAATAATCAATTTGTAATTCTTCTGTTATTAATATTTTTGTTAACTAAACCAAAATATTTCACAAAAAAGCAGTATTAACTTGCGATTATTTTGTTCCTATTCATTTACTAAAACCTTCGATCCAATGTCTTTAAATTACTTTCAAAGTTCGTCAAATCTTTAACCGCAGTTATCTCAGAACTCATTTTTTTTGACTCATCAGGTTCTCGCCCTATACCTTCGATATATGCTTTAAAAAGAGGTATTATCAAAAGCACCCTCTATATCCAAGAACGCACAGAGAATTGTTTCCTTTGCCACAACTGACTCAAATTACTTGTATCAAATTGGAGGGCCATTACACTGGTTAACAGAATTTAGAACTTTTTCTTGTCCCGCAAATTAGTATATGTGAACTTTGGAGCATTTTTTATGCTGAATTGAGATCTTTTTTCAGAAATATTCTATCAGACAGGGTTTCTAAGTGACAGCGCAATAAATAGTAGAACAACGTGTATAATGTGTTTATATATATATATATGTTAATTTATAAAACAACTGAAAATGTTTCTAAGATGTACAAATGTATGATTTTCTGCTATATTTAGCGTCAGGAACGTCTCTCATCCGTGTCCAGTAATAGTCTGCCAGCATAGAGGGGCTCCAAGATTGTCCGAGAAGAAATCTAAATCTGAGTTTAAAAAATTTTTTAGACTCATATTGCATCCCAACGTTTCATACGAAGTCAAAAGGTCTTTTACAATGTTCTTCTAGTCTTCGGATTTGCGATCGTCTAAAATGTACTAAAAATATTCCTAAATGACTGCCAGGCGGATTTTTCATTTTTTTCAGCCCTATATCGAACTTTTCGTCTCGAGACAAGTCCCTGATCTGGGGTCCTACAAATATACCCTCCTTTACTTTAGCATCACTGATTCTGGGGAACTTATTCCTCAAATACGCGAAACCGCGACCGTTTTTGTCCATTGCTTTGACGAAATTTTTCCTAGTTTTATATGTAAAGGGGGCAGATAAATTTTCTGGGGATCGACAAGAGGGGGGTTGGTGACATTCTTAACTCCTGGAGTCAATCATGTTCGTGTCGGCCACACTTTCTTTACATAATGGTTTGTCTTGTCTCGACTGTCCGACTCACACAGGAAACAACAGTACTTCGTGTAGCCGAGTTGCAATCCGAGTAATAGCCCCACAGCCTTTAGATCGCCGCAGATATTCCACTTCATGTTGTCGTATGTTTCCTTCATGTTGCCTGAGTGGGCCAGAGGAATTGAGGGCAATTTATTTCCATTGTGAAGTAAAACGGCTTTTAAGCTAGCTTTGGATGAATCAATGAACAAATGCCATTCATAAGTGTGATATTCATGGTCAAGTGCACTCATAGAGAGACAATTTCATTGAAGGATACCAGGTCACCTTCAAGGGAGTAGATTCCAGCCCTTCAATCTGGATCCCAAAAGTTTGGCTTGCTTCTTAGACACGTTTAAATCGCGAACGAGGTCACTAAGGTCTCCTTGAGTCAGCAAATGCAATTCATTTGAAGAACATGCTGATTCAAATGTGGGATCCAAATTCAAATTTTCTTCTGCTACTTGATGTACTTTCTCATCGCTAGATTCATCATCACTCAAAGTCATGTTTTCAGCAGGTGCTGGTACATAACTCCTCGTTATGAAGTACTGGTCTCAGTGCAGACGGTAGATTACGATATACATCAGTGTGTTTAGATTTTGATGTAATACCAGTTATATTTGTCAGGCAGAAGTAGCAGTCCGAAACGTGATTTTCAGGTTCTCTCCATACTATAGGAACTACAAAAGACATATGACGTGAACCTTCTGCCCATGCTGTGAGAAGCCGAACACATGTGGCACAGAAAATAAGGGAGGCCCAACTCTTATCCTGGTCGCCCACTTTACAACAAAAATAAAGTTCATAACATTTTCTAACTAACGGTGCAAACGAACGTTTCTGGGTTTTAAAAGTCAACTCGCCGCAGACGTAGTAGAACGAATTTGGATTATTTTTACAATTTCCCGGCATTTCAGTGGCACTTGGGGTATCAACGCAACACTTTAAACACAATAGTATACTTTCTCAAAGGTTAGAACAAGGCAAGTGTGGAGCTGCTATATTCTCTAGCCGGTCAATTTACTGCAACTGCGCTCCCAGCCTTGTCGAGACCTGTTCTGCCTGTTCCGAATGGCGCAAGATTACTTACAATTACGTAATATTGTGTAACATTTTATCGGCATTTTACTGTAAAGCACACAGTATTATGCTACGTGGATATACTGGAACTCAAAAACTGTAGGTGATGCAGTAATTTTGAAAGTGAAATTGAATTCAGCGTGTAAAAATACATAGGAAACAGGCATTTTTATACTTGGGACAAAAACCTTGTAAACCAGTGTTACTGTTGACTTTAGCTTCCGGTAGGCATGTCACTTCCATTGAACAGGTGATCGTCTTCCTCCCATAGGTATGAATATCACATTTATAGGCAAAATATTGACAGATTTCATGTTTGCAAGTCAAATAGACTGTAGAAATAAAGAATAACCGGTTCCCGTATTTTGGAGTATGGTTGCTAAAATTAAAATCTTCTGGTATGCACTAAACAAACATAATCTTTTATAAATACCACAAAACCAAGTAATAACATCTCCTACAGTTAATAACGATCCTCTCACAACTCCGTTCCATTAAAATATGTATAATTTAAATTGCGACTTGTTCCTCAAACGCGACGCAATAAAAATGATTTTAATATTAAGGAAGTGGATTTAATTAGCGCTCTGGCACCATCTCCCCACGCGGCATGAGATGGAGGAGGAATTCGTCGCTCGCGAAAGCAGAGAAAGTTATATTTCGGGGGAGAGAAATATAACATTTACTTCTTGCATTAGGAATTGATTTCCCTGCGGCGTACTCTGACATCCGCAACGGGAACAATTAAGTTTTGAAGCCCTCCGACATAATTAATTATGCCTAAATTACTAATGTACTAACTCTTTGTTTGCTAATTGAATTTAATAAATTACTTCGACTGGGCTTGCGACGATTTATTCTCGGTAACTCGGGCTGACAATACGGAGACGGTGCCAACGAAATTAACCAATCCCGTTCTGTTCTGAAGGCTCAATTGCATTCCACGTTTATGTAAGAAGCTGATAAAGTTTGTTTCTTGTATAAATAGAGATAAATTATGTAAAAAAATAAGCTCTTAGACAAAATTAACGCACCGCTTTATTAAACTTAAATAATTACACTGATGAAAATAAAATTAAACTGAATTATAGTGAAAACCTACAAATTGGGTTTATACAAATCAAAATGAAAAACATTTAAAATCGGAAACAATGGAATTAATGGATCCAATGTGACGTTAGCACCATATAGGTCTTCCTCTACTCCTACCGCATTCCCAGGCCTTGGCATGCTAGCGATTAGATTTTCAGTGGTATCCTGGAGAATATTCACCCATTCCACAATCACTGCATCCACCAATTGCTTGTAGTTGGCAGGTGTAAGTCTATGACCTCGGATCTTTTTTTTTAAGATGGTCCCATCAATACTCAACGGGGTTGAGGTCGGGACTGTTAGGTGGCCATTCCATTAACAGAATATCAACAGCATGATGGAAGTCAATAAGTTGTCCAGTCCCGTTGAGACGCGCATTGTCTTGCATGAATAAAAAATTAAGACCCACAAAGGGAGCAAATGGCATTACTTGTTCAAGAACGACCTCACACGTATAGGGACCAACTCTGTATGAGCAGCGAAGCAAATATCCCTCCCCCCAAACATTACAGAGTCATCACCAAACGGAACCCTTGGAGAAATGTTGCAACTTGCAAATCTCGCTTTTTCCCTTCGCCAGACATGCTTACGTCCATCAGGAGATTTTAAGCTAACTCTCGTTTTGTCAGAGAATAAAACCTTTTTCCAATCATTAACAGACCAATGTTGATGGTTTCTGGCAAAACGCAATCTCTGAACTTTGTCCTCTCTGGTAAGTAATGATTTTTTTTACCGGTCTCCTGCTCCTTAATTCGGTTTCATTTAAATGTCTTATGATTGTTCGAGACGAAATCATAGCTTTTAACTCATTTTTTAAAACATTACTAGTGATTTTCCAGTTTCTGAGAGCGAATTGTCTTAGAAAACGGTCATCCCTTTGATTGGTACATCGTTTTCGCCCTTGCCCTAGCCTTCGAATGTAAGTTTTGTTAAATCGTCGAATCACACTACTTATTCTGGAATGATTTCTTCCTAACACACTGGCAACATAACGCATCGAACACCCCTCACCCAACAGAATTGATGCCCACATTGCCTCCTTCACCGACAAGTTTCTTTGGTGATTCTTTTTTCTACAAAGCTGCATGTACTTGAAATGTCAGAGGAAGTCCAAAGACTACTTGTAAGGCAGTAGATTCAAAGTTATCAGTATCTCTGAATGTTTTGAAACAATGTTAGTGGTGCGTTGTGTCCAGGAGTTTATATCTATACGCTTTTGCAGTTTATACATTTAGTGTTTAATTCTCTAACAAATAAAAACATTTTTACAACAATTACCTACACCTCCTACTCTATCAAACGTAACTCTTTATGTCATTTCTACCAGTTGAAACCACACATAAGAGAACGTTTTATCTGTGGTTGAACAACAAGGAGTTCCAGCAACAATTTAATGCGCAATTTTACATTTTTTTGAGATGGATTCTTCCAAATTTTCTTCAGCAATTGTAGAGGATATCTAGCCATCACGGACCGAGAAAAGTACTAAAAAAATAACAGTATACAAGGTGTTAATACTAAGTCGTTACACCCAAAAATAGCAGTTAGAACTCATTAAAACAAACTGTTCTTAGTTCCAATTTTTGATTTGGTAACCCGGTTCGTAGTTGTTGGGGTTCTTTTGTTTCTCGAAAAATCGTCATAACTCCCTTATTTTAAGGACTATTAAAAAAAACGAAAATTTTCAAAGTTAGCTTTCGGCTCTCTAAAACATTTGCGATTAATCAAAAATTTCAAAACGAGGTTCGATGGATAACCACTCCATCGATTTTTGAAAGTAAAACATTTCTAAAATCTTTAAACTATCTACTATAACATTTGTCCTAAAATTTCTTTCATTGAACCATGAACCAAACCAAACCAAACCATTTAATAATAAAACAAAGGAAGATTAGTTCTGTCAAGTGCACAGAGCCGAACAAGATACTGTTTCAAATTTAATGCACGTGTATGTATGTGTTCTAGTTTGTATGTTACAAGTTAATCATTTGTGTACGTATTTTGCATAATTCGTACCTAAAAATGCATTGTGATCAAAACGTTGAACTACTTGACATGCTTTTGGTTTTTGGGGAGGCAAGACGTAACGTAACGCACAGGATGCTCGAAGAATCTATGGAAGAAGATGTCTAAACCGTCGACAACCAAGTTGCCAACTTTTATGAAAAAATTGTAGACATTTGTTAGAAACTGGTCGTTTTTCCTCTACAACTGGTGGGAATGCCAATGTCGAACGTCTGCACTTGATATTGGCAAGACTGAACTTCAAGAGCAAGAGTCAGTCTTGCTGCTGATGATGATAGCTTGGCTATCGAAACGTGCGTCCAGTACGAATTAAGTGTTGTGGAAAGGATTTTAGTGAACTGTTTCAGTGAAAAAATGCTTCAAACAACACCAAACAATAAAGAAGCGCGAGACGACAACCTAGCAATGTGGAGGAAGTTCACATACTGAAAATTATCATTTCGGCGTAACTGTTCACACATATGAGGGCAATTCGTAAAATAGGTTCCGTTTGGTTATAAAAAAAAAAAAAACAATACATGAAGAGGTTTTTATTATATACAACTTAAAGCTACAACTTTCAGCTATTTTTCTACATAGTTGCCATTAAGTTTGAGACATTTGTCATAGCGATGAACCAGTTTTTTAATGACCTCTTCATAGAACTCTGCCGCCTGCGAATTAAGCCATACTGTAACACTGTCCTGCAGCTCTTCATCGCTCCCAAACCATTGTGATCCTGTTGTGAACTGTAGGTGAAATTTGAGGGAAAAAATTGCTCAGTTCTGTGATTGTGAATTACCCAAAAGTTTGTCCGTCACAAGAGTTGGTCTTCCACTCCGTTCTTCATCATGGATATTAGTTCGTCCTTCTCGAAACATACGGCACCATCTTCTAACAACACTGTCACTCATGACATTTTCATCATAAATGGAACAAAGTTCACGATGAATCTCAGCAGCCTTCATGTTCTTTGCACACAGAAATCGGATAACAGCACGCAGTTCACACACACGGCGAGATTTTCAATTGCAGCAGCCATTTTAAACGACCAAAATAGCACGAGAGAATGTCCGAACGATTCTCTCACTAGCACTGCGAGGTTCACATTAAACCAGACTACATCGCAGCGCTGCAATCGCGCCGATAGCCGCACTTCTCTGCTCACTAGGCGGAATTGGAACTTTACGAATCGGTATTTGCGACGTTGTCAGCTATAAACTATTGGGCAGCCTAAATAATTGTCAGACTCATAATGAACCGAGGAGGGTTATTTATTGTCCAGCGTAAAATTGTTATCAGAGTAAGAGGAAATGAATTAATTTATACAAATGCTAATTATGGTGTCTAATAGGGCAACAATATGCCGACAACCAGATACTAATTATTTGAGGCTTTTAGGAACAAATTTTTTTAGAAAATCGGGTAGAATTCAACGTTGGTAATATTTGTTAACTCTCCCTTGGTACTTCTAGGGTTAATTACTCAATTTAAAACACCATGGAAAATGATTGCAATGCACCATTATGTAACGTTATAGACATCGTCATCCCTACAATGTCAGTAGTTGGATATCGTTTTTTATATTAGGCGAATATAAAATTCTCTCCCCTTTTACGGTGCACAATAAAATTCCAATTTGGTTAACCTTCTTGGAAAGGCAATAATACTTTATTGCCATCAAGTTTGTTCGAACATCCTACATTGATACTAGAATCAAGATAAAAAGGAGAATGAAAACGAATATGCGACGTATAAAAGAAATTGAAATTGGTGAAGTTAGACAGGAATTCAAGTCAAATCGGTAATAAAATGTAAAAGTAACGATTTGGTAATAATGGTAAGAGAATTTAATGTGTGTTCCGGGAATATGGTTATACTTACACATCTTTTGTACAACTTTTTAAGTGTAAGAATGTTTTGCCATATTTTTTTTTTATTTCCGCATTTCAACTGGTGGAAACCAAATGCAATCATCAAATTTGTAATCATTACCAGGAGATAATCAACGTTTCCGAAATGGTAAGTAAATTAATTGCAGGATTCCTAGGAAAGTAAACAAACAAGTGGCGGAGATAACCATGTATAGGTAATATACAAGTAGAAATACTTTAGATATTAACTGCAGACGTACCCCAGCATCCCCCTACTTATTTGTACTTGCATTGCATACTTTAACGAATGCACTCCGATAGTGAGTAGGTACATACGTATATACCTACTCACTTAAAAGTTTGAAACGGCTTAAATATACACGGAAGATAAATAGCGAACTGTTCGACGCCATTTTAAAGTATAAGCGAGCGTTTCGCCAGCTAAGCATCAGCATGAACTGCGAAACAATAATTTAGAACTGAATGCAATGCAAATGGTCTCTGAGTATTGATGGCACTTAACTAGATAAGTTCTTTCGCGTCAAAGAACTAACAACCTTCAAATTCAAAAGCGCTCGGCATCCCAACTTATATTGCCGTCTCCAAAGTTTTGTAGTGCAGCCGGTAATAGTTTACAACGACGCCAGGTGCTTTGAGTATCAGTTCCCCGTTGCAGGATGAGCATAAAGGTCGTCCCTTTTATTCCACTTCATGTTTTTGTGGTGCACCTTGATGATGAAGTTGAAGTACCTAATCCTATATACAGATGGTTGTAAAATTTATGATTTTTTGTGCTAAATAAAATATTGTATAATCTATATCTGTTTAAAAGCATATAAATACAGCGTTGAGGAATAAAATATGATCCTGGTGTGTAGCATGATACTTGGCCAGTATATTTATTCAAGAGGGGTTACCATTACAGTTTAAAGCGAGATACACGTATTTTTGTTGCTCCGTAATTTTGCGATTATTACCAGGTTAATTTAGTGTTTTGATGCTTGTGTTTTACATCATTATAAGCCTCTCATTTTTCTCTGTCTGTAAGTATTAAGTAGATTTAAACAGTATTAACAGTATTGTTGTTTTAAGCAATTTTGTATAAATTAATTCACGTTCATATTTCTTGCGCTTGCTATTTTGCTAAAGTTTTTGTTCCTTTTCGTCAACACAGTATTATACTCGTATATACAATATTTTTCATCTCTTTCGTCCATCTGTCTCTGTTGCTGATCCTATCCGTTGCCCGATTTTTCCTGTGTACGTTTGTTTTAAAGTCCGGGCAGCTCTGGGGTGAAGTGTGTGTCCCCGTTCGATTCCTACAACTCCTCGGTGATACTTTACGATGAATAAATGTACTTGTTGCGGCTCCAATGCCGAACCTCATTTAACTGTTAATTGTAGTATTTGTAGTCACTGTTACAAAATTGATTGCGTAGATATTTGGAAGCTGAAGCGCGGAAAATTCACAGTAAGACCGGTCTTGCTTGGTCGTGTTCTGAGTGTGAGCGTATAGGGTATTAATTTTTCGGTTTGAAAACTGTGATTGTTGCTTTGCAAAATCAATTAAAGGTCCTGGAATCCAAAATATCTAAGATATCTTCCGGCCCTGCTTCTGAATTAGACACTCTTTATAATAACGAAAAAATCATATCCGAATTATCTGAGCGGGAGCGTCGTAGTACTAATTTGGTTGTTTATGGTCTTGTGGTAGCAAAGCGTGGCTCTAAGCGAGATCAGGAAGAGGATGATAGGCTGTCAATCGGTGAAACGTTGAATTGCTTAGATATACATATCGGTAATATTGTACCAATTCGTTTGGGTAAATTTGATACCACCAGGCCGGTTATGAAACGTCCTATCAAAGTTCGGCTACCATCTGTTGATTGTGTATCAAAAGTGTTCCATAATTCAAAAAAGCTAAAAGATCATAATAAGTTTCGCGATGTCTCGGTGTCTAGTGATAAAACTCCTATGCAGCGTAAATTGTACCAATTGGTTAAGTCTGAATGTAAAAAACGTCTGGATGGCGGTGAAACAAATTTAGTGGTTAAATATAAGAACGGTATACCACTTATTGTTTCAAATAATTTCACTCAGGAAAACTAATTAATCCCAACAGTAATTTAAGCACCCAATTAGGCGTATATTATCAGAATGTGCGTGGGATTAGAACTAAACTCAATTTAATGTATGAATATTGTTTTGTTTCTAACTTAAATATCATTATTTTCACCGAGACTTGGTTGTCCGCTGATGTTGACAACAGTCTCAGTCTTCTTATACCGTCTT
This sequence comes from Dynastes maya, assembly GCA_029619315.2. Lineage (NCBI taxonomy): Eukaryota > Metazoa > Arthropoda > Insecta > Coleoptera > Scarabaeidae > Dynastes > Dynastes maya. The sequence goes on along the minus strand of JAROYE020000003.1, from coordinate 13,004,651 downwards.
TCGAAAGGACAGGAATTTTGAAGTTACTGGTCTGAGAAGGGGAGGTGGTGTTCTTGTTGCAGTTGATTCAACTGTGCTATGTGAGGTTGTTGACCATGATTTTTCTGAACACTTTTGTCCTCTGATTGATGCTATTATTATCAAGTGCACTTATGATTATTTCACTTTCATGCTTGTAGCTGTATACATACCACTCAGCTTATTCGCGGATGACATTACTCTTTTCCTTGAAGCACTTGAGCTGATAATTTTGGATGTTCCAATGATGTTCCAGCGATTTTAATATCAGAAATTATTTTCCTCCAGACGTTGGTGATCCTAAGTATGCATGTATTAATCATTTCACTTCATCTGTACGCCTTAACCAATTTAATACCATTACCAACGTTAACTCACGCCTTCTCGACCTCGTATTTTGCAGTACTGATTATCAAGTATTGGTTGATCATTGCGATGATCCTGTTGTTCCAGAGGACTCATACCATCCAGCTCTACATATCTTACTCAAAGTCCCATGTCCATCTTCAGTAAAACGTTTCCCAATCAATACAAACATGCGCTACAACTTTTTCCGTGCTAATTATTATATGCTCTATAGTGATATGTTCAAGGCAGATTGGAGCCTCGTCCAAAACGCCGAAGATGTAAATACAGCCGTTGACATTTTTTATCAAACATTATATAATATCGTGAATAAGTCAGTTCCAACCATTCAGTATGTACGTTCCTCTTATCCTCCTTGGTTCGGTAAGACTTTGATTGATGGACTTAAAATGAAGAACTACTATCACCGTAAGTGGGTAGCTACTGGCACTCCGAAGTTTTATGAAGATTTTGCGAGGTTACGTAGAATTACGAAGAGGGAAATAAACAATTCTCATACAGCCCACCTGAATAAAATTCAGACAAATCTGAAGTCGGACCCCAGGGCATTTTGGAAATATATTAATACAAAAAGGAATCCATCACGCATTCCAGGGCGATTGTTTCTGGGTGATACAAAGTTTGACGAACCACAAGCTATAGTAGATGCATTTGCGGATATATTTAATGAACATTTTTTACCTAGCGACGATATCCGCATTTATGATACGAACTCTTCTTATCAACCCTTCAGTATACAAACCATTACTGAGACAGATGTGGTTAACAGTATCGTCAGGCTTAAGAATAGTTCTACTGCCGGAGAAGATCAAATTCCTTCTTTCTTCCTAAAGGATTGTCGGATGGTTTTAGCAGTTCCGCTATGTGCTATCTACAATTTATGTATGAAAACTTGTGTGTACCCTACAGTTTGGAAGATCGCTAGAATCACACCAGTTTTTAAAAAATGCAAACCAGAATTAATCACGAACTATCGACCTATTTCTATACTAAGTAATTTTTCTAAGGTGTTTGAGCAAATTTGATATGATGCTATCTACGGTAACATCAAGATCAGGTTGTCTTGGCACCAACACGGTTATGTGAGAGGTAAATCAACAGTTACTAACCTGGCCTGTGTAACACAAAGCATTAGTGAAACTCTTGATCAACGCTCACAGTTAGATGTAGTCTACACAGATCTCACAAGAGCCTTTGACTCTATTGATTTCTCGTTATTGCTACGGAAGTTGGGTACTATCGGCTTTTGCACTTCGTTGCTGAAATTGATGACATCCTATCTCACTGGCAGAGTCAATTGTGTAGTGTACAATGATTTTTCTTCTAGGCGTCATCTAACAACATCTGGAGTGCCGCAAGGTTCCAACTTGGGACCCCTACTGTTTTTAATATTTATAGATGACCTCTTACAATCACTAACGTGCCGCTTTTTAGCGTTTGCAGACGACTTAAAGATATTTCACCGAATTGATTCACTGTATGATGCCAGACTTCTACAAGAGAATCTGATAACTATAAGTAATTGGTGTATTGATAACAAACTGCATCTTAATGTGGAGAAATGCTGCATAGTTAGATACACTCGAAAGGTGTCCAAAATCGTTTTCGATTATAATATACACGGTCTGAAGCTACCTTCATCGGACACTGTGAAAGACCTTGGAGTGTTGTTTGATGATCGACTTTGCTTTGACCAGCAGGTGATGTCGGTGTGCAACAGTGCTTGCAGAGTTCTTGGTTTCGTTCTTCGTAACACACGCACATTTACTGATTACGGTGCTCTAAAGACTCTTTACTACGGGTTGATTCGAAGTAAGTTGGAATACGCAGCGATTATATGGTACCCTTATTACACATGTCACCAACTTCGACATGAGCGAGTGCAACGCCGCTTTTTAAAATATTTAACATTCAAGGAGACTAGTAACTATCCGCAAAGAAACTACGATCATGGCCAGCTTCTTCTGTCGCACGGTGTGTCATCACTCCATGAACGTTATGAACGCACTAGTGCGGTGTTCCTCTACAGGCTCATTAATAATAAAATTGATTGTCCAGAGTTACTGTGTGGGGTACCTCTTCATGTTCCCGCTAGGGAATCGCGAAATGTATCTTCATTTTACTTGAAACCTGTGAGAACTAATGTAATGCACCTAGCGCCAATAAACCGCATTTGTCGTTGCGCTGATATGTTATATAAAGACATTTTTCTGGGTCAATTTGTTTAGTGTTACGTGTATATTATGCAACGTATGTATGTATGTATTCATCGTTATAGTCTTATGTGTATCTCTAAGAAGTTTAATTTATTTCATTTTGTACTTTTGCTACACTTTAGATAATTTGTATGTATATGTGTCTATTTTGGTGTTTTACTGTTGGGCACAAATAAATATTATTATTATTATTATTATTACTATTAAAGAGGTGTAAATTGAAATTGATTTTAGTGTTCAGCAAGACACTTGACTACTCGAATTTAGCTTAATAGTACCATGGTGAGCAAAACTTGCCGGTTTTTGTCGTTTCTTATAACGAATTATTACTTAAAGTTCTGAATTATTTTCGAGTCAATTTTCTGGATTAAAAGAAAACAATCAGCTGTGTTTGTTTCAGCCTGTCACGAATTTTAAGTAAATTGAACCTTTTTTTATGTTATAATAATACTAATTGTGCAACTGAACATTCTAGTTACTTAATAAAATTTTGTATAAGTGTTTACGTTTGTATGTCTGCTTCTGCACCTTCATTGTTTAACTTGTTATTGGATGTTTAATTACATAATCTTCCCCTAACCCTGCTTACACTTAACATTTGCGTAACAGACCTTGGGTCCTACGACTGTGAGAGCTTTCGTGAATTTAGTGGGTGGTACCCTCCAGTTACTCTAGCTGGCACTCGCCGCGTGTGCCGTTTTCCCCAGAAAGACCTAAACGACCGTTTTTGACTGAGCATAGCGGCCACGATTGTTCTTTCTTTAGACTACTAGCTTTCCGCTTCAGTAAGTACTGCTAGTGAATTATATTCACAGGCAGGTACCGCATTTGATTTGCAACTCTAGATACTTCGATACATTTTCCATCCGAGGCAGTAACTCTGCTGGTCGCCACTGTGAACGCTGTGATGTCCTTGTCCTATTTCCCGGGTAGTTGGAAGCATGCCGAAATAATAGATATTCCAAATCTGGGAAAGGACCTAACTTTTTTACTAAACCGACTAAAGGATGAAATCGATCGAGATCCGATTCCGCCTGAACAATTTGGATTCAGGGCGGGACTATCGTCCGAATTCCAACTACTCAGGTTTTCCGAGTATGTTAGTAATGCATTAAAGGATAGGGAATTGTAAGCGATATTTCTAGACACTCGCGTAGCTTTCGACAGCATTTGGCATAAAGGGTTACCACTACCGTTCCCCAGGGGTCGCTTCTGGCGCCCGAACTGTATATATTATAGACAAGCAACATAGCTAAACATCTAGGTGTAGAATTAGCGATATATGCGAATGACACCGCACTATACTCGTCATCCCGGGATGAAAAGATGCTAACCAGACGTCTCCAAAGCGCTTTGGATCAGACAATATCTTGGTTTAGGAGGTGGAGATACGTCAACAATGAGAAATGTGTGGCTGCTCGCTTCACGCTCAAATTTAAGATGGCTCATTTGAATTGAAGAATTGCTGAATTTTGGATCTCCTAGTCAAGCATTGGAAAGTACCTGGGATTAGTATTTGATGGTAGACTGACGTGGAGCGAGATCAGAAGAAAATTTAATACTGCGAAGGGACTGTTAATGCCACATTTGCGGTGGAACCGTAAGCTTAATAATAAAGCCAAACTCTTGTTGTATACCTCCACGAAGCGACCAATATTTACGTATGCTGCGTTGGCGTAGTCAACTGTAGCGGTTGAAAAAATTGGACTACTGGAAAAGGAACAAAATATACACGCCAAATTAAGAAAAAAGTATTCCACGGTGATCCCTCCTATTCAGAAAACTTTTCTGGAAAACAAAAATTTATAGTAGAGGTATTTTTAGTAATATATGATAGCATAATTTCTGAAATGGAAAGAAGATCTTGTTGTTATAAAGAATTGCAAGTATATTTTTCGTTTATTTTCGATTATGAAAAGACAAATCTGAATGACAAACGATCCGCAGCTCAACGGCTTCTTAAAAAATATCCGTTAGATTTGGAAAGTGAATTAGAAAACGAAATAAGAGCTTAAAAAATTGCAACAGCCAAGAAACATTAAGAAGTGTTAAAGAAGTATCAAAGTCAAACCTCTATCCTAATGTAGCTATAGCATTTAGAATATATTTAACTTTAGCTTGCGGAGTTTGTCAAGGAGAAAGAACATTCTCAAAGCTGGCGGTAATAAAAAACCAAAAAAAGAAGCGTCATAGACCAAAATCGGTTAAATGCTTTAAGCTTGTTATGCATAGAGCATGAATTCGTAAAAAAAAATAATTTTAAAGAAACTGTGCAAAAATTTGCCGTCTCTAAAGTCGGCAAAGTTAACCTGCTATAGAGCCCTAATGTGTAGACTTCATTAAATGTTTCTATTAAGAATAAGCATTTATCTATTTTAATTTTTACTAGGTTTTACAGATATTACATATTTATAAAATAATGTTTTTATCAGGAATGTAAAATTTTGTTTAAATATTTTTATTGAAAATAAATTTGTTTACAATTTTTTTGTTTATTATTATATTATTAAACATTATTTGCAAATATATGTTTTTATAAAAAATTAACATTTTCATTTTACCTACTTGTTTACACATTTTTGAAATTGCGTATTTTACAATTTGCAATAAAAGATGGAGGGGGGCCCCGTTATTACTTGTGCCTAGGTGCCCCGAAGGCTCTCAATCCGCCACTGGTCGCGATTATAATGAGAAATACATTCAGAATTTCATTGCGCTTATTGAAAAAATACTTCAATATAATGCTGTGGTGAATGCTGATAATCGATTGCTTGATCTAGTTCTAAGTAACTTAAGTCTTGAAATAAGGAAAGATCAAGTACCTCTAGTGTGCGAAAATTCTCATCATCCTGCTCTCATAATTAATCTGCTTTATACAGAAGCTGCAACCACTTTTGCTTCAAATTCACTAGCAAGAATATATGATTTTAAAAAGGTTGACTTTATTAGTTTATACAATGCTCTTTTGCAAGTAGACTGGTAATCCTTAAAGCAAATTAATGATGTGAATATAGCTTGTGAACATCTCTATAGTAAACTCTATTCATTATTTGATCTTCGTGTACCACTACAAGAAAATAAAACTACTAGCTACCCTCCATGATTTAATGCAGATATAATTAACAATATTAAACTGAAAGCACATTACTTCGAGGATTATAAAAAAACTAACAACACAAATTCTTTAAATCAATTTAAAATGTTCCAAACTTTAGTGAAAAAGCAAACTCAAGCTGCATACAAATCTTATGTAAATAAAATCGAAGCATCAACAATCCTCAAAAGTTCTGGTCATTAGTTCGAGATAAGCGGAGCCGCACTCGTATTCCTGGCTTAATGAATTGGAACAACAGCAACCTCGCTAATTCGCAGGATATAGTAGACGGTTTTGCAAGTTATTTTAGCAGCGTATATGTCGCCGATGAAACCTCCATGTGCTATGATACTCCTATGGGTACTTCTGCAGTTAATATGCATTTTATTGCTGAAACGGAGGTTCATGATGCCATTAGAAAATTAAATAACAAAATGACATCGGGTCCAGATGGAATATCAAGCTTTTTGGTCAAGGACTGTGAAGCTGTCCTTGCGAAGCCACTGGTTATTGTCTTTAATTTGGCACTCACAAGTGCCGCTTTTCCTGATGCGTGGAAGATTTCAAAGGTCTCTCCGATATTTAAATCTGGGTCACCTGAGGATATTAACTATCGTCCGATATCGCTACTGAATAACTTCGCAAAGATATTTGAAGTGATATTACGCTCGCACATATATCCGCAAGTATGTGATTTTATATCACCGCATCAGCATTGCTTCATGGCAAAGAGATCAACGGTTACCAACTTACTGTACTTTACCCAGTCAATATCAAATGTTCTAGACAGTCGTGGCCAAGTGGATACAATTTACACGGATATTCCGAAAGCATTTGATAGGATAAACCATACCATACTGATTAAGCAAATGGATTCCTTTGGCATTAGCAACCGGTTACAGCAATTTTTTACGTCATACTTTTGTGATAGAGTCCAATATGTATCCTACAATGGAAATAAATCAAAATTCTACACAGCAACATCAGGTGTACCACAAGGACCCAATTTAGGCCCACTTTTCTTCATTTTGTTCATAAATGAATTGCTGGACAGGATCGATTGCAGTGGATGTATGTTTGCTGATGACCTAAAAGTACTTAAAGAAATTAATACACTCACCGATTGCACTTGTCTGCAGGATCAACTTAACAAAATTTCTCAGTGGTGTATAGAGAACAAGCTACAAATGAATATTAGTGTACAATTTTGACATACACAAGGAAAATGGATCCACTAAGATATGATTACTACCTCGACGATGTTCCTCTCTCTCGCTGTCCCTCTATTAAGGATCTTGGCGTCTATTTTGATTCAAGCCTCAGCTTCGCTCCTCACAGAAATTATACTTCAACATCTGCGCTAAAAATGCTGGGGTTCATCATAAGAAACTCTAAGCTATTTCAAATAAACACTGATATGTCTCTATACAATATGTTAGAAGCAAATTGGAGTACGCGAGCGTAATTTGGAGCCCGTTTTACAAGTCTCACATAATGATGATCGAGAGGATTCAACGGAAATTTCTTAAATACCTATCTTATAGAGCACAAGGGGTTTACCCGCTGCAAGGAATTGACCAAAATGTTCTCCTTGAAATGTTTGGTATGGAGTATCTGGAAATGCGACGCAAAATTTATAGCCTAAGATTCTTATATAACGTTGTACATAATAAGATTGAGTCTACTTATATAATATCCCAACTCAGCTTCCTTGTATCTAAAATATCATCTCGTCAGCCCCTTACATTTTACATGCCAACAAACACCAGTTTACACTCCCCATTAATGGTTATTCAGCGAAATGTCAATTTAATATCTAAGTTTTCTGATTTAAATCACAGCTCATTAACTGAAATACTGAGGGTAGCTAGATCGTATTTGTAGTTGGTTCCTCAGCTAATCTGTTCTTGTTTGAGCCTCTACTTTTGCTACTTTTGTTACTTTGTTACTTTGGTTACTTTTTTGGTTATATGTAGTAAATGTAATTAGTTATTTTTTTCCAGGATGTATGTGTAGTTAGATATCTATATGTCTGCAAAAAAATTTTGTCCTTTGTTTAGATTTAAGTATCTGTTGGACAATAAAGATGATGATGATGATTATTATTATTATTATTACTATTATTATTACTATTATTATTATTATTATTATTATTATTATTATTATTAAAAATGAATCATGGAACGAAATTTTTGCAGTTCATGATACAAACCAAAAAAAAATATAACGTCTTTATATCAAATTTCAAAGCGTAACTTTTCGTCGTTGCATGACATCCTTGCGTGATTTGCATCCTTTTAAATTCTATTTTTGTCTTTGTCAAACATTTATCAGCATTAAACTTTATTTATGGCAGCAAGACAAACATTTCGCATATGTGTATAGGGTTTTACAATTTTCCCCTGACTTTTCTTTCCTATGGCAAACTACCCCTTTATTTCAATAAATAAAATCAATGTTGCTTTGTCTTCGTTACGCAGTATACAAAACTTCATCGAAATATACGTGTAATTGCGTACAATACGAGATGTTCACCATATATTTCTCGTTTCATTGCTATATAATTAGCAGATTGTATCGTCGATCATAATTATCGTACAGAAATTCTTTCTCTACCATGATATAATCGCAGGGAAACGATCTATTTTTCAATTACATAGTTCGTTCTGTTGTAACGTACATACATGTATGTGAAATTAATACTGTTGTAGGGCAATTAAGCTTAATAACAACAAAAAGCGATGCTGTGTTATACTTCGCTATTGTAGCACATTCTTTTTATCAGATCTCGTTACAGGAAAACAGTTTTTTCTGCCCTTGTTTTTAAGGTAAGCATATTCATTCATTAAGATTATGTAACCGCTAAAATACATCCCGCGAAAATGACGTACGGTATTGTATTGCGGAGTATTGCGACATTACACGTCGCTTTCTGAATAAATGAAATTGGAAAACCGGCTGGTACGAACTGTACGTCCGTTGCGCATTTACGAATGCTGTAAATCGCAATTTATGTACGTATGGATATATACATACGTTCGGGAAAATATTACTTTTCTGAACGTCAAAGGGTAAAAGGACGATAAATATTCGACTCTGTCGTATATCAAATGACGACGTATAGGCTAGCTAACATAGATTCCAAAATTACGGTGTATATCCTCTTGCAATCGAAAAGAAAAGGTTGGAACACCACTCTGCTATCAGTTAAATCATATCAATCATATAAAATCTTCATCAAAACGTATTTGGCAGAAATAGAACAAAAGACTACTGTAAGCAGAAAAGAAAGTAAAAATTCAAGTACAGAATATGGAGAGAACCTATCACCGATGTAACAAGGGTTGTCCTATTAGTTTTGTGTATAGCCATAGCAACAAATAGTAGATCGACTTAAAGTACTTTACTGTTTTTCAAAGTATTCTCCACAAAGATTGATACTTGTTCATTCTTCGAACCCACTGTTAAAGCAGCTATGCCGGTCATCAGTTGGAACAGTTAAAATTGCTATTTTAAAGGCATTGACTGCTTCTTCCGGCGGCTGGAACCGTTGACCACGCAGCCAATCCTTAATTTTAGGGAACGTAAAAGAATGGTTAGGACTTAGGTCAGGAGCATATGGAGGATGATCTAATAACTCGGCATTTTGCTGACCTGAAACCTCAATCGTCTTTTGTGCCCTATGTGAACTCGCATTATTGAGGTGGAGGATGATTCATCGTTGTGGGTTGGTTTTTCTTAACACGGCATTCACTTCTGGAAAACAAACGAATAACGTTGCCACCTGAGTTAGGTACGCGCTCTCCACTCCTCACATGCTTATAGAACACCCCTGCACGCTTATAAATTACGATTAGTCGTCTACTGTACGTGTTCGACATTAGTGCAGATTTTAGAAAATGCATAGTAGATCTTATTCGATAATTTTTATCCCATTGATGAGATCTATCGTTGACTATTTTTAAATAAATACTTCAATGCAATATATTGCCGTATGTGAAGCAAAGAAGTCGTCTTCAGTTTGCAAGGTAAAATTCCAAAAACAAATAGAATCTGTCATCACAAAATAACTAGATTACACGTGGAAAGAATGCCTAGTAACAATAACCAAAAATTTATGCTAATATAGCTCATGGTATTGGTGGAATCATTCCCGGCAAAAACAATGTAGCAGAGAAAATAACGCTAACACATGAGCATGTTTCTGCCTACCCGGCGTCATCAGCATGGTTCTGAGCACAATTTCCTCCTGTTATAATTGCGTTTGCCTCCCGGTTTATGCTGCTAATCTCCAAAACAACACTGAATATGTCTTTCGGCGACACCTATCGCCAAGAGACACAGTCACGCCGTCTCAGAGGGTAGCAAGACCAACCGGAGTGTAGACGTCCACCGCCTATCGGGCAGCTCCTGGGCTGCCAAACGCAAGGGGGCGTTGTGCGACATCTATACGTGATCTGTACGTGATGATTCCACCAATACCATGAGCTATATTAGCATTAATTTTTGGTAACTAGGTTACATTTATTCATTTCCAAATAGCCTATATATTAAATGTTAAAATAATAGTAGGTGCATAACAAATACAACTTTTAAAAATAAATTTAATTCCAAAATAAAAACATGTACTTTCTTATATCCAACAATTCAAATTGAAATGGTAAATGCAATGATTTGCGATATATACATTTTTTGGATTCTAATGCAAAGTACATGATTCTACTACAGTCCCGCTGAACAATGGGCAAAAATACTGTTGCACTTGGGTTGGTATGGTCAACCTGCACATGAAGTATAGACGAACGAGGAATGGTGGTCCAATCTATTTCCGAATTATATCAACCGATAAAGTTACGTTGGCTTCGTCTATTTATCTCCTTCTAACCGCTATTAACCGCTCTTTAGTATTCATCCATAATGAGGTTGACTATGAAGTTCACCATGACAATGCACCCGCTCTCCCTGCTTTGTCAATTCGTCAGTTTTATGCCAAATATCAAATATCCTCCCTCAGCCTCCATACTGGTCAGACCTGGTTCCCTACGATTTCTTCTTATTTCCGAAATTGAAGTGAATACTGGAAGGACGCCGTTTTGAGACCATTGATAACATAAAAACAAAATCATCACGGACATTGAAGGACATTTCAAAAGAAGTTAACCAGCATAGTTTTACGAACCACCTGAAAAAGTGTGTGAATAGGGGAGGGGAGTACATTGAAGTGGACAAGACCCAATAATCTGTAGGATTGGTAATAAAAGTTAAAAAGTAAGACTATCGAAACGTGCGTCCAGTACAAATTAAGCGTTGTGGTAAGGGTTTTAGTGAATTGTTTCAGTGTTCTAGTGCCACAGTTTTAGAGTATCCGTTTAAAAAGTAAGGTTCGGATATTTCCAGCTGGTAACAGATCTCGTATTCAAAAAGTGGATAATAACATTTTAATTTACACGGTTTCTAAGAAAGAAAAGAACCTATCTTAGTAATCTCAATATTTAATTAAAACGTTGGTTGGTTATCCAAAATATAACACAATTACATTTCTATTTGCTTCAATTTTTGAAAAAGAAGCACGACGACCATCATGATTAAAGCTGGCCACGAACGGTACCGGGCAGTAGCGAAGAGTCGACCAGGCCTCGCGTTCCACTAAAGTTATTCTGCTAGTAGAGATGTTTGCTGCCGCAAATAATTTCGCTCATCTTTTAAATAAAAATTAAATAACACGTGCTCAAACACTGAACATGTTGCACTATTTGTAGAGATTCTTCTAACGGCACCGCAGGATTTTGTAATTTTTCTATTGCATCTGCTAGCCCGAAGTAACTGTCGTGAATGATTTTTAAATCTATTTTAACCTGACTATCTTGAAATTTCGACTGGCTTTTCTGGATAGCGGCAGCTTCCTTTGTATCGAATTGTAAAACCACGTTCTTAATATTGTCAAAATATTTATGATAATAAAACGCGGCCTGCAACCATGTTCCCCAGCGAGTTAGAATAGGTTCTGGTGGCTCTGGTATACGGGGGCACAGTCTGTGAAATTCGCGAATACGTTTCGGTGATTTGACAAACACTGCTTTGGTATGCGCTATTAAAGCGTCTACCTCAGGATAACATTTTCTGATACTATCCGCCACAAGATTGAGAGCATGAATTTTACACGTAATGTGTAACAAATTAGCAGAATGCTTTTTAAGAGACCGGCCTACAGAAAGCATGTTTGCAGCACCATCACTAACTAACATCAAGAGTTGGTTTGTTGAAAGTTCAAACTTGTCTAATGTATTTAACACTAACTTTGAAATTACTTCGGCAGTACACTGTTTATTCGTTTGGAGACTAATGGAATTGAAGGTGCCGATTGATGAGGTTCCAATTTGCGTGCCATTACATTAAGAACAGAATGTTTCTTCCGATCTGTTGTTTCGTCGACACATAACCACAATTTTTGATCTTTCAACTCCGATTTTATTTTTTGTTCAATATGTTCGCGCGCAGATGGCACAATTCTTCGTAACGATGTTCGACTTGGTAATTTGCACCCCGAATAGTTATTCCAAAAGCAGATAAATGGTTCCTTGTCTAGTAAATTAAACGGTATATTACATGCGATAAACGTAATGCATAAATTAAATATAAATTTGTCATTGTCTCGTGCGCAATTTCTTTTTGAGACATGCTTTTCACTATTTACGTGTCGTAGACAATGTTGTCTGGACCAGCACATTAACGGGATTTTACAGATTACACATTTAATTTTAGCACCTTCATATATTAAGTCTGGAATTTCTGCAATAAATTTTCGAAGTTTGTCCGACCGCGGTCGTTTTGCTGACGAAATCATAATTTTTCTAGGACAGATAAACAATTGCGCAAATAACCGGCAGCGAAAATGTCCGTACTGCTCCGCAGACGAAGTAATACTACCGTTCCACTCATACGCCGATGCGCGGTACCGCTCGTGGCCAGCGTTAATCATGATTCACATCGGTCTATACCCTAGTTCATTTCTTCGTTTTTGCGTAAAGTCAACGACAATCTTGCGAATTTGTATAAACAGCTGCAATTCACGACGAGCAGATATTTACTTTGTGGTTTTACTATCATCGCCGGTCCTTATGGATTCGGCACACCCGCGAGGGAAGAAAAACATTTTTCTTCACTAACCGGTAGGAAAGACAACTAGAACGCGACGAATTCAAACATGGAATCCGTTTAAAATCGCAAATAGTAGTTGTAATGGAATGGTTCGCTTGTGCTTCTTTCACTGGGAGAAGGTTTTAATTGGAAATCGCATTGGATGTTTTATACTATCCCCCACTCCTTTCATTCTTGAATTAGCGATGGGGAATGAAGCTGTTAGTAGAGTACTTGAAAGTACAGAAGCGATTTTATCGCCATGGCAACGGAATTTGGTTATTTATGTTGATTATTTTGACGAGTTTGTTGAAAGTATTTGATATTTGCTTCTTTACAACCATTTCTGACAATTGCAAAGCGTTAGCAACTGTTTATTTATGCAAAAATGAAAACTTGACTTCAATTGTTGTCACCCATTTTAGAGAATGGTTCAATGGTGTAATAAATTTCAATAAGGAAAGAGATTAAGCCAAAGATTGTCCCGTAGATAATTTGTTGCTAGATTTCATTGTTTCATTAGAAAAAGCGTCTTCCAACCTTTCACACATACGTATAGCTACACCACAACTTAACCCTTAACTGGTACGGTGGATTATAATAACGTTTAAAGTATGGCCGGGTCTGATGACATCTATTTATCTTTAACTACTATTAACTCACACCGAGTCATCAACCTTAATATGATAAAATAATGTTATAAACGGGAGAAAAATTGATTTATCGAAATTAATTGATTAAATTTTCGGTCTGTAAGTCCGGGAGTATCCCCAGACATTCTCTCGGCAATTTACATACAAACTAACACCGAATATTTACGTATTATTGCAGATAGTTGCTTTGACTAAATTTTATATTTGATTAAAACATTGAGTTTGTATAGGTTAACAAAGCACGAGGATAGTCTGGAGAGCTTCAAGCCTCAACATGAAGATGGCATTACTTATAAAAAATATTATGGTAATATAATTACGCATGCGTTGGAAGATTCTTTTCACAATTTTAGCCATGTTGAACGCTGAGTCGTCGTTTAACAGTCGTTTGTATTACTCTATGCTAGTGTTCCTATAAAAATGGAAAAAAGAAAGTTTTAGGGACAGGTAAACTAAATCAGCAAAATTATTTGTTTGAAATAGCATGGTATTCATTTGCCCGTATTCAAACCAGAGCTAGTTGTATTAACTGTAATTTAGTTGATGGGCCTTTCAGTGATACAATTTGGTGAAAAATAGGACATTTCCAAAATTACAACCTCATAGGACAAGTTCTAGAGGTTACCTACGTACCTAATATCAAATTTGCATAAGGAAAGGAGAACGTTACACGGATTTGCAGTTCTGTACATTTTTACAATCTCACCGCTGCAATACGTGATATCGAAATGGTCAGATAATCCCGTTGAGTTCGGAACAGAGCGTACACTCGCATGGAATTTTTTATTTCCCAAACGATCCATATATTCCTCGCTCTAGAGTATGGAGGACCAAAAAAATTGAACTAGAAAAAACGAACAGAACAGCGAACAAAAACTAACCGAACGGTTGGTTTCCCGAACTTTCTTTTTCCCCAGTCCTAAAAATTTCATATTTGTACGTCGTTAACGTCATAATCTCGACCATCCCCTCTCCCTCCACCGGCAGCCGACGCTTCCACGATAATAGCTCGGCGCTCTATAAATACATGGGAGATTCTCCCACCGCCAATTACTGAGATACGTTGGTTCGTTCGTTCGTTCGTCTAAAAGTTTCCGACGACGTCAATTATCTTGAAATCTCTTGAACGTTAACCAATAGTTGCGGATACAGCCGAACAGATGGTGCTGACGTGCTGCGTTTAATTTTCAATTAGCCACTATTATATTTTTGACTCAGCAAACTTATCTATCGTTCGGATTTCACGGCCCGCCTCGTTTTATTATTACTACGTGACGTGCTGCTAGATCAGCGCGAATTTATGTATTTGCTGAAACCGTTGGGGGTTCTGCGCGGAATAACGAGTTATTGCGCCTCGTTGAACATTGAAACGCTGGATGCATTTGTGTATACAGTATTTATGCACTTTAGAGATGTACAAATACAGTCCCTGGTCATCGAATTAGGACCGTTTAAAAATATTATGATTTTGGGGTGAAATTAAAAAAAAAAACGGTTGGTAATCTTGGCAATATTATTATTTAATTACATATAACGTGCAAATAAGTGTAATTTGAACATACATTCACTAATATTTGCTTGTCCATCCTCTGTGTTTTATTATTTCCTCAATCCTTTTTGGCATACTGCCAATGCAGCTTTTTTATTGTTTTTTAATCTCGTCGCTATTATGCCATACATCTTCAATATGTTGGTGTAATTCTTCCTTAGTAGTTCAGTTTCGTGTACTTACGATGTTTCTCAAGACATTCCACACATTTTCAATTGGGTTTATGTCTGGTGAATTGCCTGGCCAAGGCAGTACACGCAGATTTTTAGATTCAAGGTATCGCATTACACTTTTTGCCTTATGACACGGTGCATTGTCTTGCATGAAAGTATATGGTCCTTGAGTCGGATCCAATGAACCAATATAAGGTATTAAATAGTTTTGTAAAACTTTATATTGTTTTTGTTCCATTGTTCCGTTAACGAAATATAGTAGGCACGGTCATTCTGCCGTACATACACGACCAAACCATTAGGGATGGGGGGTGTTTAATAGATTTCATTGTGCATGCATCTTTATAACGCTCTGAAGGACGTCGACGAACAAATAGGCTTCTCTCCGCTATCACTTCTAGCCGTGATTCGTCGCAATAAATAATCTAGGAAAAAATAAAAAATATAGAGTACCATTAAACGAACTATGAGGATGAATTTGACCAAAAATACAGATGATAAATGAAATTTACCTTTTCCCAATTTTCAACTGTATATTTTGTTCTTTATATATTCTTTAGCCCACTGATATCGTGTCACTTTCATTTTAGATGTTAGTCTTGGCTTCTTTGCCGGACATCTGCATCTCAAGCCTGCTTCATGAAGACGTCTACGGTCTGTTCGAGCTGATATTTGTATACTTCCTCCACTAAGAATGTTATGAACACCTTTGGTGGATAAAAAACGATGTTCTGTAGCCATTTTTACTATACGACGATCATTTCTTGTTGTTTTGCGTTTTCCGGCACAGTATGTTCTGCCACTACTTGTACTAGGAATATTCTCTTTAATTAACTTCGCGATTCTCAGAACAGTTTGATGTGATACACCCTCTTTTTGTGCAACTTCACGTCGAGAGAACTCTCCCGTCTCTAGAAGAGCAAAAATTCGTGCTTTTTTCTCTGTGGCTATATTCTTTTTCTTTCCCATTATAATAATTGATCCGGAAAATAGACGCACACAATTAAAATTAAAACTCTGAAATATAAATTCTTTGGAAAATCGGTAAAAATACTGTTTTTATTTAAATTTGCAATGATACTAACGAACTAATGAACAATTCAAACCAAACATAATTATAGTACATACGTACGAATGGCAAGAGGCGTGATTCATGACAGGTGGATAATCGTTTTTTTGCACCCCTAAGCATTATTTTTATAATCAGCAATTATCTGTGGCCATAATGTATTTGGGTATTACTCAGACAACAATTTATGCTTTTACGGATTTTCGAAATTAAAATTATACTTAATAAGTATTCTTATAAATTTAATACATTTCAAGTGGTCCTGCTTCCATGGCCAAGGACTGTAAATAAATCTACTGGCCTTTCTCTAAGGATGTTATAATTTGTATACAAATCCTGTAAAGGGAATGACTGCAGCAAAAAATAGTGGGCATGAGCTGGAATGATTCAATGTCTCTTCTGTTATCGCCCGCTCCGCTCAGCGGTTGATCAGTGATGATCACCAGTTAATCGCGCACTTTCCTCCTGACGCATAAGTACGTATGCGCTTACTTGCTTGGCGTAACGCCCACATTTTCTGCTGTACGCGTTCAAGGATAGTATACAGTCCCTCGCCAAATTACTTGAAACGCCCAACATTTTGTAGTTTCTTCATAATAAAATATAAACTATTCATGTATTATTTTTTATTTATAAAATATATTGTAAAAATATGTAACATATGTAAATATTAAATAAGTAATTAATATTTAGTCCATAACCCATGATTTTTAATAACACCCTTAATCCTTCGGGGCATACTTTCAATGCAAGATATGATTGGTCTCTTTTATATCTTCATCGTTCTCCCATACATCCTTTATATTCTTCATTAATATTTCCTTTGTAGGGTTTTCTCTCTCATATACCTTACTTTTTAGTCGATTCCATACGTTCTCGATGGGATTGAGGTCCGGGCGTATACTTGCATAAGTATACGCCCTGTCGGTATGCGACGTCCTGGCTTAAAATACGGTAATAACTTGTTTTTTAACACATTTATGTACTGCTCTTGATGCATTGTACCTTCTACAAAATACAAAGGGCCGGGTCCCTCTCCACTAATCACTCCCCAAATCATTACCTGCGGCGGGTGTTTTACACTTCGAAGAACCGTGGACTCTGCGAGACATTCGCCAGGTCGTCTACGAACAGATTGTGCTCGCTGCACTAACACACAGAGCGAGCACTCGTCACTAAAGAAAACCTATTAAATAATGCAAACATTAATTCAGTAAAAATAATGTTGCTAAGTTATTCACCTTTTTCCAATTCTCGTCTGTGAAATGTCGATATTCTCTTGCAAAGTTGAGACGAGCAAATTTCATTTTTTCTGTTAAACACGGCCTTTTTACAGGTCTTCGGCCCATTAGGCGATTTTCGCACAATCGGCGCCTGACCGTTCTGCTCGGAATCTCTATTCCTTTCTCTTGTAAATTTTTTTGAATCATTTTAATTGTAGCAAATCTATTGCTCAAAAGCTTATGAACAATTTCACGGGCAGATCTCTTCGAAGTTTTTATTTCCGACCGCACTTTGCCCGTCTTTGTGTCGATGTGCTAGCTCCTTCGTTTAAGTTTCTAGTTAAACGCGATACAGAAGAAGGAGGTACTTTCTATAATTCTGCCATTTCTCGTTGTGAATGTTTGTTTGATTGTAGAAGAGCTTGTATAGCGGCTTTTTGTTCACTTTTTAAATCTATCCCGAGCATTTTCTACAAAAAGCCCCAAATATTTCAATTTTTTTCAAATTCCAAATAATTAATTATTAAGAGAGAGATAGAATAACAGTTTTACCTTTGCAATAACTATATATCAACACAAAACACTTAAAGATACTCCACAACTTAGCTTCTATACGGTTATGACGAAGTATTTTAAAAAATATCGATGCATTCTCTAAACTGTGAACTCGTTAAATGTAACTGTTGACAACTGAAATATTTATATATACGTACTTTACTCTTCTAAATATCATTTCTCTGGTATTTTTACTTGTTGATACAATAATCTAGTTCCCCTATAAACAATCGGATTCAAGGCAAAAGAATATCACTATAATAAGATGGGAATTTCCAGGTAAAAGGGTTGATTTATGACATGTTTCAAGTAATAGGGCCAGGGACTGTACAATAAGGATTGCTCATTCCCTATGCTGTAATGTTAGCGATCTCGAGATCACTTGACACGTTGATGTGACGTAAGCAACGGACCTCCATGGTTATCGTCCTGTTTGTTTATATTTCAATTCTCTTTTGTGAAACAGTTTTTACTGTTATTTTCGGATGCTCTAGCGTTTATAAAGTGTGTTAAAAATATCAATTATTATTTTTATAGACTATTTAACCGTTTTTAGTGTTCTTATCAAGGAGCTTATTAGGTTAAGTAGTCAGATGATGTTAGATATTCTCTAAATTATGATTTCTCTTTAATATTGTAGAAAAATGCCTGCACGACGGTGTGCTGTGTATGGCTGCAACAATCGTCAAGTTATTGCAAAAAGAAAAGAAAGGGAGAGGATACTATTTTTCATAATTTCCCCAAAGAAAAAGACTTTGTCTCTACAGATATTAGGAAAGAATGGATACACAGATGTAAACGATCTAACAAATTCAATCCTGAGACTGGTCAGATTTGTTTTGTTTATTTTACTCAAAATAATTATGAACGAGATTTAGAGAATGAGCTATTAGGTATGTAAAACTTTCACCTTTGAAAAAATTTGTAGCATTTCTTTGCAAATGTACTTGATAATAGTTATTCATAGATAAGAAAATCGTCTTTAGAAAATTTCCGTCACTTTATTTTCCTTTGTATTTAAAAATAAGTTAACGTACACTTAAAATTATATAAATATCGTGATTAAATGTTATTATTAAACATGGCTAAATCATTTATAGGTCTGACGTCCAAAAAAACAAAGAAAGCAGATGTACCCTCTTTGCATTTACCAACCAGGCAAGGACCTAGTCACAGATCAGAGGGGCAGATGAGACATCAAAAAAGACAACAGAAAGATCTTGTCAAAGAACTCCTTAGCATATCATTTATTTCCACTGATAGTTCATTTTCATTAACAGAAAGTATCTACCCGACTGTACCAAATGCTAAGGAAACTACATACGATGCTTTAGAGTACATTGCTGGATATCTTGCAAAAAAGTTTAGGGAAAAGCTACCACATGTGGGTAGAGCTGTTGAACCAGGGCACAGTTACAGCTTACCCTTGTGGGTTCAGTAACTCCCTTATGAACGACTCATAAAACCATCCTCAGAATGGCCGAACATGATCATTAAATGGAATAAGTATTTTCAAAATTTCCATGGGGAGTCATTAAGAACAGGACCTTTGGTAACCAAGAAATTGGCAGAAAAAATAAAGAAGAAAGATGAAATGACGATTGAGGTTATTAAAGCATTTTGTAAATTACGTATAATCATACGTATTAATTATATGAATACTAAGACTGCTCAGACAAAAGGAGAGAAAAGAAAACGCAAATTTATCAGCAGCACTCCTAATGAGGACGTTGAAAGAGAAAAACGAAGAAAACTAAAAAAAAATGCGAATTTTTCTTTTTAAAATGTTTTATGTAAAAAATGTTTAGCTTTTGTATTTACTAATTGGTCTCATATACTATCTGTTTCTCCAAATTAATTAAACAATTTGTAAATCCAATAACTATAGCTTCTTAGATAGAAAAATATTTCCTGTTCATATAGAGTTTAAGAATTGTATTATCTTTAGGTGCTGTGACCGTTATCCAGATAATAAAAATTGTATAGTAAAATAGATGTTTCTATTATTGACATTATGTACCTATAATTCTCTAATTTCCTCTATTTGGCTGATAAATTAGTTCAATAAGAATGGGTGATTTTATTTATTTCTAAAAATAAGAATAAGTAATCGTAATCGAAGTAATAAACTAAATAAAGGTAAAGTATACTAAATTAACACTGGATTACATCGTTGGTATTATTTTATCAACTACGAGTTCAATTATTGGTTGAATTTAGTAATAATACCACATACAAGTATAATAATTTAATTACGAAACAAATTCGTGGTTTTCTATTGTATGTTATGCGCAGAAACTATCTCGAGGTCCGTGAGTGACGTCGCGCGAGTCACGTGGCACGACTGACAGATATGGAAGGTTGAGCAATCCTTTAGTATAGTATCCTTGGTACGCGTTCGCAAGATTTGTATACGGGGTGCAGCAATAGTACGTCCATCATTTATTACTCGAGCTGTATGCTAGATGGCAATTTGGTATTTTGGGAGTGCAATATAATGTTAATTCTGCATCTTTAGAAAATATATTCCGATGCTCTGGGTGTTTTATAAAAAAAGTTAGCACAGTAAAATTAACTTTTTTAAATGGAACACCCTGTGTATTTTTACATTATTAAAGATTCCTAACTACACTCTATTCGTTCCCAGATTATGAAAGTAACCTATTTTATGGTTTTCGAGATACAACTGTTTCTTGTAAAATATTGAAAAATCACATTTCCCAAAGAAAGTATTCCTACGTCCCAAAGCTTTCAAATTTAGCAATAACATTTGTTGTGTGGATTAGTTGTCAGTAAATTGTCTTTTTCATCGGATGTACAAGCTGGTCGTCAGGAAAGTACTAACTTTACCAATTTGAAAATCACTTTTGTCGAGTTCGTTGACTGGAGCAGTCTGTGTATAATAACAATATCACTCACTCAAGAAGTCCAGTGGGCATATGTAAGTCTGGCGAGCGAACTGGCCACTGAATAGGGCTATTAGTATCAATTCATCTATTGGGATATACGTCATTTAAATACTCTACAATCAACCGCTCTGTTAAAGTTCCTTCAAATATGGATCAATGAAACGTCCATTAAACAATGCGCACCAAGCCATATTACTTGAAAATGAGTCTCACGAGGATTTTCTGGAGCCCAGTAATGGCGGTTATGGCGTTTCACCTCCTCGTTGTTATGAAATCGTGCCTCGTCAGTCCACAAAATGTTATTGGTAACCGTGGGATCATCGTTAACATTACTTGCATTACAGCAATGGGTTCTAGTCTGCGTTCAAAATCTGAAAGCCTTAATGCTTGCAGCAACCGAATTTTAAAAGGATGATCTTTGTGAAACTTTAGACGACACCTTGCTCGATCTTATATCTTTATAAATAAGGAAGATATCGCTTGTAATATTGAATCTGGGACACCCGGTATACACTGTAGTGATATAATGCAGAACTTCGAACGTAGTTGTCATTAGCGGCACGTATATTGTGTTCAGTATGGGCACTCGTTCAACGTCAAAATCCGGGGCCTCCGATCCCGGGAGCGGGGTTACTAGGGATTTATTTTAGCTCCAACCAACGACAATTATGGGGAAACGGCCAAATTACTCCTCTTTTGGCAATTTTCTTCAGTTCGTAAATCCTTAAAATTAATGGAATATCTACAACAAGTAACTACTTAAATTCGGAAGTGTTTCTAGTATAATTTCGAATATTAAATATGTTTCGTTAAGTCATTGCCTTGAACGTCAGTAAAGTTTATTATAGTAGGGTTGTCAGTGGAGTTTTGTACCAAAGAGTAATATAAATTCAGTCTACTAGTAGCGTCACTACTTGTATTCCATCATACTACTTTTAAAAATAAGTTTATTCATCGAAAATCAAATTATATCTGGGAAAGAATTATCAATGAAACGATCGCCATTGCGATTAAAATAAAGGAGTAAAGGGACGAGAATTAATTTCGGACTTTAACTTTTTAAGTTTTCATCGAGGTAACACGTGTTTGGGGCTATGTTCCAGGTATCAAAGTGTTTAATATTTCAAATCGTGTTATAAAAAAGTTCATTCAAATTGCCGAAAAAAGTGTTTTAGAACACTTCCGAACACTCAGTTCGTGTAATTATTTGACTAATTTGGGAAAAATTTATTTTTTTCAACGATTTCCCACACTTAGAATATTTTAATACGTACTAGTAAACGGTATTCAAGTTTGATTGCATAACCAAATTTCTCATTTACACAATTAATGCAATGTAGAGCATTTTATAAAGATACGTTAAACTTTAGTAGAAAATTAACAAATAAATCTAACAAATTCTCAAATGTACACTGGGCCGAATCTGGCTAATAAATATAAATGAATTAAACTCATTTATACAATCTTATTAATGTTTTGATGCTCTTAATATTAAGAGTTGTAATAGAGACCGCAATATACCCGAAAAAAAAACGGGTAAATGATTTATTATTTGGGGCGAATTTAATTTTTCCACGAAAAACGAACAGCTAAAATCCAAATGACCAACGTCGTCAACTTCAAGTTCGTAGCGTGCAATAATAGAAACCGTAAAGCGTTCCCGGAATTTTCCCGACGAAATCGCGGATTTCATTACTTCTCCTTACTTACTTCCATTAGCCGGGGATACGGGCTCGCTTCGTCGCCGTCGCCCGAAAGGAGAATTAGAAGAGGAGAAAGAATGTACACAAAGGAGAGGAAAGGACGAAAGCGGGCGGAAAACTTCCGAGTCGAAGTGGAGCGCGCGAGGTATTTTACCGGGGTAAAATTCATAAGCAACCGAAAACAGTTACGACGAAACGAAAAAGGGAATTACGACTCGAAGGGACACAATATTACGGGCAGCTTTATGAACGTCGAGGCGTGGTTCTGCGCTTAGGCTGGAGTCGTTGGTCGCCTACGCCTTCTACCTCTCTCTTTCGCTCCCTGGAA
The DNA here is from genome assembly GCA_029619315.2 of Dynastes maya. NCBI lineage: Eukaryota > Metazoa > Arthropoda > Insecta > Coleoptera > Scarabaeidae > Dynastes > Dynastes maya. Next base: position 12,981,658 of record JAROYE020000003.1, on the reverse strand, counting down.
GCGTTGGACCTTGAAACGTTCCGGCCCGATGAGCAGGGCCGAATTTGAATATTTTCGGTTTTATTAAGTTTTCGTTCTGAGATTTATGAAGTAATTTTTTATTATGCGGGTCTTTATATCCGTCACTCTCGCTGTCGGCCAACTAAATTTGCTGTCTGTATTAAGTTAGAATTCTCATAAATAGTATTCGAAAAAGATAGATCCATTTCGCCATTTACAAATGTCCCTAAGGAAGCAATAACATATCCTACATATATGAAGGATAGTCCTAGAATTAAAGAGGAAAAAAATTGACGGAGAGGAACACGGAGTCTCCGTTTTGGATGGATTTTGTACCAAAAGGTGACTAGATTAACCAAAAACGGCGAATGGTTCCTTTGTTTCGGACAAAATTTTTTCCTCCGCTGTTACACCCTAATTTGCAAATTTCTTAAATTCGTATCTAAAATACTTCAAACATTTCATTTCGCCCCAATTCCTCTATTTCAATGTATAACGAAACTGAACACCTGCAAGGGATGACTTCAACGCGTCAATAATGCGTAACTTGTCCTAAGATTTGATCTTTATTATTTAATAAAGCCATTAATATTCATCCTTTCAAAATTCTTCACCGCTAATTATCTTTATTTTAAACCCTTCTACCACATGATAACAATAAATTTGAGTTATATTCTTAAGCTAATGAGATATTTAGCAATTAACTGTTTAGGAACCAATCATTCCCGTTTCTTTCAATTCTTTAAGCCCCGTAGCTCCTTTGTTTATCGAAGAACATAAATGAAACTTTGTCAACATTCAGTATTAATTCCGCTTTACATTTTGATATCGGTTAAATTAGATTTCATCCGTAGCTAATCGTTGTAATTAGCAATTAACCAGTTCAATAAACATACAAATACGCCGCTATACAACGATCTCGCATACGTTATCATACCTTTGCTTCCGCATTGGTCTATTCATTTCTCGCGATCCCCATTGGATCCCGTAAAATACATAAATAGAGGCGTTCTGACGCCAGGTTGAAGAATTATAGTCATGAGTTCGAAGTGACACATTAGTTGGCAGCAGCAGTTAGTGTGGCCATAAGTGGCCAAATGTGTTAGAAACCTGGTTTCCTCTGAGGTACCACAATTTGTCGTTTGACATAGCCCTACTGGGGGATATATGATGCCCGAGGTCCTGTTTTCCCAACGACTTTTGGTTTGCGTTTACATTTGTCATAATGAGTCGTACGGAACATCGCACAAGTTGCGGATCTTAAGCCTTGGTTTCTCCACCTGGATCGTGTCTGCCCGTTGATTGTCAACCACCGTTTCCTCGATCTGCGAGCCCGGCGCCTGCCCTTTCAAATTCGCCGCCGCTAGAACACCTGTTCCACCGTATCTTGCGGACAAACCTCGACCCTCTGCGTGTCTCTCCAAACCCAGTCTTTTATATAAGTTAATTTAAGATATTTTATGTAACGTTGCGATTCATAATTAACATTTCATTTTGGCTGAGCTATTTGACGCATTTAATGGTCATTCTTTTGGTTAATTATAATTCGTATTTAAGATTAAAGAACTGCGCTTCACGCCATTACTACTGCCCGTTCTAGAAACTTGTAGATTTAATTATTAACTTTGTTTAGATTAGTATTAATTTTTGAATATTTCTATGACGCTTTTATTCATTTCTTTGTAGACTTTATCAATATTTATAATTGTTTTGGCCCTGAAATATTAGTCTTTTTGTAGCATTTTGTCTATCTTTTTAATGGTGCTCTTTCATTCAATATACAGTTTGTTCAAATATTTGCTACGTTTTGATTTTTTTTTGTACACTTCTTTCTTCCTTTCCCTCGAAAACTCTGAATGGTTTCCGACAGAAATATCGACCACCAGCGAGGCGACGAAGTTAAACAAAACATTCAGTGGCGTCCTATAAACATCGGAATTTTTACCAAAGAATTCAAATATTGGGTCGTCGTCTCGGCGAAGCAATGCAAAGAATCTTCACGACTTCAGCAACAAAAATAAATTTTAAACGCCGTTGTATTATTATACTCCTCGACTCCTCTCCTTTTAACACTACGTTTAAATAGCAAACTGAGCATTATATCTATCGAGAGAACATGTATGTTAGAATTAGAATTTTTTTCTCACATCATTCAATCGGTAGTCAATGGGGATCCACGAGTCCTTGGAATGGCTGGTCCGAATTACTTAGTGTTGTTTTCCATACTACCCCACAGTCCTTGCTATCATTACTGAAAATTCTAACATTTTATACGTAAAAGTTAAATACGAAAAAAAAAAATTGAGGCAGATGCAGATAAAGCAGGTAAGTAATTATTACAATTATTTCACAATTTTTATTCTTCATCAAAGTAAACGCAAATTGCGTTCAAATTGATTCTAAACAAAATAATATATATACATTCTTTACAGATTGGGGCAGCGCCATAAATGCTAATGTTAAAAAAAAAACTTTAATGTAGGAGTACACATCAAAAATCACTCCCGGTAAAAACATTGTGAGAAGAGAAAACTACTAACGCCTTTTGCTCCTGCCCACATTGCTGTTCATCTCTGAGTTTATGCCAGTAATCTTTTGAAACAGCACTGAAATATTTCCTGGCGCCACCTAGTGCCAAGTGATATAGTTATGCCGTTCTAGAAAGTAGCGATAGAAACCGTAATACGGGTGCCATACAATATAACCTTTAACGTACAACGTTTCGTAAACATTTTTAAAAGATACCAGTTAAGGTAACATGAATATTTTCTTAACTTAAAACAAAATGATTCTAACCCCAAGAAAATATTTGTTTAATACAAATAAAATTTCAAGGAAATTATTTTCTTATATTAAACATTTTTATAGACTTGAAATAAAAATATTTTCTTGAATAGACACTGATTTTTGCAAGAAAGCCTGATTTATTGATGCCAGAAACCATTTCTGTGCATGTATAGTACCTTGGCTACCAATTTTTATAATCCACAATACCATGATCAAATATGAAATCCTTAGCGTCCACTAACTTTCTTGCTGTATTAACATAAGATTCGCTAGCACGACGAGCATGTTTGCGTTTGTTCTCTTCTTGCTTTGTTTTTTAATACTGCCATTGGCACCAACTTTACTTTTGCTAGTAGACATGCCGATAATAATAAATAGAATAAAAAGAAAAAATAATACATTAACCGGTATTTTGTGAACAGGTTTATGGAACGTTGTACGTTAAAGGTTATATCATTGTATGGGTAAGTATGGTATCTGTATTCTGGTACCGTCGCTATAATAACTACTGGAACTAGGTGGCGCCAGGAAATATTTCGGTTGCCGTTTTTGCAGATTAGTGGCATAAATTGAGAGATGTAAGAGCAATGCGGCCAGGAGCAAGAAGTTTGAATGCTTTTCTCTTTTCAAATTGTTTTTACCGGTAGCGATTCCATCAATATCAGGAGCTATTTATATTAGCATTATCTTGGTTATTGTTTTTAGACAATTTTTTCATGTGTACTTCTACATTAAGTTCACTTTTGTTTGAACATTATTCTGTAGATAACTTCTACTTTAGCCTTTTTAAAATCACAAGCAACGTGAATAATTTACTACATTGTGTATGGATATGTCGTATTGTTTTAAATAGGGTAAGTGCAATTGATAATGTGGATATAAATAATGTGCATTTCAAGAATTCTAAATAAATAGATGCTTTATTTAAGAAGATGAAACTATTGATTTATGAACAATACCTAAACACTTTCTGGAATTAAGAAAACTATTTACTATCTTTGAGAAAATATTGTTTTGTGTTATAATGGCCATTCACTTATACGAAGAATCGCTTTCTACAAATTTCCTGCAAGATTTTCTTGAATTAAATTAACAAATGTCTTAAACAAAGAAATACAATTATTTCAGTACAAGTATATACTTCTCTTAAGCGGAGAAAGGAGCGCCAATAAAATATTTCTTTTGATTTAAAGCGGATGCCGCAGTTATTGTATTGTGGATAATTGAAACTGTAATTGTCTTGAATTAAGGCGGATAGCTTTGATACAAGTAAACGTTTCTCTGCGTATAACAGACACTTCCAACAGGTTTTCTTTTTGTAAAGCAATCTGAGAAAATGCCAAACACAATTACGTACTTCACGAAAATATCTCCTTAATCGAAAACTCAAGCAATGACTTTGTGTGTAATGTGAATAGATCAAAAAAATGCTTAAGAAGGATTAAGCTGAGTTAATAAAAGAAAAGACAGGATTTATGCTCCTCTTCCATGTCCCATACACTTACGTGGATTAAACAAAACTTTTGCAGGTCAGTAAATTCGAGGCTTACAAGAGACGAAGATTAATCTCCTTCTCTCGGACGAAAGGAAAGAGACAACACCGCATCAGAACTAAATCTTAGAATATACCGAGTTATGCCCTGGGGCCGGTGTGTGCCTATGTATTTTAGACTATCGGTAAACATCAGCACCCGCTTGACTATGGCAACTTTGACTTCGAGAATTGTCATGCGTATGTGCGCCTCGAATATCTCCTTTGGCTATTCGGCTTACGTATCGATCGGCTACGCCATCTATCCACCCATCCATCCAACCATTCAACCGTCCATCCGTCGAATTTGAATACGCTCTCGTCAAAACCGCAAAAGCTTTTTTCTATATTACGGTAGAAGGGAGAGATGCGGTAAGTATAGGCGAACAGACAGTCGACGAGCGGGTATAGCCGTACGCGGCGAGCTTTTTCGTGTAAAAGCCGGATCTCGAAGTGAAATATTCAAATGTCGTGATAAAACGTATAATTTTCTCGTTTTCCCGAAAGCGTAGCATTCGCCGCGGTTAGATTGAAGTCGTTAAATTGTAACTGGATATATAGGGAGGTAGCGGCTATATAAATGAATTATTTAGAACCTATTGGTTATACTTGCTTTTTCCTTTATTACTAATGAGGCTAGTACACTTCAATAAGGTTCGTTTTAAAACTCCTCAGCTGCAAATATTGCAAAAAAGGCACCGTAGAGTATATATTTTTTTGAGCTGTACATAGATATGTTAAGATCAAGTACTTTTATATTCTGATAGTGGTAAGTATATACATCCACAATATTTCTCCATGTACACGACTGGCTATAATTGTTTGAGATAAATTAAATTAACACATTTATTCATGCATTTTAGGTTAGATCTATATGTTAGATCTATATAAATCACGTTTGTGTTAGACCCAATAAATTATATTCTAAAAGAGGTCCTTAAAAAGACCTATTCTTAACGGACTGACAAGTTATCTTCTAGCCGTGCAAGCGGTCACACCAAATATACAGTCCACTCCAATAATGTAATTCAAATAAAGTACTATTAAACAAAACACCACTCTAGTTTGATTCTTGCAATACTAGCACTAGTTTTAAACAACGTTAAAATTTGAAATTTTAACGTGTTTGTGTTTGTCTCATTTACAATAATTTTAATCACTTCATACATCTTACATTTTATTATGATAATTAGAGTTACTCACTAGCACCAACGGGCAGTGGCGAAGGCTCGATACAACCCTCAGTATAACTACGAGTCTCAACCAGATCTGTTGTGTATACATGTACGCTGCCGTAAATACTATTTCGTAGTTCTACGTTTGTTTTAAAAATGTTGCCTACGTCGCGAAAACGACCAATGTTAGACAAAGTTACAGAATTTGTAGCAGAAATGCCTGACCTAAATTATGATGGCGTTAAAATTCAATGTGTAGTAATATCCATTTAATGTGTTGGTCCAAAAGGGATTCTCTACGTCACGTAAATAGTAAACAGCATTCTTCAAAAAAAATTGCACACGACACTATGACAAATTTAAATTTCATTTATGTGTTACCTTTATTGCATGTAATTTACCGTTTAATTTACTAGACAAGGAAGCATATGTCTTCTTTTGGAATAAATATTCGGACTGCAAATTACCAAATCGGGCGTCGTTACAAAGAATTGTGCCATCAGCTCGTGAACTTGTTGAAAACAGAATTAAACTAGAGTTGAAAGATAAAAAACTGCGGTTATGTGTGGACGAAACAACACGGTAAGCGTTTAATTTTGTTATATTTCACAATCTAATTTTGGGGTTTCGTTATTTTTCTTTTAGGGGCTTTTGGCTTCACCGTTCTTGGGTTTACCTTTTTAGTTTTATCGTTTTGGCTTCACCGTTTTTGGTTTTACTTTTTTGTTTATACCTTTTGGATTTATTGGGATTTGGTTTAAATCTGGGGAGCTGCATAATTTAATCTGCTGAAGCTGTAGCAATTTTTGGATTTACTGAAATTAATAATTCCTTGAAGCTGCGATTAATTTATTCCCGGAAGCTGTAACAAGCCAGCTGCAGTTGTACAGAACTTTGGAGCGGGCTGTTTTGTTTCCTGGAGCCTAGATAAGGGTTTTGGAGCAGGCACCGCTAACTTGACCAGTCAACACCTTTCCTGGACCAGCGTTACTTGCTAATTTTTCCTTTTTTTTTAAATTGCCTTGGTGAACTGTAATTTGGCAGACTAGCTATTTCAAGTTTTTTTTAACGTACTCTCATTTAACCTCGGCCAATTTATATAATTTTCATTACTTATGCATATAGCTTAAACTAGGGATTATCTTTTTTGCTAATACGAGCTCATTAATTTAATTTTAGTCTATTATACCAGTTTCATTTTGTAAACATAGAACGTTTTTTTTTATTTTTTAAATCTTTTTGGTCAATTTCATTTTTGCGCATTAATTTGCTATTTTACTATTGTGATGATCATTGTAAATCGAAACGTTGGCCATAGCTATCGGTAATATGTTACGAATTTATTTGTTAATATTATTTTTTGTTTGTAAATACACGTTTTTTCGTATATGGATACGTTCCAACTTTATGTAACTTTTTATACGCTCGTAACCAACTTTTCCAACATTTCTTTTTGTATTAAAGGACTTTTCTCATACCTAAAGTTTGCGGATTTTTCTTTTTTATTTTACCTAAATTTTCCCACAACGCTTCTTCTTCCGCAAATATGTTTTTTATCACCATCCTCGTGGGTTCCTGTTCACCCCGATTACCTGACAGGGTTATTTCAAGCAGGTGGCGCTTTATAAATTTATCTGTTAATTTGTTTTTGGTGAGTAGTACTGACTCACTCCCTCGCCGACGAGCAGGCTGGCATCCTGAATGAAGATGTCGCTATTTATGAAATTTCGGGTCTTGGATATTTAGCAACGACACCGTTACGTTGGCGTTTTGGCTGGGTTAATTTCTTCTGTTTGTTTTTCCATTTCAAGAAGCTAAGACGTAGCAAATTGTATAAAAAATGAAAACTATTTAGGGATATAAATAATTTTATTGTTTTACCCCATCACAATTTACTACGCAGATACGCATATATTTCTCAAAAATCAAATATATTAAGACGAATTTCGCCAGTTCACAGCGTTCGCTTTCCGAATCCACGTCCTAGATTTACACGTACGACGACAGTAAATTTTATTTCGCGTAATATCATTCTTTCCGCTACAAAAGCGAAATATACAAGTTGTAAAAGAACGGAAAGCTAGAAAGGACGCATTCGCTTCTGTTTTACATGTCTGCGCGATGGCAGGAGATATTGAACGCTCCTTCGTCTGTAGCGTGCTCGAATCATATTAAATCAAACACTTCAGTCGCTACTGGTGCATGCTCAAACGGTGACTTGATTAGAAAAAAGGAAAAGGAATATTTTTTATATTCCCGTATACTACAAGGTTATTTAAAATAAAGTAACACACTGATATTTTTGTAATCTTTAATGAATTAAGAAGTAAGCTGAAGCATATTTCTGACGTTTATAAATGACATCGCTAACACCTTACATAGATAAAAATATAGGGAGTTGGATTTGACACCGTTTTAATGCCCTCTCGGTGTTCCTTCGCGTAGGAGCATCCGTTAGGAAGTAACATTTTGTATTCTTAAACGTATGAAGCACGGAGGTGACTTCACCCGTAATAATAGATTTTATTTCTTCAACGGAAACATTCTGACTACGTTTTGGAAGGAATTTCTTCTGTTGTAAGGGATAACACCACCAGTACGAAAAGTATTTACCATGGCAACGGCGTTAATTACATCCGTTAAAGAGAGGTTTGGTAACTTCCTCCGTGATAGATGGAATGGCCACAACTAAAGAAGGAGTTTAACACCCCAATAGAATTATATACATGATGCGTTACAATTTAAACAATGGAAAGAATTGTTAGTACTTACAACGTTGAACGTGCCTGTCAGAAATGTAATTTATTATTTTCAGGTATATGTGGTATTAACATTAAATACCAGCAGAGAAAAATATGATCTTTCAATTACTTTAATATGAAGAAATGCAACACTGTAAGTTATCGTATTGAATTGATGAAATAAACCATTCCTTATTCACTTGCTTTTCATTTCAAATCCTTAGAATTTGAGCAAGCATTTTCTTTTTGACATGGATTTTTTTATACCATCGCTGTCCACCGATTTTAGGAAAGAGCAGATGATAGTTTGTAGCTTTATTTATATAGGAGTTGCTCTCCTGCTTCAAAATTCCAAAAATATCCGTGTGTGAGATAAGGCACTCTTCGGAAATATCTTTCCTACATGCGTTCTTAGCTAAAATATCTACCTTTTCATAAAGAAATATGATATTACGTTCAACATAATAAACTGACTTACTGCTTTTTCATTCCACCTACAAACCGTGATACGTACGTATCATGTATGTATGTAAAAAGATAATTGTGACGAAACTGGGACAGACAAGAAGCGTTATCATTCATTGCAATTACCGGTGCTGCAAAAACGTAAATAAATACACTATAAAGTACCGGAGAAGGGTGAAGACGATTCAACGTCTGTCGCTTTGACGAACAATTTCAAATAATTTAGATTTAATTACAATGAAATCGAAATTGGCCAATCTATGTCTGTATTTATTATAGGTATTAGCAATGTTGTATGAAAGGGATCTCTTAAACAACTGTGTGTTGTGCTTTGGCGGTGTTAATAAGCCCCTAAACCGAAGATTCAAATTGTGGATGGCTGTTCTATACAGTGAGGTCCCAAAGTGTCACACCCACGCTAACTTTTGTACGACAGAAGCCAGCGTTTTCAAAAAAAAAAAATTTCGATTTCCTCACCGGAACTTTCTTATTTTAAATAGAACACCGCGGTGTTCATCATGTTCCACTTCGTGGTAATTGTTGCCAAATTCACCGAATATTAAGATTAGGTACTTGTTTATCTTACGTGGTCCTTGCGGAGTCCATTGTAAAATCAACAACGTAAAAAACTGAAGCTTAAATATATTGCCTATCAAAGACTAATAAATTTAAACAAACCTACCACAGTTAATTAATTACATAAAATAAAGCAGAAACAACAATTAACAAAACAAGTTAAAATGAGCACAAATAATGAAAGTATGGCAAATGCGGGTTATTTTTTATCTATTTTAATCCAGTTTAATGAGTTGTATGGGTGATTAATATTATACTTTCGAATACCACAAAAATTCCATGTGTATTGAAAAATTAAGGAATGTCAACTCGTTCCGCAGACTTCTTGAAAGAATCAGCAAAAAGATAAAAACAACAACAAATTTGTTGGGTTTTATTAGTTAGCATAAATCAATAACCTTTTGTATCGTCCTGTATTATTAATTTCCCAATTTCTTAACTTGCGTATAGCAGTACAATGTACTGACTACATAACCAGGAAATTTCAACCTCGTAACTTAAACACTTTCTCAGTTATTGACTTTTCATTCCACTGTCAATAAAACGTCAAAATTAATTAATATCCAATTTTCTGATAAAACGGTTAAAGCTAGGTAGAGAGAAATCTTAATAGAACTTACGTGGAATATTGTATGCTAGCAGTAAATGAAAAAATATACAGATGTCTTATTTAAAATAGAAGGCAAGTTGACATTCGTTTCGGGTATAATCGGAATGTTGCGGGTGTTTTTATTTGAAAGAACAGTATCAAAAATCCTCGAAAAAACTTTCAGCATTCGGTTAGTAATAATTCTAAGTATTCCCAGTGCGAACGAATCGTCGGCCAAAGCTACGACAACGACCCGGTTCCAAGCCGAAAACCAAGAGTATAGTAGAACCGATATTTTACAAATTCTTCTAAGAATTCTCCGAACTATAACGTAACTCAACGGGTGATGTTTTACAAATTGATACGGACCATATATACTTCGTAGATGTTGATCTCGGTTGCAGTACTCTAATTTAAAACTTCCGAAACATTAACAAGCAACCTCAGAACGCAATCCTTATATATGGTAAAACATCGTAGCGTTATGCTGCGTAGCATATATAAGCAATCCTTCCGCTAATATTATTACACGTACGTAGTACGTAACAATTCCCCAAAGCCATCATCCAATTGCATCCGCTCCTAATTGTAGAACTGTAATTTCGCTAAAAACTTTAAACACATGACAACAGGGGTGCCGCTGAACCGGTGGAGGAGCCTCGCGTTGCCGTCGAAATTATTTTTAATTTCGCTATTTTCGACGTCTTAATTAACATTATTAAATTTCTTGGCATCTGTTCCATTCCGCTCGCAAATGTAATTACCGTATTACACTTAACATAAAGCACGTCTAATCCCTCTCCTTACAACGAGACACGAGGTGTTAGGGCGTCCTCCTTTCAGAAGATGGTTTTAGTATCATTTCGTTCTTGCCGCGTTTGACGTCATGGTTGTTCCGAGTAAAGCTACATTCAACTTACAATTAAGCAAGTTAATTAACGGACTAATTTATGATTTTTGATATTCATAATGCAGCACGAGCTAATGCCAATTAATCTGTATCTTGGTGGCGTCCTCTATTAATTACATTGATCATTATAATTAATTTGATAGTGTAGAGTCGTTATATTATCGACCGCGTTAGGGCGCACATGAAAACAATTGATATATTCAAACTGTTCAAATATAAACCTAATCTAATCCACCTAATCTCAACCATTATCATAACGAAGTACGTTTCAACATGGTTCAATATTATCCAAACGTCATATTACCAAACATAATCTTGTTGCTGAATCACATTCGAGCTATTCAAAAACAGCGCGTGTGCCAACTCTATGTATACGTCCTAATTGAGCAGCTACCACCACCAATCCTGCATTGAGTTATTCTTGAATTTCCAGCAGATATTTTAGCTTTTAAGGTCCTCAAGTGTAAATGTGCAACTGCTTTTCAATTGGTATAGTTACTCATATCTGTTCATATTGTGAATGTTTATATTTACGTCAATAACACTGGACAACAAATTTTAGTTTATTTGTTGTATCTTGTTTGAAAAGTGCATTTTTTTAATTAATTTTGGGGCGCTGAATACAAAAATGACAATGAAATTGAAAACTTAGTTGCAGTTTTCAAGAACTAGTTTTTTTATTTTATTTTTAACAAAATAATAAAAATAATAAAATGCGCCGTCTTTTTGCTATTCTTTTGTGAATTGTTTCTGGAGCATCTTTAACAAGAGTCCAACAGTAGTCGGCAAGCATGGAAGCATTCCAATTTCCCTGGTGCCTTTTCTCCATTGTTGATATATCCTGATGGAAGCGTTCGCCGTGCTCATTACTTACAGCTCCGCAGTTTCCAGGAAAAAAGTCCAGGTGTGAGTGTAGGAAATGGATCTTTAGAGACATATTGCAACCCATTTTTTGATCCGATAACAACATATCTTCAATAAGAGTAACGTAATTGTCAGCTCTTTTATTTCCCAAGAAATAAGTGACCACGAGGCGAAAGTCATTCCAAGCATTTTTTTCAATATCTGTTAGAGTGCCGTCAAAATGTTCGTCTTTCAAAATATTTCGAATCTGTGGCCCAACAAAGATATCTTCTTTAATTTTTGCTTCACTTAGCCTTGGGAATTTCTGACGCAGGTACCGAAAAGCTGGCCCATCTCTATTCAGTGCCCTAACAAACTTTTTCATTAAGCCCAATTTGATGTGCGGTGGTGGCAACAACATCTTTTTGTAGTCTACCAATGGCATATGTTATACATTCTTTTGACCTGGGTCTAATGATTGTCGAACAGGCCAGTCTTGTCTTTTGTAATGAAGTGCCTTTGCCCGACTGTCACATTCACACAAAAAACAGCAAAACTTGGTACAGCCTAGCTGCATCCCTAGTGAAAGTGCAACAACCTTTAAGTCGTCACAGATTTGCCATTGGTGCTCATGGTATTTTATGCTTGTCAATAGGTACTTCATATTGTCGTATGATTTTCTCATGCGAATGGCATATCTAACAGGAATAGACGGTAGAATATTTCCAATATGCAATAGTGCTGCCTTTAAACTGAATGTTGAACTGTATATAAACAATCTCCATTCCACTGGTTGTAGTTTATATTTAAACCCGCCAATAAACCGCTAATGTTACTGCAGAAAACCAAGTTATTTTCCAAGTAAAAAAATGGTACTAGGCCTTTATGGCGATTACGAAAAACACATACCGAAACATCGTCTTCTAATAGGTTCCACTGCCGCAGTCTTGATCCTAGTAACTCTGCCTTACTTTTTGAAAGTTTTAGATCTCTCACGAGATCGTTTAAGTCTGACTGGGTTATTTTGTGCGGTTGGCGGTTTGACGTGCTTGGTGTGAAATCAGGTTCTCTTGATGTTGATGGCATATTTTCTTCATGACAAATCGCTGTATCGCTATTATCTGATTCGTAAGTGAATGTTCCTGGGGGTTCTGGAATAGGAAGTTCGTCACTATGGGGCACAGGTCTCATGGCAGATGGTATATTTGGATAGTTGATAACCGATTTTTTCTTCTTGGATATACCTGTGCCTTGCCCAACACGAGGTATCATGCAGAAATAGCAATCATTAACATGATTTGTAGGCTCTCTCCAGACCATTGGGACAGCAAACGGCATAGATCGTTTTTTATGATTTAACCAGTTTCTCAGACTTGAAGCGCATGTATTACAGCAGATATGTGGCGTCCAATGTTTGTCTTGATCCAATATTTTTCAACCGAAATAAAGCCGATATGCCTGTTTTATCAATGGAGTAATAGACCGTTTCTGAGACGCAAAAGTCACCTCACCACAAACATAACAGAAGTGATCTGGATTGTTTACACACTTTCAAGATATTTTGCAATGTCAACTGTTCGATTAGAGTCACTAACTTCGACTGACTAACCTCTCCGCTATGTAGCTGCTTGTATGCCCAAATACGGCTTCTAGATTTTTAGAGAATATTCGAGAAGATTCGAGAATTTTCTATTCAATTCCATAATATTCGCGATAGTGGCGTTTGTCATTTGTTTGTATACAGGGGCTGTTCAGTACAAGGTGGACTTGCGGTTACAGTGTTAATATATAGGGACACATAGCATCACGTATCTCTAAAACTTGAACTAATATTAAAAAGATAGGTTTATTTTCGGTTTTAGCACACGAAAAATAGTAAGATTTAGTCGATTTTATTTTAGATACATTTTGGCTGTTGTCCAGTGATAATTACCTGCCGTAATAAAGGCAAGCGTCGTATCTACATCTTATTCCAATTTGTCCATATAAGACGCATACGAAGTATATCATAGTTTAGGCTATTCATTCATTTCCATTCCCCGTTAATACAAAGATAAATCCAGACGATGGAGAGAATACATAACAGAACTCTTCGGCGATAATCGAGGAACTCAAGAAGAAATGCAACAGGAAATAGGGACAGAAATGTTAATGAAAGAACTAGAACAGGCAATCAGAAATGCAAAGAACGGAAAAGCAGTAGGCCCAGACGAGTTATCCGCTGAGTTAATTAAATGCATTGACGAGGAAACGCTGCATATATTCTTAAATTTTTTCAACACGATCTACAAAACAGGAGTAATTCCCAAAAAATGGTTGTCGTCCACCTTTATCACCGCTACCAAAAACATAACATGTGAGAGAATGTTCCCAATACAGAACAATATCATTGATAAGCCACACTCTCAAGATATTCCTGAAAATAATAGACGGAAAGCTATATGGGAAACTAGAGGAAGATATAGAGGATACCCAGTTTGGTTTCCGAAAAGGAGTACGTGGAAAATTTTGCGTAAAGATAGTATAGGAGTTAAAGCCACGACATCATCATCTGCCTCGTTCTTTCGCCGATTGGGCTCAAGAGCAGTTGGAAACTGGGCCGTTGTTTTATCGCAAAGTTGTGTTTAGCGACGAGGCCCATTCACAGCTTAACGGGTTTGTGAATAAACAAAATTGCCGCATACGGTGTGGGACTAATCCACAAGAGACCCTACAAACCCCATGTCGGCGGCATTATTGACCCATTTCTTAAAAAATGAGGCCGGAGCTCGCGTTAGTGTCAATGTAAATCGTTGTCGCACCATGATTAATAATTTTCTGCTTGAAAATATAGAGGACATTGATTCGGACGAGATGTGGTTTCAACAGGATGGCGCTACGTGCCACACGGGGACGGCAACCAACGATTTATTGAAACCAAAATTCGACGATGTTAATTTCTTGGTGTGGGCCTGTCAACTGGCTTTCAAGGTCTTGCGATTTGGTACCCCTCGATTGTTTTCTGTGGGGCTACGTGAAGTCACTGGCTTGCGCCAATAAACTAGCAACAATAGACGCCTTGGAAGCCAACATCGTTCGTGTTATTCCTGACGTACGTCCAGCAGTGCTCAAAAAAGTGATCCAAAATTGGATGTTCAGAATACACATCGTCAAAAACAGCCGTCGTGGTTATGTACTCGAAATAATTTTCAAATGTTAATGCCATGAATAAATCTTTCGAATTGTACCAAAAATTTGATTAGAATTTAACTTTTCGTATTATTTTTTATAATTTTAAGTTCTACCAGGCTTAAAACACTCACTATATGTAAAAAATAATTTTCCCTGTGAAGGAAATTAACAAAAAAAGGCCAGTGAAGTTATTTTTATTGTCACCATCACAAACATTGTCTTTAGATAATTAAATAAACAAAAACGTTCAGAGGCACAGATTTATTTGAAGTTATATATGTGTTACTTAAAGTAATTTCGCATAAAACCCTTCTTTCAACATAAGTGCACGGACACGGAAAGAATGGAATAAGTGGAAAAAAGCATAAGAAGGATAAAGAAGAAGCGAGGAACGATGGGGTCCTCGATTTTATATGTAAATACGCGTAGCTGTGGGAAAAGGTGACGGAAGCCAAAGAGGCGGTTAAAATTCAGACGTCGTAAATATACCGGGGATGGCTTTAATACCCGTCGCCAACACGGTACGATGCAGAATATCATCGTGACCTGGTTTTGTCTCCGCCACCATCACCATCCGACGGTCGCAGGTGTGTGTATCTTGGCCGTGTCCTGCGGTCGATAACAGCGCCGCCTAACACCTAACTCGTACAATTAATAGAGAAAAGTTGCGACGACAGAACTTAATTTAAAAGATGTATTTTAACTGGTTTTTTAATTCCTTTTCTTCAACCGACTAAGTTTCTACTTCAAACGTTTCAGAATAGAACCATCCGGCTGTTTAATATAAGTAGCCATATTGTTCTTTAATTACTTTTATTCAGTTACAGCAGCTACTAGATAAAAGTTCTCTTTTAAACGAGAGAAGTGGATGAGAGGCTTGAAAAGAAATTGAGCCTTTTTGAAATGAGATTGTCTATCTTAGATATCTGATCCATACAGTTTTAGTCTGAACAAAAGAGGAAATATATTCATATCAACGTTTGTTTGTTTTGAGAAAAGGAAACCACGAGAAGATAAAATAATAACACTTTCACAGTAAGATCAAAAAATTACCTTAAAATAAGCATAAAATTTAAAACAGAATTAAGAAAGCATTTTCCTGCTCTGAAAAGATTACCAATTCTTTTTATACAACACTTGTTACCTTAGTGTGTTCCTAGATACTCCCTTTTTAGTGTGATTCTTAGTTTGGCTACACTGTATCCCACGTGAACAAACTGCATCTGTCAAAATCGTATCAGTTTTGATCTCATTTTGTCTTTGGCATGCTTCGTTTATAATAGTTCTTTTTCACCCAAAAGTGACTTTTTGGTCATTGAAATATAGTAAGTAGCCTTTTACAGTTGGTGAGTGATTACATCATTAAAGAAAAGCTACCAAATCCGTTTAAGAATAACTTTCCTGGAGAAGAATGGTAGTCGGGTTTCAAAAGAAGACAACGGTTGAGTATTAAAAAAGAAGAGCTGGCCCATCTCTATTCGGTGCCTTAACAAAGTTTTTCATTAGGCCCAATTTGATGTGCAGTGGTGGCAACAAAATCTTTTTGGAGTCTACCAATGGCATACGTTGTACATTTTTTGACCTGGCTCTAATTATTGTCGAACAGGCCAGTCTTTTGTAATGAAGTGCCTTTGCCCGACTGTCCCATTCACACAAAAAACAGCAAAACTTGGTATAGCCTAGCTGCAACCCAAGTGAAAGTGCAACAACCTTTAAGTCGTCACAGATTTGCCATTGGTGCTCATGGTATTTTATGCTTGTCAATAGGTACTTCATATTGTCATATGATTTTCTCATGCGAATGGCATATCTAACAGGAATAGACGGTAGAATATTTCCAATATGCAATAGTGCTGCCTTTAAACTGAATGTTGAACTGTCTATAAACAATCTCCATTCCACTGGTTGTAGTTTATATTTAAACCCGCCAATAAACCGCTAATGTTACTGCAGAAAACCAAGTTATTTTCCATGTAAAAAAATGGTACTAGGCCTTTATGGCGATTACGAAAAACACATACCGAAACATCGTCCTCTAATAGGTTCCACTGCCGCAGTCTTGATCCTAGTAACCCTGCCTTACTGTTTGGAAGTTTTAGATCTCTCACGAGATCGTTTAAGTCTGACTGGGTTATTTTGTGCGGTTGGCGGTTTGACTTTCACAGTAAGATCAAAAAATTACCTTAAAATAAGCATAAAATTTAAAACAGAATTAAGAAAGCATTTTCCTGCTCTGAAAAGATTACCAATTCTTTTTATACAACACTTGTTACCTTAGTGTGTTCCTAGATACTCCCTTTTTAGTGTGATTCTTAGTTTGGCTACACTGTATCCCACGTGAACAAACTGCATCTGTCAAAATCGTATCAGTTTTGATCTCATTTTGTCTTTGGCATGCTTCGTTTATAATAGTTTTTTTTCACCCAAAAGTGACTTTTTGGTCATTGAAATATGGTAAGTAGCCTTTTACAGTTGGTGAGTGATTACATCATTAAAGAAAAGCTACCAAATCCGTTTAAGAATAACTTTTCTGGAGAAGAATGGTGGTCGGGTTTCAAAAGAAGACAACGGTTGAGTATTAAAAAAAACCCAAAATGTAGAAGCGGCAATGTAATATTCAGTTATTTTGAGCAACTAAAAATAACTTTAGAAGAACTCAAAATTTAACCAAAAAATATATGGAATCTGGATGAATCGGCGTTCGGCCACGATCCTTCTAAAATAAAAATAGTAGGAGGCAACGGACTGCTTGCTGCAAGAAGGTGGTCCTGGAAGAGAAAACGCCACTGTTCTACTAGCTTGCAGTGCTGTGGGAGATAAATGTCCACCATTGTTTATTTTAAAAGGAAAAAACGTTTGGAACCAATGGATTCCTAATGAATTTGAAGGATTTCCCGATTCAACATTTGCTGCTACTCAAAACGGCTGGATGGAGTCTTCAGTATTTCTTAATTATTTTGAACATTCTTTTGTAAAAACAGCAAAGCCATCCGCTGATAATCCCATTCCTCTGACCTACGACAGTCATGCTACTCACATTGGTTTAAAATTAGTGGAGTTGGCTGTGAAAAACCATGTAATCATTCTCTTACTGCCTCCTCACTTAAGTTACTTGCTTCGGCCACTCGATCTGGCGGCTTTCAAGTCCATTAAATCTTCATGGGATGAGTATCTTTGCAAAAGGTTGAGACAACAAGGCTGCCAGAAAATATCCAAAAGATTACTGACCAGTAAAATTGGAGAACTGTGGAAAACTTGGACAGTAACATTATTAAAAATGGTCTCAAGAAAACTCTCCGTTTAATAAGAACGTTATTCCTAGAGAAAATTTTGACCAGCTACCTTTAGAACGATAGAAAAAATCATTGAAACGCGAAATTGATCAAGTCTTAGAACCTAAAGCTAAACCGATTGTAGTTTCTGAAAAAAATCAAAATGATCTGATTATAGCCATTGAAACTGACGTCGCTTCATCGGCAAGTAATCAAGAGTAGGTGCAGAACTCTGAATACTTTTGAAAAGTTGCTTTTGTCAACTATTTCGTCCCATAATTAAAGAGATCAACTAGCTAAAAAAACCAAAGTGTGTTTAAGGTCACAAGTTATCACATCCCAAGAATGCGTGCATGTTTTGAAAAAGAAAGAAGACGCCGAAAAGCAAAAAAAGATATAAAAGAAGATAAACAAAAACAAAGAAAGAAAAAACAAGAACAAGAAACTAAAGGAAAGAATAAAAAACCAAGAAAGACAACACTAAATAAAAAGAATAAATTGAAATTTGAACTGCCATCATCTTCTGATGAATTAAATGAAGAAATATCAAAAGGGATACAGCTGTTAAATTTGTCTCTTAATATAATAATTGTTTTCACTGCTTTAAAATGTTTTCAATGTACTCTCCTCGCTGATCCCGACAACGCTCCATACGAATTTTCCACTGTCGAAAGCAGTGCTGGAAGTCCGTTTCTGTTAGCTTGTTGAGAACCTACGTCGTTTTCGCTTTCACCGCTTCCACACTGTCAAATCTTGTCCCCTTAAGCACCGATTTTACCTTAGAAAATAAAGAAAAGTCACAGGGGGTTAGGTTGGGCGAGCACGGTAGGTGGTCCAACACGGTGATGCCGGATTTCGCAATGAACGCCTTCACAGACAAGGCGGAATGAGCTGGCGCATTGTCTTGGTGGAGTATCCAGGATTTGCTCTTTCACAAATCGTTCTTTGTTAATTCCTGAGATTTCAGCAAGAGCTCGGACACTCAAACAACGATTTTCGCGGAGCAATTTACCAATTTTCTGAATGTTGTCGCCTGTTTTTGATGTTGAAGGTCGTTCAGGCCGCGGATCGTCTTCGGTCGTTTCACGTCCCTCCTTAAACCTTTTACACCACTCAAAAGCTTGTGCGCGCGATAAACACTCACTTCCTTACACTTCCTTTAACGTGGCATGAGCTTCTGTAGCAGTTTTTCCCAGTTTCGCATGAAACTTGAGATTAACTCGTTGCTTGATCTGAACACTCTGCTTTTTTCCGACGCGACGGTAGCGTAAGGGCTTGAACGGACGATTGCTACAGCGAGCACAGACATGTTCAAACTTGCCGTGGCGTGCTCGCGGTTTGCCGATAGTAGCACCAGTCCGGTTATTTAATTGCCACACCTCGTATGTGTGTATTAAGATTACAATAATTATGAAGTTATTGAAACATGTAGTTATATGCTGAATATGTATAGCTATTTAAATGGTACAGTTTCGCAGTATTTTCTAGTTCGAATTAAATATTTTGCCTTCACACACATACACAAAAATACGCGTAAGTAAGTAAAGTATTACTGAGAAACCGAATAAAAATGCGATGTATCAGGCACGTCGGGATTCTTCTCATTCATGCTCTTCGTTCTATATATAAAGTAAATTGAATTCTTGTTAAAGTTACAGTGACGACCATCTTACTGCACACTTCGGTCTACCTTTAACACCGTTCCTCGCTCTCTCTCTCTCTCTCCAGTTGCAACCTATTCCTTGGGAAAACTTTGAAATTATGGCTGTCCGCACGAAGGCAAACATTGTAAAATTTCCACGTAGTATACGCGACCGAACACCGTATACATACGACTATTGCAATATTGATCAGCATGCTAATGCGATGTATTTGCATGTGTCGAGGCGTGCTCGAGTATCTGTTCTTGTATCTGTTTTCTAATCACAGAAATCGCTACGTTGTCCCAATAATTTATTGAATTAGTGATCAGTGGTTATTGGTCGTAACACGTGGCTAACAACTTTGAATTTCTTTGAACCATTCATATTCTAATCCGGATAATGTTTCTGGTGCGGATAATTCACATATATACCTGTCAATCCTCTTACAAAAAATGGAAACCAGTGATCAATAAATTGTTATATTTCAAAAAGACCAGGTAAAAAGAAGACCCTGAAGAAGAAGAAGACTGGGATAATATAATAGCGAAGGCGCTAAAGAGAATCGAGAAAAGTCTTAAAGTGGAGCAAAACAAATAGCCAAGAATAGGATAGAACGGAAACAAAATCGCTAAAATAGCATAGAAATGCCTTACTTCAGCACTGGAAGGTATAAGCGGTTTTCAAAACACAAAATTCCAATTACAGAACAGATCAAGGTGATTTAAGATGGATATTCGTTTTGTAGTGGTACAATAGAATAATATAGACAAAAAGAACCATTGCGACAGGAGCGAAGGACAGTCCACGGGGCTTAGTCATTTTTCTATGCTTTTCAAGTAAGGGCGCATCAAACCTCGGTAACAGTACGTTATGATCTGCGTTACGCTCACTATAAACGTCGTCGCATTTAAGCCATAAAAATTTGATAACTTTATTTATATAATTATCAGCAGCTCATATGAGCTCTTCTAATCCTTTTTCCTCGGTGGCTCAGTCCGTTTTCCTGATCTTTGTACGTCTTTCGTTGGAGATTGTTTTTTTGCCAGTTCTGACACTTTCCTTCATTCCTTCCTGTCCTTTACCTCCCTTTTCCAACCTGTTATGTTCATTTTTCTCATATCCTCGAAGATCTGTTCTTCCCATCTTATTTTCGGGTGCTCTCTAGGCTTATTTCCTGTTGGTCTCCATTTAAGTATTTTCTTCTTCGTTGGTGTTATTTCCTTGTTTTGTCGTAGAGTAATTGATGTATTGGTTCTTGTTCCGACGAACATTTTTGTTTGACGTGGTGTCACGACCGGTTTCGGCGGTTGCCATTACCAAGTGACTCCATTTTAAGTATTTTTTCTATTAGGGGGTCTTCTTCTTTTCTTTGGATATGGCCAAGCCTTCTCGATCTTTGGGCTTTTATAAAGTTTACAATATCTTCCCCATCCATCAGGTTCCTTATCTCGTGGTTCAACAGTAGTCGGCAAGCATGGAAGCATTCCAATTTCCCCGGTACCTTTTCCCTATTGTTGGTATGTATATCCTGATGGAAGCGTTCGCCGTGCTCATCACTTACAGCTCCGCAGTTTCCATGAAAAAAGTCCAGGTGTGTGTGTAGGAAATGGATCTTTAGACATATTGCAACCCACTTTTTGGTACGATGAAAGCATATTTTAAGAGTAACGTAATTATCAGCTTTTTTATTTCCCAAGACATAAGTGACCACAAGGCGAAAGTCATTCCAAGCATTTTTTTTCAATATCTGTTAGAGTGCTGTCAAAATGTTTGTCTTTCAGAATATTTCGAATCTGTGGCCCAAAAAACATATCCTCTTTAATTTTTGCTTCACTTAGCCCTGGGAATTTCTGCTGCAGGTACTGAAGAGCTGGCACATCTCTATTCAGTGCCTTAACAAAGTTTTTCATTAGGCCCAATTCGATGTGCAGTGGTGGCAACAAAATCTTTTTGGAGTCTACCAATGGCATACGTTGTACATTTTTTGACCTGGCTCTAAAGATTGTCGAACAGGCCAGTCTTGTCTTTTGTAATGAAGTGGCTTTGCCCGACTGTCCTATTCACACAAAAAACAGCAAAATTTGGTATAGCCTAGCTGCAACCCAAGTAAAAGTGCAACAACTTTTAAGTCGCCACAAATCTGCCATTGGTGCTCATCGTATTTTATGCTTGTCAATAGGTACTTCATATTGTCGTATGAGTCTCTCATACGAACGGCACATCCAACAGGAATAGACGGTAGAATATTTCCAATATGCAATAGTACTGCCTTTAAACTGAATGTTGAACTGTCTATAATCTCCATTCCTCTGGCTTGTAGTTTATATTAAAAGCTGCCAATAAACCGCTAATGTTATTGCAGAAAACCATGTTATTTTCCATATCAAAAAATTGTACTAGGCCTTTACGGCGATTACGAAAAACACATACCGAAACATCGTCCTCTAATAGGTTCCACTGCCGCAGTCTTAATCCTAGTAACTCTGCCTTACTGTTTGGAAGTTTTAGATCTCTCACGAGATCGTTTAATTCTGACTGGGTTATTTTGTGCGGTTGGCGGTTTGATGTGCTTCATGGGAGATCAGGATCTTTTGATGTTGATGGCATATCTTCTTCATGACAAAGTGTTGTATCGCTATTATCTGATTCGTAAGTGAATGTTCCTGGGGGTTCTGGAAAAGGAAGTTCGTCACTATGGGGCACAGGTCTCATGGCAGATGGTATATTTGGATAGTTGATAACCGATTTTTTCTTCTTGGATATACCTGTGCCTTGCCCAACACGAGGTATCATGCAGAAATAGCAATCATTAACATGATTTGTAGGCTCTCTCCAGGCCAATGGCACAGCAAACCGCATAGATCGTTTTTTGTGATTAACCAGTTTCTCAGACTTGAAGCGCATGTATTACAGCAGATATGTGGCGCCCAATGTTTGTCTTGATCCCCTATTTTGCACCCGTAATAAAGCCGATATGCCTGCTTTATCAATGGAGTAATAGACCGCTTCTGAGACGCAAAAGTCACCTCACCACAAACATAACGGAAGTGATCTGGATTGTTTACATACTTTCGAGACATCTTCCAATGTCAACTATTCGATTAGACTCACTAACTTCGACTGACCAACCTCTCCGCTTTGTAGCTGCTTATATACCCAAACACGGCTTCTAGATTTTTAGAGAATATTCGAGAAGATTCGAGAATTTTCTATTCAATTCCATAAAACTTGAACTAATATTAAAAAGATAAGTTTACTTTCGGTTTTAGCACACCAAAAGTAGTAAGATTTTGTCGATTTTATTTTAGGTACATTTTGGCTGTTGTCCAGTGTTATTGGTAGTTTTTCTTCATCGTTCTGTATGAAGCACATCGTTTCTGCTCCGTATATTACTACTGATTTGATTAAAGTTTTGTACACTCTTATTTTCGTATGTCTGCAAAGCGTTTGGCCTTTAGCACTTCTTGAGAATTCCAGAATAGTATATTTCCTGCCTTAATTCTTTCATTTATTTCTGTCTCTTTCGTTTCTCCCACTAACTACCACCTCCAGGTATTTGACAATATGATTGATGCGGTATTTTTAGTATTAAAACGAAAGGAACTTTAATATATCTAAACAAACGACCACAACAGAAAAAATATTCCCAAATAATTTCGATATATATTTGAACTATAATTAGAGCACAGTATCGAATATAGATATTTTAGTATCTATATAGAGAACGACAAAACAAATGTCACCACCTCTACGTACAAACAATTACCAGGGAACAGTGTAACGATTTTAGATTTCGGTTAATGCCGCTTTGATTGATATGCGTATACATTCGTAGCGACATGGAACCCCGCTACCCAGTCATTACATCTGTTGACATGTAATTTACCTAATATGAGTGTTTGCTACGAATATTCCATCATTAACGGTATTACGTGTACGAGGAATTTTCGTCGGACGTGATTGGAGTGCGTAGTTAGTATTTAGGCTCGATATTGTTCAATTAGAGAAGTGCTCGACATTTTGGTTTCAAACATTGAAGTGGGTTGGGTGGAAGCTAGGATTAGCAAAAAATACTGCAGGATGAAAACACTTTCAAAGTTTTCTCATTTAATCCTTATGTCTCTACTTCTTTAGAGATGTAGAACGCGTGGAGTTTTCTAAGTCGGCCTTTGACATATTTCCTTCCATGATTTTCTGTCCTGTGTGACCTGCCTTGCTCTCTCCCACGGTACTCCTCTTTGGTGATCGCACTTCTCATATCCTCTAACCATGTTCGTCTGGGGCAGCCTGCTGCCTTTTTCTTGCTTACCCTGGCTTCAAGTACTTGTTTAACCATCCTTTGCTCAAGCATCCTTTCTACGTGTCCATTCCATCTTAGTTGTGCTTCCACAATTTTTCTACTATGGATCTCCGAATTTTCTCTGAACGTTATGTTTCTAATCTTGTCCATTCTTGTTTTACCTTCTATTTTTATAATAAACCTCATTTCTGTAGCTGTTATCTTTTTTTTCTATCTCTCGGTCATTGTCCATGTTTCTCCTCCAAATAAAAGTATTGGCGTTGCTAGCTTCTTAAATATTTGATTTCTAATGTTTCTTGCAATCTTTTTATTCCCCAGAAAAGTATTTTTAATGCTGTTAGACAATCTTCCTCCTGCTATCCTTCCCTCCATTATTTCTTCTTCCAACTTTCCGTATTCCGAAAATATTGGTCCCAAATATTAAATATTTGTACCTGATCTAGTTTTTCTTTTTCTATTTTTATTGCATGTTGTTTTTGGCTCCGTCCTACTATCATAGTCTTCGTCTTTTCATTGTCGATCGTCATATTTATTTTCTCCAATGCGTTCTTGTAGGCCCATATGTTTATGTTTAGTGTTTTCTCGTCTTTTGCAATGATAAGCATATCGTCCGCATAGCATAAATCTGACATTTCTATTTTCTTCATCTTCCAAAAGCCTAGCTTGTGTTGTCTTACCCCTTCTTTTCTTGTCTCTCTAGTCGTTTCGTCTAAAATCAGTGAGAAACGCAAAGGGCTCAGATTGCATCTCTGTCTAAGACCCGTGGTTATTTCAAACATGTTAGAGCTGTCTTGTCTTGTTCTCACATAATTTCTTGGTTCTTTGTACTAACTTTGTATACCTCTTATTAATATTTCTAGTATTTCCCTTTTTCTCAGCGCCTTCCACATATGTTCTTTTTTCACCCTGTCAAAAGCCTTCTGTAGGTATATAAAACACAAGTGAACTTCCTTATCTTCTCTTGTTACTTTCTCTCCCAATTGTCTCATTATAAATATTGCCTCGTTTACTCCTCTACCTGGTCGGAATCCAAACTGCGTTTCTTCTAAGGTAAAATCAAGTTTTCCTCTTAGTCTTAACTTCTACGAGGGATGATCGTAAAATAAGGTTCCCATATTTTTTAAAAATAGACAGCATTCTTTACTTCCTTAACATTACACATCGTTTTAAAGGTAAAATATTTTTCGACATAATCGCCATTTCTATCCAAGCATTTTTGCAGACGGTGCCCCAACTTCTGTATCCCCATGTCATAAAATTCTGCAGCCGGTCCTTT
Organism: Dynastes maya; assembly: GCA_029619315.2. NCBI lineage: Eukaryota > Metazoa > Arthropoda > Insecta > Coleoptera > Scarabaeidae > Dynastes > Dynastes maya. Next base: position 12,956,379 of record JAROYE020000003.1, on the reverse strand, counting down.
CAAGAATCTTTTCAATTATGGTGTTGGAAATCTCAGGAATCCGAAGAGCGAGTTGATGAATGGTGACCCACCGATCTTTAAGCAGTATGCTCTCGACCTTTTCAACGATTTCCTTTGCAACTGATGGTCTTCCGCTCCGCTCTTCATCGTGAATTTCCGTCCGACCTCTAGTGAATTCCCTACACCATTTGCGGACGTGTTGAATAACTATACACTTTTCTCCATAAACTTCGGTTAATTGACGATGAATGTCTATAGGTGAAACCCCTTTCACGTTTAAAAAACGTATCACAGGGCAAATTTCGCACCTGGCGGTAGCGGGGATCGGGAGTTCCATCTCAGACGGCTGCTTAGCCAACATTGAGCGGCGTAGCGATACGGGAGTGGTACGTGTATAGAGTGGGAGAGCTGCTGCACACGCCAATGCTGTCGGATTTCGCCTAACACTTATTGCTGCAGTAGGGCTTTGGGAACCTTATTGTACGATCATCCCTCGTAAGATTCTAGTATATATGTTTTTGACATTGTGCCGGTTAATGTTATGCCTCTGTTGTTCCGACAGTCTTTGGTGTCCTACTTCTTGTATATTGGCGTTGTAATTCCTGTCGTCTAATGTCTAGGTGCATTATTCTCCATTACTATATTCATTACATTTTTTAGCTCTTCTAGGGCTGTCTCTGATAGTGCTTTCATCATGTCAGCTGTAATCTTATCATCTCCAGGTTCCTTTCCTAATTTTAATTTCTTGATTACCTCTTTTACTTCTTTTGTCTTTATTTCCTCTGTATCCATTAATTTTATTGTTGTTATGTCATTCCCGTCTGGTAGCTCTTTATACTGTTCTCTTCATCACATTTTTTCCGAGATTAAGCTGGAAAAGGAAGTATAAGGTTTTCGTTGGACTTCAATAACGATGGTGTATATAAGTCACTTAGAACAAAAGAACTTTGAGATTAAGAATCTAGGATTGTACGAGAGTAGTTTCATTTAGAAAGGTTTTTTGGGTATTGCCGTGGTGGCTACTTTTTAATCCAGACCTCCAAATGGAAAGACCTTACAGACCTTACACCACTTTCATTTGGTTCGCATGTTATTTCTAAAATTATCTGAAATCTTCTAAATAATTCTAAAATCTAGTATATATAGGACAAACGTCCACATGGCTTAAAACTCGCATAGGAGAATATGTAGTAGATCACAGGTCTAATTGCGGCCAAGATATCACCACATACCGTTAGTATCTTTTTCAAATCATAAAACGTATGAACAGTGGCTTTTCATTATAGATTGCATTCTGTGCAAAAAATCCCAAAAGCGTATTAAAAAATATGGAAACGTTTGTTAGAGAGGGACTCAAAAACAGTTTTAACTGGAAACGATAGACATATCAAAGTATTCTAGGTGAGTTGGCTCCATTGGAGCTAGTAATTGCAAAAGTTTTAGGTTTCCCAAATTTATATTTTAGCAGATATTCATATTTGCAGCGTCCAGTTCCTTTGCCTTAACTAACTAAAAAGCATTTTGATTCTTAAGGCTAAGGCCTAACTATAACCAAAAAGTACTCATGTTTAACTAACTAGATTTTGGCGAAGAGGATATGAGAAACAGCTTTCTCAAGTAAAAGATATCGAAAACAGATCAAATAATCATACTTACAGACAACGTTCAGCTGAAATGTGTCTTCTAAACCGACGCCCAGTATGGGGTTGTCACCCCGGCATTTCAGTACGGTGTGGTCATCCTCCGGAACCGGCGCAAACGTCAGATAGCTTGTCACTACCGATTCGTTCAGCGTTACGTTCTCCTCCGTCTGTGAAAATAATAAATTGGTAAATGAAATATCGAACATCCCGAGGCTAGATACAGAAGCAATAATCTACTTGGGTAAGTGGAAAACATCGACTTTTCAGGTTCAAGTACTAGGTTTAGATCGATGCGAAAAGAAAATTAAAAATATATTGTCTGGTACCGAACAGCTGGTCTATAAAGCCTGACTAAAGAAAGTAAATTAAATTTGGATATATACGTGGTCTATGATATATAATTATCTATAGTACATAAGCGCACTTATTTGCCGAAAGAGATATATATTTAAATTACTTATATCACTGTGGTGAAAGATGGATATTAAATACTTGTAACACCAATAATTTATAAATTAATACAAAAATGGTGTGAGGGAAAGTCATTAAATAAGTCACAAACTGTTGTGGGAAAGCTGAAAATAGCAGAGAGCTATTTTCCGTGTCTGTCATTTGGGGGCAGCACTATCCAGCTTAATGATAATCAAGTGACAGTTGACGTGCGCGTTCGCAAGCAGTGTTAAAATGGCGACCGTGCGCGAAGAGTGTACTGTGGAAGAGCAGCGTGCTGTTGTGCGTTTTTTCTGGGTAAAAGAACTCCCTGCAAAAGATATCCATAAGGAAATGTCTCCTGTTTACGGTGAAAAGTGTTTGTCGCGTAAAGCCGTGTATAACTGGGTCGAGAAATTCTCACAAGGGCGCTCAAAAGTTGTTGACGGTCAGCGAAGTGACCGCCCCGTTCAGATTGCGACAGATGCAACACTTCGAAGGGTGGAAGAGATGATTCGAACTGACAGGCGGGTAACAATAGACAGCAGAGCAACTGCAATAGGGTGTTCTCACTGTTTAGCCTACGAACTGATGCACGATCGTTTGAATTTCCGAAAAGTTTGCTCTCGGTGGGTTCCTAGACAACTGACCGAGGAACAGAGAAGGATTCGCATGGGCTTGTCCTTGCAACACCTCTCTAGGTACGCAGAGGAAGGGGAGGACATGCTTAACAGGATTGTTACTGGTGATGAATCATGGGTGCACCACTACCAACCCGAAACAAAGCGTGCTTCAATGCAATGGAAACGTCCTTCTTCACCGGCAACAAAGAAATTCAAGGATGTACCCTCAGCTGGTAAGGTTATGCTTACCGTGTTCTGGGATTCTCAAGGAGTGCTCCTAGCTCATTTCCAGAATAGAAATGAGAACGTGACTGCTGAATCATACTGTAGCGTTTTGTTGTTGCTTTAGAGGGCAGCCCAAACACTTTTATGCAGCAGGCATTGGGGCATTAATAAAGCGATGGGATAAGTGTATCAATGTAGATGGAGACTATGTTGAAAAATAAACCTTGTTTTTGGCTAACTATTTCTCTTATTACTTTTATAATAGCTTTTTGTGACCTACTTACTGACTTTCCCTCGTACTAGCATGAAGTTAAGGAAAATACAAAAATAACTGTATAACGTGTTAGATTTTGTCAGAAAGTTGTTGTATCAGCAGTTGTATTAGCATTTACGATCAATAAACTTGAAGTAGTAGCAAATGTAGTTGAAAATAGAAATATTAGAAAAAGTTAATTATTCTTTTTAACCTATCCCCCTCTCCTTCACGTCCTATAAGAAAAATGGTGGATGCGCTGATTATCATGTGTAATATAGTGTACCCGGTGTCCCAGATTCAATGTCGGGTTGGGCTGGCATATACTGCTTGAATGGGCACCGCCCACGAAATGGGGCAAGTTGTTCATCGGCGGTGAAGTTGTTTTCAGGAAGATAGTGTTTATTAAAATTTTTACAGGTCTCGCGTTGTATGATGACGAGTTCCGGCGTTGTCCGAAGGTACTGTTGGACATCGTTCACGAAAATTCAAGTTTCAATGCAACATGTAGTGGCGTAGCTCGACTTATTTTTTTAATTATGTTAGCATAATAAAAAACGACTATAAAATAAAGTCTTGTATTTCCACCGCGCATATGAAGCGTTCGCAATCCTATAACGCACAAACTGTATTTATTTTTTCAGTACTGCGAATTGGTGCTAATTTAACATTTCTGTGTCGTTCAGACCGAGTTGATTTATCGTCGGATCTAATAAATCGTAAATAAAGCTTGAATCTTTTAATACTCATTATGGCACGAAATATTGGAGGTCCATACAGCATTCTGACATAACTGGTAAAGTTCAAATATCCAGCGATTATCAATAAGCCAAAGAGCGCGTACATTTCAGTGAAATCGCTGGTTTTCCAATTATTTGGAAATACCCTCCAAAAGTACCTCTTCGTTTGTATGATATCATCATTTATGTAGAACATAAAAGATTCCACTGGTTCTTGAGAACTTTCCCTGGTCTTACCTTAGCTGCTACTGCATTACCAGTTTCATCGAGCTCTTGTTCGTCATGGGCCTCATTCCCACTTGCAATAAATGTGTGGTCAGACTTTAAGTCAGATTCTGAATCATGATTGGGATTATTTGCTACACCGTCGTCATTATCAAAGTCTGATAAATTGGCAACAATTTCTTGTAATTTTTTTTCACTAAGCAGTCATTTGGACACATTACTTGCTTTTCCAATGTAAATATGACGAATAAAATAATAAGCAGAGCGAGGTAATTGTCTCTGCGATACATAGGTGTTTCACCAGAGTAGCGGACTGTGTGCAAAAATCAATTCCCGTATTGTCAGCGTCCGCCTGTTTATTTTTCGTTCAGTTTAGAAATTGAGAGCGTATGTTGTGTTTTTTGTTACGTGTTATTCGTTATAAATACAGGGTGACCACGAGGAACATTTACATTTCGGATGGAACGGTTACCCAGCCTGGGTTGCCGTGTCACGGTGGAGGAGAGAGCATTGAACTCCCGAGAGGTGGCCATTTAGGTATCTCAGTCACAATGGAACAGTGTTCGGTCGTGGATATCGATGAACCTGCTGCGGAACTTGTTTCCAGGTCGCGTAATTTCCAGGTTTGGAGATGTGCCCTGGCCTCCTCGATCTTCTGACCTTAACATATGTGATTTCTTTTGTGGGGATATTTAAAGGAAAAAGTTTATCAACATAAACCTCGTAATTTGATTGACTTGAAGGCGGCAATTCGTAGAGAGGTGGAATTGATCACAGGGGAGTCACTGGAACGAGTGTTGTCAAGTGCTGATGTTTATGAACGATGGTGCTGCGACATTGCGCTCGAAAGACCGTTTTCTTCTTGAACACGGTTGCAAGTGTTCACATGCTACGTGTAAGGTGCATGTTTTACATCTTGTGACAGAAACTATTCGACAATGTTTACCCACAAAAGTGTTTTTCAAATCTCCAAAACGTCTTCGATTCGACACTCGCACAGTGTCCTGGTATTCGTGAACCAACACAGCCGATTCTTACGCGTTGGAGAACATGGTTGCAGGCAGATCCTTATTATGCCGAATACTTAAAACAAGTAAGAGCTGTTATTCTACAATTCCATCCTGCCGAAGCTACAACTGTTAAGGAGAGCCAGACAAAATTTCAAGATATTTCCGTTGAAACAGTGTTACAAACTATTCGTAAGGATTACATGACGCAATAGAACAACTACAAAATAGAGCATTGTCGTTAGTGGAGTCACTGCAAATAGTGAACGAAGTACATACACTGCTACGCACTACACAATGACGCAAAATATAATCGCGTTTTAGAAAAGTCCTAGAGTGTGTCAAAGAAAGATTCCGATTTTATCACAATAAAACAAATTTGTTTTAACCATGCATGGCATTACATTTGTAGATGTCGAACGATCTTTATATGATCAGGGTACGTACAACTCCCCTATGTATTTCTTAAATCCTCAGTTACTTGACCAAGTAATAAATTCAATCACCATTACTTCTTAAATAACAATACCTCTGATCGAAATCGTAAAGAAATAAAAGAGGAGAAGAGACAATTCCCGGTCGTCTTCAGACGAAGTGTAATTTAAACCAGAAGGAAGTTCGTCGGGAAAGAATAAGAAACCGATTGAATAATTCGGCAAATTGGTTCTGTCGTTAAAGACACATGGGATGAAGACGATGAAAGGATACGCACGCATCAGCCAGACCGTTTACCGGACGTAAAAAGATACATAAAAAATGAATCGGGATCTCTTTCCCGGAGAGCGCACGCGGGAAATAAGATATACCTGCACAAAGAATGTAGAACGGAAGATTACCGCCTTGGGACGTCTATCTGTGGGATATGTGGGAATCACAAAAGATACGAATTACAACCGGCTTTGTACGGGGCCGACAGGAACAGCGTGCACGTATTTTCGTCGATATGTAGGTGGTCCTCTGTGCATTCACGTCGAAAGTTCTATTTTCTACGTGCGATCGTGAAAGTATGCATGTAGGCTCGCATATACAACGCACGGGTGCATAAAGTGTATTTCTTCCTCTCTTTATAGTTTATTTCACTGAAATCAGGTTAAAACACTGTCACGACGCTAAGAGGAGTAACGAGGTGCATGCAAAACGGAATATTTGCGTCTGCGTGGATGTATTTTGGATTTGGTTAAATACTACTTGATGGAACGTACCCAATTGGTTAGCATGACAGGACGATCAGAGGGAATTAAAAGGGAATGCCATTCAAATAGTAGAACTTATACGTAGAGGGTTATCCCAGCGCTCTATACTTGGGCCCACTGGTTTTTTGATTTATGTTGTTAATTTGCGCTGTAATCTTTCCGTTGATTTTGTTAGCCAATGCGCAGATGATACGTCTTGTGTAGCTGTTGCTAACAATATAACAGAATTCTCAGTCCAGTTGGATTCATCGGTCTACAAAACATTTTCCGCTCATCAACTGTCCAATGTTGATGCTTTCTGGCCCAGTGCAGCCGTTTTATTTTATTTTGCTTGCCTAAGATTGGGTTACGCGACACTATTCGGCCAAATAAACTACCCTCTCTTAACGTTCCTTTCACGGTGGTTAGACTAACGCGTTTTTCATGCTCAATACTTATTTCAGACGTTATTTCAGGTGTAGTTTTTCATCTATTCCGTTTACTCGTCATAATTATTTGACGATGTTCCCCTGGTGGTCACTTTCCGTCGTTGTGTTCGTTTTCTGTTTAATAATATTGCAGCTTCTTGATACTTTTTAACATTATAGTCAACAGTTTGGCGATTTCATTACAATTTTCTTGCGATATATCCATTATTTCGGCTAAGATTATATAAAGCAACAATTATTGTGCGGATTTCTAAAGGCAACTCTCTTGTTTTCGGCATTTTGATACTCATTTTAGATAATTTTATTAAGGGTGGTCACTGTTTAAAAGAACAGTAACCACTAAATCCAAATTCATCATTCTAGTTTAGGTAAATACGGAATTGTTATCTTTACCTGCACTACATTAAATATTTATTTATTAGTGAAAGATAATTTTAATACATTTCGGGTCTTTTTATGGCCCTACCTGGACCCCTAATTACCCGATTAAGTAGATTTAATCGATAAGCAAGTATTAGGGGAGCCTTTTGGAGAATTATTTAAGGTGATATCTTCTTTTCACTTGTAAGTAAATAATTAGACCTCTTAAATAACAATAAATAAATAATTTTCTAAAATCCAAGCAAAAATGTAGGTGGGCTAATAAGTATAGCCAGTAGTGTAGGTTCTGTCAAAAATGAAAATCATATTAAAATGTCATTAGCGTGGAATCTTCGTACTGGTAGCAGAAACAAATAGACAGACGAAAAAGTATTTGACATTAAAGCAGCGTTTTGAAGAAAATCATCCGAAAATTAATTTAACAGCAAATTTAAACACCATTAAAGTTATAAAGCAAGTGTTAAAATAATTTCGTCTAAGTATATCGTAAAGATCCTTCAAAATATAGCAGACTTATAATTTATTTATTAAAATTCATACATTATTAGATACAATTTTGAAACATCTCAGTATTGAAATGTTTTATCTCAATAGATCTGAAAAGGTCGCGGTGGAATAGGTCAAGAACCACCTCGAATTAAATCTAATCTAATCCAACTTTGAAGCTCCTCTTCTATTTTGAATTTACTTTCTAATTTCTATATCGAACACTTTAAATTAAGACCGCAACCAAAATACTAGTTAACTCGATGAAAGTCTAACCAGAATTGAATAATTTATTGGCGTCCCTCCTCCCTGTTATTTTAATCGCGATGGCGATTATTTCCTTCCACAGAAAATGTTTATGATATCTACCTAAATATAAACTCACGAGGAATTTTTGATAAGTAAAAGTTAATTTTAGACATAGCATGAGAGAATGAATATGGTGACGCTAGTAGATGACTCAACTAGACAACTCTATGCTCTAAAATATAACTGACAACATTTAAATAAGAAATTTTTTAGCGAAATATATTTAATGTACGAAATGACGTTAGAAATACCTTTGAATTTGCTCTGATGTTTGTTGTAGGAGAATTTTACATTAATTTTGAAGAGTTACGAAAATAGGAGAAATGAAAGCAGAGTTGTTTTATCTTCGATCCACTAAGATCGTCGTTATCTTTACTTATATATTTTACATAATGTCCTCACTCAAAGGCCAGTCGGCTTGGTGGGAAATTGTGGCTTTCCACAGATAGTTTTTATCCGCCAGAGAGACTTTTATTACTATAGAGTGGCTATACTGAACATCCTAAACGTTTAAGGCTGACAGCTGATTTCCGATGTAAATATTGAACATAACGGTATATTTTCAATTAATAAAAACATACCTTTCAACGTTGCTCATAGCAAAAGGCCGTCCTCCGTCATTTCAAATAAGTTCATTTAATACAAAACTTTTTGCGACATCGGCGGATAAAATAGGATAATAGCTTCAGATGAAGTAAATTGACATTGAGACGGAATCTACAATTTTACTTTCTTTTCGAAGAAAAACACATTCTGGGTCTTATGGGCAATTAAAAATCAATATTCCAGAATAGGGCTTGAACCCACACCATTGGGCATGTGTAATTCAATTCTTCCATAGCGGCCATATGCGACATATGTTCTTTGAACCTGGTATCTGTAGCCCTTCTCATTCGTCCAACATATGTAGGCTTTATCGCAGTCATCCCATGCAATTTTGTAAATTCTCAACTTCATATACGATTTATCTTTCGTATAGCGGAAATTTCGCAATACAAAAAAAAACATATTAAACCGAATACGAATCTATTGGTCGAATAAGAATTCACAGTTTAGTAATTAATTTTATTATTTACTCGATAATTTTCTACCCACATTTACCCCTATAAATTTGAACTCGCTGATGCAAAGCATATAAATCCGCGGCGAAATGAAGGACCATAAAACGAATCCAAATAAATAAAACGAAAATTCGAGTCGCAAAAGCTACAACGGTTACATAAAAACATAAAAACAACACATACTTACGCGATGAAAGAAGGGAAACATAAACAAACGAAAAAACGTTTTTGGTAGGGGCGCGAACAAACAACAGCTTTGCGAATTTTATTTGTTTTGATTATGAGGAATTTATAAAAAAAAGCGGAATACGCGTACGCGTCGGCATTGTCGAATTTTGAGAACTTGTCACGTCAGACGCATATAAAAAATGGGACGGGACTCGAACAACCGGGCGGCCGCGTTCGGCAACAGAATAAATAAAATCGGAAAAACCCAGTGTAGTTCGCATTGTTCCATTCCGCCGTTCTCTCGACGACGACATATAGAAAATTGTGCGGAAAATTCAATATCAATACGCTGAAATTCTAGCGAAGATTCGAAGTTGTTTCGTTGGTAAAGCGTTTGTAGTACGTCGTGTAATGTTTGAGGCGGTATTACTTCTAAATACGTGATCTGGGAGACAAAATTATCAATTTATCTTGGAAGGAATTGTATAAGAACAATATTTAGTATTCTTTTTTTAGGTAACCCAGCGTATAATTAAAAAAAGCTATTTTTGTGCGTAACTATTTCGGAAAGGGATTTAAATCATTAACCCTCACTGCAAATTCTAAGGAACAAATAAGCGATGGAATAGTTCCTTCGCTTCAATGACCGCAGTAGTTCCTACGTAATACACACAGAGTATCGGCACACTCCTCACCACACAAAATATTAATTAATTCCGAACAGCTGTTTCGAAGGCTTTTTGGGCCTTCATTCTCAACCGGATTACATAATAAATCTGAGCAAAAACAAAAACAAATCTATTTCTACCGTGCTTGTATCCCTATTCTCTAATTCATGAGGCGAGGCTACTCTTAATCCTGAATTAGACGCATTTGAAACCATCCATATAAAAAAGGAAAGTAATCTGTTAAACAGAGATAACCCGCCTCCTCATTACTCTTGTCTTTTTGATTTACTAGGGTAAAACGAACATATGGTTTAACGTGCTGCATTAAAAAAAGACTGGCTCGTCGTGTACTGTACATATTGAATAGTTTAGATTTTAAAATGTATAGATGGAAGAAAAACAGACTTGACGAGACGGTACCTCATCGTTTGTCTTGCTGTATTTTATGAGGGCGGAACGGATACGTCAGACAATAACAAGGGACCTTCTCATCCCGTATGTGCTTCGCATGTTAATGTTAAGTGGCAAAAAAGTAGCTACTTGTAATATAGATCCAATTCAACTTTTGAATGTTTACCGGTGTACGACTGATCAACGGAAAAGGTAATATTTTCTATCGGGTACAATGCAAAGTGTAGAAAGGAGATGGATGCATATGAGGTTAGTCTTCTAACGTTACGCATGATGTTGATTTAACATACAGTAATATAGCCTGACAGAGACAGAAAATAAAAGGAATGTATTTTCTTATTTCTGGCATGTTTTCATGACGTTTCCGGTTGCCATGTTTAATTTTAAATTTTGACAGTTGTTGACGCCTTCTCTATTTAATTTTTATGTTTTTTATTTCGTTATTTTGTAATAATATCAGTTATTTTCATAACTATTGTTACGCCATCTTATTACCGTTTTTGTAAATGTTATTTTTTTGACAAGCACGCACTACTTTATTTATTGTTTTTATTCGTTTGTTGAAGTTATCCTGCTTGGAAAACGGTTTAATCTGTGCTATAAACAACTAATCTGCAACTTGTTAGAGTACTTTGAAGCAGAAAAACTTAAAGGAGAATGTTTATTACATTTCAATGCACCTCAAGAGGTAAGTGTTTATGACATTACTTGGAAGTTGTTTATTGTAAAGCTTAATTTCCTAGAGAGTAGCTGCCGCATTGAAAATTTTAGTGAAGACGGTATATAACGTAAAAAACAATGACAACAACGCATCATCTTCTTCTGTCTGTTACAAACCTAAAGACTGAGGACACGAATGAGTGTACGAAAATGGAAGTACGTTTTGTTGTATAAAGAAAGTAAGCAATTACAGACACTGATTAAGTTTTAAACATTAACAAACTTGCCTTTTCTAGAAAAACACTTTAATGTCCATAGACAGTATTTTTCGAGAAAGAGATATACTAGATATAGAGCATTAATGGAGAAGCTTTGCTGCATTGCGATTTCCATTCTTAAAAAAGTATGACATGAATATAAGCTCTCCAACTAAGAGAGAGATATTGTTTTCTTGGACGAAACCTAGATTTTTTCTGAGGGCAGCAAACGGAGATCCTGGCAGGATGACAATGTAAGAGGTGTTAGAAAACCGAAAGGGTATTATGGTAAACGATTTATTGTTGTTCATGCTGGGACCAAAGATGAAGCAAATGCAAGTTTGATATTTTCTTCGAAATCTCAAACTTCGGATTACCATGGCGAAATGAACAGTGCTCTATACACTGAATGGGTAGAAAAACAATTAATTCAAGATCTCGTAGAACTTTCATTGATACTGATGGGCAATGCTCCATACCACAGTGTTGTGCTTGAGAGAAATCCTACAACCGCATGGACCAAGCTTGTGTGCACAAGCCAACAGAAAAAATATTTGTAAAAACTTTTTAAACAAATACATCCAAATCTCATGTATTTTTGGGTGCTGAAACCGTAACTGGTATCAGTTTTTTTGTACCACCCACAGTTTTCTCACGATTGATGACATCGATTATATTTTAATATGGGAAAATTGGATATATAAAAAATAAAAACATTTAACTTAAACCCTACTTTTATTTAATTAGGCTACAATTTTTATCTACCACAACATATACAATTTCAATACAAATATTTAAGGTACTTATTTTTTTGTATTTCCTTTCCCTTTTCTCTGTAAATCTCCTTATATAGCATTTTCTATGATGCGATGCATTTTGTTGTTCTCGATGAAATGACCAACAGTAATCACAAACATGTTATGATATTCCACCGTCCCTGGTACCGTTTCTTCGTCACCTTTATGTCTTGATGGAACCGTTCCCCCCGTTCTTCACTCACATCCTCCAAATTTTTAGGAAAAAAGTCAAGATGGTTGTGCAAGAAGTGAACTTTAAGGCTCATCAGACAACCCAGATTTTTGAACTTGTCGATCACACTAGCTACGATAAGCTCATAGTTTGGGTCTTTCACATTGCCCAAAAACTTAATCACAACTTGCTTAAATTATATCCAAGCCTCCTTTTCCTTTGTAGTCATCCCTGCTCCAAGGTTGGAATCGAACATAATTTTATGAATATCAGGCCCAACGAAAACACCATCTTTCAGTTTGGCTTTTGATAAATGTGGAAATCTTTCACACAAATATTTAAAACATTCATCATCTTTAGGCAAGGCTTTTACAAATAGTTTCATTAAACCTAACTTTATGTGTAGAGGTGGTAGAAGGATCTTTCTTCGATCTACTAAAGATTTATGCAATATGTTCTTCTCGCCAGGTGTTGAAGTTTTTCTTACGGGTCATCGTTTTGTGGACCAATGTCGATCCTTTGCTCTACTGTCGCACCCACATATAAAACATGGAAACTTTGCAAATACCTTTTGTTGACCAAGGATCATGCAAACAACTTTCAAATCCCCACATAGCAACCAATCGTGAGCCGGATAGCTAATTTTTTGTAAAATCATGTCAAGATTTACATAAGTTTCCATCATATGGATTGAATGAGCAACCGGCAGTGAAGGATAAGTATTTCCATTGCGTAAAGGAACAGCTTTTAAACTAGTTTTTGATGAGTCCATAAAAAGCCTCCAATCTGCCTTCTTGTACTCAATGCCAAATTCGTTCATTAGACTACCAATATCATGGCGGTAAACCAAATCCTCTTCCTGCTTGAAAAACAGCAAATTGTTGATCTCTTGTCCTATATTGGTAAATAGATGTTCCAGATGCCAATAAATGTTTTTCTATTAGCCTAGAACCAAGCAATTCTGCTTTTTCCTTAGTCAAATAAAAATCTCTCACTAAATCATTTAACTCAGCTTGGGTAAACAACTGCGGTTATAAATTTTCTGGAGAACATTGGAACTCATCATCACCCGGTCGACTTTCATCAGATTCAGGTTCACTGGACTGTAAAACGTCATCAATAGACAGCGGTGGCTCAGGGACAGGAAGTCCTGGTACATGTCCTACCGGCCGAATAGCTGAATTAAGGTTAGAGTAAACAATTACTTTCTTATTTTTGGAGTTATACCCAGAAACATCAACGCTGCAAAAATAACAATCATTTGAATGATTTTGTTGCTTTCTCCGTACCGTGGGTATTACAAATCTAAAAGCTTTGTTTTCTTTTTTAGACCATTTCCTAAGATCCTCGACACAAACATAGCATGCCTTATGAGGAGCCCAACATTTTTCTTGATCACCAATTTTTACACCAAAATATACAAAGTATACCTTTTTCACAAAGTCAGTAATATTTCTTTGACGTCTTTTAACTACAAACTCACCACATATATAACAAAAAGTGTTAGGACAGTTTTTACAACCACGGCTAGCCACACTTAGAGCACAGATTAATAAATAAGTACTAAAACTTAGAGCACATGGGCCAAACGCTGAAAAGTATATTGATTGGAAGAAAACAAACAACTGTCCCATTTACCAGAACTGCCAACCTAATAACATTTGATTTACTGTCAACGTAATATGTCATAGGTTACATTTGAATGATAAAAAATTAACTTTTCGCGTTTTAAATATTAAAATGTGAAAAATTGGTGAGTGATACAATTTTTTTATTATTATTTTCGACTCAGCACATCCAAAAACATAAGAATTAGGTAAAATTAATGAAAAAGTTTTTTTATCGTTGGCCTGTGTTATTATTATTATTATTATTATTATTATTATTATTATTATTATTATTATTATTATTATTATTAATATTATTATTATTATTATTATTATTATTATTATTATTATTATTATTATTATTATTATTATTATTATTATTATTATTATTATTATTATTATTAGTATTAATATCATTAGATCAGACCACGAGATTGATGCCTCTAGTTACCATGAATATAAAAAATTATTTGTTTTTAAATTTCTGGTTCTTATTCTAAATACAGTCTGACCCATTTAAAATGGAAGTGTCTTCGTAGAACCTACATTTTACACTAGAATGAAACCATTTTTTTAAAATACATAATGCGTCAAAAAGTAAACTTCCACACAAAATTTTAGAAGTTCATCTTAATTTTCAAGGCATACTTTGATTATTTTTCAAATTCGAAAAGAACAAAATTTTATTAGCGATTATCTTATTGAACAAGATGGTAATGCAAACCTTTAGAGATGAAGTATGCAAAGGTAGTAATCCAAAACAATGGTCCAAGTCTCGCAAAATATTGTGAGACTTGGACCATTATTTTTATTACTACTTTTACTATCAAATAGGTCAAACGTAACTTGAAGTTTCTATCTTGATATGATCTAATGATGATTTAAGCAAGATTTAACTATTTAACCGTCAGATGTAGGCTATCACCAATATAAAAAAATAATTAAAACAAAGGCATGGCACCCTGTGGTACCTATAATTTGATTATCTCAACTAAACGATGCATGTACATATATCCATATATCTATTGAGCTATTAATAACATACTGTTTTCCATAAATCCCACATGTGTATTTTCACATACGTACAGATACACAGCACATACAGAACGTGCAACTTACGCTGCCTCGGCGAAATTCCCTCTTATCCCTTAACCATGTTATGTTCGCTTGGGGCCTCGAACCTGTCACCTCGCACTTGATAAGGTAATCCTGATCGGAGATCATTTCGATGGGCTTCTTTAGTATTTTGACGGCGAGCGGCTTGACTGAAATAAACATCAGACACAAGCTGTATTAAGTTTAGACGGCCGAAGAAGAAAATGGGAGAAAAAGAAATCGAAATGTTCCTCCTTTCCCACTTTTCCTCCTATAGCTAACGAGTGACTAAAACGGCGAGATTACTTACGCAGTAACTCTAATCGAACGCTTTTCTCCACCGGGGTCATAAGTTTCGTGTTGCTCGCTTGGCATTTAAACGTGGAATTTAGTTGCTCTCTGGTTAGATGTTGGACCGTTAGCTTATTAACCATGTAGTGATTGATTGAATCCAGTTCACCCTCGACCAGGCGATCGTTGATGAACCATGAAACCGTAGGGGGTGGTCTTCCTGAAAAAAAACAAAGGAAAAAACATTAGAAGATGAACGGTCGACGCCAAATATGGGAATAGATTCGTTTAGGCTTGATGTGACTCTTCATGAAATAAACAAAAGGCTAACAGAAAAAAAAGAATTAATCTTTTATGTAAGAAACATTGTAATACACGATTTAATAACTACTCTAATGTAATATCTTTTAATTTTGAATAAGTAAAACAGGGCTCCTATGTAGTTGAGTTTCGTGTACTTACGATGTTTTTCAAGACATTCTACATTTTCAATTTATTACATTTCATTTGTGTGCGTCTATTTACGCGGTCAATTATTATTAGAGCAACGCAAACTGCGCTGAAAGCCTGTGGGGGACGCATAAAAGTTTACACAAAATAAACACGGCCGTCACAATTCGGTATAAGCGTCAGTATAACTGCGACTCGAAAGCCGATCTGTTGTGTATGCATCTACGCTGTCGTATACTATATCGTAGTTCTACGTTTGTTTTGAAAATGTTTCCAACGTCGCGAAAACGACCAAAGTTGGACACAATAAGAGAATTTATTTCAGAAATGCCTGATTTAAAGTGCGATGGCGCTAAAATTCAATGTATAGTGTGTAAAATAGATTTAATGTGTTGGTCGAAAAGTGATTGTCTACGGCACGTAAATAGTGCAGGGCATGTTTCAAAAAAAAATTCCACACGAGATTATGACAAATTTAAATTTAATTTATGTTACCTTTATTGCATGTAATTTACCATTTCATTTACTACGGAAGAAAGCATACGTCTCGTTTTGGAATGAATATTCGGACTTTAAGTTACCAAGTGAGAGAACACTACAGAGAGTTGTGCCGTCTGCTCGTGAGCATGTCGAGAAAAGAATTAAATCGGAGTTGCAAGATAAAAAACTGTGGTTATGTGTGGTCGAAACAACAGATCGTAAAAAAACATTCTGTGGTTAATATAATGGTACGCACAAAGGAACCACGTCGACCGTCACCCTCAATTTTACTAGCTTCCAGACGAATACAACAATGCACCGCCGAAGTAATTTCAATGTTGGTGTTAAATACATTGGAAAAGTTTGAACTTTTAACAAATCAACTGTTGATGTTTATGAGTGATGGTGCCGCAAACATATTTGCTGTAGGTCGATCTCTTAAAAAACATTGTGCTAACTTGTTGCATATTACATGTAAAATTCATACTCTTAGTCTCGTAGAAGATAGTATCAGAAAATGTTATCCCGAGGTAGAAAAACGTGTTCGGGAATTTCATAGACCATGCCCTGGTATTCCTGAACCACCACAACCTATTCTTACTCGTTGGGGAACATGGTTAGAGGCTGCATTTTATTATCTTAAATATTTTGAGAATATAAAGATCGTGATTTTAGAATTCGACCCAAAGGAAACTGCGGCTGTCAAGGTAAGCGGCTTGAAATTTCAGGATAATCAAGTTAAAACAGATTTGGAAATTATTCAGAACAATTACGTGGGACTAGCGAATGCGATAGAAAAACTACAAAATTCTTCGATGTCGTTAGTGGAATCTTTGCAAGTAGTGCAACATGTTCACGCACAGCTATGCGCGATAGAAGACGCAAGAAATGTTTGTGTTTTAGAAAGGTTTGAAGGTGTTTTAGATAAAGACTCTGATTTTGGCACATTAAGACAAATTTGTGAAGGTGCGTCAACAGAACCGTTAAGTTATTTGAAAGATTATTTTACTTACGCAGATATAACGTCACTAGATGTAGAACGTTCGTTTTCGGCATACAAAACACTTTTTCTTCACGCCGCACTCACTTTGCCGAAACAACTTTGGAAACGTATCTAATGTTACAAATATTAAATACACATTATCCACTTTGTGATTTCACGGAGGACTCTTACAACGGTAAGTGCTTGAGCACGTATCACATTTAATTTATTTTGTGTAAACTTTTATGCGTCCGCCACTGGCTTTCAGCGCAGTTGCGTTGCTCTAATTATTATCATAATGGGAAAGCAGAGTGATATAACCATAGAGAAAAAGCACGAATTGCTGCTCTTCTGGAGACGGGAATGTTCTCTCAACGTGAAGTTACGCAAATAGAGGGTGTATCACATCAAACTGTTCCGAGAATCGCGAAATTAATTAAGGAGAAAATTCCTAGTACAAGTAGTGGCAGAACATACTGTGCCGGCAAACGCAAAACAACTGTAAGGGATGATCGTCGTATAGTAAAAGTGGCTACAGAACATCGTTTTTTAACCACTAAAGGTGTTCATAAAATTCTTAGTGGAGAAGGTATACAAATATCAGCCTGAGCAGTCAGTAGACGTCTTCATGAAGCAGGCTTAAAATGCAAAGAAGCCAAGGTTAACATCTAAAATGAAAGTGTCACGATTTCAATTGGTTAAAGGATGTAAGAAATATACAGTTGAAGATTGGGGAAAGGTAAGCTTTATCATCTGTATTTTTGATCAAATTCATCCTCATAGTTCGCTTAATGGTTCTCTGCATTTTTTATTTTTTCCCAGTAAATAAAATGTTTTCAATGTAAAAATTTCTAAACACAAAATTTACCACGCATGAAATTGTATCTACCACCCCCTGATTTTTTACTGTGTATGTTTCAATATAATTTTAAACCATTCCTTTAATCGGATCTCGTAACAGGAAGAAAGCTGTGTTGAAAAATTTCTATTTTCAAAGGCAGCTAGAAAGAAATATAGACCTTTCGTATTCATTTACAATTTACAGTATCCTTTTATATAAAAATCTCCAAAGCAACCAACTTTAAAACAAATATTACATATAACTTTATATTTGCAACTGTAATTTGTCAACTTTATATTTGCAACTGTAACTTGTCACGTTTAATATCGTTAAAAACAGAAATTAATACCATAATTACAAATATACAGTTGTGAGTACAAGCTTCTTCGCTACTTCATAATAAAGCAATAAGAAAATAGCAAAATAAACATAATTTTAATTTCAAATAACAACTAACAAGCAGAAATGTTGAGTTTCTTCTCGTCTCCGAGCAGAAATGCACACGAACCTATTTGCATTACAAAAGGAAACTCGCTCCTACTCACTTGGCTAACATTTGTTTTGTTAGATAAACTGTGGAATGACGAACTATTACGAGAATCCGAGCGTATTACCGCGACATCTATTGCGGTAGGCGAGCTCACTCTATTTCAACAGACGAGCGACGCACGTTGAGCCGGTGGTTGGCGTAAAAAGGATAGGTGCCATATGGCCTTCCCACTCCGTAAAATATTTAAACAAATGGATATATGATAGTCCTGCTTCATGTGTTATTTATTTAGTTGTACTGCATTTACAGAAAATGACATCTGCATTACGTACATTGAAAACAAAATGTGTTTTGAGTAATGGATATGAGAGGCATATTTATAATGTTATCAATATTACAGTGGCGTTTGTTTTGTAAAATAACAGTCAAATGCGAGGTCATACGAAGCCATGAAAAATAAAGCATACACTGTTGTTTAGGGCAACCCCATATCTGTCAGTTGAGGTTTAATCGTTGTTTTTGCGTTAGTTAGAAGTAAAGAGCATTTTCAATCCATGATTTATGACACCAACAATAACAAAGAAGCAGTGAGCTATAAAAAAGTTATGTATATAAAATTGCATAAAAAAAACAGTTGCAGCTAAATGGTGTAACGCCTTCAAAAGTCCATTAGCAGCCGGCTAGACAGCAGTGAAGAAGGACTGGGTTAATAATAGAGTTTGTTAAAAAGGTGGTACCGGATGGCAGTAGCGTAGCGGTAGCGGCGTGGATAGAGGTAATTTTCAACTCGTAGTCGATATCGATAGTACCGCGAGAGAGTTCAAAGCGACAGTACATTGCACGCTGCACGCCAAATAAATACGCGGAGATAGGACGCCCAAAGGGTGTAATGTTCCCTTCGAAAGTGAATAAATATCTCAGGCAGTTCCCTGGATTAGAATATAGAAGTCCGCATATTTATTGCACAATATGCAATATGCGGATTGCAAAGTCGCGACAGGTTTGAATGTAGAAAACATTGTAAAAGTAAACGTCATGTATTGAATTTAAGAAACAGTATTCCATACTGGCAATTTTTATATGATTTTATTTTTATGTTAAGTGTATGCAACATCCCACAACATCTAGTATCTAATGAACACTTTCGTCTTTTTTGGGCTAAGTACGTTTCCTCATGGAAGCTGCCAACATCTATGCAATTACGATACAATTTGCCACGTGTGCAAGGTACAGTAAAGAAATGTATAAAAGACGAGTTGAGAAATAAGAAAATCTGCCTATGTGTGGATAAAACAAGTGATGCTCGGAAACACAGCGTCATTCATGTTGTAGCGCGTCCTTTAAAACGTGATGGTCCACCAGCTTCATTGTTATTATCTAGTAAAAGGATTCAGAAAGCTAATGCAGAAACCATTGTCAAGATAATAAAAGATTCGTTGAGAGAATTTTGTATCACAGGAACCC
Source organism: Dynastes maya (assembly GCA_029619315.2). Classification (NCBI taxonomy): domain Eukaryota; kingdom Metazoa; phylum Arthropoda; class Insecta; order Coleoptera; family Scarabaeidae; genus Dynastes; species Dynastes maya. Next base: position 12,936,543 of record JAROYE020000003.1, on the reverse strand, counting down.
AAGTCACAATGTTCGTTACTGACGGAGCCGTAACAATGCTGAGAGTTGGTAGGATGTTGAAAATATGCTTTCCGACTCTTCTTCACATAACATGCCTCACACACGTAGCAGAAACCATTCGAAAGAAGTATCCGAAGTTAATAGCATCTACCGCAAAAGTGTTCATCAAATCTCCCAAACATATCCATGCATTCAAACAATTGTGTCCGAAATTATCACCACCACCTACAGCCTGTAATAACGCGACGGGGAACATGGCTACAAGCAGTATCTTACTATCAGAAATATTTTTCACAAGTGAAAAATGTCATCTTGAAACTTGATTCAAATAATTTTGCAGCAGTTCGAGATAGTCAGTAACTTTTTTCCAATTCGGACGTTCAACAAGAAATAGATGAAATTTCCATGAATTATTCTGAAGTTGCACAAGCTGTTGATCAATTAGAAAACAGTCACTTATCTGCTCGAGACGCATTAAATTGCATAAACAATTTACAAGCCGCTCAAGAAAACTTGGCGAACACTATAGGAGTTGTTGCTCAAAAATTTGGTGCAATTTTAACGAAAAATCCCGATTTACAAAAGGTTCGGTCTATAACTGAAAATCAAGAGTGCCCAGATGAGGAAAAGGAATATCTGACATTTGCAAATCTTACTTCACTGGATGTCGAACGATCATTTTCGAAGTATACGACAACGTATTCACAACTTCGTCAATGTCTGAATGAATTGACAATGGAATCGACAATGGAAGCGTTGCAATTCCACGCAGCTTACCAGGGCGGTTGCCAATTGTCACAGTGGACATCAAGACGACAGGAAAAGGTAACAATATTATTTTTCACTAATATTGTGTATTACCTACCTACTTTTATGCGGTGCGCCACTGCCGGTACCACCTTTTTAACAAACTCTAATTATTAATAATATATACTCTAAATAATCAAATATAAAAATAGGCGCCACGTAATTTGTTAAATGAATAACAGGGACTACTAGCAACAAATTACGAAAATGCAATGATCGCGCAATAAATAAGGGTGCATACGGTTGCGAGTGAAAGAAGTACTTAAGGCTCTTCTCTAGCCCAAGTCTCGTGCTTAGTGCACGGTTTATGATCCCTTCTGATTGAAGTTGATGTGTAGAGTACATTATTAAAACGCATACAATAGCGAGAGTGTGTACGTTTTCCAGGAAACAAATTCTATTATCTATTGCAAGAAAATAATACTGCAGTACCTATAAAACGATAACAATAATAAAGCTTATTCAAAACGCCACATTACTAGCTAGAGATTTGTCAGGGTCCAATTGTAAAATTACAGATTTTACTTCTTGGAAATGGCCAGAATAATAAAGGTCGCTTGCAACAATGTTTCCCAACGCGTAAGAATCGGCTGTGGTGGTTCGCGAACACCGGGATAAAGCCTGTGAAATGCTCGAATTCGTTTGGGAGATTTTAGAAACACATTTTTTTTTGTATATGATATTAATGCATCCACCTCCGGGTAACATTCTAGAATATTTTGTGCCATAAGATGTAAGGCATGAATTTTACACGTAACATGTAAAAATCCCTCACACTTTTCTTCAAGAGAACGGCCTACACTATACATTGTTGCTGCTCCATCGTTCATAAACATCAACAGTTAACTAGTTGACCCTTGAAATTGTAGTAGCGCATCGAGCACTACGCCGGTAATTGCTTCGCCAGTATACTTTCTTAGTCTTTTGCTAGCTAATAAGATTTAAAATGTCGGTTTAACAGGATCTAGTGCTCGTATTCGGGATTGTATATACGCCAAAACTATCGAAACGGTTCATTAACGAGTAAACGAAACGGTAGACCATAAACAATAAACATTGAAAGTAGATCCAACTTAAATTGGGTTTGAGGTGGCACGCTATTTTTCTCATTCTTGTGCCGTACACTATTTATATGTCTTTTACAATTGCGTTTGTTTCAGCACATTAAAGGTATTTCCCAAACTCTACACAATATTTTAGTACCATTATAACTGAAATCCGGAAATTCACCGATAAATTTAGTGACTTTTTTAGCCAACGGTCGTTTATTTTCCTTGCGTACGTTAAAGATACTTACATAAATATATTTATCTCTATATTACGACTAACGCTGCGAAGGATTGATGAGAAACTATTTCAAGAAGTCAATAATTTCATTCGTGGAGGTACCTCGTGCCGATTCATCTGCATACATACGTCGCGTCGTGGGCGCGGAATCCTCACTTCTAACCTGGCGCGAAGTTCTCTGTGCCCGGCCTATTTATAAGTAAGCAAAAGAAAAGAACCGACTGGACTGATATCCTGCAAATAAAAATAACTTCTGCAGCAAATGAACGCAAGCTGTTTGATTTTTCCTAAAACACTGTGATTTTACAATGGAACAATAAGCTTTTAATCATAGACTCCCTTGCCGAATAACCTTATGGGGATGACTTGCAGACCAAATCCTTCGATTACATAGGATTATAAAAATATTAAAGGAAAAATAAGGCAAAAAGAACGTTTACAGACAAAACCTCTACACGATAACTAGACATAACATATGTACGTATCGTTTGCCTTGGAAAATCTCTACATTATTCAGTGAGATTGTGCAAATATCACGTTCAATATCGTGCAGTCTGTAGTCTATAACCGAACGGTAGACATGCATTCATCCAACCAAACTTCATTGTTCCTTCTATGTAAATATGAAGCGAGTAGTAGTGCTGCACAGATTCGGAAGCTGATAACCGCAATTTCGACATCGGGCGAATGCTTTAAAGCTCGTATTTCAGCGCGGGTCTCAGCAACTGCATAACGCCGCGCACATACTTCCTGCGATGTTTAATAGAAGCAGTTATTGCCACATAAACATTATTAATAGTAGGTTCGTAAAAGGGAAACTGCCTTAGTACTTTCTTCGATGTAAGAATCCTCGTAAAATGAAACGGGCAAGCGTTAGAGCATTGATAACAAAAGTTTTACCTGCTTTTTTTTTTTTGGAAAAGCTTCTCTGGAAATTCGCTGAAGTAAATATCGTAACGTAAATGAACATTAAAAAGGTTCATGTAAACTTTCGTTATTTACACGAGATAATAAATTTAATTAATTACGTTACGATTCAGTTGGCGATATCCTGAAAATGCTTCCCCCAACCCAACAAGTTTAAGCTCAGAGACCTAAAAGCAACGAAGACAAAACTAAAATCATGGAAATAGCAACCCAAGGTATATATACCAGGGAAATGAATCTTTGCTAGAAAGCGTGGACACGTATAAATACCTGACAGTTCATGTTGGGCGGACTGGATAACTAGAAATAGAAACCATGTCCAGAATATAGAGTGCCGCACCACTGCTCCCTGTCCTCAGATCCACATTTATCTCATCCAGAAATGCAAAAATGTGCATGTACAGAACAGTGTTTGTCCCATTAAACGTCAACATTTGACTGTGAAAGTTGGATTCTCACAGAACGGATGAGGAGTAGAATACTGAGTCTAATACTGAAGTACCTAAGAGGAGTACTGCGCATAACAAAAAGGGATTGAGTGAGAAACAAACAGAAATTAGGAAACAGCTGAAAGTGAAACCTCTTGTAAGACATTTAATCAGGATGATCAACAATACACCTGTAAAAAGTATGAGAGGCAAAGATGGACCCAGAGGAAGACCGGCAAAAACGTTTGTATCCATGGACGAATATTAGAAAGTTTAAAAATGTCTTACATGCGAAAGTATATTACATTTTTTTTGTAAATACGCCTGTTTGAATACCTTCACACTGTACCTTGCTGAATAACTTGGAAACGAACGAATTTAGGTATAGGAAGTAAAATATGTTTTACTCGCATTTCTTCGAGTCCGGGGCATCGTCAATGCCCCATGGTACGTACGTAATGACAGTCTACATAAGGACTTAAAAGTAGAGACTGTCGACAATGTAATGAAGCAATTTGCTCAAAAGCATGAACAACGACTTCATCAGCATGTCAACGTAGAGGCCCTCCAGCTCCTGGACAATGATGGCTTGGTTAGAAGATTGAAGCGAACAAAACCATTTGAACTAGTGTAGTGACAATGACCTTAAGAGAACACAAGAACAAAGTGACTCCACTATACCAGAACCTGAGTGACTATCGTAGGATAAGTACTTAGTTTAAGAACCGTAGTAACTTAAGTTAAAAATAAATAGTTCATTAGTTGTTAACTAGATTGCTATACAAGCATCACCGACTGGGTGGCAAAAAAAAAAAAAAAAAAAATTTCTTCGAGTAGAATACGTAGGCACTCTAAAAAATAGCGGCTGCCATAAAAAAAAAAATTTTTTTTTTGCTGAATATGTTAGTGTTTTGACTAGATTTTTGGGACATCCTCTATAGCATTTTTGATATCCATTTAGAGCAATAGAAAGGAATTTATGATATCAATAACAATCACAAAATTGGCTTACATTAGTAGTACCCAGTAGATCTTGGTGTTTAAGTTAAACTCGGCGTTTGTCAATTTTTTCAGAAAAAAATCGAATGTCTCAGAGATGGTCAGACATACATTACCGGCCATAATTATTTGCCTACCCAAAGAAAAACGCATAAACAAAGGAAGTGCTGATTGAAAAAGAAATTTCGATAGCCAAGCTATCATCATCAGCAGTAAAACTGATTCAGTTTTACCGCTGATGATGATAGCTTGGCTATCGAAACGTGCGTCCAGTACGAGTTAAGTATTGTGGTAAGGGTTTTAGTGAACTGTTTCAGTGTTCCAGTGCCACAGATTTATAGTACCTTCCCGATTAATGCTACTAAATATTTATGAAGGCGATTAAAAAAAAAATATATATTTGATCGGTGAATCGTTTTATTCTACTAGAGAATTCTTTACTAAAACAGTTTCTGTAGGGTAATTTTCTTTACTAAATTATTTTTTAATGTGTGTTTTGATTGTGTTGCTTGTGTTTTTTATATATTGTATGTACTTTTTCTATTTACGTTTAACGACAAATACGGTGTAGTTTATACATGCATATTTCGATGTACTTTATTCTTATATAAGTGTGACGTATTCTATACAATTTGTGTATTATGGAATCAATTGACATTATTATTATTATTATTAGCATTTAAAAAATTTTTAAAAGATTTCTAACTTTCACGTTATGAATCGTAGCTGGGATACTAATGCTATTAATTTCTATGTAGGTGTTAATTTGAAATTCTTTAAGTTTTTCGGGAAACGCGTAAAGATTTGGATGAGGCTGATACAAACTTTTATTAAAATGGCTATGAAAGGATTCACAAGCATTTGTTGTACGACTAAGATCACAAGACTGTTTCGCCCACATATGTGGGGGAAACATAGCTTCCTCTGATATATACGTATCTACGAGGTAGTCGTCATATCCTTGCACTCTAGCATCCTGGGCCATTTCTTCAAAGAGATCCATCGCAAAACATTCTCCGACTTCTAAAGGATCTAGGTACATAAGTGGATTGAAGCCAACGACTAATTGGATTAGATTTGTCATTATATTCCTTAGACGGCTTATACAAACCACACTTTTGGATTTTGCGATACCAAGCTTGTCCAAGATGAAACCGGCAGCCAACGATTTGAGCACACCCCCAAACTTTCTTCACAGCTCTGTGAATAGCTGTTTCGAAATCAACAACCACAATATCAACATCGAATGTTATATTATATTTTGTTTCACATTCACTTTTTATTAATATTAAAAGCGATTTGTAGGTGGTGGCTTCTTTGTCTTTCAATAAACAAGAACGCAATGGAATATAATGTCCATTGAAATAGCCGTGGATGGTGAACAATTGACAAAAGTACAAAGTGCAATAATTAAAAGTTTGATCTAAATAATTTTTTTTCGAAGTACACAAAAGACTGAAACAGTTCACTAAAACCCTTACCACAACACTTAGTTCGTACTGGACGCACGTTTCGATAGCCAAGCTATCATCATCAGCAGCAAGACTGAACTAACAAGCTAAGTGAAAAACTAACCTTATAAGGAAAATAAATTATGCAATATGTAAATTTAAAATCGTAAAGTTTAATGAGCCGCTTCATTGCACAGGACTATAAATAGCCTAAAGGTAAATGAGCCGAATGACGTGAGTTAATAAATCCTAGATTACAATGAAGCGGTTCATTGCACATGGTTAAAATTACAACTATAAATGATTAAACATGGTGTAACAAAGGATAAAGGCTGGAATTTAGTGGTCCTAAATCTGAATTCATTAAGTGAGTTTTGTTTTTGTAAATTTCCATGCCTTCATAACAATTTAATTGAGAAGTACTCCTTACGTTTTTAATTAACTTTATATTATCAACATTATGGTTATTTTCAAGCATATGTAGGGCAACGCTAGATTTATCAAACCTTCTGAATTTGAGATGAGCCAAATGTTCTTTGTACCTAATTTTGATTGATCTTTTTGTCTGCCCAATATACACTTGATCACAATCTTTACATGAAATTTTGTAAATTCCTGATTTATCCATGTTATCCACTGGGTCTTTGGAATTTCCTAAAAGGTTTTTAAAGTTACTGCTCGAAGAGAAAACAATCTTGCGGTCAATCTTAGAAAAGATTTTTTGAAGACCCTTGGTGTAACATGGATAAAAGGGTAATTTAACATATTTCTTATTATTACGGCCGTCAATGCGTTCTAATGTGCTTACATTTCTAATTCTTAATCTATTCTTATGTTTCCTAATAGTATTATAGACGACATCTTCAGAGAATCCTTTAAAGTTAGAAATATTGATGATTTCTTTTAGTTCATTTTGATATCTATCTTTCGTTAAAGGAAAATTGAGTAACCGGTGCACCAAAAAGTTAATAGCCGAAAGTTTGTGTTCATATGAGTGATTAGAATCCTGTAAGATGAATCTATTATTACTAGTAGGTTTCCTATATACGTCTATTTCTAACTTATTTTTATTTCTTATTACTAACATGTCGAGGAAAGGAATCCTGTTGTCTTTTTCTTCTTCGTGGGTAAATTTGATAGAGGGAAATTTTGAGTTAAGTTGTTCTATGAAATCCGTTATTGAACATTTACTGATGTCAAAGATGCAAAAAATGTCATCGACGTATCTGATCCAAAGCCGAGGGAAATAAGCGAAAGTATTCTTCAGGTCAGTTTCAAATTTACCCATAAAGAGGTTAGCCATAAACGGAGATAAGCTGTTACCCATTGCTGTTCCTTCCGTTTGTTGATAAAAAGTGTTGTTAATTTGGAAAAAGTTTTGTTTCATGCAAAGTTTTGTCAAAGAAATGAAGCTAGTAACTTCCTCTCTACCCATTTGGTTATCTAACAAAAGTGTTTCTAAATATTCCAAAGTTAAATCAACTGGAACACTATGGCTAACCTCTTTATGGGTAAATTTGAAACTGACCTGAAGAATACTTTCGCTTATTTCCCTCGGCTTTGGATCAGATACGTCGATGACATTTTTTGCATCTTTGACATCAGTAAATGTTCAATAACGGATTTCATAGAGCAACTTAACTCAAAATTTCCCTCTATCAAATTTACCCACGAAGAAGAAAAAGACAACAGGATTCCTTTCCTCGACATGTTAGTAATAAGAAATAAAAATAAGTTAGAAATAGACGTATATAGGAAACCTACTAGTAATTATAGATTCATCTTACAGGATTCTAATCACTCATATGAACACAAACTTTCGGCTATTAACTTTTTGGTGCACCGGTTACTCAATTTTCCTTTAACGAAAGATAGATATCAAAATGAACTAAAAGAAATCATCAATATTTCTAACTTTAACGGATTCTCTGAAGATGTCGTCTATAATACTATTAGGAAACATAAGAATAGATTAAGAATTAGAAATGTAAGCACATTAGAACGCATTGACGGCCGTAATAATAAGAAATATGTTAAATTACCCTTTTATCCATGTTACACCAAGGGTCTTCAAAAAATCTTTTCTAAGATTGACCGCAAGATTGTTTTCTCTTCGAGCAGTAACCTTAAAAACCTTTTAGGAAATTCCAAAGACCCAGTGGATAACATGGATAAATCAGGAATTTACAAAATTTCATGTAAAGATTGTGATCAAGTGTATATTGGGCAGACAAAAAGATCAATCAAAATTAGGTACAAAGAACATTTGGCTCATCTCAAATTCAGAAGGTTTGATAAATCTAGCGTTGCCCTACATATGCTTGAAAATAACCATAATGTTGATAATATAAAGTTAATTAAAAACGTAAGGAGTACTTCTCAATTAAATTGTTATGAAGGCATGGAAATTTACAAAAACAAAACTCACTTAATGAATTCAGATTTAGGACCACTAAATTCCAGCCTTTATCCTTTGTTACATCATGTTTAATCATTTATAGTTGTAATTTTAACCATGTGCAATGAACCGCTTCATTGTAATCTAGGATTTATTAACTCACGTCATTCGGCTCATTTACCTTTAGGCTATTTATAGTCCTGTGCAATGAAGCGGCTCATTAAATTTTACGATTTTAAATTTACATATTGCATAATTTATTTTCCTTATAAGGTTAGTTTTTCACTTAGCTTGTTAGTTCAGTCTTGCTGCTGATGATGATAGCTTGGCTATCGAAACGTGCGTCCAGTACGAACTAAGTGTTGTGGTAAGGGTTTTAGTGAACTGTTTCAGTGTTCCAGTGCCACAATTTTAGAGTATCCGTTTACACAAAAGACGTATATTACTTTCACATGAAAACACTATGATATTTTGCTGTGAGTTGATTATAAACAAAAATTTATCATTTTTATTAGTCGTTATTTCCATGTTACTTATTGTAGAATGTATTTCGTCGATGTTGGTAGGAAGTGTAGGAAAAACTTGTCGCCTAGCATTGTACATATTTCTTCTAATATATTCAATGTCCTTTGTTGTTTATGTTGACGGTACCCCACCTTTCAGTGACAGATGAATGATTTTCGAATACCTTTCAACCAAATCGTCCACAACTTTTCTTTTCTTCTAAATTAACGTTATGTGAACATTCTAAATTGCACTTCGTTATAAATATGTCTCTGTCACATTCACCGAGGGTGTGAACTGAACACGAGCACTTTCCGTTTACACACTTCCACAGTGATTCCCCAATGGTTTTCACTTGTTTAAGAAAGTTAAACTTAAAATTATTTATAACTAATAAAAGTTTTCCTCTGATACTGTCTACGAACTTAACATTCATGATGCGCACTTTTAAACCTTGCAGTTGTTATTGGAAAATGAAAAGAAAGTACTTTTATACTAAACATAGTCATCAAGTTCTGGGAATTAGCTTTAACATATTTATCTTTCACCCCACCGAAGATTATTTCGGCTGGTGACGAAATTACCTGTAGGATTAAGGCGCCTTAATATAAATGACGCGGTTAAAGATTATTGGTAACGAAATTACATGTGGCCAAATATTTATTAGTGAAGGATAATTGTATTACATTTCGGGTATTTTTATGGTCTTATCTGGACCCCTAATGAAAGGGTTACGGAGATTCAATGGATAACTAAGTATGAGTGGAATCTTTTCAGGAATTAGGTAATGCGATATCTTTTTTTTACTTGTAGGTAAATACAGTCCCTGGCCAAATTACTTGAAAGACTTAATATTTTGTAGTTTCTTCATAATAAAATATAAACTGTACATGTATTATATTTTTTATTTATAAAATATATTGTAAAAATATGTAACATATGTAAATATTAAATAAGTAATTAATATTTAGTCCATAACCCATGATTTTTAATAACACCCTTAATTCTTCGGGGCATACTTTCAATGCAATATATGATTGGTCTCTTTTATATCTTCGTCGTTCTCCCATACATCCTTTATATTCTTCATTAATATTTCCTTTGTAGGGTTTTCTCTTTCATATACCTTACTTTTTAGTCGATTCCATACGTTCTCGATGGGATTGAGGTCCGGTGAATTTCCGGGCCAACGCAAAAGAGGTATGTGATTGTCTTCAAAGAATTTCTTAACCTTTTTTGCCACATGGCATGGAGTATTATCTTGCATAAATATACGCCCTGTCGGTATGCGACGTCCTGGCTTAAAATACGGTAATAACGTGTTTTTTAACACATTTATGTACTGCTCTTGACGCATTGTACCTTCTACAAAATACAAAGGGCCCGGTCCGTCTCCACTAATCACTCCCCAAATCATTACCTGCGGAGGGTGTTTTACAGTTCGAAGAGCCGTGGACTCTGTGAGACGTTCGCCAGGTTGTCTACGAACAAATTGTGCTCGCTGCACTAACGCACAGAGCGAGCACTCGTCACTAAAGAAAACCTATTAAATAATGCAAACATTAATTCAGTAAAAATCATGTTGTTAAATTATTCACCTTTTTCTAATTCTCGTCTGTGAAATGCCGATATTCTCTTGCAAAGTTGAGACGAGCAGATTTTATTTTTTCTGTTAAACGCGGCTTTTTACAAGTCTTCGGCCCATTAGGCGATTTTCGCGCAATCGGCGCCTGACAGTTCTGCTCGAAATCTCTATTCCTCTCCCTTGTAAATTTTTTTGAATCATTTTAATTGTAGTAAATTTATTGCTCAAAGCCTGATGAACAATTTCACGGTCAGATCTCTTAGAAGTTTTTCTTTTCCGACCGTACTTTGCCCGTCTTTGTGTCGATGTGCTAGCTCCTTCGTTTAAGTTTCTAGCAAAAGGCGATACAGAAGAAGGAGATACTTTCTGTAATTTTGCAATTTCTCGTTGTGAATGTTTGTTTGATTGTAGAAGAGCTTGTATAGCGGCTTTTTGTTCACTTGTTAAATCTTTCCCGGGCATTTTCTACAAAAAACCCCAAATATTTCATTTTTCCCAAATTCCAAATAATTAATTATTAAGAGAGAGATAGAATAACAATTTTACTTTTGGAATAACGATATATCAACACAAAACACTTAACGATACTCTACAGCTTAGCTTCTATACGGTTATGACGAAATATTTTTAAAAATATCGATGCATTCTCTAAACTGTGAACTCGCTAAATGTAAGTTGATAACTGAAATATTTATATATACGTACTTTACTCTTCTAAATATCATTTCTCTAGTATTTTTATTTATTGATACAATAATCTAGTCCCCCTATAAACGATCGGATTCAAAGCAGAAGAATATCGCTATAATAGAATGGGAATTTCCAGGTAAAAGGGTTGATTTATGACATGTTTCAAGTAATATAGCCAAGGACTGTAATTATATACCCTAAATAACAATAAATAAATAACTTTCTAAAATCCAAGCAAAAATGTAGGTGAGCAAATAATTATGGAAGGTAGTGTATATCTATAATATTGGATATCGTTCAACTTGTTTGAAAGGTCTGTCTATAGGATCCATAATATACACACATGGTATACTATTTGAAATAAGAGAGTTGATACCCGTTTCCGGTGTTATCAAGAGCGTCATTTAGCTGAAAATATTTTTAGGAAATATACCATTATCCATAATATCGCCACTAAAATTTAAAAAATATACTTTAATTATTTCCGGAAATACTTTTAGTAGGCCCTCGTCGTGAACGGCCCTGTATAGCAACGCACAATCCAATTTCCGTGATCGAGGATTCACACACATGCTGCAACCGTGTGAAAAAATGTGCTGGTGGCAAGTGGTATGTCGTATTTAAATATTCATTGTGAAATTTACATTTTCACCGGAAATTTCTTGTTGAGACGAAAATTAAGGAATAGCCGACAATTAAATTGTAGGTTATCATACCGGGATTTCCTCATTCGGTGTAGCTTTGGTAAAAAAAGGAACAATAAAGAAACAGGCAATTCTGGCCGTAAATTTTGAATCTTGAAAATTTCCAAGTATCATAGTTTACATATTCCTCTCAACTCAACAACTTCCCAACTCGTCGACGAAGCGCCATTGGAACTTTTTGATTTGATCTATCGTTCGGGAAATTTGTTTTTATTTATAGACGTACCAGCGCCATCTCTTCCGACCAATTGATGTACACATAAGACTTTTACGACGTCAAAAACGAAGTGAAGCGGACGATTCGAGATAGTATATCTATATATACGTATGGGAAAACGAACTGAAATGCAAAGGTTATCAGAAACGTTAACGTGTCAGGTGGATAAGTGTCAGCGGAATGGACAAACAAAGAGCTTTCCCGAAAGCGGCGAACGAAAAAGCCGAAAAAATAAGATAAGTTTTATCTACGGTGTTACAGGTCCCATGTCGGTCACATCCTTCGCGCTCTTCTTTTTTCCTGTTAGGTTCCGACCGATCCCATCTAATACTTTAAACCAACATCATCTGAATAATATTACCTAACTTACACTTTGGTAGATACTTTTATATAAAACACATATTACACATTCCATTCGATTGAACTATAAAACCCGAATTCGGCCTGCATTAAAATCTAGGCGAACTGACTTCAACTATGTGTAGAGATGTAAAGTAGGGGTAGGGCTGCCGATGAGTATTGGTCAATAGTACTGAATTGCACGACCACGTTGCGGTGGCGTGGTGTTTGGAGATACGATTAGGAATTCGGCTGTTCCATGCCAAAACAAAGTATATGAAACAACTCCCCAATTTTTTTTTGTATTAATAATACTCCCCCTGTCCCAAATTATTCAAAGACGTGACATAATAGACCAGTTGTGTCAAAAATATCTGGGAATAGAATAGGTAGGACGTATGCATGTGCGGTACATATCTGGCAACAGCGCGTTATTCCAGTTCGTTGCCGTTGAATAATAAATAAATGAAATAATAGTTTCCATGTCACGTAACAATTTTCATTTGAATTGTCAAAAAAGTGCAAAAAAAAGCATGGTTCTGTGTGTTATGTGGTATGTTTATTCACCAACGATTCCGTACACGATAAAAGTGATTTTAGAGAAACAGGACTTACAATTAGTGCATTCCATAATACTTTATATGGAACGTTCACACAAGCACTTGCATACTTGTACCTTGGGATAAGTATCTAAAAGAATATGAACAGAAATTCGTTCTTTTATAAACCTGATTAATGTAATGTTATCACTAGAGTTGGCCACGCGCGCCAACAGGCAGCTGCGTCGTATCTATAGGGTTACATACAAGCTTCAGTGTAGCTTCGACCTTCCATTAGCGCTGTACGTGTTGTTTAGAAATGTTGTGTACGTTAGAGAATTTTTAGCCGAAATTCCTGACTTAACGTATGATGGCGCTAAAATTGAATGTGTATTATGTAATGTCCCGTTGACGAGTTGGTCCAAAAGGAACTGTCTACGGCACGTAAACAGTGAACGGCATGCTTCAAAAAAAACTTACACAGCACTGAGGCTATGACAAATTTATATTTAATTTATGTGTTACTTTTATTGTATGTAATATACCGTTTAATTTACTAGACAAGGAAGCGTTTGTCTTGTTTTGGAATAACTACTCGGAGTACAAATTACCAAGTCGGACATCGTTACGAAGGATAGTGCCATCTGCTCGTGAATATGTTGAAAAAAGACTCGGAGTTGAAAGAAAAAGAATGTGGTTATGTGTAGACGAAACGACAGATCGTAAAAAAACATTCGGTCGTTAATATAATGGCACGTAAAATGGAACCGCATCAATCGTCACCTTCAATTCTATTAGCTTCCAGACGAATACAACAATGTACTGCCGAAGTAACTTCAAAGTTAGTGTTAAATACATTGGACAAATTTGAACTTTCAACAAACCAACTCTTGATGTTAGTGAGTGATGGTGCTGCAAACATGCTTTCTATAGGCCGGTCTCTTAAAAAGCATTCTGCTAATTTGTTACACATTACGTGTAAAATTCATGCTCTCAATCTTGTGGCAGATGGTATCAGAAAATGTTATCCTGAGGTAGACGTTTTAATAGCGCATACAAAAGCAGCGTTTGTCAAATTCCTGAAACGTATTCGCGAATTTCATAGACTGTGCCCCCGTATACCTGAGTCACCAGAACCTATTCTTACACGTTGGGGAACTTGGTTAAATGCTGCGTTTTATTATCATGAATATTATTAGAATATTAAGAACGTGGTTTTACAATTCGATCCAAAGGAAGCTGCCGCTATCAAGAAAAGCCAGTCGAAATTTCAAGATAGTCGGGTTAAAACGGATTTAAAAATTATGGAGAAGGAGCCTCTTGTATAGAATTCTGTTTGTTTTCTTTTTTCAATAAGCTATTTATTTAATTTGTTAAAGCAAATTTTTTAGTTTCATCAAAACTAAACTTCCATTTTCGCACACGGCTTAATACAGCTCTTACATTCGCTGCTCCAGTATTGTGAAACGACATTTTCGTCTTGTAAATATTTCTTGTATGGAGCGCGTCATGCATTGTAACACAAGTCGAACAGAAGTACGCGACTGATCTGAACTCATATCATTTTGACGTCACGAATATTGTGACAATGACAATGCTAATAGTATGCATTGAAGTGGGGATCGACGCCGTTGCCACAGTTAATTTCTATCCCGAGAAGTTTATGACACAAGCGGTATAATTGAATAATGAATGAATATCCCCTTTCCCGGGACCCAACTATTGAACTGACTCCCAATCTGTATTCAAGTTGACGCAATTGATCTGTCAATTGTTCGTTGACAGCTAATAAACTGTGTTCAAAAAATATTTTCGATGCGTGCAAAATGCTGTTTTTTCTAGTATTTCTTTACATGTGGACGATTGCAAACACTTGTAAAACGAGAGAGAAGTTGGGCAAGTTGTACCTAGTCTCTCCCACAGACAAACCATGGAAGCCTCCTTCGGTGCCGACAACAACGGAACCGACGACGACGATGATGACACCGACTACTACGACATCACCGACTGCTACAACTCGGACGACTATAACTACTGTAGATCCGACAGAAATACCACCTGTCGAGCATACAGGAGGGCACTTTTACGTCTATGTTAAAATTGGAAATGTGTTTGGTACGGGAGCGAGAATACTACCTCGCATAGTGATTACTTCGAACAGTTTCTTTCAGCAGGGTCAGAGCGAGCCGCCTATGACAGATGTCAACGTAACATTCCGGACTGTGGATGGAGCTCTGAGTTGGTGGCATCCCGAATCGATCTACATGCATCGTTTTTATACAATATTGCGTGGGAAGTTTTATAAGAAAGTTCGAACAAACACGATTCCGATATGTACGCGAACAATGTCCCTGAGCCGTGCAAAATGTAGTATCCTTGTAGCCGATGAAAACTTGGTAAAAACCGACCGTCCCGTCAAGTTGAGAAAGGATTCAGCCAAGGATGCGTGGCTCACCCACATTAAAGATGTTTCAGGCGGCAATCTACAACCTATAGGTATGCTGTTGATATGTGATGGACGTTTGGCGGGTGTACGATATGATACGTTGCCATACCTGAGTGAGGACAGCACCTCATTTTCCAACCTACGGTGGATCGATCATAATATAACCTACATGGCAGGTCGTTACTACAGCGACTATGAAATAATTCCAGATAAAAAGGACCGTTATTTCGAGAATATTGCCGTAACTTTGACTGCATGCTGCGTAATCCTCTCCTCTATTGTATTTTTACATGTACTTCTGTTATAATAAAGTTAATTAAAGTAGAATTAACAAAATAGTATATTATTAATAGAGTAACCTAAACTTGCGGACTCGCATAGGCGTCGGTATTACGGGTTAATATAAAAATACGAAAAATTCATAAATAAACTAAACCGGTAGAGAAGCAGGCATGTAGTGTCGACCTTGAATATAAATCATGTTAAACCGCGCTGAGAGAGATTTCTTTTTAGTACCGGCTGAGCTGTTCCGGAGATTAGTTGAACGGTCAAGGTTATGTACTTACGTGTCGCTTTTGAAAATATAGCTGGTGTTTTTTGTGTTGTAGTATTGTACCAAGTACATAATTAGTGTATCGTTTCATATAGAAGAAGAAAACAATGCCTCGTAATAGATTTGCTACTAATGTACATAAGTATGTGTCACTTTTTCCCCATATAAATACCTTGTATACTATTCCTCATACATTTATTAATTATGTTTACCTCTTGTAATCTTCCGTTGTCGTTGCTGAGAAAAGCAGCTTTTAAAACGTTTTGGCGACAATACGTTCCAAAGTACCCATTACCCTCACAAACACAATTACAGAATCATTTGCCGCGAATGAAAGAGATGCTAGAAAATGTGTGTAAACGTGATTTGTGTTCCAAAAAAATATGGATTACCGTGGATGAGACGACCGATATAAAGAAAAACAGTATTGTGAATCTAATAGCTCGCGTTTTATCTAGCGAGAACACAGCATCTCGATATTTGTTAGCTTGCAAACGTGTTCAACAATGTACCGCGGAAAATATTCAAAAAGTGATAATGAACGCTTTGAAAAAATGTAAAACTGCCCAAGATCAAGTTGTGATGATTGTGACAGATAGTGCAGCAACGATGTTAAGTGTTGGGCGATCCTTAAAACATATATTTCCTAACTTAATACATATAACCTGGGTGCTGCATGCTTTGCATTTAGTTGGTGAAGTTGTTCGACAACATTACGGAAACGTTGATCGGATGATTGGAAGTACTAAAGCAGTGTTTCGTAAATCTCCTAAACGTTCAAAAGAATTTCGTAAATTTTGTCCAGGTATTCCAGAACCTCCTGAACCAATTTTAACGCGATGGGGTACTTGGCTAACAGCAACTTCTTACTATTTGATCCATTTTCAACAAATTCAATCAGTTATAATGCGATTTAATCGGAATGAATCCAAAGCAATTAGAGAAAGTCAAAGAGAATTTCAAATTCCTCAACTTTTAGAAGATTTAACAACAATATGTACCAATTATACAGTATTACTAGATGCCATCAGAAAATTACAATGTACTGAATTGTCATTGCAGGAATCATTAGACATAGTGGAGAGTGTAAAAAATAAATTACACACATTAAATGATACGCCAGGATTATGCGCTAGTCAAAAGTTGGCAGATGTTTTAAGGAAAAATCCCGATTTTAATACTTTAGAGGCCGTTTATAATAAGTGTAAGAATAGTGAACTTTTAGGTGATTTTGAAAAACAGTTTCTACATGCAAATGTAACTTCCTTAGATGTGGAGAGATCGTTTTCTATGTATAAGAATATTTTTTCTTGTCGACGCACAAGGTTTAAAGAAGTAACTGTGGAAACATATGCAATGATGCAAGTTTACAGTAGTTCAAAGTAGTTGGTTACTCTAATTATTAATGAAATAATATAGGGGAGACCGGACAATTTTTGAACTCTGCCCTCTATATTTTTTTCTGGATAAACCGCGTTATATACAGATAGGGAGTTCGTCCTATGGATGCACTTACCTTGATCGGATATATTCAAAGTGGGAGAAGGGATATTCGTTCATTACTGAAATATGTATTATGTCACGGCTTAAAGTTGATGTTTTGGTTTTGATGTATTACCTTCTTTTTATATTATACCGATTATACGTTACATAATGGATAGCTTTTCGACGCAACAAAAGAAATTTGCGATAAAATCCTATCATCTAGGTCGCTCTATTAGAGAAATTACCCGTTTATTTGGAACTAACTTTGAAAAAACTATTAGTATTATTTATATTATTAATTAGAAATGTTGAACATTATGGTTGTTTATATTCGCGCAAACACAAAAGAGATGCAGAATTACAAAATGAAAAACGGGATCTTTTCGTTTATGCTGCAGTTGAAGGACAACCACAATTAAATAAAATATAAAAAAATAAGTACGGTTCATTCAAATTAAGGCCAATGAAATTTTTCCCGATGACAAATATCGAAGGCTGGAATTTTGTGAAAAAGTTACGGACGGATGTAATAATCATGTAAATTTTATTGAAAATGTATTATTTTCTGATGAAACCTCATTTGCCATACATAGCATACATGCCATACATGTTTCAATAGTTGTCTCGTGGAACCGTGTTCGCAGTGGTGAAAAATTGTGTTTATATTTGGAGAAAGATCGTTCGACATCTACGGATGTAATACATGTATGATTAAAATAATCTTTGAACTCAATTGATGGATTAGTCGAAGTACCATTACAAATTTGTTGTAATGTGATAAATGGAATCTTTCTCTAGCACACTCTCCAACTTTTTTAAAACGCGAATATATTTTGCGTCATCTATAGTGCGTGGCAGAGTATGTACTTCGTCCACTATTTGCAGTGACTTCACTAACGACAACGCTCTATTTTGTAATTGTTCCAGTGCGTCATGTAAGCATTTATAGTAGCTATGAATACTTTGTAAATCTGTTTCAACAGAAGTATCTAGAAATTTTGACTGGCTCTACTTAATAACTGCAGCTTCGGCAGAATTGAATTGTAGAACAACAGCTTTTCCTTTTTTTGAAATGTTCAGCATAATAAAAAGCTGCCTGCAACCAGGTTCCCCAACGTGTAAGAATCGGCTGTGGTGGTTCACGAATACTGGAACACTGTGCGTGAAATGTTCGAAGACGTTTTGAAGATTTGAGAAACACTTTTTTTGTACTTGATATTAATGCATCTACCTCGGGATAACATTGTCTAATAGTTTGTGCCACAAAATGTAAAGCATGCACTTTACAAGTTACATGTAAACAGTCGCAACTGTGTTCAAGAAGAGAACGGACTACCGCACGCATTGTCGTTGCACCATCGCTCATAAACATTAACACTTGATGTGTTGACACTTGTTGAATGTTTTTTAACGTAGTAAGTATCACAATCGTAATTGCTGCACTAGTACACCCTTGTAATCTTTTGCTAGCTAGTAACAGTGGAAATGTCGGTTTGTGTTGATCCAGTACACGAACTATAATATATATAATAGAGTTTTTTTACAATTTGTTGTCTCGTCAACACACAACCAAAGCAACTGATTTTTTAATGTAGATATGATTTTATTTTACACCTCTTTGCGTACAAATAAAACATGCTTACGTACTGTTGCCGTAGTTGGCAACTCCGGGTTGTATTTGTTCCAAAAGTTCTTAAACGATTTCTTCTATCCAGTATGTTAAGTGACAAATTACATGTTATCATGACAAGTAAATCGAAAATAAAGTCATTTCTGTTTGACGCGCCGTTTTTTCTATTCCTGTATTTTGCACTATTTACATGGAAATTTCAAAATACCCAGTTTTACTTGTTTTTCTTTTACTTTGTAACTTGAAAAAGACTTTATAACACTCATTACACGTTCGTTATTACTTTTATACTTTTTATGTTACCAACCTATGTAAAACTAAACTTTACCTTACAGAGACCGCCAAATTAAAAATTTGCCATTGTACACAACACAGATGAAATGATTTCTTTTATTGTATAATACACGCAGAATTGGTAGAAAAACGGTAATACGTCAATACGTATACGAAAACTCAATCGTCAACTGTAAATAACTGACAGTTAGTAGCCGTGACGTAATACATATTTGAGTAATGTAATGAATAAGGTTCGATAAACGCGTGCTACGGCAAAAGCACCGAGAGGGGATTTAGGTCGATGCGAAACCAGTGGAAGCGTCGCATATGTTGCAGTTTTACGCGGCTTACCGGGGTAGTAGTATTTTTTCGCAGTGGACATCAAGATGTCAATAAAAGGTAAAATATATAATTTTTGAATAATACTGTATCTCACGTACCCACTTTTGCGCGATACGCCTCTGACGTTGCACTCGTTTGTCGAACCTTAGTAACGAATGAATATCCCCTCTCTCGCTCCGAATATATCCGATCAGGACCAATTCTCAATCTCTATATTTGGATATATATATTTGGATTTCGCGTTTGATCAATGTTTACAGATAGTATTTTGTCGATCACTGTTTGTGCAAAAAATAAAGTTCCTTCCTTAGAATTTCAAAAACGACTCTGCCTCGTTTGTTTATCTCCGTACCAGGGGCTAAGAGGGGACAACCTTAGGGGATACATTGGACGTGTTTAAAGAAGAACAAAAACAAAGATAATATTCACAAAAACCAGTTTAATCATAAACATAAGAACTACAGCTGACATTGCCACTGCAAATTAAGTTTTGTCAAATCCATGTTAAAATACAACATGTCTTTGAAACGAGGACGTATGTCTTTAATCGCTTTCGGCAAAATTAAAAGCACGTCTTCAAATATTATGAAGGAAAATCCTTCTTCTGTGGTCTGCAAGCGGTTTGAGGGAATCAGCCGTTTGTAGAAGTTCACTTCATACCCGTCATCACATTGTTTCTTCCGGACTTTGCCGACTTCCCAGGAATTTTTACAATTATGAAGTCGCCTTCTGCAGCATTATACACGGTCTTACGCCACTTCTTCGTTATGTTTAGATTCTTCCCGTTCCGAAGAAGAATCCTTCGTGATATATTTTTCTTCTTCACTCCTGGAATCTTCTCTTGTCAATTCTCTTTTCACGACCTTTACTTTTTTCTTTTGTTTCCGTTCTATTTCTTGCTTTTCCGGCGTGTCAATAGCGATCATACACTTTCTGCGCCTCGTTCCCTCCTTGTTAATTTTTCTAGGTCCAGATTTTGGGAAAGGACTTATTTCTTCTGAAGAAATAAATGTGTTTGCGGAAGTACTAACAGCAATACTGTGTTGCGACTTCGATTATAGTCATATTCCACACAACACTAAGTATCGACACACTCCGCACCACACAAATTTTTAAGTAATTCGGAACAGCCGTTTCGAGGACTCTTGGGTCTTCATATCAACCGGATTACCGAATGAACGTGACAGAAATATTCTAATTCTACCATGCTTGTTTATCCATACTCTCGAGGAAATATATATACATATATATATATATATATATATATATATATATATATATATTATATATTTACAAGAAAATTACTTTTGCCGCTTAACACTAAATACTAAACATGCGAAGTATATACGGAACGAGAAGGTCCCTTGTTATTGCCTAATATCTAGCCGTTCCATCCTCATAAAAATAATATAAATAATAATATAAGAAAATCCGTCTGTACATTCTAAATCTAAAACATGGGATATATGGGATATGGGATATGTACGGGACAAGACGAAAGAGTTTTTTGTCAATGTAGCACGTTAATTGATTAAGAGCGTAACTTCGCCGAGAGAACTAGGCGCATTTGAAACTATCTACATAAAAAGGAATACAAATCTGTTAAACAGAAGCACGCCACTTTACTACTCTTGTCTTTTTGATTTATTCGGGTAAAACGACCATATGGTTTAAGTAACGTGCTACTTTGACAAAAAACCATTTCGTCTTGTCACTTTTCGTGAAGGTGTGCGTTAAACAGACGTGTCTGTTAAATGAAGTATTTACTGTATTTACCTGCGCCGATCTGGACAGGATATTCATAGATGCATAAATTACGATTTATGAAACGATAGGATATTTATTACCGATACGAAATCCTTATTAACGAATATTACCGTGTGTTCGTTCAACTAAAACACCTGTTACGTTTTAATACTATTTATTGAATAGACGTATACGGATACGATACTGTAACGCGCTGATAAATACAATGCATACTACATTTGAACGTAGGTGTGTCGCCAGAAATAAATTTTAAATGTGTACAAATGCCGAGCGGTGTAAATGTATGAATAAACAAGATTTCCGTTGTCAAAATAAAATATCTAAAACACCTGTACCACGCCATCGGGCAGATAATTAAATTTACGAGCTTTTGCCATTGTGTAACGGGCAATTTCGAGAAAAACATTGCAAATATAATTGACTATTTTGTTGAAACAGTTTAGTTGTATGAATCCAGCGTCGCAGCCTTGCGGACCGGCAACAGTGAAGAAAAAGTTTACAATGTAAACTTGTTTACCATTACGCGGTTTGGTAAACGATCTATTCGTACCAAGTTTGTATCAAGATCTAGAAAAATATTCTGGATACAACTATAAATATCTTATGCTCGCTACTGTTGTATTTCGGTTCGATGAATAAAAAACACTTCATAGAAATCGCTGATCCCATTCGCTTTGAAACATCCAAAATACTCGCATGTGCCAAATCTTCGAAATCAAGCCTTTCTAGGTCATAAACCCTGGCCTTAAGAAACCTGAAATCCGGTCCTAAAATTGCTGTACTAGGAGCTAGTAAAGGAAATGCTACGGTAATCCTGGACAGAGAAGAGTATGAGCAAAAAGCTATTTTCCTACTGAAAGACGGCACCTGCCAACTTCTTAAACGGGATCCTTCTTCCTGAATTGATCATTCCACCATTAACTCCATTAAAACGTCATCTATCCCTACAGATACCAAGAGGTCGCTTATCCTTAGTGATTCTTCAGCTCCTAAGTTACACAGTCCCCCTAAAGTTCATAAATCCAATATCACCTTACGTCCTATTGTTAGCACCATCAATAGCCCTACCTACAAATTATCGAAGCACATTTCTAACCTTCTAAAACCCTACGCTGGACACAGCGACTCTCTCATCCAAAATTCTCAACATTTCGTCCAACGATTGAAAGAGTTGACGGTAGATCCTGGTAATGTACTTATCATCTTTGATGTCGAATCCTTATTCACCAAAGTTCCCATACCGGATACAGTATCTATTATTAGAGTTCCTCATGACCTCCAATGACCAGTCGGATGATCTGGTTGACTTGGTTGGAGCTTATTTTTCTTCTACCTATTTCCAATTTCATGATAAATACTACGAGCAAGTTTCAGGCGCAGCTATGGGATCTCCTTTGTCTCCTATCGTCACCAACATCCTCATGGAAGCGTTCATATAACAAGCCCTATTATCTTACAACACTAAGCCAAAGTATTGGTGCAGGCACGTTGATGGCACCTTTGCCATCTAGCTTCATGAGCACGAATCTTTAAACGATTTCCTAACATCATTCTAAACGCTTCACCAATGGGGTCGAATCTAACAGTTGCCTCCCTTTTTTAGATGTTCTCGTGCACCGGCGTCCTGACGGTGCGCTAGGACATTCCGTTTACCGAAAACCCACGCACACCGATAGATATTTCAATGGCCTCTCTTTCAGCCCCAAAACACGGAGTTATCAATTCTCTTATCTAACGGGCCATTTCCATATCTGAACCCAATTCGCTTCCTCAAGAACTGAACCACATCATCGAAACTCTGATCCGCAATAATTATTCTAGGAAAGATATTCAAACTACTACTAGCCACTACACCAACCTTTCTCCACAACAACTCCCCTCATTTAAACCTAATTTACATAAGCGAGCGTATCCATCCTACATTCAGGGTATCGCCGATGGCATCAGCAAGATCATCTTTATGAACAACGTAAAAACAATCTCCAAATCCAATTTCAAATTCCCAGACTACTTTCCCATCAAAGACCGCAATCATCTGAAAGCCCTGGTGTCTACCAGATTCCATGTTCGTACGGTAGTGTGTACATCGGTGAAGCAAAGCGATCGGTCAGCACGAGCGTTGTACGTGGTTGTTGCGTGTTGCCGGGTCCGCGCTGGCTGAGCACAGGACTGGAAACTGGCCACCAAATTCAATTTAACTCCAAAATCCGTAAATCTACAGATCTTCAAACATCCCAACAATTGAAATCGCGAAGATAGTTACCCCTTACATCACACGTGGATATCCCAACTGATTAAACCTCCTAGCAACCGCCTCGCTTCATTGATCCATAACATTCCCGCTCCATGGAAATAAGCCCAATATAAACCCCTCCGGAATTAATAGTTCCCAGCCACTGTGCGGTAAAAGCCCGGAAGATGTTCCATAAGAGTGTGGACGAATCGTCGGCAGAAGCTACGACAACGACGCGGTTTCAACCCGGAAACCAAGAGTATAATCTGTATATTGTTTTCGTTCAGTGCAAAACCAAAACCCGTTTGTAAATCTAAAAATTCTTAGTATGACGTTAAAGACGATCAACATGAAACTATCTTTATATTTGATTATATTTCTGTATGTGCAGTACGGAACTGGGAGTACCGAATCCACCTACTTTATTTTTACCGAAAAAAAAAAAAAAACTAAGCTCATTAGCAGTCAGAGAAAGGCAGCACTTTCCGTTTGTACCGTCACGTAAGCGAAATTATTTTTAGGCAGTCAGGTAGGGTACTTCGGGGAGTGAATTACCTTAGAGGAAACACTTAAATTTCAGTAAACAGTTCCGGAAAAGCGGAATTGAACCGGAGTGTACGCCTGTAGAACTTTTAATTGCTTCAATTAGCATCACTCCGAAATTAGACCGGGAAAAATTTATGGTCAGCGTTTAATAATCAAACAAAATGAAGGCTCACCAAGGTTTGATGGGCGAGGGGAGTAAGTACAGGGAGTGCCACATTTCTACGTAAATTTCCGTCGAAATTATTACTGTGGCAAGAACGTTGGTGGCATTTCTTAAACTCTCATCTCCTTTTCGCCGTTCGTTCTGTACGACTTGGTCGCGGCAGGCTAAGAAAATTAATTAAGCAATTATAAAACTCGACCAAATTACCTTTGTTAAGTCGGATATTGCGGGTTTACGATACTTGTGGTGTAGTTTTGTAACAAACTTGGAAAATAACGCGTACAACGAACGTGTCCACCTTAATAATTAACTACTTGGAGGTGGAACGGTTGTGTTTTTAATTAATGTTAAAGATGGATTCTTGACGTTTTGATTGATAAAATTGTGTAAGTGTAAAGCTGAGAAGGTAATGTCTTCACATTTGTTTCAGCTATATACGCCGTCATTACATGTCTAATAAGATTGTGTAATTTGAAATTATTATTATTGAAGAGATAAAAAAGTTTAGTATTTAGGAGTCACAGAAAAATAGCGTGGGAATCCCATACTGCCAGTTTACGGAAAAAAGCCATAACGAGATTAGTAATCTGCTGAAATATGCTCGATAAGAACTGGGATGTTAAGCTTTAAATGATCTTTTGGTGATGTACTGGGTGTTAAAGGCACAAAACATTTTATTTTTATTTTGTAAATTCAACATTTTGTTATTATATTTTATATTTATATTCATTGAAGGTTTAACGTTTACACATTTAATGTAAAAATGGATATAATTTCTTGTAATGTACGCAAATACACACGAAAAAGTGTCTAGTAATAATAACTAAAAACTAATGCTATAGTCGAAAGTGGGAAACAAACGAATTACGTATTTCTGTGACGTTTTCTCGTACCAACGAAATGAAATAAAACTTCATTGTAAATTAAGAAAATATAATTTATTTGCATTTTACGTTTACGGTCATCTAAGTATTATTGACAGTGCTTATATTTTCTTGTAATTTAGAAATAATAAAGAAAGATTGTAATAATAAAGTAACGAATTTTACGTTAGCATGTTGTCTAGAACACAACGTTTCCACTGGCTAGTCAACCGATTTGAGATTTGACAGTTTGAGTATTGCTTCCGTATTGCCGTGTTTTATTGTATTCATTTGTAGTGTTTCTTTATTATCGTATTTTCGCTTCAATAGGTGTTCTTTTAACAAAGAAATGCCTCGGCCGTTGCGAAAACAACCAAAACAACAGATTGCATCTGCATTCGAGTATTTTGAAAGAGAATGAGATAACAGAGTACGTCCATAAGAACGTTAAATCAATCTCAAAATGCTAACGAAAGTCGAAATAGAATATCTTTATGAGAACTTTCATATATTTTATTGTAAGCACTTTTCAGTTATTTCGAAAAATATTTCTTTCTCTACTAATTTAATTATGTTAATGTACTGGAACAATTTGGGGACCTAAATGAAAACAAATTTCCAGAAAATTTTAAGATTAGCATGTGGACCATTTTATTGTACGTCATACTAATTTGTACCGGGTGGCCAAATAAGAATAGCAGCCGGCTACATCTCAGAAAATAGTAATCATAGAGCTTTCGGGTAAAATCTTTTTTAATAAACGTGACCAAAAGAAAATACTGGAAATGATGTTGAAGTTTGTAAGATGACCAGAAGATGGCGTCACGGTCACGACTAAGTATAAAATTAATGTTTTCATCGTGTTTTGTCTAATTAAGAGTTATCGAAAATATGTTATTCCTAATCCAATTCCTTTTCTTTTGCGTTGAACATATTTTGTCGGATCTTCTAAAGTAAAAAGGTGGGGAGACGTCAATTTGGTTGGTTACTCCAGTTAGGCTTCACCGATTTTAACCATCTTCGCCTCGTTTGAAAGAGCTTTAATTGATCTATCAAACGCAGTTTTGGTGTACTTCTTATGAATTGTACCCTCATCACTAGAGAGCGTTATCTAATTTTATAACAAATAAAGCGGCTTTTCCTAACAATTTTAAATAGAAGGATGTGTTTCTTTTCAGGCACACAAGTAGGGAATTAAAAACTCAAGACATCAGTGAAAACCGCATCTTGATATCTTTTTTCTAACCGGAGACATTAATGAAAAAATTGAAATATTTGTTGCATCTGGACGACCCGGCTTTGCCGACTGTCGACTATTTTTTAAATTTCTAAATATAACCGTATTAGTAAAAATTAAAAAATATACGCTATTTTAAAGATAATTATTTATTTTAATGCCTCATCAATAAACTCGATCTCATTCTTCTAACGATTTTAACTTGAAATAAAGAATACAAATTTGATTAGCCTACTATGCGAATTTCGGAAAACAATATTATTATTTAATTAACACTGTGATGCCCCTTTGAAGAATATAACATAAATGAATTATCAATAGCTTCCTAGATGTTCGAATTGTCTTCCATCATTTTCTATGCATGTCAAGTGGACAAGATAACTCCGGTTAGAGAAAAGATATCGAGATGCGGTTTTCACCAAAATCTTGAGTTCTTAATTCCCTACTTTTCCGCGTGAAAAGATACATATCGTTCTATTTAACATTTTTGCGAAAAGCCGCTTTATTTCTTATAAAGTCAGATCACGCCCTCTAATGGTGAGGGTACAATTCATAAGAAGCAGACCACAACTGCATTTGATAGTCCAAATAAAGCTCTTTTAAACGAGGCCAAGATGATTAAAATCGGTTAAGCCTAACTGAAGTAACCAACATTTATTTAAAAAAGCAATTGGCGTCTCTCCACCACTTTACGCAAAAGAAAGGGAATTGGATTGGGAATAAAATGCATCTATTTTCGATAACTCTTAATTAGACAAAACACATTTCCAGTATTTTCTTTTGGCCACGTTTATTAAAAAAGATTTTACCTGAAGGCTCTGTGATTACTAGTTTCTGAGATATAGCTGGCTGCCATTTTTATTTGGTCACCCGGTACATATACAATTAAAAAATTACGTATACATAGATAATTGTTGTTTTTATAGGTATCTATATAAAAGTGCATACCTCTTAACAATTTTTTTGTCGACGTATTTTTGTAGTTATACAGTATGTAAAGCGATGGGGTATATAAGAGGGGAAATTTTTTTAATATTGATTTTGGAAAAAAAAATTTCTTCATGATATTTTTTGCTTGCTTTGAAAGTACCAGTAATGTTTCGAAAATCTAAAATTTACTTCTAGTAATCTGTAAAAATAAAAAACAAAATTTTTTTGGACTTCTTCCTCTGGGAATATCTTAAACAAAACGTAGAACCTGTAGGAAACAATGTAGAAATATAAAAACAACGAATGACTTCAGCGGTTAGAGAAGTTAACTTGGAAACTTTAGGGAATGTTTATAAGGAATTCAGGAATAAAGCGGAAAGGTGTGTAGAAAACGGAGGAGATTATGCTATAATAAATAAAATAGTTTTTAATTTTTTATTTTTTTTTATTTATTTATTTATTTATCATCGCTATCTTCATTATAATGTAGAATGATAACTTACAATCACAAAATTTAGTTTTTTATTTTTACAGATTACTAGAAATAAATTTTAGATTTTCGAAACATTACTGGTACTTTCAAAGCAAGCAAAAAATATCATGAAGAATAATTTTTTTTTAAAAATCAATATAAAAAAAAATTCCCTGTTGTATACCCCATCGCTTTACACACTGTATATTATAACAATTTGGACATACTATAGTCTGTTTAAATTACAACTTCGACATCGAGACCTAACCTAACTCAACCAGATTCACTTAACAGGTTCCCGGGAAATGTGACTAATCTTGAACAAACTTGAAGGAAATTTGTAAGATTTATGGCTCACCGTTTTTGTTTGCGACCACATAGATCATTGGGAAAGCCATGATATCACCTTAAAGTAATGAAGGAAGTTAATGACATTTTAGAGAGCTAGGGTTATTTACAAGAATAAGAGCACCACGTCACTAACAAATGGATATTAATTTTCGGCATTTTACTTATTCTTTATGTAGTTTTGTTAGTTTATTTATAATGTTAATAAACGTTTTTCGAAAGATTGTGTATTTTTAACACTTTGCTACTCTATATGCTCACAAATGGATGCTTTCTTCTCTAAAATGAAGAAAGCATCTACCATACTAACCATTTCAGTGGAGTAGTAATACCAACAAAATAATATATTTATCAAAGTAACAGCATACTTTAAACTATAGAAATACTTTGTTAAGCAAATACATAGTTATCTAACCTCTTAATGGCGAACGTTCCCAGAATGGAAACATACTTAAAAGTCGAATTTTTATTGAATTAATCATATTTATTTGCATACAATTTTTACCAACCAACAATCAGGAAAGTTTACATCTGTTAAAACATATGCAAATAATATGATTAATTCAATAAAAATTAGATATTTTAGTGTATTCCCATTTTGGGAACGTCCGCCATTAAAAAGTGAAATCATATAAATGGTAAAGAAAAGTATATTTGTTTCAAATTGGCGAAGTTCTTTTATGAAAGAACTATGGTGTTAAATCAAGCATATTACGTACATTAAATGAAACAGATATATTTTCAAATCACATTTGAGGTTATTCGTTTCAAGAAAGGATATGTTTCAATCAAATAACGGTGTCAAAAAAAATATTTCTTTAAATTAAAAAAAATATATCTTTGCCCCCACTTAAAATTACGATTTGGTTGACTGGATGCATATTTGTTTGGGTCAATAACTTTTTTTTCTCTATGTACTCTCGTATATAATCGCTTAGATAAGGAAAACAAATATTCCACATATGAAGACTGATGTCGTCTATATCAGTTGCATTGCTTTCAATTTTACTCATCGTATTATCCAACAAAGGTCCCTGTCACCTTAGAATTGGTGAATGTCAACCAATTTTCAAAAAAGTGGGCTTATTGTGGAGAGAATACCAAACAGGTTAAGAAGATAAATAAGAGTGTTTGCTTTGTTTATTTGTACGATTTTCTTGAAAAATTTAAATGGAATGGCATAACTATAATCAGTCCAGAAAAATGTGAATCCAATGATAGATTAACCCGTCAAAACCGTAAAATGATATCTTCTTTCGTTTCAAAGATCTTTCGATTTGCGTAGGTTTTCTTAAGTTTTGATTCACTCCTAAACTATAAGTGCTGCAGTTAAGTGTTTTCAGAAAAGAACTTACACAAAAAAAGTACATCTATAGAATATTTAATAACAGAAATTACAAAAGTTTAAAAACCTAACATTCTCATAGTAATATATATCTAATTACTTAAACCTTTAGTTTTGGTTGATTTTCGCAAAAGTACTAAATAATAACTAGTCTGGGCAAACGACGATAACAGTCAGTGTGGTAGATATGTGGTGTGGAGTCGGCGATTATTTATTTCACGCGTTCACAGCGTCAGTACTAAATCGATGTTGTATGCGAGTATTTCTGTGTATATGTAGGCTGTCGTAACTTATTTCGTAATTGTATGCTTATGTTTGCTTTAAAAATGTCGCAGTTAGGTACGTCGTGAAAACGACCAATGGCAGACATAGTTAAAAACATTATAGTGGACATGCCGGACTTTTTTTGATTTTTGATGGCGTTAAAATTCAATGTCTAGTTTGTAAAATCCCTTTAATGTGTTGGTCCAGAAGCCATTGTTAACGTCACATGGAAAGCAAACAGCATTCTTCTGCAAAAAGTGGCATACGAGACCAAGAAAAATTTACATTTGATTTATGTGTTACTCTTATTTTATGTAATCTATCG
The DNA here is from genome assembly GCA_029619315.2 of Dynastes maya. Taxonomy (NCBI): domain Eukaryota; kingdom Metazoa; phylum Arthropoda; class Insecta; order Coleoptera; family Scarabaeidae; genus Dynastes; species Dynastes maya. The sequence goes on along the minus strand of JAROYE020000003.1, from coordinate 12,906,443 downwards.
TTTCGTTTACTAGACAAAGAAGCATTTGTCTTCTGGAATAAATATGCGGACATCAATACGAAATGTAGTGCCGTTATAGAAAAAAGAATGAAAACATGCGTTCTTTGGGCCGATCTCTTAAAGAACACAGTGGTAACTTCTTACGTGTAACGTGTAAAATCCATACTCTAAATCTTGCGGCACAAACGATTCCTACATGTTTTCCACTAGTAAATGCATTGATTGCTAGTACAAAGGCAGTGTTTCTAAAGTCCCCGAAACGTACCCGACTATTTCACAAACTGTGTCCTGATTTACCTGAACCACCACAGCCGATTGTTACACGTTGGGGAACATGGTTGCAGGCTGCGTTTTACTACAACAAACATTTTGATCAAGTAAAGAAGGTAGTTTTAAAATTCAATCCGATAGAAGCTGCAGCAATCAAGAAAAGCCAGGAAATATTTCAAGATAGTCGGGTTAAAAGAGATTTACAAACTATTCACAACAACTACTTCGGACTAGCGGAGGGAATAGAAAAATTACAAAATGTTTCGATGTCGCTAGTGGAGTCTGTTGAAATTGTAAATGATGTTCACGGACAATTATGCGCTGAAGAAGGCGAAACAAATTGGTGTGTAATACGAAAATTTGAAAGCGTTTTAGAGAAAGACTCCGATTTTCTTATATTTGTGAAGGTGCGTGTGAAGATGCATTAAGTTGTTTCAAAAATTATTTTAAATATGCAAATATAACATCGCTAAATGTCGAACGGTCGTTTTCGGCATTAAAAAACATTTATTCCGCACGTCGTACTCCCTTGACTGAAACAGCTGTCACCCAGCTTGTGATTTCACGGAAGACTTTAAAAACGGTTTCAGCCTCTGGCTGTTACCGCATATTTGCCCAGGTTAATAATAACAAATGAAAGTGATTCACTCTAGCAATAGGTCGACAACAAAGAATAATTTAATCCTAAATTTGCAGTTTCTCTGACACTTGTAAATCATATGTTAAAATGCTTGTAACATTTTTTTTTTCTTAACATGATCTAGTAACTGATGAAATCAAATTTATGGATATTGACTACTTTATATCCCGTTTTCTACCATCGAATGTTAACTTTTAACAATGAGTTCGGCTTTTTACTAATTAAAAGTTATAATTACATCCCCCAACTTTATAATTTAATTAACCAAGTTATGTAGCGCTGCAATTTTGATTGCTCGTATCCCCTACGGCGGAATAAGGCATAGGCACTGTGGTTTATATACGTGTGTCCGAGTTAGACATAATATACGAGGTAGACACCATAAATTCTCGGCCTGACAGGCTTATACAGGTTCGAGGGTCTTTAAACTTCGTTGCGTTATAGTTGCATATGTATGTAAGTGGCCTACACTATATATATTGCGGGTCGAAGAGTAGTCGCTTTTAGTAGCCAGCCAGACAGCGTGACTAGTGCATGAAAATGTCTCAGATAACGAAAATCGAGTACCGCGCGGTCATTAAATTTTTAACAAAGGACTCAATTAATTACATTAAACAACACACATGAAAAAATGCCTAGTAGCAAAACCAAAAATAATGCTAATATAGCTCATCGTATTGCTGGAAGTGCGAGCAGAGAAAATAGAGCACTAACACACGGACATGTTTCTGCCCAGCCGGCGTCATCAGCGTGGCCACGAGCACTCGCCTTTCTGCTGCCTTCATTGTGTCTACTTCTCGGTTTATGTCCCCAATGTCCACAACAGCACTGAAAATATCTTACGGCGCCCTCTAGCGCCAAGAAGCATAATCATGCTGTCCTAGACTGTAGCGATACACACCGGAGTACAGATGCTCCCCACCTTTCCTTGCTTGCATTGTTCTTGCCGGGAATGATTCCACCAATACCATGAGCTATACATATTAACACATTGAACAACGTTTAGACGGCGTTTATGGCGATTTATCTCCTTCATATTCCACTGTAAAAAAGTAGGCAAAATGTTTCCGTTTGGGGCAAGAATCCCTTGAAGATGATGAGCCCCGGTCGGCCAATTGAACCCATAACCATGGGTGTGAATAAGTTTAGCCCAAGATGGGTACCGCATCTTCGTACTGCTCTCTAACGTGAACGTCGGGTCGAATGTGCGCGCCCGTTTTTACACAAGAGTGGAGACGACCCGAAACCGATTTTGGAGTCCATTGCCACAGGAGATGAGACAATGGTTTTGTATTATGATCCTCTATCCAAAAAGGAATCGATGGAATGGCGGCTACCCAATAAACCTCGACCCAGAAAGGCGAAAGTCGTCCAATCAACGAAAAAGGTGATGGCTACAATATTCTGGGACTGTGAGGGTATTTTAGTCATTGACTTTAAAGAGCGGAAAACAACTGTCAACAGCACATATTATGCGTCTTTGCTGCATAAATTGAGGGATAATATTCGTGCAAAACGTCGAGGAAAGTTGTCAAAAGGTGTTTGATTATTGCACGACAATGCACCCGTCCATACGGCCGCCATTTCATAAGCTGCCATCCGCGAGTGCGGCTTTCAAGAATTGGAACATCTACCGCATAGTCCGGATATGGCTCCAAGTGATTATTATTTATTTTCTCATTTAAAGAAAGACCTTAGGGGATGTAGTTTTAAGGACGATAATGAGTTGCAAGTAGTTGTAACACAAAATTTTGAGGGAAAACTGTAGATTATTTTGACAAGGATATAGAATTATTAATTGATCGTTGTAATAAATGTATTGAAGTTAGAGGAGAATATATTGAAAAAAAAAATTGTTATATTTATGGTGCATATCGTACATATATACATTTATTTTGAAAGCGTAAAACTTGGGGCGAAAGTTTCCTTGCTCCTATGTTACTTCTGTTCAAGAGCTTTCTCCCATCGTGTGTGAGAACGTACGATCTTAGGGGAAACAAAGTAAACTTACCTCCTCGTACTTCACACCTAAGTATCAGGTCGGATCCTTCCTCGAACGGCCCCACTATTCCGGTGGTCAGCTCACGTCGGTCAGAGTTGGCGTACATTTGAAGTTTGTTGGGCGGAACTGGAAAAACACATTATCTCATTATGGGGCGTAGGAAAGTAATGCTATGATACAAAAGTTAATGTACTGTTTCTTAGAGTCTAGTCGAAGATATAATTCCTGCCATGAGCGAAGTAGAGGAAACAAGGATGTTAGTGAATTGAGGATAATGGACAACGAGGCTCGTTGTGGGTATTTCGTTTTAATTTCTTGTTGCTTTAAGCTTTATTAAATAAACTATTTACAAATTTAATGGAATATTAACTGAAACCATTCTCCAATTAGCAACTCATATCACAAAGTCACTGTGTGCTTTACATTTCATAAACAAATCTGAAAATACCGGGTGTCCCAGGTTCAATGTTACAAGCGATATTTTCCTTATTTCTAGAGACATAAGATCGAGCAAGGTGTCGTCGAAAATGGTTCGCAGAATCTACTCCTACCAAACCACCCTCTAAGAAACCTTCCCCAAACCATTTCAAAAAAAATTGCTCCCTTCATATTTTCGACTATACGATTGAAGTATTTGAAGTTAGGAACACAGCGGTATAAACAAAAATTTCATTTGACAAATAGCTACTAATAAAAACATATTATAAACTGCTAACTTAAATTTTTTGAAGAATCGTATAGGTTGCTCAAACAAAAAGATTGGGACATTTATTTTGATTTGCGAAAATTATTTACGTACCTATAGTTAAATATGTAGTGAAGTAGTGTGCCTTCTAATTTTTCTCCAAATAAACGTGTCGATGTGTTATTCATATATGCTGCGTGTTATAAAAATTCTCGTGAAGCAGCAACACTTTATGGAGGGCGGTTTCCTAACAGAATGGTACCATCACCGTATTTATACAATAAGATTTCGTACAGAACCGATGTTCACAAGTAGGCAAACTACACCGGTACGGGCGCATTTTCAAGGCCATTCGCAGCCGCGGATTTATTCGCGCTTTTAATCCGCAGGTAATTTCAAGGTCACGCTTTTTAATCCGCGATTTTTTTGATTCGCGACCAATTTCGCGGGATCGAAGCCAAAGGCACTTTTGATTAGCGGCTCGCGCTTTTAATTCGCGGGTAATTTCGCGGAATTGAAGTTTGATTAGCGGCTCGCGCTTTTAATCCGCGGGTAATTTCGCGGAATCGAAGCCAAAGGCACTTTTTGGTTAGTGGAAGCCGTTCAGAAGCTGTTCAAAAGCCGTTCAAAAGCCGTTCAAAATCTGTTCAGAAGCTGTTCAGTAGTAGTTGTAAACGGCTTCTGAAGGGCTTTTGAACGGCTTCTGAACGGCTACTGAACAGCTTCTGAACGACTACTGAACAGTTTCTGAACGGCTTTTGAACGGCTTATGAATGGCTTTTGAACGGCTTTTGAACGTCTTTTGAACGACTTTTGAACGGCTTCTGAACGGCTTCCGCTAACCAAAAAGTGTCTTTAAAAGACTTTTAAAAGCGCGAGCCGCTAATCAAACTTCGATTCCGCGAAATTACCCGCGGACTAAATGCGTGACCTTGAAATTACCCGCGGATTAAAAGCGCGAATAAATCCGCGGCCGCGAATGGCCTTGAAAGTGCGCCCGTACCGATAATGTACGATATAAACACTGCATTTACGTAAAGAAATTCAAATTAGAACTTTGTAGATGTTTTTCATATAACCTAGCCAACGTCTATAATGCGATACCGTTGGAACTTCGGCAACTGTCTTTTCTTAGTTTCAAGAAGAAATTGAAAATAATTCCCTTGCGGCAGCGGAACTAGGTATTGTGCAATCCGGACATTCAATTTATGTGATAATGTATTATTTTTATTTTTTTTTAATGTAGTTTTAGTCTATTTTGGTGAGAATTGAAAACCAGTCAACAGCATTATGCTGAAGGCTGATATTCTCTCCAATTTGATCCTTATGTATTACGTTTATCTTCTTTTTATTGTATTATTTCTTTTGCTTTTTTATTATTATTATCACTTATGGCATTTCCTCGTGTTGAAGCTCAAATGCGAATGGGCTCACTTCCATTCAATTTAAAACATTCTCATCATGTAACACCAGTTAGAACAGAAGAAACGCTTATGTTGAATTGAATCCCCATATTTCAGTCAGAACTATGGCAGAAGATATGGGAATAAGTAAATCAACAGTGCAAACATCATCCTTGAATCCTTTTAAAATTCAGTTGTTACAAGCATCAAGGCCTACAGATTTTGAACGAAAATAATAGGATTTATTGCTACGGGGCTCCAGAAAATCCTCACTGGATGCGTGAGACTCATTTTCAGGTAATATGGGGTGTCAACATTTGGAACGGATTATTTAATGGACGTATCATTGGTCCATATATCTTTGAAGGAACTTTGACAGAGCAACATTATCGACATTTTCTACACAGTTACTTTCCCGAGCTATTGGAAGATATTCCATTAGCAGAGCGCCATGATTTGTGGTGGCAACAGGATGGTGCTCCGCCCCATAACTGGTTGGTTGGTTTTAGGGTATTTAAATGACGTATGTCCCAATAGATGGATTGGTACTAACGGCCCTATTCAATGGCCAGCTCGCTCGCTAGACTTAAGCCCACTGGAGTTCTTTTCGAGGGAGTATTTGAAAGAAGTGATATATATTCTACTCCGCCTACGAACTTAGATGGTTTGATACTCAAGATTTAAGAAGTATATCTTTTAGGTTTCTTTAAAACATTTTCCGATTAAGGTAATAGGTAAAACGTAATATAGTTACGTTGTAGTATAGAAACTCATAACAGATAGTTGCCGCACCGCGATATATAAAATTTTAGTTTCATCTTTGTGTGGAGAATAAGAGGACTTTGAAAAACCGTTGACATCCACGAAAATACTAATTTTACTGTTGTTGGTTGCACAGGGAAAGAATAATGGTCTTAACTTGGAGCCCTGTGGGAGCCCCGATGATAATTCTTCCGATATTTTGTTTAAGAAATCTTTAAAGTATCGGCACATTCCGCACCACATAAGTTACTTGATTAAATCTGAATAATTCGGGAATTCATGGATTCCCATCATCAACCGTAGGACCGAATTAAGTGAGGAAAAGGTTTTAAACCTAACATGCTTTGTTCCATCCCTACTCCAAAAGATATTTACAAGTACCTACTTTTACCGCTTATACATCGTAAAACATACCAAATATACGAAATTAAAGGGAAAGATTCTTGCCCGTAGCACAAATCGTAAACATATGTCCGTTTTACACCAATAAATCAATCAAAGCTAAGTGACTAAGTGAACCTTTTCCTTTTTTAACAGATTAAAGGTAAATAAAAGGTTCCGCAAGCGTCTAATTCTCGTAGTAAAGTTACGCTCTGAATTAATTTTAGGTTTTCTAGTTTAATATCATGTCAACTTTCGTTTGTGTTGTGCTACACTTCTATCTATGTTCTTTGAATCTGGTGCCAATCGCCCGTTTCGTTTGTCCAATATAGGTTTTTTCACAGTCAACGTATGCGAATTTATAAATTCCCAACCATTCTTTCGTATCTGGCTTATCTTTCGGATTACTTAGAAAGTTTCTGAGTATGCTTTGTGAACAGAAACACACATTCATATCTCGTCCCCAAAAAACTTTGCTGATACTTTTAGATATTCTGTGAAAGGAAACTTTCACAAATTTCTTATCGCGGGTTTTTGCCTGAATTAAAATCGTGTGCTCTCTGACCTTTTCTACACTTAATAATAAAGAAAATAAGTCAATCAAACGTTTATGCCAACTTTTAAAAGTTAACCCTTTTGAACGATCGACGTTTATCGTAAAGAGCATATTAAAAATTGAAAGCAATTGATTTGTTTACCTAATTTCGTACCGAATGCTAGTTTGAATTAAAGTAAACTCAGAAAATTTAAACGGCAGATTAGCCTAAATAAGTAATTGGGCGTTTATTACAGAAATGTACGGGGATAAACATAGCAGCACTAATAAATTGTTACCAACTGGAAAATTTAAAGCTATCGCTGAAATAGACGGCTAAAGAGACAGCTAATGGTATTTTACTTTTATTTGTATATTTCAGAAAGTTTCTGATCGAAATACACTCGAATTCCTTTTGTTTTGTCGACGTAGATTTCTATTTGCAGAAGAAGTCGAATACGTTCGCCTGTCGGCAATTTGACTTGAACATCATCCTGACGAAATCACTCGGGACGAGGTCTTGGAAGCAAAAAGAAAATATCCAATAAAATAAAAGCTCTCGTGCATGTACAATCCAGAATAAATAGAAGTTAGATTTATTCTTCTGTATTTTACTTTTTTTATTATTATAGATTTTATTTGCATTTTCAATGCATTTCCTTACATAATTGTTAATATAAAAATTAAAACAAAATTTCTGGGAAATTATATTTTTTAAACAGGGCGAGCCATTTGGCTTGGAAGATTGAGCCCTTCTGAGTGGAGATTTTTAATTATTCCTTCTTGTCATAAGGTTTCGTTATGGGCGTGGTTTAAATTATACTGAAACTTACAGGTTGTCTTATAACAAAAGTTCAGAATTTTATGCACAAATATACGCATAAATATGTTATGTTTTTTCGAAAAATATGCCGAAGATAACCCTTTTATTTACAATTTATGCTTTTCATACACGTTGTTTTTAATCCATTTAGCCTTCCGCAAATCAAGAAAGAAACAATAGCACAACTATATGTAGGTAGGCGCCATAAATTCTAAGCCTGACATGCTTATACAAGTACCAGCGTGTTCAAACTCCATTGCGTCACAGTTGCACATGTGCGAGGCCTACACCATATATATTAAGACTCGAAGAGTAGTAGCTTTTAGTATACAGCCAGACAACGTGACTAGTGCATGAAAATGTCTCAGCTAACGAAAATTGAGTTCCGCGCGGTCTTTAAATTTTTGACAAAAGAAGGGCATACGCTTAATCACATTAAACAACGTTTAGATGGCGTTTACGCTGATTTATCTTCTTCATGTTCAACTGCAAAAAGTGGGCAACATGCTTCCGTTTGGAGCAAGAATCCCTTTATGAAGATGAGCGCCCCGGTCGCCCAAGTGGACTGATAACGCCTCAAAACATTTCAATTATTAAAGAAATGGTATTAGCAGATTGCCGTTTAAAAGTGAAGGAATCAGCTAACAAGTATTCGCCGAATTTTCTATAACCATTTGGGTATGAATAAGATTAGTGCAAGATAGGTACCCCATCTTCACTCCGCTCTTCAACGTGGACGTTGGATCGAATGTGCGTGCTTGTTTTTAAACATCTGTGGAGACGACCCGAAACCGCTTTTGGAGTCCATTGTCATAGGAAATGAAACAGTGGTTCTGTATTATGATCCTCTATCGGAAGAATCGATGGAATTACGGTGATCCGATGGGCCTCGTACCAGAAAGACATTTTTAGGGAAAAACTTTAGATTATTTTCTTACAAGGGTATAGAATTATTAATTGATCGTTATAATAAATGTATTGAAGCTAGGGGAGATTATATTGAAAAATAAAAATTGTTATATTTTACCAAGTTTATTTTTTCTATATCAGGCCGAGAACTTATGGCGCATACCTCGATAAAAATAATAACATAATACATAATAATAATAATGATACAAAATAATAAATAAAGCTATGTTCAAAGGTACAAAAGAACTGTACATTTTCAAAATCAGGTGTATTCACCATGTTATACCAATTAATAATTAAATGTTTTTGAAAATTCTCAACAGTAAATTTTTAATTTCTTTTCGTATATTTTTATAGGTCGAAAATTTTCTTTCAACATCAGTTAATGTGATTGGTGCGTATTTTAATGCAGCGATATGGTCAGGATCCATATTTAAAGCATTATTTGATGATAAAATATTTGTTATTGCATTTAGAATTTGAAATCCATAATCTTTTATCCCTACACTGTTAAATTTATCTTATACATTTTTTCAATATTTCATGAATTTTAACTATGTTCTACAATAGAAATTTACTCAAGAAAGGCATTTGAGCAGTCTCTAATTTTTTAATTGAACCATTTAAGAAATTATAGTGAGATTTAATATACATCAATTGCTCCATAATCTTCCGTTTTTCTAATAAACTTCTGGATTTTTTTATTGGTGCAGCTGAATCTATAAAATTTAATACAAAATTTTTACAGGAGAATCTAACGGGGAAGTAACAGCAGAACTGCAGAGTAAGTAGTGTGTAAGAGAAAATTTACTAGATGTTACTATCACTGTACGAATAGCTACCGACTTTATTTGATTGTTTTGTTGCCTAGGTTATCTTTATTTCAGCGCAAAAGGTTTTTGCAGAAACGTGGGCGATAAACATTTAAGTCTGTTAAAGAGTTTCCGGCTCTGATTATTTAAAAAGAACACAGAAGAACAGTGCCTAGTAACCAGAAATGAATACTACTATAACTCATGGTAGCGGCTCATGAGGCGTTGCGTCTAAGCATTATGGAATCTACACACGTAAGTGATTGCTCAGGCTTACCATGATGTATCAAAAATACATATGAAAAGAGTGTCTAGGAATAATAACCAAAAATTCTCCGCTACTTACATTGCACTTCTCAGTTTACGCCACTAATATCTCTTGGCACTAGGTAGCGCCAAGAAACACTTCAGTGCTGTTTATGGAAATTAGTGGCATAAACTGAAGCGTTAATTTTTGTCTAACCACTTTAGGTCTCTCTAAGTCATAAGTGTTATAGGTCGTTGCAATCAGCTCATCAAGGAGACTTCGGAAATATGAAAATATACAGGTTATTACATTAAAAATACACCTACCTTATACTGCAGTTACATTCTATATATTTCAAATTAAATGTTTAGAAGGCGTATCTTTGAGACTAAAAGCTAGAGCTGTTATCCGGATCCGGATCTCGATGTAATCCGGATCCGTTATTATTCGAAACCTCGGATTTGGATCGATTATCTGAAATCTTGAATTCGGATTCTCTATCTGAACGAATCCATTATTCGATAACGTGAATCTAGCCGTTACTACCGCTAATAAAGGCTAAACAACTTTGACGTCAGCAGGCTGTGATATATTTGAAGCAGGCCATGAACGCGTTTACACGTTGAGACCGTCACCTCGTTTTGAATTGGTTTATCCAAATGATATTGGTTTTATTTAAAATACTGTGTAGTTATATCTCCGTACTTTATTGGTGATATCTGCAATGTTTTTCTAGTGTTGTATTAGCGATAAAATCTTTTCTGAAACGATAAAAACAAGGTACCCTAACCTAACACGGCGTCGGTTGTTTTGTATGTTTTGCTTTTGAGTTACATTTTGTAAATAAAAGAAAATATTTGTTTTTCTACAGGTACAGATTCAAGGACAGGTGAAACTATAACTGTAAGTTTAAAACATCCTAGGCTTAAAAAAGATGCTATTCCAACTCAATTCCCTAACTGTCCGTTGTATTTGAGAAAAAACGTGAAGATGTTATTGTTCCAATAGTTTTATGTTCTTACGTTTTATTTAACAAAATTATTTTTGAACACGAAGAGATGTTTTTAAATGTGTATAATAAACGTCCTGTTTTAATACAATATATTTTAAATTATATCACCGAACGTAGCCATTTTGGATACGTAGCAGTTCTACCACTCATGTAGGAGATGGACAGATCCCTGGGTACTCCATGTATACCATAAGCCTCCAACTTACTAATCAGCAGCGAGTGATCAACAACATCGAATGCCTTCGACTGACCGAAAAATTTGTCCACGTATTTTTAAACGTTTTTCTTTACACGGATTTTTCAGGAACCAATCTACTGTGTAAAAACAGGTCTGGGTGTATATTGTAAATTGCCTCTCGAATAATGAATCCGGATATTCGAATATTAGTTTATTTGGATTTGTTGAATTTACGAGTATCCGGATAAGAATCCGTACATTCGAATAAAATCCGTATATTCGAATAAAATCCATATATTCGAATAAAATCCGGTTATTCGAATAAAATCCGGATATTCGAATTAAATCCGTTAATCCGGATATCCGTTTTCCGGAAATTCGAATATCCGGATTAAGAAATTGACGGATTTTGGCAGCACTACTCCACACTTCTCTGTGACCTCGATTTTGCATTTATTTTCTAGTAATCGATAATATTTTTTCGATTTAGCAACGTATTGCTGTTAAATATGTCTAAATACTTGGCACGTACGCAGTACTACACCTATTGAAATCATTTTATTGTAATACAGACTGATATACGCTGTGTTAATAGCTGTGTTCTTTTAAATGATATTGAAATATCAGTGAAGAGCTGAGCTGAATGGAGTAACTCAGGCAAACTCACTTTCAAAAAGAACGGAAGGCATTGCTGTGTCAAAATAATTAAATATACATAATGTATCGTATAATTTTAGGTTTGTTCGCTCGGGCTGCACTTTTTAGTGGGTGTAGTGTGAAATGACGTTACTAGAGTGGTCAGTCCAAGTAGGTGTATGGTTGTGACCTTGTTTGTTATATCTTACTCTAGTGTACACAAGTGTAGTTAGTGTAGGCCGAGGCAACAAAGCTTTTGTATTCAATAGTTTCTTGCTTCAGATCCTAATCGTTTTTCTTTCCTACTACCGGCTACATAAGTTAATCATTACTGCCCTGATTGAAGGTATATACCATTAGCTGCTTTCTATTTGATCCAACGTACTCTACTGAACCGTTCGTACGGTATAAATTTCAAATATGTGTGTCCCATTTGAAAAGAACGGATAGTTTCTACCCGTACTTTTTTTGAAATCCCTTTTCCCTTCGGGTCCCTACCGAATATTTGGTACATTCCGTATTGTTCTGTTGACGCATGCGCAAAACATAGGTTTATTGATATTCTCCACATTATTACACTCACTGAGGTTAGGTTTAGGGTTACACCTGTGCTCATAATTCGAAATTTGATTTACATTACATACTGGACTTATTTCGGCGAATTTCTTTTTGTTTACATTTCTCAATATATAAAGTTGGGTTAGAATGATTATATTTATGTACAGTGCAAAAAATGCATGTTCCATTTAGCTCACTGTCAGTACCGTTCAGTACAGTACTTTGAGGAACGATACGGTACAGTTAATAGAACAAATCGAAAGCAGCTATTGCTATTACAAAAATCTGGGACAACTCGTATAAGCTCATTTTAACGTTTTTCCAGTCTTACCTTTACATCTAATCACTTTATCTTCAGTTGAGCTGGTTCACTTTCCAATCACTTGCAAGAGGACGCCTCTTATGTTATTTGTATACTTTCATAAATAATTACCATCACAAAATTCCGAGTATAGCTGGTAAATGGGTAAAACTAATCTCTTAATTTAATTTAATTTTAAACTAATTGAGAAAACTGACATATATAAATTTACTGCATATGCTCAGAAAACACAAAAAAACTCATCAAATATACGTAAATGTTATATTGTTCCACAAATACCCTACTTAAAAATGATTGTGGGAAAAGTAATGATAGATTAGGTAAAACACCACATAATAGGGAAGATAGATTAGGTGAAACACCACGTAATAGGAAATTAAAGACCCTGGTTAAATAGCATGTGTAAATTTTCTCGTTAAATTAAACAGAATTTCGAATAAAATTGCAATTACTGTAACATTTCAATCTTAGTTTCGTCCAAATACATGTACAATTACAAATAATAATTAGTCGATTAAATATCAACCATAAATACATTTTTCACGAAAACGGTGTTCGGTTACGTGTTTGGTTTTTGCTTTGAAACTTCGTATTTCCAAAATAAAATCGAATGGGATGCGAAGACGGACTCAGTTGACGACTGGCATCCTCGTTCAACCGAAAGCTTTTCAAAACTTAAAAAAGAAATGCAAAAAATCGATGCTAATATCCTGCATGGCGATACATCACCTAAACAGCGTAACGTCATCGAAGAGCGGTGAGGCCGCCTTGTAGTGTCGGTGGTAACGATCCAGCCCCGTTCTCCGATAACTTTGTCGACGAGTGTTATCCATTGACGTTCTCTGTTTCATTTCTTCAATAAGCAATGGAGTTTTATCGCGCAGTACAAATTTTATGTAAATAAACAACAATTTACAAGACATCTAAACTGCCGGAAATTCGTTTGTAATAAACCAATTTACGCAGAGCGAGAAACACTAGAATTAGATGGAACCCAATAGAAAGCTTGGCGTTTCCGTTTCTTAATTTAATAACTCTCCCCTATAATTTCATTACGGTAGGTCTACTTCTGTACGGTGCGGAGACACGACTACTACACCCATATCTAAGTATACTCGGCTTATCTTTATCTCAACGATTACCGCTCTATTTCCTTTCTTTGTCCTGATGCGCGCCCTATCTTTTGATTATGTCGAGGTATTAATTTTATACGAAACTAATTTCAAACTGGAAATCGCCTCTCTTCGTCGCGCGGAGAAACAATTATTGGAGAACGTGCCAGCGGCGGCGCATCGGCGAACTATACGTTTATCTGATTTAATCTTCGAATCGCGCCGCGTTAAAAATGTTAACGTTTATAACTAAACTAAACTTCCCTCGACCAGCACCAGCATTCCTTTTCAATTCTCGAAGGTGGATCTAAAGTTTTCGATGGGGTTTTCCAGGAAAAAACGCTCTATAATAGGTAGCACTTGCATTATTTAAGTTTCTTTGGAAATTAAGTTAATTTCGCTTAATTGGTGGCGTCTAAAGAAAATATTATGTTGCCCGGAATAATTTTCAGCATCTAATTACCTCGTCTAGTTTAAAATTCTCTTTCTAACGACTATATCATTATACTGGTGCTCCTTTTTACTCTGAAACTGCGGGAAAACTTTAACTTATTCTGGTTTGTTTTTTTTTTTTCGTGTTGCTGAAATACCGGGAAGAGAGTTTTTGCTGGAACGGCAACAATTAACTTGGAATTATTTTTAGCTATTTCAGTTTTAAGACAGATACGTCTTTTCGGGAGTCTTTATTTCTAAATTACGATGGGAAGTTCTGTAGGTTATTAATTATTATTATGAGAAAATCGGCCTTATAATAATAATATTAAAAATAATAATAATAATACATCTGTATTGTTCAACAGTCAAAAACCAATTACAGGACAAATATAATAAGTACATTGTATTTTTAAAAGTACAGGGCTACTATTGAATGTACATATTGTAGTGGGACATCCCACATGAAGAACGATCGTTTATACGTTACTACATTCATTTAAATCAATTATATATTAAAATTAATAAAATTCTAAAGAAGAAAGATTCTGATTTTGGCACATTAAGACAAAGTTGTTAAGGTGCGTCAACAGAACCGTTTAGTTGTTCCAAAGATTATCTTAATTACGCAAATATAACGTCACTAGATGTAGAACGTTCGTTTTCCGCATATAAACACACTTTTTCCTCACGCCGCACTCGGTTTGCCGAAACAACTGTGGAAACATATCAAATGTTGCAGATATTTAACAGACATTATTCACTTTGTGATTTCACGGAAGACTCTTAAAACGGTAAGTGTTTGAGCACGTATTATATTTTATTTCTGACCATTTATTTTGTATAAACTTTTATGCGCCCGCCACTGGCTGTTGGCGCAAATTAAGCAACTCTAGTAATAACTGGCTGTAATCTGAGTTTCTTGTAGGGTAAGTCACATCAAATTTATACCATAGGTATTTCAGAAAACGTTTCTGTATCTTTTCTAATGTTAGGTGGTTTAAGTAGGTGAAAATCCGATACTACACCACCGATGCATATTCCACTTTACTTCTTATTAATGCATTGAACAAGGTTTTTAGCGATGCAGTGGTAGTAAACGAACGACAAGATCTCAACAAAAACTTGAGGGCTTTAGACGCTGCGCTGCATACTGCGAAAATATGTTTCGAAAAGAGAAGTTGATCATCAAATACTACTCCTAGGTCTTTCACGGTTAGTTTGCGTGATACCAGATTGTTGCTTATGTAGTAATTATTGTGTATAGGATTCCGTACCTTAAAGTAAGATACAATAGCACATTTGTTTACGTTTAATAATAGACCATTGTTCGTACACCACTTATGTATGCTTTCCAGACTATTTTGTAAACTATTTGCATCTGCAATATTCGTTATTTGTCTATAGATTTTCAAGTCATCCGCATACGCCAACACATTACAATCTAATGAGGATAACAGATCGTTGACGAAGATGTTAAATAAGAGTGAGCCCAAGTTTGAACATTGAGGGACACCGGTGTGAATTTGAAATAGTTTGGACGAGAATCCGTTGAAGTAGATAATGTCAAAAGCTTTGGAGAAGTCTGTATATACTACGTCGACTTGCTATATCTTATCCACTTAAAAATTGCATAATCATCGTTAAGTTAGTAATAGTGGATCTACCTGAAAGATATCCGTGCTGAAATGGTGATAAAAAGGGCTAGACGTATCTGGAGACTTCGGTGTACATCAAGTGCTCAAAAACCTTTGCAAAGTTCGATAAAATACCAATCGGTCGATAGTTTTTTACTTGAGTTGGATCGCCCTTTTTAAAGACTGGTGTTATTCTGGCAGTTTTCCATAACTTTGGAAATGCTCCTGTTTTAACAGATAAGTTAAAACTTCGAGTGAGTGGTACAGTGAAAGAATTAGCACATTTACGTATTAGAAAATTCGGTACGGAGTCATGACCCAGCAGTTCTTTTAGACTTATGATAGTAGTATAGCTATGTGGGTTCTGGGCCAAAATCTCATGTATTTTCTTATGAAGGTCTAAGATTACATTTTATCCCCACCACTCCTACTTCGGGCATGTCATGTGATTCGTGACGTCAATTTATACAACTTGACAGACAGCTTATAAGCTTTTAAAATTTTTAAGAATACCCTGATCTAAAGGTTGACAGCGTGCTGTCGTATTTCGCGGTAAGAATAAGAATACCAATTTTATATTTTGTAGTATAACAGAATGTGATACGGCGTTATCTAAAAGCATTACTTTCCGCTTCTGTTTTTGAACTTAAAATTCTTTTATATCAGTGTGGTCTTTAACTTAGAATTAATTAAGTTCTATTGGAAGTTAAAACAGACCAAATACGAGCCGACATCTCAATTCACTCTGATTTAAATGCGGTTCAAGTGGCGCGTAAACCTTCGCAGATATCCTAAAACCTAATTTCTTCGAAATTAGCAGCTCCAATCCGACTCGTACCTATGAGTTGGAGAAGAAGAATCGTCGAAAAGGACAGCCGACCATAGGCCACAGCTAAAGCGGGAGAAATACCGTAAATATACTTAATATTTTACCCGAAGTTTACGCGGCCCTTAATTTATTTAAGTCCTCCCGACGAGAACTAATTAAAGCCGTCCTCAATAATAGAGCAGTTGCCCGGTCGGTCCGAGTTGTTTACCGAATACCTTATTTTAATCTTCTAAAGGAGCCACTTCATTTCCGGTAGCGTTCCCGTCCGCACAATTTCCGACCGAGTTGGCAAATAGGAGACCTACTTGACCCACACCCCTTATACCTACGTACTTCTACAGTTTTGAAACTAGCGCCACCTACCGATAGTAGCAGTAGCGTCAGTAGTAGCGTTCCCCAAACTCGTTGCTAGCTTAAGGGAATGACGCTTTGATGTTACGCGAGCTGTGGCGTTGATGGTTTTTAATGTAATTATGCGCGATTCGCTTACTCGAAAATTCGTATTCACTTACCTTACATTTCGGTGGAGGAAATGGGTGTACCGTAAATCAGACGCTTTCGACTAGTTGCACATGAAGTTCGCGTTACAAGCGCAGTTTGTAATATTGCCAGGCAAAGAGCCGCTGATGGTCTTGCTTGCGGGCGTACTATTTATTTTCTACGCTGTTGTGCTAATGCCGCTTTGGCTTTGTACGACGAGCGAATGTATTGTTTTGCGTCGAGATTTAAATTGTTTCTCGGAAAAGATGAGTGTTGCGCTAACCATCATGGAAGTTGAGCGATTTCGCTTGGAGTTGAAGTATACTACCACAAATAAACTTGATTCAGATGCTTCGGACGTACCCTGACACTATTGTTCGTGATGCACATTCGAAATGATTTTGAATACAGGGTGAGTCATTGCCTTTATGGATAGAGCTTTTTCAAAATGGTTTTCTTTCTGTTAGGAGACTTGGCTATAGTATATGGAATTTTGAGAAAAGAACGCTACCGAGAAATTTTGGAAGCAAATGCTATACTAACTGGAATGAGAATAATTGGTGACTATTTTATATTTCAACATGATGATGATCAGAAACACGCCTCTAAACTATGCCGCCAATATTTAGATTCGGTGGAACGTGAAAGCAATATCAAAATAATGAAAGTGCCCCCTCAAAACCCAGATGCTAATCCCATAGAGCTTTTGAGGGAGGCACTCGATAGGCAGGTGAAAATAAATTCTCCAACTTCCCAGGAATCGTTCTGGAAACAACTACAAGAAGCCTGGCTTAAAATATAACCGGCTACTCTGACGAAATTGATAGAGAGAATATAGTTGAATAAAGATGATCAATTTCTTTGTTTTAAGGGTATTTCATTAAATGTAAAACTACAATTTGTTTTTCAGTTAGCACTATTATGCACTTCATTTATGGGTATTTCTTTGGGTAGGCAAACAATTATGGCTGGTAGTGTACATTGCAGTTTTTCGTTTAATTATCAACACGTTTGCAAAATGTAATCTTCCCCCGGGAACTGATCTATCCTAAGGCATTAAAATGTATGGTAAAATGTACCTAAAATAAAGTATGAGCTGTGACTAGGGCCATGTTTTAAAATTATATTGAAACATGCATATGTCTCATAAGTTCGTAGCTACGCAGTTTTTTTTTTTACGGAACATGCTATAGAGATTGTTCAAAGTTTTTGGGCCACTATTGCTAATTTTGTTATTATTGTAGCTACCATGTTGGTTCAATTACCAAAAATCTACTGCTTTTTCCACCGATCACAATGGTGTTGAGACAAAAACAATCGCACAACGCATTTCAGCGCTAACTTGAATTGCTTATATTTTTTAAATTGAACAGCCTGTATATTTTTCAATTATTCGATAGCAAATGAATCTGAAAAGAGTAATTTACTTTAAATGTCGCTCTCTATCGATTTGTGAAGAAATATACTGGGCGTTAATACAAAAAAGCAAGTTATTTAACTAAACGATGAAATACGAGATGTGGCAATTAAATAACCGGACTGGTGCTACTATCGGGAAACAGCGAGCACGGTACGGCAGGTTTGAAGATGCCTGTGCCTGTAGATGCTTCCCCCACCCTGAGCTCGATGGGCACGGTTGTACGTCGCCCACACTTTTGTCTAAAATCCTCACAACACACTGGTGCCGGGACAAACATCTTGTCGTGGAAAACTTCAGAATTTTCTTCTTTTCTAAATAAAAAAAATCTTGTATCTCATTTAACACTGAGCATCGCTTTGAGCTACCGGAAATGTATGAGTATGTAGCTCTACAAATATAGTTTTTTTTTAATAATCGGTCATTTTAAAACTAAATCTTATCTCAGAAGTTCTTCAGGGGATCTTGGCAATTCTTCACATGCTGTACTAGCTATAATTGCTGCAGAATGACAAATACAAGGTACCAATATTGCGTTTCGGACATCTTTTTTCAAATGTGTACAGAAAGAGTTGTGTATACCTGTCATCGTATTGCAGTTATCACATGCTAACCCGATAATATTAGCTAATGGAACTTATATTATGATATTTATTTAATGTACTTTTAAATGCCGAATAAATTTTTTTTGCACTGCAATCTGTCGCATTTAATTTAACTAATTTTAACAAAGTTGCTACCACTTTTCTTGGTTCTGTTTCACAATTTTTAACCAATGCACATAAGTGTTTTTCATTCGAAAGATATTATACTTATTATACTTTAATTCTCTGACTATGTTATCAACTTCTGTTTTTGCTATAACATTTTTTATAATTTCTGTACATTTAGTTCTTTTCATGTTTATATCTTGGGCAACTTTACTGTCGTCAAATATATTTTTCAAAAGTGGCACTAAATGTTCAATCACTTGTATTGCTAGGTTATGCTCAGCGAAGAAAGCCGCTAGTTTGATTTCTGCAGTTTTAACTTTCATTTCGTGTGAAACATTAATGCCTGAAGTGTAACTAGTAATTGGTTTCTGCATTTTGAATACATTTCATTTTCTCTTTATGTTTCTTTCCTTCGACGTGTTTCCCTAATTCACCCTTACCCGATGCCATTTCTTTGTCACAAATTTTACATCTTTAAACCTTTAAATATAACTTAATCATATAATTTATTATGCGTTAATATTACCTTGTTTTAGTAGGATCTTTGCATTTTTCAATAAATAATTTTAAATTTGAGTCTTCTAACCAGCTTTCTTGGAAATATTTTGGAACTGCTTCGGCCTTTTTCTTTATTGGTATACTATTATTAGTATCATCATCATCGTTACTAAACATTATTTATAGCTACTGTCCAGATTTATCTATTATCTAATAACACTTATCTAAACCACAGAAGATGAGCTATTTGTTGTGATTGAATCTTTAATCGAAGAATTGACATTGACCGAATTGACATAAGTGTACCGTAACCGTAAATGATGAGAGGAAAAATACCGAAATTTAGGAAGAGCCTTTCGACCAAAATTTCCCCACAATTTGGGCAGATTTTAAATTTACTTCCCTTCTCCCCATGGCATCAAATTTTCTGTGATTTTCCCTGCAAAATGGGAAATTATCCATGAGTTGGTATCACTGACGCTAATATTCAACATAAGCAACAAAATTGAATAAGAATCATATGTATTATGTACATAAACTACAATCCTTGAAACGTCGCAAATAACTCCGGCAACTTCACTTTCACTAACTAATCTTCCATTTTAAATAAATTATTAAAGGAAAAGGAATTAATTGTCCAGACTAGATAACCTCAACAAACACGCGAGACAAATGGTAAAATTACCAGGGCAACGTTACATTATTATTGGTTGCAACGCGAACCTACATCACGTCATCACAAATAAAAAAATAAAAAAGTAATATTTTGTAAAAGTTACAATTCAGGGTTATACTTATGTTCTAAAAATGAAATATTGTTATTATTTTAAGTAGATGTGTAATATTGGAGTAGTGTTGCAACCTATTGTAATAACATTTAATAAACGACTTGTTATATTAACAATATCATTCTTTAACTTCTTTTACAATAAAAATGTTTTTATCATTAGTAAGTCAGGGTGTTATTTGTACAAGATATTCTTGTCAGAGTAAAGATATTTTCTTAACAACACATTTTTCACTGCGCACGATGCGCAATTTTTTTTGACCAACGTTTTATTGGGCAGGATAAATGACACATATTTCTTATATCGACTATCTCACTAACTGCTCTAATAATGAAGTTATTACATTTTCAATTATCTAATATAAATTTCATCGTATCTCTCTTGTTTTTCATTTTAGGGCTGTAGTACTATAAGGATATTTTACGCAGAGTTTCATTTTCTATCGAATAATTGAAAAATATGCAGGGTGTTCAATTTACAAAATATAAACAAATCAAATTAGCGTTGAAATGCGATCTGTAACTGTTTTTTTTTTCTTAACATCATTGTGACCAGCGGAGGAATTCCTATATATTAATTAGTAATTTCACCATCATCGTAGTTACAATAATAATAAAGTTATCAATAGTGGCCCGATAATTGTGAACAACCTGTATAATCAGCACTCATTTAACTATTTTGTTCCCGAACAAAATTTAATCCCCGGTATATCTCATTATTATTTCTGAACACGGTTCGGGAAATAAAATGATAAGCGTTTTATCGGAGTGTTTAGCCATGCCATCCAATGCTTTTAGTCCCTGGTTTGTCCACAATCACGGGTTACATTATTATTTACAGATGAAACGTTATTTTTTTGTGGAACAATTTTCCAACGACGCGGATTAATTAAAATAATTTTTTCTACCCCCCGTTCCTGCAAATTTCGCAGACATCCTCGGGAAATTGATGAGAACGAAAGAATGCGGCGGATATGGAAAAAAAAAGAGACGAAACGATTCCCGGCACGGCTCATAATGAAAGGCGAAATTAGAAGAAAGATATTTAACTTCAAAGGTAATTATAAACAACAACGGAAAAAACTTGGCAAGTGCGCTTGAGGAGAATAAAAGAGACGGAACAAGTTTTGAAAGCAAGTGCGCAACGACCGGGTCTCGAACACTTCCACCATCTTGTTGTTCGCTCGCTTTGTAATGCAAGATAAAATTAACAATCCAATTAAGAATAAAAAGAAACTTTATAATTGAAATTTCTTTTAATTTGTATTCGACGCACCTCGAACACGATGACGTCCTCTTTCTTATCTCTTATACAAGTTGAATGAAGAAAAACCCGATTAAAAAGTTTAATTGTCCGTTTAGCTAAAAATAAATATGTCGTTAAGGGTAAGTTTGCGCTTTACAGAAGACGTTTTAAATGAACGCTGTATTAGGCAGGCGGCTTTTTTCTTGTTCTTGTATTCCTAGCTAAAACGAAGCGGCCGTTGACGTATTTACACTAATTGGAAGTTTCGGTGGAGTAATCTCAACTTCTTTAGGACGGCGAAGTCTTAACTTTTATTGGGTAGCAATTATTAAAGAGATTTAAGTTTTTTACCGTTGATATTGTGTTTGGCAGCTTTCCTTTTGTCAGTACAAACACTGGAAAAAAATGAATTTCATTTTATTGTTCGCGTTGGCCGATTCTGCTTACCTTACCTGGCCGTTAACAAAGTGTTAGTAGGCGCAAATAAATCCCTTTATGCCAATTACTATTCTATTAACTACAAATGCTCTACCAGTCATTTATCCTTGATTTCATCCGGCTTCAAAAGATTGAAAGATTATTGTTGGGCTTCATAGTATGTGACACTTTCTTTTCTTCATGGAGGTTAAGCAATGTCTATCGATGTGGCGATAGGAATTTATGTACCTAATGCTGTAATATTTATTTACTCACGTTAGAAAGTGTTGTATTTTTACAGTTAAACTACATTTAGTTCTATTTTATTGCGAGGCGAGGCAGTGTTGTTGACTTCTTCCCTTCAATTTCCCCCAGTTTGATTTTCCTTTTGTTAAAATAAGAAACCAGTAATAACTTTTAATGTTAGAAACGAAACTTACTAACGAACACTATGATTATATTTCTTTATATTAAAATTACGTGATTGCATCGTATTCTAAAAAGCATACTGCTATTCATATGCGGTTGTGTAATTAGTGGAGTTGGCCACGCGCGCCAACGGGCAGCGGCGTTGTTTCGATTAGGCCTCGGGTTCCATTAGAGCTATTGTGTGTAGATGTTTGCTATCGTAAATACTTTCGCGTAGTTGTTAAATAAAAATAAAATAATGCGTGCTCAAACACTTACCATTTTAAGAGTCCTCCGTGAAATCGCAAAGTGAATAATGTTTGTTAAATATCTGCAACATTAGATATGTCCCGACATTTGTTCCGACAGACCGAGTGCGGCGCGAGGAAAAAAATGTATTTATGTGCAGAGAACGAACGTTCTACATCTCGTGACGTTATATTTCCGTAACTAAAATATTCTTTGAAACAACATAACGGTTCTGTTGACGCACCTTCACAAATGTGTCTTAATGTGCCAAAATCAGAATCTTTCTCTAAAACACTTTCATATTTTTCTAGAACACAAACATTTTTTGCGTCTTCTGTCGCGCATAGCTGTGCGTGAACATGTTGCACTATTTGCACAGATTCCACTAACGACACCGAAGGATCTTGTAACTTTTTTCCGCTAGTCCGAAGTAACTGTTAGGAATAATCTTTAAATCCGTTTTAACCCGACTATCTTGAAATTTCAACTAGCTTTTCTTCATAGCGGCAGCTTCCTTTGGATCGAATTGTAAAACCACGTTCTTAGTATCCTCATAATATTTATGATAATAAAACGCAGCATTTAACCAAGTTCCCCAGAGTGTAAGAATAGGTTCTGGTGGCTCAGGTATACGGGGGCACAGTTTGTGAAATTCGCGAATACGTTTCGAGGATTTGACTAACACTGCTTTTGTATGCGCTATTAAAGCGTCTACCTCAGGATAACATTTTCTGATACCATCTGCCACAAGATTGAGAGCATGAATTTTACACATAATGTGTAACAAGTTAACAGAATGCTTTTTAAGAGACCGGCCTACAGAAACCATGTTTGCGGCACCATCACTCATAAACATCAACAGTTGGTTTGTTGAAAGTTCATACTTTTCCAATGTATTTAACACTAACTTTACAATTACTTCAGCATTGTGCATTGTTGTATTCGTCTGGAAGCTAATAGAATTGAAGGTAGCGATTGATGCCGTTCCATTTTACGTGCCAATATATTAACGACCGAATGTTTTTTACGATCTGTCGTTTCGTTCACACATAACCACATTTTTTTTTCTTTCAACTCCGATTTAATTCTTTTTTCAACATATTCACGAGCAGATGGCACCATCCTTCGTAACGATGTCCGACTTGGTAATTTGTGCTCCAAATAGTTATTCCAAAACAAGACAAACGCTGACTTGTCTAGTAAATTAAACGGTATATTACATACAATAAAAGTAACACATAAATTAAATATAAATTTGTCATAGTCGCGTGCAATTTTTTTTTTTTTAGCATGTCGTTCGCTGTTTACGTGCCGTAGAGAGTCCCTTTTGGACCAACTCATCAACGGGACATTACATACTACATATTCAAATTTAGCGCCATCATACGCTAAGGCAGGAATTTCGGCTAAAAATTCTCTAACTTAGTCCGCCTTGGGTCGTTTGCGCGACTTACGCGGCATTTCTAAACAACACGTACCGCGCTAATGGAAGGTCGAAGCTACAGGGCTACAGCGTATAAAAGTTGAATAAAATTGAAAGATAATTTAAAGATTTTTTAGAAAAGATGATTGTTATAATTTTATACTCTTTTTTAGCCTATAAGCCTTTAAATTTGTGCGGACGGTCATCGGTTCGTCACACTGTATGTGTACGAACTCATAATAAAAGAAAATCGTTTCTGGGTCAACACCCCAAGGTCTTACCTCGCCTGACTCGCCAATATAACAGGCGACACAGCATATGATTACTAAAAGGATTTACGAGCACCTAATTTGCATAGATTTTTGTAGCCGCCGTTGTTCGATGCAATATCTTCATGCGGTTTTGCAACGTTCAATAAGTTTTTGACCCTTTAACAACACCACACCATTTCCATTGCTGAAATGGAATTTAATCACCGCGTATCAACCTCAACCTCAGTCTGCTCAGTCGTATTAAGATGTGATGATAAGCATCTAGGTACGTGTAAACATAACGACGAAAAGAAACCGTTTTCAAAGTGTAATTTTAGCAGTTAATAACTTCATAAGAGGCAATTTATGGTGCTCCCTCCATGGTCGTAAGCATTGTTACGTGAAAGTAAGAAAGGGAAAAAAAGGGGAAGCTACCATATACGTGGCAATTTATACACGTTACAAATGACCTCTTAAATTCTTGTTTACTCTATGTTAATTAAGGAAATTGTAATGGAAATTCATGCAAATATATCTCGTGAATTAATTTGTGTCCGGTTAATATCCGTTCTTATTATGTGATATCTTCAATCGCCCTAATAAATTTACTTGATTGAAAACAAAGAGGTTGGTCTTTGTATACTAAACGGTACAACCTGCAGATATCAGATATCGTAGACAGCGTGCTGTCAAAACTAGTTTTATAATTGATGCGCATATACTTTGAGCCTCGACGATCTTCCTAGGGCTTATGGGTAAACAGAGATGGATAGACCGTTACCAAAAAGGAAATATAGTTATGATCAAGTATCATGGTAAATTAATGAGATGAAACGGTTAATTAGTATCTAATATTCATCAAATATTTTCGAGTAATGCCGTGATATGACAAAAATTGACATTCGTGGTATACTCATCTTTATTTCCAAATAATTCAGTCCGAAACAGCTATTTGATAAACAATATATTTTTCGGATAAGACGCCAAAACATTCTGTTTCACATGAAAGTTAAATATTCGCACCCCTTTGTATGTAAAATCGCCACAGAAAGTAATGTCGTAGCTTCGTTAAAGGGAGATCTCCCGAAGATTCCCGAGGTTATACCCTGTAGGGAGGCTACTGGCAAGAACCGTCCTAACATTCAGTTCTTTGTAAGACGAATGCGTACAGCGAAAAATGTGGGTGTTACGGCGAGCAAGTGAGAGCATACATACTTACGCGCGCGTAGGAGAGGGCGCGAAAGTAGTGGCAAGGAAGCAGTCGTCCTACTTATATTTACATAAAAAGATAATATGGAGAATAATGTATAAGAATGGGATGAATAGATATACATGAAACGCCTGCTTCCTTGCTGCAGGTACGAAAGCGGTCAAAATATATTAGAAGGGATTAGTATAGACAAGAAAAACAATAGCTCTCACGGCCTTTGATTTATGGGCTGCAATAAAATTACAACAAAAGACAATTATGTTACAGAAATTTGGAGAATGCACTTAAAATGAATAAATCGTAATCGTAATTACTACAGTTTAATCAACTGCTACCAACCTAAATTTTTTGCACTGCTGACTATTTTCTTGTATAATGTTCGCCATATTTGATTGGTTCTGTTGTTACTATTCGATTTACTACTTATTTTCTGATATTGTACTTACCGAAGGAAGCGCACGCCTATGACGCGCAGAGATATTACCTCGCTTTAATCATAAGTAAGCATCAAATCCATTGAATTGTCTGAATGCCGTAGTACATAAAGAATAACTGCGATAATAAGATTTCCTGTGAACTTAAACCTGCGTTACCTACATATTGGCCTACCATTAGACTTTAATTTTGCTTTAATAAATAGGATCTCCTCAGAGCTGTCAAGATTCGAATTGTTGTTTGACTACGTCAAAAGCTTGTACATACATTCACATGTGTGAATATGTCGAGATGGGCTTACTAAATCAATTTCCAAGTTTAAATTCCCTTACAGAATATGCACGTTTCGCACGACAATGAATTTAAGCGTAATCAAATTTGGCTTTCAGTTCGCTGCGCGACAGCAAACATGTTTGTATCATCCGTTAGAGAATCTTTCCCTTTTATTACGCTTTTTTATCCATCTTATTAAATTTCCGTCGCCTCGTTTCGTTCGCGTCAATCGCCCTATCTTCATCTACCTCCTCCTTCTTTTTTCTTTTTATTTTGGCAATCCCTCTTGATTTTGTTTGATGATTAATTCTATATAGGCGTCATAAGGATAATTTTGCTTTTACTCTACTACTGTCTTCAGTAGCGTCGCTGCTGACTTTCTCCGATAACCAGAGGCGGCTAGTGAATATTAACACGCGACCAATAAACCAATAACAAATATTATGAAATTTTTTACCCTAAGATGGGTAACTGCTTTGCTGTTGTCTAGGTAAACATGTAGATATGCTTAGTAATTGCTTGTATATGTTACATATAGCTGTAGAAAGTGAATGTGTGTTAGTGTACTTGTCAAAAGGGCAAAAGAATGCAAAAAAATAAGGTAAGAAACATTAATTTTTTTCTCGTCAGGCGAGAAAAGTAATAATAATAATAATTGTTGTAATCGTCTGTAAAATTTATCATTTAAAAGTTGTCTGTGGTATTTTAGGTCATAAAATAATATAATTTCAGTGGTCTAGTCGCGTCACTACATCTATCTCATTATGCTATTTTTATAAATAGGTTTCTTCATTAAAAATTCATCGTCAAGTTGTATTTGGAAGAGAATTATCAAAATTTGCTGTGGACGAAACAATCGCCATCGGGATTAAATAAAGGAGCAGTAGAACGCCAATTAGTTTTCTGACTTTGAATCTAGTTTTCATAGAGGTAACACGTGTCTGGCGATGTTCCTAGTTTCAAAGTGTTTAATATTTCAAATCGTACTATAAATTCAAAATAAAAGTGAAGGTTGGTGGTTAAAAATAGGCAGGTTTCCTGTAAATGTCACACAAAGAGAGAGTTTATTGACATGGTCATATAATCCACGTTAGTTTTCAGTTGTTTGCGTTCGTTTTGGTTGTGGTATTACACTTGACGCACAATGGGCGATAAGAAGATAATACTGTGGAAGGGGATGGGGAAGGGGCTGCTTCTGCTGGTGGGTGTGCTTTATCTGGCAGTTGTTGTTGTGGTATCGATACCTGGAAAAAATTAAAGGTATAAAGAATAAGAAAGCTATTTGGATGGTTAAATGGTCACAAAACTACATACATGCTATTACATGAAACTTTGCCATAGTATATCTAATGTGTGGCCAACGTCAAACATAAGGAATAGTGGCTTGTATTTCCAAGTGCAGAGCTACCAACTGCGCTGCCAATTCAATTGGGAATTTTCAGCGCCGGTCTGATTGCTTTACCATCACCATTTCCCTGTAAATCAAAAATGCTGCCAAACCAGCTATATCTAGCATGTTAAGAAACATGGCCAATGGCCAGCGGTTTGTTCCACGTTTACAACTATAGCCCGACACCATTTGGTCCATTGTATCAACTACTGCCTTGTTGAGATTGTAGTCCAGGATTTGATTCGGCTTTTTGGCAATGTTTGGTCTTGGTGCTTTGCCTGGTTCATTTTGTTCGGTTATGAACATAAAGCATATCTCCCGTTGTGGTAACCAATAATGTTTCGAATACCTCACGTGACTCTGACTTTTTGAACGACAAAGGTACAAATATTTTATGTGAGGGAACCGTGCCAACAAGAGCAAGGCTCTCGTTCAACAAATTCTCTACGAGAAGTTATCAGAACATACGATACGCCTCAAACGAAAATACTTCCGGACCTACTCTAAGACAGCTCTTTCCCCTTGATTGACTTCTCGCACTCCATCAGTAGGTTTTTAAATTTGGCCTTTCAGAGGATACTTTGTTTTTGCATCACATATCCAGAAAACTTTCGTGGCATACTTGACCGGTTTTGATGGTATGTATTGCGTAAAACGTGTATGTCCACGATAAGGGAACAGCTGCTCTTCCACACCGTCAAATTAGCATTTGGGGTGTATGATGACTCTAAGTTTGATATAAGCATCCCCCAAAAGTCATCTATGGCGGCTGATTTGCTCAATGGTTGTATTTATAGATATCGTGGTGATATTTTTCCACAATTCTTTAGTCGCCTGTATTGCACTGTTAAAAACACCGACAAACAACAACCAGCCAAAGAAAGCATACAATTCTTTTTATTTGGTTGGCACCCATTCTGTTGCTGTTCGCGTTGGATGCTCCGCATTCCAAGCAAACGGTCCCTCTTGTGGTTTGCAGTTGGTTTCACGAGTGATGACATCTATTTATACCATTTCAGGTGTAAAAAATGAAAATGCCGACAGGGTTGGGTAGAAAATGTCGAGCTGGGCCAGCTCTGGTAGGCACAGGAACGGTTTGCGCTTGTGGCCTGCCAGTTGGTAGCACTTGCGACATTCTTCATTACAAGCTCGGAGTGAAGTCGATCACCATTTTAGCATTTTTTTTGTTTTTGCTTAAAAACCAAAAACTTTTAAAAAATGAACATGTTACGTCGCTGATCCAGTGACCAATCAGTCCAAACGTCAACGAAGTTATAATAAATTAATTGTATTAGAATATGATAATTTGTTTTTCAGTTATATGAAGAAATCGTAATTTTCGATTAACTTCAACTCGGTTGACGCTACCTAAAACGAAACGTTTAATGATAGATTATACAACGCTTTGTCGTTCCGGAAGACACTTTCAGAAGGACGATTGTACATATAGTTTGATCCTGCTGGAAGGATTCACCCTACTTATGGCGCGGTACTGCTAGCGGGACTATGCCTGTGGTGCAACGTCATAAGCCTTCCCCATATTTGTTTTCGTGATCTTGTTTGCTCAAAAGCACGTTAACAATTTGTTTTTATACTTTTTTCACTGTTTTCCAACCTTTGAATGATCATTTCCAGACAGGGGCTTGCTCCAGGAATTATCTGTTCCTGGAGGATTGAATTCTGTCGCAAAAATTGCGACACGTGAATTGAGAAGGTCAGCCATTTATAGTGGCAGCTCTACAGGCCAAGAAGGCCCATGGCTTGATTACAAATTTTCCTCTATTTTTTCTTATCGCTCGCCGTTGTTCTCCAGTTCCCTACTCCTATCTCAGCCAGGTCCTTCTCTACTGCTTTCAACCATTTTGCCCGCTTCTTCTTTTCCTTTTTTTCTTTTTCCAAATATTTCCTTCAACAAGGTTGTTTAGTTGGTCTTTCCTTTCCTATCCTCCCCACATGTCCTAACCATCTCATCCTTTGCACTCTTACTATATTCGTTCCATCAACTCTATATTCAAACAACTCCTTCTTCTTTCCCTCCATATACCCTTCCTAGGACTTTGTACTCGAAAATTTCCAGTGCTTCTTTATTTTTTGATTCAATATCCATGTTTCGGAGCCATATGTAACCACTAGTCTGATTATTGTTTTGTAGATCCTCTTTTTGGCATTTGTTGGCATATTTTTTGATCTGAGTGCTTGCATAAGGCTTCTCATTCATTTATTTCCTTTGTTGATTCTCTCTTGCATTTTGCTATTTTCTTCGCCTATATTTGCTATTACCGCTTCCAAATAATTATATTTTGCTGGAGAAGATCGGCCATAACTGAATAAAGTCAAATACAATCACTCCGTTGTTTTCAGCTGCGCTGGTTGATAAAAGTGTGCTCTTTCGTTTCATGTATAATTGGACCTGCTATTTGGAATAAAAGTGTTATAATTGGGCGTAGGTAGTAGGACTGCGAGTACAATTTGTTGTCCGGTAGGACCCAATTAAATGTAGTGCTGTATACGTGTAAAATATTTAGTGATACTTTATGAAATTCTATTTTTAAGAGTTTCCTAAAAGAAACCGCTACTGCCGGTAACTCAGAAACGTCGATATAAACATGGCGGAGGTGCCGGGGATAGCGCTCCTGAAATATGACAGCGCCCGATCTACGAATGATTTGCAACGGGAAGTAGGACGTTACGGAGATAAGCGCGACCGCAATATAAAGGCAATTCGGGTAAATTTATCAGCGGGCGTCGTAAAGCAACGATGAAAACCGAAATTTAAGGACCGCGGAGATGGCCTATTCAAGGCGATACGGAGCGTCGTTATTGTCTCGAAGTTTAGGGAAAGTGGCGGTGAAAGCTCGCGTCGCGAAAGAGATTGAAGAGAGGATAGGAAGGAGAAGCGCTGATGCCGTTGTAACCGATTTAGAGGCACTATGTTTTAATTGTCGCTCTGCTAGGTTGTCTGTTTTCTTCTAATTGGAGGCGCCTTGTCTCTAACGTACCAATAGCGGTCTAAAATTGATCGTAGCCGGAGAATTTATTGAAACTAATTCATGGAACAAGGGGTGACATATTTGCTATATTAAAGTTCTCACTTCGATACTGGGTTTTGAATGAATAACGCGCGATTGATGATTCCTAATAATAAGGTGAAGATCTTTTGGAATTTTCCCTATCAAGTGAATGAAGGGGTTGTCACATTTTTAAAAAATCTACTTTTTTGTATAGATAAGGGTGGTATGTGTGTATCGAATTAAGCCTACCGCCTCTTGACTTTACTATCAATATTTACTAATCAAACAATTCAATAAAAAATGCCAACTAACCCTAATAAGATCTAATTTACTCTTGAAACATAACACCTTCGTTCATTTACCTCTTCAATCCTTACGCCGCAAACATCTTCAAAGCTGTATACTTCGCTCTATACCTCTACACCAAGAATTTGTTCCTGAGGTAAATGATAATAGAGCATAGGTAGGCCTGTGCGGGGGGCTGCTGGAATTTCTCCATACACACCCAGAACACTCGTTCTGGTTTCAATACCATGTCATAGGAGGCGATAGAAAAATCACATCCTAGTTATTTGATACAACACCTCAATCTCATTAAACTCCAATTAATATCTCTGGAGACTTATCCAATCTTAATAAATATTTCTTTATTCTAAAACCCAGGATATTCCTTTAACATCTTACATATAAGTGTCTTAGCTAAACAAATAATTTTATGTATTATCTATAAGTCAAGCAATCTCTTCGTGCTTTCATTTATCTCTTTATTTTTAAAGTATTAATTATCTACATCTATTATACCCCGCAAGCTAGCAGTAACGCTTACCATATGCTTAATTTATTTCCTTCATTTTATTGTATCTACATAATATATACAGTATTACTTGAAAAATTGTCGATTTATCGTTCTCTATCTGCAACTGCAAAAAAAAATGTTTGGTTTATGCAAGATGGAGCACCCCCGCATTTTACGCTTGTTGTTAGAGACCACCTGAACGAAACATTTCATAGGAGATGAATAGGTCGAGGGGGTCCCATTCCATGGCCTGCTAGGTCTCCCGATCTAAATCCTTTAGTTTTTTGTATTTGGGGTTAGTTGAAAAGTTTAGTGTACGGAACACCAGTAAATAATCTTGCCGAGTTGCAACAGCGAATTGAACAATGTTGTCAAACAATTCAAGCAAAACCGGGCTTTTTGGAAAGGGTGCGGAGTTCTTTCTTAAGAAGATGTACATCCTCTGTTGAATTGGAAAGAGAACATCTCGAACATCTGTGATTATCGTGTTCTGTAGCGCTAAACGCTAAAAAATGCAAAAAAATACAAAAAGAAACAATTGCACTTATCTCAAAAACGGAGCCATGTTCATTAGGGCCTTTTTACTTGTTTTTGATCGTAATATATGTCCCTTAACTATTTAAACGTTTCTTTAACACCCTGTATTGATTTGGACTTCCCGTGATTATACATATCTTTTAAAATTATCGTATCGTATCGTATCGTATCATATGATTCATCTTATTTCTCTTTATCTTCTACCGATTTTGACTATATCTTACCGACTTTGACTGCCCTACCGATCTTGACAATTTATCTTATGCAAATTTTCTTTTTTTCTCTGTATACCATTCCTGGTATTTTAAAAATAATTTCTCCAATGCATAAGAAAGGCATCGCTATTATGACGTCAAGGAGGAGCATAGCGACTGATGATGACCTCGGCATCAGCTCGTTGCCCCTGTGGCATGATCTGAGCGACCAGGGATCGACTGAGGCGAACGGTTATTCTTTTTTGTTTTTCCTTGTTCTGGTCTAGGATGGTGACTCTGCTTTCTTTTGTGTTTTCCAGTGATGCATTGGATTTAAGTATTTGGATGTATGAATAGGCAAGCAACTTCCTTTTCCTTTCTTCTCCGATTGTTAGTCCGAGACCATTAGTTTTTGTAAGACCGCAAGCTAGCAATTAAACCGTCTTGGTTTTATAATTTTTCGCTTCATGTACCCGCTTCTTCTTTCTTACTTGTGCATTCCTCTCTCTAGGCCCAGTCCATTTCTGTTTTAGGACGTAGTACTTTACACTGCAAAACATTTCATTACTTTTACTTAAACATTTTTCTCTGATCTTTGCATTTTTAAACATTTAGTCTAAAGCAGCTTCAGTAATTCGTGCATTTAAATTTATTATCTTCACACAATGTTTATATCGATTTGGTATATTTATATTTTCCCTTTTTAATATTTTTCTTCTTTTTGAAGACCTTGCGTTAGTCATGCTTTACAATTGCATTGCCACTGAACTTTTTCTTTATTACTATTCCTCCCTCCTTACATCATTCGGTCAATTGTAATTTT
Source organism: Dynastes maya (assembly GCA_029619315.2). Classification (NCBI taxonomy): domain Eukaryota; kingdom Metazoa; phylum Arthropoda; class Insecta; order Coleoptera; family Scarabaeidae; genus Dynastes; species Dynastes maya. The sequence continues at coordinate 12,873,700 of JAROYE020000003.1, read as the reverse complement.
TCTTTTAGAGTTTTTGAATTTGTTTTCTTATCGAAAATTTTCTTCGAAAATTTTCTCTTTCCAAGTAGGGGAAGTGTGTAACAACTTCATTGTTACGCGGCATGCTTATTTTGAACGGCATTGTATGCGCACGAATATTTATTTCGATTTGTTGCAACATTGAATCTTTCTTTTAAGTTTTTTTTTTGTTGGGCACGATTTTGAAGCGTATCCTCGACCGAATAAAATTTTCCTTGGTCCCTTTTCTCACGAGCTCTGATGAATGTGCTTAATTACCTCAAATGGGTGAGTACTTTTGGGCGATCTTTTCTTAACATATCCTAATTTCTGATAAAATTTTATTGCAGCATAAATTTTGTAAGTTTTATCTTATCGCTTTTCACGAATCCTATCTTTACCTTATCGCACGTGTTTCTTTTCATCGAGCCTCGTGCACGAATTAAGATGGCTTCTCTCTTGCGATTTTTTCGTGATATTAAGAAAGATGCAGCTGTGTAAAAACCATATTTATTTAAAATTAAAAAAAAACAAACGTTTAGACCAAATAAATATGATTTTAGGACAAAATAGGCGAAAAACCACGATTTAGGCTGTTAAAAGTCCAAATAAGCAACCAGGCAAAATAAAACATAGCTAGATCGCTTTGATTTGTCGAGAAACATATAGATTTTGTATTATTTTTAATTTGCCTTGAATCTAAACAAAGAGGCATTTTGCCTAAAATCCCGTCTCTACTAATCACACTTTATAGGATCTTATTTATTAAATCTCAAGCGTTACATTAGGTATCGTAATCATCCTTCTGATGTTCCTCAGGGTTCGAACCCCAGACCTTTATTGTTTCTAACCTTCATCAACGATCTATTGTCTCACATCAACTGTGAGAAGCTGCTGCTTGCTGACGACTTAGAATTGTTTACCGTTGTCAGTTCACCCGCGTATTGTATGCATCTTTAGAACTTCGACATTTTAAGATTACCTCTCAATATCAGTAAATCTTCTTTCATGATTTACACCAAGAAAATTAACCATGACACAATTTACTCTTGAGGAAAACAGGAAGATTACAACTTGGATAGTTTTTTTTGTCACCATCAGTAGCGAGAAATGAATTTCGGAAATGGTGTAACAGGGATTCTCGACTCGTTTCATAATTTTTAATTCACATCTTGCTTACATCATGCATGATTATGACGCAAACGCAAATATTTATCATATGAATTGTATTGAAAAAAAAACACATTATAAATAAAAAAACCTTTCGGTTACCGCTTAACCCAATACTAAAAGAATAAATTTTCATAGGAATCCCATTTATTAGACGGTATTTTTATGCTCTACCTCATCGAATATTGTTTTCGAATCGATTTTATGCACACAGGAGAAACAACAAAAAACGGACGGCAGGAAAAGAGGAGTCCTGATGGAATTTATTTTTAAGGCGGAGGTCTCGGATCGGATAAGAGGGAGATATTTCACGATTTTGACGTTTCGGCTTTTAAAAGAAGATTCTAATGCGCATACATAAAGGGAACGAGGGAATTGCGGGCCGGCAATCCATTAAAAATACTTTCATCGGTTTAGTACGGTCGGTATTTACTGCACCTAAGTAATTATCATCTCCGAAGTAATATTAAGTTCTAAGTAAGAGAGATGCATTTAAGTAATAGCATGCATAGGTTACATACTATTTCCTATTCACTTTAATACTTGTTTATTTATGGATTTCATTTAAAGAGAAGTGTACTCTTCAGCTATCTAATTTGTCGATTCAGAATAAGCCTTACAGCTAGCAGGAAATGATGAAATTAAAAATCTTAAGCGTAATCTTGTTTAAAATCTTATTACTTAGAGTACGATGAAAATCGGCAGTTGCTTGAGCGCAAACCAATTCGCAGAAGAGATTGTATTATGAAATCGAGTGAAACATATATATTTTGGCAAACAATAGTCTCAGCACACTCCGCACCACACAAATTATTAATTAACTCGGAACAACCGCTTCGAAGACAACGGGGATCTTCATTTTCAGCCGCGCACCGATTGATGTGAGAGAACATATATTAAATCTAACAAATCCGTTCTATCCCTACTCTTCAAGAAAAAATATATACAAGTACCTACTTTTGCCGCTTAAGACTAAAAACAAGCTAAAATAAGGAGAAAAAGGCGGAAAAGGTCTTGCCACCACGAAACGCAAGACATGTGGCCATCCCACCCTAATATAAAATCGAGTGAGACGACGGTTATGTCCTTTCTATCCGTCAAATTTGTGTTCTTTCCGCCTCTATACCCCTAATCTAAAGACTAAACACATGCGGAATATACGGAAGGATCGACGTCTCTTGTTATTGCAGCAACACATGCGGAATATACGGAAGGATCGACGTCTCTTGTTATTGCAGCACATACCATAAAACAAATGACCGCTTCACCGTAATAAATCGAAAAGACAGGAAAAATGTGAAGGTTCCTTTTCTTTATTGATTAGGTTTGCGTTCTAATTTATGTAAATAGTCTCACATGCGTCCAGTTCAAGCGACGAAATTACGTTTTTAATCAATTTCAGGTTTTCTAATTTAATATTATACCCGGTTTCGTTTATGTGTTGTGCTACACTTGAATTTAAACAATTTATTTCCAACGACTTACAAAAAGTATAGGAAATGGTCCAAAGACACACACAATACAAACACAAATACAACAGTAATAACACTAAAAAAATACATTAAGTAAGCCTACAATTGCAAAGGCAATAATAAAAGGTAGTTGGGCGGAGCGCTTACATGTTAAAGCATCAACAGAATTAGATATAATTAAAATCAAGTAACATTACTTGTCAAAAACTCTTGTATCGAATAAAAGCCGTTTCTACGCAACATATGTTGGACTTGCTGTTTAAATTTAGATAAATTGAACTTCTTCCAGTGTGAAGGAAGCTTATTGTAGATCTTAATAGCTAGAATTTCGGGCGACTGCTGATACATAGTCAACCTGGATTTTGGAGTGAGGAGATCCTCCCCGAATCTAGTTGTATAATCGTGAAAATCTCGATGTGATCTATAATTCTGCCTATTTATATGAACATACATCACTAATTCTTGAATGAATATACAAGGTAATGTCAGGATATCATAGCTAACAAAAGAATTCCTACAAGAATCTGTAGGTTTAATCCCAGCAATACAACGGATAATCTTCTTTTGGCTTATAAAAATATTATTTGCCAGTGTTGAGTTTCCCCAAAAGCTAATACCATAGGTCAGTCTACTTGCTATATACGCGCGATAAATGCTTAGCAGCTGTTGCTTTGTTAGAATATTCTTCAGGCTTCGAAAGAGGTAGCAAAGAGAATTAATCTTTGACAGATGGTTTTTTCAGTGAACTTTCCAGTTAAGTATCTCGTCAAACCATACCCCTAAAACTTTATATTGACTTGCCCCTGCTAATTGTTCATCGTTTAGCTTTAAGTCTAAGTAAAATTTGTGAGTTGGATGTAACTGATAAGGGTGAAATCTAATATATGCGCTCTTAGCGTTGTTGACAACGAGTTGGTTATCTATAAACCAGTTATGAATCCTATCCAACATAGAATTGCATTTAATTGATAGGTTATGGTCGTTCGTATCAGATGCCACCAAGGCAATATCATCAGCGTAAAGAGTGATAAAGTTATCTGTTATGTTAAGAGGAAGATCATTGATAAAAAGTAGAAAAAGAATAGGACCTAATATTGAACCTTGGGGAACACCGATATTAGTGGTAAGTTTGCTAGAGGTACTATGGTTTGTAACTCTGCTACTGCTACAGTTGGAAATGCTAACATATTGTTTCCTATTCTTCAAAAATGATTCTAACCACTCCATAGCGAGACCTCTAATACCGTAGACAGCTAATTTGACGCTTCTATCTTCCCCTACCTGTAACACCTGATGTGTTCATTGAATCTAGTACCAATCGCTCGTTTCATTTGACCAATATAGGCTTTATCACAATCATCATACGCAATTTTGTAAATTCCCTACCTTTCTCTCATGTCCGGTTTATCTTTTGGATTGCCAAGAAGGTTTTTGAGTGTATTTTGCGATCTGAAACCTACGTTGTCTTGTCACTTAAAAACTTTACTAATGCCTTTCGATACTCTGTGGAAGGGAAGTTTCACAAATTCTTGCGTTTCGTGGTGACAAAACCCTTTCCGCCGTTTTCTCCTTATTTTAGCTTGTTTTTAGACTTAAGCGGCAAAAGTAGGTACTCGCATATATTTTTTCTTGAAGAGCAGGGATAGAGCGGGTTTGTCACGTTTAATATATGTTCTCTCACATCAATCGGTACGCGGCTGAAGATGAAGACCCACGTGTCTTCGAAACGGCTGTTCCAAGTTAATTAAAAATTTGTGTGGTGCGGAATGTGCCGAGACTATTGTCGTTTGCCATACTACCCCACAGTCCTTGCTGTCATTACAGATATATTTTTCTCATGTAAAGCTCTACCTACGGATGCCGATTATGGTTAGCTGTTCGTTCATTGTTAGTGTTTGTTATTGTGACGTCTCTATTCTAGACATTATTTTTTGCATTATATTCTGCAGTGCTTCAAAACAGTTGTTCTTCAACTATGCAGCGTGTTGCATTGTCATCTTATTGTTCTCATATATTAGTTTATCACAACTAAAGTTTTATAATCACATCAAACACTTCTATTAGATTCTTGGTTAGAACGTCGCGACGCTGTAACAAAGCTGCAGAGTGTTCAGGTTTTAGGAGTGCTCCGAAGAAGAGAATGATTATTCCTGAACATTCTCGCCAACGTTTACAATTATTTTAAAAAGAATCATCTTACAAGGGAACACAGGTACGTAAGTATATATCTCACCGATTTAAATGAAACTATGTGGGTTTATAGACCGATGTAGTGTAAGAATAACCACAACTTTCTTGGCTGCCCAATCACACACTGGCGGGGTGTAAAGCACCTTAAGTTCAACACTACCCTTCGCTGTTTCACTCAATAACTCAGAAACTAAAGGAGATATAAAAAAAAGTTTAGACAAAATTTAATTTGTTTTACATGTTCTTAGCGATGGGGTAAATATTTTTCCTATCGTAAATATCTGTTTAGGGAAGCAACCTCCTACTCTCCTATTTTTTATAAATTTCAGAATTTTTATATACTACAAAAATACAGTGGCTATGTATAACTTCTACGTAGCCTCTGTATTACAACATACAGCGTGTCCCCAGATTAACGCATGGATAGGTAAAGCAGACAGAAAATTATTAAATTGAAATTTCATCTAACTTATACCATAATTTTATTACCGATAAGTTAAGTGTATCTTGGATATTTACAAAAAGGGAATTTTTTCAATTAGTAAAATGTCGTTTCTGTAGGAGATACGACAAAAGGGTTATTAAGAAACAATGTTTATGGTAATAAATTATGCTAGCGCTTACTGGGTAAGCATGGCCGAACACCAAAAGATGAAAATTTAACTCAATAATTTCCTGTCTGCCTTACCTGTCCATGCGTTAATCCGGGGGCACACTGTATATATTACATCTGCCACGAAATATTCTTATTTGTGTAAAGGAATTCGTAGGTGATGTCATAAAAACTTTTCCACTATACACAGTCCGACAAATAAGTTCCGAGACTCGAACCATATCTGAGTAACTAGTAGCGCTATCTATGTGTTCGGATCGGCGTTTGAAAGCTGTGATATTCCTCTTTCTAGTAATAGCAACTTTTCTTCAATCGGTTGACAAATGTCAAAGTTATGACAGTTCTCCCAAAATAACTTTGTTGTCGATTTCACGCAAAACTTTGCAAAAATGCATCAGAAACATTCCAGTTGATGCAGCAAGTGTACGGCGATGATTGTTTGAGTAGAGCAAATGTTTTTCTGTAGCATAGACGTTTTTTGGAAGGCAGAGAGACGTTAGAAGATGATAAACGTGAAGGAAGGGGCAACCCGACCCGAATATCGTGATCCAGAGACCTGTTGCACGATAATGCACCGAGTCACACCTCACTCATTATTCGTCAATTTTTGGCTAAAAATCAAGTCTGTGTGTTGAATCATCCACCGTATTCACCTGATTTGGCCCCGTGCGACTTCTCTCTATTCCCAAAAATTAAAATTGAAGTTGAAAGGATGTTTTTTTAATGACATTTCGACCATCGAAACAGCTACAACACGAGCACTAGATGCAATTCCACAAAATGAGCTGGAACACGCATTTGAAGCACTGTTGAATCGCTGTAACAAGTGTATTGAAACTAGAGGAGAATATTTTGAATAAAAAAATCGAAAAATATTCAGATATCTTGTTTCAGTGATGTTTTCCACGGCCGGTCTCGAAACTTATTTGTCGCACTGTGTATATTTTTAAACGTATTCAATCAGATATTATCGAAATGCTTGAGCAAATTTACTAGAGACAAACAGGTGTTTGGAGCGCTAATCTGTAATTCCATTGATCTTTACCATGATCGATATCTGTGATATTAAAAGGTTTCGTAATAAAACCTTGTGCGCATAGATCTTCGGGTGTAGATTGCATGACTCCTATCCTAAATTTAATCCAGCTTAAGTATTTCGATGTAACCAGTTTATTGTTTTGTGGACAATGGTTTATATTTCATAAATCTTTGTCCAAATAGTGGACTTTCCAAATGCACATATATATATAGAGAATGAGAAGTTAAAGCTTGCAGTTTAGAACTTATTGACGACGATTACGTTTCATTATATTGTTGCTTAACAATAGTTGTTTAAATCATGAGAATCAGCATTGCCAATGTTCTAAATTTGTTATTCCTTGCTGCAAACATCGCTACACCTATTACGCGTGAAGAGCAAGAGCTACACGATGCTTTAAGGGATACCATTGTAATGCCTAAATGTGAACCCTGAGAGACCCCATACGGTTACATCTACAAACTCAGATCTTACCCTATTTACCACAACATCCTGCTTTTTAGATGAAATGTGCGAGCCAATCTACCTGAGCAGCATCTGATATTGCAACATTTGACGAACAACTCCTCAGCGGATTACATCCTCCGTCAAGTTGAACACGGTGCAAACATAACATTTTTAAAAGGAATGATGCTTATAAAATTCTTAAATTCCTTGAAACGAAAGAAACTTTCCTTACAAAATCTTCTCCATTAAGTTGAAAATACATTTCCGAAACGATCACGTTCTCATCCCCGACCTTCTGAACGCGGCCTACTGCCTACTTTTCAACAAATAGAACCGACCCAAAATATTTAAATTCGCTATAGCGTGCGATGGAGTTATAGGAGAATATTTAATTTTATGATCATTGTAAGATTCGCCGTCTGTGTGGGAGGATTCTATAATGGTCGAAGTAAATGGGATTTAGTTGAGAGTTCGTCGCGTCTCGAAAGTAGCGCAAAAAGAAACATAATTTCGAAGTGTTCTGAACGCGTTGAATACCCCGCCGACATTCGAAGTTGTACAGCTTTGAATAGCCATTGTAGAGTTGGTACAATACGTAAGCGCTGTATTCTACGAAATTATCCGATATAATGTTTCTGGTCACGCATACCGCGGGAATTATGTGCCCTTAATAGGATTTAAGGATTTATGCATACAAATCTATACGTGCGGAATGGTTGTAGGAAACACACGAACGACCTTGGACTATTGGATTGGAATTCTTTTACGGTGAACAAGCCAACTATTTTACACCAACAAAGAAATATTTAACACAATTCCAAATTAAAAAAGTAATTGGATTCAATTGAAGCAAATATCTTTTCTTGATAAATTCTTGAAAACACATTTTTTTTTATAATATCAAGAAAATATTAATAATAGTAATAATAATAAACATAATGATAATGGTGATGGTGATGGCGATGGATGGTGATGGTGATGGCGTGATGATAATTGTAATGGTAATGGTAATTGTACTGGCAATGGTAATGCTAATGAAAATGATAATGATAATGAAAATAATAATGATAATGAAATGATAATGATGATAATAATAGTGATGATGATAATAATGATAATGATGATGATAATAATGATAATGATAATGAAAATGATAATGTTGATAATGATGATGATAATAATGATAGTGACAATGATAATGATACTGACAGTGGTAGTGATAGTGATAATGATAGTGATAATGATAATGATAATGATTTTCGGTCGATGCATTTTTGTAGACGCTGTGACAGTTTTCATTCATCACACACGCACATTTACTAATTGATTTTGCAAAGCAACAATCACAGTTTTCAAACCGATAAAGTCATTCCCTATACGCGCACACTCAGAACACGACCAAGCAAGACTGGTCTTACGGTGAATTTTCCGCGCTTCAGCTTTCGAAACATCTACGCAATCAATTTTGTAACAGTGACTACAAATACTACAATTAACAGTTAAATGAGGTTCGGCATTGGAGCCGCAACAAGTACATTTATTATTTATGTTAAAGTATCACCGAGGAGTTGTAGGAATCGAAGGGGACACACACTTCACCCCAGAGCTGCCCGTCCCGGGGACTTTAAAACAAACGTACACAGGAAAAATCGGGCAACGGATAGGATCAGCAACAGAGACATATGGACGAAAGAGATGAAAAATATTGTATATACGAGTATAATACTGTGTTGACGAAAAGGAACAAAAACTTTAGCAAATATCAAGCGCAAGAAATATGAATTAATTTATACAAAATTGCTTAAAACAACAACACTGTTAATACTGTTTAAATCTACTTAATACTTACAGACAGAGAAAAATGAGAGGTTTATAATGATGTAAAACACAAGCATCAAAACACTAAATTAACCTGGTAATAATCGCAAAATTACGGAGCAACAAAGATACGTGTATCTCGCTTTAAACTGTGATAGTAGTTCGGACATGTGTGCCGTATGATTAGTGATAGACTAACAAAAAGACAGTATGAGACGCGGGTTTTAGGAAAGAGTAAGAAAGGAAGACCAAGGAAAACATGGAATGACGATGTTAGGGAAGCAACGGAAACGAGAGGTATGAAATGGGAAGGAATTAAAAACTAGTCAGAGGATAGAAAACAATAGAAGGGAAAGTGCAGAAAAACATAAGCTCAACTGCAGGCCTTACACCGCAAGGTAGAAAGGCTTAGGATTAAGAAAGACAATAGATACCATAAGGTCTCTTTAAAAAATATGTGAGATAAACATCACTAAACACATCAGGAGCACAAATTCTGTATTCACTACAAATCCTCTGCGTTTATTAAAGATAATTCCTATTGAAATTCACTCTTTAGCAAAAGAAAAATGCGATTACTTCTATTTCATTCTTCTTCATTTGCGAAAATTGTAAATAGTTGCCTAAGTTAAATGAAGAAAACTGAAATTAACATTTAGCAAACGCGCCCCAAAAGGAAAAAAAACTATTAAAATAGTAGATAGAAGGCGAATTCTAGCAGTCCCGCATGTAATCCGGACTCCATAACAAGTTCCTGGGAAATTAAATCGCTGCAGTTCTTCCGTCCCCAGAAAAAGTGTGAAATTTCCATTATAGTCTTCCGTAATTGCAAGTCTCAGTTGGATCGTGCGCGAAGGAAATTGCAAAACGGTCTGGAGAAAGAAGTTTGGAATCCTACGTTTTGTGTATATTCGAAAAACGTCGCTTCTTTTATGTAAGGAACGTATACGAAGAGGGCGGCAAATGTACCGCATAGCTTGCTAAATGGAGGGAAGAATCAAAGAAAAAAAGCGGTGTATTTAATTTAATGTGGCCCGCGTTAAAGTGAATTACGTAAGCTCTGGTATACGCAGTGATTTATTCCATTTGGAATTGGTTCCATATTTAGATATTTAGAGTTATATTTAATCGTTTCGTTGAAGGAAATTGAGTTTTCCCAGAGAAGCTCGCAAGAGAAAGAAAAAAAGCCGTCGATATGTTCCTTAAGAAATAAATAATCTTACATCAAATTTCCGTAGTTTGAGGGATTCTGGGAAAACGATAATTATTTTCAAAATTTCTTGCTATACAATCTTTCCTGCTTATTTACCACTACTATAAGAGAAAAAGATGAGTTCCTCATTATTAAAGTGCGGACGATTTAGGGTCCTATCGCATATGAATCATTTTGAGCACGCGCTGAGACAGAGGCGTAGCTTGCCCAGTTTTACCCTATCGCAGGAATAAATTTAATAAAACTAGAAATATGTTCGTCAGTTTAGAGATTGGTGCACACATGGACTTTCGGTTATATAAGATTCCGTCATGCATTTGCAACAGAGTTTTGAATAAATTTTCTCAAAAACTGTCATTAAAAGTTGATATTTTGATTCAATTTCCTAAACGTCAAAATGACACTTGAAACATTTTTGGTTTAAGAGAACATAATCTAATAGCTTTATGCCACTACAAAGTTACTTTAACATTTCTAGTGAAAATGGCTGCAAGTTAATGTCGCAGTTTTTCTTGAGTCGTTTAAATTACAGTTCAGGCAACATTTAAGATTAATTACGAGTTCTTTTTTGCGTGTATAGAATTTAGGTTAATAAAGTTTAAATTGAAAATCATAAACCGACCACGGCATTTAGCCAATGATGAATGTGTAAGAGCTTCAACATTGTTAGAAGAAAGACGTACGATGCGTTATCTGGCTAATTTGATGGGCGTAAGTCATGCGGCAGTCAGTCGAATGGTTAGAAGATTCAGGGAAACCGGATCGCACTCAAGAAGACGAGGTCAAAGTAGAAAACGAGCCACAAGTGCGAGAGATGATCGTTTGTTGCAAATGAAAACTCTCAGAAATAGGCGAATAACAAGCACAGAACTCTGTAATCAGCTTGAAGCAGTCAGAAATGTCAGGGCTTCTGCTTTAACTGTAAGGAGAAGGTTGGGGAAAGTAAGATTGAGTAGCATAAGACCTGCAGTTGGACCATTACTTACCGCACCACACAGAGTACAACATTTGAGATTTTCCAGAAATTATGCAGATTGGACAGTTGAAGATTGGAAGAGAGTTTTGTTTTTGGACGAGGTTAGTGTAAGTTTAAAACCTCGAGATCGGCTTAAATTCGATTGAACACCTTTGAAATGCTCTGGAAACATCAGCAAGGTATCATTAACAGTTCCTGGTAATCTCCAGGAGTTGGAACAAGCCGTTCTTTTCGAGTGAGATAACATTCCCCAGGAATAACAAGAAGAGAGATCTGCAACCAGCTTGAAGCAGCCAGTGTCAGAGTTTCTACTCTAATTGTAAGGAGAAGGTTGGGGAAAGTAAGATTGAATAGTAAGAGGTCTGCAGTTGGACCATTTCTTACCGCACCACACAGAGATACAACATTTGAGATTTTCCAGAAATTATGCGGATTGGACAGTTGAAGACTGGAAGAGAGTTTTGTTTTCGGTCGAAGTTAGTGTAAGTTTAAAATCTCGAGATCGGCTTAAATTCGATTGAACACCTTTGGAATGCTCTAGAAACATCAGCAAGGTATCATTAACAGCTCCTGGTAATCTCCAGGAGTTGGAACAAGCCGTTCTTTTCGAGTGAGATAACATTCCCCAAGAATTACAAGAAGAGAGCCCTGCGACCAACTTGAAGCAGCCAGTGTCAGAGCTTCTGCTTTAATTGTAAGGAAAAGGTTGGGGGAAGTAAGATTGAATAGTAATAGGCTTGTAGTTGGACCATTACTTACTGCAGCACACAGAGTATAACGTTTGAGGTTTTCCAGAAATTATGCAGATTGGACAGTTGAAGGCTGGAAGAGAGTTTTGTTTTCGGAGGTAGCTAGAATAAGTTTAAAATCTCTAGAAAAAATCTTGACAGCAGAAGGGAGCCCTTTTGTGGTGGATTAAGAATGTTCTGGGGAGGTATTTGCTTTGACGCCTGCAAAGAGTTAATCCCTACTCTCCAAAGGTCAATGAATGCACCATTTTTAGGCAACAATTTCGCGTTCATGCAGGATAATGTGAGGTCATACATCGTTAAACAAGTTTTGGATTACTTACAAGAGGTTAATATTCAAATCATGGACTGACTATCACAAAGCCTAGATTTAAATCAAATTGAGAACCCTTAAAATACTCTAAAATCATCAGCAAGGCATCACCCACAGCTTCTGGTAATCTCCAGTAACTGGAACAAGCCATTTTTTTCGGGTGGGATAATATTTTCCACGAATAACGAGCACAGAGCCTTGTAACCAGCTTGAAGCAATCAGTAATGTTAGCAATCTGAGTACAACGTTTGAGATTTTCCAAAAAATAATGCGGATTGGATAGTTGAAGACTGGAAGCGAGTTCTGTTTTCGGATGACACTAGAGTAAGTTTAAAATCTTCAGATGGTCGCGAAAGAGTATGGCGAAGAACTGGAGAAAGATATCTTGACAGGGGAAGTTCTCAAAGAGCGCCCTTTGGGGCCTTATTTGCTTTGATGTCTACACAGAATTAATCTCTGAATAAATGTTAAGCATATAATACCTTTTGCACCATTTTTAGGGAACAATTTTTCATGTTCATGAAGTATAATGCGAGACTATACAACGCTAAACAGGTTTTGCGTTGCTTACAAGAGGTCAATATTCAAGTCATGAACTGGCTACCACGAAGTCCAGACTTAAATCCGATTGAGAACCTTTGGGATGCTCTAAAAACATCAGTAAGGCGTCTTTATCAGCTCCTGGTAACCTCCAGGAGTTGGAACAAGCTGTTCTTTTCAAGTGGGATAATATTCTTCAAGAAGTAATCCAAAATTTGAATGAGTGAGCTCACCACGGCGAATCCAAGCAGTTATCAGACCTAGGGTAGGTGTCACGGGTTACCAACTTTTATTGTTTGGTTCATAGAGTTTATTAACATTTCCAATAATATGGTTTTCTTTTTGAATTTGTAATTGAATAGAATTTGTAATTTTTGTCATAAGTTTCCATTAAAAAAGAGGTTAATTGATGAACTGACTTTATTTTCAATTGAATTGTTTTTTGATGATATTAAAAGATAATCCTCCAATCAAACAATTTTATAAAAATTATCTAGAATTATTTCAGTGGCGCATTAATTTTGAGCATGAGCTTATCTAAATTCCGCTGAATGACAACTAAAGTATGCAACGAAACTTTGGAAACATTGCATTGGCTTTTTTATATGAACAGTGATTGTACAAAATGGGAGCCGTAAGCTGCAGAATTTTTCAGGAATCGATAAAAAATTGCTGTCAGTACTTAAAAGAAAACAAAAGGGCTGAAGTTTTTTTTGATTGTATTATTTACTATAGGCATATTGTACAGGACACTGGACGGATATTGTACAGTCGAACACAGCACGCCCCAGCAATTTTCTAAAATATCCAGCACATTGTGTTTGCTTAAATCAATTGCGACCATTCTATTAATGAATGTCAAAGATTACTTTGTTTATTAATTTGAAAATTGTCTTATTTTCCCATTATCGTTATAGAAACTCTTCCATGAGCAGCATTAAGCACTGTCAGAATGAAACGACTTCTCATCTTTCCATCCAGAACGAAGATTACTCAACTTGATAAATGGCAAATCAATGAACATCGGCCGATAGCGTTGTGACTTTTCGAGTAAATAAAAGTAATAATGTCTTATTGCCTCGTCGTCCCTTTCCTCAATCCGGGGGAGACGATTGGCGGGAACATCGTAGGGCTCGTTCCAGGGATGAGTAGGGAGTGACGATGGCTAAATAGGAGGATCGGACCCCGCTCTGCTTGGGAGGGGTCGAAATAGGAAGTTGGACACTTGTGTTACATTAAGCCCGCTCGAATTGGAACATGAATCAGCTGATTGACGTGGAGGGTGTTACACACTCACCAATAACTGTCAAGTTGATGGCGAAATTCCGGGTTGGAGATGTGCGGAAATCCACCCGACACCGGTAAATGCCTTCGTCGTGCAACTGTACCGCGTCTATGTTGAGCGTCGCCGGCATTTGGTCTGTCATGAAGTAAGCTCTCGGACCGAATATGGTTTGATCCGACCATCTGATCGCTTCGCCAACCGACCTACCTCGTACATCGAATCTGGAAACAAAAGAATGCTTTTAGAAGCAACAAAAATATTTCTATACAAATTTCTGTTAAATGAAAATAATAACAGACACTCCCTTACACCTCAAATGTGTCGCTCTTTAGTAAATTAAATACGGAGCTATGCACATAAGGTTTTTTTTTTCAAAATGCAACGAAATAGTATAAACTTTTAATATACAGAGTGCAGCAATAGTACGTCCGTCTTTTATTACTCGGGCTGTGTGCTAGATAGCAATTTGATAATTTATTGATGTAATATAATGCTAATTGTACATCTTTAGAAAACATGTTCTGGTATACTGGGTGTTTGTAAAATTCACTTTTTTAAATGGAACACCTTGTATATTGTACATAACAGCATTGGGACAGAAGGGGCAAACAACAAAAATCAAAGCTGGAACTAGGGTATTCAGCCAAAAATCCCGAAAGGAAACCCAAGAAGAAATGGAAAAATTAAGAAAAATTACGAAAACAACAAACTTCACTTGAGCCACAGCAAAAAACCTACACTAAAAATAGAAGCGGCACAGGATCAAACCACGAAGACTACCAGGCAAAATATGCGCAGACGAGTAAGGATAGCGAAATTATAAAATTAGGTACGTCGAATATTACGAGCTTATATGGAAAAGAGGTAGAAACAGTAGAAGAAATGAAAAAGTACAATATTGATATATTGGGGATCAGTGAAATCAAAAAAGCAGGAGAAGGAAGTATTATACTCAGTAACAATTATAAGATGTACTATTCGGGGCTGAAGATAGGGGAAAGAGCGAAGGAGGGAGTGGGGATTATTATAAATGAAGAAATAGGAAATAAGGTGACAAGGGTCCAGACTATAATTTCTAGAATACTCACAACCAGTCTTCAACTACAGGAGGAAATGAGCATCATGCAAGTGTATGGGCCTGTCGAAGGCACCGAAAAGCAGAAAGTCACAGAATTTTATACAATATTGCAAAGAGCACTTGCGCTAAGAGAATTTAGTATGGAAGTAACAACAATGGAGGATTGGAACGCAAAAGTAGGCGATGACATCAATAAGGGATTTGCCTGCATTCGAAAATACGAAGAAAACACGCTAAACAGAAATGGGTGGAAGATGTTACAATTTTATGTGGCACAACCTAAAAATTAGAAATACATTCTGGTATCAAGAGCAAGAAGTCAGATTCATTTTTGAAGCGAAAGAAAGAAATGCCAAATAGACTACTTGGTCTACTCCCTTAAAAATACGATGCATAGTGTAGCGGCAAAGGTATGTGGATTAAGAAAGGTAAATAGAAACCATAAGGAAACTGAATGATGAAATCATGACGTTAAGGAGAAAGCCAGAGAGAAAAAAAGCCTGGAAATACTACAAGAAGACAACGATGAGTGAAGCAGAGTATATTTACAAAACGGAACACGTCAAAGAAGGCTGTACAAGAAGCAAAACAGAAGAGCTAGGAGAACTTTGGAAGAGAGTTGGAGGAAAACTATAAAACAGATAATAGGAAATTTTGGAATAGAATAAAAAGGCTAAGAGGGAAACAGAAGAAAGAAGAATGCGGAATTGAGGATAACAATAAAAATATCAGAATAATGACAGCGGAGATAGCAGAAGTTTGGAAAGAATACTACGAAAACAAATTTACGCAGGAGGAAACGCAAAGTGCAGGATAATGGAATGAAGAACGAGGAGTAGAAGAAGAACAGGAGGAAATAGAGGAAGCCCTAAGAAATGTCAAGAACGGGAAAGCAGCAGGAGAAGACCATATTTAACCGGAAATGTTGAAGTGGATGGGAGAGATTGGAAAGAAATGGCTACTCCAAATATGCCAGGAAGCATGGAGCTCCGAAAAAATACCAGAAGACTGGAAGAAAAATATAATACTGCCAATATACAAAAAAGGAGAAGGATACGAATGTGACAACTATAGAGCAATATGCTTGTCACCAACTAGCTTCAAAATATACACAAGAATTATTGAAAAGAGCCTGAGTAGGAGAATGGAAGAAAAGCTGGAAGACTAATAGGCAGCATTTACGACAAATCGCCAAACAAACGATAACACACATACGTATAGTGAGAAACATAGTAGAAAGACAGTATCGAAAAAATGATGAGCTCTATCTGACATTTGTGGATCTAGAGGCAGCCTTCGATCCAATAAATAGAAAAATAATTTGGAATACCCTGAGAAACCTACCAGGAAAATTAATAGGAATGATAGAGTTTGTGTATGCGGAGGTATATGCACAGATCAGAATGAAAGGCGTATTATCACAAAGGTTTAAGTGGGAGGAGGGTATCAAACAAAGCGATGGACTAAGCCCACTGCTGTTTGTTATTGTAATGGAGACTTTAATCAAAAACACAAGAGAACAGGCAAACAAATACCAGTGTATAATTGGATACAGAAAATTAATACCGATAAAAATAAACTCACTTCTATATGCAGATGGCATCGTCCTAATGGCTGAAATGGAAGACAAAATGCAGAAACTACTGAATATATGGACGAAGGAAATAGAGAACCTAAAAATGGAAGTTAACATTAGCAAGGCAAAGTTTATAATAGTACACCCGAGGAGAAAAGACGAAACTAGAGACATAATAATAAAGGACCAAATGAACAGGTGCCATCATACGAGTACCTCGGGAATACGACAACAGAGGATGGAAAATAGATCTTGAAGTAAGCAATAAAATAAAAAAGGCAACTAGTCTACTATGCGCTATACAGAACAATACTAGCAAAAAAGGAAATTAGTCAAAAAGGAAACCAGAGTGTATAATCCAATTGCAAACCCGGTAATGCTATACGGAGTGTAAACGTGGACGATACAAAAGAAGCACGAGTCGATGATTAATGCGATACTTAAGAAAGAGAACTGGAGTAACCAAATTTGACAGGTGTGGAAGTGAGGACATCAGAGCATAACTCCAACAAGTGCTAATGCAAAAGGAAATAGAAGACAAACAGCTAAGTTGGGATGGACACGTAATGAGAGTGGACCAAGACAGAATACTGAAGAAGGTAAACGACGCGGCTCTAGGAAGGAACAGAAGAAGGGGAAGACCGAGGAAAACTTGAATGGAGCAGATCCGCAAGATAGGCGCAAGAAGAGGGAAAGAAATAAGGGATATACAGGAATTAGCGCAAAATTGAAGAGAGTTGAAACAGTGGACAAGACAGAGTGCGACTCCAAATCCGACTCTCTGAGGGGCATAAGGACATGGTGAAAGAAAAAGAAGAAGATCCCTAACTACAATCCATTCATCCCCATATTATGAAAATAATCTGTTCGGTGGTTTTCGAGTTACAACTGCTTCTGTTACAAATTTGAAAAATTACATATCCCAAAGAAAGTATTCCTACGTCCAAGCGCTGATGACAATCCTCTTATATTTTTTTGTTGTTTAATTTTTCAAATTCAACTTATTTATGAAACGCCTATTATTTGTTAAATTGTACTATGATTATTAATGCAATTATCTAAAATATTGAATACATGTCCTAAAAGGTAAAATCTTCTCGAAGTTAAGCGACTGAAAACTCGAGAACTTTCGTATAATTATCTATCACGTAGATGATAATTAAAGTTTGCGTCATCTATCATAACGTGATATAATGAAACAGACAGGGCTCGGGCGTTCATCGCACCTGGTCTCCTCTAACAATGACTGATGATTTACTATCATTCGGATGTAATACATCCGATGGGCCACTTAAATTAACTCGACATTAAATTAATGACCAGTGGATTTTCCTTCTGTTCGGATAAAGTGCCTCCATGTGCAATAGGACGGCTGCTACCCGTGAGGAAATGGAAGCGGCCTACATCCTCTGTCCCTGTCTTTGTTCTAGCATTGGGCACATCGCCGTTTGATGCATTTCGCTCCAGTCGTGACGAAACAATTAATTTAAGACGCCAGCTGACGTTTTACTTGGGAGAATTACAGAATCCCATGGTAAAATTCTTCGGTTGAGGTTTCTTTCCTAGAGTTGATATTTCTTACTGCAATTTTTTTACTTGGCATAAGAGGAATAGTGGGGAAAAGGGTAAAATATATTTCTACTAATTGCGTACTTGTTAGACTTAAGGACAATGCCCTAATGGAAGTTCTGAATTTTCTTTTCCCAACAGCTTTTCATTCACTTCTAAAATTCCAAATTTTCACAAGATAATAATAATAATAATAATAATAATAATAATAATAATAGTAATAATGATAATAATAATAAGAATAATAACAATAATAATAATAATAATAATAATAACAATAATAATAATAATAAGAAGAAGAAGAAGAATAATTATAATAAGAATAATAATAATAATAATAACAATAATAATAATAATAATAATAATAATAATAACAATAATAATAATAATAATAATAATAATAATAATAATAATAGTAATGTTTATTGATTCAAGGTGTCAAACGACAAAAAATGCTGAAGGAGTCTATAAAGAAAGAAACCCAAACCTAAAAGTAAGGAAAACTTAAATAAATAATAAAAAAAAACAACAACAAAAGCCTTAATATAGTAATAATCCCTGAATAAAGCAATTAAATTTATAAATCTAAGAATAGGATTTAATTAACAATAATACAATAATATGTTTTATTAAGCAGAAAAGAAAAAGTAATATCATATAGGAGTATACATAAAACGCTAAATATTACTACATTAACTCTGCTTAGAGATCAGAATCATCATAGCGATGCTCTTCCTTCTGATCTGTAAACTGTAGAAAAATATCGACATAAGTACAGAACATACATCATTATATTACATAAGTTCATCGGCATAAATAGACAGTAATACAAAATCATGTCATGTCTGCAATAACGCAATCCGATAAAGTATAACCCCAGTCAATGTAGAGACCTCAAAACATACAATAGTCCTACACTACGAAAAAGCATATGCCGAGCCTGAGCAACACCGAGAGATCACACATCCCCAATAATCAATGAAGCCGAGCTTGAATTTCAGAATTGTATGCAGAAATAAGGGTTTCCAAAGACAAGCTAGATTTTAAGAAACGGAAAAGATATGCTTTTTGATGCAAGAGATTCGTAAGATAATTGCAACAGATTATCTTGCACTACAACCCCTAGGAACTTAGCAGAGTGTAGTTGCTGCAAAGGTTTAGTACCAACACGGATATCACAAGTAATGTTTTGGGTACGCTGAGGAGTGTGAAATAATAGAAAATTAGTTTTATTGTCATTCAAACATAATTTATTAGCACAAAACCATTGATTTATACGATCTATTGCGGCGTTACCTGCAATTTCAACTTGATTAGAATCGCTACCAGAAATAAGTATAGTGGTGTCATCCGCATACATACAAAGTAGAGAATCATTTACAAAGTTATATGTGTCATTCATATATAAATTGAAAAGCAGGTGGCTCAAAACAGATCCCTGAGGAACCCCATGGGGAACGGGCACACAGCTGGACTTGCATTTTTTGAGTCTATTGATTGAAAGGTGCGTAATTAAGACAAATTGTATACGTCCCTCCAAGTATGAGCGTATCCATTCGGCAGCATTGCCTCGTATACCGTATTCGTATAGTTTCTGTAATAATAAGGAATATCGAACGCAATCAAAAGCTTTGCTAAGATCGCACAAAGTGGAAAGTGGAGTATTTCGTTTGTAAATATTTTCTAAAATAACGTCATAAAAAGCTATTAATGCGGTAGTAGTCGACCAATTTTCTCTTAAACCATGTGAATTATCATTAAGTATTTTATGTTTTTTAAGAAACAAATTCAATCTATCCAGCGTGCAATATTCAAAAATTTTACAGACATTAGATATTAAGGAAATGGGCCGATAATTTGATATGTCAGTTTTAGAATTCTTCTTAAAAATTGTTTTATACTCTACTCACACAAGTTATCCTTTAAGGAAAATATAAATCAATTAAATACATTTTAAGAGGGGTTCTATAAATTTCAATAATTCCAAAACATTGTTTTATGTATTTAATATCGAATATTAATTGTTGGTTTTTGGACGAAAAGTCGTAAAAAAATGTAATTTCACCATATGAAAATTATAAAAAAATCAATTACTCTGAAAATTTAATCGGTCTTCAGACAGGGATGTATAAAAAAATACAACAATGTCCTTTCTACTAGCGTATTTGCCATTTTGTCCTGTTTTCTGTAATATCCATTGAATACTCAGTATTTTTGGTAAAACAAAGTTTTAGAACTTTACGGCGTTCTCTACCAGCTTATGGGATAAGGAACTGCACGTAAACCTGCGCCACCCTAGGTGAAAGATGGACCGAACGATTTTCATTTTCTTTCCAAAATACAATTTCTGATTCTTAATCTGCGACTTTACCGGTTATTTTCACAAAATTATGAAAATCAAGCATTAATTTAAAGACTTCAAGTCCTTTCAAGTGTAAGATAAAAAGCTATTGATTTTAATTTTTTATGTATTTGGAAAGATGCCAAAAATTAAACCGGAGCTATCGTAAGTTTCAAGGTTCAGGATTCAAAATATTTTACTTCATTCAAACATATTGGAAAATAATTAAGATCTCTTGGCGCAGGTAATTGACACAAGGTGACATTTATTACATGGAGGGAGTTACAATTTCATCTAGGGGCCTATTGCGATATTTTAAAGGAAAATATTTGCCTCAATTCAGTAAGTATAAGACACTGTAGACCAGTTTAGGTTTGAAATTTAGATAAGCAATAGATTACACAAGATCTTTTTTATAAATTTATATAAATGATACTTTTCTTGCATTGACAAATCATTATTTATTTATTGCAAGTTTTCATGGAAAAAAATGATTATTTTTGTAAATATATACACACACTTCGTAAATGTAGGTATCTATGACGGTTAATATTCTTAATTTTTTAAATTCTTCGCAACACGAATAGTGAAAACCAATACCCATCAGGACCCTAACAGCGCGCTCCTGCATAATTAAAACTCTGTTCACCTCGGCAGAACTTCCCCACTGAACAATACCATACCGTAGCTGGGAATGAAAATTTGCGTAATATAAATTTAAAAGTATGTCCTTATTACAGTGATAAGACATATATTTTAAGCCGTAGCATACTTTTGCTAATCGTTGACAAAGATTTTCAATATGAGCTTCAAAATTTAAACTAGAATCGAAAATTACTCCGAGTATTTTTATTTGGTTGGTAAGGGTTGAATGATCTTGTCTTATAGTATGTTCAAAACCTCGGTCTCTTAGTTGAAAAGCTACTAATTGAGTCTTATCAGTTAATGTATACTATTTAGTTTATTTTTGTGCTCTTGATTTGAATCTTGCACGTGATTAAAAATGCACTTTCTTCACTACTTGTACAAATAGCTATTTCTATTCTTGTAGTCAAACAGACTTAGTGTGTGAGAGCCATGTCGGACGTACGCATATTTCAGTCATGGAGGACGTGAACGAAATCTCCTCTTGGTAAATATGTATGTGTGAATATGGGTAATAAATTTTCAAAGAAAAAAATAACCGGACAAAACGTGAATTAACTTCGAATAGTTATGACTAGAGCCCGGTAACTGGACACGACAAATCATCATCACTCAGTTCAGTTTAGCATTGGATAGCGGATAGGGAGTGTTGATTTTATTGATACAGACGTAGTTATTAATTGTAGTTTTTGGTGAACATGTCGAAGACCAAAAAAAACGTCCCTTTCAAGGCATAGCAAATAAGTTTATTTCTGACTTTCCCGATTTGTTTTACAACGGGAGTAAGATAGTTTGTAAAGTGTGCAAAATACATTTGATGTCAAATAAGAAGTGGAACTGTACAAGACACGTAAATTCCGCACAGCATAGAAAACGAAAATTGGGGATGCCACCGAGAAGAAAACATTTTTTTTTATGTAATTCTTATGTTAATAAACTGTAATTTGCCACTAGGGTTACTCGATAAACAACCGTTTAAGGACTTTTGGGACAAATACAATCCCGAGTTGCGGTTGCCAACGGAGAAAACGGCACGCAAGCATGTTGCATTTGTACGCGATGACGTGGAAAAGAAAATGAAACGCATATTGAAGAAACAGTTTCTTTGGTTATGTATTGACGAGACAACAGACTGTAAAAAAATTTAATTGTAAATATTATGATACGCATACTAGTCCCTAGTAAACCTACATTACCACTATTACTAGCTAGCCGAAGACTGCAAGAGTGTATTGCTGCAGCAATTACGAAGGTTGTACTTAATACGTTGGAAAAATTTCAAATTTCAAAAGATAAAGTGTTGATGTTTATGAGCGATGGCGCAGCGATAATGCGTTCGGTAGGCCGTTCTCTTCTTGAACATGGTTGCAAGTATTTACGTGTTACGTGTAAAGTGCATGCTTTACATCTTGTTGTAGAAACCATTCGACAATGCTCTTCCGAGGTAGACGCATTAATAGCAACCACAAAAAAAGGTATTTTTGAAATCTCCCAAACGCTTACGATCATTTCATACAGAGTGTCCTGGTATTCGTCAACCACCGGAGCCAATTCTTACACGTTGGGGAACATGGTTACAGGCAGCTTTTTATTATGCTGGACATTTCAAAATAGTAAAAGCTGTTGTTGCACAATTCAATCCTGCCAAAGTTGCAGATGTTAAGGAGAGCCACTCGAAATTTCAAGATATTTCCGTTGAAACAGATTTAAAAAATATTCATAGCTATTAGAAAGGATTAGCTGACGCAATAGACCAATTACAGAATAGATCGTTATCATTATTGGAGTCTCTGCAAATTATGGACGGAGTGCATACACAGCTACTGACTATACATGGCGCAAAATATAATCGCGTTTTAGAAAAGTTCGAGAGTGTGCTACAGAAAGATCCCGATTTTAGCACACTAAAACAAATTTGTGATGGTGTATCGAATAATCCACTGACTAAGTACAAAGAGTATTTTAATCATGCATGTATAACGTCGGTAGATGTTGAACGCTCTTTTTCGAAATATAAACTCATTTTCTCATCACGGCGAACATCGCTCACCGAGACAACTGAGGAAACACATCTAATGGTGTCAACTTTTTGCCACTCTTATCCATATGTTGTTAATACTGATATTGGTGCTTCTAGTTTTACTGTTCCGTAGCCAAGGCTGCTTAAAACGGTGAGTGTTTCACTACTTTTCACATGTTATAATTATGTATAAGTTCTGTTATTTTTTTTCTATTTTCTTACTATTGTTTTTGTACACTAGGTAGGTACGGCTATGACACGGCTCCCTGTTACCTGGCTCTACTAATGAATAATGAATAAGTTGGATTACTTTTATCGTTTTATATGTATTATTTTTTGCGATAGACAACATTATTTGTTTCCTCGAAAACACACAAACTCCCGCTACCGCATGCGCTTTAACAATGTTGTCTACACGTCAACTGTAATCGGAAGGAATCATATACCGTTCACTAAGCACGACGCCTGGGCTAGAGAAGAGTCTTAAGTTAAAGTGTTTTATTCCAGAGGAGTCTAATACTTACGGGCAAAGCCAGACGTTGAAAATAACATCCTAAAAATGGTAATTTATTAGATATAATACTAGCAGAAGCAGAAGGTAATGGAAGCCGGCGTATTACCTCTAAATTTCAACTGTGCATTTTCATACCACTACTTCGCTAGTCGTTACATATCAACGACAAAGAGAGGAACGAGGATATATACACAGAGAGAGACAGCGAAGCGTCTCTCGGATGCGAGAGAAGTTTTCGATAATTCACGTCGGCGAGGAGACAAATGCTGCCATTAAGTACATTACGCTACTTCAGCGATTCACCGTAAAATGAGCATAACACCGCAACCTGACCAATACAAATTGAACTGCGGCGAGGGGTTCGCTCACTCGACATCCAAATTATTTGCCGAGTGCGTACTCAATCCAAATATATGTCAATATATCAGTAGGATCCGGTGGGTTATTTAATTTACCCGGCAATCAGCACCCGACGCAGACGCCAGCGGCTGATTGTATCGGCTGAGGTATTAATTGAAAAAAGTATAATTAGGAATGACGTCCCGCGCCGATGCCTTGAAGGGGCGTTGAAATTGTCGTTTGTTACAATATTTTTTTTATTTTATATACACTACTGCTCATAAGTATTTGGGCACCTCAAATTTCAGGGTAAATAATTAAATATTTAAACGAAAATATTAATATATGTATTGAAAATTATTTATTTGACCTAAATTTTAGATTCGTCTATGTGATCTCCTTTACTTTTAATGATTGCGTCGCATAATCGGGGCATTCTTGCAATTAATATTAACAATGTTTCCGGAGTTATTCGAGCCCATGCTGTCTGTAGTTTGTTCCATATGTCATCTGCTGAAGTTAGAGCAGTTTTTCTTACTTCAGAATCGAGTTCTTCCCATAATAATTCGATGGGATTCAAGTCCGGGCTTTGGGGTGGCCATTTCAGGATTGTTAGTACCCCCTCCTCTTCTAACTGTTCTAAATATTGCTTGCATAATTTTGAAGTGTATTTCGGGTCATTGTCTTGTTGGAATACAAAGTTCTGACCAAAAATTCTTTACACCAGAGAGTAATGCTCTTTTCTCATTATGCCTTGAATTTTTACGAGATCACCTGCGGATGTACCAGCAAAACAACCCCAAATCATTATCGAATCATTGCCGTGTTTGACGGTAGAGACTATGCATTGCTCTAATGCACGTACACCTACAGATCTTCTTACCAAACTCGTCTTCGCAAACCGAAAATCTCGAATTTGGATTAGTCAGTCCACAATACCTCGCTTCAGTCTTCTACCGTCCAATTTCAATGTTCACGTGCCCATTGTAATCTCTTTTTCTTATTAATTTGGCGAAACAGGGACTTTTGTATCGCAATTCGTCTACCAATTCTTATTTTATTTAGAAAACTGCCACTTTCACTGTATTTTCTGATATTATAATTAACGGTAGATGGATCTACATATAATTTTTTAGCAATTCAACGATTGCTTATGCTTAAGTTATGTTGTGCTACTATCAGAGCTCGTGTTTCAACACTAATTTCTTTTCTTTTCGGTACGTTTTAAAATTTTAAACGAAAATATAAACACTATTCGTTAAGAGATGTTGTCGCTACTAACATGGAACGATAACTGACCGTAATTTAAAAATATTACTTCAAATTGCTTCTTTATAGCTTCACGATTCCTAATAAAATTATCAACTGTTACATTTTTCCTGGATTTCTCATACAGATAAAAGAAGTAAATAGATCGATATTATTTAATAAATTTAAGCGAATCTTATTCATTACTAGCATACTATTCAATAATGCTGGAATGTATTTCCTAAGTACATTCCTTGTACGCAAAAATCTAAAATCCAAGAAAGCTCAAATACTTATGAGCGGTAGTGTATGTGGAGGAAAGGTACCAAAATACGAGGTAACCGCCAAAATTTCCCGCTCTGAGATTCATCCAGGTATGGCATCGTAACGGAACAACATTTTCGTTCAAGTCTTATTAGTAAAAAATTGAATTTAATGTCATTTCGCTTTCCTATAACTGTCACTCGTTCATCGCAATGTCAAAAGTCACGAAAATTGAGTATTGTCAAATTCCCTACTCGAAAAAGCGTTTCTATTCAAAGCATCAATTCGCCGTCTTATTGTGTCGTATAAGATGGGTTAAAACGGTTTCGAATGAGACAAGAATCCTTGGAAGACGACGCTAGCACAGGAAGGGATAGATAAATTGTTGAGGATCTTGTATTACGCGATCGATGCTTGAAGGTGAAAGAAATATCAAAAATGTCGGGGCTTTCTCCAATATTATTTAGATACGAATAAATGGAGTTAATGCAAAGTGGGTGCCCAAATATCACTCAGCATTTCAACGCCAGCGCAGCGTCGTGTTCAACCATTTTGGAAGCCTGTGCTGAAAACCATGTGGACGTGTTGAAGACAGTTGTCACGAGGGATGAAATTATGGTACTACTTCCTTGTCCAAAAGGGAGTTGTTGGAATGGAGCCGACCGTCTAATATCGTTTGAAAGATTTATAACTTCCTTATTTATTGATTAAATTTGTGAAATGTGCTGCGTAAGATTATGTGTTAAAATGTAGAAAATATAATTTACGTCTACATTTATTAGCTAATAAATGTAAACAAAAGTTCAAGTTAACGCTTTTGTATAACGGAATAAAAGGAAACCCTGACAATTTAAAAGACTCCCAAATGAGGGAATTAGAAAATTAGCCAGGTGCGTTTGAAGCTCCAGTTGATGAAGCAAGATGCTCCACTCTACAACCAAATTTTGAGGGACTTGTTAAAGGTATTATGATATCAGAAGAGATAAGGGATTTACCTAAAACTGAAGCATGTAAAAAGGAAAAAGCGGTCGAGCACTAGGAAAAACGTCAAGACTGACAGACGCCCATCAGTTCTTGGCTGATTTTCTAATTCCCTAATTTAGGGGTCTTTTCATTTGTGCAAATGAAACACACTGTAAGTACCATGTGGGGAGTTAGGATCTGTCCAATCTTCCGCTTAGTTATTTGCCCCAACTCTCCCTTGGTAGCCATTTATTAAAAAAGTGCGAACTATAACATTGCGGTTATGAATTGAGCTGCTGATTTGACTCAATTCTAACCTCAAAGCATTAATCTTATAATGCGTACGCTAAACGCATATTATGTAGTATTTTCTGGTCTCTAATAAAAATCAAATATAAATTCAAAAAGTTATTTGTTATGGTCAAAATTAGATTCCCTTATATACTCATATTTGCAATACCCAAACAACTTCGATTTGTACTGTATAACAACACACCACTGAAAATACTTCAACCCATAACGATAACTGTTTTTTTTCTTACCGAACTAATAGTGAAAAATTTACTGTGTCCCAAATTTTCCGCGGTACCAACCCTCCCTCGCCTCCTCTACATACCCACAAGTAACAACCGTAACCAATTTACCCCTTTTTGCTGGAGTTATAGGCGAAACCTGTTCTTTACCCTTTAGAGAGATAATCCCACTCTGCTTCGACAGCAATATCGGTTTCATGAACCACAAGGAACACCTTCTGGAAGGGGTTTTGAAGTTTGCTGTATTTTGGCTTATATAAGCGAAACTGTCAGACATTTTCCGGAGTGAAAGATTTCATTCGAGTAGTTGGCCTGCCTTGAGGGGTCCTCATCGAAAGCTGTGGATGCTTCTCTAAAAACAGGCACAAATAACATTCTTAAACACTCTGTATTCATCATCGTATTTAGATTCTAATTTTAACCATTTTTAAAATTGTATTAAGATTTCTTAGTAATTTAGCATTTTCAATTTCGAATATTCATTTCTTGCCATTTATTTTACGAAAGTAGGCTTTGACGGAAAGATTTTATTCTAGCAGTTGACCTGCCTTGCGGAGTTCTCATCGAAAGCTGTGGATGCTTCTCCAAAAACAGGCATAACCATTTATTTCATGCTGATTTGTTATCTCCTCGAAGTGGATACGATATTTTATATAGCTGAAAATACCAATTGCAAAATATTACATAAATATAGATTCTGAAAAAATATACAGGTGTTCCATTAAAAAAAATTGAAATAGCATGGCATCGAATTCGATGACCATCTTGTAAACGCTAGCTGACATAAAACAATTTTTGATATTCAATCGAATAAAATTTGAATTACTCATCTACCGTGTAAGACGTTTGAAATATCAGCCGCTAAAGAAATAGCGATACTTCGCAAAAATCTCAAATTATCTCAATTATCTCAGAAATCAAGATAGGCATAGGAAATATTGATAAAAGTTGACGTGAATTGAAGAGGGGCATCAGAAAACGTACTAATATACAGGCTGTTTTATTTAAAAAAACAAAGTTGTATCGTGTGCTAGGTAAACCGATCACCAACTTTATATTTTGTAGCATTTGTCCCCAAATTTGCTTTGATTTGCAAACGTTTTCTCTAAATTATACTGGTAAAGAATTATCTTCCATCCACGCACTAGATACATATATAAAAAAAAAACCTTGAAAAAACAATTAAATGCAAATGCAGAGTACGAGGAAATTTCATTCCTACTAGTAGGTCGTAGTAGTTACAGCAATAAATCTTCTAAAGAATACATAATCCAAAACTAAAATAAATATATTGTCAAAGCGTTGGAACAATGTCTCCAACCATTATTGGTTTCATTATTAATGTCTCCAACATTTGAAGTTTTATATAAATTCTGAGGGAATTATATTTTCTAGCAGGAAAGTTCCTACTACACAGAATCAATATTTCTCCCAACCATATATATTAACCACTTTCATTTTCAAATTCTTTCCATTCCTTTTGTTCCCGACAGCTCTACGTCGCGGTAATCGATTGCCTGGGTCCGATCGTAAATATGTCGGCTGTGCACTTAAAACAGGCCCGAGTTTTATACGAAAAATAATGGAATAATAAATGAGACAATTCTAAGGATGAACTTGCAAACTTGATGGATCGAGTTGGCGGCGGATTTCCTCTGCATAATTTAGCAACGCGTAGACACTCAAAGAGGTGTTGTTACAGACATGCACATAGTTTCAAATTTATTTGCAAGAATAAGTATGCATCGCGGAATTGTATTTTATAGCATAATTGATTGCCGGAACTGGGATTTGTTTGAGCGAATTTAAAATTTATTCTTTGCAAACGGAAAAGTTGATTTTCAAAAGAAAATATACTGGACAGTCTATGCTTTTTTAGTTTTATAATTTTTGGAAAATAATAATATGATATTAATAACAATATGTACTTTTTCGTTTGGAGTCATAAAACAATTAGACCAAAACGTCACAACATATACGAGGGATGATCGTAAAATAAGGTTCCTATATTTTTTAAAAATAGACAGACATATTTCCTTAACAATACACATCGTTTTAAAGGTAAAAACTGAAGCTATTTTTCGACATAATCGCCATTTCTATCTAGATTGCGTTGAGTGGCACCATTCGCATGATTGTCGCTTGTTTTCGGGAGTGAAATGAAACACCCACGCTTCGTCGCCCGTAACAATGGAGTCCAAAAGTTACTCCTTGTTGAAAAAACGCCTGGGCACACTTGCAGCGTTTCTGCTTATGGTCTTCCGTGAGCATTCGCGGTACCCACCGCTCGCACACCTTGCGGTAGCCCCCTTTCTCGGTCAAAATCTTTTCAATTGTGGTGTTGGAGATCTCGGGAATCCGAAGAGCGAGTTAACGAATGGTGGCCCTCCGATCTTCAAGCAGTATCCTCTCGACCTTTTCAACGATTTCCTCTGAAACTGATGGTCTTCCGCACCGCTGTTCATCGTGAATTTCCGTTCGACCTCACCTGAATTCCCTACACCATTTGCGGACGTGTTGAACAGCTATACACTCTTCTCCATAAACTTCGGTTAATTGACGATGAATGTCTATAGGTAAAACCCCTTTCGCGTTTAAAAAACGTATCACAGCACGAACTTCGCACCTGGCGGTAGCGGCGATCGGGAGTTCCATCTCGGACGGCTGCTTAGTGAACACTGAGCGGCGTAGCGAGACAGGAGTGGTACGTGTATAGAGCGGGAGAGCTGCTGCACACGCCAATGTTGTCGGATTTTGCCTAACACGTCTTATTGCTGATGTAGGGCTTTGGGAACCTTATTTTGCGATCATCCCTCGTACATAAATAAAAAAGCAAGTATAACATCGTATATTGTATGACAATAAACAGGAACATTGAGGACAAATAGAAGATTTATATTGATATTCCTGTTTGTCTTTCTGAGCCATCTGAGTGTTGGGCTTCGGTTTTGAGCTCTTATGTCTCAATGTAATCCTACCAAACTTCTAGCTGATCTTAGTCAGCTTTCTTTAGGTTTTCATATGAGGAGTAGTTTACTGCCATGGTAAGGTGAGCATTTTTCTCCTCTGTAACCCTCTTCAATACCCTCCATTCGTCTGTGTTGAGGCCTTCAATTTGGCCTTTAACCAGCTTGAGGATTTTGTAGTTGCTATCTTCCGTACTGTTTGGGAAGTAGGCACTTAAGATGGTCGCCTTTAGCAGCTCTTTGTTTTCTAGGGCTTTTAACTTAGCTCCCTCCTAGAGTTGCGGCGCAGCAATGTTTGCTTTTAGCCACTCGACCGTGGCCTCCTTAGAGCAGTTTATTCTAACCCTTGAAGGTAGTGCTTAGAAATTTCGGTTTCACGGCCTCTCGTTCGGTGTTGATGATCTTGAAGGGTATTGCCTCCTTTATAGCCTTCATTTGGCCCGTTAAGAGGTTCTCCGCTGGAGGGCGTCTTTGAAGCTAGAACCTGTAGCGGTTTGCGCTCGTGGAATCTTAATCCCACTTGAAGCTTGGCTACTACTGGAGTGGAGCCTTTTCTGTCTTCCTTCCTCTTCTTCCATTGGCTACAGAGCTTTCTACCGGGCTTCTTCAGGTTTGAGCCCTTACTTTATCAGCACTTTATTCTTTTACTTGTGGCACCACTGAGCCGCTTCTTATCTTCTGCTAGTTGGAGTTTTGTGATAGACTTCTCTAACTGTACGCAGATATGGATGTGTCGCTTTCGTAAGGAATGGAGGCATTTAAAATGTCCTCTGCACTTATTGCAGGACTTGGTAGAAAAGCAATTTCTTCCCCTGATGCACTTGATGTGGTACCTCTTCGTGGCGTTTACTCTGTGGTATGGTAACCCGGCGTCTTCTTTATTACCACCAGTCTATAAATGATTATTTGCATGACATATTACTTTTCAGGTTACACAGAGTTCTTATAGCTGGTTTCTGCAGAAGGAATATACGACTTGCCTCCGAGGACATTCCCCAAAACTGAATCCCATAAATAGCAACGCTATGAAAATTAGCGAAGTAGGCCAAGTTTCTTCGCCAATTCATTGATGTGGCCGGACCATTTTAGTTTACTGTCAATGTGGAGACCCAACATCTTAACACTACTGCTCGGTTATTTTGTATTTAGTGTGAAATCGAAGTATTGTGTTTAGCATTCAGCAGAAGTTTGTTGTACCTGAACCATTGATCTGCTTCTTCCATCGTTGTTGCATTCCTACTCCGTAATTCATTCTTAGTTTTGGCTCTTGTTACTTGGGAAGTGTCATCGGCATATAAGCAGCTTGTACTTGTTAGTATACTGCGTTCCAGATCATTCACGTATATTATGAATAAAAGAGGTCCAAGGAGAGATCCCTGGGGTCTTCCACCCCCACAAATTGTAATGTTTGCATTTGTGATCTATAGTGTCCCATTTCTACGAATTGGGTCAAGTAAGACTTTAGTAAATCAAGCAACAAAATAGGCAGGTGTATGGTGCATCACTACCAGCAAGCTTAAGTAGCTAGAAGATCCGGCATTTTCGGTATTGAAGGCTCGGCATACGCCGCGATGTCGGTTTTAAGATGCCAGCACCTCCTGAATTCTGCTTAAGCGAAGGGTATAGACTGAAGCCTTGTACCACAGGTTCATAAAATCCTGGCCCCCACCTTTTGATTATACTTTTGAATTTTTGTTTCGGGAGATCATTAAATTTCATGGGCAGCTTGGACATGATACTATGTTTTTTGCAAGACGATGGTATGGCGCCTGCAGCTTTACTCGTTTACGTACAGAATATGCATGATGTTCACCGTTGGTTTGGAATTCATTAACATTGTCGTAGACATACAATAAAACAGCAAGTATGTATATGCCAGGCAACGTCAGTATATTCTGCTCCATAACGTTTTGTTTACAGCAGCTAGACACAGCTGCTGTAAATAAAACGTTAGGTTACACAGAGTTCGAATAGCCTTTTTTGTTTGCAGAATATTCTTCCAAAACACGGAAGATGAGCCCAAAAGATGATGCCGTCGATATAATATTTTTGCTGCTTCGTACGCTGCCACACTTTTTGAGCCTTCTTGGGGTAAACTACGGACGTTAAGCGTTTACATACAGCAGCAGTATGTTTTTCCCAGGTAAGATTCCTATCGACGTGTAACCCCAAAATATTTACTTCCTATGTTCAGAAAATGAGTTCCCTTCACTTTGAGGAAGAGAAAGAAGTCACAAGGGGCCAAATTTGATGAATGTGGAGGACGTTCAGGAACTGGAATATCGACTAGAAAAGTGTTGACAGAAATGGTATTGTGAGCTGGTGCGTTGTCCGGATGAATAGGTCTCTGAGGGTCAAACAGTCAACCAACACTATTACATTGAAATTTTGGGAAGATTCAGAGATTGAGTGAGGAAGAAGCAGCCAGATCTCTGGAAAAGCAACACTTGGATTCTGCATCAGGACAGAGCACTAGCTCACAATGCCATTTCTGTGAAGTACGTTTTGGCCGATAAACACATTCCAGCTCTTGAAGATCCCCTATATTCACCAGATCTGAACCAGTGTGAGAATAAACATTCAATATTAAACAATATTTTAGAATTCAAAAATATTATAACAGATTATTTAACTTTTGCTTAATAAATCAACTCATTACTCCTTACTCCTTTGGCATAGCAAATCATTTTGATAACTTTCCCTTACCGCATACAAGTTCCTCAGAAAAGAATTCATTATCCGTTGTGAAAGCTTTTTCAAACAGAAAAAGAGAGCGAATGAACGTTATGTATGCCCAAAGGTAATTTCATGTGGAAATATATACGCTACGTATGGATATAATTTATTGTCGGCATATGTAGGAATTCCCAGTTTCGTTAAAGTTGATAAACTAATTAAAAAGTTTCTAGATTTATTTTGCATACGTTACCCATATATATATATATACAGACGTTCATATTTTTTCATTTAAATAGAAATGCGAGCACGAGATAACTAATACATCTTCATTTACTTAAAAAAAAAACATAAAATACGAAATAATGGGATATCGGTATGCGTATACGTTTTTAAAAAATTCGAAGTAGCTCGTTACCTCAGCATATTCACTGCTTTCGTAAATCATATAGCTTGCCATGCTATTCAGTGCTGTAGTAAACGGACTTAATAAAGAAATCTCGCTTGGATACCAGTTGCGAAATTAGTGGCAATAATAAGTTACGGGAATTGGAGATGAAAAATAAAATTTTCAAACAATCGGTGCTAATGCATTCAGTAGGTAAGCAGGACATGGCTTTCTGGAGGTAACGTTGCTGAAAGCACATTGTTATTTAGATTCGGATAGTGATATTGCTCCGATATTATTCACTGAAGAATTTGTCAAGAAGTCAAGTCAAGAACAGGCTCTAACAGGGCGACCCTTTCTCGACACTACTCTTCAACTTAGTTTTGGATGTGAGAAATCGCCAATTAAAGGGAGATAGCTTGAGTAAAAGCCATCAACTAATAGGTTACGCTGATGCTATTGCACCAATAGCCAAGGACAACAAAGAGTTAACAGAAACCGCACCAAGATTAGCCAAGCGAGCAGAACGAATGGGACTGATAGCAAACGAAGAAAAGAGAAAAGGGTGAGCGTTGGAACAACAACTGGAGAAACTCACGGTGGGGTACATGGAATGTGAAGCTGAAGAATTTGAGTATCTGGGTGCACTAATATCAAGAAAATGTGAAGAGGATAAAGAAGTTAATCTGAGAGTAGTGAAGGCTAATAGGAGTGCAGGGGCGATAAACCGTCTGCTAAAGTTAAAATGTCTATCTGCGAATTCAAAATATATAAAACCATTTTAAGACCAACAATACTCTATAGGTGTGAGACATGGATCCTCAATAAAAATAGTGAAGATAATTTAATGCGATGGGAGAGAAAGATATTTCGAAGAATATTCGTTGGAGGGAAGACTGAGGAGGGTTACATAAGAAGGACCAATGAGGTAATGAAATGAAGAGGATTACAGTGGCTGGGACATATAGAAGGAATGCAGGGTGAAAGAGTAGCAAAAATGGTAGCGCGGAAAACACCTATGTACAGAGAAAAGAGAGGGAGACCTAGGAAGAGATGGAGAGAAGTGGTGGAAGCACACTTAAAGCAGAAAAATATACGAAACTGAAAGATTAAAGCAAAGGATAGGAAAATGTGGAAAAAAATCATTAAGGTATAAGCCTAATTGGTCCGTAAAAACCTGTATCTTAAAATGTTCTATATGTGTGAAATTATTAAATAAAACATAAATTAGTTAGGTAATTATACTAACTGAGGGCTTGGAAGTGTTCTAAAACACCCTTTCTACAATTTAAATAAAACTTAATATCAGTTAATGGCGTTGGACGAGTATTAAGACTGCAAAATGGAAACTAACCTGGATGTTATGACGATGTCATATAAACACTATATTTGTATGAGATTTACAGGGAACCTGCCCATTTTTAACCAGTAAACTTCATTTCTACCTTGTATTTACGGTACAATTTGAAATATTATAAACACCTTGAAATTGGAACACATTTTACAATACGTATTACCTGGATGAGAAACTTGGCTCAAAGTGAGAAATTAATTGGCGTCCCTCTACTCCTTTTTTTTTAATCGCGATGCTGATTGTTTTTATACACAGCAAATTTTGATAATTCTTTTCCAAATATAATTTGATCATGAACTTTCGATGAATTAACTTATTTATAAAGGTAACATGATGGAAAACATGTAGTGACGCAACTAGAAGACTAAATTTATACTACTCTGTGACATAAAACTCCAATGACATCAATAATAAATTTTACTGACGTTTACAATACTAACTTAACGAAACATAGTGATTTGGGCTTTTGTAAATATAAACAGTTTCAAATATAATACCACATACAATAAACGACCACTCAGGACACAAGTAACTAGGTTAGCTTCGTGGGTATACAAAACCTAATAAAATTGGAAGAAGGCAAAAAAGCGGTCAATTTACTGTTTCATACGCATAAATTAAAGGTGTGGTATCCTTCACAGTAGGAAATACGTCTCTTGGCACTGGGTGGCGCCAAGAAATATTTTAGTGCTGTTTGTGGAGATTAGTGGCATAAACTGAGAGGCGAACAGCAATGGTAAGCAAGGGAAAACGCTGGGAGCAACGTTGATGACACCGGGTAGGTAGAAACGTGTCCGTTGCCTAGTGTCTTTCTCTTCTCACATTGTTTTTGCGGGAAGTAACTCCACCAATATCATGAGCTGTATTAGCATTATTTTGGTTATTGTTACTAGGCACTTTTTCATGTGCTTTAGGAAGTATGTATACATTTTTTCCAAACGATCCTTATTTTCTTATAACAAAATAACAATTAAACAATGAAATATTGTTTTTTGATATAATTTCTTGCATTGTGCGTAATTTTGCTGGAAAGTGTGCAAACATCGATATCGAGACGACACCGAGTCAAGACCAAAATTATATGATCGAAGCCGAGACCTTCTCATGCGAGACGTTCCGAAACCGAGACCGAGACTACCCCTAGTTTCGTCTCTTCTCGACGATACCGAAGCACTAACTTATAGACAGGCTTCTACTGTATGGGTTATTTATTGTGATGTCCCAAAATCAATAATGGACGAACTTTTATCTCAGTAACAATTTTCTGAAACTTTCTGTATGTAGTTTTTTTAACAAAAAATTCTTGAATGTAAGAATTTGCATGTTACTCGTGGTGAAATACGCAAATTTATAATATTACGGTGATCAGGTGGCTGTTTATTCAATCGAAACATGTTTATAAACCGAACAATGGAAAATACAAAATAGGTAGATATTTTCAAATCCGCCATGCGATGTCAGACAGCTAACCCATATTCTTCTTTACCAACGTTTCGCAAGAAAACGCGAAGCTGTTCAGCGACCTCGAAGGTCAAGTAGGTCATACGCGTAGACGTAATACATCATCCGTCTTTCCTTCCTTTCTCAGGATTCGCGCTATACCGCATTTATTTATTTAAAAATGTTTGGGGATATAAATTTTACCAGGATGAGGCGAAGCGGAATTATTAAACGAATGCTTATTTCCGTGAAAACGCAAGGGACATGTTAATCATTTCGCTTTGTATTCCTTTACCTTGAATAAGTTTCGGATACTTCCCGTTTTAGTTATTTAATTTCATAATCTTTTGTGGTACAGTTTCCCCCACTTTGAGATAGGAGCGTGTATTACTTTTATGGGGTTAGCACTAAGCACTGGTATTCAATAGAAGTTATTTGAATTAAATAGTAGGCTAGTATTCCGTGTAATTGTCAAATTATTAGCAACACATTTCGGGTAGGTGTGCACTTATGACAATGGCTTGTCTGAAAAAGAGGAAGAGTGATTTAAATCTTTCGCGCAAAAAAACAAGCGCTTCGATTGGCTCTGATTAAACCAGACCTACACATAAACAATGTAATAACGGAAGACGTCGTCAGCCATTTTGGTGTTACTATAACCTGTCAACGTTCCCGTAACAGTATTTAGACATTGAATCTTCTGTTCTCATGGAAAGGAGGCGATAAGAGCACTACGGTAATTGTGTCTGATGTTTCCAATACCTTGGGTAGGCTATAAGTAACCTGGGCAAATATGCGGTAAGCGCCAGAGGCGTGGCGAGCGCTCAAAAGTTTACACATAAAATAGAAGGTAAGAAATAAATTATCAAACGTGCGGAAACACTTACCGTTTTAAAAGTTTTCCGTCAAATCACAAACTGGGTAACATCTGTTAAATATTTGAATCATTAGATATGTTTCCACAGCTGTTTCAGTCAAGTGAGTACGACGTGCGAAATAAATGTTTTTTAATGCCGAAAACGACCGTTCGACATCTAGCGATGTTATATGTGCATATTTAAAATAATTTTTGAAACAACTTAATGCATCTTCACACGCACCTTCACAAATTTGTCTTAATATAAGAAAATCGGAGTCTTTCTCTAAAACACTTTCAAATTTTCGTATTACACACCAATTTGTTTCGCCTTCTACAGCGCATAACTGTGCGTGAACATCATTCACAATTTGAACAGAATCCACTAGCGACATCGAAACATTTTGTAATTTTTCTATTCCCTCCGCTAGTCCGAAGTAATTGTTGTGAATAGTTCGTAAACCTCTTTTAACCTGACTATCTTCAAATATTTCCTGGCTTTTCTTGATTGCTGCAGCTTCTGTCAGATTGAATTTTAAAACTATCTTCTTTACTTGATAAAAATATTTGTTGTAGTAAAACGCAGCCTGCAACCATGTTCCCCAACGTGTAACAATCGGCTGTGGTGGTTCAGGTAAATCAGGACACAGTTTGTGAAATAGTCGGGTACGTTTCGGGGACTTTAGAAACCCTACCTTTGTACTAGCAATCAACGCATTTACTAGTGGAAAACATGTAGGAATCGTTTGTGCGGCAAGATTTAGAGTATGGATTTTACACGTTACATGCAAGAAGTTACCACTGTGTTCTTTAAGAGATCGGCCCAAAGAACGCATGTTTGCGGCACCATCACTCATAAACATTAAGAGTTGCTTAGTTGAACCTTTAAATTTGTTCGATGAGTTCAACGCCACCTTTAAAATCTCATCGGCAGTACAATTTACAACTCCTTTGGAAGCAAGTAAGAAGGAGGATAACGGTCGATGTGGTTCTATTTTACTTACCATTACATTAACCACAGAATGTTTTTGACGATCTGTTGTTTCGTCCACACACAACCACAGTTTTTTATCTTTCAATTCCGTTTTCATTCTTTTTTCTACATGTTCACCAGCAAATGGCACTACATTTCGTATCGATGTCCGACTAGGTAATTTACAGTCCGCATATTTATTCCAGAAGGAGACAAATGCTTGATTGTCTAGTAAACGAAATGACAGATTATATAAAATAAGAGTAACACATAAATCAAATATACATTTTTCTTGGTCTCGTATGCCATTTTTTGCAGAAGAATTGCTTTCGATGTAACGTCGACAATGGCTTCTGGACCAACACATTAAAGGGATTTTACAAACTAGACATTGAATTTTAGCGCCATCAAAAATTAAGTCCGGCATGCCCACTATAAAGTTTTTAACTGTGTCTGCCATTGGTCGTTTTCGCGACGTACCCAACTGCGACATTTTTAAAGCAAACATAAGAGTACAATTACAAAATAAGTTACGACAGCCTACATATACACAGAACTACTCGCATACAGCATCGATTTAGTACTGACGCTGTGAACGCGTGAAATAAATAATCGCCGACTCCGCACCACATATCTACTACACTGAATATTACCGCTGTTTGCCCAGACTATTTGTAACAGATAACACTTTTAAAAATTACCGCAGATTTTTAAATAACTGAGTCACTAAAAAATTGATAAAAGTGAATGGGAAAACACGGAAAATGGACATTAGATACCTCGATTTCAATGGGTAGACTGTTTTTTCTCACAGGGCGCCTTGCGCTGCCGGCGCAATCGTATCATTAAAACTATCCAGCTTATTATGCTTCAGAGCCAATAAAGTCCGTCCGACGAAAGGATTTTAATGGCGTATCATACATTTCAGAAAGTACAGAGCGAGTGTAATAAAAATCATCGTAACCCTTAATTGCGTTAGTTTCACGATTCGTAAATGCCGTCGACGTAACGTCATCACTGAATAAAATAACTATAAACACAACCGACGATTTCCCACCGGCACCCTGGCGTGATATTAAATTAAAACTTGCTTCCACTGCAATTAAATTTCAAAAAGAGTAATTACTGCCAGCTTTCTGTGGGTGCTATTATATAATTGTGTAATTTTATTACCTTTTCGTCGGTAGATGTTAGAAATAAGTGAAAGAGGTTGGTTACATGGTTACTATTGGTCAAATGACAATTTATATACACAATTTATACGAATATTGGCATTCCCTATTATTCGACACGACCAACAAACGTTCGCGTAATCATATCAGTTGCGGCTTCCTATCTTGTTTTTCCCCCTTTTTCCTTTTTCCAAATAAAACATTTTAAATACTTTTCTTAAACATTACGTCCCAATCATAATACATTTAAGAAATTCCTTTAAAATTTAAATTTTTATTATATATTATTGACGATAACGAGGTTTTATTGTTTCTCAACGACTTCAACGACTACGGACTGATGATATTATGTCGAAATCGATAGCTGGCCAATAAAGTATTTTACATGGTATTGAATTTTATATTCATCCATCATGGTTACTATGAATACTAACTTAAGTAATTTCATCAATTTCATCCCTATTATTTGTTTAATTGTGTTTGGTGACGATTTCTGTTTTTGTGGATACCGAGCGGCGAAGGTATCGCATGTGCTTGATATCACTTTATTGCGTTCTCCATAAATAATAAACAAATTTATATAATCTTCGTTCGTATAATTTAAACGTACCGGCATTGTTTATAATTAAGCGAATATATGCACACGTTGAAGTGTTTTTATTGCTATTATTAGTTTCTTTTTGTTTGAAAACGGCATTTGTTATATATGTAATGTAATAACCGTAATACCTAATGTAAAATAATTCTCCTGTTGCCATGAAGTTCACCAAACTTATTAATTATTTCGGTATGGTCCAATAATTTGGCTGTTGATTGTTCAATATTAATTATTGCCAAATGATTTAATCTGTCGTCATTGATTCTGTTTCTAATGTAAGCTTTAAGTCTTCTGAGACACGAAATAGTCCTTTCATACCCGGCACTTGACACTGGAATTGTGATCGCAATGACATTCACAAGGGAACACCGGCAACCCGCACTTCTCGATTTCAATGAAACTGCACAGACTGAAAGAGTACCTTGGTATAAGAACACCATTTTTTTTTTACCTAGCGTATCTCGCTGATTTGGGGGTACAGCCCCCATCAAAGGTTTTTGTTTTTTTTATTTGTGTAAATATCTCGGAAATTATAACAGATACCTTTTCCTTTTTAGAATATAATTTGAAGTAAATTACATAGTTTAAAGGATGGCGTGAATTATTTTCGGGAAAAATTAATAACGGGGGACCGGGTACCACGTACCCCCCTTTTGTTGATTTTTTTTTCTTTATTTTTCACAAATAAAGTATATTACATAGTCTAAAGGATGATGCGAATTATTTTCGGGAAAAATTAATAACGGGGGACCAGGTACCCCATACCCCCATTTTTTTTACATTCTTATATTTTATTTTTTCACAAATAGAGTCGGTTTTATGTAGAATATGTATGTGGTCAAATTGAGACAGTTAATAATAAAGATATTTAAAGACGATAATAAAACTTGTCATTGATTGACGTACATAGATAATTGTCGACCGAATAGACATATATTAATGAATTAGTTCGAAAACGTTTCCAAAAAATGGCATAAAATAATCCGATTGAGATGGATTAATTATAAGTGCTTACAGTAGATACCGATATACTAAAACTACATTGTTCGTGTCACGTACACAGTTACCTGAAGCATATATAAGGTGGCCGTTTCAAATAATATGTCAGAAGTATTCTTTCGTGCAGTGTAAATTTGTAGTTTGGCATTATGGCAGCGATCAATGTAGTTAATGTGTTGAATATGTTACTTGCAACGTTTCAAGTAGCCAACATCGCAATAATTCCTTTGACGCCTGAACAACTTGAGTTGCATGATGCGTTGAAGGAGATGATTGCAAGTGCCCAACGAGAAAATATGTTCTCTTTTGAATATGTCACAGGATTGGAGTTTGAACGATTAGAGGAACCACATGAAGCGCAATTTGTGAAAGATGTAGCAGAAGATGAAGAAGACAATTATGAAAATATTGCGTATGTTCCTGAAGAAGGAGGCAGTGTTGTTGACGTAGATTACAAAATTAAAGCTGTTGAATACTGGAGAAGTGGTAAAAGCAAGCGACGTTCTGTCGAAGGCGTGAAACAAAAATTCAAAAAGATCAAATCTCTACGCCAATTATATACATGGGAAGAAAGTGTTAACAGTGGCGGCGCGCATACGGATAAACTACGGTTTATTACAGAATACGTTCATTGAAAAATTTGAAAATAGCATAGACGATGGAAAAATAATTCATGACATGGACCTTCGAAGCTAAAGAAGAAATTGGACACGACACGTTTAAAGCAGGACATTGGTGGATATGGCATTTCAAGAAAGTACATAATATTGTGTCACGCAAAATAACAAAATTTATTACTAGGTCGACTCGTGCTGGCATGGAAGACCTACGATTGTTAAGCAATAATTTTATCAAGGAAGTCAAACCCCATATCGTTAGTATCGGCAGAAGCAACGTATACAACGCCGATGAAAGTGGATTTAATCTAGAAATGCACTCCGGCCGTACTTTGGCAGTAAAGGGTGAGAAAACCGTTGAAGCTGTTGTGCAATTTTTGCACTCAACACATAGTTATACAATTTTACCGGGCATTTCTGCAGATGGGCGGTTACTTTCGCCATTATTTTTGGTATTAAAGGAATCTACGAATACGTTTGGACCTCCAGTTGCGCAATCATTGTTTAGACCAGTAAATGTGTATATTTCTTCTTCGACGTCTGGAAAGCTCACTTCAAATCATTTCAAAACCTGGCTAACAGATGTTTTCTTACCAAATATCGGACCAAAAGGTGTTCTTTTGATTGATTCTTGGAGTGGACATTGTGTTGCCGAGCTTCAGAAATTGGTGCCAAAAGATAAAACTGTTAACATTTTAAATATCCCTAAAAAAACAACAGCAATGGCACAACCTCTAGATGTGTTCGGTTTTAGGTTATGGAAAAATTTTATTAGAACTTTTTCTGATACAGTGATTCTTATGAACTACGACATAGATTTGCATCAGAGAAATAGTATTATTAAGCTGCAATCGTTGACCCACAATCAATTTTCTTCGCCGAGATTTTTAGATGTCTTCAAATGCTCGTGGTATAAGAGTGGATACGTGGATGAAAGGCCGAGATCCTTTAAAAATCCAGTACAGTTTTGTTTTGCTAAAGACGCGGAGTCTACGCCCTTGTGTAGCGTTTGTGAAAAACCTGCTATTGTGCGTTGTTTGTGGTGCAAGCAATACCTGTGTTTTGAACACTTTTATACTGACTACCATTACTGTAATCATTACATAGCATAATTACTATATGTATAATACTACCAGTCACAATTATAATATCAATAATCACATTGCAGTGTGTAGTGTATTGAATGTTTCATAAGCATTACACTTTCTTTTTTATTCTGTTCCACTGTTTTCCGAAAATGTGTTAGTTACAAACAAGTTAGTTGTATGAATATTGCTCTATAGAATATGCCAAGCTGTAAATTTACACTGCACGAAAGCACACTTCTCATACATTATTTTAAACGGCCACCTGTGGTCATTTCAATCACATTATATTACAGTATTTCTTAAAGCATGTATCGAAATAATAAATAATTTCTAAATAAATATATATTTATAACGACAATCAATGACAAGTAAAGTTTTATTATCGCCTTTTAATATCTTTATCATTACCTGTCTCAATTTGACCACATACATATTCTACATAAAACCGACTCTATTTGTGAAAGAATAAAATATAAATATGTAAAAAAAAAATGGGGGTATGGGGTACCCGGTCCCCTGTTATTAATTTTTCCAGAAAATAATTTACGCCATCCTTTAGACTATGTAATATACTTTATTTGTGAAAAATAAAGAAAAAAAAATTAAAAGGAGGAGGGTGGTGCGGTTTCCGGTCCCGCGTTATAAATTTTTTTCGAAAATAATTCGCGTCATCCTTGGGACTATGTAATTTACTTCAAATTATATTCTAAAAAGAAAAAGATATGTTATAATTTCCGAGATATTTACACAAATAAAAAAAACATAAAAATCTTTGGAGGGCGCTATATCCTCAAATCGGCGAGATACGCTAGGTAAGAAAAGAATGGTGTTTTTATACCAAGGTACTGTTTCAGTCTGTGCAGTTTCATCGAAATCGAGAAGTGCGGGTTGCCGGTGTTCCCTTGTCAGTTTATACAGTTGATTAAACACTATTATAAATTTCAAGTAAATCTAATAATTGCATAATATTAGAAATTTTATATTTGTTTTTTAGCTCGTATTGCTGTATTGTTTTCGGTAAAATTGGAATTTCTGCTTTAAGCGGGTCAGTATCAACTCCGTAGTGTTCAGCAAGTGACTGCAGTTTCTCGAATTTTAAAAAATCTTCACTTTCTGGATGAAGTGCACAAGTAGCGTTAAAATGTTAACATTTTTATTAAATCTTTCTTCCAACGCTTTCAGAATTAAATCAAGCCAAGGATTAAAAATTTGAAATTAAAACGGTTTGGTTCTGTTAAATTTTGTTTTTCCAAATGTATATTTTCTGTAATAAAAAAAAATTCAAAATGTTTTGGTTTTTTTTTAACGGTTTGAGATCTGTGCGGGTCCAGGGCCAGGTATATCAATGCTGTTAGTATCACATAATTTTACAGCTTCACTGTATAACGATAAAAATTCACCCACATTGTTCCTCATCATTTTAAATGTATTCTCAATAGGCTTTAATAAATTTGCTTCGTTTAAATTTGAT
The DNA here is from genome assembly GCA_029619315.2 of Dynastes maya. Taxonomy (NCBI): domain Eukaryota; kingdom Metazoa; phylum Arthropoda; class Insecta; order Coleoptera; family Scarabaeidae; genus Dynastes; species Dynastes maya. Next base: position 12,830,190 of record JAROYE020000003.1, on the reverse strand, counting down.
GTAACTTTTTGTAAGAAGTCACTTACGCCCTTAAACATTTTTGAGATTTTACTATAGAAGCACAAATTAAACGCAAAATTAATTTGATGAAGTCCTACTGCCTCTGAAGCACGATCGTCACTTTGTGGCACTATTTTATTTAAAAAGACAAGGATTTCAGAAAATAATTTTTTTACTGCAGAACAGGCATAAACTTGAGCTGTCCATCTTGTGTAGCAAATTCGTTTAAGTTCAATTGGTTCTTTTTCAGGGTGTAATTGTCTTTCGAGAAAGACCGTTCAACATCTACGGAAGTAACACATGCGTAATTAAGGTAATCCTTAGTTAATGAATCTGCAGGTGCACCACCACACATTTGTCTTAATCTCGTATAGTCGGAATTTATTCTTAAACATTGTCGAACTTTACTATAACGCGACCATTTTTTGCGTCGTTTGTATGGGTAGCAATGTATTAACTTCGTCCACGATTTGCACTGATTCCACTAACGACAACCGTGTATTTTGCAAGTTTTCTAGTAATCGTTTACAATTGTTGCTAATACTTTTTAAATCTGTTTCAATAAAAGTATCTAGAAAAAATCTAGAAGATTGCAAAATCGCAGATTTTACTTCCTGGAAATGTTCAGAATAATAAAAAGCTGCTTGCAACAATGTTCTCCAACGTGTAAGAATCGGCTGGGGTGATTCGCGAATAACGGGTATAAAGCCTGTAAAATACTCGGATCCATTTGGGAGGTCTGAGAAACGCTTTTTTTGTATTTGCTATGAATGCATCCACCTTCGGGTAACATTCTCGAATAGCTTGTGCCACAAGATGTAAAGCATTAAGTTTACATGTAGCATGTAAAAGTCCCTCACACTTTTCTTTAAGAGAACGGCCTACACTACACATTGTCGCTGCTCCATCCCTGACACTTTGAATTGCTGTAACGATAGCTATTTATCTTTTAATTCTGCTTTGATCCCATTTTCGATATCTTTATGTATACTTAGTACCTCCTTCGGTAACGCTGTCCGCGATGGTAAGTTCCATTGGGGATTGTATGCACGCCAAAACTGTCGAAACGGTTGTTTATCGAGTAAGCGAACCAGTAGACAACAAACAATAAACATCAAAAGTAAACCCAACTTAAATTGGATTTGATATGGCACGCCTTTTTTCTCATTTTTGTGTTGTACGCTATTTATATGTCCTCTACAGTCGCCTTTGTTCCAGCACACTAAAGGTATTTTGTAAACTCTCCACAATACTTTAGTTCTATTATAGTTCAAATCTGGAAATTCACTGATAAAATAATAGCCCGTACCGATTCATCCGCATACATACGTCACGTCGCGGTCGCGGCAACTTCACTTTTAACTTGGTGCGAGGCTCTCCCGTGCCCGGCCTATTTATAAATGAAAACTAAGTGACATTTCATCAATGTTAGATTGTTTCCTAGTGGTCATGACTAATCTGGGCAAACAGTGGTAACAGTCAGCGTAGTAGATATGTGGTGCGGAGTCGGCGATTATTTATTTCACGCGTTCACAGCGTCAGTACTAAATCGATGCTGTGTGTGAGTAGCTCTGTGTATATGTAGGCTGTCGTAACTTATTTCGTAAGTGTACGCTTATTTTTGCTTTAAAAATGTCGCAGTTAGGTACGTCGCGAAAACGACCAATGGCAGACACATGCCGGACTTAATTTTTGATGGCGCTAAAATTCAATGTCTAGTTTGTAAAATCCCTTTAATGTGTTGGTCCAGAAGCCATTGTCAACGTCACATCGAAAGCAAACAGCATTCTTCTGCGAAAAGTAGCATAGGAGACCAAGAAAAATTTACATCTGATTTATGTGTTGCTCTTATTTTATGTAATCTATCGTTTCGTTTACTACACAAAAAAGCATTTGTCTCCTTTTGGAATAAATATGCGGACTGTAAATTTCCTAGTCGGGCATCGATACGAAATGTAGTGCCATTTGCTCGTGAAAAAAAATTCTATGCACCCGTCCATTTGTCAAAAATTTTCAAACACTAGTCAATTGACATGTTTCTGCCCACCCGACATCAATAATTAAAATACTGCTTGTTAATTTTGTTGAATTTCTTTAAACAAATTGTACAAACTTTTCGTTCTGACACCTTTAAGCGAAATTCCTATAATGTCCCAGAATTTTAAAAAAGCGTTCAACGTCGTGCGACATATTCCTATTTTAAATAATCCTTTTATTCCGCATTACTGTTCTCGCAGGGATTACAGCAGCGCAGATGTATATTTTTCTACTTTATATAGCGGATTGTATATCAGTATAGGAATAGTAATAGAAACAAGAAAAGGAGCACGGGTCGCTCGCCTCTAAAACCGTTTTCCCACAGACACGTCCCTTTTTACTTCGCAATGAGATTCATTTGAGTTCTTTTTTACGATTCCCATCCACTCGCATTTTTCCAGATTCGTTTGAACATACATCCCCGCGCGTCGCCCTTACGTAGGCGCCATTTTCTTGTCTTTATAGCGAACATGTACGGGCGTACCGTACGTGCATACCTATTAAGCGGAAACAAAAGTAAGGAGTCATTTGGGAACCTTACCCGTTACCATTTCCAACTTTGTCCGTATACGTACAACGGTAAGTATAGGGTGTAGGTGCGCCATCTACATGTAGAAAAAACTAGTAATTGCTTGCCGTATTTCTTGTACTTCGCAAGGAGCACGTATACGAATAAAAACTTTTACTGTTGTTCGCTTGTTACGTTTCTTGCGTTTATATAGGAATAGGAATTAGCTTACCGTAGATATTGGATATTGAGGTAGGTAGGGATCATATCCCTGGTAATTGCGATAATTGAAACGCTTATGCTAATCCTAATAATATGTTTAATATCCGGCAGCAAGGGATGTACAATGGGTATAATGCTTCTACCTATTAGTGCTTCGTTAACGTGTATAACGACTCGGAAATTGTGCCATCGTAATTAGAGTGATTATTATATGTTTATTCAATTATATTAATCATATTTCCACTAACAATAAAACGGTAAAATTATGCCCTGACATGTTAAGCAGTCCTATTTATAACGCTGTCAATGGATGCCTTCACACGTAACTTTCAGAGCAACCAGAAAGAAAGAACGTTACGTCCATTAATGTTTATTTTTTTAATTTTTAACATAATAGTACATACAGGGTCCTGCAATAATGCGTCGGTGATCTGTTTCTCAGTTGCTATTGAAGATATGAGGTTAAGGTTTTCAGTAAGTATTTAAGAGGACACATTCGCCTTCCAAAAATTATTTTCAATTATACATCCCAAAAAAGAGTATCGATGGTCAACTCATTTTTTTTTATAGAACGTCCCGTATATTTTTGCAGCTTTTTTTTGCCTATCAATGATCCCTATTCATGTTGAAAATATCAGCGACATCCAGTCATAGGTTGCCGAATTACAATATTTAAAAAAATGGCTATTTCATACTTCTACTTGAAAAATCACCACATTCGCAAACACGAAGTTCAACAAATATTTCGTCAGTAATTCATTTTTGTAAGTTTCGTGCTGCAATATTATACAGGGCGTTTAAAATAATTTTGTCAATATGGACAACTTCACGGCTATTTTTCTCAATCATATCAATTGGAACAGCCTGTATTTTATGTTTCTTTATTATAGAAAATTAAATTCCACATCAATTGGTTCCTTATACTTATTTGCTATCGTTTTAGAGATATTTAACGAAACACCTTTAATTTAATAAATAACGCATACTAAAATTACGAACTAAGGGTGTAATGTAAGTAAAAAAAAAAACAGGAAAAAATTACAACGAAATGTTGCCCATTCTTTTCCAAACAATTATCTGTTCTATCCAGAAATTCTTTTTGGACCCTATGATGCATGTTCGCTGTTACACTTCGAAAGGCATTGACAATTCTTTCGCGCATATCTTGTGCTGTTGTTGGTAGTTCCTTAAAGACCGATCCTTTTACATAACCCTACAGGAAGTAATCGATTTTGGTTAAATCAAGTGATCGAGCTGGCTTGCTGACGATATAATTTCTACCAATCACTTTCTCAAGATAAACATGATTCAAATAATTTCTCACTTCCTGTGAGCTATGGGCTAGTGCACTGCCATGCTGCCACCACATTTCTTGATTTACTTCCAAGGGAAGGTAGGGTAGCGAACCCGGTAAGTGTTTCTGAAGAAAATCTAAGAATATTGGTCCAGTTAGATTTCTCTCAAAAAAACAGGGACCGACGATGTGTTGACCTACAATACCTCCCCATACATTTATGCTCCATCGATGCTCTTACAATATGTGGATTTTCTGGAGAATAATAATGAAAATTTTGACTGTCCACTAAGTCAGTTCTATGAAAAGTTGCTTCGTCGGAAAATTAAACATTACAAAAAAATTCTATATGTTCCCGTGTCTTTTGCCTGGCCCAGTTGCAAAATTCTATTCTTCAAAATTCCACCTCATATAATTCTTGATGGTAAGCATGATACTTATTCCTTCTTAATGTTCTTTGGGCAGATCTTTCACTTATATCTGTTGCTTCACTAATACTCTTCTGACTACTGTGAGGATCTTCAGTTACTTTCAATAGAACCTTTAATTCATTTCCTTCATGTGTAGCTCCTTTAATTCTAACCTTCTTTGGGTATGCAACGTTTCCCGTTTCCGAAAATCTGTATAAAAGTTTCCGAAAGCTGCTCTCATTTGGCTGTCTTCGTTCCGGATAGCGTTTCTACTTGCTAAAAAACAACTTCTGTGTGCTTCACCCAGCGCAAAGGTCATGTCAACAAGTTCGTCAACCTTTTGTGAGTTTTTCTTTTTAGAAAATTTGATAAATAACAGTAATTACAAGTACATCCTACGGAGTGATGAAACGAACTTTTCAAGCTCCGGTATGTGTTATTTGAGAACCATGCATTATTGGAGCATCGTAAACCCCCTTATTCCGTAACCACGTAATCCACAGCATCGATTTAGTTTGAATATTTGGTCTGGCATCTACAAAAATTGAGTTGTCGGTCCATATCTTTATGGAGGCACTTCTCACAGGAGAACGGTATATTCTAATCTTACGTGGTGTGCTAAAATAATTTTTAGTCAATTTAAATCTGGAGGAGAGGACTCCTTCAACAGCACGGTGCTGCTGTGTATAATTCTTTGCACACCGAAAAAGCGTTAACTGAAATCTATGAAGATAGATGAATTGGAATCCTTGGATTGGCCGGCGTGGTCTCCCAACCTATCACCCATGGATTTCTTCTTGTGGGGGTTGTTAAAGAACACCATAAACAGGCAGCGATTTGAAAATACGGAGGAATTGCAGAACGCAATTAAAGGAACCATAGAAAACAACTCATAAATTTAATAAATGTAAATTCCATCGTATTTCCTTTGTCTTTCATTTTACTGATATGCCCCTACCAGAACGAGAAGCTTGGTTTAACAGGATTAGAGTCGTTGATTGGAAATTATTATTAGATTTTGTGTTTTTGTATTCATTCCAATTTATTTGCCGCAAAACCAGCTTTGGGTCATCTTAATAGCGCTTTCAGATTTGTGTTTTATGTTTGGTTGGAAGATCGTTTGCATACAGGAACTTGCAGGAGTGTACCAATTATTGATCCTTATTGATTCTTCGGATATAATGCTATTCCAAGCCGTTTCTTGTTTGACAGGTAGGATTATTGTGATAATTCTAATTATACGTTAGTTAAAAGAAGTAAATCTTAATATTCCTTCTGTGTAGGTAGATATGAGCGTCGCGTCTTAAGTTTACAAATAATCACTAGATAGCCTTTGAGATTTGACATTATTATTTTGTTTAATGTGAGCGTTTAAAAAAAGTAATTTTGTGAAGGAATGAAAACTTCACGTGAAAATTTTCTTGGGACGATTTTTTACGATTTTAGTAAAGGCCTAACACAACAACAATGGCTTAGTTTACAAGTGGCTTGCAGAATTTCATTGTAGTCGTGGTTCCGTCAGTAATGCATTTCGTGAAGGTCGACCAAAATTGGTTGTTGTTCCGAAAAAAGACATAGATACTATGCGCAACGTGACTGAAGAGGATCGACATTTGACTTACCGAGAGATAAAGGCATCCTTGGGCATATCAAAGACCACAGTAGAGCCGATCTTGTACAAACATTTAGGTGTGAAAAAGCTCTATTCCCCGTGGATTTCGCATAATTTGATCCAAGCACAAAAGAGCCTCGTGTCAATTGGTGTAAGGGAATACTCATAAAATTCGACGGGGAAACTTCAAAATCCGTATGGTATCACCGTAACAGGTGACAAAAATTCGGATATATTCGTACGAGCCGAAAACTAAGCAACAATCAAGTGTTTGGGTGTTCCCCGATGAACCGAATCCAAAATTTGTTCGTTCAGGAAGCACTTCCAAGAAAATGATTGCTTGTTTCTTCCATTGTACTGGATATTTCGTAAGCGTTGCTTTGAAGGATCGAAGAATAGTTAATGCTGACAACAATTTGTTTGTCAGAAGTCATGGATGAAATATGGAAAAAAAATCGACAACGTCCCATCCTTCATCATGACAATGCCAACCCCCATACATCACGTCAAACAATTAGTTATTTGAATGAGGAAAACATATTCACCTGATATATCGCCTGACGACTTATTTCTATCCGCGAGTGTCAAACAAAAAGTGCGTAGACAGCGATTTTTATCCCCTCAAGAAGCCGATGAAGCCATCAAATGTTTTGGAGGTACCACCTTAATGGCGAATATTTTGAAGAAGAATAAAGCGATTTGTACCATAATATTTGTTTCTTTCGTTATTTCTGTAAACACTTAAAAGGTGTCCCTCGTATTTTTATCATACGAGGTGTGGCAATTAAATAACTGGACTGGTGCTACAAAACATTTTATTGATCACCAATTACGTCCCTACAACATTCCAAACGAATTTTCCACTGTCGAAAGCAGTGCTGGAAGAGAATCTCCGTCGCTTTCGCTTTCACCGCTTTCACACTGTCAAATCTTGTCCCCTTGAGCTCCGATTTTACCTTAGGAAATAAAAAAAAGTCCAACACGGTGATGCCGCATTTCGCAAAGAACGCCTTCACAGATAAGGCGGAATGGACTGGCGCATTATCTTGGTGGAGCATCCAGGATTTACTTTTCCACAAATCGGGTCTTCGTCTTCTCATTCGTTCACGAAGGGTAGTTAGAACCTCGACGTAATAATGTTGATTGAATGTCTGACCTTCGGGGACCCAGTGGACGTAGACAATTCCGCGCGTATCAAAAAAAAAAACATCACCACGGCCTTGAATTCAGACTTGCTCACTTTCGCTTTTTTTGCCGTGGTGAGCTTGGGCTCTTCCAATGTAACGATTGGCGCTTTGTTTCAGGGTCGTAGGTAAAAAAACACGATTCATCACAAGCAATCACTCTGTTTAACAATTCTGGATCATCATCAATGTTGTTTAAAAGGTCTGCACAAATGTTCATTTTCGATTCCTTTTGCTCTGGAGTGAGAAGTTTTGGCGCTATTTTTCCGCAAACTTTCTGCATTTCAGCAAGAGCTTGGATACTCAAACGACGATTTTCGCGGATCAATTTACCAATTTTCTGAATGTTGTCGTCCGAATTTGATGTTGGGGGTCGTCCAGGCCGCGGATCGTCTTCGGGTCGTTTCACGTCCCTCCTTAAACCTTTTACACCACTTAAAAGCTTATGTGCACGATAAACACTCACTTCCGTACACTTTCTTTAACAGTTTCACAAGAAATTTGAGGTTAACTCGTTGCCCGATCTGAACACTCTGCATTTTTCCGACGCGACGCTTGCGTAAGGACTTGAACGGAGGATTGCTACAGCGAGACTGAGCGACGTACAACCGTGCCCATCGAGCTCAGAGTGGGGGAAGCATCTACAAGCAAAGACATGTTCAAACCTGCCGTGGTGTCTTCGCTGTTTACCGATAGTAGCACCAGTCCGGTTATTTAATTGCCACACGTCGTAGATTCTGTAGATGTAGCTATTGACTTTCCTATGATGCTATTGCTTACCTAGAAAATCTTTCTTATCTTCTAGATAATTTACCTCATTAGAATGACTCACTCGAGGATTTTAGATATTGCTAGCAAAATGCTTATTGGTCTGGTGGTGTTTTTTTAGAAGTTTTTGTTTTCTTCTTTATGCATAGGGAATAATGGTACAAATTTCTTGAGTATAATACGAGATCTTTCGTCGGGCATAATTACTCAACGATCGAATTATCCTTCTATTTTGAAGCTAAAACAATTTTGCTTTAAAGAAGGCGCATTTTGGTATCTTTTATATGCACGACAGCGTGCGGGGCCACTGCAGACGTCCATTGAAATATTCGTCAACGGAAATGAACAACAGGTTCGGCCACTTAAAGCGTGTGTAGCGGCGCGGAAACGAGGACGTTCGTGTGTTTTATCTTGAAGTGGCGGGGAAACAAAAACATTCAATTAGAGCAAGAACGACAAGAGCCACTTTGTTTACTCCATTTTCAGTACGGTTCGCATAATAACGTCCGACCGATGAATACGTGAGTGCCCAACCTAAGCAGTGGGGTTGCGAACCGCCTGTTCTTTTTTCTCTACTCGGCAGCCGTTGGTTTTTTTTTTTTTTGGATGGACGTAGTACACGGTTGGGTCGTATTACGTTTTCCAACACACTTCGGCTAGAATTTATCGAATTGAGTGCAAGATACGTGTACCGCCGCGTTTATATTGCGCTTTAATGCGCTCTTATTGAAATTTATTCCGCAGTTTTCCTCTCCAAAAGTGTACGTAATGAGAGCATTTTGAATATTTATTACCGGCGAAGGTGCATTTATGTGTTCGTCTTGGGAAAATGTGGCTTTTTTTTTGAATGGTTGCGAAGGGAATCAGTGCAATCTTATGACGTATGTATAGTGTTATAGGAGAAAGTCGGCTATAGTATAAATAATTAAGCAATGAACGCACATCATCAACGACGTTTATATGACGTTTTATTGCAATTATAAGAACATAAACTTACTAAAAATTACGGTGCCTGATTTGTAACATGAAAATCTATAATTTTCGAAAATAAACGGTATTAGTGACGCCGTACATTGAAAATTTGTAGTTTCTTTCTAATATTGATATATTTTGCACTAGAGAAACCCATATATTATAAATGGAAAATATATATGAATAGGGAATGTTATTTTTACCATGTTGTAGAGTTTTGTTAGTTCTTTTTAGAATTATAAATAACGCTGGCCACGAGCGGTACCGCGCATCGGCGTAGAATCAGTTCGGACCGAGAGGAACGGTAGTATTACTTCGTCTGCGGAGCAGTACGGACATTTTCGCTGCCGGTCATTTGCGCAATTGTTTATCTGTCCTAGAAAAATTATGATTTCGTCAGCAAAACGACCGCGGTCGGACAAACTTCGAAAATTTATTGCAGAAATTAATATATGAAGGTGCTAAAATTAAATGTGTAATCTGTAAAATCCCGTTAATGTGTTGGTCCAGACAACATTGTCTACGACACGTAAATAGTGAAAAGCATGTCTCTCAAAAAAAATTGCGCACGAGACAATGAAAAATTTATATTTAATTTATGCGTTACGTTTATCGCATGTAATATGCCGTTTAATTTACTAGACAAGGAACCATTTATCTGCTTTTGGAATAACTATTCGGAGTGCAAATTACCAAGTCGAACATCGTTACGAAGAATTGTGCCATCTGCGCGCGAACATATTGAACAAAAGATAAAATCGGAGTTGAAAGATCAAAAATTGTGGTTATGTGTCGACGAAACAACAGATCGGAAGAAACATTCTGTTCTTAATGTAATGGCACGCAAATTGGAACCTCATCAATCGGCACCTTCAATTCTATTAGTCTCCAAACGAATACAACAGTGTACTGCCGAAGTAATTTCAAAGTTAGTGTTAAATACATTGGACAAGTTTGAACTTTCAACAAACCAACTCTTGATGTTAGTGAGTGATGGTGCTGCAAACATGCTTTCTGTAGGCCGGTCTCTTAACAAGCATTCTGCTAATTTGTTACACACTACGTGTAAAATTCGTGCTCTCAATCTTGTGGCGGATAGTATCAGAAAATGTTATCCTGAGGTAGACGCTTTAATAGCGCATATCAAAGCAGTATTTGTCAAATCACCGAAACGTATTCGCGAATTTCACAGACTGTGCCCCCGTATACCAGCGCCACCAGAACCTATTCTAACTCGTTGGGGAACACGGTTGCAGGCCGCGTTTTATTATCATAAATATTTTGATAATATTAAGAACGTGGTTTTACAATTCGACACAAAGGAAGCTGCCGCTATCCAGAAAAGCCAGTCGAAATTTCAAGATAGTCAGGTTAAAATGGATTTAAAAATCATTCACGACAATTACTTCGGGCTAGCAGATGCAATAGAAAAATTACAAAATCCTGCGGTGCCGTTAGAAGAATCTCTACAAATAGTGCAACATGTTCACGCACAGCTATGCGCGATTGAAGACGCAAAAAATGTTTCTGTTCTAGAAAAATTTGAAAGTGTTTTTGAGAAAAATTCTGATTTTGGCACATTAAGACACATTTGTGAAGGTGCGTCAACAGAATCGTTAAGTTATTTGAAAGATTATTTTACTTACGCAAATATTACGTCACTAGATGTAGAACGTTCGTTCTCTGCATATAAACGCATTTTTTCCTCATGCCGTACTAGTTTTGCCGAAACAACAGTTGAAACATATCTAATGTTGCAGATATTTAACGGACATTATTCACTTTGTGATTTCACGGAGGACTCTTAAAATGGTAAGTGTTTGAGCACGTGTTATTTAATTTTTATTTAAAAGATGAGCGAAATTATTTGCGGTAGCAAACGTTCCATTAGCAGAATAACTCTAGTGGAACGCGAGGTCTGCTCTACTCTACGCTACTGCGCGGGACCGCTCGTGGCCAGCTTTAATTATAATTCAAGATGCCTAGAGCGTTTTGTAAGCAAAGTAAAGCACTGATTGCAGCAGCTCTGAGGAATTTTAAAGAGGAGAAAGAAAGAGGCCATTCATTGTTACCAACTGATGCCGTTATTGAGCGTGTAGCTGTTGCCCTAAACATCAGTGTTCATTCTGCGAGCAACATTGATCAAGAAATAGAAAAGGAAGGACAGGTCCGTAGCCCAAAGAAATGTAAATCCAGACGGAAGCCAATAACTGACATTAGCAGAGCCGATGAAGCAGACATACGGAATACAATTTATACAATGGTTCAAGCTAAACTGCATATAACGTTAAAGTCAATCTCAACAAATCTTAGGGGTAATAATATTTATAGCGGCAGTTTATCTTATCTAAGCGTTATATTAAAGAGAATCGGTTTTCGCTGGAGAAAGGACAACCCTAGAATAGGCCTGACGGAATTACCTTGTACCCGCACGATTTTCTTTTTTAGAAATTTATGTTAGAAATATGAGATCTAACTTTTGGCAATTCGTTTACTTAGATGAAACGTGGGTTTTCGAAAATGGCAGTGTTTCCGGATCATGGCAAGATAACACCAAACGTAGTGTGAGAAATATAAAAGGTGAGGGTACACGATGTGTTGTATTACACGCAGGAAATCGAGAAGGATTTATTGACGGTGCTTCCCTAATTTTTTCTTCGAAAACGAAAAATCTTGACTACCATGGGGAGATGAATCAAACCAATTTCTTGGCCTGGTTTGAGCATCAGTAACTATGCAGATTACAATGCCCTTCTATGATTATATTGGATAATGCTAGTTATCATTCCACGTTAGAAGTAAAAATTCCAAATTCATCTTGGAAAAAAGTTGATATTCAACAGTGGCTACGGGAGAATAACATCCACTTTGAGGAAACTAGTTATAAACAAAGTTTACTTCAGTTAGTTGCATGTAATAAATCTCCGAAAATATATGTTGTTGACAAACTTGCAGCTAAATATGGACATGTGGTGCTCCGTTTGCCATCATATCACTGTATATTCAATCCCATCGAAAACATTTGGGGATTGGCAAAGACATATTATAATAGACATATAGGACGAGATGGATATGGAACGGTAAAATGTATTGCGATGTGGCAAGAAGCGCTTGCAATAGTAACCCCTGAAATCTGGAACAATACTATCGAGAAAACTGAAAAGATAATACAAGACTGGTGGCAGAGGAAAGTTGGCTTCGAGCAAAATGATATTCCAGAGCTCGTCATCAGTGTTGGTGCAACATCCAATGAAGACAGTTCGGATTGTCAGAGCGATTGACCCACTTTTATTTATAAAATTTTATAAATATATTAATATTACTTTATATATTTGCATGTTTCTACAGATTGAATGTATTTAATATTTAATAACACACTATCTGCTTCTATATACGTATCAATAAAATTTAAATATATGCCTTTTTAAATTCTAAATAAAGAAAGCAATAAACATGAATTTTTTCAAGAAATGCTTTTAGATAAATGCATTACAACTATAGAAATAATATTTAAATTGTTTCACTTCCTTCAGATACTTTAAAAATATCTGTCATTTGTTACTAATAGTATTTTATGTACAATTTTGCACTTAATGCTCATGGTATTCTAACCTAATATTGATCCACCTAACGTAAACAACAGCTGTCATAAACAATGCGACAAGACAACATCTAAACGTCTCACGTCATTCGTTGTTGATGACGTGCATTCATTGCTTAATTATTTTGACTATACTTTAATTTTTTTTGTAGAATTCTTATTTGGCAAATTAGTATAAACAATAAAATGCTCATTTTATATATTAAATCTCATTATTAAAACAATAGTTTAATCAAAAGGATGATTAAAATGTTTACAGCAGCACTTTATTCATACTGCTATTGACACGCCAATAAAGTAAAAAAAAATTAATTCGCACCACCTTTTAAATTTTCGTTGCTATGGATAGCTTGTTTATAAAACATCTGACACTTCACGCAAATTCTTCAGTTTGCTGATTTAACCCTAGAAAGGTAACCATCGTCAATTTTACGAGATGATCTGTAATTTCTTTCATTTTATGAGTAAGCAGTGGTGGAGTGCATGCGCCTAGCTATTTATCTTTGAGTCATTGCTCTAAACGTTTGCATGATCGAAATTAAGTTTGCGTGTTGAATATAGTTCTTTTCGGAGTAAGTGATCGTAAAATCTACGAGGGTTACTTGTAACGTGACTAAGTTGTAGAGTAAGAAATTGTAAAATTAGGTTACAATTCAGCATTGCGCGAAATTGGGAGCGAAAACGACCACTAACAGAGAGAGAATTAGAACTGGAAATTGAAAAGATATTTCAGAAGGAATTTGAAGATGGTGGACGTAATATTAGAGACGACAACAGTAGTGAAACTGACGACTTTGTAGATTTTGAAGAATCGGGTTCAGAATATGTACTATCAGACGAAAACTATGACAATTTTGATGATGAAGTTGAATCCGGTAAGAAAAAGAAACGAAAATTATCAAAAAATAAAACCGGTACAAAAGTCAAGACAAGCAGAATTAATATAATTGAAAAAGAGGTGTTACTCAGAGAACAACAAAGTGCCGGAGAAGATGTAATATCAAATAATGCGCATGGACAAGAAAGTGACAAGACACAAACCACTAATTTATTTGAAAAAACATCCACTACCAGTACAGAAAATATACGAAAACAGCAATCGATATCGGAGACTGAAGGGAAAAATGGTCATCGATGGTCAACAATTGCAAAAAATGTAACAAAAGCACCACAGAGAAATGTACAGGGTAACACACGGGAGACGGTGTTCTTCCCCTACCACCGCGCTCTCAGTACTGCGCAGTTCAGAAACACTGCGCAGTACTGAGAGCGCGGTGGTGGGGGAAGATCGTATGACAGGCAGTTCTTCTCTACACAAGACGCCATTTTAGTAACAATGGAGCAGTGGGATTTGCAGCATCGTTTGTTCGTCTATGACAGTTTCGTTAAAAGTGCAATTCAATGTCGGTCGACACGGAGCTGTTCCGAGTCGTAACACAATACTCAGATGGGTCGAACACTTCAGATCAACTGGGAAATTAATGAATAAGAAGCATACAGGTCCGAGACGCAGTGTAACGACACCAGAAAACGTCGCAAAGATTAGAGAAGCGATAGTCAGAAGCCCAGGACGGTCAGCTGGACGTCATGCTAGAAGGCCAGCAATCAATCGTGAATCTGTTAGACGAATTTTACATAAAGAATTAAAATTCCATCCCTACAAAGTTCTCATTGTGCAACAACTGGAAGCGACTGATTTCGCTACACGCGAGAAGTTTGCTTACGGAATGCAAGTGATTTTGGGATCGACTGATAATGTGCGAGTTGTTATGAGTGATGAAGCACATTTTCATGTAAACAGGGCTGTAAATAAGCAGAATCTGCGTTACTGGGACCCTAAGCAGCCACATATTATTCATCAGCTCTGAAAGAGTGACAGTCTGGTGCGCTATTGGTTCTTTTAGCATTATTGGACCCTATTTTTTCGAAGACAATGGTGTCGCTGTCACTGTTAATTCGGCTCGATACATTCATATGCTCCAAACGTTCTTCGAACCAGAACTGAGAAGACGAAGAATCCCTTTAAGAGATGTTTGGTTCGAGCAGGATGGCGCAACAGCGCATACCGTGCGCGCTTCATTAACAGTTCTTGTATGTTTCCTGGACAACTTATCTCACGTTTTGGCGATGTTCCTTGGCCTTCCAGATCCCCCGACTTATCAGTGTGTGATTTTTTTTGTGGGGGATACCTCAAGTGCCGTGTCTATGTCCACAAATCGCGAAATTTGGACCAATTGGAGGATGCAATCACTGAAGAAATTGCTGCCATCCCCCCCCAGAGATGTTGAACCGTATGATGCACGTGATGACGTGCATTCGAAACAATGGACATCACCTCGACGACATTATTTTTCACACATAAGTCTGTCCTATATAAAAATGGCAACTAGTGACCTTTAATTATATGTCAATAAACGTACACTAATTTGTGAATTTTCTAAGTATTCTTTTATTAAAGAACGTCATTCTCCTGTGTGTCACCCTGTAGTTCACATACTTCAAGGGTCAAAAGATTTGGCTAAAACAGCGCTTACTCCCCTAGATACATTTAGTGTGTTCATAACTGATGCAATGATTGATATTGTCGTTGCACATACAGGCACAGAAATAAGTACAAGATTCGTAGAATACAAAGATCCTAAAGCAATAAGTACGCATGCTAACAAAGAGCAATACAAGTAGAGAACTATTTGGAGCCTTTATCACGGAAAGCGTTCCCATCAACTAGAGCACATGGTGAGTTGAAACACACAATCGGCTTACATCTTTACTTGTTTCCTAGCGTACTTAACATGTTAATCTTCTCTTCAATTGTAGCGTTTCCGAGGCATTATTCCAATTTCCGTAAACACTCGCTTTCATCTTGTTAATCGGCTTATAAATCGACATCTATTTCACGATCTCCTTCGCTCCCGTCGATGTTTGGATATTTAGAAGACCGCACCTCCACCATTACCAACCCCAAGGTCAGAGACTATGGAAATGGGTGAAACTTTCGAGAAACGAAGGGGAACGAAAACATATGTTTCGCGACCTGATATA
The DNA here is from genome assembly GCA_029619315.2 of Dynastes maya. Lineage (NCBI taxonomy): Eukaryota > Metazoa > Arthropoda > Insecta > Coleoptera > Scarabaeidae > Dynastes > Dynastes maya. Next base: position 12,814,540 of record JAROYE020000003.1, on the reverse strand, counting down.
TTACGGTCAGCGGCGGTCTTTGTGTCGACAGCGATCGTACAGAATGTCAGAAATATGTCAGAGAGGGCCTTAAGAATAGGAAATGGTATATATATATATGTAGCAAGCACGGCGCGGCTCGGTGGAACCTTTTGTAAGCGGCAACACAATTGAATTTCCGTCGGTTCTGCCAGCGCTGCGCCATCGAGGTCGTCGTATTTTTCGTTGGACGAAAAGAATGGACTTCATCACTACGACACACGTACGGCGTAAAAGGTTCGAGATTAATTCAATAAACTAAATAAGACTTTGTTATCTTCGCCGCAATATTGGCGTTGTATTTCATAAATCTCGACCAGCCGTGTGCTTCTCTACTATCGATCGGAATAAAAATTCGACGCAGAAGTCTTTTGTGCGTCGGCGAAAATTACATACATGCGGCGTATTTTGAAGTAGGTCGTCGATGATTCACACATTCAGATCGTTTCTTGCGTTTTGAATTAGTTTATCCAAATTATATTGGTTTTATTTTAAAAAAAATACTGTGTAGTGATATTTCCGTACTTTGTTGGTGATACCTGTAATGCTTTTCTAGTGTTGTACAAGCGATAAAACCTTTTTTGAAGCGATAAAAACGGGGTAACCTAACATGGCGTCGGCTGTTTTGTACGTTTTATTCGTTACACTTTGTAAAAAAAAAAAATATTTATAACTAAAAAATTATAAAACTATAACTGTAGGTTTGAAAAATACTAGGCTTAAAAAAATGCTATTCCAAAACAACTCCCTAAATGTCCGTTGTTTTAGAGTAGATTTTATTGTTCAAATAGTTTTGTATTCTTAGGTTATATTTAAAAATTATTTTTGAATACGAAGAGATGTTTTTAGATGCGTATAATAAACGAGTACCCTACTTAACCTACTTAAAAATGATTGTGGGAAAAGTAATGATAGATTAGGTAAAACACCACCTAATAGGAAAGATAGATTAGGTAAAACACGACATAATGGGAAATTAAAGACCCTGGTTAAATAGCATGTCTGTAGATTTTCTCGTGAAATTGAAGAGAAATTCATATAAAATTACAATTACCGTATCATTTCAACCTTAGTTTCGTCCAAATACATGTACAATTACAATTAAAAATAATTAAGCGATCAAATATCAATTACAAATACATCTTTCACGAAAACGGTGCTCGGTTACGTGTTTGGTATTTACTTTGAAACTTCGCTTTTCCAAAATAAAGTCGAATGGGATGCGGGGAAGGGCTCAGTTGACGACTGGCATCCTCTTTAAATCGGAAGCCCTTTAATATTTTAAACAGAAATGCAAAAAAACGATTCCTTTACCGCTTAGGTTAATATCACACATGGCGTTGTTAGAAAAAAATAGAAGAATTCTTCGAGTGCTGTTTTATGGCACAAGGGTATTTTTGGCAGAAGCAAAGATGAAATAATAAGCATTTTCTTCATCAGTTTTTGTTGTCGAAGCGAGATAAAAGCACATTCTCTGGCTTGACAAATGCTTAGCACAAAACAAGAATTGGTCATTATTTTCTTTTTTTCTGTGTACGATTAATTCAGAAGAAATTGTTGCTTCAGAAATTATTATAAAATATTTTGAACCAGGGTATACCTCTACGACTGCTGACCCGTTCTACTATAGGGTTGAGAGATCTGCAAAGAATGGGTAACAAACTCTATGTTAGTCCTCCTATAACAAAGAGAGCTATCAGACAAATAGGATACAAATTCTATAAGGTAACGATTTTCCTTTTTTTTGGGGGGTGAAATTTGCTATTTTTCTGATAGGGAAAAGAAAAACCATTATTGACGACATTATAAAAACATAATAGACTGAAATGTGCTAAAGAACATCAAAATTGCTAATGCCTAGAAGTATAAGGGGATTCTGGAAGAAAGCTTCTTATCATCAATTGCACCCAGCTCCCAATTCATGGAAAACGTTCCCCTTACTTTCAGCATTCCTGAAATCTCAGCTGAGGAAGTTTTGTCCGCAATGAAGGATATAAGAGCCGATACCACTACCGGACATGATGGACTTCCTAATTTTTTTATTCGAGACCGTGCAACTGTCTTGTTTACACCATTAACTTTCATATTTAACTTGAGTTGTAAAACTTCTACCTTTCCTGAGTTCTGGAAATTAAGTAAGGTAACCCCTGTTTTCACACATGGTGACAAAAGTGACGTATCAAATTATCGTCCCATTAGTCTTCTTTCCACCTGCTCGAAAATGTTTGAACATTTGCTGTATTCAAAGCTATACAACGTTGTAAAATCTTATATATCTCCATATCAACACGACTTTATTTCTGGTAGGTCAATTGTGACAAATCTGGTAGAAATTACTCAGTACATCAGCTAATCCCTTGATAGTAGACAGCAAGTCGATGTTATTTACACAGATTTTGCCAAGGTATTCGACACTATTGACCACTCCATACTTGCCTCCAAAATTTCTTCGTTTGGTTTTACATCTGAAATTACAAATTTCATTGCTTCCTGTTTAGAAAATAGATCCGCATACGTCTACTATAACGGCTTTACCTCTAATGTATACACTGCTTCTTCGGGAATTACACAGGGTTCCAATTTGGGTCCCCTTTTATTTAATATATATATTAACGATCTCCTATCCTGTCTTGATTGTGGAGTTCTCGCATACCCAGATGACTTAAAACTATTCTCTGAGATATCGTCTACCACTGACTCAGTAAAATTATAAACAAACCTGAACAGAATCCATTCTTGGTGTATTAATAATAAGGTTCGTCTCAATGTTAGTAAATGTGCTGTTGTTACATACTTCAAAACCAAAAATCCTATGCTTTTTGGCTACACGGTGGACAACGTCGCCATATCAAGATCAACGCAGTTTAAAGACTTGGGCGTTCTATTTGATTCACAACTTCACTTTTCTGAGCACATAATTACTATGTGCAATTCTGCCTCTCGATCGCTAGGTTTTCTTATAAGAACATGTCGAGGATTTTTGAATCCTCGAACCCTTAAAACTTTGTTTTTTAGCCTGGTGGTCCCTAGATTGGAATATGCTTCTGTTGTTTGGTACCCAATATACCTTTACCAACAACTTGCAATTGAGAGGACATAAAAGAGGTTCCTAAAATACTTAACCTTTAAAATCACTGGTACGTATCCACCACGCGGAACAGATTATGACAGCCTATTGGAACAACATAATATGCAAACTATAACTACTCGTCGGGAGATAGCCAGCGCTAAACTTCTGGCTAAAATAATTACTAATAAAATTGATGCCCCGAACATACTTGCGGCAGTTGGGTTTCTTGCACCTCAGTACAAAACTAAACAAACGGAAACGTTCTTTGTTCCCACAGCGAAGACTAATATTTTACTTAAAGCCCCAATAGCGCACATGTCGAAGAATGCTAATAAACTTTATGGTGATCTTTTTTCTTAATTAAGTACTGGAACTCTGTTGCACTGAATTAGTTCAGTATCTGTTTTTCTTAATTAATGTTCTTATATATATTTTTTTTGCTATTAAAGTTATGTGTGTTTTATAATAATTGGCGTTTGTATATGTGTACGCTGTATCTTATGTCCAGAAGTGCTGTGCACCTTTTTCTTTTTTTTTCTTTATCATTATTATCCTGTAATTAGACTTTGTTTTCTGTTGGATAATAAAGACCATTATTATTGTTATTATTATTATAACAGGAAGAAGCAACTACGGAGAAATCCGGCACGCACAGTAGCTGTATTAAGAGCTACCCTGCAGAACATATGGGATAATATTGCACTAGAAAAGTGTGGAAGACTTGTGAACACAATGCCTAGCAGAATTAAGGCGGTTATTGCTAATCAAGGTGACGTTACCCAATATTAAAATCTGGCCGAACTATTATGACTCATCGGTTGAGCCACATTCCTTGTTATACATTATGTAAATTAAATATAACTTTTAATTTTTACAAGTTGAAAGTCTATATTTTATTGTAATTGCAATAGTTTTGTTGACATTTTTCGTCATTTGTATAGATTTCGCATTATATTAAAGTATTTATCCTAAAATGTGTGCCGGCCGAATTATTATGAGCCTGGGCTCGTACATTTATATTATAACAAAATGATATTCTGAACAGAGTTAATTGAAGTTTCCATATTTTCTCTAATATAGCACATTCCTAATTACTTTGTGCAAAAACCAAGAGCCAAGCTTCTATTGTCTCCAGACCGAGCCCCTCCTTTCAGCCGCCGATTTTCCTCTCGCAATAACTTTCTTCGCCAGCAGAAATTTACTCGAGCTACATCGTTTTTCATCGCCATCCGCCGAAACGTTCGTTGAAGACTTCGAATACAGTCAGTACAAAAGCGGCACCTCGTTTGAACCGCGCGCAAAAACAACTGACACTGACAAATAATTTACTCAGGAAGTTGCTCCCGCGGAGCGAACTTTAGCTCTAATCCGCAGAATAATCTGAAGCGCGTCCGACTTTTCGGCGAATAAATGAAAACGTTGAGAGACCTGAAAGACGTTTTCGGCGGCAAGAAGATCGTAACCCGGCGGGGAAAGCTACTTCCGTCTGCGAAGGCGTTTATGTAATGGCAAAAGTTTAAATGACGTTTTCGGCAATTTTTTGCTCCTCTCATGCATTTTATAGCGCGCCTCGGTCATTTCAATCTGAGTAAATGGTGTAGCTTATATTGCTTTCTTAGCACTATGGGAGATCTTAAATATGAAAAGGGAACTAGACTAGACAATTCCAATCGAACTACGCTTTCTATTTTAAAGGATAATCGTATCACTTTTCTTTATTAGAATTAATCTAGAATGAATTTTGTAAATTTAACGTGGGAAAAATTAAAAGCAAATTAAAAGCAAAAGTTCTCAGGAAAATACCTATGTATTACTTAAAATCATTTAATCTACTAACAATAAACCCATGACTGATTAATAGATAGCAAATGACGGAGCTACCTCGTTACAGGGAGCTGGGTAGTTAATGTCGATCGCTTTTATGCATTTATGATCAGAAAGTGTATACTATAGTTAAATAAATCATCTTTCAGTCAAGAAAATCCATGTTTTGTATTTCCGCAAAACAATATTTTCTTATTCGAGGATATTTAATTTCTAAAATTATTTTTATTGGATCACACACCCTGAAAGTCTATACACTGTTTCTCTTGAATGTTGGTAGAGAAGAGATAGTTAGGGTTTTGTCTTCGTTGAGCTTTAGCTGACTGCTATACAGTCATCTTTTATAGTAATTCTTTAAATTATCTTTCATTCTAATTAAACTTTTATGTTGTTAAATCATTTTTGAAAACATTGTATATTACTTTTGAACAATAGTATATATGTCTCATCTCATTAGTTAATCAAAATGGAACTTGTGTAACGATCTGTCTTAAAGCTATTTTGCTTATACGCGTCACGGACAAGGTCGCGATACGTCACGAGCAAGAAGTGCAACGTCATACAAAATTTATGTGTGTAAACCCCTTATTTCGGGAAACTTCTGCCTGCCAAGTCAGCGCATTCAGCTGTCTAGAAGCTGAGCAATAGAAGTTCTCCTCTGCGGCGCAAGTCGGCGTTTTAACGCTGGCTAAATGCTGAATAGAGTCCCAGAAATATCCCGCAGGTAGTCGGCATATAAGCAAGCAACTCTCGAATATTTCTCAAAGTCCGCGAGGTATTCTATAGGTAGTCGGCATATGCAAGCAACTGTGGAATATTTCTTACCATTTCCGTACTAACAGCCTTCAGTTGTCGTAGTAGGCGCCGCAAGGAACGATACCGCCATTATTTGAAAACGTTTAAGACCGTGGCCCGATTCATATCGTTTCACCGCTTGTGAATACTTTGAGATTTCGTCTTTTCCTTTTGTAAATACCGTATATTTGTCGCCGCAGCAGGGTTTATTTTATTCAATTTTTTTTTACAATTTTCTATCACTTGTTTATTTCTTCGTTAATTGAAGTAATTCTTTTGTTTTAAAATTAGTATCCTTTTTGCAAATAATACTACCTTGTCAGTAAAGTCTGAGAATTGTAGTGACGTCTTAGTGAAAGCATCTTCAGCCCGTAATTGTGCGTATGGGTGTTTTTACACCAAACCGATTAGCCCTAAATGAAGATAGACACTAGTAGGTAAGCTATCTGTGTACGAGCTCACTTTAATCGAGCTTTTAATCGAAGTTTGATAAGCGGATCGCGCTTTTAATCCGCGGGTAATTTCGCGGAATCGAAGTTTGATTAACGGCTCGCGCTTTTAATCCGCCGACGGCTTTTGAACGGCTCCTAAACAGCTTTTGAACGGTTTTTTGAATGGCTCCTGAACAGCTTTTGAACGGCTTCTGAACAGCTTTTGAACGGCTTCTGAACGGCTTTTGAACAGCTTCTGAACAGCTTTTGAACAGCTTCTGAACGGTTTTTAATAGCTTTTGAATGGCTTCAGAACGGCGTTTGAACGGCTTCTGAACGGCTTTTGAACGGCTACTGAACAGGTTCTAAACAGCTTTTGAACAGCTTCTGAACGGCTTTTAAACGACTTCTGAACGGGTATTCGTTCAATGACTATATCTCTTGGCACTGGGTGGCGCAAGGAATTTATTTCCGGGTGTGATACGTTCCGGGTGTGATACATCGTATGGAAGTTATTGTTTGTGGAGGTGACTCATGTTTCAAATGTGTTTGGGGGTCAGATAGGTAGTAGTAGGTAGGGGGTCACCTGAGCATGTGATCTTCATTATCTATTTACGATCCCCACGCTCAGGTGACCCCCTACCTACTACTACCTATCTGACCCTCAAACACATTTGAAACATGAATCACCTCCAGAAACAATAGCTTCCATACGATGTATCACACCCGGAACGTATCACACCCGGAAATAAATTCCTGGCGCCACATAGTGCCAAGCGATATGGTCGTTGAACGAATACCCATTCAAGAGCCGTCTAAAAGCCGTTCAGAAACTGTTCAAAAGCTGTTGAGAACCTGTTCAGTAGCCGTTCAAAAGCTGTTCAGGATCTGTTAAAAAGCCCTTCAGAAGCTGTTCAAAAGCTGTTCAGAAACTGTTCAAAAGCCGTTCGGAAGCCGTTCAAAAGCTGTTCGAGAGCCGTTCAAACGCCGTTCAGAAGCTGTTCAGGAGCCGTTAAAAAGCCGTTCAGTAGCTGTTCAAAAGCTGTTCAGAAGCCGTTCAAAAGCCGTTCAGAAGCCGTTCAAAAGCTGTTCAGAAGCCGTTCAAAAGCTGTTCAAAAAGCCGTTCAGAAGCGGATTAAAAACGCGAGCCGCTAATCAAACTTCGATTCCGCGAAATTACCCGCGGATTAAAAGCGCGAGCCGCTAATCAAACTTCGATTAAAAGCTCGATTAAAGTGAGCCCGTACACAGATAGCTTACCTACTGACACTTCTAATGTTAATAACTCAGAGTCTGTTAAATATTTGTTTTTTTTTGCTTGATCACAAATTAAGATGGGAACCACATGTAGATTATACGACAAGCAAAGTTTTAAAGACTACTTTCCTTTTGAGAAAGCTATCTTTTGTAGTATTTAACAAGGGTTATAAAGCTTGCATGTTTCTCATTGTTTCACTCAGTGATGTCGTATGGGATGTGATTATGGGAACACAGTTTGTTGCGGCGTAGGGCCTTTCGCCTGCAGAGAAGACAAAAAATAGCAAGACATAAAAAATGCAACTTCATTTGTTGTATAGACATGTCACTATACTGCAGAATTTCTATTTGAGAGATAGTGCAAAATTTAAATTAATAGCCATGTCAGTACTCTGCTAACCAACGTGCCATCAATTAATATTTACCCGGCAAATGTTTAATTAATGAATTTGTTAAATCCATCGACCTGTAATGAATTTGTCAACGAATATTAAAAGGAACTTCTCCGTGTTTACCGAAATGAACCCGGAATCTACACCCAGTTTAGCTTTGTACGCATAATATATATAATAGAGCCATGGTACGGTATTCGCGCCATCTATCCTGACAAAGGGAAATTATAGGCATCAGAGGCGAGGGTCGGCAGGAGTCTCAATTATATTTACACTCTAATTATGGCAGCAATTGGAACATTAATTTTCATTAAGTTAATTAATGACACGGGCATGTATCAAATTCAATAGACGTAAAGTGCAGCACATTACGGCCGATAATTTATGCGCTGGAAATTAAATTTATGCTGGCATTATGCGTGCCACGAAGCGTGGTTTCAATATCGATGTCACAGAACAGAGTGAGAGGAGAGATTTCGGGACATCTTCGAATATTGGTAGTAAAATATATGTTTCATTTAAACGTAATAAGCCATCTTATCCGATTTACGTCATTAATATGAATCAAATTTCGAAATAATAGTATTTCTATGTGCATATTATCGTCTCTAGCACTTAATTAATGATTCACTTTTGGTATTCATTGTCTTATCATCAAATCGGCCAAGCCATGCATCCCACCGTCCTATCCAATGGGGCAATGTTCATTTAAAATGTTGTTAGTGGTAAACATCGTGTTGAAAGCACATGCGCATTTTTACGTTATTTGAAACGTCCCGAGGCAATTCAGTAAGATCGCTTTCCAAAGGATTTAAATAGCGATTTCTATTCAGTTGGCCCTCTAAAAAGGAAGGACCTACTATGACATTCCCAATAATAATACCACGTCAAGCATTGAGTTATTAAAGATTTTGGAAATTTCTGGTTTTAACGGGTCGACAGTTACGTTAGGGGTAAATCTGAACATTACGTTTGTTCACACATCCATTTTTAATTTTGTGCCAAAATTTATCGGATTTCCTTATTACATTACAATAAATTAACCTACTGGGTGGCACAATTTATAAAACCCGTTCGATAAATTGTATCCTAAGTTTTTATTTTATAATAAATCACTATTTTTCATAGCTTTCAATACTTTAATTTCTTAGAAAAGTAAACTCATATCTAACCTGGGCAAATAAGCGGTAACAGCCAGGAGCGTGGCGAGCTCATAAAAGTTTACACATAAAATAGAAGGTAAGAAATAAATTATAAAACGTGCTGAAACACTTACCGTTTTAAAAGTCTTCCGTGAAATCACAAACTGGGTAACATCTGTCAAATATTTGAATCATTAGATATGTTTCCACAGCTGTTTCAGTCAAATGAGTACGACGTGCCGAATAAATGTTTTTTAATGCCGAAAACGACCGTTCGATATCTAGCGATGTTATATTTGCATACTTAAGATAATCTTTGAAACAATTTAATGCATCTCCACACGCACCTTCACAAATTTGTCTTAATATAAGAAAATCGGAGTCTTTCTCCAAAACACTTTCAAATTTTTATTATTACATACCAATTTGTTTCGCCTTCTACAGCGCATAACAGTGCGTGAACATCATTCACAATTTCAACAGAATCCACGACAACGAAACATTTTGTAATTTTTCTATTCCCTCCGCTAGTCCGAAGTAATTGTTGTGAATAGTTTGTAAATCTCTTTTAACCTGACTATCTTGAAATATTTCCCGGCTTTTCTTGATTGCTGCAGCTTCTGTCGGATTGAATTTTAAAACCACCTTCTTTACTTGATCAAAATGTTTGTTGTAGTAAAACGCAGCCTGCAACCATGTTCTCCAACGTGTAACAATCGGCTGTGGTGATTCAGCTAAATCAGGACACAGTTTGTGAAATAGTCGGGTACGTTTCGGGGACTTTAGAAATGCAAAGAACGCATGTTTGCGGCACCATCACTCATAAACATTAACAGTTGCTTAGTTGAAACTTCAAATTTGTTCAATGAGTTCAACACCACCTTTAAAATCTCATCGGCAGTACAATTTATAACTCTTTTGGAAGCAAGTAAGAAGGAGGATGACGGTCGATGTGGTTCCATTGTACGTACCATTATATTGGCCACAGAATGTTTTTGACGATCTGTTGTTTCGTCCACACACAACCATAGTTTTTTATCTTTCAATTCCGTTTTCATTCTTTTTTCTATATGTTCGAGCAAATTGCGTTACATTTCTTATCGATGTCCGACGAGGTAATTTACAGTCCGCATATTTATTCCAAAAGGAGACAAATGCTTCTTTGTCTAGGAAACGAAACGATAGATTACATAAAATAAGAGTAACACATAAATCAAATGTAAATTTTTCTTGGTCTCGTATGCCACTTTTTGCAGAAGAATGCTGTTTGCTTTCGATGTGACGTTGACAATGGCTTCTGGACCAACATATTAAACGGATTTTAGAAACTAGACATTGAATTTTAGGGCCATCAAAAATTAAGTCCGGCATGTCCACTATAAAGTTTTTAACTGTGTCTGCCTCTGGTCGTTTTCGCGACGTACCTAACTGCGACATTTTTAAAGCAAATATAAGCGTGCAATTACGAAATAAGTTACGACAGCCTACATATACACAGAACTACTCGCATGCAGCAGCGATTTAGTACTGACGCTGTGAACGTGTGAAATAAATAATCGCCGACTCCGCACCACATATCTACTACACTGACTGTTACCGCTGTTTGCCCAGACTAATTATAACAACAATGCTGCACTATTATTTCTTTTGTATATTACTTTACCCAAATATTTTGTTGACTTTCGTGAACTTTTCTGAATTTTCCAAAAATTAAAAAAAGATTAATTTTCCAAAAATTAATCTTTGTTATTTTACTTGTAATGTTTTGTTTTAAAAGTTTTTATACTATCGCAAATTATTTTATATTTTCTGGGAAAAGTAAGTATTCTTCATAATTTATTGATCTTGGTTCTGGATTGTGTTACTTGTATATGTTTTGTATGTAAAGGAACCATTTCTAATAATATATATAAAGGAACCATTTCTAATCGCCAGGAAATAGGCCTTGTGTACTGGATATCACCCAGAAGAGTTATGTCAGACGACAAATGTGTAGTACGCCAAGGTAACAGGGGTTTCTTAGCTATTTAGGCACTTACGGCTACTCCCAATGGGGCAACAGTTCGACAGTTATCGGGTAAATGGTGATCTTAGCGGGAAGGTTGTCTCTTATAAATATCTTTACGAGACGCGCGTAAACTCCAATCAGAATGCGAGATATTCCGTGCATCAATAATAATGCAGGAATAGGTATATTGGCTATGACGTAAGCGAGGTGTGTTTATAGAAACGGATTAGCTGCTAATTACTGCGATTAGCTACGGATAAAATTCAATTTAAATATGACCATATTGTAGAGCAAGACGGGTATTGTTATTGAACTAAGTATTGTTTAAAAACTAGGAGAAATAAAGATTTCTAGGTGCCTAGAAACTATACGTAACACGTTCGGTTACTGAATGAAGCAACTAATTAATAAATATATTCATGAATTATGAATGTAATGCAAATTTATTGGTACAATATGCAAGAATTGCCCGATACGAAGGTATTTAGCCGGGTATAATTTTGAAATATAAAATATTAAGTGTTTTATTGAAAAGTAAATATAGCAATGAAACTCAGATTTGGCGTAAAGAGACACAGATACGACCATTTAGGAGGCGTGAACAGTTGTCTGTCATAAACGGTGGGAAATATCGAAGTTCGTTAACAGGATGATATTGGCGCGAAAAGAAAGAACGCTGTTTGAAGCATTTTAAATGCAGATTCGACAGGATCCCTAATTAAGGTGTAACACATTTTCCCCACAATAACACAAAAATGTCGCGCAGTTTACTAACTAACAGGTAGTTGCTTTTTTCAGTATCCCAAGTGGTGAAAAGTTTCATTTTAGTTTATTCCAAAGAAGTTAAAATGATTTTAACATCGCAAAGGGTATTATTTTGTATCTATACCGATGAATATTTTAACCTTTTTTTAGTTAGTAATCTGTAACATTATATCATTGTTAGAAATTCACCTCAACAGAGTTAAGATAACAGTTGTTAATTGTAATACCGTTACGCGCGACTGGTTTTCGAAGCAGAACTGCGCGGTCAGAGAATTTATACTTTCCATTCGGTACTGTGCATTTAGAAACTAATCAGGTGAAATGCATGAGAAAGTAAAACCGTACAAAATAATAACGAAAACTTACGAATGTATTCACATAGTAAAACAACATTCCTGTCCCAGTTACCGGTATATCCTCCTCCCAGGGCTTCTTTAATTAAGTACAGACTAATGATGTCAAAAATAATTCTTCTGCATCATTTTTAGGAATTCACACACTCTTTCGCTGGTCACTTATAAATAATAAGCAATAATGCAGAAAATCAATTTAAAGCATTGAAAAGTAAACAAGCAAAAATTGAAATAAAACGACCAAAGCACAACATAGCAGGCGATACTCGACGCCATGTGGAACGCAACCGTCGTCACGCAGCCACGTGGCTTTGACTACATCGCAGCAATCGTTGTAACGTTTATAAAAATCACTTTAACATTTTAATTCCACAATAAATTGCTTAATTATAGACAGGTACACGTATTATATTACACTTGCCAACACGTGGTTGCTGCAAAAGCAAAAACACTAACCTAAAAATTCATCTTCCAGTAAAGGGTAACGTCAGGAAGGACCCTGTATATGAGATTGTGAGGGGAGTTAAGAGAGGGCGATGTTTTACGCGGATGAACTGTATTATCCGCACCACGCAAACTGTTCCAGCTCGATTATTATATAACCGCGATTATTCGTGTTGTCCTAGTTTATGTTCGTAATATACGGTTTTCGTAATATTACCCATTATAAATTCATATTTTATATGTATATATGCACACATAACGGGGTATATGAACGTCCGCGGTGGGTTTCCTTTTTGTGTTTATGCAAAATGCCCCATATTTTACCGAGAACCGCGTATTAAACCAAAGGTTTATTTTTATTCTTATGGCTTGTTCTGTCCTCTTCTTTGGGAAACGTTTTGGAATAGCGTTTTTCCGTCTCGTTTGTTTTCCTATACGCCTATCTTGTCGGCAAGACTCGTTTCGTTTTTAATTTCGAAATTATGTTGGTAAATTTCGCATTCGCTATAGATAAAAAAGCGTATTTTAATGAGAGGTAAGGATAACCTGGGTATATTCGGAAAACCTTTATGGAAAGGTTTATGTGTATGTTTTGTTGGAGTCCAATAATATTAAATCGAAAAAGCAGAAGCAAGTATATTAATATCGTGTGCAAGTAGATGATTCGATCGGGTACGTACAATATTTATACGGGCATTTGTTTTATATACAGTGGGCTCCTAAAATGTCCCACATGCTAACTTTTGAACGACAGAGGCTAGCGTTTTTAGAAAAAAATAGGTTGATCCCTATTTTTTATGGTCTTACGTATGTCGACGCCCTTAGAAGTAATTGGGAAGACGAACAATTTCATTTGTTTTTGACAATTTTTTTCTCTAGTTTAACTTTGATAGAAAGTTTATCTATGAGTAAAATATAAGGGAAAATTGAACAATTAGGAATAACCGAAAGATCCCTTGAAATCCACGAATGAGATAAAAACAATGGCAAGTAGTACCCATGATAGCTATTCGGACAAGGCAAGACGAATCACGATTTTGAACTGAAATGACGACAGTGTTATTAGCTTGTGTCCCCCTTCTCCTCCCCACCCCTCCCATGCAAACTTTTGAACGGCAGAAAGTAAAAAAGTAGAGCTTTTAGAAAAAATAGGTCGATTTCTATTTTTTGGGGACTAACTTTTGCCGTTATCGGTTGAACTGTCGATAACTTCCGTCGTTACCGGAAGTGATGACAACTTTCTTATTTTAAACAGAGTATCCTGTATATTTTTACGTTTTTGGTAAAGGTAATCGAAAAACGAATTCAACGATATTACAGATGTTATACTTCGGCAATAAAGGTTTCGGTAACCTGTTTCTGTTGTTACGCAAGGTTGGCTAGGAAAGAGCGCCAAATTGCTTCTTGTGACGTCAGACTGATCTAAAGAGCTCGTTGCTAAGCAATAATTATAGCAATTGCCAAACTGTCAAATATCTATTCCAAAAGCGTAAATTATTCTTGTTGTTTATTGTTATTATTTCCTGCATTGGTCATACATTCCTTCTTTGTTCCGTTATTATTTTCTCTTATTTTAACTTGCTGTGTTAATTGTTGTTATTTCCTTGCTTTAAGTTACTTTAGGTGTTACCTTTAGGATAGCTTTGGCACAAACCATGAAAAATTGCTGACTCAATTTTAATATTATATAAATCTGGCAACAATTATCATCTTATTTGCCGTGGTTGTGCAACAGATGGTACAATAATTTAAATCATATTATCTTCTGTTAAAGCAGTTCGCCCTATACATTTTATATTATCTATCCTTACTTAGCGCGAAGTTCAAATATTTCCAGCTGTACAAGGGCAGTGTTCATTACGTTCCACTTCGTGTAATTGTTGCCAAATTCATGGAATGTTAATATTTATCTTCCGTGGTTTATGCGGAGGCCATTGTAAAATCAACAACGTAAAAACTGAAACCTAAGCACATTGTCTGTCAAAAACAAACAAATTTAAACAACCCTACTACAATTAATTAATTACGATAAAGAAAAGAAGAAACAGCAATTAACAAAACAAGTTAAAATTACATTAAATAATAACAAGTACAAAGAACGAAAGTATGACAAATGCAGGTTATAACAACAAATAACAAGAATAACTTACGCTTTTGGAATTGAAATTTGACACTGTGGCAACTGTTATGATTACTTTGCTTAGCAACGAGTTCTTTAGATCAGTCTGGCGTCACAAGAAACAATTTCGCGCTCTTTCCTAGCCAACTTCCCGTAACAACAAAACTGATTGTCAAAACCTTTATTGCTGCATATCGTCATATTTTAAGTTAAAATATATATGTTGTATCGCTGGATTCGTCTTTCGATTGCCTTTTCAAACAGGTTAAATATACACGGTGTTCTATTTAAAATAAGAAAGATGACGTCACTTCCGGTGACACCGATAACGGCAGTTAGTTCCTAAAAGATAAAAATCGACCTATTTTTTCCAAAAGCGCTAGCTTCTGTCACAGCATGCAGCACGCAGGTTATATGTATTAAGTTACGAAATATATGTTTTAAGGATCGCCTAACACTTAACATCGTATCTGTTACAATCATCACAACTTGATCTTGGGCAATTTTAAATTTTTTCAAAGCGTTCATTATCACTTTTTGAATATTTTCCGCGGTACATTGTTGAACACGTTTGCAAGCTAACAAATACCGAGATGCTGTGTTCTCGCTAGATAAAACACGAGCTATTACATTCACAATACTGTTTTTCTTTATATCGGTCGTCTCATCCACGGTAATCCATATTTTTTTGGAACACAAATCACGTTTACACACATTTTCTAGCATCTCTTTCATTCGCGGCAAATGATTCTGTAATTGTGTTTGTGAGGGTAATGGGTACTTTGGAACGTATTGTCGCCAAAACGTTTTAAAAGCTGATTTTCTCACCAGCGACAACGGAAGATTACAAGAGGTAAACATAATTAATGAATGTATGAGGAATAGTGTATAAGGTATTTCAGTTCTTGAATTTCTCATATGCTTAATACCATCGACATGCCTCGGCAATCAGTCCTGTCCAATGCAGCCAAACGAACATTGCATATTAAGCAAAAAGCTGCACTACCGTCATATTTTAAATGGGGAAAAAGTGACACATACTTATGTACATTAGTAGCAAATCTTTACGAGGCATTGTTTTCTTAGGTATGTAAATATTAGTTCTATATGAAACGATACACTAATTATGTACTTGGTATAATACTACAACACACAAAAAACACCAGCTATATTTTCAAAAGCGACACGTAAGTACATAACCTTGACCGTTCGACTAATCTCTGCAACAGCTCAACCGGTACTAAAACGAAATCTCTCTCAGCGCGGTTTAACATGATTTATATTCAAGGTCGACACTACATGCCTGCTTCTCTACCGGTTTAGTTTATTTATGAATTTTTCGTATTCTTATATTAACCCGTAATACCGACGCCTATGCGAGTCCGCAAGTTTAGGTTACTCTAATTATTAGGCATTTAAGCAGAAATACTTGGCTGCAAAAACATGTAGTTGCTTAAAACGTACTTTTATTTCCTGGATAACTCTATCCAATCACAGAAACATTAGCTCCATACCTTTCGAATTTTCACCACTCATATTTTTCTTCCTTCTAACTCGACGCAGAGTAAATATCTCCAACTCTTCAAAACGTTTCTTAGCTGTTGCAGCTGCGTTTTGCACTAGCATATCCCTTTTTCCAATGAAATCCATTTGTAAAGAATTCACATAAAAAATCTGACGAAGAGAATGCCACGGATTAACATTGCCAATCTTGTGGATATGTTACAAATAACTTTTCAAACTCAAAATTTTGCAACAACTCCTATGACACCAGAAGAAACGGAGTTACACGATGCCTTGAAAGAAATTATTGCTAGAGCTTCTGAAGAAGATATATTGAGGTTCGAGACTGAAATGGGTTTAGAATTTGAATCGCCTTCAGAACCACATGAACCACAGTTTGTTGAATTACCGTCAGAAGATGAAGTTAATGCAAATTGGGAAGACGAAGATTGTGTTCCTGGCGATGAAGGTAGCATTATAGATCTTGACTATAAGATTAAAGCTGTAGAATTTTGGAGAAGTGGGAAAAAAGCAAGAAAAACACTTGAAAGCAAATTTAGAAAGGTAAAATCACTTCAGCAGTTGTATAGATGGGAAGAAAGCGTTAATAGAGATGGAACCAACATTGAAAAAGTAACATATATCACAGAATATGTACTTGTACAGTTGCAAGGTGTACTTACACGAGGAAATATAGTGCATGATGTGAATATTCGACGTTGGGCTCTAGAGGCGAAAGACGAAATTGGACATACAAGTTTTAAAGCAGGACATTGGTGGATAAGGCAATTTGAAAAGGCGCATGGCATTGTATCACGCAAACTAACGCAATTTGTTACTCATTCTGCTACAACTGATACTACCGAATTACGTGATGTAAGCGACAGATTTATAAATAACGTAAAACCTTATATTAATACCACTGGAAAAGACAATATTTATAATGCAGGCGAAAGTGGTTTTAATATGGAAATACACTCTGGTCGTACATTGTTTCCACGAGGTGAAACATGTTGAAGCCACCGTACAGTCCTTATACTCTATTACTCACAGTTATACTATAATACCTACAATTTCTGCAAATGGAAGATTATTATCTCCACTATTTCCAGTTTTAAAAGAGGCAAGCGGTACTTTAGGCCCTCGCGTGCAGGAAATACTCTTTCGCCCAATTAATGTATACATATCTGCCTCTGCATCAGGGAAATTAACATCCGCGCATTTCAAAACATAGTATACAGATGTTTTCTTGGCAAATGCTGGTGCCAACAATTTGTTACTACTAGATCCATAGGTGAAGATTGTCCAACAGAACTACATACATTAACGCCAAAAGACAAAAATGTAAATATTTTGACGATTCCAAAGAAGAGAACCGTGATGATTAAACCATTAGACGTGTATGGTTTTAGGTTATGGAAAAATTTTGTGAGAACTTTTTCCAACCAAATTATTTTGATGGGTCACGATATAAATTTGCACCATAGAAATACTATTATCAAGTTACATTCTCCAACGCACAATCAGTTTTTCTCTCCAAGATTTTTTGGCGTTTTTAAGTATTCTTGGTACAAAAGTGGATACATTCCGGAGCGGCCAAATGCCTTTGAAAATCTAGTAAATTTCTGCTTTGCCAAAGTTGCACAATCCACGTGACTGTGTACTATTTGGCTCTCTTGGTATAAGCAATATTTGTGTTTTGAACATTTCTTTTTAGATTACCGTTATTATAATCACTATGTTGAATAAAATTAAATGACGATAATGTATATCGTTGAATTCTGCATGAAACAGACACTCATTTGCGGTATCTAAAAATTAGAAAATGTTAAAAAAAGTTGGGGTGGGTGTAGTTTCTCTATTGAAATTAATAAATTTTGAAACGACGATTATGCTAAATTTAGTACTCTTTAAACAATTGAAAACCTGTCTTAAGTTCTTTTGAATATCTCTAATGCTTTTTGAGATATTACCACAAATTTCAAGGGGTAGTGTTTTCATTAGAGCGCCCCCCACTCCACACACGGAGGATTCCGCAGAAACAGACACACGCAATGATCTTACATTGGACCCTTCTACAAATTCACAAAATTTCAATTTTATTGGGGAGTCCGGGTTGCCGGTGTTCCCTTGCAAGTGAAAGTGTTAACAGCAAACACAGCGCACGTGTTTTCTTTTTTCACTGATTAAGCGTAAAAACGTCGACGTCGAGTCGGCCGCCGGGGTCAGCATGCACTTTTCTTAAGTTGCAAACTTACCATAATTATTGATTCTATTGATTACAACATTAGAACATTACTATATTATTTATTTTTATATAAATTAGTCAAAAATATAAAAAAATACCGCCCCAAAATATGTGCCGTCCGGGGCGTGTCGCCCCCACTGCCCCCTCTAGGTACGATTCTGCTCCAAATTCCAAAAAATACTCAATCTAATAAAATTAGGATGAACAATGCACACATAAGACGTTGAAAATTAAGAGACGTTAAAGAAGCAACGGCATTTCTCAAAAACTGAACTAGGTGGGTACAGGCAATGTTGAAAAAAGCTGACATGAAAATTTGAAATGTTTTCTTTAAATTTCTTAGGGAAAGAATTATCTTCTGCCCACACACTAGGTGAACACACCGTATAGTTATAAACTAATAGGCACAGGATTTTATGCAAAGAAAACGGCTGAAATATGCACATATGTATATATATATGTAGATGTTTTTACGAAAATATGCAAGATGTGCAGAAAAATATGTAAGATATGTATTAAAAATATGCACTATTTTGTAAAAGATATATTAACTTATACAATTATAACATAAAAACTGAATTTTGTAGGAAGAAAAATCATTTATTAATTGGTGTAATTGGTTTTGATAAAAGTTAATTGGTGTTTTTGATAACTTCTTTGATGCAATTAAATATGATTTAGCTGCGTATTCTTCGTGTAAAACCTCTATAAGCAAATTTGCAATGTAACCAGACCAGAAGGGTCTGTTGTTTCATCAATTGCAAGATAAAAATAATTATTTCCAATAATATTACATATTTCTTTAAGTATGTTATTGTAATATTTGTGCACATTTTTTCTTATTGCCCTTTCTGTTATATCATCTGCATTATAGTCAGCAACAATCCCTTTAAAAACAGGGAATTAGACAGGTTATTTACACAGAGTTGTGCTGCGCAGGTTACCTACATTATTCTGTATCAGGAAAAAGCAGTGGATGATCTGTTAATTGCATTATAGGTAAACAAGTAATTACTAAGGAACCTAATGTGACGGTTTTTCCAAATTACCTGACATTAATGCTGTTCGTTATAATAAATATTTTACGATGTGAAAGTGAATGCAAATTCTTTAAAAATTGAATTATTTTCCTAAAAATGAAAATTTATGAATGAATATGCAATTTTTAACAAAATATAAAAAGCACAAATTATGCAAAAAAAAGTTTTTTTAACCATATTTTAATTGTAAATGTTTTAACATGAAAAACGGTCGGCATATATGTAAAAAATACAAGATATGCATTTTTCGTAAAATCTGAAGCCTACTAATAATGGATAGTCCATATTTAACGAATTATATCTTTATAATTTAAGCTGTTGAGAGCCTGTTAACTGGCATTCATATCGAGATTTTAGGTAAGTAATGTTGAAAAATGTAGACGTGTTGGTAATTTCTTCTTAATACAGTGCATGAGCTTAATTAAAGATCTTTGCTGAGGTTGTCAGAGTGGACATTAATGCAAGAAACAGATTTTCTCTAATCTATATATACGACGCGCATACATAAACAACAATTTAATTCAAATTTAGAATCAAGAAGAAATCTAAAAATAAAACTACTGGGTCACTTTTGCCTAGCAAAATAATTTACAATTTTGAGCGAAATCTAATTACGAAATAATGATACAATTTATTAAACGCTATTCCAACGTCCAACAGCGCCATCTAGCGCATGCTTTTGCAAAGTAATCGAATGTAAAATGTTAAAACGCAATCCCCGACTACTAACGACTCCCTAACTTCTCTCTTCATTTCGGGGCGACGCTTGCATAATGAATTTCGAATAAGTTTCGCGCTGGAGCTCTTCCTTCTCTTTCTGAGTGCTTTTTTTTTGATTATTGCAATTTTGTAATCAAAGATGACGCGAGCGTTGCGCCGGTTTTCAATCGAAACTTTCGCAAGCGGATTTTTTTGCTCGTTCCGCGCTACCCGTTGGTTTTAATTCCAGTCGCACGCGCCACTCCTTACTGCAAACAACTTCAATAAACGCTCGATTTAATTTAGAGGGTTGGTAATTTAATTCTAGAAGAGGCGGGTGTCTGTGGGGCTATCCGAGGCAGCGTATACTTTGTTGTGACGGCATCTGCCGGAAGGGTATTGAATATAAAGATGGGAGTAACATTATATTTCTCGTCGTAGGTTTTACAATAGGAAAATTAAAATTAAATTAAGAGGACACGTCACGAACTTATTGAATTCAGTTAAAGTTGTTGTCTAAAAAAATTACAACTTGACAATTTGAACAATAATTTAGCTTAAAAGTAATGAATATATTGCAAGTGAAGTTGGTAAAAGTAATATTATTTCTAACGAGTTCTATCCAAACTCAACTCAAGAAACATCTGAGAAGATTGAGAGATTGGTGTTAATTCAACCTGGGTCAAGCTTATTTGCACCTAGAAGGCGTTTCAAAGTATAATGATTGGAGAAAGCGGGGATCAAATTTTTTAAATTAACACAAAACTCTCAATCTTCTCAGATGTTTGTTGAGTTGAGTTTGGATAGAACTCGTGAGAACAATATTACTTTTAGCGACTTCACCTTTTTTTCGCTTTTAAGCTAAACTATTGTTCAAGTTCTCTCCTATATTCACGCTCTAACTATCTTCTAATTCTTTTAGACAACAATTCAGACGTTTTTCTAAAATTTATTATTTTGTTTGTAACGCTAAGGGTCTCATAAAATATTGAATAAATATCTTTATTTAGACGAGCCCTGGTGATAGAAAAGGTCATATGTGTCACTGAGATACGTAAAATACATTAGACGTGGACGAACATAACAAGACACAGTGAAATACTTCTACCAATCAAAACTTTCGTTTTACTTAACTAAAAATTTTACTATGTACCATTTCTTTTTTAAAATAAAATGGTTTGTGTTAAATGAATGTACTTTGTTTACTGATAAGCAAATTGACAGAACTGTGGCTCTCCGATTTCGATGAAACTTGGTATATTGGTAGACCATCAAAAAGTAAAGGACACCTATTTTTTTTAGCGGCCCATATTCACCTTAGGGGGTGTAGGATGCGTGTGAAATTACCCTAACAATGCATTTTTCATCATAACTTATGAGTCGCGCAAGCTATCGGGATGAATTAAAAACTGAAATGTTTTATTTCAAAGGGGCTTTCAAACAGACCATAGATGAATGCTTTCTCCCCCTTAATGGGGTAGGGGGAGAAACATTTAACTTCTTTGTCACCACCCAAAGTCACCTTTTTTTGCATTTTTTTCCTCGGTTACATATAATAGAGGAAATATTTTTTATAAAGCGCGACCGCGCGCATATATATATTCCGTTATAATACCTATCTGATTGGTCTGATTGGAAAAATTCTGCATTTCCATTTATTTCTAGTGGCTATAAATCGCGAAAAAGAATAGAGAACTCGGGATTATATAATACAGTACGAGAATATATTAAAGTGCGTCATAATGTCAGAAAGCTGCGTATAGTTTGGCTGCGTTTTCAGAATATTTTCAGATACACGAATGCATATCGCTAAAATAACTTTGAAGTTGTTCTAGGAGGAGTTAATATTAGTGCCAAAAAATGTTACGTGTATGTATGTATATAAAGGGGAAATGGTGGAAAAAGAAACACTTTCCGGATACATCAGCTATGGCTAGGTTCGCCTTAAATTCACTTAAACATCTTAACAATATTAAAAAACAAACAACACACTTTGCATCTTACATACTTTTACACAAAACAGTAATAGTAAACATTTTAAATTTTTTTAATGAGATTGTTAGGTTGCATTATTGATTATAAACTCGACCGTTGTGGTATTCAACGAGAAAGTGTTTTATACATAGATATTTTTTACACCATCCGCACCTAATTATAGCTGGTTCTCCACATTCGTCACAGTGGGACATTTGGGAATCCTGGAAAGAGAATTTTAATGGAGTCGTGAATTCTGCAGGACTGTCCGCGAAATATCCACTTTTATACCAGGCATATTTACGCATCTCCTTATATCGTGGTGAAGAAAACTGCAAATGGGTTAGCCCTTGAAAACGTAGAATATTGTCTCTTTGATATAATTGGATGGCAAAGGCAGATAGAACGATAATATCGGACAGCTGTCGAGTAAATTGTTTCCACGAGTGGAAAAAGTACAGTCAAAAGGTTGAATGATACCCGTGGCACCCTTTGGAATAGTCATAACTAGAGTAACCTAAACTTGCGGACTCGCATAGGCGTCGGTATTACGGGTTAATATAAGAATACGAAAAATTCATAAATAAACTAAACCGGTAGAGAAGCAGGCATGTAGTGTCGACCTTGAATATAAATCATGTTAAACCGCGCTGAGAGAGATTTCGTTTTAGTACCGGTTGAGCTGTTGCAGAGATTAGTCGAACGGTCAAGGTTATGTACTTACGTGTCGCTTTTGAAAATATAGCTGGTGTTTTTTGTGTGTTGTAGTATTATACCAAGTACATAATTAGTGTATCGTTTCATATGGAATGTACATAAGTATGTGTCACTTTTTCCCCATTTAAAATATGACGGTAGTGCAGTTTTTTTGCTTAATATGCAATGTTCGTTTGGCTGCATTGGACAGAACTGATTGCCAGAGGTATGTCAATGGTATTAAGCATATGAGAAATGCAAGAACTGAAATACCTTATACACTATTCCTCATACATTTATTAATTATGTTTTACCTCTTGTAATCTTCCGTTGTCGTTGGTGAGAAAAACAGCTTTTAAAACGTTTTGGCGACAATACGTTCCAAAGTACCCATTACCCTCACAAACACCAATTACAGAATCATTTGCCGCGAATGAAAGAGATGCTAGAAAATGTATGTAAACGTGATTTGTGTTCCAAAAAAATATGGATTGCCGTGGATGAGACGACCGATATAAAGAAAAACAGTATTGTGAATGTAATAGCTCGCGTTTTATCTAGCGAGAACATAGCATCTCGATATTTGTTAGCTTGCAAACGTGTTCAACAATGTACCGCGAAAAATATTCAAAAAGTGATAATGAACGCTTTGAAAAAATTTAAAATTGCCCAAGATCAAGTTGTGATGATTGTGACAGATATTGCAGCAACGATGTTAAGTGTTGGGCGATCCTTAAAACATATATATCCTAACTTAATACATATAACCTGCGTGCTGCATGCTTTGCATTTAGTTGGTGAAGTTGTTCGACACATTACGGAAACGTTGATCGGATGATTGGAAGTACTAAAGCAGTGTTTCGTAAATCTCCTGAACGTTTAAAAGAATTTCGTAAATTTTGTCCAGGTATTCCAGAACCTCCTGAACCAATTTTAACGCGATGGGGTACTTGGCTAACAGCAGCTCCTTACTATTTGATCCATTTTCAACAAATTCAATCAGTTATAATGCGATTTAATCAGAATGAATCCAAAGCAATTAAAGAAAATCAAAGAGAATTTCAAATTCCTCAACTTCTAGAAGATTTAACAACAATATGTACCAATTATACAGTATTACTAGATGCCATCAGAAAACTACAATGTACTGAATTGTCATTGCAGGAATCATTAGACATAGTGGAGAGTGTAAAAATAAATTACACACATTAAATGATACGCCAGGATTATGCGCTAGTCAATAGTTGGCAGATGTTTTAAGGAAAAATCCCGATTTTAATACTTTAGAGGTCGTTTATAATAAGTGTAAGAATAGTGAACTTTTAAGTGATTTTGAAAAATAGTTTCTACATGCAAATGTAGCTTCTTTAGATGTGGAGAGATCGTTTTCTATGTATAAGAATATTTTTTCTTGTCGACGCACAAGGTTTAAAGAAGTAACTGTGGAAGCATATGCAATGATGCAAGTTTACATCCTGATGCCTCTAATTTGTTGAATAATTAGCAAGTAAGTTTATTTATAAATTTTTCGTATTCTTATATTAACCCGTAATACCGGCGCCTATGCGAGTCCGCAAGTTTTGGTTACTCTAGTCATAACTGTAACTTGATGGTCAGTAGGCACAGCTTCAGAAATGTCGTCAGGGCTTTGCCCTGAACAAGAGTCTATAAGCAGAAGTGTCTTTTTGCCAACGTATGGAGCATATACGTCTTTAGCCCATTGTGTAACCAACTTTAAAATTAGTTTTCCGGTCTTGGTGGCCACGATGTGCACATTTGGCGGACGAAACATTCTTTGTTGCACAAGCGATCCCAGGCGGCCAGTTATCTCTTTTAAACAGACGAAAATGGGAGATATTAAGTTTCCAGCTGCTGATACGGTGGATTGGATGGTATAACTATGCGTGGTCGCTGTAATTCACTGAACTACGGCTTCTACGGATGTGGATCCACGTTCAGTCAATGTTCGACCCGTATACATTTCAATATTAAATCCACTTTGGTGGGTATTGTAAACGTTCTCTAATCCATATTCAGGTAATAAGTTATGTATGCTCCTAATAAAGGTCACCGCTTCTGTAGCTACATTTGCAGCTCCACTAACTTGCATTCTTGTACGAAATTTGGTTACTTTGCGGGATACAATGTTATGTTTGGTTTTAAATGTTTGTATCCACCTCTCCGACGCAACAAAGTTAGGGATTTGCAACTCTTTTCGTGCTTCCGATGCCCTTCTTCTCAAATCATAACCATGAATTATCATTTGACGATCAAGACCAGCTTTAAACTGATTAAATACATATTGGGAGAGCTGAAACAGCTTTTGGTGTCTCGTCCCGCCGGAAGATACTTGCTGTTCCCACCGCTGTAATTGTTGTAACGATGCAACTTTCTTGTAGCGATGCTTTATTGTTTTTAACGAATATCGACCTTTTTTCCACTTTTCCAATACTCCTTAGCAGCACATCTATAGTCGATATCTATGTTTATTGCATCTGGGAGCTCTTGTTCTTCGTCAATAACATGCATTTCCTCTTCGATATTATAATTTACGTTATCATCTTCTTCCACGTCCACAACCTGCGCTCCAGGATACTCTGAAGTTGAGCTCAAATCGTAGATAACTTCTTGTTGTACTTCGAAAGCAGGATCATTAACGCTGCTCACAATTATATCGAAAAGTTTATCTGCTAACGACTGTTCGGCACCATTAACTGGACTTGCCACAATACTTTGCGGCGGGTAATGATTATTTAACAGAGTTGTTAATATCGTTAAGATGTTAAGTGGATTCAAAGCGAACCCAGCCATGGCTGATGTAACACTGTTTCTTTTTCGACCGTTTCACCTTTATATACAGACATACATGTATTTTTTTTGGCACTAATATCAACTCCTCCTAGAAAAATCTCAAAGTTATTTTAGGGATATGACTACGTGTATCTGAAAATATTCTGAAATCGAAGCCAAAATATACGCAGATTACTAACATTATGACGCACTTTAATATATTTTCGTACTGTATTATATAATTCCAAGTTCTCTATTTTTTGTCGCGATTTATAGTCACTAGAAATAAATCGAAATGCGGAATTTTTCACTGTCTAATAGATCGTTCATGGTAGATGCCAAACGCACATAAATAGTAAATGGAAGACCAATAAGATAGGTATAATAACGGAACATATGCAAGCAAAAAAAGGTGACTTTTATTTTTAAATGTAGGTTGTGGAAAAAAATTATGACATATTTAGGGCGAAAATTGTAGCCAGGGTGGTGAAAAAGGGGAGAAATTTTTCTCCCCCTACTCCACTAAGTTGGGGAAAGCATTCATCTATGGTCCGTTTGAAAGCCCCTTTGAAGTAGAACATTGTGGTTTTTAATTCATCCCGATAGCTTGCGCGGTTCCGAAGTTATGATGAAAAATGTATTTTTGGGGGTAATTTCAGACGCACCCTACACCCCCTTAAGGTGAATATGGGCCGCTAAAAAAAATAAGTGTCCTTTACTTTTTGATGGTCTACCAATATACCAGGTTTCATCGAAATTGGAGAGTCACAGTTCTGTCAGTTTGCTTGTGAATGTGACTTAAAATACACACACTGAGCTGACTATTATAGTAAAACAATAAAAGTACTTTCCACGCTTAAACCGAAAAATCTGTCAGCTAAAGCGAAGACTTTAAAAACACAAATCGTATTGCGTCTTAAAATAGAAACCGTCAGGTCGCGCCGTTCGAAAAACTTAAACAACGATCATAAAACTGCATTATATATTAGAACGAAAAGCTTCTAGCGGCGTCGCAGCGGCTTCATAAAACATTTTATCCAGCTACTATCTACAGCAACTATACGTTAAACAAATAATAAAGCTGTACAGCGTATATCATGCCTCTAATACATAATTTCAGCTGGAGGTCGTCCCGGTAACGAAAATGATAAGATAAACAAGCATAAAAGCTAGCGACTAGAGCTATTATCATACATACGATAACCGGTTTTTAAACCGGGAAACTCGCATCGAGAATTCATGTCTGCGGGCAGTAAAAGTTCCGAACGGCATGCGATGGAGTTATTATGACGCCCAATATTAACATCTACTACCTCTAAATACTATACGTATACCTATTGGGGGATGTACGCTTTCGTAAATGGAAATATGGATTATATCCGATTTATATTGCGATCGTGTTCGTTTTACTGGTTTTATTGATCGTCATCGGTAAGATGCGACTCATTGCATCTGGCACTCTTCTTCCATTGTCATTACTAGTATTAAGTAGAATTTATATCAGTTTCTATCACGAAATTCTACGTATCTAGTTCAAGTTACTGAATATAACAAACGAAACATACAATAAAAAATAAGATAACTTAAAGGATGTGTTTTATTATATTACAATAAGATTTTGATAAAAACTTGCGTCTTCTATTGGTTCAAGTTCAAATTTAGATAATGTCAAACAACGAGGTAATAATAACTTGTTTTACTGGAATAGTCGGTACAAAGTGTGTACTTTAAGTGAATCGTTTTTGATGTACATACATACATAGGTATATCAATCATAGTGAGAAAAAGGCCAGAAATTTAGATGGAAAGAATAACTTGATAGAATGTACTACAATATTGTAGTAGTCACTAACACAATTATACAGGCTGACCGACGGGAACCTGACGTTTTTGGAATGGCTAGTACTCTGCCGGTAGAAGGAGTAGGGAGCCGAATTAACAAACACTAATGTCGCCATTCGATGCCGTTTCAGTAGCTATGGAGCGGTGGACGGTTGGACATCGCATGTTTGCGTATGACTCATTTGTGCAGAATGGCGAGTCTGTTATTACTACCTGGGCAAATATGAAGTAATAGCCAAAGGCGTGGCGAGCGCATAAAAGTTTACACCCAAGCTGCGCGAAAATTGTTAACTGATACGTATTGACCGTCTTAAATATGTTGACCAAAATACGCGCACTTTTTAAAAGTATACGAGAAGGTTAAACGTGTATTAAATTGTATATAATTGTAATTTTTTATACAAAACAAATTTAGATTCTGATAGTATTAACAGTCTTATAATTTATAGTATTTAGTAGCATAAATCTTACTTATGTGTATATTAATGTATTTCTTCTTAATTTATCATTTCACCTTATGTATTAAATAATTTCTTTAAAAGAAAAGTAGGAATATTCAGTGCTCAAAAAAAAAAATAGGTGAGTAATGTTTGGTCTGTTGCTTATAATAATTAATATTTTTACTTAATAAAAAAGAGTAATCGGAATGTAATTACACCTTTATTATACATTTAAAGATAATATATACATATTTAAATTAACTATATTAAATATAATTTTAATTTAATCATCATCAGAAGAAAAATCAAAATCGCTGTCACTGTCATCATCAAGGTTTATAATAAGTTCATCGGTAAGCTTATCCATTATATGTTCTTTTTGTATATAATTTTCCTCAATATTCACTGCATGTCGACAAACATGTGACCATTCATCTTTTGTGATTTTTACAAATTCTTCTTTAGCGAGTTCCTCGACATCATTTAGTTTAAAAGTTATATTTTTAGATGCTACTCTATCCTTTAAAATTGCCCATATCTTTTCAATAGGGTTGAGTCCCGGATGATATAGGGGCAATCTAAACACTGTATGTCCATCTTTTGCAAATATAGAATCTATAGTGTAATTCTTGTAACTTGGTTTATGCATATATACTAATCTATACAATTCAACTTTTGTCAAATTTTCATTAAATATGATGCCACGTTCACTTAGCCATTTTATCATTTCTGATTTTTTGCAGTTAGTAGTTGGATGTTTAACTGAGAGAACGTTGTGATAGCTTACAATATCCATCATAACAACAGATTTTGGTGGCAAATTTGGAATCAACTGTTTTTCTAACCACCTTTTATAATTTATGGAGTTCATATCGTCATGATAATCTCCACTTTTTTGGCCGGACTTATAGATCAACAAGGCATTATCAATAAATCCATGTTCACTACCTAAAACAATAAATATACAGTACATGCTAAAAATTTTAGAAGAAATTTTACTAATGTACATACCTGCATGTACAATTATTAAACGTTTTCCTTTTGATATAGGGCACTTAAGTCCATTGTTAGAGTTATCAACCCATTCATATGGAGTTGTGTGACTGGCATGGAGGTATCTTTCGTCTAAAATACAATACTTTAGTTTTTGAACATCAAATAAAAATTTATTTTGCTTCACCTGTATACACGATTGGTCGACCTTGCAACCGATAATTTGTAACACTTCGGATATATGAGGATCTTAGCTCACGTATATTTGATCTTTCCATCAAAAGCTTTCGGTTATCAGTAGTCTTCTTCCACCTGCTATTTGATAAATATAGTAATTACTAAAATAATAATTAATTTGAATATTAGTACGTACCTAAATCCTAATTTTAATATTAACTTTCTTAAAGAGCTGCGCTTGCCTACAAAACCAATTGTATCATCTGACTGTATTTTATTATATACAGCATTTAATGGAGGCCTCTGTTTGTCAGTTATGTGAAAATTGTGAATAACCTGACGTAAAACTGCTTCCCCAGAATTATCCACAGTAGATTTTGGTGAATGTCTTACAACATTGTCTTTTGAAGAACTGCCACTTTGCTCTGCTTCAACAGAATTACTCTTTCGAATAATTCTGACAACAGTACTTTTAGATATTCCTGTAGCTTCACTAACAATATCTAAAATGTTACCTGTAAACAAACTTAATGACTTCACTGATATATGAATATGTAAAAATAGTATTAAAAATACTTAAAAAAAATATACCTTCCGTCTTATATTTTTTAAAATAGTTGTAGACATTAAAAACAATGTTTCGTGATTGCTCATGCAAAACTTGTCTCTTCTTAGCGATGTTCGATGATTCGGACATTCTCACCTGTAACTTAGTTATTTAATACAACTTAATGAAAATCTGTTTAAAACAAAATACTTACAATAGAATATTACCCCTAATTCAAAATAGTTTTGAGAAAAACTGATTTTTTAATAAATAGTACGCCAATAACAATATTAAAAGTAGAGAGCACGAAACGAATTCAACAACACATCAACAACTGACGCCGAAATGAGGTAAATGTTTATTGGTCTTACTGTAGGTAAGAAATACATAGCTATTTCTCTCGGTTAGCACCAACTTCTCTTTCTAATCCTAAAATGCGTCTTTGCGCTGGTGTCTTCCGAAAGTAAACGGACTCTAATAATAGTTATTGCGATTGCGTTTTACTTGTTCTTCCGACCATTATAATTATTATGCAATACAATCTTTAGAACAATATTGTTCCTTTTTTTACAACGTGCGTAACTAAAACTTGCACACTATTGTAGCAACCTTTCTAACAGACCACTGACATTTTTACAACAATAATGTATTTAATAGAAATGCAATCCGTTAACCACAATCGAGTAGTAGGGATTTGCGCAAATTGTAGCCAGTTGTACATTCTGAAACGAATTGTAGTAAATTGTTCTACAATTGTACCGTACCATTGCCAAAAATAATCCTACCTTAATAGTAAAGGCAATTGTTCCTTTCATTGTTCATTCACATGTACTTATACTTTGCGAAATTTATCGCCCGTGATTTCCCAAGTAAATCGAGTTTAATTACGGAGTTCAAATTCATCGTCTTTATCCACTAAACTCCAGGAGCGGACCGGGACTGATTGTTTGTACTAAATGAAGGTGTGAGACTGTATTTTTCTTTTGTCAGTTCCGGCAAAACGTATCACAAAGAGGGAGAGCTGCCTTTAAATTTTCTTCTGTCGGTGTCGGCAAAATGTGTCATATTGTAAGGACCCCCATACGTCATTTTTTTGTTTTCAATATCAGCAGCTAAATATGTGAATAAAGTTCATTTATATCCCAATTGGCTGGAATTTTTGGCTTTCTATTATAATTTAAAATAAAAAACAAACTAGAGATTTTTCATTTTCATTAGACATAAATAAATGTATTCTTTATATAAAGAAATCCGTTTATTGTATATAGTGCATATATGAAAGCATGTGTTCATCGATATAAGTAGCCATTTATTAAAATGATAAACTCCTTCGTTGGACCAATTTTGATAAAAGAAATTATTACATTATTGTGTTTACGTACCTTTCACGTAGCAATAAGCACAGAACAAAAAGAAATTAAATCCCGCAACCATAACATAGTTTTAAATTAATAGGTATTGTCCTTCTCTAGGTTTTTGTATCTCTAATTCCAATAAATCTCAATTATTATCAACTGTTCTAACCCCATTTTTCTAATCAACCCTCAACAATAACGATTAAACTAACTCATTTAATTTTCAATTCCGCACGGAGAACTCTTCCGCTCGACTAAACCTTTAACGGCGATCTCAAACGATCCTCCGCCTAAAGCCTTCGTCTCCCTATAACGTTAACCCTTGAGCGTTTCTACGATGCTTATCGGTTCGGGTCCGCCTGCACGGGGGCCTTTGAATCGATGCGAAACGGCCACGAAACGGAAAAACTCCGCGAAACCATTTAATCAGCGATAAAGTAGCAGTAAATACCTCATAAAAGCTTTGCAGTACCAACGCCAGCCCGATTTGCCCTTTCCAGAGCGCCTAGGTATGTATGTGTAGACGTTACGTATATACCTATACGTAAACTCGGTAAAATGTTAGCGTGGGCAACGACCGTGACGAACGCAAAACTTTCCTAATTCCGAACGTTTGATTCGCTTTATATTGCCTACGGAAATACGGACGCTCGTAAAAACACAATGTAAACAATCTATACAAATGCGACGGATGGATTTGATATTTCGAGCGGTGTACGGTACGGACTCCGCGTCGGCTCCCGTTCCGCTCCATCGGAGATGTTGGAAACTATTCGAGTTATTCTCGAAAATCGTCGGAAATGTGGACTGAGCTTTCTCGTTTATCGTTACGGAGCTTATTTCCCTGATGATGAGTTATGGAAGTTTTATAAGACCATAGCGATGGAATTTTGCTTGTTTTTGTAGAAGGAAAGCTCCTAGAATCTAAATAATTTCTCTTTTTTAATTATTGTTGACTGGATTAGATTTAATATTCAAACGTAGACGAATCTTGTGATGTAGAGTACTAAAAATTTTAAAGGATTCTCTTCCCGTTTGCATTAAACAGGATAAGATTGTGATGGTTTAATAAATGTGGTATATGTAGCAGATTAAGGTTCTTTTTCGACATTGTTATTTAAACAAGTTCTGGCATTCTAATGACTTATATTATAACTGTGTTATTCTTAAAAAGCGAGTCAATTAGAATCAATATGTAAGAAGTAATCAGTAACGCTGGCCACGAGCGGTACCGCGCATCGGCGTAGAATCAGTTCAGATCGAGAGGAACGGTAGTATTACTTCGTCTGCGGAGGAGTACGGACATTTTCGCTGCCGGTCATTTGCGCAATTGTTTATCTGTCCTAGAAAAATTATGATTTCGTCAGCAAAACGACCGCGGTCGGACAAACTTCGAAAATTTATTTCAGAAATTCCAGACTTAATATATGAAGGTGCTAAAATTAAATGTATAATCTGTAAAATCCCGTTAATGTGTTGGCCCAGACAATATTGTCTACGACACGTAAATAGTGAAAAGCATGTCTCAAAAAGAAATTGCGCACGAGACAATGAAAAATTTATATTTAATTTATGCGTTACGTTTATCGCATGTAATATACCGTTTAATTTACTAGACAAGGAACCATTTATCTGCTTTTGGAATAACTATTCGGAGTGCAAATTGCCAAGTCGAACATCGTTACGAAGAATTGTGCCATCTGCGCGCGAACATATTGAACAAAAAATAAAATCGGAGTTGAAAGATCAAAAATTGTGGTTATGTGTCGACGAAACAACAGATCGGAAGAAACATTCTGTTCTTAATGTAATGGCACGCAAATTGGAACCTCATCAATCGGCACCTTCAATTCTATTAGTCTCCAAACGAATACAACAGTGTACTGCCGAAGTAATTTCAAAGTTAGTGTTAAATACATTGGACAAGTTTGAACTTTCAACAAATAAACTCTTGATGTTAGTGAGTGATGGTGCTGCAAACATGCTTTCTGTAGGCCGGTCTCTTAAAAAGCATTCTGCTAATTTGTTACATATTACGTGTAAAATTCATGCACTAAATCTTGTGGCGGATAGTATCAGAAAATGTTATTCTGAGGTAGACGCTTTAATAGCGCATACCAAAGCAGTATTTGTCAAATCACCGAAACGTATTCGCGAATTTCACAGACTGTGCCCCCGTATACCAGAGCCACCAGAACCTATTCTAACTCGTTGGGGAACATGGTTGCAGGCCGCGTTTTATTACCATAAATATTTTGACAATATTAAGAACGTGGTTTTACAATTCGATACAAAGGAAGCTGCCGCTATCCAGAAAAGCCAGTCGAAATTTCAAGATAGTCAAGTTAAAATGGATTTAAAAATCATTCACGACAATTACTTCGGGCTAGCAGTTGCAATAGAAAAATTACAAAATCCTGCGGTGCCGTTAGAAGAATCTCTACAAATAGTGCAACATGTTCACGCACAGCTATGCGCGATTGAAGACGCAAAAAATGTTTCTGTTCTAGAAAAATTTGAAAGTGTTTTTGAGAAAAATTCTGATTTTGGCACATTAAGACACATTTGTGAAGGTGCGTCAACAGAACCGTTAAGTTATTTGAAAGATCATTTTACTTTCGCAAATATAACGTCACTAGATGTAGAACGTTCGTTTTCGGCAAACAAAAACACTTTTTCTTCACGCCGCACTCACTTTGCCCAAACAACTTTGGAAACATATCTAATGTTACAAATATTAAATAGACATTATACATTTTGTGATTTCACAGAGGACTCTTAAAACGGTAAGTGTTTGAGCACGTATCACATTTAATTTATTTTGTGTAAACTCTTATGCGTCCGCCACTGGCTTTCAGCGCCGTTGCGTTGCTCTAGTTATCATTATGCAAATAATATTGCAAATAATTTCGTCCTAATCCTAACGATAATTTCACGCTACTCTATGTGGACGCATGTTTATTGTTACCACATAGCATACCATTTACGGTATGGAATAATTGTGAAATGAATGCATTGCCATATTATACAAAAGCAATTTCCTCAAAAATATAAACGTCATCCTCTTTCAAACGGAGCGCTCAACGTTATAACACGCCCATCATCTGTCCTCTTCTACCGACCGAACCTAAAGTACAGGGTTGCCTACGTTATCGACCGTGTGCTTTTAGAGGACATACAACATGCGCCCAGGTAAAAATGAGCGTCGGGAAGAAGAGCGGTCCGAAGGAAGAACGGTTTCGTCTTGATGTCTCTTTTTTACGGCGTTCCGTATATATACCTATAGCGAAAGATACGATCGCCGCCGCGGCGAAAAAGGGTGTTTCGAAAGGAAATTCCGGTCCGCTCGCGTGGAACGCACGAGCTTTCGCTCAAATTAATGGGATCAGCGTCGCCGCGCCGTTGTGCAGCCTAAAGGAGTTCTCCTACCGAGTTCGACCTTCGAAAGGTCACAGTGTAGGTATAACTATAACGTCGCCGACGAGTCGTTCGAGTGCCAAGTTTGATTGAATTTTCACCCTAACACTCTAACGATGAGGAAGATAAAAAGGAGATGAGAGGGAGGCGAAGATTTATATTCGTGACTAGGTGGTGTTGGTTATTATAGTGTCCGCTAGTTTTTCAAACAAAATAATTATTCCCTTACCAGCATTGATTAGCGGAATACAATAAGACGGACATTCGCATGTAAATAAGCGTGACCACTGCTGGGTCTGAGATATAGATGGCGAATTGTTGATTTGAATCCGAGATTTCCAGTCTCAGACACACACGCAGACCTAAGCTGCGTTCTTTTTAATGATATTGAAATGAGCTGAGTGAAGTAACTAAATCAAGCTCATTTTCAAAAAGAACAGCAAGCATTACTTGCGTCAAATTAAATTAAATATACATAACATGCTTTAGTTATCATTTATCAATATGTATTCAATACTTTCTTAATCTCACCTAAAAAATGTGCTCAAGACAGATCGATATAGATATATAGTGAAATATCTTTCTCAGGGTTTTTACTCTAAATTTTGTTAAATTTTCAAATTTAACTCTATTAAATGATTTTCGTAGGTTCGGGGATATCCCTAGATACCCTTTGGCAATTCTGAATGAATTTGTAACTTAGTGAAATCAAATTAACGAATTTTTAAGATTTTAAAATCAACTAACCTTTAAACTTTCGAACGACGCCAATGTAAATAAACACTCTGTTTAAATACACACCACAGGAACTGCCTGTTCTGGATATTTAACCCTATTTACTTTTCTAATAATGACTTTGAATACACCACGAACACTTATCTTTGGATTGGATTCACGACAAACTTTGATTCAACCAAGGCCGAATAAAGATTGATGAAAATTTGAGGGCGTCGTTTCTCTTTCGTTTATTTTAAATCGGCGATTGTTTTCTTTCACAGCCAATTTTGATAATTTGCCTAAGTAGAAACTAACTTTTCGATGACTTTCAATCAAAATGATATTCGTACACGAGAACGAATGCAGGGACTTAACCAGGAGGTTGTTTGTTGATAATAATATAATAATAATAATAATATTTATTTGTGCCCAACAGTAAAACACCAAAATAGACACATATACATACAAATTATCTAAAGTGTAGCAAAAATACAAAATGAAATAAATTAAACTTCTTAGAGATACACATAAGACTATAACGATGAATACATACATACATACGTTGCATAATATACACGTAACACTAAACAAGTTGACCCAGAAAAATGTCTTTATATAACATCAGCGCAACGACAGATGCGGTTTATTGGCGCTAGGTGCATTACATTAGTTCTCACAGGTTTCAAGTAAAATGAAGATACATTTCGCGATTCCCTAGCGGGAACATGAAAAGGTACCCCACACAGTAACTCTGGACAATCAATTTTATTATTAATTAATTAATAATAATAGCGACAGAAGAAGCTGGCCATGATCGTAGTTCCTTTGCGGATAGTTACCAGTCTCCTTGAATGTTAAATACTTAAAAAAGCGGCGTTGCACTCGCTCAAGTCGAAGTTGGTGACATGTGTAATAAGGGTACCATATAATCGCTGCGTATTCCAACTTACTTCGAATCAACCCGTAGTAAAGAGTCTTTAGAGCAGCGTAATCAGTAAATGTGCGTGTGTTACGAAGAACGAAACCAAGAACTCTGCAAGCACTGTTACACACCGACATCACCTGCTGGTCAAAGCAAAGTCGATCATCAAATAACACTCCAAGGTCTTTCACAGTGTCCGATGAAGGTAGCTTCAGACCGTGTATATTATAATCGAAAACGATTTTGGACACCTTTCGAGTGTATCTAACTACGCAGCATTTCTCCACATTAAGATGCAGTTTGTTATCAATACACCAATTACTTATAGTTATCAGATTCTCTTGTAGAAGTCTGGCATCATCAAAGTGAATCAATTCGGTGAAATATCTTTAAGTCGTCTGCAAACGCTAAAAAGCGGCACGTTAGTGATTGTGTGCACGTTGATGATTCTGTGATACGAATTGTTACCAACAAGCTTTAAAAGAGAAAATCCACTACTAATTTATGGGAATCGTTCAGATAAGGATTTAATTGTCGAAATATTATCTGTTGTGCTTTGAAATTTACGTTGTTGCTTATTCCAGACGATTTTTACATTAATTTGGAAGAAATAATTGAATAGGAAGATTGATAAATGAGTAGAATTGTCCATGATACCTCACACTCGTCGTTATCTGGACTTATAATTAAATTCTATCTTCCTCGCCCCAAGGACGGTTGGCTGGGGGGGATGGTAACGCAAAAATTACCAATTATCCCCGCCAGAGAGGTATTTGGTTGCCAACGAGTGGCCAGCCTGACATTTACTTCAGTACCGAAATGACAACCGATAGAAATTGTTGTCGTCGTAAACACGACGTTGAACATAACATAACAATAGATACACAGAGAATCACCTAGTGATAAAAAAAAAATAAGAAGCGAGTTACATATCTGGACTGTATTAACATGAAGAATACATCGAAATTTTATTTTCTTAGGATTTATAAAGATTTTAAGGTAATATTGCTTCTACATAAATGTTGGTGATAAAATTGTGTGCATAATCATGGTTCTTCTTATATTTCAACCCAAATCTGTAATGCGACTCGGTATACTTTCTATAGCATCAAAATTACTTACTAAAACTACTAATAAACATATATCATGAAAAGTATTCCCTTGGATAAAGAAGAATGAAGACGCTTTTGAGGAAACAAGTAGAACTATATTTAACTAATTAAAATAACGAAATGTAGATTCTAACATAATACCTAAATTAAGCTAGGCTCAAAATATATTTTATTTATCATAGAAAACTTGAGCAACTAAAGAAACTTGGAAAGAATTTAAAAGTAATAAAGAATTTCGAAATTGTTTATCTGCACACAAAAAAAAACATATGTAACTTAACAACAACCTTTATGGTAAATATGATATTACTCCTTTCTGCTCTTTCGAAATCCTCAGCCCTAAGGCTTCCAAGTGATACATATCCTCATTATCTTGCAGACAAATTGTATTATTTAAACTAGCTATATTAAAGGGGAACGGCTATTAAGTACAATTAATCACAAAATCCCGAGTATAGCCGGTAAATAGGTAAAATTAATCCCATAATTTAATTTGAAGTGTACACAAAACTGACATATATAAATTTACTACGCATGCTCAGAAAACAAGTTCAAACTCATCAAAGTTACCCCCTCTTT
This sequence comes from Dynastes maya, assembly GCA_029619315.2. NCBI lineage: Eukaryota > Metazoa > Arthropoda > Insecta > Coleoptera > Scarabaeidae > Dynastes > Dynastes maya. The sequence goes on along the minus strand of JAROYE020000003.1, from coordinate 12,776,871 downwards.
ATATATACTTCATCGGTGCGGGGGAAAACAAGAATCTCACAAAAACTCTAAGGTGAGTGCGTAAAAAGAACACAGTTATTAGTACGTGTTGTTGAGTTTCTCAGAGTCGCTCAGAGTTTTGTGATAAGTAAAAATAACACGCTTTTAGTGCTCCGCGGGTAAGATCCAGTGAAGAAGCGTCAATGAAGACTTTGAGACTAAGTCTACCCAAAATAATAGAGCGATATTCTGTATTGATTACGCAATGCATTACTTATATTTTTGTCGAAAAGAAACGCTTATAGTAGAATTACAATTAATTATACTAAGCTAAATTATTCTACAATATGCATTTATTACTATAGTTTGTTAATAAGGTGGTACCGGCAGTGGCGCACCGCATAAAAGTAGGTACGTAATACACAATATTGGTGAAAAATTATATTGTTGCCTTTTCCTGTCATCTTGATGTCCACTGTGGCAATTGGCAACCGCCCTGGTAAGCTGCGTAGAATTGCAACATCAGCAACGCTTCCATTGCCGATTCATTCAGCCGTCGACGGTGTTATGAATACGTTGTCGTATACTTCGAAAATGATCGTTCGACATCCAATGAAGTAAGATTTGTAACTGTCAGATATTCCTTTTCCTCATCTGGGCACTCTTGATTTTCAGTTATAGACCGAACCTTTTGTAAATCGGGATTTTTTGTTAAAATTGCACCAAATTTTTGAGCAACATCGACTCCTATAGTGTTCGTCAAGTTCTCTAGAGCGGCTTGTAAATTGTTTATGCAATTTAATGCGTCTCGTGCAGATAAGTGCTCAATAGCTTGTGCAATTTCAGAATAGTTCATGGGAATTTAATCTATTTTTCACTTTCTGATAGTAAGATACTGCCTGGAGCCATGTTCCCCATCGCGTTATTACAGGCTGAGGTAGTAGTGGTAATTTCGGACACAATTATTTGAATACACGCATGTGTTTGGGAAATTTGACGAACACTTTTTTGGTAGATGCTATTAACTTATCCACCATCGGATACTTCTTTCGAATGATTTCTGCTACGATGTGACATGCGTGTATGAGGCATGTTATGTGAAGAAGAGTCGGAAAGCATATTTTCAACATCCTACCAACTCTCAGCGTTGTTGCGGCTCCGTCAGTAGTGAACATTGTCACTTGGGTTCCTGTGATACAAAATTCTCTCAACGAATCTTTTATTATCTTGACAACGGCTTCTGCATTAGTTTTCTGAATCCTTTTACTGGATAACAACAATGAAGCTGGCGGACCATCACGTTTTAAAGGACGCGCTACAACGTGAATGACGCTGTGTTTCTGAGGATCAGTTGTTTCATCCACACATAGGCAAATTTTCTTATTTCTCAACTCGTCTTTTATACATTCCTTTACTGTACCTTGCACACGCGGCAAATTGTATCGTAATTGCGTAGATATCGGCAGCTTCCATGAGGGGACGTACTTAGCCCAAAAAAGACGAAAGTGTTCATTAGATACTAGATGTTGTGGGATGTTGCACACACTTAACATAAAAATAAAGTCATATAAAAATTGCCAGTATGGAATACTGTTTCTTAAATTCAATATATGACGTTTATTTTTACAATGTTTTCTACATTCAAACCTATCGCGACTTAGCAATCCGCTATTGCATATTGTGCAATAAATATGCGGACTTCTATATTCTAATCCAAGGAAATGCCTGAGATATTTATTCGCATTCGAAGGGAACGTTACACCCTTTGGGCGTTCCATCTCCGCATACTTATTTGGCGTGCAGCGTGCAACGTACTGTCGCTTTGAACTCGCTTGCGGTACTATCGAGATTGACTACGAGTTGAAAATTACCCCCACCCACGCCGCTACCGCTACGCTATTGCCATTCGGTACCACCTTTTTAACAAACTCTAGTCATGAGTGTAAGTGTGCAAATACGAAAATCACCACCAAAAATCATGTGTGCATTTATGCTAATTTCTAGGGAAGTCAAAAGAAGGAAAGGAATATATCTTTCTTTAGATTTCCAGTAAGTGCCGTTAGAAGGACAGAAGAACAGATACGAACAAAACACGAAAGCACTTGTTCAATAATTTAATAAACACCCTTTTACTAATATAGTAAACATGTTCGTTGGACCAATTTTAGTAAAAAGAAAAAAGATCAATGAACTTTTTGTTTGTATTTACGTGCCTTTCTCCTTTGGTGTAGTGACAACTAGCAAAAGTACGTTAATCCTAACAGTACCAATGGACATTCTCAGTTTAAATAAATAGTGCATAAACATTAAGAATCTCAATATCAGGATTTACTAGCCGGAATACCCATTACACAAGGGAAACCTTCTCTCCGACAAGCGCATAACATTTCGCATGCACACGAGCTGCAGCGCCATCCAATGCAAATTAGTTTTATCGTCGTGCTTATAAATATTTATAAAGATGGTTGAGCGGGGAATCAAATTTTATACGTGTGGAGATAACCAGCGCGGTGGCGGTCTAGTCTCCATTCCGGTCTAGTATGTAGGTCATAAACCGCAGGGCAGTGCAGACAGCCAGGTCCAATGAACGATGGAAGCTTGTTATGGAATAATGTGCTCCTACATCATTATTACGGCAGTATGCCGCGTTATATTCTGAATATTCGATAATCGCAAGGTACAACGTGTTCACCAGTTGTTTTGTATATAAATCGTGTCAGATTATAGCCCGTGAGAGTGTATATTTACTGCAACTAGGACAAGCTTCTATGGAAAACTTTTCCAACTCAATCTACACGTGTTGAGGGGTGAATTGGAGCTGCAGTGTCAAATAAGAAGTTACTGAACAAAAGTCTGACTTATAGCACAGTATATTATCTTATTAACTTTATTTCACACGATATTATCAATATCTAACGTAGAAGTTTAGTGTTTTTTCGCATTTATTGTCGATTACTCCATTTTCGAAGTGCGCGTATAAGTTGATTTTAAGATCATCAACAGTATGAAGATCACCGAGAATTATTAACACAATTTCCAAAATTCCATAGCAAACGTCAATACTGTTAGGTATATTCCAATTTAATCATAAGCGTTTAAAGCATACTAACGTATTGAATGATGGCAAAGGCAACTAGCAAGTGTCAGGTAAAAAAGAAACTGTTCTCTTCAGAACAATAGAGAAATAAGCTGCTAACTAATATGCGATATACACTATGTGAGGATAACTTATGGCAAAATTTCGTATGAAGGCAGAACAGACAAAAACTAGAAAAAAACCTTATATGATTTTTTTTCTGAATCTAATCGTTTCATTACAAAAAAATTCCAAAGTGCGACTTTTCAAACACTAATTACTCCAGTAATAAGTAACGCTGCCCACGAGCGGTACCGCGCATTGGCGTAGAATCAGTTCGGACCGAGAGGAAGGGTAGTATTACTTCGTCTGCGGAGCAGTACGGACATTTTCGCTGCCGGTCATTTGCGCAATTGTTTATCTGTTCTAGAAAAATTATGACTTCGTCAGCAAAACGACCGCGGTCGGACAAACTTCGAAAATTTATTGCAGAAATTCCAGACTTAATATATGAAGGTGCTAAAATTAAATGTGTAATCTGTAAAATCCCGTTAATGTGTTGGTCCAGACAACATTGTCTACGACACGTAAATAGTGAAAAGCATGTCTCAAAAAGAAATTGCGCACGAGACAATGAAAAATTTATATTTAATTTATGCGTTACGTTTATTGCATGTAATATACCGTTTAATTTACTAGACAAGGAACCATTTATCTGCTTTTGGAATAACTATTCGGAGTGCAAATTACCAAGTCGAACATCGTTACGAAGAATTGTGCCATCTGCGCGCGAACATATTGAACAAAAAATAAAATCGGAGTTGAAAGATCAAAAATTGTGGTTATGTATCGACGAAACAACAGATCGGAAACAGATCAACAACAAGATATCTGGAATCTACGCCGAAGAGATTAGATGAGATTATTAAAAATAATGGTTACATTAAATTGTGAAAAATAAATTTGTATGTTAATTTTGTATGGTGTATTCTATACTGTTTCTTATAAGATAAAGATTATTTAATATTGTTATCAAATAAGACATGTTTTGTTCTATTTCTGTTCTATATGCATGCTGTACGACCGTGAGTGACTGTATGTAGAATGACTAGGTAATTTAGTAACAATTCTTATGAGAGCATATACATAAATCTTAATAATATTACGTTTTCACCTGGCACTTTTACCTAAAAGCGAAAAATGTTTGACGATCCATGGGGAATCTTGGAAAATACAGTAATCGATTAAAAAATATGAATTTCTCTATTTTTGGTAATTTTCCCCCAAATGCTACTGGAATTTTTAGTAGGAACTAACACTGAAGCTTAGTAGCTTATTGTATTATTCCTGCTTCGGTTTTGTTTTACTTGAACAGGTTAGTTCCCGCAATCAGGTTTAAGAGCCTATGTAGTAAATCTTTCTCCATTGGTAGTTCAATTGTGCTTCGCAGAGCGAATCTGCGTTGAGCTAACGCTGCACATTCGAAAATAACCTTCTCCCGCTAGCTGGTCTGCAATTTCATTGCCCGCTATGCCCCTGTGCCCTGGTGCCCACACCAGTGTGACCTTGATGTGTTTAGACAGAGCCATTAGGGTTTGCAGGCACTCCCATACTAGTTTGGAGGTTATACGATAAGATGCTAGTGCTTTAAGGCTGTCTGACTGTCAGAGAGAATGCAAATCGTCTCATCCCGCGGTCACCGACGCAGACTCTCCCACGCGCAGGTTTGTATAGCATATATTTCTGTTTGAAATACCGTGGTGTATCGCCCAAGTGATTCACATACTTTGTATCCCTGGTTTTCCTCATATACACCAACGCCAGATGTAGTGCCCGTTTTGGACCCATCTGTGTACCAGACTAGGGTTTTCGGTTTTCTCCCCTCTCCATCCCTCCATTCTTCCCAATTCAAGAAAACTTTGAAAGGTTTGTCATAGAAGATCCTGGAGATTGTTGTATCACTACTCATATCATAGATAGGGTTTGTTAGTACTGCTTCTGTTCTGGTGTGTCCAGATTCACTGTGGGATCTCCAGCTGCTAGTATTTTTCAGTTTGTATGCACCCATTCTGGCTTCCCCCTTGATATAAATCTCAAGAGGAGGTAGGTTTAGCATGGTTTCCATAGCAGCTGTTGGAGTGCTTTTAATAGCTCCTGTTATACATAGACATGCCAGTCTCTGAATTTTGGAGAGACCAGTTATCGCACGCTTCTGTGTGACCTTAGGCCACCAAACCAGGCAGCCATAAGCCTATGAAGATGTTGCTTCCTACTCCTATATTAAAAACAGGATCTAATAGAGAACGAATAATCTATAACATTTATTATTACATCAGTAAATTTTTGAATCATTTCCATCAATCACAGCAGATAGCTCAGATAAAATACATGTTACGCGCGTTTAACTTTACTAAATTACAAGTTTCAAGATTGGAGGAAGCTAGAAATTTTGTTCGACGTTTTATAGACAGGTGTACGCAAGGCGACGTAAAAGCAATATAAACTCCTACGCAACAACTCGCCTATTACTGTATAATTTGACCTATCACGCACACCAGCTTTATGCAAACCTAAAAAAAGTAAATTTCCCTCGCTACCGTAATTGTGGGAGAATATCGTTTTTAATTCTCGTCGACTCTCTCGAAGCCTAATATGTATTTCTAGTTATACATGTGTGTCGGTTTCTCGGGATTCCGAATTTATCGAGCTCTATAACTAGCTGTATCGCGTGCGGAGGTTTAATTATACTCCTTGTGGTTATGTACCAGTTATTGAATGAATGCTGGATCTAAAAGTCTATTTGTTTATTACAATTTGTCATACCAACACAATTAGACGCAACGTCGATACAGTCAGTACTTTTGATGATAATACTAAAAAGTTCATTCGTGGCGCTTGTAAAACTCAAATTTTTGAAAATAAGTAACGAAATGTACCCAGCTTTGTACGTAAAGATCAAATCATTGCTAGAAGACTGAAAAGCAAAAACTGTTTTCATTTAAAATCTGACAAAAGTTATACTATAGTAAGGATAATTATTTCAATCGAGTGAATGCAACATTCTCACAGAGTTCTTATTTAAAATTAACCAAAAATCCTGTGTCAGGGATGATTACAGAGACTAAAAGCCATGAAGTCCATCATCGAAGAACTGCTCGAGAGATGGTTTGGGGAAATGTTCCCGGCCTTTGTCGCTACTTCATAAACGGCAGGCGTGTATCTCTGGATACTAGATGGCTCGTAGTTTCAAGGAATAGTGGTATAAACTGAAAGGCGAATAGCGGTATTAGCAGAGGCCTGGATGGCATCCCCAACGAGGCGATAAAATTACTGTCGATCATCTGCATGCAGCATTTTCTGGAGATCGTTAATAAAAGTCAATGTTGTGGTGATGATCCCTAAGCCGGTGGCAGACTCGACATCCCCGCAAGGCTACAGGCTGATAAGCCTCTTGTCCGGGCTATTTAAATTGCTCGAAGGGGTCATTTTGTCCAGGCTCGAGTATGAGGTTCACGAGCTTCTTTGACGTAACCAAAGCCTTCGATAGTTTAGCACAGTGGCTTGATCCATAAACTGGCCCGATCGGGCATCGACGTTGGATTAATATGTTTTTTGAAATCATATCTCTCTGGCCGTACCTTCTTGGTTAAGGTTGGTGGGTCTGTGTCGCCCTCAAGGCCCATAACGCCAGGGGCCCCATAGGTGTCTTTGCTGGCCCAATTTAATTTAACATCTTCATGTAGGGTATACCAGCTTTCCATGGGGTCAGCATAGCAACGTACGCGGACGACACGGTCATGTATTCCACCCACCAAAACGAAAAGTACGGCATGCGTGGAAATTGAAATTAACCTTGCGATCCGGCTTGTGAGGAAGGTCAGGCCGCCGACAGGCGGATTACAACTCGAAGGACAACAGATCCACCGGTCGGACCAAACAAGATACCTTGGTTTGGCGCTGGACGAGAAGCTCCTGTAGCGTGAGCATATCCTGAAAACTAAGATTAAACTCTATAAGGCGGTCGGTATACCATACCTTTTGATACGCAGGAACAGCAAACCCGACATTCGGCAGAAAATGCGACTGCATCCTTCTGTTCTCTGGCCCAAAATGACATACGGAACAGTTGCTTGATGTGCGGCGGCATCGACAAACTTACAACCTTTGGAGAAGATACAAAGACGAATCTTCAGGATGATCACCAGGGTGTCGTACTATGTGAGCTCAGAAACTCTTAGACGAGATCTGGATCTGTCGAGTGCGAGGGAGCCGTTCACTCCGATTGCCCGCGCCACCTGGGCGAGGGACCAGGCATGTCCGAATACAAATATGGATTTCACGCGGAACCCTGATAGGGACCGGCCGCGAAAAGTGATGATTAGAAGACCAAAGGAGGTGGTAAATGCAAACGCAAACAAATATACATACCTACATAAATGTATGAATATTTCAACAGTAAGCTCCTTCATTAACACAGAAGGAAATTACTAATTTTGACGATAACATTTGAAATTACCTTTTTTCCAGTACGACGCCCAGCATTAAATTATAACACCTTGTCGACATTATTAGGTTTAGTATGGTGGCTACACGTTTCCTCTTCGCGTTTGTCAACGATTTTTTCGCGCGTGTAATCTCCCCGTCAAGCGGCCGCCTTGCTTCTCTCCCTCTCTTCCTTTTAATTTTCATCCACGTTGAATTTAAACCACGGACCGGAAGCGGGCACGAGACCTAGCGTCCTCTCCTTTGGTTTTTTTTGTATTTGCTCGACGGACGTCGAAAAATTTCATCGCAATGTCAACCGGACGCACAACGACGAAAGAAACGGCTATTCAGAACACGGTTGACGGTTTTTCCCTTGGCATAGTCGTGTTTTCGCTTGACTTTTTGCCACCGGTTGTCCCTTTTTTTCCGGATAATTATTTGTTTTGTTCGGGGAATATCTCACGCCCTCCTGTTTTCTGTCCCGTATATAATCAAAGGATTGTTGTTGAAATCTGGAAATTTGTAGCAACTGCCTAACTATGAGATTTATTCATGTACAAGGGTAAGTCAAATATTATCTACACTTTCGCCATAACAAGCTTTGAAAGTTATCGTAGTGGCGGCCGCTTGCGCATGCGTTGAGTTAGCGCCCCTGTGGTCATGTGTGCGGAACTTAATCAAGATCGCGTCATTTGTCTGCTAGCTACAACAGCATAAGCATGTCAGCTCCGCTATTAGTTTGCACCAAAAAGGAACAACGAGCAGTGATCCGGTTTTTGTGGTCAGAGGGTGTGCAAGGTGCTGAGATTCACCGGAGACTATTGTGACAATACGGGGACAGTGCTTTATCGCGTTTTTTTGAGGATCGAAATGTTTCAAAGTGGCCGCTCGAGCGTAACACAAAAAGAGGGAGTTGGACGGCCGTCAACCTCAACCACCGACGACAACATTCAGTAAGCTCGAGAGATGGTTACAGCAAATAGGCGAGTTACCATAGGTGAGGTTGCATTTTCTTTAAACATCAGTCACGGTTCTGCCTATCAAATTATCCACGATGAACTCAAATTTCGTAAAGTGTGTGTGCGATGGGTCCCACGAATGCTTACAGCAGAAAACAAAACCAAACGTTTGGACATCTGCCGCATTTTAAGCAGAATAGTGACCGTTGATGAAACGTGGGTTCATCACTACGAGCCCGAATCGAAACGCCAGAGTATGGAATGGAAACACCCAGGATCCCCTAGCACGAAAAAATTCAAGACCTCGCCATCGGTTGGGAAGGTGATGCTAACCGTGTTTTGGGACGAAAAAGGCCCTATATTGGACGACTACTTGGACAGGGGGACTACCGTAAATAGTGCGAGGTACAGTGATTTGTTGGCGAATAAGCTTAAACCAGCAATTCGAAACAAACGCCGTGGTCTACTCTCAAAGAGAGTTTTGTTGTTGAAAGACAACGCCCGTCCGCACACGGCCCATAACACCATAGAAACTATCAACAGGTTTGGTTTTGAGACCCTGGAACACCCTGCCTACAGCCCTGATCTCATTTCCTCAGACTTTCATCTCTTTGGACCGCTGAAGGAAGCTTTGAGAGGTCGTCGATTTGCCTCAGACACAGATGTTCGGGATGCGGGGCAAAAACCGCCGAAAACCTTCCATCAGGAAGGCATACGGAAGCTTGTGGCTCGCTGGACCAAGTCCATTGCTAAAGGTGGAGACTATATCGAAAAATAATGTGTCTATTGTACACCTATCTTTGTTTAATACAGTTGTAGAACTAAAAGTGTAAGTAATTTTTGACTTACCTTCGTATATTTAGTTCCTAATAATATAACTTGGCTAGGGACAATGTTCTTGTTGGCCAAATCTCTTTCGTCGTACCCAAACAGAACCAAATATTAACATTTTACATCTTCCATTGAAACAGGACCTGATCTTTTGCATTAGATAAGGGTGTAAATTTATACAAACGATCTTGCACTTAGTACAGTGGTGAAAATCAACCAGATTCCCTGGTTGGAAAAAGAATAAAAAAACAGAAGTTCATCTGCTCGGAAAATGAAATGCAAATGAAAAATAATTAGATTCCCACGGACATCTTTTGCGGTTACCCTCTGCCGTTTCAGAAGGGATCTTGATCTTCACTCAAATATTATCTTATCCGCACCGAGTTCGTGAGACGACGAACTTGGAACTCGTAACAATACCAAGTAGTAGCACCCAGACTTCGTAACTCACCGAAGGGCTGAGTTAAGTAAATAAAGATCGGGATGCAGTCGGCTAGACGTCGCCAATGACGCAGCCATTCCAGAGGGAATATCTGATAATAACAAAAGTAATTAGAAAGTTTCGAAGACGCAAATAACTGCAAGCTGTGTCCATATCGTCTGGCGAAGGAGAGGGTCTTCCTTTGCATATAAATACGCGGCATAATACGTTTTAATTAGAAAGAAAACTAGTCCACCACATGTACATGGCGTTCTGTGGGCAATTAGCAGTCGTTTTTAGCTTTCGAATCGTTTTAATTAGCATAAAGCCGCTCCCGTTTTCGCATTTTCGTGATGGGATATAGTGGAAATTGAATATTGTTGCGAGTATGAAGTTTTAATAGAGGATTTAATGGCATAATAGTGTAAATTAAAAAAATAGTGTATTCCTAGGAACAAAGTACTTACACAGAGAAAAAAAAAGTGCCTGACTCAAACAAATATACATTCAGTCAACCAAATCGTAATTTTAAATGGCGGCAAGGATATACTATTCTAATTTAAAGAAATAATTTTTTGACGTCGCTATTTGATTCAAACATATGATTGCCTTAAACAAATAACCTCAAGTTTGATTTGAAAATATATCTGTTTGATTTAATATACGTACAGTAAAACCTCGATTCGGCCACCTCTTAAAAGCAGTCACCTCTAAAAACGGTCAGCTTTCCAAATTTACAAAACCAATTATATGAACTACCCGTAATAATTACTAGAGTTGGCCACGCGCGCTAACAGGCAGCTGCGTCGTATCTATACGGTTACATACAAGCCTCAGTGTAGCTTCGACCTTCCATTAGCGCGGTACGTGTTGTTTAGAAATGTTGTGTACGTCGCGCAAACGACCCAAGGCGGACCAAGTTAGAGAATTTTTAGCCAAAATTCCTGATTTAAAGTATGATGGCGCTAAAATTGAATGTGTAGTATGTAATGTCTCGTTGATGAGTTGGTCTAAAAGGGACTGTCTACGGCACGTAAACAGTGAACGGCATGCTTTAAAAAAAACTTGCACGCGAGACTATGACAAATTTATATTTAATTTATGTGTTACTTTTGTTGTGTGTAATATACCGTTTAATTTACTAGACAAGGAAGCGTTTGTCTTGTTTTGGAATAACTATTCGGAGTACAAATTACCAAGTCGGACATCGTTACGAAGGATAGTGCCATCTGCTCGTGAATATGTTGCAAAAAGGATTAAATCGGAGTTGGAAGAAAAAAAAATGTGGTTATGTGTGGACGAAACGACAGATCGTAAAAAACATTCGGTCGTTAATATAATGGCACGTAAAATGGAACCGCATCAATCGTCACCTTCAATTCTATTAGCTTCCAGACGAATACAACGATGTACTGCCGAAGTAATTGTAAAGTTAGTGTTAAATACATTGGAAAAGTTTGAACTTTCAACAAACTAACTGTTGATGTTTATGAGTGATGGCGCCGCTAACATGGTTTCTGTAGGCCGGTCTCTTAAAAAGCATTCTGTTAACTTGTTATACATTACGTGTAAAATTCATGCTCTCAGTCTTGTGGCAGATGGTATCAGAAAATGTTATCCTGAGGTAGACGCTTTAATAGCGCGTACAAAAGCAGTGTTTGTCAAATCCCCGAAACGTATTCGCGAATTTCACAGACTGTGCCTCCGTATATCTGAGCTACCAGAACCTATTCTTACACGTTGGGGAACTTGGTTAAATGCTGCGTTTTATTATCATAAATATTATGAGAATATTAAGACCGTGGTTTTACAATTCGATCCAAAGGAAGCTGCCGCTATCAAGAAATGCCTGTCGAAATTTCAAGATAGTCGGGTTAAAACGGATTAAAAAATTTTTCACAACAATTACTTCGGACTAGCAGAGGCAGTGGAAAAGTTACAAGATGCTTCGGTGTCGTTAGTGGAATCTGTGCAAATAGTGCAACATGTTCACGCATAGCTATGCGCGATAGAAGACGCAAGGAATGCTTGTATTCTAGAAAAATTTGAAAGTGTTTTAGAGAAAGATTCTGATTTTGGCACATTAAGACAATTTGTGAAGGTGCGTCAACAGAACCGTTAAGTTGTTTCAAAGAATATTTTAATTACGCAAATATAACGTCACTAGATGTAGAACGTTCGTTCTCTGCATATAAACACATTTTTTCCACGCGCCGCACTCGGTCTGTCGAAACAACTGTTGAAACATATCTAATGTTGCAGATATTTAACAGACATTATCCACTATACGATTTCACGGAGGACTCCTAAAATGGTAAGTGTTTGAGCACGCATTATTTTTTTTTATTCAACAACTACGCGAAAGTATTTACGACAGCAAACATCCACACACAATAGCTCTAGTGGAACCCGAGGCCTAATCGAAACAACGCCGCTGCCCGTTGGCGCGCGTGGCCAACTTTAATAATGACCCTCCTAATAGCGGGCACCTCCATAAAACGGCCACGGCCACTTCCATGAAAATTTTCTTGCAAAAATACCTGCAATTTTACTTCTCACTATCGGTCAATTCTGAAAAACGGTATTCGACTTACTCACCTCAAAGGCCTTCCCGCGATTGATCTTTATTCATTCAATTTAATACAGATGGAACGATTAAGCAGATTTACTTTATTGCACATAATTTTATATACATATGTGCACATGTATTTATGAATGATTATTCTTACAAGCTTCTAGCACATTAGTTTGATAGATTGTGAGTTAATTTATGTTAGACTGTGCTTTTTGTAAGGATCATGATGTCTCTAAAAATAAAACGTTTGTCTTTTAAAGACAAAATTGATATTATTGTGGAAAGTGAAAAGTTCAGTACCAGTGCTAGAAAGTTGGCTGAAAAATTTAGTGTTGGAAGAACACAAGTTAATGAAATTATAAAAAACAAATCCGACTTAAAGAAGCGCTTTGAAGAAGGTTCCAATTTAGAGCAGAAGAGAAACTTTCCCAAAACCGAAGGATCGGCGATTGACGAAGTAATTCACAATTGGTTCTGTAAAGCCGGAAATAAAAATATCTCCCTATATCTGGACCTTTAATAAAAGAAAAAGCTTTGGAAGTAGCCGAAAATTTAAAACTCACTAATTTTCAAGCTTCAAATGGATGGCTAGAAAAATTTTGTAAACGATATAGCCATTAAAACAATTTACGGTGAGTCGGCTTTGACAGTGTTGAAGCCTGGCCTATAAGTAATATTGAAGGACTATTCACCAAAAAATGTCACAATGTTGACGAAACCGGATCCTTTCATCTTGCAATGCCAAACAAAACGTTCGCTCTAAAAAACGATAAATGTGCCGGTAAAAAAACTGCATAACAAAGATTGAAAATTTTATTTTGCGCAAATATGGAAGGTGACAAGGAAACCTCATTAATCATTGGGAAAAGTAAAAACCCTCGATGCTTTAAAGGATCTCATATCAACAAGCTGCCCTTAGAAGGGGTATCTAATAAAAAAGGTTGGATGACAAGAGAGATCATCCTGGCTAAAAAAAATTTACGAAAAGATGAGAAAAGAAAATAGAGAAGTATTATTATTTCTGGATAAGATCATGTCCCATCCAAAAGTGACATTGGAAAATGTGAACATCATTTCCCTGCCTTCAAATACCACCTCCCATTGTCATTGGATCAAGGGATTATCCATAAGATTAAGATGAGCTATAGAAAATTTCTAACCAGAAGGCTTCTAACATTCACAAACTTCGAAAGTTCTTTTGAAGATGCAGAAAAACGTATTAATTTAATCAGCGCTTTAATTTGGATATCAGCAGCTTGGAAAGACGTTTCACCAGCTATGTTTTGCAAAAACGGGATTCTCGCAAAATAACCAGCAAGAGAAGGATTTCGTTGAGGAAGACGAAATTCCACTGGCCCAGCTTCTTCCTATATTAAGTAATGTAAGCCTAAAAAATTATGCATCTATTAATTGCAACGTTTTGATCGAAAATTCCAGTTTAAACGTTCAAGAAATAATCAGGGAATTAATTGATGGTCAAAGCTGAAATTCAAACAGTGAAAGTATGTGGAAGAATCTGACATTTGTAATTCAAACATTAAAGATATTATCGGGTACTCTAAATCTGTGGCACTGGAACACTGAAACTGTTCACTAAAACCTTTATCACAATACTTAATTCGTACTGGGCGCACGTTTCGATAGCCAAACTATCACCATCAGCAGTAAAACTGAATTAAAAAAATCTAAGTGAAAAATTAACCTTATATAGCAAATAAATTACGCAATATGTAAATTTAAAATAAGCATAGTAATCTTCTACTTTCCGTGTTTCTTGATGAGCCGCTTCAATGTACAACTACATATAATTATGCCTAAAATGCAAATCTAAAGATAAACCTTAAATTAAAATGTAATTGGTCAGGATGATGTAAGTTATAAATCCTTGTTTTTCAATGAAGCGGTTCATTGCACAGGGTTATAATTGCAACCATGAAAGAAACACTCTAACACCCTTATTATCTGCAATTTTACTCATCGAAATTAGTCATTTAAATCCGTACAACGTCCAGATAAGACTAGAAAAGCGGCTTGCCGTAAATGCCGCCTGCAGGCGAGGGATGTTAGCATAAATCGGCGAGAATATGCCCTCCACACCTATCGCGTGCAGAATAAAAGAGACACGAGCGACGACAACCCCGACCAAATGAACAGACACAGGTTACACACTATATCTCTTATGGAAACTTTCCTCTGTTCCGCGAAAGGAACAGGCGGGCGGATGCGGAAAATTTCGTAACATTCCATTGTTATGCGGAGAAACAAACGGCAAAGGAATCTGGTACCGTGGAAAGGGCGGTACATTCAACCGAAGAGATTTATTATATCGTACACGTTTGTGAGTATTAAAATAGATTGAACTTTAGCGTTGCATATACCTACATCTAGACCGCTACCTGAGCTAAGAGGAGATTGAATTCGCTTGGAAGTACGGTATTCACCCCCACGAGTGTTTACGAGACGTACGAGAAGTTCAGTTATCGCGTTCTAGTGGAATGAGACCGGTGCCCATACTAACGATAAATATGGAGAAGTGAAAATTTAAGGTAATTGCTGAAATTTTCCCAAACTGAATCCAATTAATTTTGATGATATCCTTTGCCAAAAGTATATAAGGTTATGGTATGGAATCCAACTATAAACACTGATTCATTTTCGGGCTTCACCATGGGAATCTCCCTTATTATTGGCGATGATAGGTTTAAATTTGGCAAAGTTGGTAAAATTTGTTGTTGTTATGAACCCGAAGCGAAACAAAGAATGTTTAAGATTTTTTATAAAAACGGAAAAAGGTAATTTTCTTCTTTTAACTTTACCACGTTTATTGGGCCTTGCAGAGAAAACTAAAAACATCATCAACTTTCTTGTTCCTTATCGTGCAAAATTTAAATAAACGTCGCAAAAACACACCTTTAATTTACTAAGTATTGTTATGTTCAACGTTATATCTACGACAACAACAACTTCTCTCAGTTGTCACTTCGGAATGACTAAATGTCAGGCTGGCCACTCGTTGGTAACAAAATATCCCTCTTGCGGGGAAAAATGGAAATTTCTTCGTTACCATCTCCCTTCAGTCAACTGGCCTTGGAGCGAGGACATTATATTTAAAATATAAGTCCAGATAGCGACGAGTGTGGGGTAGCATGGACAAATCTACTCGTCAATTAGGTTTCCTATTCTCTTATTTCGTCCAAATTAATGTAGAAATCGTCTGGAATAAGCAACGGCGTAAATTGAAAGGTACAACAAATAATATTTCTTCAATTAAATCTTTATCTGAAAGGTTTCTGTAAATTAGTAGTGGATTTTCACGTTTAAAGCTTGCCATTGACATTGTGGATCACAGAATCATCAGCAAACGACCTCCTGGTTAAGTCACTGCATTCGTTCTCGTATGCTGTTTGCAGAAATAATCTCATTGGATCGAAATTCATCGTAAAAGTGTCTATTTGGGTTAAATTATCAAAATTGGCTGTGAAATAAAACAATCGCCGGTCTTTTGCGATTTAAAATAAAAGAAAGATGAACGACGCCATAATTTTTCATCAGTCTTTATTCGGCCTTGGTTGAATCAAAGTGTGTCTTAACTCTGATCCCCATAAAAAGTGCACGATTGTGAAATCAAAGTCTTTATTGAAGAGAAAAGGGTCAGATTTCCAGAACAGGCAGTTTCTTGTGGTGGTTATATAAACAGAGAGTTTATATACATTGGCATCGTTCAAAAGTTCAACGCTAGTTACTTTTAAAATCTTAAAATTCGTTAATTTCATTTTACCGAGTTGGAAATTCATTCTAAAATTGCCGTAAGGGTATCCAGGGATACCCCCGAACCTACAAGAATCGTTAATTTAATTTAAAATTAGAAAATTTAACAATTTTCCCAAAAAACCCCTGAGAAAGATGTTTCAGTATATAAGACTTAATAGGTTTCTTGTTCTCAATACATACACATTGGTCCTGATACGAACGGGGAATTGCTTTTGTGAATGGCAACAGAGCATTCGAGTTTCACTGAGAGATCCCATCCAGTCGCATTTAAAAGCGAGCATTTAAAAGCGAGCAGCGGTACGCACGCATATTATAAACACGCATGTCCGCTCAATCACGTAATATTATAATTCAACGCCTTCTGACAAAATGTGTTAATACAGAATGACTGCGTAATTTTTCTATATTCTCAGATTATGTTAGAAAGTACAGTTTCTTATTAATCGGGTACTCTAAATCTGTGGCACTGGAACACTCAAACAGTTCACTAAAGCCCTTACCACAAAACTTAACTCGTACTGGGTGCACGTTTCGATAGCCAATCATCATCAACAGTAAAACTGAATTCAAGAATTCAGTTTTACTGCTTTTTAATTTAAGAGCAGTTAGAATTTTGAAAATTAACTGATAAAATACGCTTGTTTTAAAAAATCCGGGAAGGGCTTAAGAAAATTATTAGACTTTTGAAATTTGTACTTACCTAAATAATTTTATTGTAAAATATATTTTATTGTAAAAATAAATCTATATTAGGTATATAACTTTAAATGAGCTGGGGGCTCCCCGAGGTCCGGGGCCGCTTGACATGTGCCTAGTTTGCTTTACGGGTAATCCGCCTCGGCTGCTACGGAAGCGACGGTTTTGAATCCTGTCCTAAAGGAAACCTTATTCTAACTTTATTCACAGTTAAAAATGAATCGTTTGCACTGGGAATAGCATCCATGTAGTAGTAGTCGAAGGGAAGTATGCTAACCACTGGACCACCTAGATCTGTTTCCATTATTAGAAAATTCTTATTCGATTTCTCAATTTATCCACTGATTGATTATTTTTTGTAATTAAATATGAAAGCGGAAGCATATTTTAATTTTTTTCCAAACGGATATCAAAACCCTTTTTCTGAATAAGCTTAATAATATTCTCTAACATTTCAAACGTTACAATTAATGCAATATTACATTCATTTAAACCCCGTAGTATATCGAATAAAATATTGAACATAACTGCCGTTAATGTCAACCACGCGACATCCACTTCATTTTCGCCCGCAACTACACGGCTAACACCGCTGAAAACGTTAAGACGATAAGCACCAGCGGCTTCATTAAAAACGAGAGTTTAGTGAAGGAGTTATTTTCAAACGCCGTAGATTGTAAACGCTTGCTTGCTTTTTCCTCTCTCACATACAGCGCATCTAAAGTAATGGGGAGTTGAAAATCATTAAAAGGTCTCACGCTGGGAAAGGTTACAGTTGTGTATAAAAGCCAACTTCACCACCAGCTATACGACTACGAACCATGGAGAAGACGAGCTCTGAACGCTTTTCACGCGTCAACTATCCAAATACGCGGGCATTACCCAGCCTCCTACTAAGTGATCCATTATCTTCGTCAATTATAATTTCACGACTAGGGAGGGCGGTAATGAGTTTCTTGGTACAGGCGAGCTCGTTTAACCGTCGTCGGTGACACGCAAATCGCACCTGAGCGCTTCTAAATAATTAATACGGTTCGATTGTGGTGGGGCGAGTGCTAAAGAAGAATTTGAGTAAGTTTCTTAGTTGCACTTTGAGCAATTCGCTACATTTAGATGTACCTAATATAATCTTTAGTGGCATTGCAAATAATTAAAGATTATATTAAATAATTGGTATTTTCCTCAAGCATAATAATCAAATTCACAAATGACAAAATTCCTGATTATTGAGTTATAACCATGAGTAGGTACTTCAAATATTGCTTCATTAATCATCAAAGCTACTAACTAACTTTGGTACATTCGTCGGCTACTAGATTAGCATTAGTGTCATTCTCGGAGATTCACTAATTGTAAGTAGTAAATAGTGACGTGGAAAAGTGACGCATCTTCAGTTGGGCAGCGGATGTAAGGGCGTGTGTTTGTATTTCTAAAACTTCAAAAGTGTATTATTTAAAGTCGTGTCAGTTCTATGGAAACTTAGAGTTGTGACAATTTTGTTGATAGGATTTCAGTGTTGGGAACATTTCAAATTGTCACTGCAGTTATTCAAGGTCAAGGTAAGTTAAACGGTTGATTGTAATTTAAATTAATTCGCTTTTAATGAATTATTGGTGAAGGCTGGTAATTTTTGTAGATTGCCTAAATTAACGAAACCCCAAGCCGCTCGGACGAATTCACTCAGCCAGACAATAGTTCTAAGTGTCTAAGCCGCACTGAAAAAACCATGAAGCTAGCCTAATAAGCCACACGGATAATATCACAGGGCTAGCCGGAATTGTGCAATATAGACTGTAAAATATGATTGTGCAGACCTTTGACGGGCAATAAAGCTATATCAACTAAAAACTCTGATAATGGAAATTTTGTCTTAGTAGCAGGTGAACTAGATGAACGTTATATTTTGACTCCATCTACTGTAGACTACTAGAATTTAACAGCTGTTGATCAAGAAAGCGAAAATGGCAATATTTATACAGTGACTTGGTGACGAGTCTCTGTACTATATTAAAAATGTCACAATACAAAATTGTTGTTGAAGACAATCTATTCAAACTGTCACAACTCCAAATAATCTGGTTATTTGTGGAACAAAGAAAAAACCAAGCATCACATGTCAAAAAAATGGGTGTTTTAAGTGTTGTTAGCTTGAACTAAGAAAAATGGCTTTATGATTGTTTACAGCAGTCTATTTGCGATAATATTCTATTTCCCTACATTTTTTTCTAAAGCTAAGAGTTGTTTTCCCCTTCTCCTGAAAACCTATGTTTTCTGTTGTAGTTGTGTCGCGCAACGGTGCGATTTATTGGCGCAAGTATCACATTATTTACGGTCCTTCGAAGCAATTGCACACACCATCGACATTCACACTACAATTATAATACGCTTCGTTTTGTTTTTATTCATTTTTAGGTCACACGAAACGAATCGCTTTTCCGCTTGACGATCACCTTTTTTTTCTTTTTCTCCTTCTCCTCTTTCCCCTTCTTCCTTTCTTTCTCTTTCTTCCTTTGCTTTTTCGTTTGCTTTTTATTCCTTTTCCTCTTCCAATTTCCTTTTTTCTCATTTTCTTCCTCTAGTTCATTTCCTTCTCCCCTTGTGTCTCTCCTTCTTTTCCGTCTTCTCCTTTTTCTCCTTCAAATCTTTCATTCCTTTCTCCTTCTTATCCTCCCTTTTTTCTCCTTCCTCCTTTTCTTTTTCGTTTGCTTCTGATTCCTTTTCTTCTCCTTCCTTTCCTCTTCCCCTTCCCTTTTTTTCATTTCCTTCTTTTTGTTCCTTCTCTTCTCCCATTGTGACTTTCCTTTTTTCCTTCTTTTTCTTCTTCTGCTTCTCCCTCTTATTTTTCCCATCCTTCTCCTTCTTGTCTCTCCCTTCTTTCTTTACTTTTTTCGTTTGCTTCTTATTCCTCTTCTTCTTCACCTTTTTTTTCTTTTTTTTCTTTCTCCTTCTTTCCTTTCTTTTTCATTTGCTTCTGACTCCGTTTCTTTTCATCCTTTCCGCCTTCCTTTCAATTTTTTCAATTTTCTTCTACTTGTTCTTTTCCTTCTCCTATTGTGGCCCTCCTTTCTTTATTTCCTTCGTTTTCTTCTCTTCCTTCTCCTTCTTATTCTTCCTTTCTTTCTTCCTCTTGTCATTCTGTTCTTTCTTCTTCTTCCTTTGCTTTTTCGTTTGCTTCTTATTCCTTTTCTTCTTCTCTTTCTTTTACTCTTTCGCTTCCTTTTTGTTTTAATTTTGTTACTCTTGTACGTTTTCTTCTCCTTTTCATTCTTGCCCTTTCTGTCCCCTTCTACTTTGTTTTGTTCTTCCCCTTTTCGTTCCTCTTCCTCCTCCTTGCTACTTGTTTCATGTTCTCCTTTTTCTTGTACTTCCTTTCCTTGTTATTTTTTCCTCTTCGCCGCCTGCTTTCCCCTTTCCTTCATATTCCTCTTCTTTTTCTTCTTCTTAATTTTCTTAATTTTCTTTGCCTTCTTTGTCTCCTTCTTCTGTTGCCTCTTCTTCTTATCTTTTCTCTTCTTTTTCTTCTTCTATTCTTCTCTTCCTTGTTGTCATTCTCACAATTTATTTTATTGTCCTCCAATCAGGTACATACTTTATGGATAACAAGAGAACAATAAAATGTCTGTGCAGAATTAATTTATTGCCATAAAATTGAAGT
This sequence comes from Dynastes maya, assembly GCA_029619315.2. Lineage (NCBI taxonomy): Eukaryota > Metazoa > Arthropoda > Insecta > Coleoptera > Scarabaeidae > Dynastes > Dynastes maya. The sequence goes on along the minus strand of JAROYE020000003.1, from coordinate 12,756,423 downwards.
GGTAGCAGTTTGTAATACATATTTCATAGCTTTAATTTTCCACGTGAAAAGCATTACAATAGAAAGAAAATAAAAGCGAAAGTATGCTTTCTGTGTGCGTATTGTTAAATAATCGCAATATAATCAAAGGTCACCAAGATAAAATACATAGAGGCGAAGTCGCTTATGAAGGGAATTAAGAACATCGACTTAATAAAGATAATACAAAAGGCGAGATCAGCTAAATTTTAATAAGCCTTATTGACTCTAATCTTATTGCATCCGACGATCCGGCTTCAGCTAAGACGAGAGAAATAAGCTAAAGGAAAAAGGATTCGCCGCCCGCGTTGTGATATCGACTTGCCGGAGCGTAAGCTTTCCCCTTTACTTGGCGGCGGGATTTATATAGGAAAACAAACAGTGCCTTTGGTATTACGAACGTTTAGATATTCTCTGCTCTTCTGTACACTTTCCTCCTTTTCCAGTTTATTATCTATTTCTCTCTCCTTTCGTTCTGCACTTCCACATCTTGCCTTATCCTTTTCATTTAATTAATCATTAAAAACTGGCTTCCTTAATTAAAAAGTATAACTTGAAACTTAGTGCAAAAGTGTGCGCGGGAGCTGATGATCTGAGGCGCGCGATGAAATTAACAGACTTGTCGATAATTCGGTGCTGTATCGGTGCTGATTGTCGTTTGCTGAACGATACTTCACAGAGGGTGATCTCCTTTTTCTCAGCAACGTTCTTTTATAATAGATTCTAGTAAGTGATTAATTGGTGTTGTATTTTAGCAGGAATTGCAACGAATACATGGCGAATTATGGTTGGATAACGTCTCAATTCATTGTGCATACTTTTAACTAAATAGTGATCTTAGAACCTTAAAATTGTACACTCAAATGTTTTGAAAGTAGAAAATTGTTAAAAAAAAAATTGTTGTTATTTGTTATAGGAAGATATTCCATTAATTTTGAGGATTTACGAAATGGAGAAAATAAACAGAAGAGGAGTTTCTTCCCCGTTACCCCAGGTTAGTCGTTGGCTAGACTTATAATAAGTTCCTAGTACACCCCTCCAGAGCTCGTTGGCCCGAGGAAAAGTAGAGGGCACCGAAAAAGAGATAATAGTCACCAGAGGGAATTTCACATTGAACGAGTGGCCATACTGAATACACTATATGTGCTGGAATGACGATGTAAAATCTACAACACTTCAGTACATAACATTTGGTGTGTATATCATCTCAATGTAAAGTAAAGGAGGTACTGTTGGACTACGGTTAAGTACATTTGTATTTCATGTTTAAATTCATTATCTTATGTATAATAAATAAAGTAGAAGACATTAAGGAAGAAATGTATTTAAAGAGGCAAAAGAAGTACATCTCTCGAGTATATTTCAAATTAAAAGCATGTACTCAACAACAATGAGGATGTAAATAGTTCTAAATTACCTTCATCGTTGTAAGTAACCTATTAAAGAACGTAACCTACCTTTCTAACTGCGAATACATCAATGGTACTAAATGACATTCTTCGTTCTAAATTATATGCTATTAGCGTGTCCTATACACATTACAAATTACTGTATCTAATTTCAGGTATTATAGATAGGTTGAACTACTTAATGGCTGTAATGCTACATATGTATACTGGTGTGTACATACATATGTATAATATGGACCTATACATAAGGAGGTAGGTAAGTGGGTTTGGAACTTATTTAACCAAAAATACTATTACACAAAGTGCCACGGTTACAGAGAAAAAGCCAACCTAATGATATAACTAAATTAGACGGTTTTTAAACTTTAATCGAACCCAAATCCTTTTTATCACACGTAGAATGCATGAAATGATTTTATTTGATCAAATATATATCGAAGACTATTAGAATAAAAGTTGCAAGGAATTAATAGCTTGCAATAGTGCCTAATTATAGTAATTAAGCTCCCACGACCCTTACTAACACCTTCTTGGTTGTTTCGAGTCAATGGAGCGGAAATGTTATGGATCACTGAAGCGTGGTGGTTGTTGGAAGGTTTGGTCAGTTGGAATTTCCACGTGTGATGTAAGGGATAGCCATCTTCGCGATTTAAATTGTTGGGATGTTTGATTCACGAATTCTTTTAGTATAAAAGTGAGGGTTGCGAGATTAGATGCGGGTGCGGTTTCCAGTCCACGTCTTTTTGCAGCCTACTTCCAGATTCATGGTGAATACTACGAGCAGGTCTCAGACGCAGCTATGGGATCTCCTGTCTATCGCCAACGTTTTTCGAACAACAAGCCCTATTCTCTTACAATCTTAAGCCAAAGTGTTGGTACAGGTGCTTTGATGACACCTTTGTCATCTGGTCTCATGGACGCGAATCTTTAAACAATCTCCTGTCGTTTCTGAAATCCCAACATGATTCCATATGTTTCGCCATGGAGATCGAATAGGACAGTTGTCTTCCTTTACTAGATGCTCTCGTACACTGGCGTCCTGACGGTGCGTTGGAACATTCCGTTTACCGAAAACCTACGCCTCTCACACCATCATCAGGTCAAAAACGTGGCATCATAAATGCTCTTATCCAAAGAGCCATTTCTCCATCTGAACCTAACTCACTTCCTCAAGAATTGAACCACATCACTGAAACTCTCATTCGCAATATTTATTCTGGGAAAGATATTCCATTAACCGCTACAGCAACCCTTCTCCACAACAAGTCCCCTCATCTAACCCTAATTTGCGTAAGCAAACGTATCTATCCTACATTCATGGTGTCACCGATCGCATCCGCAAGATTTTCTTCAGAAACAACATATAAAACATCTTCAAACTCAATTTCAAGCTCTCGAACTACTTTCCCATCAAAGGCTGCAATCATCTGGAAGCCCTTGATGTCTACCAGATTCCATGTTCGTGCCACAGTGGCACGGTGTCGGTGAGACAAATCGATCGGTCAGCATTCGTGTTACTGAGCACCAACGTTGTACGTGGTTGTGGCATTTAGCCGGGTCCGCGCTGGCTGAGGGCAGATTGGAAACTGGCCACCAACTCCAATTTAACTCCACCCGCATCCTATCTTGCAACCTTAACTATTGTAGCAGAAAAATCCATGAATCAACAGAGATTTTCAAACATCCCAACCATTTAAATCGCGAAGTTGGCTACCCCTTACATCACACGTGGAAATCCCAACTGCTCAAACCTCCTAGCAACCACCACCCTTCAGTGATTCATAACATTTCCGGCTCCATTGACCCGAAGCAAGCCGTATAAAAACCCCTCAAGAATGAATAGTCTCCAGTCAGTGTGCAGTAACAGCACTGAAGATGTCCCATAATACTGTGGACGAAACGTCGGCAAAACCTACTGCAACGGCGCTGTTCTAACCCGGAAACCAAGAGTATAGTGTCTAATTATAGTAGCAAAAATCGTTTAATTTAGTTAAATCACTAAGTTGGCTTTATCTCAGAAACCGTGACACTTAGTATAATGGTGTATTTGAATAAACAAGTTCCAAACCGACACATCTACTATCTCCTTTCAGATATACGTCGATGAACCAAACCTCCGTATGGTGTTTTATATTTTATTTTTCATATTTTACATTTTATATCTTCTATGCATTATACACTGACACTGTCCCTGTTCAATTGAAGAATCACAATAGATTATTAATTACTAGAAGGTTAGTAGCAGCCTGGGAATAGGCTCAGTAATCCAGAAATTCGAAGACAGACAACTAAACTGGTTGGGTCATGGTGAAGAACGCAAACTCAAAGACAGAAATATGGGCAGCAGGAAGGGAAAGGACGGGAAAATGGGGAGGCCAAGAAGTACCTAGAATCAAACTGTTGCAAAACTTCTAGAGTTGAAAGAATTCATATGGAATGAAATTCAAAACATAGTAAGAGAAAACGCAAGAAGAGTACATAAATATTATCGTAGTAAAAGCAATCAAATGGAATCCAGGTTTTCAATGTGGAAAACGTTTTGATAAAAAATGCGTTTGTGTGGAAACTACTATTAATCACAGGCTTTAGATACTACCAAGCAAACAACGTAGCTTACTCGTGCTTGAAATCAGATTAAAAACGGATGTGTAACGCGATTTGGAGGTGGATATGCACACAGTATCCATTACTAAATTGCTATATAGCGCCTACGCTAACACATAGAGAAAATCGGCCATGTACAGGTATTCAAACGTTCTCTTCCGCTCTGTTTCAATTTTACAATACGCCGTAATTCAATTTGTAAGTTTAATTTAAGCACTAGTTACTATTTGTGACGTTCGAATACAAAATTTAATAGCGGGGATTTTTTGCAATTAGTTCCCCATTACAACACATATTTACGTTGTGAAGTACTACTCTTCCCTATTGATACTTATGTATATGCACTGGACATCAGGAGGTTACTGAACAGGATTTTGAAAACCGTTTTTGGTTTTGTAACTGACAAGGAAACACAGGTAAGTGTATCTCACCGATTTAAATGAAACTTTGTTTGTTTGTAGACCAATCTAGTGTAAGAACAACGGTAATTGTCTTAGCTGCCCAATCGCCCAGTGGCGGGGAACAAATCAACCCAAGCTCAACACTACCCTTCGCTGTTTGACTCAATAGTTCAAAAATTATGAGAGATATAAAAAAAAAGTTAAGAGAAGATTTAAACTAACGATGATATATTTTCTCTACAGCGAATATTTACTTAGAGAAATAACCTCTCACCCTCTTATTTTTTGCATATTTAATAATTTTTATATACTACAAAAATAATAATGTAGAATGATAACTTTGAATGATAACATTAAAAAAAAATAGTTTTTTATTTTTACAGATTACTAGAAATAAATTTTAGATTTTCGAAACATTACTGGTACTTTCAAAGCAAGCAAAAAATTTCATGAAGAATAAATTTTTTTCAAAAATCAATATTAAGGAAATTTTCCCTCTTGTATACCCCATCGCTGTACACACTGTATATATATATTGTAATGTTCAATATTTACAACAACAACATCGGCTGTACGTATAGAGTGTTTAATATAGCCACCTGATTGAGATGAAAATCCCTCTAGTGGGTAAAAAGGTCATTTTTCGTAGCCGATATTCCCCCCAGGCGGGCTGGCCTGGGAGCGGGGGTATTAAAAATAAAACATAAGTCCAGATAAGGACGATCGTAGAGTAATTCCACATTCTGAGCAATTTCTCCATTTGTAAATCGTAAAAATTGATGTAAAATTCACCTAAAACAGACAACAGGGTACATTCAAAGGCATTTCAAACATCATTTCGTAAATTAAATCTTTGTCTTAATGTTATTAAGTAAACCGTTAGTAAAGTTCGTCATATTTATGTTGTCAGTATTTCCTATAAGCATAGAGTCATCTAAATTCAGTCAGTTGGTAGCGTCACTGCATTCATTCTCGTATGCTATTTCTATAAATAACTTCCTTTCATCGGAATGCATTAGAAGATTTATATTTGGACAAAATTCATCAAAATTAGCTGTGGAAGTAAACAATCGCCTACCGCGATTAAATAATGAACGATAGGGACGCCATAAATCTCATCAATTCTGGTTAGACTTTAGTTAAGTTAACTAATGTGTGAACTACGGTCTCCGTTTAAAGTGTTCGATAGTGAAATTAAAGTATAATTTCAAAGAAGGAAAGATTAGAGGTTGGAGCTGGCAGATTCCAGTGTTTAGGAGACAGCATCTAAAATTCGTTAATTTCAATTAATTTGATTCAAAATTCACAAGAAAATTGCCCAAAGAGTATTCAGGAATACTCCCGATCCCACAAAGAATTTAGAATTTTAATTAAATTTGAAAAATTTCAAATTTTTCGCAATTGTACCCTGAGAAACGCATTTCAATATGTTATATATTGCATAAATGTTTTTTATCACTGAACATATACATTTACCTTCCATGTGTTGACGCGTTGTTTTATAATTGAACATGAATTGAACATAGGGGCGTTTAGCATGACAAGCAGCTACTGAGATTGTTACAGAAAATAAAACACAAATCCATCAAACTTGACATTTAATTCTTTCCCTTCAGATATTTCACAATCGGCTTATATGGAATGTGAAGGTGGCCACTTCGAACACTTGTTGAGACATTAAACCCTTTATTTTGTACTTCTATAACGATTCCCTTTGCTATATTTTCTTTGTTAATATGCAATCAACCACTGCCTTTTGTGACACTTTAATTTGACAGGATTAGATCATAAGTTAAATATCAAATTTCACGTATTAGCTACTCGCCCATGCTAAACGATTCTATGTTCAATTAAAAAAAAAAAAAACCGTCAATGCGTAGAAAATAAACGCATATGTTCAGCGCACGGTACATGTATATATTACATCTGCCACGAAATATTTTATTTGCGTAAACAAATTCATAGCTGATGAGCTGTATTTACAGTAATGAAGGAAACACGCAGGTGGTTATCAAATGATTTTATTAATAAAATGTGAATATAGAGTTTACTGACAACTAGTCTGGACAAACAGCGGTAACAGTCAGTGTAGTAGATATGTGGTGCGGAGTCGGCGATTATTTATTGCAGGCCGCGTTTTATTATCATAAATATTTTGACAATATTAAGAACGTGGTTTTACAATTCGGTACAAAGGAAGCTGCCGCTATCCAGAAAAGCCAGTCGAAATTTCAAGATAGTTAGGTTAAAATGGATTTAAAAATCATTCACGACAATTACTTCGGGCTAGCAGATGCAATAGAAAAATTACAAAATCCTGCGGTGCCGTTAGAAGAATCTCTACAAATAGTGCAACATGTTCACGCACAGCTATGCGCGATTGAAGACGCAAAAAATGTTTCTGTTCTAGAAAAATTTGAAAGTGTTTTTGAGAAAAATTCTGATTTTGGCACATTAAGACACATTTGTGAAGGTGCGTCAACAGAATCGTTAAGTTATTTGAAAGATTATTTCACTTACGCAAATATTACGTCACTAGATGTAGAACGTTCGTTCTCTGCATATAAACGCATTTTTTCCTCCTGCCGTACTAGTTTTGCCGAAACAACAGTTGAAACATATCTAATGTTGCAGATATTTAACAGACATTATACACTTTGTGATTTCAAGGAGGACTCTTAAAATGGTAAGTGTTTGAGCACGTGTTATTTAATTTTTATTTAAAAGATGAGTGAAATTATTTGCGGCAGCAAACATTTCCATTAGCACAATAACTCTAGTGGAACGCGAGGCCTGGTCGACTCTACGCTACTGCGCGGTAGCGCTCGTGGCCAGCTTTATTTATGAGTGATGGTGCCGCAAACATGCGTTCTTTGGGCCGATCTCTTAAAGAATATGGTGGTAACTTCTTACATGTAACGTGTAAAATCCATACTCTAAATCTTGCGGCACAAACGATTCCTACATGTTTTCCACTAGTAAATGCATTGATTGCTAGTACAAAGGCAGTGTTTCTAAAGTCCCCGAAACGTACCCGACCATTTCACAAACTGTGTCCTGATTTACCTAGACCACCACAGCCGATTGTTACACGTTGGGGAACATGGTTGCAGGCTGCGTTTTACTACAACATATATTTTGATCAAGTAAAGAAGGTAGTTTTAAAATTCAATCCGACAGAAGCTGCAGTAATCAAGAAAAGCCAGGAAATATTTCAAGATAGTCAGGTTAAAAGAGATTTACAAACTATTCGCAACAATTACTTCGGACTAGCGGAGGGAATAGAAAAATTACAAAATGTTTCGATGTCGCTAATGGGTTCTATTCAAATTGTGACTGATGTTCACGCACAGTTATGCGCTGTAGAAGGCGAAACAAATTGGTGTGTAATGCGAAAATTTCAAAGTGTTTTAGAGAAAGACTCCGATTTTTTTATATTAAGACATATTTGTGCGTGTGAGGATGCATTAAGTTGTTTCAAAGATTATTTTAAATATGCAAATATAACATCGCTAGACGTCGAACGGTCGTTTTCAGCATTAAAAAACATTTATTCCGCACGTCGTACTCACTTGACTGAAACAGCTGTGGAAACATATCTAGTGATTCAAATATTTAACAGATGTTACCCAGTTTGTCATTTCACGGAAGACTTTTAAAACGGTAAGTGTTTCAGGACGTTTTATAATTTATTTCTTACCTTCTATTTTATGTGTAAACCTGTATGTGCTCGCCACGCCTCTGGCTGTTACCGCATATTTGCCCACGTTACTGACAGCTGTTAAAAAAGTAAGTTAAGAAATACATTGCGATGCTTATTGCATATACATAGTAAGAATGATAGGTAATCCGTGTAAAAATGTTGAAAACGAAGGAATTTTAGCGCCGCTTCCGTAGGAGACTTGGTTAAAATAGATGGAATTTGTAGAAAAGAGCGCTACCGGGAAATTTTAGAAACAAATACCATCTAGAATGAGAATAAATTGGTGACTAATTTATACTTCAACATAATAATGATCCGAAACACACTTCTAAACTATGCCGCAAATATTTAGAATCGGTGGAACGCGAAAGCAATATCAAAATAATGAGATAGCCTCCTCAAAGCCCAGATGCTAATCCTATGGGAGGAACTCGTTAGACAGGTGAAAATAAATCTTTAAACTCCCAAGGAATCGTTGTGGAAACAACTACAAGGAGTCTGGCTTAAAATAGAAACATCTACTCTGACGAAAGTGATAGAAAAAATGCCGCAAGTGTATGCCGGAATTGTTAATAGTCGAGGTGGATACTTCAAAGAAACGAAGACTTAAGACTTTGTGTTAAATAAATTTTATAATTGAATATATTCTTTATTCAATTATAAAGTCTTACGATCTTAAATGACAGAAAGCAGTCTTTTACAATAAGCAACTTGTAAAAGAAGAATGTATTGACTCGAATTTTAAATATAATTAGGTATCCTCGAATTTACGGTGTTTTAAGTTGTATGCAGAACAGGGAACATGTTTCGCACTAGCATAGCTGTTGAATGCGGCAAATTCGTCCAAGTTTATTTCAGCAGGAACAGAAACTTTGTTAACATAGTTTTACATGGCACCATTAGTAGACTGGAGAATATTGACTTTGCGAAACTATTAACAAGTAGGTAGTGAGCTTGATCGAACCAATTTGGCGAAGTTTTCATTGAGTAGCTGTTGAGTGAATGTTACTAATGAAATTGGATTAGGTCCAGACAATCTGACGTAAATAATAATGGTCAGCAACTAACGATGTTTCCCTTCATTTAATACATACAAATACTTGATGCATGTAGAAATTATGATATTTATTATTATGATTTGCAAATAATTTGCACCCGGTCAAAGATCAACAAAGGATTATTAAACATTTATTTCTCTTTATTGATGTTTGTAAGATGTACTTCATTAAAATTTTAATCTTGATGTCCACTGTGGCAATTGGCAACCGCCCTGGTAAGCTGCGCAGAATTGCAACATCAGCAACGCTTCCATTGTCGATTCATTCAGCCGTCGACGGTGTTGTGAGTAGGTTGTCGTATACTTTCGTGTACGAAAATGATCGTTCGACATCCAGTGAAGTAAGATTTACAAATGTCAGATATTCCTTTTCCTCATCTGGGCACTCTTGATTTTCAGTTATTGACCGAACCTTTTGTAAATCGGGATTTTTCGTTACAATTGCACCAAATTTTTGAGCAACATCGACTCCTATAGTGTTCGTCAAGTTCTCTAGAGCGGCTTGTAAATTGTTTATGCAATTCAATGCGTCTCGTGCAGATAAGTGACTGTTTTTTAATTGCTCAAAAGCTTGTGCAACTTCAGAATAGTTCATGGAAATTTCATCTATTTGTTGTTGAACGTCCGAATTGGAAAAAAGTTGCTGATTATCTCGAACTGCTGCAGAATCATTTGAATCAAGTTTCAAGATGACATTTTTCATTTGTGAAAAATATTTTTGATAGTAAGATACTGCCTGGAGCCATGTTTCCCATCGCGTTATTACAGGCTGAGGTGGTGGTGGTAATTTCGGACACAATTGTTTGAATACACGGATGTGTTTAGGATGTTTGATGAACACTTTTTTGGTAGATGCTATTAACTTATCCACCATCGGATACTTCTTTCGAATGGTTTCTGCTACGCGGAGACATGCGTGTATGAGGCATGTTATGTGAAGAAGAGTCGGAAAGCATATTTTCAACATCCTACCAACTCTCAGCATTGTTGCGGCTCCGTCAGTAACGAACATTGTGACTTGGATTCCTGTGATACAAAGTTCCCTCGACGAATCTTTTATTATCTTGACAATGGTTTCTGCATTAGTTTTCTGAATTCTTTTAATGGATAACAACAATGAAGCCGGTGGACCATCACGTTTTAAAGAACGCGCTACAACATGAATGACGCTGTGTTTCTGAGCATCAGTTGTTTCGTCCACATATAGGCAGATTTTTTTGTTTCTCAACTCGTCTTTTATACATTCCTTTACTGTACCTTGCACACGTGGCAAATTGTATCGTAATTGCATAGATGTTGGCAGCTTCCATGAGGGAACGTACTTAGCCCAAAAAAGACGAAAGTGTTCATTAGATACTAGATGTTGCGGGATGTTGCACACATTTAACATAAAAATAAAATCATATAAAAATTTGCCAGTATGGAATACTGTTTCTTAAATTCAATATATGACGTTTACTTTTACAATGTTTTCTACATTCAAACCTATCGCGACTTAGCAATCCGCTATTGCATATTATGCAATAAATATGCGGACTTCTATATTCTAATCCAAGGAAATGCCTGAGATATTTATTCAGATTCGAAGGGAACGTTACATCCTTTGGGCGTCCCATCTCCGCGTACTTATTTGGCGTGCAACGTGCAACGCACTGTCGCTTTGAACTCTCTCGCGGTACCGTCGAGATCGACTACGAGTTGAAAATTACCCCTACCCACGCCGCTACCGCCATCCGGTACCACCTTTTTAACAAACTCTAATAATAAATAACTACATGCCTGAATAAATTATAAATTAACTCAGTCATTAAAACAGACAATGATTTAGAAAGTAAACGTTTATTTCGTCTAAATGCAAATTAGTACAATATAATGTAGATAAAAAAGTATCATTTATACTGGCAGAGCAAAATATAAGTCAATGAAAAAGATTTTGTAAAATTTAATAATTGCTTATTTAAATTTCAAACTTAAATTGATCCATAGTGTGTTATACTTGCTGAATTGAGGCAAATATTTTCTCTTAAAAGATCGCAATAAGCCCCTAGATCAAATTGTGGCTCTATCCATTGCATAAATGTCACCATCGGCATCGGGATGATTTACTGCATTTACTTTATCCCCCTTATATTTTATACACACGTCATAAAGTTTCAATTTCTGAAAATATGCTAATTACATGCGCCAAGAGATTTTAAATTATTTTTCAACATGTTTGAATTAAATAAAGTACAGCCTTGGCCAATTGTATTAGACACCCTCGTAAAATCTCATTATTATGAGTAATATTATATTTCCAAGAAAATGAATACCGAATTTGTACTTAATTTGCATATTTAATGGGATTTTTATTACCTAATTGCTTACTGTGCGACAATAGTTTAGCAGGGAACTATGTTTCAATTTTAGATATCAGCGCATTGTCGACGTGATAACAGAGCGGTGTGTATTACGAGTTTATAACCAGGATATTTTGTGTTTTATATTTTTATTTTTCATTGTTAAACTTAAAGTAGTGAAACAATGCCAAAAATTCGAGAATTAACTGAAATAGAACGCGGCCAAATAGTCCTGCTTAAGTCACAAGGTAAGACTTTAGCCGCCCTAGCGAGAACAATGAAATGTTCGCGATGTGCGGTTCGTACCACGCTCCAACGATATGAAACTAGTGGATCGCTAACAAATCGACCAAAAAGCAGCCGAAAACGCCTTACAACAGCAAGAGGCGATCGCATTATAGAGAGGATAGCTATACGAGATCGTACAAAATCATCAAGAGATCTAGCTAGTGAACTACTAGATCGCCATAGAGTTTCTGTTTCTGCACGTACAGTAAGAAGACGTCTAGTAGATCGTGGTTTACATGCACGAATAGCGTTCGTAAACCTAGTTTGACTGCAGTGCACAAGAAACGCCTTCAATGGGCAAAAAAATATAAAAATTGGACCGTAGAGGCCTGGGCTAATGTGCTATGGTCGGACGAAAGTAACATAGAGGTACGTAAGTATGACCACTTTGAATACTAGTGGATGTGAAAAATTCAAATTACTACCTACACTTTTTAAAAACAAAGAAGGTCCCTTTAGGTAAATTTTATTGCTACCGTTTACAGCTTTTCAAGCGGCCTGGGGCACAGTAGGTTCGACGACGACAGGGAGAAGCATCCCGATTGTATTGTCCCTACCGTAAAATTCAGTGGAGGTAGTATCATGGTCTGGGACAAGTAGAGGCAGCACTGGCAGGTGAGACAATGCAGGTGTCTGTCGCCAGAGGATGCCCGCAGGGAGGGGTATTATCACCTCTATTGAGGGATATGGTGATAGACGAACTGCTGATCTTGCTAAACAATGCTGGCTACTATACACAGGGATATGCTGATGACATTGTAATACTCACTAGTGGGAGAAACGCCAGCAAAATCTCAGAACTAATGCAAAGAGCATTAAAAATGGTAGAAGTATGGTGCAAGAAGGAGAACCTTAGAGTAAATCCTGGAAAATTGCACTTGTACCCTTCACTAAGAGAAGGAAATTGGACGGTTTAAGGGAGCCGATTCTTTGCAACGAAGTAGTACAGATCAGTCAGGAGGCTAAGTTCTTAGGTGTAACCTTGGACTCTAAACTGAACTGGAACTCACATTTACAAAAAATGACCGACAAATGTAAGAGGGTGTTAATGACAACCCGTAGAACAGTTGGGAAAACATGGGGACTCAAACCACATATGACGTACTGGCTGTACACTACGGTGGTAAGACCCATGATAACTTATGGCTGCCTGGTTTGGTGGCCTAAGATCACACAGAAGCATGCGATAATAAGTCTCTCGAAAATTCAGAGACTGGCATGTCTTTGTATAACAGGAGCTATTAAAAGCACTCCAACAGCTGCTATGGAAACCATGCTATACCTACCTCCTCTTGAGATTTATATCAAGGGAGAAGCCAGAATGGGGGCATACAGACTGAAAAATACTAGCAACTGGAGATCCCACAGTGGATCTGGGCACACCAGAATAGAAGCAGTAGTAACAAACCCTATCTATGATATGGGTAGTGATACAACAATCTCCAGGATCTCCTATGACAAACCTTTCAAAGTTTTCTTGAATTGGGAAGAATGGAGGGATGGAGAGGGGAGAAAACCAAGAACACTAGTCTGGTACACAGATGGGTCCAAAACGGGCACTACATCTGGCGTTGGTGTATATGAGGAAAACCAGGGATACAAAGTATGTGTATCACTTGGGCGATACACCACGGTATTTCAAACAGAAATATATGCTATACAAACCTGCGCGTGGGAGAGTCTGCGTCGGCGACCGCAGGGTGAGACGATGTGCATTCTCTCTGACAGTCAGGCAGCCTTAAAGGCACTAGCATCTTATCGCATAACCTCCAAACTAGTATGGGAGTGCCTGCAAACCCTAATGGCTCTGTCTAAACACAACAAGGTCACACTGGTGTGGGTGCCAGGGCACAGGGGCATAGCGGGTAATGAAATTGCAGACCAGCTAGCGAGGGAAGGTTCAAAAATGAATTATATAGGCCCTGAACCGGGTCTAGGTATTACCAAGAGTGCAGTGCGTGGTGCAATTAATGAGTGGATTATAACACAACACCAATTAAATTGGAAACATGCAGCTGGACAGAAGCACAGCAAACGGATGATGGGAAGACCGTCGCAACATCTGACTGCTGACCTGCTTGAATTAAACAAGATACAGCTTAGAGCAGCAACATGTCTATTAACAGGACATGGCTGTTTGAGAGGCCACTTGCATAGGATGGGGATCTACAAAGATGAGCCCTTATGTAGACTTTGCAATGAGGAGGAGGAAACAGCCTCTCACATTATTTTCGAATGTGCAGCGTTAGCTTAACACAGATTCGCTATGCGAAGCACAATTGAACTACCAATGGAGAAAGATTTACTACATAGGCTGTTAAACCTGATTGCGGGAACTAACCTGTTTAAGTAAAACAAAACCGAAGCAGGAATAATACAATAAGCTATTAAGCTTCAGTGTTAGGGATGTAAAGACCAGCCCTGCTCTGGTAGAAAATCAATCAATCAATCAAATCAATCATGGTCTGGGGATGCATGTCGGCAGCCGGCGTCGGAGAGCTCTTCGTGTGTGAGGGCCGCATGAACAGCCAGCGCTATACTCAGATGTTAGAAGAGGTATTAGAGCCGTCCGCCTTCAAATTATTTGATACCGAAGTACCGGAATTTCCAACAGGATAATGCGCCGTGCCATAAATCACAACAGTCAGTGCGTTGGTTCAGTGAAAATAACGTGCGAATATTGGAGTGGCCGGCACAGTCTCCTGACTTGTCTCCAATTGAACATTTGTGGCAGATTTTAAAAGTTAAAGTGGCAAAACATGTATGTAAAAATAAAAACATTCTAAAACAAAAAATATTTGACGAATGGGAGGAAATATCTGCAGATCTTGTGGCAAGTATGCGAAAGAGTGTCCGTGCGGTTATAAAAGCAGGTGGAGGAAGCACGAAATATTAATAGTTATATTTTGCAAATAAATTATTGTTTAATGCATTTTTCTTCTTGTAGTTTTATTCTGTTTCTTCCTATTTGGTCCGAATCTATAAAAAGGAAGGATGTCTAATACAATTGGCCAAGGCTGTATATTGAATTATGAATCTTGAAACTTAAGATAGATATCACCGGTTTCATTTTTCACATCTTTCCAATTACACAAAAAAATTAAAATCAATAGCTTTTTATCTTACATTTGAAAGGACTTGAAGCCTTTAAATTAATTTTTAGGCTCAATTTTAATAATTTTGTAGAAATAACCGGTGCAGTCGCAGATAAAGGTTCAAAGATTGTATTTTGGAAAAAGTAATGGAAATCGTTCGGTCAATTTTTCACAAAGAGGGGCGCAGCTTTACATGTAGTTCCCTATACCACAACCTGGAAGAGAATGACCTCAACAAATTAAACAACATACTCCGGACTCTAGTAGTGAGAAATTATTAGAATTTCAAAATTGTTTAATTATTGTATATATGTATGAAATTCAAATGACTACCCTTAAAGCGCTTACCCGAGCATAACATAGTCGCTTCTGCAGATTAGCTCTTCTGCTTTTGGTAGTATATTCTGAAACTTCGAAGCCAAAAGGAACAGGACGGTAAATTTTTGACGTACCACTCTAACTAAAATCTATGCGTTCCTAAAACTGCTATTACCACGAGGGTGCATCGCGGCTTATTATACTTGCGAATAATTCGAGCAAACCGACGCGATTAACTCAATGAGTTATTAACGTAGTTTCGGTTTTGTACAACATCAGATTAAACACAATGAATGCTTTATGCGCCTTCCATTGAATTATTCAGTGGTAGGAGCTGCGGCTCTTCATACCCGGGCCGAAGGGGTTGAAAAGGTGGAAAGGGGTTGGGGGGCAACGTGTAAGCGGAGAAAAGGGTTGTATCGACGACGATACAACAACTATACGTGCCAACGTGTCCCATTTACCTTTGCACAAAGGAAGCTTTAACCTGTTTGGCAGAGATTAAAAGATAGGGCACGCTGTCAGCTTAAGCGAGGACTTACATGTTTGTGAGCGCGACTAGCAAAACAGGCTATAAATTACACATTATCACGGCGTGTCCTCAAATATGTTCAACTCGAAAACCTATTATACACATACCTCTACCTATGTCTCCTCGGTCTCCGTGCAATGTACTTTCATCGAGAAGCTCCTTTCAAACGACGGACGTTCGTTGTAACGTTCGATATTTCCACGAGGAAAATATATTTGCTCTGGGAAGCAGGTGAATTCAAATTAGTTCTTATGAAACCAAGATTTACGAAAATGTTCAAGATGGCGTCATCGAAATAAGAACACAGTCAAGAAGTCAGTTGTTTTAACCCCAGAACACGAAGGGTATTTCTTAAATAAGGTCCGTTTTTTAATAAGAAGAAAAATACTGTAAATTTCATTAAAATATATTTTTTTCCATATTCTACATAATTTCTACATAATTTCCATTTTTGTTCAAACGTTTGTCATACCGCTCAACAAGTTTTTTAATTCAAACATTTGTCGTCTGTGAAGAAGCCCAATTTATGCCTGCAGTTTTCACATCCTCGTTGTTGTTGAACCATTGACCACCAAGGAACTGCTTTAAGTACCGAAACAAGTGGAAATCACTGAGTGCAAGGTCTGGATTGTAAGGTGGATGATCCAAGACCACATGTTTCTGCGCAAACACAAGGTCTTTTGGATGGTAACAACTGGATCATCCACCCTATAGTGCAGACCTTGCACCCTGTGATTTTCACTTGTTCCGGTATTTAAAGGAGCTCCTTGGTGGTCAACGATTCAACGACGACGAAGATGTGAAAACTGCAGTCATGGATTGGGCTTCTTCACAGACGGCAGTTTTCTTTGGCGTCGGAATTAGTTGTTGAGCGGTATGATAAATGAACAAAAATGGAAATTATGTAGAAAAGTAGATAAAAGCATGTAGAATATGGAAAAAATATATTTTAATGATATTAACAGTGTGTTTCTTCTTATTAAAAAACAGACCTTATTTAAAAAATATCCCTCGTAGTAACGTGGCGTCATATACGACGCCATCCGTTTTTTAATAGGCGTTACTTTTATTAAGGCTGGCTAAAGTCAGTTCACGATCTCTGTACCTTTAAATATATACGACGCCACGTTACCATTCCCGCTACAGCCTGCATATTTGTTAGAAATGACTTCAAGTAGAATTTTAACAGAAGCAGAGTTAGAAGAGCCCAGTAAGAGCTTATGAGAGAAGAGAAACTGATTTAGAGGAAAATAATGTTGGCATTAAGAGTGAAAATGAAGCTCTTATGAAGTTTATGAAAGTAGTGTTTGTGAAGATGAATTTTCTGCAGAGGAGGATAGTGAATCGGAGGAAGAAGAATCATAAAGAAAAATTGTTTATGGGAAAAATTGACACAAATGGTATACTTCATGGGACTACACCAAAGCCACCGGAACATAACAAAGACAATCTTAAAACAATTTTGAGATTATCCAGTTCGCGAGAAAATGAGAAGTGCCTGAAAATTATTTTTTACTAATGAAATGGTGGACCTTATCGTCCTACATACTAATGAGAAAATCTCCTCACAAAATGGAAGGTATACGAATCAATGATTTTGTTACCCAACAGGGTGTGAAGAAATTAGAGCACTTTTTGGAATCTTATATATGGCAGGTGTACTAAAAGCAAATTCGATTACATACGAGTTGTTTTTGGAGTTCCGCTTTTAGAGCTGGTATGCGTGAAAAACGTTTCAGCTCTCTTAAACTGTCTACGATTCGACGTCAAGACCACCAGAATTGAAAAGCAAAATGACGACGAATTTGCCCCAATTCGGGATTTATGGAATAAATTCATTATAAACTGTCAAAAATATTAAATCTCTTAAGCATATGTTACAATAGATGAGCAGCTATGTTCTCAAATTGTACGAATCAACCTACGGAACCAATAATAAAAAATTAACAATGGTGGGAACTATAAGGAAAAATAAATCCAATATTTTTCTACAATTTTTAGCGAAGAAAAACACAATTCCTTCCTCCGAATTTTTATAGATCCAAATACAACTTTGGTTTGTTTTCCCCTAAAAAAAGGAGGAACATTTTGCTACTATCAAGCTTTCATTCATTAGGAACTATAGATGAGCTAACAAAGAAGCCAGAAATTGTTTTGTTTTATAACTCGACAAAAGGCGGCGTTAACACCCACGACCAACTCTGCCATTCAAAATCAGTTGCCGGAAAAACAGGAAGATGGCCATTGAGGGTATTTTATGGAATGGTAGATGGTGCAGCTAGAAACGCTTACGTGATTTATGATGCAAACAAAGTAAAAGCAGATAAAAATGTATCAAGGACGGATTTTTTTATGAAAGTAACATTAGAATTAATTAAACCACAGATTGAAAATAGACTAAAAGAGAAAACCATTTCAAGGTTTGAGAATGGTTGTGTCGGAGGTCTTGAGTTGAGAGGAGTCAGACGAACGCCAACACGGCATAGATAATATACGAGGGAAAGTCATTAAATAAGTCACAAACTGTTGTGGGAAAGCTGAAAATAGCAGAGAGATATTTTCCGTATCTGTAATTAGGGGGCAGCACTATCCAGCTTAATAATAATCAAGTGACAGTTGACGTGCGCGTACTCAAGCACTGTTAAAATGGCGACCGTGCTCGAAGAGTGTACTGTGGAAGAGCAGTGTGCTGTTGTGCGTTTTTTCTGGGCAAAAGGACTCCCTGCAAAAGATAGCCATAAGGGAATGTCTCCTGTTTACGGTGAAATGTGTTTGTCGCGTAAAGCTGTGTATAACTGGGTCGAGAAATTCTCACAAGGGCGCTCAAAAGTTGTTGACGGTCAGCGAAGTGGCCGCCCCGTTCAGATTGCGACAGATGCAACACTTCGAAGGGTGGATGATTCGAACTGACAGGCGGGTAACAATAGACAGCATAGCAACTGCAATAGGGTGTTCTCATGGTTTAGCCTACGAACTGATGCACGATCGTTTGAATTTCCGAAAAGTTTGCTCATGGTGGGCTCCTAGACAACTAACCGAGGAACATAGAAGGATTCGAATGGGCTTGTCCTTGCAACACCTCTCTAGGTACGCAGAGGAAGGGGAGGACATGCTTAACAGGATTGTTACTGGTGATGAATCATGGGCGCACCACTACCAACCCGAAACAAAGCGTGCTTCAATGCAATGGAAACGTCCTTCTTCACCGTCAACAAAGAAATTCAAGTTTGTGCCCTCAACTGGTAAGGTTATGCTTACCGTGTTTTGGGATTCTCAAGGAGTGCTCCTAGCCCATTTCCAGAATAGAAATGAGAACGTGACTGCTGAATCATACTGTAGAACTTTATTGTTGCTTCTGGATGCAATTCGACGAAAGGCCTACTGACGAGAGGAATATTGCTGTATCACGATAACGCCAGGCCGCATTCGGCCCAGTTGAACCAGGCGAGAATTGAAGAATTAGGGTGGGGACTTCTTCAACATCCGGCTTACAGTCCCTACCTAGCCCCAAGCCCCCCATCTGTTTGGTCCACTAAAAAAGCATCTTGGCGGAACACATTGCGAGAGTGATAATGATGTTCAACAAGAGGTACGCACGTGTATGTATACTATAAGTATACTCACAATCAGTTATTCTAACAAAATATGTAAGTTTGGTGTTCAATACTAAACACCCTGTATATTTCGAAGGTCTTTTAATATAATGTCTTAATAGAGACAAGCATGCAATTCAATTTCATAAAAATTTACGCTAGAATGTATTTGAGAGATATAAAAAACTATTATTATTTTGGTTTATTTCTAGACGGAGAGATTAAAAACTTAAAAATATACAGGCTGTTCCTTTTAAAAACAAAGTAGAGAAATATTTTTGAAAGATATTTTATGATAACTTTTAGGTCAACAGAAAATTTTAGCTTCCTATTATTTGCACAATAGGCATAACTTTACAATTCCAGAAGTTTAAGACATCCTGTATATCGAAGCAACTATTCTCTATCCCTTGTTGGTAAATTAGGTTTGACATGGCTGCAAAAGGCGGAATATGATAATATTTGCGTGACCCTTCCCCGAAGGAATCTCGCCAGAATCCGCATCATACCGGAATATAAATTGTTAGTCGTATTGTTAAATTCCTACCGAATAGCGCTCGAGAATGTCTAACAATACATGGTCGACTTCAAAACGGAGCTACGACCCGAATTTATTGTAGTAAATTATAGTTCTCTGTCCGGAGTATCAAAGAGAAGATTTCGTACACACACATACACACACACAATGGTACATTTCTCATATGTTCTGGCATGCAAACAAAGCGTCAAGAGAGTTCTTCCGCTTAGATTCGCTGCATACAATGCGGCATACTTTATTTAAGCGGTTAAAATGGTTCAAATTTCGTTCTCATCAACGATCAATTATTTAAGAAGCTCCGTTTGCGGTTTCAGGTCAGGAACAATAAAAGAAGAATTGGAACACGATCTTTGCATTATTCATAGAGAAATTATTTTAAAACGAGCGCGTTTAATTTAGCCTTTTAATATCGATTTTCAGAGAGGAGTATTTTATAATTATATTTTTATATTACAGACAGAAATAAAGTATTTTGATGATGTCCCAAAAATATCGTCTTTAATAATGCTAGTCGCAAAATGTAACAAGCTGGGCACCCGGGGGGTGAACCTAATTCGAGTACGCTGAATCCAATGGTGCCAACCGTTTTTAAAAGTAAGCCCGCGTTTTCGAGCAATTCCAATTTAAAAATTTTAGGCCCAAAGAACCTTCTGGAACATTCTGGAATTTTCTGGAAAATCTAATCAATTGCCGAAGAGCTTTTCTGGAAACTTCGAGAACCTTCCATGGATCGTTCAAGGGCCATTTGTGAACCTTCTAGAAACTTCCATCCCCGCTATTACCACTTGGGTAGATGGGTATACGAGGTGTGTTAAAAATATAATGAGACTGGCACCATTGCGAGCGATCTGGCAACGCTGTAGTTGTTCTCCCTCACTGGACATATTTGTTAGTCTGCTCCAGACGCTCAGTCCGAGTATGTCACCACGTGATTTTTAAGAGCGTTATCAGTGAAGTTGTGTTTTTGTTGTGTCACACAGAATGGAACAGCGGTATTTGGAGCAAAGTT
Organism: Dynastes maya; assembly: GCA_029619315.2. NCBI lineage: Eukaryota > Metazoa > Arthropoda > Insecta > Coleoptera > Scarabaeidae > Dynastes > Dynastes maya. The sequence goes on along the minus strand of JAROYE020000003.1, from coordinate 12,735,519 downwards.
ATGCCATTAAGTTTTGTGTCAAACTTGGGGAATGCGCGAGTGTAACTTTTGAAAGTTGAAGCAGGCCTATGGGGAACATTGCTTATCAAGAGCACAAGTTTTTCGCTGGCACAAATCATTTTTGGGTGGGCGAGAACTGGTGGAAGATGAACCTCGCTCAGGGAGGCCTTCAACTTCAAAAACCAATGAAAACATCGAACGTGTGAGGGCTCTTGTGAAGTCAGACCGTCGTTTAACGATAAGGATGATGAGTGACCAGTTACAATTGAACAGTTTCACCGTTCATCAAAATTTTAATTGAAGAATTGCACATGCGAAAGGTCTGTGCCAAAATGATGTCTAAAGACCTCACAATTGAGCAAAAGGACATTCGAAAAAATGTGTGCTTTGATATTCTTGAAAGAATTGCCAAAGACCCCGATTTCTTCACTCGTGCGATCACAGGTGATGAAACCTGGATTTTTGAATACGACCCTGAGACAACGCAGCAAAGCCAGGAGTGGCACACTGAGAATTCTCCCCGACCGAAGAAAGCCGGAATTCGCAAATCAAAGATTAAATCAATACTGATTTGCTTCTTAGACAGTAGGGGTACCGTTCACAAAGAATTTGTACCTCCAGGGCAAACTGTCAATCAAGTTTTTACAAGGGTGTCCTTGAAAGACTCAGAAGAAGGGTGATTCATGTGAGACCAGGCATTGCAGACAAGTCGAAGCTCCATCATGACAACGCCAAATGTCACACGGCCATCTACATCATGGAGCTTTTGACATCAAAAGGCATTCCTGTGGTTCCTCAGCCCCCCTATTCGCCTAATCTCAGTCTTTGCGACTTTTGTCTTTTCCCCAAACTAAAAAGTCTTAAAAGGACGTCATTTTGGGACTTTGGAGAACATCCAAAAGAATGTGACGGACATGCTAAAGGCCATACCGGCTGAAGCCTTCCAGCGCTGCTACCAAGACTGAGAACAACGACTACGCATTTGTAGATTTCGGGCTGAAGATGGCTTTTTAAGGCGAAACTAGTTCTCGATGTATATTCATGTTATAAGGAATAAGGAGGAATTTTATCCGCTACATTTAAAGAAAAAATATTCATAAAACGTTCTTTTATATTTTTATCCGCCTAGATCTTTAAAATTTCGCACTGTGGATCCCTGCGATCGTTCAATTATTTTGTCATGGCAAAATCACTGCGCCGTAGAAAAACTTCTCGTGCGCGCCAGGCATTATAGAAGAAAATATAATATTTGACAGAACTAAATTTAACTTCGCTAAATTTAAACTTATATTGTAGCCTTTTTAATAAACGAGGTCCCTATAGTTACATTGATAGCTGCAAGGCGCATGTTACAAATATTCTCTGAAGTAAGTGAAACGCCTTATCGCTACTACCCACTGCATCTAATTACGCATACGGCTTATTGAAACGGAGCGAGCTTTGGGAATTCAAATTGACGACGATACCTTGGATATTTCTCCCCTTTCCCGCTGCTCCATTTGAGACCGACGCTCACTAATTAGGACGAACTTACCTGTATATGGGTTTGGCAACTTTATCCCGGTACCACAGCACCATGTAAACCCTATCCTCCCTTATGTTCGGTTCGATGTCACAAGGTAAGGCGGCTCCCTTATTCCACACGGCATCGACGAACGAGTAACCAACTGAAACAGGAGAAGAGGGAAGTATGAGCATAGCGTACGTCATTGTTGAGTTGAATTTCCAATTTAGAAGGTATTACGTCGCGCCGAACGCCCGTTTCAAACGGCTAAACCGAAATTCGAATTTTCCTCTCTCGCACGCTCAGTAAAGATGGGCGAGGTACAAGCGGATGCAGTAAAAATGTCTTCTAATATTCCCATAACACCTAAATTATTGTTCGTTCATTTTAATAATATAGTAGATAGTGTTGAATTTCACGCCCGGTATTACAAAATCAAAATATATTCGTAATAATAATAATAATAAATCTTTATTTCGACCTACAAATAAGCATAGAAAATAACGTTGGTAAAGAAAAACCATAACAAGTTAGAATCCTAGATAATACTCCATAGAATAACAGTTTAATTCTACTAAATACTATTTACCATCAAGTGGGGCTACTTTGATCTTTTAAGACACCTTAACAAAACCAAAAATCCCCAAAAATTTCCCCAAACTACTTTGTAGATGTAAGTAGGAACCCTAACAAATGCTAATGATAGTTTTAGTCAAGTCTTTAGTATTAAGCTTTAGTTAAGGTCTTCGAAAGAAGCCTAAATAAGTGAATACGTTAACTGACAAATGCGCGAGTTTTGCTGAAAATTGAACAGTGATCTAACGTTTATTTCCGAGATTGTACATTATGTTGTAAGAAAATGCCACACACCTATTCAAGTTTAGAGTATGCAAATATGTTTACGGTTTTTGTAATGGGAATGCTACAGCTGCTCTTTGAAGAATATCGCCAACGGTTTTCACATCAGAGAAATTCTAGTAAAACGTATTCATCAGAGTTTTCAACAAGCTGTGTGAGACCGAAAGGCTTCTTAGTGCTAACATAATATCTGAAAGAGCTACTCGATAAGGTTGAGAAGAAATAGAAAATATTTTGGATTTAGTAGAAGAAGATGCAACGATCAGCTCACGAAGAATTGGTACTCAATTGGGCATTCCACAAAAAAGAGTAGTAAACATACTCCATGAGCAAGGCTTATATCCATACCACATTCAACGTATACAACACCTACAATCGGAAGATTATGTAAGCGTATGGAATCTTGTCGGTGGATAAATAATATTCGTACGTTCGTTGTAGTATCGCACATAATTTCAAAGAATGAACCAACATTCACTCGTGACGGCACTAATAACACTCGGAACTCCCATGTATGGTCAGACGAAAATGCCCAGGCAACAGTCGAAAGTAATTTTCAGCACGTTTTCGGTAAACATGTGTGGTATGGTCCATAGTTATTTGATTGACCCTTTTAATTTCGGGAATCGCCTCACAGAAGAGCACCACTTAATTTGAAATACAAAAACTATTAAAGCATGTTCCTCTAAACATCAGAAAGCAAATGTATTATCAGCACCATGGAGCTCCTGCACATTTCGATCGTCAGGTCAAGCAACATTTGAGCGATAGGTTTCCAGGGTTTTCGACTAGTTCGACTGGTGGCGGTGGACCTATAGTAGTAGTAGTAGTAGTTGGCCTCCAAGATCTCCAGACCTCACACCACTGGACTACTGTTTATGGAACTGATTCAAAAATGAAGTTTGCAAGGTAAAAATCGACATTAGGGATGCACCAATTCTACGTATTGGAAATACTACAGCCGATATTAAAAAAAGACATGAAGCAATCAGGAGGGCAAAATAGGCGCCCTTCGCAGACGAAGCATAGAGTGTTTAGAGGTGAATGGTGATATTTTTGAAAATTTCTTAAAAGAACGCCATGATTAAACAAATGTTAATGTATGCAATTTTGTTTATTTGTGATTACGGATAAGAACATATTAGTTTTTTTGCATTATTTTCTGGCTCACCCTGTAGATATAGCATATTCTGTTAAAAAAAAATAAATTTTGGATTGCTACGAAGTTATGAGACACCCTGTAGGTTTCAATATATTTTTAAACCACGCAAACAAAATCGTTTTGAAAAACATCTATTTACAAAGACATAATCTTTTAAGCCCACGTAATAATAAAACCACACGTAGGTGTGCGTATTCCATATTATTGAATTGCTCTTATCTTCTATGTTAAAATAACTGAATACTGACTCGTTGGAAACAACCAAATACAAAAGAAATGCATATGAATAGCAGCTATGAGAACTGCCACACATCATCCTTTCTCCCTAGACTTTATTGTTAGTCCTTTTTCGACGTGAAAATAGTATTTTGATCAATAGTATTGGCCGTATTATGTATATTTTTGGAAAATAGGCCATTCTAATTTAATACAATTGTACGACTCTGATACATTTCTATCCAGATAGGTGTTGCTGTGATCTCACTTCGAATAGGAAGACTGGCGAAACTTATTTTCCCATCGAACGCGCCTATAACATAATCGCAGTGACAAGCACTTCCCCAACTAATTTATGTCGTAATTAACGGAACCGCACGCGCTTTTCTCCGGACGTGAGACCATAAGTATGATTAAGAGGATGCTACTGAGAAAGGCGACCTGAGACGTGCAACTCAACGTTTAAATTTGGTTAGCGCCAATTAGATACTACGTCATATTTTTGAATTTATATCTATTCCACATTTTCTTTAGGCACTTTAAATAAGTAAATTGAACTAAGTAACTTTTGCGAATGATGAATTGATGACGGAAAAGAGGCTATCCTTTAAACAACGACGTTTATGCGCCCTCCCTATGCTAATGCGTCACGTAAGAAAGCCTGTGTTCTTTCAAATGACTGAGCTTGAATTAAACTTGAACATAAATTGAATTTAATCGCTACTAACACTGAAACTATTTTAAAATGAACACTTACAATTAGCTAAACAAGCCCTGGCGTCTCTCTGTTCATCTTGTAATGAGGTTCCTCTCTGTTCGGGAGCCAGAATGTAATAAAGTGCCAAATTACAATGTGTCTAAGATCCCATACTTAGTGAACAGGGGAACTATATTACCAACTTCATAATGTAGTCCGGTTTTCTGTTGGAATGGCGCTAGTCGTCACGGGATTTTCATCTGTCATATATCAAATACATAGCATGTATTTTAAGTGGTTTAATTTTTATTTATTCTTAAAAACAAAACTATTCGATGATTGCCGCTTTTAGTGATTAAGAAAAGTTAACCACCGGGGTAGCGCTAAAAGTGCCAAAGCGTTCAATTAATGATGAAAAGATGAAAGTAGATTGACAACACTTTATTTGCACATAACCTCATGAAATAAGATAAAATTCTCTAGCAAAGCAAAATAAAGCTCATATACAAATATATATACAACGAGTAAAATAGATAATTGAAAACAAAACGTTCTATTTCTTAGTTACGATTTCGGTCTGAGTTTAATCGGGTCTTTAAGCTTTATGTGGCGGTAAAACATTTACAAAATTCTCGGTAACGGACTTTGAATAATTTCGGTCGTCGAAATTCTTCAATAGATAGCCCAAGCCACGCTATCATGAAATGTCGACGTTATTGCTGTCCAACCGCGAGGCACAGCCAGCGGCCGCAGAGAGGCGAAGTCTGGGCAGTAAGAGCTCTCGCAGTGCTTGGAGGTTGTTCCCTCGTAGTGTGAGCCACAGAAAGACAGATGTACGCGCATTCGGACGCCTTTTATAGCGAAATTTACTCGTTTTTGTTTATCTACGTAGAGTGACCTTGCTTGTAGACGGCGCGCGCTCATCATAGGGCTCGTAACTAACGTGCATCATAAATGTTATCATTCATAGAGTACACCGGAGTACAACATAAATGGTTCTAGAATTTGAAACAGCTATTAAAAGAAGTGAATTTACAATTTATAACAAAGATTTAAACACTACATGAGACACGTAAAAATTGAAACAATAATTTTCTTTCCAGAATTAAGGTCTTTAATGGGATGGTGACTGAGAAATTTCCATTTTTCCCCGCAAGAGGGACATTTAATTACCAACGAGCGGCTAACCTGACCCTCCTACTCGTTCAGAGGTTGACAGCCGAAGCTATCGTCGTTGTAAATATTGACAATTACAATATATATATATATATATATATTTAGGCCATAATTTGAAATATTACCCCGCATGCATTAATGGAATGGCGAGTGTGAGAGAAACATGTTGTGGATTGTATTCCATTTCTTAGCTTTAAAGATTTACAACACCATGTACGATTTACTGACCCATATAGATAATATTGGGTATGAGAAATGTAATACCCTTTAATATAATTAATTATACCTTTCATTATCTAGGGATAGCCAGATAAAAGATATAACAATAGATATTAAAAAGCACGTACCAGATATTGAGAGGTAACATCATTGTAACCAAGCTTGCTATAATAAAGCTTATTAACATAGTGATGAAGGTTATTAACTCATTTTTATTATCTGGGTTCTATTATATATTTTTTTCAGTATATCGCTAATACCATTCGTGTCAAACCATCTTCTTCTAAAGGTTTTCATTAACTATGATTTAATTGTTCCCGAGAAACTGCGATGTTCATTCGGTATTCATTTGAGTAACACGACGAGTGATTAGTCTGTCTGAGTGTTGGTTGCGAGGGCTTCGCGCTTCTTATACGTGCCCTTCCAATGCGAGGGTGATTTCATTGGCTGCCGCTTGCTTGCCGCGGCGCGCAAAAACGGCTATGTCTCGAATTAGAGTGTGCCTTGGAACATAATTACATACTCTAAACGCTGTTTGATAGTTGTTACGGTTTTCAATGCTTAGTAATACGAATTTGATTGCGTTTTAATTATACATTTACTTCTTTTACAAACGAAAGCTTTCATGTTGTCCAGGGTAATAACAGACATATTAAGAACGTGTTGTTATGAATTCAATTTTGGGCTAGATTCACTATTTCAATTACTTTATTCTTTTCATTTTAATATTTTATTAAAAGTAACATTTACAGTTGGACACATACTAGGTATATGAAGCAGGTATGGTAGATCGTTTCGTCATGAAGCCGTGTTGGGTTGGTGACATATAAGAACTGATAGACTTGTACATATATGTTGTAATGAGACTCTGAATAAAATTAATTAACAACTCAGGGTACAGGGTTAACGTTTTGTGAATTTCTTAATATGGGGGATCTACTTATTTTCTTTTCCTAATGGAAATTTTAGTGGAATATTTTCCTGTAGCAATTAACAGCACAAATTCAGTTGTATCTTTAGCATAATTTCGAAAATTAAATATCGTCCGTCAAGAAATCGTCTTGTTTGTCAGTAAATTTTATTACTGTACAGTTGTTGGGGTTGTTAAATGTCATAGAGCAGCATAGATTCAGTCTTCCAGTTGCGTCCCTGCATGGCAAGTATTATGTTACTTTAAAAAAAGTAGCCGTGATTTATCGCGATTAAAACAAAGGAGTGAGACGCTAATCAATTTCTCACTTTTAGTCAAAATATTCATCCAGGTAACATGTGTTTGGCTGTGTTCCCATTTTCTAAGTGCTCAGCGTTTAAATTCCGCCAGAAATACGAAGAAAAGATTAAGTTTGGTGGTTTCAGAATACGCAGGTTTCTAGTACGTAACATACAAACACAGAGTTTATATTGGAACGTCACAATTCTAGGTTAGTTTTCTATTTCCAAGTTTTAATACTCGTAAAGTGTCATTACCTATTTTAATTTAAATTGCCGAAAGAGTGTCTGGGAACATTCCCGAAATTTTAGACCCCACAATTAAATAATTATTTTTTTATAATTCCCTCGTTTAAAACATTACAGTATCTTTCATTTTGTTAACGTGGAAACCATAACATTCGCTATCTTGGTTTTTAAGCAAGCATTCCTTCTAATCACCGTTCCGCCTTGCAACATAGAACATTTAAGAGATCCTTACTTTAGTTTTATAGCGGATTATAAGAACATGACGGACAATTAGGCTTTTAGGTAAACGCTCATTGCCTACGCGGAGTAGAATAGAAAACTCGGATATAAACGACTGGAGGAGAAGTGGAAAAACGCGCTTTCCGGCGGCTAAAAACTCAAGCGAGGTCGTTATATCCGTAGATGGGCACTAAGCGAAATGATCCAGTACAGCCATAACTATAGATTATGTGTTCGTAGTAACGTTAAGCGAATGAGGCAAACGTTCCGAAAATATTTCCCGTGCCTGTTCTATTGAATCGAAAAAGGCGCTTTTCGTAGTGGAAAAAGAAATGCCGGAAAATGCTTTTTGTGGAGTGGTGTTCTGCGGACTTTCTTTTTCCGTGACTGAAAGCAGTTTTTTTTTTATCTAATACGCGCGTGTGTAATTTAAATGCCGGCCATACAATTTAGTAATTATATGAGTAATTGCCAGTTAGTATGGGATTTATAGCTTGCGAGCTAATAGTATGGAATAAAGCGAATAGTGCTATACGTTAGGCACAACTTAACGAAGGCGTTTCATTTATTATACCAATAGTATAGAACGTACACCGAATAATTAGAACTAATAATGGAGATTACGTAATCAGAACGCTCGAGAATATATTTCTTCTTGATTCTTTTCTATAGGAAAAGCGAGATTTTACTTTTTGAAGCTTTTGAAGCATAAATAAAAGGTACTTTTGTAACAAGAATATTAGGGTAGTCCATCTCTGGCGACTTTTGAAAACTTAAGGTGCCACCCCCTTAAAAAGAGTCCATTTGATGAAAAAACATTCCCAGTAACATTTTACTTTGATCGGATAATAAGAAGTGGTGCCGCGGGCCATTTGATTCTAATGAGAATGACAAAAAAACAGTACACTTTCCGAGAACAAAGTTATATTTATTTTGAATTTTTATGGGTATGTACAATGCATCATGAAAGGTAATTACGAGCCACAAAAGGAAAAAAATGTACAAAATAGAACAGTAAATATTCTTTTCCACAGTTTGGCCATCCAAATTCAATACTTAGTAATGTACGAAGTCAAGATTAGTCTTAATTTGCACGTGCAAGGTGCAAAACACATTATTACTTAACCCAAATCCAATCTTTGGGCATTCTACTGCAACTCGAGGAAGAAGATTCATCGGAAGCAGGTCCATCTGGGATTCAAGCTGTTTGCAATAGAACACTAGAAAAATCAACGAGAGATGACTGAAATCACGCATACAAAAATTACAGCACTAGTTTCGGACTTACTTTCCTTGTGAATGCTTCTCAACACTCCATCTCATTGAACCTCATTGATCACTGTAGAGCGAGGTAATGGTCTCTGCGATACGTAGGGGAGAAACAGGAAAATGTTGGGAAGCAGAAAATTAAGTAAGACAACAAAAATAAAAATATACCAAACATTAAGACCGGCAATTACATATTCCGCGGAAACAACAGTAATGAAAAAAGAAGAGGGAGACTTGAGAAGACTAGAAAGGAAGATTATGCGAACACCCTAGATGGAGATAGAAGACGGAAAAGAAAGAAGGAAATATAAAAAGAACTAGAAGGCGAAAATATGGTAAGAGTTATTAAATCCCAAAGGTTAGAGTGGGCAGGAGATATAATGAGAAGACCACAAACTGAGATGATAAAAAGAGCAACTAAATGGACACCAATTCAGCGAAAAATATAGAGGAATACCCAGAACACGATGGTGGAGCAATATGGAAAAGGATTTGAAGGTAATGAACACAAAACAATGGGAAAAGAAATGCAGTGAGAGAAAGATATGGAAACAAGTAATAAAATCAGCAAAGACTCACAACGAATTGTAAAAGCAAAGGACAGAAAAAGGAAAAGTGGACTAATTCAGCGCAGAAAATGGATACAACACGCTTAAGCGTGAGCCATAATCCGAAGAGATTTAAAGGCGTTGATGATGATGACGAAAAGCTGTTATTCTGCAATTCAATCCTGCCGAAGGTGCAGCTAGTAAGGAAAGCCAGACAAAAATTAAGATATTTCCGTTGAAACAGAGTTACAAATTATTCGTAACAAATATAGAGGATTACATGATGCAATAGAACAATTACAAAATAGTGCGTTGTTGTTAGTGGAGTAACTACAAATAGTGGACGAAGTACATACACTGCTGCGCACTATACATGACGCAAAATGTAATCACGTTTTAGAAACGTTCGAGAGTGTGTTAAAGGAGGATTCCAATTTTATCACATGAAAACAAATTTGTGATGGAGCATCGACTAATCCATTAACTGAATTCGAAAAGTGTTTTAACCATGCATGTCATACATCCGTATATGTCGAACGATCTTTTTCAAAATATAAACACATTTTTTCACCGCGGCGAACATCGTCCAACGGGACAATTGTGGAAAGATATCTAACCCAGTGGGTGATAATACTGATAATTGTGCTTCTACTTTTAATGTTCGGTATCCGATGCGACCCGGCAACCTTCTCGATAACGCTGCTTAAGAAGTGATGATTTCACAACTTTCAGGTATTATAATTCTTGATTGGTTCTGTTATTATTCGATTTATTATTTATTTTTTGGTATTGTACTTACTGAAGGAAACGCACATCTTTGCCGCGCAGACATTACCTCGTTTTGTTAATGAGTATTATCATAAACCAATATGCCAGTCAACTATGTGATACGGCTGAGTTTTCCTATTTTTTGTGTAATAATTTTAGCTGCTTCACATGGGGTTGATGTTACAGAATCGAAATTTTTCGATCTAAGGAACGATGAGCAGAGCATTTTGGCAAATACAAGTATTTTGGCAAATACAACTAAAGATAAGCAAAAAGTCAAAACTTCCTGAATAGAAGTTTCCAAGAAATGTTGAACTGGACATTACATACGCTTGGGTAAATTAAGAAAGGTAGATACTCGAGCATCAAAAATTTCTTTCTAAAATTACGAATTCCGTCCGTTATCTCCCTCGAAAATTATTCCGGCGAAGAAGAAATACTCCGGCTTGCGTTTTCGTATATCTTTGACAACGGCAAGACAGGGGAGATGATACCTACGCCGAGCGACCATCCGTTCTAACAAATATGCGATACCTTAAAAAACTCATCTAGTAACCTCGCAAATCCTCAGCTTTCCCCTCTTATCAGCGTCGAACCTTTTGCCTTACGGCGACGTAACCGCGAATTTTCAAGGAAATTCAGGCGAAAATCGGATGACAATATCACAAAATTCTGGAATTACATTGCTTTACATATTTTTTCTCTTCGCCTAAAACCTTTTTGATTGTCGTTGGGAGATGCCGCGTGTCTAGTTGACGAGTGAGGGACCGAGGATTAACCGCGAACGTAAATCAAGGTTTTATGTTTTAAATTCTGCAGATTACACAGCTGAACATTATTGAAATGCGCGTAGGATTAATTGGGATAACTTATATACATGCAGTGTAGATGGCGTGTTGAGTATTTTTCTTTAGAAATTTAGCATAAAAACTGTCATGTCATTCGTTGTTGTTGTATAAATTTACTAGAGGGCGCCATCTCCAACTGTACTCGATGATGCAAGGATAAATCCTTTTTACATTGCCAACGCTCACCTATGAAAGCTGGACAACAGTAGAAAGGCAGAGGAGTAAGCTAACAGCTACAGAAGTGAGGTATCTGAGGAAAATACTAGGAAAGAGAAGGAGAGATAAAATAAGGAATGTAGAGTACAGGGAGCAGCTGAACATAATACTAGTGGAAGAGACAATAAATACAACAGAGACAACTGAGATGGATGGGACATGTGCAGAGAATGGGATAAGACAACCTAGTGAAGGAGGTGTACGAAGCAAGAGAAAGCAGAAAACGAAGGAGAGGAAGACCGCAAAGAACGTGGAAAAAGGAAGTAAGAGGGGCCGAGGAGGGAAAGGGGTAAGGTGGAAAGACATTCCAGAATTAGCTCAGAATAGGATAAACCGGAAAGAAATATGGAGGAAACCAATGGGACTCAACTCCCACCAGCCAACAACGAAAGGTACAAGGCCCAAGGATTAAGTAAGTAAGTAAGTAGGATGAACCCTTTTTACATTGACTTTTAGCAATTATAGTTCCATTTCATCAAAAACAAACATTATTTGATCCCAAAACCTAAAAGGAGTAGGTAGAAAAACACCTTGAGGGTAGTCTGAAAAGTTTCAAACCTCAACACGTCAAAAATTTTCTGGTAATATAATTGCGCGTGCATTGGAAGATTCTTTTGAAAATTTCACCCATGTTAGACCCTCAGCTGTTGTTTAATGGTCGTTTGTGAGACTTGATGTTAGTGTTTCTATAAGAATGGAAAAATCGAATATCGGGGTGTCATTAAATTCTTGCATTTGAAAGATAATACCCTCACGCAAATTAAAACCGAGACGGACGCTGTTTGCGGGGACCCTGCACCATCCTTTACCACAGTGAAATTTTAGACAGCTGAATTAAAACGTGGCCGTACCAATTTGATTGACGATGAACGTTCGGGATGGACAAAAACTGCAACTGCTACCGATCACATCGGAAAAGTTCACCAAATGGTGCTAGGTGACCGTCGAATTAAGGTTAGTGAGATAGCAGAGGTTGCGGGCATCTCCAAAGAACGTATTTGTCATATACTGTCTGAAGTAATTATTCTGGGGAAGATATTCAAGCTACCACTAACTGCTACACTAACCCTTCCCCACATCAATTCCCCTCATCTAACCCTAATTTCCGTAAGCAAGCGTATCTACCCTGCATTCAAGGTGTCAAAATTCTCTTCTGGAACAACATAAAAACCATCCTCAAACCCAATTTTAAACGTTCAGACTACTTTCCCATCAAAGACCACAATCATCTGGAAACCCTTGGTGTCTACCAGATTCCATGTTCGTGCGGTAGTGTGTACATCGGTAAAACAAAGCTATCGGTCGGCACTCGTGTTATTTAGCACGAGCGTTGTACGCGGTTGTTGCGTGTAGCCGGGTCCGCGCTGGCTGAGCATAGACTGGAAACCGGCCACCAAATTTAATTTGATTCCACCCGCATGTTGTGTCGCAACCCACACTATTATAGTAGAAAAATTCGAAATCTTCAAACATCCCAACAATTTAAATCGCGAAGATAGCTAGACCTTACATACATACATCACGTATGGAAATTCCAACTGACTAAATCTCCTAGCAACTATCACACTTCATTGATCCATAACTTTTCCACTCTTTTGACTCGAAACAAACACCATATAAACCCCTACGGAATAAATAGTTCCCAGTCAGTGTGCAGTAACAGAAGCTACAACAACCTCATGGTGCCGACCCGGAAACCAAGAGTATAGTGTTATTGATGACCGCGGAAGCCTACGTACCAGATTACAGCATGCTTGCATTTAAATTTTTTGGAAAAAATTAAAGAAACTTGTATAATTGGTGATAACGCCCTCTAGTAAATTTGTTGAACAATAGCGGATGACAGCAAGTGCGGCCCTTAACTCAGTTATAAATGAGGTTTCAAACTAGCTTTGGTTCATTAATTCAAGTAAAAATTGCAGATTTTACTGCTTTTTAGTTTTAAATGAACCAGCAGCTCTCCGTACACTTTTCACATTTGACATGATAAAACTCTGCGTAGTCTAGTAAGCTTCCTAATGTCTCGTTTGAAATTGTTGAAGTTGAAATCTAAAAATATTTTTTGAGTTTCACTTGGTCATCTTACTTATGGCTTCCACGACATTTATGGTTTCATGGTTTCACATAGTGGAAGTAACACAGGAGCAAATAGGACTATCAACACTTTAAGGTTTGATTTCCAAGAATTCATTTTATGAGATAGCAGGCGGGGTCGTGCAATATTTGTATCAAAGTTCTTTTAAAGGATACCAAGTTGTTCAAATATAAATTCATTGCATAGATGGTTAGATACCACTATGTCACCCCTATGTCTGGTGAAGTGGGAATGTGTATTTGATAGGCGGAATAAATCTCTGGATCTGAGATATAAGATGTTGTTGTAGTTACTCCCCTTAAAATCTGTATGGTAACTTTCTGCTCGATGAAGACCCTTTGGAAAGGCTTTCAAATCAACGTCTCATACGTGGCCTTCTCCACGAAATATGTAGGTCTAGCTAATATATTGCACTGGATAATTTATTGCAAAGCTTAGTGACATGATACATTCCAATAGGGTTATGGAACAGTTAGAAGTCCAAGAGGTTGATATCCTGCTCTGGATACTCATATTCAGCTGTAATTTCGTCTGCTTTAATTAATGTAGCTCTTAAATTTATTGTTGCGAAATGACGATTAATTTCAGTTGTTACAATGAAAGCATCGTCGGCAATTACGAGATGCTTTGAGACTACCGCCACATTTATGCATACCAGGAAAGGGAATAGTCCGGGAATCACTGAATCGCTGTCGGATTTTGCGCCGTGCCAGTGGACACAATTGAAAAAGAGATAACTAATCGATAGATTTGCTTACTGTCAAGAGACCGGTGGATGGAAATTAGAACATTTGGTTTAAAAGAAACAATCATTTCATTTCTTGAATAACATCATTTATCTTTGCTTCTTGTTATTAATAAAATCCTTTTCACTCTTAAATGACTTTTATTTGAAAATTTTGTCATGTGAGGTATTCAAATTTTGATGGTACCATTTAGACAATTAAATGATCTATCAAGTCGATTACGCCATTACTTGAAAACCAGAAGTGAGGTAAACTTAAAATTAGTGCAAAAACTTATTTTTCAAAAGTAAAATTGACCTGTCCGAGCATTTCTTCGAAAAGCAAATTGCTTCAAATTTGATGAATTTATTCCATAATCTTGCCCCGCACAGTGTAGGTAATATGAAGATCTATCGAGAATAAAAACGCGACATCATTTAGAAGCATTTGTAGAGCGTGCTACTCATCTGGATTATCTATATCAGATTTAGGAAACTTTAACATTTGCAAAATATGAAAAAAACAATTACTTTTCAATTGCTTTCTATCCTTCCTATAAAATATTCTTACTCTCAGGTTAATACGGACTCTATATTAGCGGTCTTAGCAATACAGAGATGAGTAGTTGCACTTCTCGCTAAGAGATGTCGCCACAAATGTTTATTTGTACGAGATTAACTTTAGGAAACGAAAAGATTGATATGACTAAATAGTTTCCACGTAGGCCTTAATTAATTTTTATGTTTGTGAACTTTGTGAAAAGTGCTTTACGACGGTCTGGAGCACGGTGTTCATCAACAATCTACCTAGGGTAGCTTTCGGTAATTCAAAATCCTTGAAATGGAAACAGGCAAGTTTTTATACTTATTTACATATTTTACAACAGAAACAAAAAACACTAAAATAAAACGAAACGAAATTCATATCTTAAGATTGCAAATTTAAACCAAACGATAAATAGGTTAAACACGTTCGTCACGGAAGATAAAATTTGTTTGCAAGGGAAAATAAACGGTGTTTCGGAAATGAGTTCTCAATTCGGTAAGATCAACCAGTAAAATTATTACTAGTGAATTAAGGGAACTTAGACAATGTAAAATTACCGTCAGCAACTTAACAGAATACAGTTGGTAACAACTTTAGTCAGTGCATTAAGATAACTCAAACAATATAAAAAATACCGTCAGAGGGGTAATGACCTTCAGACAATAAGGACATCGCCCGTGAAGAGGTCGATCAGAAGTGAACTCCTGCAGAATGACATTATATACTCAATATTTACCTAAAAGTCTGTCGGTAATTTTTAAATGAATCCTTTATGATTTCAGTAAGAAAGAACAAAGTCATTTAGAAATACCATCCAGCTCCACAATTACACACAAGTCCAGATCGGTACAGAAATTATTTGGTATGCCAATAAGCAAGGTACGCTTGCATACACTTAAACTGGTAAATGTTTGTAATATCAATTACGAGCACCACACTGAAAGCTAATCAAACGTAAACTCTTCCTAGTTCTTCCTCTCGTTGTTCTAAAAATTAATTTTGAGCGCCGTCATCGTAATACGAAAGCTAACCTCAATTTTCAGAGACAGAGTAAACAAAAGGATGTTTTAATAAATGAAGTAATTTTTAATTAAGAAAAACCGGCGGTAAAAACTAATTACGGTCGCCAAACATCTCGAGACGTCTCTGGAAGGAAAGCACGCTCGGATATCAGAGGTTGTACCAACTTTAATTTCTTCTGGTAGCGTCGCAGCAAAAATTGCTCATTTTATTTTAAATTGTACATGGTAATAACGTTCAGAGCAGAGATAACAAGGGCGGAAAATGAGAAACGAAAAGAAGAATGGAGCTGCTTTAAAATTCGTACGCATAACGAAAGCATCTACGTAGATTATTTAATGGGTGACACGTGCTGTAAAAATGAGGAATCGTTAAAGGCATTCCTACAATAAAGGTAGTCAATTATTTTTGTTTGAGTATTTCAAATTGGGTATTGGATAGCTGGTAACAAGTATCACATTTTCCGTTAGAAATATCTTCTCTTGTTTGTATGAAGGTATGAACTTGATGCAGTGAACTGTAAATATCCTTAGCTTTGTTGAAGTGATGAACGAGAAGTATTTAATAGTTAGGAAGAAGGGTTGATAAAAAGGTCCTTTTACTCGCAAAATTCTTTTTTAATATAACTAAATAACGACCGGTTTCGGGTCAAAGCCCATCCTCAGGTTAACTTAGAAGGATATCATATAGCTGTATTACATTGTTTGTAAATGGAATAGTAAAAATACATAAGAAATTGTTAGACTTCAACAAATTATAATTTAGAATTATATGGTAATTTGTAAAAATAGTCTCAAGTTATATTAGTGACCAATTCTAATATCTAGAGTAAGGTTTTTTTACTTTATTTTATTTTTAATTTTTGGTTTTTACAATTTTTTTTCTATTTTTTTTTAATATTTTATTACAACTTGAGGTATTCCATGCAATATAAAATATAGGATTAAATATAAAATACTTGCAATTTTTATTAATAACAGTTCAAAAGTCGTCTAACAATAAAAAATATATTTCAGATGTAAAGCGATGAATGGACATATCAAATTTTATAATTAATGTAATATTAAAATTAGATTAAAATCAAATGTTTCTGTTCTAGAAAAATTTGAAAGTATTTTTGAGAAAAATTCTGATTTTGGCACATTAAGACACATTTGTGAAGGTGCGTCAACAGAATCGTTAAGTTATTTGAAAGATTATTTTACCTACGCAAATATTACGTCACTAGATGTAGAACGTTCGTTCTCTGCATATAAACGCATTTTTGCCTCATGCCGTACTAGTTTTGCCGAAACAACAGTTGAAACATATCTAATGTTGCAGATATTTAACAGACATTATTCACTTTGTGATTTCACGGAGGACTCTTAAAATGGTAAGTGTTTGAGCACGTGTTATTTAATTTTTATTTAAAAGATGAGCGAAATTATTTGCGGCAGCAAACATCTCTATTAGCAGAATAACTCTAGTGGAACGCGAGGCCTGGTCGACTCTACGCTACTGCGCGGTACCGCTCATGGCCAGTTTAAGTGATAATGATCATACCGATCATTATGGTACCTACTGTGATGAATAGGGTTGGCCACGAGCGCCAACGGGCAGCGGCGTTGTTTCGATTAGGCCTCGGGTTCCACTAGAGCTATTGTGTGTAGATGTTTGCTGTCGTAAATACTTTCGCGTAGTTGTTAAATAAAAATAAAATAATGCGTGCTCAAACACTTACCATTTTAAGAGTCCTCCGTGAAATAGTTAAATATCTGCAACATTAGATATGTTTCCACAGTTGTTTCGACAGACCGAGTGCGGCGCGAGGAAAAATGTGTTTATATGCAGAGAACGAACGTTCTACATCTAGTCACGTTATATTTGCGTAATTAAAATATTCTTTGAAACAACTTAACGGTTCTGTTGACGCACCTTCACAAATGTGTCTTAATGTGCCAAAATCAGAATGTTTCTCTAAAACACTTTCAAATTTTTCTAGAACACAAACATTTTTTGCGTCTTCTATCGCCCATAGCTGTGCGTGAACATGTTGCACCATTTGCACAGATTCCACTAACGGCACCGAAGGATCTTGTAACTTTTCTATTACCTCCGCTAGTCCGAAGTAATTGTTGTGAATAATTTTTAAATCCGTTTTAACCCGACTATCTTGAAATTTCGACTGGCTTTTCTTGATAGCGGCAGCTTCCTTTGGATCGAATTGTAAAACCACGTGCTTAATATTCTCATAATATTTATGAATCATAAATCATGATGAAGCATCGAAGTCCGTCCGATTTAAAGACTGTTTAATCAATCATTAAATCGAATATCAACTTTGTAAGCTTTTATTTAATTAATTAACTTTTCAATGCCAGAACCGATCATTTTGAACGAGATGTATTTTGCGTATATTGCTATTTAATGTTGAACTTGAGTGTATATGTTATGTAAATTCGAACATTATGGAATTTGTGCAACGATGTATTTTAAAACTGTTTTGTTTGTACGCGTCACGTATAGAAGGTTATGTTGCGTCATGAACAAAAAGCGTTACGTCACTCAAAATTCGGGTATACAAGCCGCAAAAATGTGAAATTAGCAAAAATTAAATGACAATTAAGAGTGAGTTCTATGAATAATGAATTGGGTTCTAGGAAAATAATAATTCTGCTTTGGAGAAGTTGCAGCCAGAAAAAGGTTGCCGAGAAGATGAATGATATTGCTAGAACAACAATCCCGAATATAATTAAAAAGTTTAAGGATACAAGAAAAATTGTGGATAAAAAAGTGGACGAAGAAAGTCAATAGAAACAAATCTTCCAGAGAATTAACCAGCGAAGTACAAAATTCAACTTGTACAATAGTGTCTTCGCCATACGTAAGACGATGTGTGATAAAGGAAGGACTAATCGGTCGGGTCGCTGTTCGGAAACCGTTCCTTCGTTTAGGAAATAAGCAGAACCAAGACAGTACACTTGAAGAAGGTCAGGCCAAGGGTACAACCCCCACAATGCTCATTTAATGATTAAACAGGGGAGAAAACAGTGTATTAGAAATCATGCAGTAGTCACTCCTAGAAACCCCAATGTAATATAGCATGTTTGGGATTATTTCTGGAAAAGGAAAGCGTTTTTCCGTTATAAACTCAGTAATCTTTAGAAATAATCGATATTCCTTGTTTGATTACACTGGGGAACAGCAATTTCGTTGTATTAAATCTGTGACTTGTTTTCAACTAACTTTTGGCTTCTGGATCAAAAAATAACCGCAGTTTTTGTCAATCACGTCAACTTTTTAAGCTGCAGGATACCCTCAAAGGTCATACAAATTGTGCATATATGGGAAAATAACGTAAAAACTTACCAAATATACTGTTTTTTAAGAAAAATTTTATACATACAAAGGCTATAATAGTTACTGCAAGTTAAATTGTATTCATACAAATAGTTGTTTTCTTATCGAAGGGTAATTACATATTAAGGCAAAAATTTTCGCTTATAGCTTTTTCTGGAATATTTAATCTGTGGACATTCTCGCTTGATGTTCCAACAATAGTCAGCCATCATATGTACATCCCATCTACTTTGATACCGTGCATCTATGACCTTCAAATCCTGGTGAAATCGCTCACTCTGCTCATCACTGACTGCACCAAGATTTTCCGGGAAGCTTGCAAGATGGCTATGTAAAAAATGCAATTTGGTGCTCATGTTGCAACCTAGCAGTTTGAAGCCCTCCAAGAGTTGCCGGACAATTTTGGCGTAATTATGTGCTCGTGTATTTCCAAGAGAGTCTTTAACAATGTTTTTGAATGCCAACCAAGCATTCTTTTAATGCTCGATTTCGCGGAGAGTGGTCACATTTTCATAAGGTGTAGAGATCAAACTTGACGTGGTAGAAGAAAGCTAACTACAGTTTGGAAACCGGCATGCCTAATTAACTATAAAACAGCTCAAAAGCCATATATTATATCAAATTTGTTTGCCAGAAGTCATCGATTAAATCAGGAAAAACAATCGACAACGTCGTATCACCCTTCAACAAGACAATGCCAGCTCTCACACAGCACGTCAAACAGTTGATTAGTTGAGGAGGAAAACATGGAATTGGTATCTAATTGCCCGTATTTACTTCATTTATCGCATAACATCTTTTTGTTCCCGAATGTCAAGTGGACAGCGATTTTCATCACCATAAGAAGCTGGTGAAGCCTTCAAAAACCATGTTTTGGAAATATCACTATCAAAGTGGAAAAAAGTTACGAAAATTGGCTCGAACGCATGCAAAAGTATAGAATTTATATGGCGAATATTTTGAAAAACAATAAAATAATTTGTACCAAAACATTTCTTTTTCTTGCATTGATTTTGTAGAAACTTAAAAGGTATCCTCCGTATTCTCTGTGATTTAGATTCTGGATGGAATTTTAATCTTTTGGATTTTATTAAATTTTCATGTACCTTTTCATCGAAAAGATTGATCTATGTCTCAATATTTTAGCTAATCTTGTTAGAAAGGTTAGAAAGCCATTTCAATAATCCATATATCTTAGGTGCAGACAGTTGCCAATAGGATACTTTCATTTTACCAAAAATAGTAATAATTCCAGATTGCAGGCTTCGCCTGGTGAAGTCCAGTTAGAAGCTGTTTAACTTACCCAGCAACTTAAAGGAGGGAGTAAAGAAAGCTGAGAGAGAGTTGTATACGTTGCCTATATGTTTAGCAAACTCATAATTCTTAAATTATGATTCTGCGTAACTGTTCTAAACGTAATTTCGTTGTACAAGTAAGGAAGA
Organism: Dynastes maya; assembly: GCA_029619315.2. Lineage (NCBI taxonomy): Eukaryota > Metazoa > Arthropoda > Insecta > Coleoptera > Scarabaeidae > Dynastes > Dynastes maya. Next base: position 12,715,191 of record JAROYE020000003.1, on the reverse strand, counting down.
CTGCGAAGCAGAATAGCTTTACGATACGAGCAGGCAGTATGGAAAAAATCGAAGGTCAGATGCAGGAGTTTTGCAGTTTCTGAACACACATTTTATCCGTGCAGTCAAGGCAGGAACAATAAATAGCATCATAACAGCTTTGCTACTATAGAACCAAAGAGTCACATAAGTGGTTTTAAGGTGTCTGTTTTAAAGCACCATGTTCACGTTGTAGGCACCTAGTAATGTGCTGTTTGAATTTGAGTTTGGTATCTGAATGTAGCCCCAAACTTCTACCAGCATCCATAACTGGAAAATACATCGTTGCCTATGTTTATATTTTATTTACTCCAGTATGGGAACCCCACTATCAGTCACAAGTACAGAAGGCTTCAAGTTGCTCCGAGTCCTCAATCAAAAATGAGGAAGTAGATTTCATCTCATGCGGTGTAGATTTGCCCGTTATCCGCTTAAAAATTACCAAATAACTTTTCTATTTGATTATAGAAAATGCATTTTTGCAATTTTCCAGCGAGAAAGCAACAATGCTTTACTTTTGCAAAATTTAAAAGTAACGTATTTGTCCTACATCAACGTAGGGTCAAGCGTGATTATCATAATTTTCGAAAGGTAAATATTCCGAGAAGAAATTACGTATAAAATGTCATTAATTTCATACACGAATCACGAACTTTCTGACAAAGTAATAAAAGTTCTTGTGTAAACTTCCGAATTGCGTGCAAAAGGGACTTACATATACAGTTCTGCAACATATATACCATAACCCACTCTACTCATATTCGATCTTAAGGACATTTAAACTGGTTTCATTGTACATTGTAAATGCACCTCATATTTTAAAGTTGAAATAGTAAATTACTCCTTTTATTTCAAAGTTAACGAAAAAAAAAAGTAATAAAAGCGATCCGTTAAAAGACACTGCATTCCTAGAAAATAGTTAGGACATTTATAAAAATACAAAAAATAATTCTACAGTTTGGAAATACGAGGGTAAGTCAAAAATTACTTACACTTTTAGTTCTACAACTGTATTAAACGAAGATAGGTGTACAACAGATACATTATTTTTCGATATAGTCTCCACCTCTAGCAATGCACTTGGTCCAGCGAGCCACAAGCTTCCGTATACCTTCCTGGTAGAAGGTTTTCGGTTGGTCGCGAAGCCACTTTTGCACCGCATCGCGAACGTCTGTGTCTGAGGCAAATCGACGACCTCTCAAAGCTTCTTTGAGCGGTCCAAAGAGATGAAAGTCTGATCGAGCGAGATCAGGGCGGTAGGGAGGGTCTTCCAGTGTCTCAAAGCCCAACATGTTGATAGTTTCTATGGTGTTATGGACCGTGTGCGGACGGGCGTTGTCTTGCAACAACAAAACTTTCTTTGAGAGTAGACCACGACGTTTGTTTCGAATTGCTGGTTTAAGCTTATTCGCCAACAAATCACTGTACCTAGCACTATTTATGGTAGTCCCCCTGTCTCTAAAGTCGTCCAGTATAGGACCTTTTTCGTCCCAAAACACGGTTAGCATCACCTTCCCAGCCGACGCTTATGCTGTTGTAGCTAGCCGACAAATTTATGAATGAATTATTTCAATTCTTTTCATAAGATTCGTTAGCGTACATAATAGAATATTATTCTCTTCGGAATGGAGTTTAAAAATGAAGACGTTATTATTTTCACACTGTTGCTATATTTATCGTACTCCGTATTTATCACGAGTGAGCCCTCTGTTAACGGTGTTTTTGGAAAGTCTTCTTACCTACATAAGTCCCATCGTAATTCTAAAGTCTATCGAGGAGTCTCTTTTTATTCATACATGTGTCTGTTGTTTTCCTCCATGTCATAACCTTACCAGTTCGCAGAAGTTGAAGGTTGAGAAAAAATATATTATTACTCCCGAGAACAATAGTAACCCCCTTGATGTACCGAATTGTTTCAAATATTCAGAGCGTTCCGGTAACGCCGCACAATTAAGATGTTAATCACCGCAATTCTCTCCTCTTACCTCTGGAAGCGAAGCGCACGGAACAGCGCAAATCACCTATAATATCCCGGTACAACCCGAGCAATAGAAACCGGAAGCTGCGTCTTAAAATTTACGACCGCTTCGTCGCTTCCCTTGCGCATTCGCTGGGCACATCGAATAAAACTCGAACAACGTGTCGAAAACAAAGAAAACACGCAGGCACAAGGCACCATGGATGTCGCGATAATTTCCCAGACAATAGCATGACAGATTCCGTATTCCGGCCGACGCGACGCTCACAACTCCCTTATAGATCTACCGGATCGACCAACGGCGTTAATCTTGTAATTTCCTAAAACGGGGCTCTCGTTTGCATGCGTAATTACATATCGCGAACGAGTTTTAATTAGAGAGAGAGAAGCGGTCGTAAGGCGGTCGCGGAAGGCTCGAATTAATATGGAAATTAGAGCGCGGCGAATTGAAATATGCTCGACAAGTGCCAGGACAAAAATATCCCGCCCGCGGGGACTGCACTACGGAGCGGTTGCTGAAGAAAACCGCATTTACATTTATCACTCAGTTTATTGGCGTCGCACGAGGAGAGATGTAATTTCCATCGAATGGACGTGTAATTTTTGTTTTGGGAGCTACTCTGCCCGAAATTACTCAATGTGCAGTGTCCTTAGCAAAATATAGTTTGTGCTCATACAGAATTCTGGAAGAGTTCTAAAACTGGTTGAGAACTGTTAGAACTGCCTACGTATAAATGGTTAGTAAACGAATACAAAAATTTACCCACCAAAGTAGACAGTCTGGAAGTACAAAGCTTACTAGGCTTTGCAAATAAAGTAAACAATATTGAATTAGAAGATGGATAAATTTTAGTATCGTTTGATGTTTGTTCGCTTGTACATATATCTCCAGCATGCCGATCCCATCAGAGATGAGGTGAAAGCAGCTCATTTCTTCATTTAAAATGCATTTACTATGCAGCATTCCATTTCCAGTAATATTTCTTACACTCAAGTATTGAATTTGTTAGGGCTTGTTGCTTTGACCTCTTCTGTGGTTATACAATTTGGGTTTCCAATAATCAATTGATTTTTGACAGCCAATGGTATGTTGTCGGTAGCGTGTATCGTAATTATGTTTGTAATCGTTCATGTTAAATTCTGTTATTGTGCACGTAACAAACGGTTACAAGTATGTATAATGAGGGGCTGATGTAAGTATTCCTTCTGTTTTAAAATGGCCTCTACATGTCCCGATGTATTTAAGGTTGCACAATGCCCGCACCGCTTTCTTTTGAAGAAGGAATACCTGATTCGCTTCGGCTGCCAATCCCCAGAAAAGCACCACATAGCTGAGTGGAGAATGGAATGCTGAATGATATGTCAATTTAGCTGTAGTACGTGGGACTACTTGCTTTAGCCCCCTAATTACAAATACTGCGAAGGACAGATTTCCTAATAGGTGGCTGATACGCTGCGACCAGTTCAGACCGGAGTCCAAAACGCGCCCTAGGAACTTTGCTTGGGGAGGGTGCGGGCTCTTGACCGAAAAGACTAGGTTATGAGTTTTGTTTGTATTCACTTTTAATCTGTTCGCAGCAAACCACCTTTCGGCCATTTTAATAGCACTAACAGACTTTATTTCCAGCTCTGTCAATTGTTTTGCCCGTACTATAAGTGATGTGTCGCCCGCATAGAGACAGACTTCTTCACACTACAATGTTTGACGGTAGAATGTTTATGTATAGCAAGGATAGAAGTGGACCTATCGATACTTGTGCCACTTCATAGTTACTTGCCAATTCATCGGAGATGGTATCGTTCTGAGAGATAGGATTTTAATAGGTCACATGGATTTCCTAGTATGCCATAGTGCCTTAGTCTCTCCAGAAGAATACTACTATCCACCAAGTCAAATGCTTTGCTTAAATTTGGCATATTAGTAAAGCTTTAGGAGACAAGACACGAACGTGTGTTTCGGTTCGCAAAATATACTCAGAAACCTTCTAGGCAATCCAAAAGGTAAACCGGATACTAAGGAAAGGTCGGGAATTTTTAAAATCGCATGCGGCGACTATAATAAAGTTTATATTGGACCTACGAAACGGGCGATGGTCAGCAGATTCAAGGAACATATAGCCTACTACCGTTATGGAAGAATCGAATCGTCAAGTGTAGCACAACACATAAACAAAACCAGGCGCAATATTAAATTATAAAACCTCAAATTCATTGGGAACGTAACTTTATCGCGAGAATTAGACCATTATGAAGCCATTTATATGAAGAAACATGCAAATTTAATAAACAGGGAAAGAGGTTCACCTAGTCACTCAGCTTTAATGGATTTGTTGGGGTAAAACGAACACAAGTTTGCATTTTGTGCTACAGACAAGAACCTTTTCTTTTAGTTTCATATATTTCACTTGTTTTCCTCTTCGTGCGTTGTAGCAGTGCGGTTACGTTCGTGAATATGTCGTCGAAAATATCTCGCGATACTCTTTATGAGTACGCTAATGGTATCCTGAACCATTCAAAAGAAACCAAGATGGAAACTGTCAAGTTAAAGCATATTCCTCGTCCAAAAATGCAAATACACAGCTTAGGTGATCAGCAACATTGTGACGAAGCCAAAGCTAACAGTGTTGCATATGTGGATGTTGACGCGTTGAAAAGACTAAATAAAAAGAAATTAGTCAAGAAGTTGGCGAAGAAATCCGATGCTTTTTTGACATTCGAAGCTTTGATTAAGCAGATTCCATGTTTGCTACGAATTGGTCTGAATAAGGCTGGCAAATTTATTCTCCCACCAAGAATCGATGATACAGAAAATTATTGAAGTTAAAGCCACGATTAAATTCCAGATGAAGAAGGTACTTTGCCTATCTGTTGCTGCGGAACACGTGAACATGACACCAGATGAACTTGTTCAAAACATCCATTTAGCCATCAACTTCTTGGATTCACTTTTGAAGAAACGTTGGCAAAATATTAGGTCAGTGCATGTGAAGTCATCTAGGGGACCACCACAAAGATCGTATTAATATAATGACCTACGTAGAGTACGTATTATGTTAATAAATAGCGGGATTTGATTATTCTTAAAAATTGTCCCATGAAAGTCATACAACACAAATTAATCCCATCAACATTTCAATAACCTCGAAAGTATTCACAAGATTTCCAAAAACCGTTCATAGAAAATGGGACACCGTTCAAGAAAAGAGTATGTTAATTTATATATTACTGTAGAGCACTTTCGGAATGTCGTTGATATAAGAAGAAAATAGGGTATATAGGCGGTAAAAGTAGATATTTTGAAGTGGGGATAGAACGAGGCATGTTAGAATTAAAACCTTTTTCTCACATCATTCGGTCTTGGTTAACAATAGATATTCATGAATTCCCGAAACAATTGCTCCGGGTGTGTGGTGCGGAGAGTGCCAATATTGTTTCGTTTACCAACGTTTTATCTAAAGGAATAAAATATTCTATGTTAATTTCTCATAATTTTTTTTTTTATATATAGTTGGGGCAACAAAGCATATAGTTTGTCCAAGCAAATTTCTTTTAACTAAATAAATTTGGTTGACTCAAACATATTGGTTCTCCAGTGTTTAGAGAGGATTTATAAAGAGTTGTTCAATTGCGAGTTAATCATAATTGGGGTCAATAAAACTGATCTATTACTCACAAAATTTGTTTAATGATATCTATCAGCGCTACCGCTTTCGAGACACTCGAATAAAAGAACGTATAAGATGCTTACGATCCGATGCTTCTGGATTCTCTCACTTTGCTCAGCATCTGGTCTCTTGTGGTCACAGTTTTTCGAGGGATGAGAATTTTAAAATTTTGCATTTAGCCAACAAGGGTTATTACCTCAATAACCTTGAAGCGCTAGAAATCATGAGAGAACAGTACAACAATATAGAAAACTGCTTAAATTTTTGAGTTAACTTTTGAATCTACGCCAGCGTTTCAAATATTCTTCGAATAGATGGCACTGTCGTCGACTGTCTTCGGTCTAATTTTTAGTCAGCCGCCGGTAGATGTCAGTAATAATTTTGTAAATTCTCTTTAAATTATTTATTATAAAAAGACTAGTATTGTGATTTACATTGACAATGTCGCTATTTTAAAGTGTGTGTGATAGTCCTTGTTTTACAAATATTTTAACTTATTACTATTTTTAATTTGTTACTTCATATGTATCCAGTCTACAGTATCTGCATTCTTGTATTTTGACATAATTCTTGTTGTTTTTAAATTCAAAGTTGTAAATATTATGTACATTAATATATCTCCATTTCCTACATAAATATAAAAAAAATAAAAATAAAAAATAAAATACCAGTTCAAATATTAAAAACTAATTTCATTCATCTTTACTAAACACTAAATTATAATTAAAATTTATTTACAAATAATTAATATACTTAAAATATTTCTTAGACACTTACAGTTAAGAATGATTTATATAAAAAAAAAACAAATTATTAATTAGTTCATGACATAATTGTATTATATTAAATTTATTCCTGGTGTCCTTTTATAGTATTGCCTGAGGATGAGCTTGTCTCGAAGCCGGTAGCGCTGATAGATATTATTAAACAAACTTTCTGACTAGTAGACCACTTTTATTGACCCCAATTTATAAAGAGTCTATAGTTGTGTCCAAATACTGCGAAATTTATCTCACTCTCTCATTTTCCATAACATCACATAACCAAATTCAATTCTCAATATCATTAACGAACAGATTGCAAGAAATTTAGTTTATTTCACTTGAACGTCTGGTTATATAAACTATCTGATATTACGGCGCAATAAACCTGTTCGAACTCTACTGAATTTCCTCCGACGCCATCGTCGATAAATTGGCGAAACGAAAGCAACGTTACGACAACTGCAGGATATACCGAACAAATAACCACCACTCGAAAAATAAACTTGAGAAACTAATTCCTAAAATTCTCTCCTATACATTCGCGACGCTGCTTACCACACGTTGCTCGCAAAATATGTTTCATTTATTGATTTTTAAAGTACACCTACAGTAGCAGTCGTTGGAAACTTTAACTCTACGCCCGGCCAGACACAAAAATTAAAAGAAAACGCGTTGACATTAAAGTTTAAATGTCCCTGCTCGAATTAAACGCGAGCTCCTAAATAATATAATTGACAAACTGGAGGGAATGGGAAAGGACGTGTTGGTTCCGTAGGATGAAATATCTTCAGTTCGCTTCGCCTCCTCATCACTTGTACATTGAACAAAAGGAATGTACGGCGGAAACGCTCTTGAAAACAGCTGCCAGCCAATAAGTCAGCGTAAATTCGTTCCGAAATCTTGCGGAAAACTAAATTAAATAACCGGACTGCTGTAATATTTGCCAGCGTTGTTTTCCGGTTTTAATAAATGCGATTTCATCTCGTCTAAATCAATGTAATTACGTAGCTATACTAAAAGAGTTTTGGTTTAATATCAAATGAAAAGAATGTATCAATTAATATTCAAGAAACATGTCGCCCATTTATGAAATAGTTCTCTTCTACACAGAAAAAACTAGTTGGGAAATATTGTGCGAAAAAGATTTTGCAATTTGTACTACAATTCCGCATACCTTTTACAACAATACTATGGTAATAACAATAATACGTAATTTGTAAATAACAGCTTATTAATCCAGCAGAAATAAGTCTAACAACAGGGTGATATTACACATACAAAAGCACACATTAAATCAGTTTACAGGGACGTTAAAAGCTAGACAAATGTAATACAAGGTGTGTGCGAGCGATCCGGCAACGCTGTAGTTGTTCTCCCTCACTAGGCATGTTTGTTAGTTCGCTCCAGACGCTCAGTCCGAGTTTGAACTTTCTAATGTCACCACGTGATTTTTTAGAGCGTTATCAGTGAAATTGTGTTTTTGTTGTGTGTCACACAGAATGGAACAGCGATATTTGGAGCAACGTTATGCCATTAAGTTTTGTGTCAAACTTGGGGAATGCGCGAGTGTAACTTTTGAAAAGTTGAAGCAGGCCTATGGGGAACATTGCATATCAAGAGCACAAGCTTTTCGCTGGCACAAATCATTTTTGGGTGGGCGAGAATTGGTGAAAGATGAACCTCGCCCAGGGAGGCCTACAACTTCAAAAATCAATGAAAACATCGAACGTGTGAGGGCTCTTGTGAGGTCAGAACGTCGTTTAACAATAAGGATGATGAGTGACCAGTTACAATTGAACAGTTTCACCGTTCATTAGATTTTAACTGAAGAATTGCACATGTGAAAGGTCTGTGCCAAAATGGTGCCTAAAAACCTCACAATTGAGCAGAAGGACATTCGAAAAAACGTGTGCCTTGATCTTCTTGAGAGAATTGCCAAAGACACCGATTTCTTCACTCGTATGATCATAGGTGATGAAACCTGGATTTTTGAATACAACCCTGAGACAAAGCAGCAAAGCCAAGAGTGGCACACTGAGAATTCTCCCCGACCGAAGAAAGCTCGAATGAGCAAATCAAAGATCAAATGATTTGCTGATTCGCTTCTTAGACAGTAGGGGTACCGTTCACAAAGAATTTGTACTTCCAGGGCAAACTGTTAACCAAGTCTTTTACAAGGGTGTCCTTGAAAGACACAGAAGAAGGGCGATTCGTGTGAGACCAGGCATTGCAGACAAGTGGATGCTCCATCATGATAACGCCCCATGTCACACGGCGATCTCCATCACGGAGTTTTTGACATCAAAGGGCATCCCTGTGGTTCGTCAGCCCTCCTATTCACCTGATCTCAGTCCTTGCGACTTTTCTCTTTTCCCTAAACTAAACAGTGTCGTAAAAGGATGTCATTTTAGGACTTTGGAGAACATCCAAAAGAATGTGACGGACGTGTTAAAGGCCATTTCTGCTAAAGCCTTACAGCGCTGCTACCAAGACTGGAAACAACGACTCCGCCGGTGTATAACTACCCAAGGGACCTACTTTGAAGGGGATAATATTGTTATTTGAAAAAAATAAAAATTTTAGTAAAAAAAAAATCAGTCTCATTAATTTTCTAACGCACCTCGTACATTCGGTGATTATAAAAACATAAATGAAATATGCATACACAAGTATAAAATATGCGGAATCAATCCGTATGGTATATTTTCCAGAATTTATTTCACAAACTGATAAAAGTTGTTATTGAATGTGTCTAAAATATAATTGTTAGAAGTATATAATCTGCACATAGTGAATGACGGAGGCCGAAACAAAGGTCTTGTGTTGATTCTAGTATGAATGAAAGTAACTGAACTTCTCATTAAAGTGAGGTCAATTAATTACAATTTAATGTAAAACAGCATAATGCATGCCACGCAAAGATGCAACCGAAAAACTGTGATATTCTATGACTTCTGACATTACAGACAACCCCCAAATATTGATTTATCCCAACGTACGCGACAACTCCTTTATCAAACATAATTAATCTTTGAAATTATGATACAAACGCAACTGAATTTATGCTGTAAGTTGTTGTGGGAAAATGTTTCATTAAAATTGAAGATTTAGGATATGAAGAAAATAGACAGAAGAAGAAGTTATTTGGCCATTCCCACTAGATCATCGTTGACTGGAGATATATTAATCTCTTAGCACCCCCGCGACAGAGGGAGGAGGCTATGAAAGCAGCTGGAGACACTGAGAAAGAGGTCAGAGGAACTTTGGTGCTGAATGGGTGGACATTGGTAGTTGGCTGAACGCATTATACGTGGCGCTAATGACTGCTACGTTCAATATTGTAAATTGTAACATTACACTAGATGGCAAATAACAATACTCTCGGCACACTCCGCACCACAGAAATTATTAATTAACTCGGAAAGGCCGTTTCGAAGACACGTGGGTCTACATCTTCAGCTATGTACCGATTAATGTGAGAGAACATATATTAAATCTAGCGAACCCGCTCTATACCTACTCTTCAAGAAAAATATATACAAGTACCTACCTTTGCCGCTTAGACTAGACAGCAAGTTAAAATAACGAGAAAAGGTGGGAAAAGGTGTTGTCACCCCAAAACTCAAGACATGTGGCCATCCCACCCTCATAAAAATAAAAATAAAAATCGAGTGAAACAATGGTTGTCCTTTCTGTTTGTCAAATTTGTGTTCTTTCCGCCTCTACCATTAAAACTAAAGACCGGGCATGTGCGTTGTTACAGCACAACCATAAATCGAAACACTTCTTTACCGTAATAAATCGAAAAGGCAGGAAAAATGTAAAGGTCCCTTCTGTTTATTGATTAGGTTTGCGTCTTCATTTATGTAAATAGTCTCGTAGACGTCCAGTTCAATCGGCGAAATCACGTTTTTAATCAATTTTAGGTTTTCTAATTTAATATTATGTCCGGTATTGTTTATGTGTTGTGCTACACTAGACGCTTCTATTTTCCCGTGCTTGTAACACCTGATGTGTTCATTAAATATAGTATCTATCGCTCGTTTCGTTTGATCAATATAGGCTTTATCACAATCACCACATGTAATTTTGTAAATTCCCGACCTTTCTCTCATGTCCAGTTTATCTTTCGGATTACCAATAAGGTTTTTGTGTACTTCGCGAACTGAAACATACGTTCATCTCTTGTCCCTTAAAAACATTACTAATACCTCTTGATACTCTATGGAAGAGAAGTTTCACAAATTTCTTATCGCGGATTACTGTTGGGATTAAGGTCGTGGAATTTCTGACAAAAGGCTTATGTTGGACATTCCCAAGCATCCGATCGACCTCTATAGAAGAGTCACCCTTGCAAATAGCTACATTTTTTATGAATTTTAGCTCAAATTCCAGGGAAATACAGGTTGTCCTTTTTCAAATTAGTTTCAAATTTACTCATGAACAAGTTGGCTATGAAAGGAGGCAGCGGATTACCCATCGCAGTACCCTCTCGTTGTTCATAATACTTGCGCTCACTTTGAAAACGGTTGTGGATCATGCAGAGCAAAGTTAGTCTTTTGTACTCCGCAATTCTAACATCATCAATTTTATTAAGTTTTAAGAACCAAATACTCTGTGGTTTCTGAAATTGGCACGCTGGGGAAGAGTGAACAAACATCAAATGGTATTAAAACTTCCCCATCTTCTAGTCGAATATTATTTACCTTATTTACAAAATCTATTCAATTTTCTACTTCTAGGCTATCTACTTTGATGGGTAAATTTTTGTATTCATTTACTAGCCATTTGGACAGATTATATGTAGGTGGGTTTATACTTGAAACTATTGGTCTCATAGATTTTCCCGGTTTGTGGATTTTTGGTAGACAGTACACTTTTTGAACTGTCGAATTTGGGATTGGCAGCTTTAACTTAACGTTCGTGTTAATAAGCTTTGGGCAATTTTTCAAAACCTCTTTAGTTTCTCTGATCATGGATGGTAGTAAATTTTTTCTTAATTCTTTATAAGGTCCTGATGAAAGCAAATTATTGACGCGGTTGAAATAATCCGGCTAGTCCAGAATAACTATTCTGTTCCCTTTATCGTTATTACACTAGATATTTGTCATTCATTTTCACTTTAATGATGCCAAGATGTTCTGCTTAAAATTTTAAATATAATTTTTTATATATTCTGGAATACATCTTGTTTACTGATCAGTATTCATTTACTAAGGATGGTAACTTTGTTTTAAAAATATGTGATACACCAACTTGTATACGAAGCGATTTTCAGCGATAATAATGATAATTTCTACATTCTTGTAGAACAAATATTAACGAATCTAAAGGTTAAAATATAAGAGAATAAAATATGCAAGAATTGGTGTTCTCTTAAAGTTGTATGAATTCCAGCAACTTATACGGCATAGGCAATCAACTGACAGCAGATTATTCCATTATGGCGAGCTAAATAGAACCGTAGGAAGATAAGCTGTATGGAAGGACGTTTTTACAGTACCTGCCATCTCGACAATTCACCGCTAGGTGGTGCCATTAGAAAATTCCATTTTCGCGTGTATACCTCGATTCCTCTCTCGTTTCCATTGTGCTTCGCGAAAGAGGCGAGGAGGTTCTTTGCAGTAATTGCGCCGAATTCGCCGCCTTTGTGTTCCTCGATTGCCCGATTCCTCCGAAAGCAATAGATTGAATAGACATCGCTAACTGTTCCATTCAATCGCTTTCGACGGGAATTGCCAAAGTACTGCGTTGATCTGCGGCTTTTGCCGGCTACTACTATCACCACCACTAACACCTCTATCATCCATTGGTGCACCTACTTCCAACGAACGATATTTATCTTGTATACAAAAAGAGGAAGACGGTACAAATACAATGTTATGTTATTTTTGTCCCTTTTGCGGGGGAAACTTGTCGCCTCCACCGTAACGGCACGTGTTTGTCTTATCGCATCGTCGTGTTCGGCCGCCTTATATCCTAATAGAATTGCCTAAACAAACGGTTTGTACGACAGACGAGGCGATTCGTATTCTGGACACGTCGTATTTAGTTAGCTGCTGGGATCTTCAGAACGGACTTGCTAATGTAGCTAGGGTGCCTATATATAGCGCTCTTCGGGGTATCGCAAGATACTTTATCTCGATTAATTTTTGGGTAACAGAAGCGGCTTAGTTTTAACGGTGGGCGTGCTATCTTTATCAATGCAAAGCGCGTCTCTACGAAATACGTTTCTTACCTAACGTCGTTTCTGTTAGGGTGGCGTGAAATAGGCGTTTGGATAATTTGCGTCTCTAGAACTAGAGATTCCATATATAGTGAAATGTTTTATCTCAGGGAAATTGTTAAAGATATTGGAATTTTGTAGGCTAATTAAATTTTGTAGGATTCGGGAGTATTCTTTCAGCAATTTTTAATGAATATTGATACCAATAAATGAAAATTAACGAATGTTGAAGTTGAAAAATGCAAGCCAACTTTGATTTTATGAAGATGTCATATAATCTCTAAATTCCTTATGACATTCACAGGAAAATTGCCTATTCTAACCTCCAACCTTCTCTTCTAATCTGAATTTTGATGATTTCGATCTAAACGTGATATTGTGATGAATTTTGATTACTTAATTTACTTTTAGAAGTAGCATGAGAGAATAAATGTAGTGACGCTACTAGATGACTCAAACTAGACGACTCTATGCTCTAAAACACAACTGACAACATAATTATGACAAAATTGTTGTTTGTTGTAGGAGAACTTTACATTCATTTTGAAGATTTACGAAATGAGGAGAATGAAAAGAAGAATAGTTTCACCTCCGATTCATCAAGATCCCCATTGGCTGGAGATAAATAAATTATTTAGCACCATCACTCCAAGGCCAGTCGGCCTGGGGGGAAATTGTGGCTTCCGAAAAATAGCTTTTATCCGCCAGAAGGAATTTCATATCTATCGAGTGACTAGACTGAATATCCTATACGTTTTAGAGTGACAGCTGGGCTTTTCGATCTAAATATTTAACATAACAATAGAGATGCTTGATAAATTGGATTTTTTTTGTATACGTGGTTGTTGCTGTCGGGATAACGACCAACATTTAAAAAATAACTCTTTTAAATTTCCGCCAATATTTCGCTTTATTTTAGAGCTTCGCCAATATCACACTACAATAATTCAAATCAAAAAATATTAGATTAATAAAAAAATAATAATAAGTAAGCTATTATTTATGATGCATTACAATTAAATGTTCAAGCTTTTAATTGTACACATTGGTTAAAGATACGTGCCCTCGAAATTTGAAAAAAGATATACAGATTGAAAAATGATAAATTGAAAGAAAAAATTCTTGAAAATCTTACAAATTAAAACATTGAAACCATAGTTTTGATGTCACCAATATGGCTAAATAAGGATTATATATAGAAATTAAAAAAAAAGTTTAAACAATTGAATTACGAAATCAAAATCAAACTTTTTCTGTTGTTTAAATGTTTATCTGTACCAAAACAAAATAAGTATGAATAAATATTGTTCAACTCTTCTATGTCAGACCTGAAATACATACAGGATGCTGAATAATGTTCACCATTTCAAGAAACAACCGAGACTTACAGTTGTTTACAGTTGCTAACCCCTTCAGGTCAGGTGTCCACTGCTATAATTTAATATACGAGGCACGTCCAGAAACTAAGCTCCGTTTGATAATAACAACAAAACGAGTACAGATACAGAAAAACTATTTATTGCAAAACAAAACTACAAACCTTAAAGTATCTTTCTACATAGCTCCCTCCCACCGTTTTGTAGGCACTTGTCATAGCGTGGCACAAGTTTTTGTATGCCTTCCTCATAAAAGGTTGCCGCCTCTGTTGTCAACCATGTGGTAACATGTTCTTCGAGCTCTTCATCGTTGCTGAATTTTTGACCAACAAGGAACGTTGAATTATGAATTATTCTTGCTGTTTATTCTTATCATGTCGTGCGATAAATGCGCGCCCTTTCTTTATTCTCGTTGTTATTTTCTCCCACTTTAACTTGTTTTGTTAATTGTTGTTATTTTGACAATTGTTATGATTACTTTGCTTAGCAACTAGCTGTTGTCAGCCTGGCAACACAAAAAACAATTTGGCGTTCTTTCCTAGCCAACTTTGCGTAACAACAAAAACAGACTGACCAAAACATTTATTGCTGCATATCTTCATATTTTTTAGGTTAAAGTGTAACATATGAGATATCGTTGGATTCGCCTTTCGAATACGTTTCCAAAAACCTAAAAATATATAGAGTGTTCTATTTAAAATAAGAAAGTTGACGTCACTTCTGACGCTAGCTTCTGCCATTCAACAGTATTGCAACCAGACAGCAAAATTAATTCTTCACACCTCACGGAAGATGTGACATTATGCCTAATTCTCCGAACTATGTAGGTTTGAAAATTGTTAACAAACTTCCTGAGGAAACACGAACTTGTAATAGTTTACCTAATTTACACACACTAGTGGAACTGTGATTGTATATCTATGTTGTTTGTGTAATTGTTTATTTTGTCATTTACATATTTTAAGATTCTTATGTACACTATCATTACAGTTGCTGTAAGGAAATTTCATGTAATAAAACATAATTGACTCAGATACATCGGTCTTTCAATGTATAGAATATCAATTTTTAAAATGCCCACCCAGCCTGGACAATGCATCAAAGCTAAAGCTCACAGCAAGTGTAAAAACGGTATTTGATTTCACCGATTTACTTTTCACACCTTCTTGATCGCATGAAACTTCAACAATATGTTTATTTCATAAAAAAAAACTCGGAACACCCTCATTAAAATGTAACATACGAACTCTTTTACTGTTTATCGGTACAATAGCGGTTTTTTTGTGTTTGTGGCGATAAACACAAAAGCGTTAGAGTTTTAAAGCGTTGAGCGACATTGTTTCACTCGTCCATCCTAAAAAACAAACATTTGGTTTGATAATCCGCGCTCCTCCCACATCACAAAGGATTGCGTAATAAAAGTGTGCGAACATTCGGGCGCCAGAGCAGCTTTATCATTCGCGCTTACACCATGATTCCGTTTTTACAACCCGCGAGGCACAAAAGAGTTTTTCAATATGTTGCTTTGCCACGCAGTCACACAGCGGCGCAGTATTTTCATAGCGTCTGCCTAACATCATGTACGTTTCATTACAAATTTGACCAGTATAGGTATAACATAGAAATATATGCAACGTATGTTTTATGAGGTGCTTTACCTCACAGTAACCTTATTTACTACGTTTACAATCTTTTTTCACATGTCTTAGTCGCATTATGTCACACTGAAAATGAAGTCAGTAAATCATGTTCGTTGACTTCGTTTCATTAAAACAACCAAAAAATTGTTATATTAACTGTTAAATTTATTACAACAATGAACTACGTTTATCAAATTGAAACCTGTTTATTAACATAATAAATACCCGTTTATTAACTTACTTTGTGAGATGGGAAACAAACCTCAAGCATTTTTCATTAGACATGTATTCCTTGTATCAATAAATTTCTAGCAACGAACTTTTTCCCAGTTACTACACTGTTTTTCGAGCGGACCGGAACATTCAAGCAACAGCACTGGCAAAGGGCGGCGGAGTATTATTAGCGGTGAATAATAATATATTAGCAACAGAAGTCAATTTACATAGTATTAGAACCGCTAGATAGCATTGTTTTTCCTTAATCGGAACAGGGGACTCAAAATTTAGGGCATAATGAAAAAAGAAGAGTATCAGAAAATCCTGGAGGAAAATGCCATACCGTCAGGAGTCCGATTAATTGGTCGTGGATTTGAATTTATGCAGGACAATGACCCCAAACATAAATCTAAATTGTGCACAGATTACCTGCAGCAAGAAGAAAATTAAAGAACCCTAAAAATTATGGAATGGCCGCCACAGTCCCCCGATCTGAACCCGATAGAGTTGTTATGGGAAGAATTAGACCGATGTGTTAGGAAAAAATGTCCAAAATCGAAGGAACATTTGTGGACCATTCTCCAGGAGGTATGGACAAGCTTGCCCAATGAAACATTAGCAAAATTAGTGAATCGGATGCCGAGAATAGTCGCAGAAATGTGGATTTTTCGATGAAAATCGGATTTAAATTATTTGTATTACATTAACTTCTTCTTTTTAATAAATTTGTGTTTGAAAATATGAAAAATCATGTAAGTAAGTATTAAATACATGGCCATTTAATATTTCTCTTATTTTCTTTGACTTCCGTACATTTTTTTGCTTGCCCGAACTTCCATGAACGGTAATGTACATACTGCTCAAGTATATTGCAATGGGCTACCATCACCAAATAGCTCCTAAAGCCTCGAAATGTCAAAAAAATCAAGAAGTTGGTGTACTTTTCAGGTTTAACGACTAAAACCTCCTCTTAACGTTTTCTATTGAAATGAGTTGTAACTAACAATTGGATCTTTGATACTAGGAGACCACAATCAAGGTAATAAACAGCCTACAATTTACACTGATTATAAACAGCGAGGCACTAATATAACAGTGGGGTCTAGTACGAAGTAAAAGATAACCATTAGGTGAAGAACTATTAAAAACTTTAGAGCTAAAGATCCGAGCTTAAATGTCAGGTGTTTAATTACTCCTCAATAACATTTTTTTTGTACCATTAAGACAGTGGAAGACTGCTTTACAGGTAAAAATTTTATGGTTCACTTCAGTCCTCCTAACAATCGCACTAAGTCGCCGTTCTGCAAAAAAGGCATTCATTCCGAAGAAAAATAATTAAACCATTCCGGAATTTCTGCCTTAATTGATGTGATTGATGGCGCCATCTATGTGTTAATTGTAGGAAAAAAATTTCATAAAGCGGATCCTTTTCGGCCGTTTGAAGTATATCGAGGCATTTTGTCTTCGTCTGCTAGCTAGCTAGATAGCTTGCTTGCAAATTATCATGGTCAAACTCTTTTCATTTATTAATTTTTGTAATATACATATGTTCCACCGACAATAGCGATTGACAAATATCAAGAGTTTTTAGCATTACTTGAAACATTAGATTTTATTACTGTTAAAAATGTTATAATATTAGGTGCCTTTAATGTTCCCCAGTACAATTCTGTTGTTTATGACCGTAAAATTATCATGTTACGTAGCTTTCAGGAATTTTTTGTACTACATCAATACAACAGAATATCTAATGCTAATAATCGCCTCCTGGATTTTGTTTTATCAACTGTAGACTGTACTGTTAAACGCGTGTAACATTTGGTTTATACATTTCCTGTACTTGGGTTTTTACCTGTAGGAAATAAATTATTATCATCACTTAACCAATTTAATGATCTATGTTCTAGTTTTAATCTATATGCTACTATTGATGTGCCTACGCGTGTGTGGATGTCCGGTTCATCCTGTATAGACAATATTATTGTTAACGTTCCCCAGGGTGGCTATACTGCGTATTGTGCCGATTTTGGATTGTCAGACCATTATTCTCTCATCCTAGACTTATTGGCTGATTTTTACCGTAATGCATACAAGACTTCCACGTGGAGAAGGAATTATTGTATTAATTCTTTAGATTTATTTAACAACTATCTACAATGTGAATCTTGGCTTTCCGTTTATGAGTGTGGCAACCCTGACGAAGCTTTTATCATTTTCAATAATATATTTAGATTTTACATTGATACTTGCTTTCCCCTTGTTAAATGTTCTACGGCTCACATAATTAACAGTAGCTGGGTATCTCCTCATATCCTACAAATTAGATCCAAACTTACAGCTCATGAAAGACATGAGTTCTAGATTTCCTGATTTAAGATCCGCCTATTTGAAGTATGAAAATTTTTACAAAAACGTTTTAGTTAAAACTACATTGCAACGTCTAATAACAAATCTATTGCTGTATGGAATGTAATTCGCAATAGGAATGATGCTTCTGCTTCATATCGGTTACCAGACAATTTCAAATGTCCTACAGATGTATGTAATGCATTTAATAATTACTTCAATAATATCGCTCAAAACATTGTTTCCAGCACATATTCTAATACCGTTGATTTTGAAACAATTGCAAATATTTAAAACAGTCACAAGTATCCTTTTCTATTGCGCCTGTTGTTGAAGATGGCGTTCGTATTTCCATTAATAACTTGCATTCCACAAAGGGTCTTGACGAAAACTTCATATCTTCGTTTATTATTAAAAAATGTGCTGAATTCATTTTGACACCTCTTTGTTATCTCCTAAATATGTCTGTTAGTAATGGTATTTTTCTATCGTGCCTTAAAAAATCATATATAAAACCAATTTTTAAGAAAGGTGATTCTAATGCCCTCGAAAACTACCGCCCTGTTAGTATATTACCAGTTTTATGGAAGATTTATGAATCAATTGTGAACAAAAATTTAGTAAACTGCTTTAATAAGTTTAGTCTATTTAGTAAAAACCAACATGGATTTCTTACAAATCGTTCTGCTAATACAGCTTTATTTAATAACGTAAAATGTATCACACATAATATTGATTCTGGCAATGTCTGCCTATCGATGTCAATTGATTTGTCTGAGGCTTTTGATTTAATTAATCATGACATGTCACTTTACAAATTGTCCATATATGGGATAAACGGTATTGCTAATCAATGGTTCAGATCCTACTTGGGAAATCGTGTATAGAAAGTAGTTTGTGATGGATTTGAATCGGAAAATAGTCTCACCAATTTAGGCATTCCCCAAGGTTCTATCCTGGGCCCTACCCTCTTTTTAATTTATATTAATGATCTTCCAGGTTCTGTAAATTCGGTTGATAGTATTACATTATTTGCTGATGATGTCAATGTTGTCATTTCCTCTAGTAAATTAGATGACCTATTTGCTAAAACAAATTTAGTTTTTAGTACTATAACAAAGTGGACATTCAGTAATAAATTAGTAATTAATAAGAGTAAAACACAAACTATTTTATATAAATAACTATTTCAACACTGACGTTTCTCATTTATATGAAACGCGAAATAAAAATTATTTATTGCCTCCATCCCACAAAACAAGCTTGTTTCAAAAACAATTGTCTTTTATGGGCTGTAAGTTGTTTAATAAGCTCCCAGCAAGCATAAAAAATATAAATAATGTATTTTTTAAAAAGTCTGTAAAGAAGTACTTCTTATCGCTTAACTGCTATCGCATTACTGATTTTACTGATTTATAATGTAATTATAAATTGTATAAATTGTATTTGTTGACGTTTTCTTCCCTACATGTTGTATTTACTGCTGTTATACTCATGTTTGGTTTTGAAATAAAGATATATTATTATTATTATTATTATTATTATTGTTTTTAATGTATGCGTTCATCGATATAATAAACAGCCGTTTATTGAAATGATAAACTCGTCCGTTGGAACAATTTTGATAAAAAAAAATATATTAACGTACTCTTTTATTGTATTTTCGTACCTTTTAAGTTCAGTACATACGTAAATAGGGAAAAAGCAACGGGGTACTTGTAATTATTAGACTTTTCAAACTATACGTCAGAATTTACTATGGTCAACTTGGCGTTTGAAGTTCCGTTTTTCTGTATTATAGGTTTTTGGATCAATTTGGGATTGTGGTATTAACATCTAAATACCAAGGAGTATGGCGGTCGTTAGGAAGTAACGCATGGTTGAAGCTGTCGGGTTTACGGCCAAAGATTTAGAAAAAATTTAACTCTTTTAAAGATGCACCAATATTTCGCTTTTATTTTACCATTTATGGCCCTGTTTACCGTCTGCACTGTATAACAATACATAATTAAATTTGTCTATTTCATTTCAGATGCCGTAGGTGCTTTTACAAGAAGATGTATATGACATCATGAAGGGGTGTCCACAAAGGGATTACCATAACAAAATGAATTTCTTGAATAAAGAAGCTCACAAGTTTTCTTCATAAGCAGATGAAACCACGCATATCATATAGATGTGTGTACAACTGTACGAGTGGCACCCTATGACCCATACAGTCCATAAAATTCTCATCCATGAAACAACAATAATTTTAGAAGTAATCCTCCCTATTGCTCAACCATCAATAGAACCTTCAGAAGCTCGGAACAATCACTCCAGGCAATATAGGATAAACTTCTCCAGGAAGTTTAATAGGGAGGTGTGCAACAAGGATACTTTAAATGTATTGGTACTTACTTCAAGTCCTTTATTATCTGGTCTAAAACCCCGGCATCTGGAAATGCTTTTACCTTCTACCAGAACATCCACTAAATCCTAAAGTGTTGTCAGGTGAAGAATTCAGCGAAAATGATTCAGACGAATGAATATGGTAGATTCAGATTCATTCATGCATTCCCACACTAGTTTCGACATTACCTGTGTGGAGTCCAGTGCTTTTATCACTGCTTGACTGTATGAATTAGATGGCAATAGATCCATAGTTGCTTCCTTGCTTGTCTAGTTCTTCAATACACCCCAGCACTGCTGCTATTTCGGTTTGAAATACTGTGGCGCTTTGAATTAGGCTTAGCGACTTAGTTATTTTTCATCATATCTCGAGTACAACTTACAATTAGTAGTACTTGAGCGGTTAAAGTTGGGTAATTCTAAAAGTTTGATTCTAAAATGATTTTTGTAAAAGTGTATGGAATTTTACGAAATTGCAGACCAACATTCGCAGATTATCAGAAAAGAAAAGTCGTCTTGCTGGTTCGAATCATTTCCGAAAAATCCGCCAATACAAGTACTTTGATTGTTCTAACCATTCGGGAGTTATGGACGTTTAAAGTTGAGATAAAACGCAATGTTCAAATTTGGAACCACTTTGGTGCCTAAACGGTTAAAGCTAAAGGATCGTGGCTTCCAAATTGGAATAGCACTAGTTGAGATCTTTGGAAAGGATGTCCAATATTCTTGATCATAGAACAAATAGTCGAATTAAAACTACATGCTCTGCTTGAATAACCTGCTAAAAAATAAATATTTTCAATAACATTGGTACCAAAAAAGCAAAACTAGAATGGTATCTACGTATATTAACTGTTTTTAACAATTTAAATTTTGTATATTTATTATTTCATATTTGCCTAAAAATATGTTGATTAATCAACTGGAAAGCAAGGCCAATATAATGAGAGAGGAACAGCAAAGCAGATCCTTCCATAAGTTCATAAACTTGAATAAAGGCGAGCTTTTGCAATAGAAAACATTAATATTTAATCGAAATCCATGTTTGTTTCAATTCTACAAGCGGAAAACACCGCCCAACGTTGTTTACGTGTTGGAATATATGTTTGTAAAAGCCAATTCAGTCAACTTTAGCGCGAGATTTAATGAACTGGGTGATTTCGAATAGGCAGAATTACAAAAATAAATAAATTCAAAGGCATAAATAATTCGTTTGACATTTAAATTTTCATTTCTCGAAGCGTACATATCGCTAACAATCATACTCATGCCAGGCCAGCTAATTTAGATATGTATGAACAAAATACGGATTTTTTTTGTTATATGATAAATCCGTAACAAAATATTTACAAATTTCGCCCTAGTATTAAAGGAAAATAATTACTGACACGAAATTGATTTTTATGAAATGTAAATAGTATTTTTTGATTTTCTGATAAATTTATTAGAATTTGATTGAATAATAAATGTGGATAAATAATTTTTGTGTTTAGCTGAATAAATTTAATAATAAAACTAGCGTCAGTAAAATTATGAAAATATTGTATGTGAACATTCAAAGCATTCTCAATAAACTAAATCAACTTGAAATATGATATATTTGATGATAAAGGTTTTTTACACACAACACGAAATGCGTAGGGATATCGGTATTCATGTAAGAAATGGAATGGAAATATAAAAAAAGTTAGATGAACTTCGTGTTTAAGGAATTTTGGGGGGGTAGTAGAATTGATTCTATCAGCAACCTTCTCTCAAAAGCATCATACTCCCATGTTACAAAATGTTAGCGAGGCAAAAGCAGAAGGAGAGGTAGAAAGAGGAAATAGGGCGAAGATAAGTGTGGAAAATAAAGTAAAGAAGGGAAAGAAGAGGGAAAAGAAACAGAGAAAGTAAGAGAAGAAGGGGGAGCAGAAGTACAGGAGGAAGGAGGATCAGAAGAAGGGAAAGGAGGAGAGGAAGAAGAAGAAAGAGAAGGAGAAGAATGAGAAGAAGGAAAAGAAGAAGAAGAATGAGA
The DNA here is from genome assembly GCA_029619315.2 of Dynastes maya. Taxonomy (NCBI): domain Eukaryota; kingdom Metazoa; phylum Arthropoda; class Insecta; order Coleoptera; family Scarabaeidae; genus Dynastes; species Dynastes maya. The sequence goes on along the minus strand of JAROYE020000003.1, from coordinate 12,692,554 downwards.
AGAAGGAGAAGAGGGAGACGAAGAAGAAGAAGGAGAAGAGGTAGAAGACGGAGACGAAGGAAAAGAAGCAGAAGATGGAGAAGAAGGAAAAGTGAGGGAAATAAAAGAAAAAGGAAATGAAAGAGAAGAAGCAAGATGGACAAGGAGATAAAAGACAAGAAAAAGGAGAAAGAGCAGAAGGAGGAGTAAGAAAACGAAGAATTGGAATATAAGAAGGAGACGGAGGAAGAGAAAGAGAAAACAGAAAACGGAAAAAAGAACAAAATGTTAGTGAGGCAAAGAGGTAAAAGCAGAAGGCGAAGCAAAAGGAGAAAATAGGACGAAGATAATGGTGAAATGGAAAGTAAACAAGGGAAAGAAGACGGGAAAGAAACAGAGAAGGTAAGAGAAGAAGGAGGAGCAGAAGCCCAAAAGGGAGGAGAATGAGAAGGAGAAGGAGGAGAAGAAGAAAGAGAAAAAGGAGAAGAAAAAAGAGAAGAAAGAGAGGAAGGAACGGTAAGAGAAGAAGGAAAAGAAGAAAAAGAAGAAGAAAAAAAATAAGGAGAAGCAAGAGAGGAAGGGACGGTAAGAGAAGAAGGAGAAGAAGAAAAAGAAGGAGACGAAAGAGAGGAAGGAAAAGAAGAAAAAGAAGGAGAAGAAGGATAAGAAGGAGAAGAAGGAGAAGAACGAGAAGAAAGAGAAGGAGGAGAAGAAGGAGAATAAGATGGAGAAGAAGGAAAAGTAAGAGAAATAGAAGAAAAAGGAGATGAAGGAGAAAGAGCAAGAAGAACAAGAAGATAAATGACAAGCAGAGGGAGGAACGGCAGAAGAAGAAGTAAGAAAACAAAGAAATGGAATATAAGGTGGAGCGGAAGCAAAAGAAAGAGAATACAGAAGAAAGAAAAGAGAAGAGGGAGGCGAACACGGTAAGAGAAGAAAAGGAAAATAGGCGGACAAAAATGGGGAAGCGACAATAAAAAAGAATGACTAAAAATCAATGGTGTGATCTAACCAAAGACTATAAATAAACAAAACTTACTATGACAACGGATTAATATCCAAAGCACAGATTGATTGCATTGTTCACAACTCAACTACTAGGATTCATGCGAATGTTTTGCCGAGTTACCTCGGGCAATTCTTTCCCGCCAACCGAGTCATGAACAGCACCATTGCGCTCCCAATACTTAGAATAAAAAAACAAAATATTCTAATCAGTAAGTTTTCAGATTTAAAACAGTCTATCTTGCTTGGAGTAAATACTATGATGCTTATCTATCAATTTAACGTAATCCACAAAACTCATTGGGAAACATTTTTTTGATATTAGAAGTGTTACCTTTGTAAGTATTTCGAAAATAAGAGGTTAAATTTTTCGCTCGTTCACAGATCTTAATTGTATTCTCAAGAAGGTTTCATACACGGGCACTATGTAACAGATTTTCTGATCCTAATCCCTATATATTTTTCATTTGAAAACCTTTCCCTTAAATTTCTCAGTGAAGGAATTATCTTCCACCCACGCTCAAATTTTTAAAGCTCTTTCGGTACAGGTAAGAATATTTTCTCAGATACAGCATTGTTTACCGTTAGGAAACTAACAAAAATCAAAAACTTCATCAAGATTACTCTTTCCTCAGTATGATGGATACGTTAATTTCTAAATTTGGTAACAGGAGCCCAACTTCCTTTAAACGAGAACACGTAGTATTGATATTCAAAACAGCACCAAGAAAGTAATACGAACGTTTTAAAGAACGTATGTTCGACCTGCCTTACTATATCGCCACAAGCCAAATGTCAGAGGAAATCGATATCTATCTAAACTAAGCTCCGGCCTCAGGTATAATGGAAACAATAAGTCAGCAAAGACGACAAGCCCGTATATTGCCTTGCTTTTTACTTTCTGCACGTCGAACATTCTGATTTTCAAAGGAAAAAACCGCACGATTTATTAAATTTCGTAATTGAGTTGATGTTTCTGTCAGCTATCATATATAGGTATACAGAAAGAGGAAGCGAATGCAATGTACGGACCAACCGACGTCTACAACAAGAAACGATTCCAAACAAAGGCAAATAAAACGGCGAAGATAAAACGACAAGCACGACCAGACGGAGATAGGGAGCCAAGAAAGGGAGAGAAATGGAAGCTAGAGACACAAACGACGGACAACGTTCTTAGAACGTGAATTGGAGAACCGGACTGACACAAAAAGATACACAACAAAACATATCACGTGCGAAGCTAATAGTGTCTTTGATCCGGCTGCCCGTAATCTATTTTAGTTGGACGAGAAGAAGGAAAACTGTTGAAAAAAGCAATTATCGCACGACTAGAACAGAAAAGGGATCAACTTTACAAACTAACACTAACGACGCATATAAAGGACTTTTCTATTGACGCCGATAGCTGTCAATTGCTTTCCTTTATCCTTTCCAGTCTGGATTTTCTTTCAGAAATGTTTCCTTTGTTGATTACTAGAATGTTTAGAAAATAAAATTGCCCAGTATTCTTTATTAACATGTATAGTTTAAAAGAAGAATAAAGATGGGGTTTCTTTTCTAGTATTTTATGATGCCACTTTTGTCTATTAACACCATTTGAATTTGTTTAAACACAAATCGGGTATACAGTCGCAAATAAATGCTGTTTTTACTTGTTTTCAAAGACGCTAGAGGACTTTCTCTGCTCTGCTTTCATGATGTGTTTTGTGAAGTCGTGATTTTTTTTGGTTTCCGTTCTGTTCCGTTTTTCGTTTTTTTCACGTACCCGGGGGTCGTGAATTTTTCGGTTTTCGGTTTGTTCCGTTTTCCGTTTTTTTCACGCACCCGGTGTCATTAATTTGTCTAATTTTCGCTCTGTTCCGTTTTTCGCTGTTTGCACATACGCGGCGTCGTGAATTTTTTCGGTTTTCTTCACGTAGGTACCCGGGCTCGTGATTTTTTTTCAATTTTCGTTCTATTCTGTTTTTTTTATTTTTTTTCACGTACTCGGGGTCGTGAATTTGTTCAGCTTTCGTTCTGTTCCGTTTTTCGATTTTTTTGTCACGTACCTACCCGGGGCCGTGAATCTTTTCGGTTTTCGTTCTATTCTGTTTTCTTTTCAAGTACTTGGGGTCGTGAATTTTTTCAGTTTCCGGTCTGTTCCGCTTTCCGTTTTTTTTCACGTACACAGGGTCGTGAATTTTTTCGGTTTTCGTTTTGTTTCGTTTTTCGTTTTTTTCACGTATCCGAAGGTCGTGAATTTTTTCGGTTTTCGTTTTGTTCCGTTTTCCGTTTTTTTCACGTATCCGGTGTCGTGAATTTGTCTAGTTTTCGCTCTGTTCCGTTTTTCGTTGTTTGCACGTACCCGGCGTCCTGAATTTTTTCGATTTTTGTTCCGTTCCGTTTTTTTCCAAGTACCCGGGGTCGTGATTTTTCTTCCGTTTTCATTCCGTTCCGTTTTTAATTTTCTCCACGTACCCGGGTGACGTGAATTTCTTCAATTTTCGTTCTATTCGGTTTTTAATTTTTTTTTCACGTACTGGGGGTCGTGAAACTTTTTAGTTTCCAGTCTGTTCCGTTTTCCGTTTTCTTCACTTATTCGGGGTCGTGAACTTGTTCGGATTTCGTTCTGTTCCGTTTTTCGTTTTTTTTTGTGTACCTACCCGAGGTCGTGAATTTTTTCGGTTTTCGTTTTGTTCCGTTTTCCGTTTTCTTCACGTACCCGGGGTCGAGAATTTGTCTAGTTTTTGTTCTGTTCCATTTTTCGTTCTTTGCACGTACCCAGCGTCGTGAATTTTTTCGATTTTCGTTTTATTCCCTTTTGTGTCTTTTTTTCACGTACCCGGGGCCGTGAATTTTTTCGGTTTTCGTTCTGTTCCGTTCTTTTTTCAAGTACCTGGGATCATGAATTTCTTGTTTTCGTTCTGTTCTGTTTTTCGTCTTTTCTTTCACGTACTTGGGGTCGTGATTTTTTTCAAATTCCCGTCTGTTCCGTTTTTCGTTGTTTGCACGTACCCGGCGTCGTGAAATTTTTCGGTTTTCGTTCTGTTCCATTTTTTTCAAGTACCTGGAGTCGTGATTTTTTTGCGTTTTCATTCTGTTCCGTTTTTCATTTTCTGCACGTACCCGGGTGTCGTGAATTTTTAGTTTCCAGTCTGTTCCGTTTTCCGTTTTCTTCACGTATTCGGGGTCGTGAATTTGTTCGCCTTTTGTTCTGTTCCGTTTTTCATTTCTTTTTCACGTACCTATCCGGGGTCGAGAATTTTTTCGGTTTTCGTTTTGTTCCGTTTTCCGTTTTCTTCACGTACCCGGAGTCGAGAATTTGTCTAGTTTTCGTTCTGTTCTATTTTTCGTTCTTTGCACGTACCCGGCGTCGTGAATTTTTTCGGTTTTCGTTTTATTCCCTTTTGTGTTTTTTTTCACGTACTCAGGGTCGTGAATCTTTTCGGTATTCGTTCTGTTCCGTTTTTTTCAAGTACCCGGGGTCGTGAATTTTTTCCGTTTTCATTCTGTTCCGTTTTTCATTTTCTTCACGTAGGTACCCGGGGTAGTGATTTTTTTCAATTTTCGCTCTATTCTGTTTTTCATTTTTTTTTCACGTACTCGGGGCCGTGAATTTCTTCAGCTTTCGTTCTGTTTCGTTTTCCGATTTTTTTTCACGTACCTACCCGGGGCCGTGAATCTTTTCGGTTTTCGTTCAGTTCCGGTTTTTTCAAGTACCTGGGGTCGTGAATTTTTTCAATTTCCGGTCTGTTCCGTTTTCCGTTTTTTTCACGTACTCAGGGCCGTGAATTTTTTCGGTTTTCGTTCTGTTCCGTTTTTTTTCAAGTATCTGGGATCGTGAATTTCTTGTTTTCGTTCTGTTCTGTTTTTCGTCTTTCCTTTCACGTACTTGGGGTCGTGATTTTTTTCAATTTCCCGTCTGTTCCGTTTTTCGTTGTTTGCACGTACCCGGCGTCGTGAATTTTTTCGGTTTTCGTTCTGTTCCGTTTTTTTCAAGTACCTGGAGTCGTGATTTTTTTGCGTTTTCATTCTGTTCCGTTTTTCATTTCCTCCACGTACCCGGGTGTCATGAATTTTTAGTGTCCAGTCTGTTCCGTTTTCCGTTTTCTTCACGTATTCGGGGTCGTGAATTTGTTCGCCTTTCGTTCTGTTCCGTCTTTCATTTTTTTTTCACGTACCTATCCGGGGTCGTGAATTTTTTCGGTTTTCGTTTTGTTCCGTTTTCCGTTTTCTTCACGTACCCGGGGTCGTGAATTTGTCTAGTTTTCGTTCTGTTCTATTTTTCGTTCTTTGCACGTACCCGGCGTCGTGAATTTTTTCGATTTTCGTTTTATTCCCTTTTGTGTTTTTTTTTTCACGTACTCAGGGTCGTGAATCTTTTCGGTATTCGTTCTGTTCCGTTTTTTTCAAGTACCCGGGGTCGTGAATTTTTTCCGTTTTCATTCTGTTCCGTTTTTCATTTTCTTCACGTAGGTACCCGGGGTCGTGCTTTTTTTCAATTTTCGCTCTATTCTGTTTTTCATTTTTTTTTTCACGTACTCGGGGCCGTGAATTTCTCCAGCTTTCGTTCTGTTTCGTTTTCCGATTTTTTTTCACGTACCTACCCGGGGCCGTGAATCTTTTCGGTTTTCGTTCAGTTCCGGTTTTTTCAAGTACCTGGGGTCGTGAATTTTTTCAATTTCCGATCTGTTCCGTTTTCCGTTTTTTTCACGTACTCAGGGCCGTGAATTTTTTCGGTTTTCGTTCTGTTCCGTTTTTTTTCAAGTGCCTGGGATCGTGAATTTCTTGTTTTCGTTCTGTCCTGTTTTTGTCTTTTCTTTCACGTACTTGGGGTCGTGATTTTTTTCAATTTCCCGTCTGTTCCGTTTTTCGTTGTTTGCACGTACCCGGGGTCGTGAATTTTTTCGGTTTTCGTTCTGTTCCGTTTTTAATTTTCTTCACGTAGGTACCCGGGGTCGTGATTTTTTTCAATTTTTGCTCTATTCTGTTTTTCATTTTTTTTTTCACGTACTCGGGGTCGTGCATTTCTTCAGCTTTCGTTCTGTTTCGTTTTCCGATTTTTTTCACGTACCTACCCGGGGCCGTGAATCTTTTCGGTTTTCGTTCAGTTCCGGTTTTTTCAAGTACCTGGGATCGGGAATTTTTTCAATTTCCGGTCTGTTCCTTTTTCCGTTTTTTTCACGTACTCAGGGCCGTGAATCTTTTCGGTATTCGTTCTGTTCCGTTTTCTTCAAGTACCCGGGGTCGTGAATTTTTTCCGTTTCCATTCTGTTCCGTATTTCATTATCTTTACGTAGGTGTATCCGGGGTCGTGATTTTTTTCGATTTTCGTTCTATTCTGTTTCTCCTTTTTTTTTCACGTACTCGTTCTGTTTCGTTTTTCGATTTTTTTTTCACGTACCTACCCGGGGTCGTGAATCTTTTCGGTTTTCGTTCTGTTCTGTTTTTTTCAAGTACTTGGGGTCGTGATTGTTTTCCAATTTCCATTCTGTTCCGTTTTCCGTTTTTTTTTCACGTACACGGGGTCGTGATTGTTTTCCAGTTTCCATTCTGTTCCGTTTTCCGTTTTTTTTTCACGTACACGGGGTCGTGAATTTTTTCGATTCTCGTTTTGTTCCGCTTTTCACCATTATTATTCAATATTTTTGTCTTGATGATTTGATTGATAAACTGCAATGTGGGCTCTTGGTTCCTACTATATGCAGACAACCAGAAAATAAACAATGTTATTAGTACGAGAACCGATTGTGCTAGTTTGCAGAGTTACCCCACTCTTGTTAATGACTGGTGTGTTTTGAATTGCATTTTTCTTTTCAGAAACGCAGGAACTTGTCTGTTAGCTAGTATATCCTCTTCTCCCATTGATTTTGCCGTTGATGATTCCATCAATACCGTGAGGAGCTATATTGGCACTATTTTGAGTATTGTTTCTGAGCATTTTTCGATGCGTTTTTAAAACAAGAGCTTGTTTTTTTTTCATTTAACAAACAAGTTAACCAGCACATTGTCCAGTGTTATTCGTGGTCTCCTGCCATACCAACCTACATTTCTACGGTCCCTTGTAAAGAATTAATAGACAGCCATTGTTGTAAATATCATAAAATTATAATTATTTTGTTACGCGGCTTTCAAGTGCCCTCATCCTTTTGCTGGTTTCGATTCCGCTTTGAAAAGCACGCCTATTGTTTACAAAGCGATATATCGTCGACTGAATTGCAAACAATAGGCGTGATATGTACGTAAAATTTCGTACATCCTTACCTTTGTCGATTCAATGAAGGTTGTTACTATGCCGTATTGCCTCTCGTGAAATATACTTGGCATTAGGTTCCTATTTTCGGTAATATGAAACATTCCTGTTTACTAATTACGACCTGCCTTATTTATATGCATCTACATACGTGTCTGGCCTAATTTTATTATAATTTACATATGAATCCTTTTATGCTTGTAAATTTACAGATTTTGGCCGAGATAAAGGTCTGACTCCCTCTAAAAAATAATACAGCGTTGTCGGTAGATTGCAAAGTGGGTATACGTACATATATGTAGTGTAAATAATTGATAACTTAATCATTGCAACTGCTTGCGGAAAGAGGTTACTGTCGGGTGATGCCATGTTGTGAAAATATGAATTTCAGCAGATTTTGGCATTTTGTCCCCATCGATATTCTCTGCGAGTATCTTTCATTTGTTTGGTGAGACGATTCGCCGTCCACTTGTCATTGGGTTGCCAAGGTTTGTTGAGCTCCACGCATGGCCCTTCGTTTTTCGCCTATGGGCAACTTTATATGTCTGGGCAGCGATTCCACTGGCAGCGGAGGTCTACGGGATGTGGACTCTGTCAGAGCAGAACTGACTTTTTCAGTAAAATCCAATGTAAATTGTTCAAGCTCCAAACAGTTATTAATTTCAACCGGAAGATCGGAGAATTTCCCCTGAAATTTCTTATCAAAATCTTTCCACTTGATATATTTGCCGGCGGTTTCGGCATTTCTAAACTGTCTAACTTATAGAGGATCGGGTTGTGGTGTTACCTCCAATATATAAAGCCTGCGCGCTTTGACGTCAGCAGGCTGTGACGTATTTTGCAGTAGGTCGTCGATCAGCCATAAACACGTTGACACGTTCAGACTGTCTCTGCGTTTTGAATTGGTTTATCCAAATTATATTGGTTTTATTTAAAAAAATACAGTGTAGTGATATTTCTGCACTTTGTTGGTGATACCTGTAATGTTTTTCTAGTGTCGTATAAGCGATAAAACCTTTTCTGAAACGATAAAAACGGGATAACCTCAAAAGCCCTTTAAGCCCTTTAAAATTTAAAAGAGAAATGCAGGAAACGATTCCTTTACCGCTTAGGCTAATATCGTGCATGCCGATACAACACCAACCCAGCGTGACGTCATTGAAGAGCGCTCAGACCTTGTCATATCATAGGTAACGGCTGTGGTCGGAGCCCAACTTCGAAAGTGATTCGACCTCGGCCATGAAGCGGAGATTCTTCACCAAAGCGATGTCGAGGTCGTTCGGCCTGTGCCTCGCGTTGTGTGGAAGGCTGGTGCAACCGCTTGAACCTCTGAATCCTGAAGGAAGTCGAAAAGATTCTTCCCAAAGCCGTTCGTGGTGGAACTGTTCCATAGCTTGTGATTAGTATTTAGGTCTCCGTCAAGTAGAACCACACCGAGCGACGTGAAAACCAGCACACCGGTCAGTTCAAGGGACGTAGTCTTGACCAGGTGAAGTGAAGTATGTTTTACAGATTTTTCCAGTTCTCCTGCCTGTTCTGTAGATGTTGTAATTCAAGATGGTTAATATATAACCCGGACTCCGCATGGTTTCTCCGAAAAGTGCTATGTCGATCCTCAACCTGTTCAGCAGCTCCTCTAGCAACTGTTTCCCCAAAAGGGAGTTGGCTGGATTGACTGATTGATCAATTCAGTTTTATTGATGATAACTTGGCTATCGAAACGTGCGTTCAGTACGAGTTAAGTATTGCGGTAAGGGTTTTAATGAATTGTTTCAGATCTTGGATTGTTTAACACCAGATGGCGTGCGCATGAGCGTTTGGATCCCTGTACATGTAAATGGTTCCCACAAGCTTAACCATGATTAAAAACACATAAAAGGCGGCGAATACCGGTGTAGGTAGAGAAAAACGCTCGGAGGATGACGCCGGGTAGGCAGAAACATATCCGCTAGGTAGTATTTTTACTCTCCCAACATTGATTTTGCCGTGAGTGATTCTATCAATATCACGAGGAGCTACTAGGTTAGCAAGAACGTAATTTCGGTTTTGAAGGTTTTTGAAATAAAAATCATTTTTTTATACAAAGAATGAACTTTAATCAATTATATATTTTCCATTTTGTTCAATGACCTTTCGCCATCTTTCTTGTAGCTTCTTGATTCATAGAAATTTTAGTTCTTATCGGCAGAAAACTGAACCAAGTGCGATTTAAGGTCATGATCATTTGTAAAAGTTTTGCCATTCAAAGAGTTTTGCAAATAATTGGTAGTCAGATGGTGCCAGGTCAGGGCTGTATGGGAGATGCTACATCACTTCCCAACCAAGCTCCACTAATTTCCCATGAGTTACTAATGATGTGTGAGGCTCTACATCATGATCTTTTGCGGTTTGCCAATTCTAGCTGCTTGTCTTTGATTCTGCGATACATTTAACCTCTCTGCAATATCTCGAACAGTTATATGACGATTCTCTTCAATTAAGGTTTTGATTTGGTCATCATCTACTTCAGTATCTCGATCAGAACGGAATTTTTTAAACCAATTTTGACACGTGCGTTGTGAGCCTCAGCAGCTTTCCTTCCCATGCGGAAATAAAAAAGTAAAATATGCCTAAAATGTTCGTTTCTGCACTCCATGTTAAAATTTACCCTAAACTAACAGCTACAAACAAAATTACGTACAACTTGTTTCTAAAGTAACCTAAATGTGACTGATGTCAAATGCCAAAAGGAAAAATACAATATACAATGCTCTTTGTGTGTGATAATCGAATATACTTTCTTGCCAACCCAATATATTAGCATTATTTTTGGTTATTGTTTCCTGGCATTTTTATTTTAACTGTTTTAGTACATTTTAGAATTCCAACAGCCATAACTGTCAATTTTTAACAAAACCGTTGGGCCTAAGATCAAGTGAGAAATAAACAAATGAATTAATGTTCAAAATGTTCCAGTTGAAATAAAAATATTCAACCCCACTTGCGTGATAACTCGGACTGAGCCTTGAAAGCAACTGCAAAAATATGCAATCACAGTAGTATTTATTAAAATTTGTCAAACAAAAACAATGTTAAACATTTCTAACAGAGTTTCTTAATTATTTGTTTAGTTTTACACCTACAGCTAATGTTTAAATTACTGTTGATAGTTCACGGAGACGGAATTATGTCAGTTCTAATAAATATGTTAGAATAGCATATCTTCCCATTAGCTAAAAGCAAAATAATGTAGCACCAAACCGAATTAAGGCTGTGGTGCTTTAAATAACGATGTTCCTCACGATAGTGCCTTTCAATAAAAGTCGATGAATATTTAACGAAACCGGACGGAAGACAATGTGATAATCATGTTTGCTTTGAAAGAAGACGAATAATAGATAAAGGTTATCTGTATGCACCGCACAGGACCCACCGTCGATGGTGAAGAAACGACCACTCGCTGTCTGTAGCTATGCAAAAGTTAGAAGCGACAAGAGTCTGCCTCGCACTCAACGCCCGGAACTTTCCAGGAAATCCTATTTATAAACTTCCGGACAGTATCGCAATAAGAGGAAAGTTGTACTACGCTGATTATTATCGAAATGTATTCTTATTTAATTCGGAAATTTCGGGCGTCGTTTTTACAGTTATTAGGAAATATTGAAATTTAATATTTATAAAAGTTCCTCGTTTGTTTTGGTTGAGGTTTCATTCGGGCGCGAAAGTTTCCCGAGGACCTCTTATAATCTCAGAGACGAGATGTTCGGTTTCCCAAAGTATTTCCTAATATTCAGATGGCTTTGAATATTTCCTTGCAGGCTACGTTTATTACGATCGAGGCCTTCTGGGATGATCGGGGAATTTTTCTTTGGGAATTGTTCACGATCCGATAATATTTTTACCTATGTGAATCATTATTTTCATGTATATTACTATTTTACTGCTAAAATGATTTGAGGAATATCTTGTTAAGATTTTTTATTTTTTATTAAATTAGCTTGTGTAACATGAGAAACACTTAGTTTTTAGTGAACATGAGACTAGAAAACATTATTGCTAAAAGTAGGACTTTCACTAGATATTAGCACTAACTCGTCAGTCATATATTGTAATGGTTTCTTATGAATCATTTACTCCTTGAGATAATGTTTAGGTATTCTTCTTATTCTTCTTCTTCTCCGTATTCCCTATTACTCGTTTCCCTTATCCATGCTTTCCATTCCTTATGGTCTCTTGTACATATTTTCATCTCACCCAGGGTTTTTCGGCGTCCTGCACCTACTACTTTTATTCCTTCAATCCATGTCTGCCCCGCTTTCTCCTCCCTATCTTTCCTGCCTCAATCACCTTTCGAACCAGTCTACCTTGATCCATTCTTGTTACGTGGCCAAACCAATTTAATTGTCTATTTTCTAGTTTGATTCTAATTGGTTCTTGCTTAGTCATCTGTCTTATTTGTATGTTCCTTATTCTGTCATATTTTTTTCCCCCGGCTATCCTTCTGAGGTATTTCCTTTCCATAGTATTTATTTGTTGGTGTCTTTCTAGGGGTACGCAAGTCTCACTTGTATATAATTTTGATTTCAGAGCGATAGTATTGTATACCTTAGTTTTTATGTTTATGTCTATTTCTTTTTTACTGAGTATTGTTTTATTCAATGCATAGTATATGTTTGTAGTCTTCTGTTTTCTTTTTGCTATTTCCAGATCAAGTTTTCCATCATTTGAGATGACGCTGTCTAAGTATTCGTAGACCGTTAATACCTCTGGTTTTTGTTGATTGCATGCTATTGTTCTTTCTTCTTCTGTTAATGTTGCATCGTTTACTATCATTATTTTACTTTTTTCTATATTTACTTCCATATTCAATTGTTCTAATTCATTTGTCCATATGTCTATTATTGATGATTATGTTTTTCTTTTACTATCAGCAATCAGCAGATTTATGGGAGTAAGGTTCCTGCATCCAATGGTTTTTTCGGTTTGTCTTCTAGTGTTTTTCATTATTCTATCCATCAATATGATAAATAATAGTGGGCTCATATTATCCCCTTGCTTCACTCATTTGTCCATTTGGAAAGTTCCCGATCTTAGCCCACCAATCTGCACTTTTCCATTCACTTTCTGGTAGGTACTTCTTATTACATTTATTAATTTGTTATTTACTTGGAACTCATGTAAACATCCCAAACTGATTTTCTCTCTACCATATCAAAAGCTACCTTTAAGTCAATGAAAGCCAGGTTAAGCCGTTCACCACTGTCTATAGCCCTTTTAATTATATTTCTTACAATACTTACATTCTCATTTTGTTTGTTTGTACTAAATGCAGCTTGCTCGTCTTGTAGTTTTCTTTCTATATGTTCTTCCTTATGTATAGGGATTAGATTATTTTCCCAATCTTTGAGGACTTTTTCTGTTGTCCATGCTTCATTGCATATTCTATGCATCCATCTTATACCTTCCTCGCCCATCCATTTCATCATCTCTGGGGCGACATTATCTTCTCCACCTGCTTTTCCCACTTTAATATTTCTGAGCGCATTCTCGACTTCTTCATGTGTTATTTCTTCTATTTCATTCTCCTCGATTTCTTCATTCACTTCTTCACCTTCTTCGTTTGGAGTTTCTTGTCTTTGTTTAAATTTGTCAACATGGTGGCTTTCCCATATCTTTAATATTTCAGGTTTTTTTATTTTTATTTCTCCTTCTTTATTCTTAATTCCTTTTATTTATTTTGTGACTCCTCCCTTCATATTTTTTACTCTATTCCAAAACTGCCTGTTGTTGTTTTTGTAGTTCTCACCCAGTTATCTGCCAAACTTTTCCCAGCTTTTTCTTCTTGCTTCCCTTATAATTATCTTAACTTGATTTCTAATTTCTATGTACTCTAGTCTATTTGTCTCCTCTTTCGTTTTATTGTATTTTTGCCACGCTTGTTTCTTTCTTTTAATTTCTTCTTTAATTTTCTGCGTCCACCAATCTGTTCTTTTTTTTTCCTGTATTTATTTTTTTCTTTCCGCATGTAATCTCTGCTTTTTGAATGAGAGTTTGTTTCAGTATTTTCCATCTTTTCTCTGCATTCCACTGGTCTTTCGTTTTTTCAATTTTGTTAAGTATATTGTCAATCTCTATTTGGTATGCTCTACTTGTTTCTTCATTTCTGAGGTTATGTATTTTTATTCTTGTATATTCCTCATCTTTTTATTTCTCTATTTCCTCACTTTGCACGTTTGCTATTACTAGCTTGTGGTTTGATCCGGTTTAGGTAATCATGTTCAGTATTGTTTTATTTTTGTTGCATACAATTACAAGTTTGCGAAGCGACGCAGTGTTGGTGGTTCTTCCCCCGTAGAGCGTCTGAGATGCTTACCATTGGTATTCGCCAAATTTCGAATAAGAAAAACTACGACAAACCCTACACTCTGAGAGTTGCGAGCCCGAGTTTTAAACCCGGTACACCGAGACTGCTATCCCAGCGCGCTAATTTAGTCTTTCTATTGCGAATTCCCCGAAATTATTAGGAGAGAGTTCTTAAGAGACTCATTATAATTCTTATTTGAAGTTCTGAAGAGACTCATTATAATTCTTATGTAATTCCATTAATTTAAAACTATTCAACAGTGATGTAATTCGGTTGTTACAAATACTCTCATATATTCTCTTAAGTAAAGCTCCTGGCACTGGCAGAACATAACAGGATATACTCAACAGAACACATTCCATGCAAATGTGCTGCCATTAATTACAAACAACATCAATATTTCCTGATGCCTACTGAATTGAAGGAAGAAGATTCTAGAGTAGCATAAGGGTTCGTCAAAAGCCTACAACTATTCAAATACACATAAGCTCACTGCTACAAGGGACCTACATTATAACCTTTATTTAGCGGACACCCGTGAGGAATTAGAAAGTGTCCTCTACTTAGAAGTCTCCACTTGTATAAACGTGACTGCAACAAAAATAAACCTTTGAAAAATTCTTTTACGATTCGAAGGAGTTTTATCATGTAGCAAATCCCTTAAAACTTAAAATACTTGCTTTACTCTGGGCTTCTATAAAAATGTCTTTTGTGTCGTACAGAAAGCACTCCTTGATGATTTATAAGTGAATAGACTATGCAGTATAAACATAATTATGGTTTATACTCTTGGTTTCCGGGCTGGAACCGCGTCAATGTCGTAGCTTCTGCCGATGTTTTGTCCACACTCTTATGGGACATCTTCAGGGCTGTTACTGTACACTGACTGGGGACTATTCATTCCGGAGAGGTTTATATAGGGCTTGTTTCGGGTGAATGGAGCGGAAAAGTTATGGATCAATGAAGCGTGGCGGTTGTGAGGACGTTTAATTAGTTGGGATTTACACGTGTGATGTAAGCGGCAGCCACTCGCGATTTAAATTGATGGGATGTTTGAAGATCTCCACTGATTCACGGATTTTTCTACTATAATGGTGAGGGTTGCAAGACAAGATGCGGGTAGAGCTAAAATTGGATTTAGTGGCCAGTTTCCAGTCTATGCTCAGCCAGCGTGGACCCGGCTATACGCAACAGCCATGTACAACTCTCGTGCTCAGTAACACGAGTGCTGACCGATCGCTTTGTTTCACCGATGTACACACTACTGCACGAACATGGAATCTGGTAGACACCGGGCGCTTCCAGATGATAACAGTCTTTGATGGGAAAGAAGTCTAAGAGGTCCAAATTGTATTTGAACATGGTTTTTATGTTATTCTTGAAAAGAATCTTGCTGATGCGATCGGTGAAAGGTTGATGTAGCGGTTAATGGCAATTTCAGTATCTTTCCTAGAATAATTATTGTGGATCAGAGTTTCGGTGATGTGGTTCAGTCCTTTGGGAAACGAATTGGGTTCAGATATGGAAGTGGCTCCTTGGATAAGAGGATTTTGGGCTGGATGATGGTGCGAGAGGCCATTGAGATACCTATCCGTGTGCGTCGGTTTTTGGTAAAGGGAATGTCCCAGCGCACTGTCAGGACGCCGATGTGCGAGAACATCTAGGAGAGGAAGGCAACGGTCCGACTCCCCCTCCATGGCGAAGCGTATGGGATCATGTTGTGGAATTTAGAAAGGAAATTGTTTAAAGTGTCGTGTCCATGAGGTCAGATGACGAAGGTATCATCAACGTACCTGTACAAACACTTTGGCCTAAGGTTGTAAGATAATAGGGCTTGTTGTTCGAATGCTTCCATAAAGATGTTGGCGACGACAGGAGACAGAGGAGATCCCACAGCTGCACCTGTAACTTGCTCGCAGTATTTACCATGGAACTGGAAATAGATAGAAAAAAGACAACTTTCACCAAATCAGCCAGACCATTCTGTTGGTCATTGGAGATGAGGAACTCTCTTTGGTGAATATGAATTCGACATCAAAGCTGACATAATTATGGTTTGTTTATCTTCCAGAGGAGAAAGCAAAAATGTTGTCCGGTAACTAGAAACTATTTCTTATGAATGTAACACATTTGAGAATTCATAAGCATCCATTAAATAGAGGTGTTCGTTAAAGGAATTTACATTGTATTTAGGTTGCAGTGACTAAAAGCATCAATAACATGGTCTTAGTAGTTACTATTACTATTAATAGTAACTAGAACGTATTATTGAAATGAAAGAGCCTGTTGCAGCTAGGAAAACTCGCTTTTTCTACGTAATTTATCGCGCATGTATACGTAATACCCAAATGAGAAATTACGTAACACATCCGGGCCCCAAATCCGTATTTATTCTAGCCTTCTAGGAGAGATGTATTGCAGTTAGCTTAGCGTTAATGTTCCCAGGCGGGCGTATAAATTATAATTCATTTTCTCAAAGACATGTCTCTAGCATTTATTACGGGCCTTAATTTAACTTAATCCAGCTTAAATAGTCATAAAGTAGGTGCAATTTCGTTTCGCTAATAGCGAGCAGTAGCATTTTATTACTTAATTAGACTAGGAGTTTCTTTCATCGAAATTTACGGGGCACGCTTTCGAAATTTTCGACCCTAATTCCGGATTTAATCAACGATCAAAACGTTGTAGACTAGAAGGTGGGAATCGTGGAAGGACCGTTAAAGCTGTACACGGCCTCTGGAAGTTACTGCACTGTACAAATAGATATACTCGGTAGAACTGCGTTCGTATATATACCATCGTTCGTGAGTTTCAGCGCAAAACGTTTTAGGTAAACAAAATTTGGGTATTCTTTGATCAGGGCGACAAATTACGTTGAATGTTTTCCCGTTAAAAAAAAAATTGGACCTGAAGATAAAACTTGAGTTACTGATACAGTTAAAAAGAAAAAAGGAAAAATAAATTACTGGTACGTATTGCGAAGTCAATATAAAAAAGTAAAATCTGGTTATAAGTTACTACTTCAAAGTTCAAAGAACAAATATTTCAGTATCATAATAAGCTCTGCTGACAACACATCTAAGGCTATGTTGGGAATTGTTAACCGCATAAAAGGAAACTACAGCAACGCAATACATACAATACCATAATTGATGATCCTCAGAAAATGGCAGATATTTTTAACGAGCTTTACAGGGGAGCTCCATATTTGTGAGCCAAGTTTGTTCCGTATAAACATCCAGAATCTTGGAAATACGTTAACAAGAAGTCAGTATTTCTGCGGGAAATGGACGAGTTTGAAATCTTCGACATTCTTGGCAATATTAAGGTGAGAAGATCTAGCGGGTGTTGTGGCTTTTCCAATGAATTTCCTAGAGTTTGAGACACTATTTGATAGGTTCCATGACTTATTTAATCAGCTTTTCTTTTAGATGTGGCATGTATCCTGGTCTATTTAAATTAGCTATTATCAAACCCTTACATGGAAAGGAAATTATAAGCCCTATAACTATATTGTCGACGTGCCAACATGGTTTTAGGAGGGGAAGTCTACAATATCAGCTACTATGCAATTTTATAACACAATATTGAATAATTTTGAAAATAAAGAATATCCTACAGGTATATTCTGTAATTTGAGCCGCGCCTTTGACTACGTAAATCAAGACATTCTTATGTCAAAATTATAGTCTTATGCTATTCGTGGAGTGGAAGATTCATGGTTGGAATCATATTTATTAAATCATTAGCAATGTGTAGAAATACCAGATAAATAATGACAAGGCTTTTGGAAAGGTTAGATCTCAGACGGAGATGCGGGCTTGGTGTACCCCAGGGTTCTGTCTTGGGACCAATTCCGTTTTCTCTACATATAAATGACCTTTCAACTTACATTGAAAATATTGTGATATATGCTGACGATACTTCCATCGTCATTTCAAACAACGAAAACGAAATTAAAGTCATAGCGTTGGAAGTACTCCATAATTGGTTCAGTTCTCATAAACACCTTTTAAATACAAGTAGCACTAATTTTTTTGTATTCATCCTCGTAAGAAGACTTTACATCGAGAACATAAGCCTTCAATAAATAATATAGATCTCTCTTGATAGTATTCTGTAAAATGTTTGATTGGCTTCTATTAGTTTCTACTAGTGACGGGAAAAATCGCTATTTTAAAATAACAGTTTCAACCGTCATCGTTATTTTGAAATAACGGTTGCAAAATAACAGGTTTAGCGTTATTTCGTAGTCTACAGTTCTACACGATAGCGCATCGTGATTCCACATAACACATGTGCAACTGCTGATCTTGCAGCATGCTAAAATTTAAATTCAGAAGTTTTTTGTAATATAAATGTTTTATTGCGTTTTTTTGCAGATAAATTATAAACTGGTTAATAGATTAAAATAAATTAAGTGATAAACCATTCACTGTTGTACTGTCAGATTCACTGCAATCATTGTTACAACAGCGTTTAATTTCCACCATTTTGACTGATTTTACTGATATTTTTCCTACATTTAATCTTAGTTAATTTTCGAAATGCGGGAACATCTATGTGCTTAAATGCTATATAATAAATATAACGGTTTTATTTTTAGTTTTTATAAGTAAATTTTTTATATAACATCGGTCTTTTATTTTACATTTGATAATTCCAATACATACAATTATTTAGAAAATATGTCCATAATAAACGTCCGACTCGATGTCGACTACCGCCGTAATAACAGTTCGAGAGGATATTTATGTAAGTACGTGATCTGATAAGTTATTTTTCTAGGGAAGTTGTAACTATTATCTGCAATAAACAGCGGCTTCGATCAGACAGTCGTTGCGCCACGCAGTTGAGTACGCCGCAACGGCGGTCGATGACATGTTCACAACAGTCCGAAAGCAACCGTGCTATACTTGTTATTTTCCCAGGGAGATAACAGTTGCAACCGTTATTGGATCCATAACGATTATAAAATAACAGATAGTTAAATAACGACCCATCCCTAGTTTCTACTACTTATTGAGGGCCATGTAAACAATGAACAAAGACTTTACAACCAGTTATTTTCTTTTGAAGGCTATGATTGGAATTAACTGTTACGAATCTGTTTACAATATTGCCTATAGGCTATATAAGCCCCAAAATGAATCAATCCTGTTATAAAAGACACTGTAATTTAACATTTTTCAATACGTGTTGTCTTGAAAATAAATAATTTCAAGAGCAAATTATATTTCGAGTAATGTGTAGAATTTAAATCTTTATTGATGACAAGTTGTGATGAACCATCAATGCTCGTCGGACTTTAAAGACTGTCTCACCTTTTATAACCAGTCTGTAAACCTTGGGTGAATTGTTAGACTTTCATTTCATTTGATTAATTAATTTTTAGAAGAGCCTGAACCGACTATTTTGAGCGCAAGTGTACCTCAATTATTTTACTGTTTATGTTGAGCTTGGTACTTATTATGTGAGTTCAATAATTGCGGGATTTGTGCAACAGTGTGTTCGTAATCCGCTTTACGTACAAGGTCGAAATACGTCAGCGACAAAAGGCAGCGCGTCACACCCGAAATCTGCTATATGAACCGGCCAGAAAGCTACCCAAACGTCTTATGCCCGATCTGTGCTGAGCGGAAAAACCCCTCCGATGTCTTATGCCTGGCCTTTAAGCTGAGCGGAAGGACCTCTCTCTCGACCGTGCTTCGCAGTCTTCGGTTTAATCTGGGTTTTAATAATAATAATAATAATAATAATAATAATATACCGTTTATTCCATAATCCACATGCATAGAATACGTCACAGTATGTATAAAATATAAAAACAAACATATAAATCAACAAACATTGAATATCTAAATATAAAAGGTAAAATATACAAATAAAATGTACAAACTATAATAAATGAGGCGCATTTGCGAAGTACGAGCGACGACGTCGATATCTCGCAATCGTACGGATTACTGGCCTTTACGAGATAATGACATATACCTGCGTATAGTTTTCGTGTATCCGTTTTTGTCAGGATTGTAAAAATAACACAAGTCCCTAAAGAAGGTCGCGTTTTCTTTCTTTCCCGTATTTTACCCAAAATATAGTTATTTAAATCGTTGCACAAAGTCCGTAAAACGATGTTAGACTATTTTTGATCTTATCTCACAAATAAAACGTGTAAATATTCAAATCTATGTACATTTGCAATGCTTTCAATAAATGTCCGAAGTTTATTTTGTATATTACATTATCGTCTAGATTCCTTGTAGATTGTGAAAAATATAACGTTTTACTCTTGATTATCGTAAGATTCCGGGGAATGCATGATATTTTAAAGAATTTTATTATATTTTCGAATTTGTAAATAAATTTGGTTAGATGTTACTCACTTTTTTATGATCCTTTGGACATAAGAGCATACCATTCGGTGTGCTCGTGCATGATTAAGATCACAAATGACACCCTTTTTCTCAGTCACTATAACCGCAAATATCTTTTATATTCTGAATTAATAAACACGTGGTGTTTGTTTATTTCTCCGACAGCTGATCGTATTCTAAGGTTCGGAGTAAGAAGCACTTTTGATGCGCGTGGCGACATCCCATGGTCGAAATTGGGGCTATGTTAGAGAGCCAATAACATAGGGTGCCTGTTAGCCGATAAGCACAACGATACAAGCATATACAATAAGAAAAGCCACGACATAACATTTCGTTACATTAACTGACGGTGTAAGAAACTTTATCACATTGGCTGGTGCCCGAGAGCACGGAAAGTTTATCATAAAGTGAAACGTTTCCGACGATTAAAATGCAGAAGATATTACGGTACTTACTATTACAGTAGAATGCGAGTACAGTGTTGCCAAATCTATTTATTAGTTTCTTTAAGTGGTCCTGAAAATATGCGAAGCATGGTACAACATTTCAACAGTAGAATTGCTTTTACGTCAATTTGTATACACCTTGTATTTACAACACTCTTTTCTTCAAAAATAGATTTCTTGTTTTTTTTTTTTCATGTAAGTATAATCATTTGGAAAAAGAGTGTATTTTTAAGGCAGTTAAGTCTACTCGCTTAAACTTCTTTTATAAACACCATTTCACAACATCTCCGAGTAATTATCCGTCCCAAAATTATGGACGTCACTATATATTCACCCTCGTCTTTGCCTAATGTTCTATGGCGTGCCTCTCGTCGTCCTCTCCTCATGATGCTAGACGGAGATGAAATGAGAGAAACGGGGAAAAATAATAAAACGCCGAGCGATATAAAGCACATGTGAATGCGGAGTAAATGTCATTTTCAGTAAAATAGTGGTTGTACAATAATGCCTTACGCACATGTAATCCACTTTATTTTTGGCTTTATTGCACCGCTGCGGCCGAGCGATAAATAACCGTGGGAGTTGTAAACCGTTTCGCACCTTACGGAAAATATTTCGCTAAGTAAATTACGGCCGACGAAACTAGAGAATGGCTGCTATGGCGTAACAAAGGAGATGCTAGCTAGATATGGCGTGCTGTTGACTAGCAGAGCTCTCTAAGAAAGACTAAAAAAATGTCCTCTTGATTAAATTGGAATGGTTTTGCTTCGTAGCCTGGTAACTTTGGTAGCTACTTCCGAAGAAAAGGCAACAAAAAACTTTATTATTAGCTTCTGCTAAATGTGTCGTTGTTATAAAAGAAATAACGAATTTTATTTGATGTAACGAACTTCAATTATGTTATACAATTGTTATAAAAATCTTCACAACAGCAAAACAATGTATAACAGTAACAGTATGTCGACTTCATTAATACTGAACATTAATTGAGAGCGAAACGGTTGATACACAAAAATCCTAATTAGTTATTAGTACAGAAAAGTCAAAATTGAAGAACTGATAAGATGTACACAATTTTTAAAAAAATCTGAAGTTATATACGTGAAATTGCATGTAAATTACATTACAAATGAGATATACTGTAACTACTATAAACTATAATACGATATGATTTAAAATAGATAACATATTAATTGTTTGAATGATCGATATGAAATGTAGTGCCATTTACTCGTGAACATATAGAAAAAAGAATGAAAGCGGAATTGAAAGATAAAAAACTGTGGTTGTGTGTGGACGAAACAACAGATCGTCAAAAACATTCTGTGGTTAATGTAATGATACGTACAATGGAACCACATCGATCGTCATCCTCTTTCTTACTTGCTTCCAAAAGAGTTATAAATTGTACTGCCGATGAGATTTTAAAGGTGGTGTTGAACTCATTGAACAAATTTGAAGTTTCAACTAAGGAACTTTTAATGTTTATGAGTGATGGTACCGCAAACATGCGTTCTTTGGGACGATCTCTTAAAAAACACAGTGGTAACTTCTTACATGTAACGTGTAAAATCCATACTCTAAATCTTGCGGCACAAACGATTCCTACATGTTTTCCACTAGTAAATGCATTGATTGCTAGTACAAAGGCAGTGTTTCTAAAGTCCCCGAGACGTACCCGACTATTTCGCAAACTGTGTCTTGATTTACCTGAACCACCACAGCCGATTGTTACACGTTAGGGAACATGGTTGCAGCAAAGTTCGACAGTGGTTTAAAAAAGAATTCCGATTACACGAGATTAAGACAAATGTGTGGTGGGGCATCTGCAGATTCCTTAACTAACTCTAAAGATTATTTTAATTATGCCTGTCTTAGTTCGGTAGATGTGGAACGGTCTTTCTGGAAATATAAGTACATTTTTTCATCGCGGCGAACATCCTTCACCGAGGCAAATGTGGAAACATACCTGATGGTGCAACTTTTCCAACAAGCCTATCCGCATTATTAAGAAGCCCCGTTTATTTTTTATATTATTATTTATTGTTTCGTTATTAAGTACAACAGATTTTTGAATAACCACTTTGGTTACTTTTTACAGTTATTACCTTATTACATCACATTATAGCACATAAGGTTTTCAAACAAAAAAAAAATAATGACAATAAAAGCACCTCAGCGTGTGTATGTATTCGCTCTATTTACCAAACATTATTATTGCGTCGGCTTCAATTTTTTCCTCTGCTGTATTGATTTCAAAATATCACATATCTGTTGTGAGTCACATATACGCTATTTATAATAAGCGGCCCATGCGTCTGACTCCGATCTTGTTGCGGGGACCGATTTAGCCCGCTCTACTAGTTGCGATAAAGTGTAACAGTAAATCGGGATTTTATAATTATCTCTTAATAGGCTTAATGCTTTTATTGATTTACTGTTACCTGTAAATTTTACGCACGAAATGGAATTCAAGAAAAGGAAATATATTTTGGACGCCCGAAAGGGGAACATTTCACATAACATTTTTCGACGCCCAAAAGGGGAACGCACGAAACGGGAAGATAGGATATAAAGGACAGCTATTTTCTTGTAGAAAAAAATAAATAAAAATATTTAATTTTTTTATTTTATTTAAAATGCTTTTAAAATTAGTAATAAACAAAAATTTCATAAAATTTTTAATTATTTTAAATACCGGTAGTTAACGGGTTAATAAGAATAACTTTTTTAAATGTTTTTGATTCTTGAAAGCTGTCATTATTCTCGGAACTTGAAATGCTTGTTTTCGAACACAATTAATTCTTAGAATTACTACTATTTAATTTAATTCCATCTCAGTGGAGGAATTTAAATTTTCTTGAAATGCGCGATTCTGTTATGATGTTAGTTGGTTAAATCTTCTAATTTTTTTTTTGAGTTTAAGCCAAAATTTCAAAGTAGCCTTTTTTCAACTTTCTACTCTAATTTATCTGCTTCAAAATTAATTAGTAACGAGAAAACGAATCGCCTATTCCTTTTTATCTTTTCTCCGTTAATTATTCGCGATCCGGAACTTTTCAGAAGCAAGGCGTTGCAGATCGTTCCCAGAAGACCACCTTTCCTAATACCGTTCCGCATCAGGGACACTCCTTCGCGAAAACGAGAAGTGACTGACTATGCATGTACTACCAAACAACTACGGCAGCTTCTCGTCCTTGTCTTCACCTCACATCGTTCAAACCGAACTCAACCCGTGCCACGATATCTTCGCGTACAATTTGACGCAGCGGCGAACTAGACGTCGCGCTGATTTATGAGAAAGTGTGCCGGAGACAAGATCGTAATATTAAACAAACAAGTTTTCAATTGTAATATGTTTGGTAAAACTGGTGAATTACGAGCGACGAGACAGAGGCGGTTTTGAATGTATAGACGAACTTTGCGCATCTCGCCGACCTTCCCCGCCCCCACAGCGTTCTACAACCAGCGAGCAGCTATCATAAATTATTACTTTCCGTGAACTTTTCGAATTTAAAATTAAACACATTTAGGAGCCCGGCGCAGATATATCTTGGCGTACGTGACCCGTACTAGCGCTTCGCTTACGGTACGTAGGTACACGAGTTTTTGAGGTTTGCATACTTTCCGAAAAGGATAACACAGGTTGCGGATCCGTAGGTGGAGGTGAGCTATGCTCTACGTATGTATGTACGTTGTACATGCCGAGCTAACTTATTAGGGCTTCGCAAATTTACACTTTCGGAAAATATGCGGCTGGATTATATGTATGCCTTTATACATATAAAACGCCGAACAGTTTCGAACATTTTGAACATGAAAACTTTAGATATGTTAAATGTCTAGTCGATGCGTGGGCGATAATTCCATTCTTGAGTACTTCAGAGAAAAAGTTTTCAAAGAAAAACCATCTGGAGACAAGTTCTGCATAAAATTATTAAAATTAATAAAATTATGCTATACTATATATATATATATAGGGTTGATATATAAATATGTATATACAAAGGTTTGCCGAAATAATCGCAATATTTACTCGTAGTTAAAATTACATTCCTAAACATCATTAATCTCGATCACTCGATTTGATTCAATTCCACGCAAGATAATAACATGTTATTTTTAGCACAACTGCATGTATAAAACCTATAGTGAAGAAGAATAAGCCTTTTATCTTCTTTTCTTCGTTCCGAGCACCCTTCACACGCCGTCTCTTCCGCAATTCGCCCTTTCGTTATCGTTTTCCACCTTCCACCTCCTTCTCATTTCGAAGCTCGAAGAACATTAGCGTTATTGCGATCCTACTGTCCCGCAATCGTCCATCTCCGTCTATCCGTTTCGCTTTTCTCTTTAGTTTCGAAACGAAAATGTAATCTGTTTTGCAGCGCAAACTTCGACACGTTCGCAAATAACAAACGCCGAGGTTTTTTCCCCGTCGACAGTAGTAAATCCCTTGGCACCTTTTCCCGACGGCGTGGAGCGGGAAGACAAAATACTCAAACAGTGACAAATGAGCTCGAACTGGATGGCATTCGATCGGCTTTTTTCCTGAGCCCCGCCGCAGTTGCCTTCTTATTCGTCTTATTCCGAGCGAAGAGGTGTCTGACGCTACCGCTCCTGCCAAGTCGCTCGTATCTGGGTATCATCGCTTCCGTTGTGACCTCGTTATGACCCAGAAAAGAATCAATTTAGATACGATTGTTCAGCATATGGCTTATCTTCTTGGCAACCTATCATTCTGCAAAATTATCCAATACGGATGTTGTGTGTTAGCATAAGAAAAGTTCTTTAAAATGTATTACTGAATTAGTGATTGCTTTACTCTAGTATTATTTGGTAACTCTTTTTCTTACGCTGCCAACGTCATTATCCAATGTTTCCTTGGAACGGGCGTTGGTTGCTTTTGTAACGGTTGCTTATTTACTTACAAGGGAAGGTCCCCAACTCGAAAATTCGAAAAAAATTGAAACTTCGCGGTTAGGTAGTCCATTATGGCAGGTGTACAGCGACACTTTCGTTTCCTGCAAAGGCGCCAATTTTAGGGGTGAAACACCCCTCCAAAGTTTCGTCGATTTTTAGTTTTCTTGCAATAACTCAGCAATGCGACGAGTAAAAAATTAAAGTTACATATCGAAATATTCCTCGTTTCATTGCCTATCAAAATATCGGTAATTTGCCCACCTTCATTAATAAAAAAAATATAGGTACCCCCTCGCACCCTTAGGGAGCACACTGATTTCAGATGAAATCACATCCAGGTTAAATAGCTTCCTAAACCGTATAAAAGCCACCCAATTTTTTTTTCAAATAATTTATCTTAGGGGAGACTGTGGACATATTAAATTATCAGTATGTTGTAAATATTTAAAAAGTGCTCAAAACTGTAGTTAAGCAATCTACTGTAGCCGATATAGAATGATATTCTTTTCGGCAATGGGATCCATTTTAGGAATGAAGCATCCGTCAGAAATTGCATCGATTTTAAGATTTTTCGGTGTAACTCTGTAATGTGAAGCGTGAGACATCAAAACTATATATCAAAATATTCCTTGTTTCATTGCATATCGATATATTGCTAATCAACCCCTTATTAATAGATTATCTGGATCACCACAGAGATTTATGCGTATTTAATAACATTTTTATCTACTTATATGGACTTGCAAGGAAATTGTATTGAAATTAGATAGAATTTTGTAATTCTAGGATTTACTTGAAACAATGGTGTTGATGATGTGTATTATCCTACTAATCGCACATAAAGTACGTATAACAATAGAAAAACCTTGAATGCTACAGATTACAAGTGCTTTTAGTTTATGATGTAAATAAAACCTTATTTCAAACAATATTAATATTAGAGATAAGGAAACATATTTATATTGACCACGGGTGGTATTTCCTTCAGTTGTTGTTTACTAATTAGTACATCAACTTCAGCAAAATGGTATCTGTGAACCCTGTTAACGTGGTACGTTTATTAATGTTAACTTATAATTACGATAGTCAACAGTACACCACTCCAAATAGAGGGGAAATAGAGCTGCATAACATACTGCATGAAATTATTACTAGAGCAGTGGAAGAAACAACATTTTCAATGGAAACAGGCTACACCTTGGAGTTTCTAAACATATACCGTCCATACGCGACTGAATATGTAGATGAAGAGACACCTCCAACAATTGAGGAGCAAAGAGAATACGTCGAAGAAGAAGATCGAGAATGTACTGCTGACGAGGGAGGAGTTATCGATTTGCAATATAAACAGGACGCTGTTAACTTCTGGAAAAGTGGTAAGAGCAAACGTTTAAATTTTAAATCAGTGAAAGCCAGATATAGAAAGGTTACGTCTTTATCCCAATTGTATAGATGGGAATCTTCATTACAACAAGGTGGTACTAGACGAGAAAAACTAATACAAATATCGGACTATGTAACAAATTTAGCGATGCTGTGGACTCGAGCGCTATAGTTCATGATATGGACTTACGGAACTGGGCAATTGAAGCTAAAGAAAGTGTTGGCCTGGAAGATTTCAAGGTATCAATGAAATGGATAAAACATTTCAAAAGAACATATAAAATGGTATCACGAAAAATAAACAAATTTATTACTCGATCACATGGTACAGGCAAAGCAGAACTTGAGAGAGTTGCGTCAGATTTCATTGATATGGTAAAACCATATATAGAAACGTATGGCAGAGAAAACGTGTTCAATGCAGATGAAAGCGGATTTCAGTTAGAGCTACACACGTCTCGTACTCTAGCTCCACAAGGTTCTAAACATGTAGAGTCGGTAGTCCAATCTGTATCAGCTACAACGCATAGTTATACAATTCTTCCTATAATTTCGGCAGCAGGGCAACTTCTACCCCTATTGTATATTGTCTTCAAGGAACCTGGAGGCAGGTTTGGCCTTAGAGTTCAACAAACTTTATTTCAAGCCAAAAACGTTCGTGTAGCGGCGTCGGCATCCGGTAAGCTTACGTCTGAATTATTCACAAATTGGTTTACGGATATATATCTGCCAAATACTGGCCCCAAAGGTGTGTTACTATTAGATTCATGGACGGGTCACTGCCCTTCGTCGTTGAAAAAATATATATCCAGTAACCAACAGAAAGACGTCCAAGTACTTACAATACCTAAAAAAATAACAGGAATAATACAACCACTTGATGTGTACGGCTTTCGTGCTTGGAAAGGATACGTCAGAAAATTTTCCGACCAAATTATGTTGGATAACTATAACGTTGACCTACATGCACGAAACAACATCATTAAATTACAGTCATTAGTTCATAACCAACTGTCCTCTCCAAAATACACGAGTTTATTTGCATATTCATGGTATAAAAGTGGATATGTAGATACGAAACCTGAACATTTTGAGCACCCTGTAACTTTTGCGTTTGCCACTTTCCAGGATCAGTACAGTGTCAGATGTTCAGTTTGTGGAGAAAGAGCACGAATACGCTGTTCATGGTGTAATGAAGCCTTTTGCTTTAAACATTTTTTTGATGAATACCATTATCATAGTTCATAACTGTATTACACGCATAAGTATATAATAATTTCATTACATTTAGGTAATTCTGCATTATACTAACCTTTGTATATGTACTCTTGAATTATTTGTAATAGTGCATTAATGTTACTACATGTACTACATTTTTAAAGTTGATATAGTAATTCGTAAACAACAACTAAACATGTATTCACTTTCAGTCAATTTAGATATATTCACCTATAATTAAATCAATTTTTGCTTTAATGTCCACAGTCTCTCCTAAGATAAATTATTTGAAAAAAAAATTGGGTGGGTTTTATACGGTTTAGGAAGCTATTTAACCTGGATGTGATTTCATCTGAAATCAGTGTGTTCCCTAAGGGGGCGAGGGGGTACCTATTTTTTTTTTATTAATGAAAGGGGTCAAATTACCTATATTTTGATAGGCAATGAAACGAGGAATATTTCGATATGTAACTTTAATTTTTTACTCGTCGCATTGCTGAGTTATTGCAAGAAAACTAAAAATCGACGAAACTTTGGAGGGGTGTTTCACCCCTAAAATGGGCGCCTTTGCCGGAAACGAAAGTGTCGCTGTACACCTGCCATAGTGGACTACCTAACCGCAAAGTTTCAATTTTTTTTGAATTTTCGGGTTGGGGACCTTCACTTGTTAGTCGGAGATTATAAATAGTAATTCAATTTTAATACGAGTTACACCATCTGTGTTCGATTAGGTTCTTCTCAAAATATTTTTTAATTGTTTTAATACTACTAGTAATACTAGCAAGTAAATACAAGTACCATTCTGGCCAAAATTGTAAAATTAGTGCTAAGGATCAACTCATATTTCTTTGGTATATTGGCCATTATACTGCAAGTTTCCGAGATGTGGCAGATAGGTTTAATATTTTCAAAGGTTGTTTCGGGAGAAGAATGGACCACCCTGTTCAACTGAAATATGTTGGGAATGTGTCTGAAGGTGATGGTACAAATTCTGGAGATGAAGGTCGTGATGGAAATGCAGTACAAATTCGAGATAATGTAATGTAAGTGCTAAGGTAAATGCATTAAATAAAACATACGGTACTACATTTGTTTTTTAAATAAAACGAAAATAAAATTTTTGTTTATACAGTAATATCCAAGCTTCCTTTTGTCGTACTATTACTATTATTTAACGTTTATTTTCGTTACAAGTTTTTTCTTTTGTAAATGCTAAAAGTGCCACATTTATTCAAATCTGGAATTGGGCAAATGTGGTGTTTATTTATACTTTCTCCAACGGGAATGCTACGTCATCAACGGTTTCCACAACAGGGAACTAATGGAAACTAATAGAACTGCATTTCTCACTGTTTTCAACAAACTGTGCGGGACTAGAATACTTCCCAAAGTTAATAATACAATTTTTTCGCTCCACTTCAATATCTTGTACTCAGTATGGCTTTACTATAACAAACGATTTCAAAACGTCATCCGTCTAACCAGCTTATGCCTATCACAATCCAGAAAGTCAATTTGCTAGCGGCAGAATGTAACAAATTTATCGAACGATTACTCCTCTATCGTCCATCGCTTCTCCAAGAATTTTAACAATTTTGGATTAAGTTGAAATACCCTCCGGGAACGTGCAGCTTTCAAATCTGGAGAGTATCTAGAGAAAAAGCGATTGAAACTAACAAGTTCCCGGTAGAGTATCGCCTGAACGAGGACGACATTTCGTTAAGACTTAAGTCGTCAAGATTGACATTGTGCTTAGGGGAATCGACGAATTTACGTGGAATACGGCGATAAGTAAACAACGGGGTCAATTTATCTTCTTAGTTGCGCAGGAAAACGTCTATTACTGTGCTGAAATGACTGGTGGATGCGTGGGACTTATAAACGGAGTGGTTTTTTCCGTTTGTACAGGAGAAAATGATGTTTTTCCCATCGATCTATTTCCATTGCGAAATTCCAAGAAAGAAATTTGCTCCACAAAGTGATACTATGTAAATACGAGGGTGTACCAAATATAAACGGGACTCGTTTTTTTAAAAAATTTTTTTCATTCCATCATCGTAAAAACTCTTCGGACCTTCGTGTAACCATTGGAGCATAAACGCTTCCACCGCTTCGTTGTCGTTGAAACGCTGGCCTCCAAGCGCTTCTTTGAGAAGTCCAAAAAGATGGAAGTCACAAGGTAAAAAGTCTGGACTATAGAGTGGATGTTCCAGCGTTTCCCATCCCAACGCATCCACTTTTTGCATCGTTGCGTTAGCCACAGGAGGCCTAGCGTTGTCATGCAGAAGAATGACACTTCTGGCGCCTTGCTTCTTCTTCCCTTGAAATGACAATTTCGCGGCATCCAGTACTTCCGCAACGATTTCGATAACTCTCTTCGAAATCGTTGCACCGATTTCCCTCTAAGAGATTTCGGATCGTCTCGATGTTGGCCTCGGTCACACTTGTCCTTGGGCGACGATCATGGCTCTTGTTCTCGACCTTTTCACGCCCTCCCGAAATTTTTTTGTGTCATGCAAACACATGGGTTCTTGACAGGGTGTTGTCTCCGAACTGTGTCTGTAATTGCCGCAAAATTGCGGTTGGGTTCACCCCTTCCTTGGCCAAATACTTGAAGATACAGAGACACGCACTTCATTCTCGCTCATGGTTTCTTTTGATACTAAAGAGACCCGAGAGAGTCGCGGTCGGTTCTCCCTTGTCCCTAACGGTACAGGCTACCTGCGCATTAACCCCTTCTAAGTCTAGAAGCCCTCCGGAATTTTTAAGAAAGTCCCGTTTATATTTGATACACCTGATGTTTCATACCCACAATATTCTCTTGCAATATAAAGGTTACATTTCTTTACTTTAATTGTTTACTTATCACTAAACATAGTAGTAATGTGGGAATCCTCAACACGATTACTTTCAAATCTTATTCAGTTACATTGAAAAAAACAAAATTTCGTGATTTTGTTTTTAGATTGTAACTTTTGGAACTTTGGGAGAATTGGAAATTAAATTCCACATTATTTCTGTAGCTTTCTATGTAGAATACCTTGGACATAAGGACATGCTCAAGTTGCTGTTGAATATGTTCCTAACTCATTTGTGTCCCACTAGCTTTTTTAAGTACAATGGATATGGCCGAGAATAGTTTGGGAGATATTCAGAAAAAGAGTTGTACTTTATTTGAAAGTGTAAGGTCCGTTTTGGAATGTCAAGTAAAATCTTATTATATAATTAAGTGATACTGGATTAAACT
Source organism: Dynastes maya (assembly GCA_029619315.2). Lineage (NCBI taxonomy): Eukaryota > Metazoa > Arthropoda > Insecta > Coleoptera > Scarabaeidae > Dynastes > Dynastes maya. The sequence continues at coordinate 12,661,401 of JAROYE020000003.1, read as the reverse complement.
CCGTAAGGTACAATACTTAAGTGCCAAAAAGGGTTCAAAGTTTATTGAAGCCAAAAAGAAGGACTATGTCGCTCTTCGACATTTTTAAAAGTAACATTTGCACAAAATAAACCCAACAATAGTTAAAATATTTTTTATTCTATATTATACATATTTTCAAATAATTAACCAATTGGCTAAAAAACAAACATTGCCTTCTACTCAAGGTAGTACCTTCAAAAAATCTTCTCGAATTCCTGTGCTAAAAATACTAGGTAACCTGCACCAAACTAATATGTCTTCTTTAAAATCCTTGGAAGTTAATGGTATACCCAATTTTGTAGTTTCAATGCAGTCGAATTTACGCAAAAACGTATAAGGGTAATATGGAAAGTTTCCAGGCTAAAACAGGAACAAGTATCTTTGGTCTAATTCAGTTCTATCTCTCAACAGTCTTTCCAGCGGTGTCTCGTTCTCTTTAACCCATCTGAATACTAGCTGGTATTGCGTTTTGTAAAACAAGCGTTTACGAATGTGATGGGCTCCTTATTCGACGAAAATCTCTGTCCTCCGAGCAAAACTCTGAAGCTAGGAAACAGTAAAAAGTAGCTGGGGGACAGATCTGGTGAAGAAGCTGGGTGGTCTATCAATTCAAGCCCAAATTGGTGAATTTTCGAAATGACGACCAGTGAAGTGTGAGACGCTGTTGTTTTGGTGGAAGTAAATTCCCTTTTTCTTCAAATCCGACCGTCTTTCGCAATTTCTGCCTTTAGCTTGTCAAGCAATTATGCGTAATATGGCCTCGCTATTATTTTTCGTTCTTTAAGACAGTCGATTAATAGATCTCCGTAAACAGCGAGTATCTCAAAAACAGTTGGGATAACTCCGGGAAGGTAGAACAATCTTCTCCTTTTTTGGAAGCGATTCACCCTTCGCAATCAGCTATTTCGACTATGTTTTGGCTTCAGGAGTGTACTGGTTTACCCAAGTTTAATTCACAGCTATTAATTGAAGCCAAAACTTAGACTTATTTCGCTTAAACTGCTTCAATAGGGCGTTGGAAATGTTCATTCGCATGCGTTTTGAGTGAGCAAGCGCGGTACCCAATGGGCGGTTAGCTTTTTCATATTCAGATCTTCAGTCATATGACAAATACGTTCGTTTGAAACACCCTTAGCCTCTGCTATCCCTTTAACCTTAATTCTACGATTGGTTAGCACTATTTGGTCAACTTTCTCGATGTTATCGGTGGTGGTTGCAGTTTTTGGCAGTCCCGAACGTTCATCGTCAACCAAGCTACGTCCACGTTTAAATTCAGCAGCCCAAAATTTCACTGTCGCCAACAATTGGGTAGGATCTATCTCGGTTTTAATTTGCGTCGGAGTATCACCTTTCAATTGCAAGAATTCAATGACGGTTCAATATTCGATTTTTTCCATTTTTGCAGAAACACTAACATCGCCTGACACAAATGACTATTAAACAACTGAGCGTCGAACAAGGCTAAAATTTTCAAAAGTATTTTTTGACAAGTTGCGCCATCTTCATGTTAGGGCTTGAAACTTTTCAGACTACCCTCATACTAGATAATGCTTTTGTAATGTTTGAAATTTTCGATATTCAATCATTTCAAAATTCCAAAGAAATTTTGAAATACATCTTGTAGTCAAAAATGTTGAATATTTCTCTCGCTTGGTCTTTACTTAAATTGTCGGTACACAGTTATTCCCTACCAGTAAATTTGGTGCTTTTGTTACATTTACAATAAGCTTGAATCACATTTCACTTATTTTTAGTAAACACGTTTATAATAAAAGCGAGAATCGTAAATAATAAATTATCAGAATAAAGATATTAATGTTTCCAGAACAAATCCTAAGACGTTGAAAAATTATTTGTTATAGATTTAACATTAGCCTATACATTCCATATTTACAATCAAGGTACCGTATTAGACGTTTCTCCATCTAACTCGAGCAAATATTTTAAAATTTACATTCGCAATTTACTTCAAAGGGCTGCAAAAGGGTTAACAAAAGTGTAAATTGTAACTAATGCATGTCTACGTGATCCTAGCGGAGGGATCTTCTTGCCGGCGGAGCGTTTTGTCGTTTTATTGTCCTTTGAGGACTGCATACCCTGGAGATACAATGAGCTGTGTGCTCAAGTCGGAAGTTCCTCAAAGCACCTTCCCTACGTCGGCTTTGATTGCTTCCTCTTGCTGACCACGCCTTCCAACGTTACGTTAGACTATCGTAGTCGTATAGGATGTTCGATTTAAACAATTAGATTACAGAAAAGTTAAATAGTATTGGACATATGGATGCAATTTTTGGGTGATTTGGGACAAACTAATTTAGATCAAAAATTTTGTAAGAATGCTTGAATAAGGGCCAAAGGATAGATTTACTTGAAAGATATATCCACCAATTGAAGATGGATCGGTACTTGGGGACCTGGAGTTTTAATAAAACTGCATTATCTACGTATCGTTGAAGATAAAATCTTACCTTGCGGTTTTCCAACAATAACTTCATTTTGTAACACGAAAATTGTCCAGTGCCGGAGTTGTTACAAACTGAAGAAAAAAAAATTAAAGTAATATAGTCTCATTGCCTTCAAGAACGTTGTCTCCTAATCCAACTGGAAATGTTTGAGCAAGGTATAGTAAAAAAATCAACAATTTCAGATACAAAATAGAAAAGGGCTTTTGGAAAGCTACAGTCTGCCAAATATTTTAACCATGGTCTCGAAAATCGGTTGAAAAATAAAAGAAAAACGTAAATCAGAAGGATAACTTAATTTAATTACTGAATGCCATAAAACAGGGAATTAATACGTACAACATTGGTATAAGTTGTGCAGCAATTACAGGTACTGGCGTGGTGTTGTAATAGTGGGAACAACAGTTGGGTTTGAAGTAGAAGGAGAAGAAATTGCAAATTTAAAATATTATTGGAAATTTTTGTTTTCTTTTCGTATATCCCTTGATCATAGTCGAAAATTTCCAACCATCTTGACGCTTAAGACTGCAGAAGTCAACTGCTGCAGTTGCTAATAATGCAATCGATATCTTTCGAAAAAAGTGACACGCCACCATGACTTCAAATTAATACATGCGCTCTTGCACACAGTAGGTCTACATGCCACCATTATAAGCGTACTAACGACCCGCATCGAATCGGTCGGATTTTACTCAATCACCTCCTCGCTCTCTTGCCGTACATATATACTGAAATATTTTTATCTCAGGGGATTTTGGGAAAATTGTTAAATTTTCCAACTTAAACTAAATTTTACAATTCTTAGTGGGGTCGGGAGTATCCCTGGATACTCTTTTGTCAATTTTCTAACGAATTTCCAAATTTATAAATCGAAATTAATGCGCAATTAACACGTTAAACTAACGCGAAATTAACACGTTCTTCCATTCGCGAGGACTAACATCATGAGAAGAGCTCGGACGTATACTTTGCCCAAGGCTGCTAATAAGCGTTGCGATTTATTTCAATAAATTTTATTCTATACACTGTATTCTGTTTTTATTGTGTATATATCATACTTATCTACTATTATCCTGTTATTGGGCAATCATTCCTGTTGGAAAATGAACGTTTATTATTATTATAATTACTGACAATCAAAAATTACAAACGGCTCGGTGGTCTAGTAGTAAGAGGGCCTGCGCTTGACTGGGCACAGTTTGGCGCTGTGTGTTCGAGTCCCGCTAGGATCAAAATTTTCTTAGCGGGTCCCGAGTTACCATTCGCAGTTGGGGTACAATTAACTACGGTTCACCCTTTATAGCGAGGGGGTAATAGTAACAAAGCCATGGAACACTTTACACACTTAAGGCTCCTGAGGTTATGACAAGCTTGAGAAGCTTAAAAAAAACCAACCTTGCAATTTGAACGAAGTAAATACACACGCCAATATAAACGTTGTGTTTATGATAACCTCTACAGGAAACTGCTTGTTCTAGACTTTAACCCTTTTTCTCTTCGAATAAATACTTTGATTTCACTAACTAACACTTTAAATTGGAATCGGAGTTGTGATACACATTAATTCAACGAAGGCTGAATCAAGATTGATGAAATTATTGGCGTCGCTTATCTTTCTTTTATTTTAATCCACAGCAAATTTTGATAAAATAAATCCAAATATAAACTTTTACAATGCATTTCGATGAAATGAAGTTATTTGTAAAAGAAAATAGCGTAGAAGAACGCATGCAGGAGCGCTACCAGCTGACAGTAGTCAAATCTATGACCTAATGCCGTCTGACAATTATTAAACGAGAAATTTCTCTAACAATTTTCTTAATAATGTCCGGAGAAATGTTTAGTTGATGAAATAATGTTTAAAATAACTTTCAATCTACGCTATTGCTTGTTTTAGACGACTTCTACATTAATTTTGACGATCTACAAAATTAGGAAAGTTAAGTGAAGAGTGGATTTGTCCAAGTTACCCTACGATCGTCGTTATCTGGACTTATATTTTTAATATAATGTCCTCGCTCCATGGCCAGTTCGCTGGGGGAAGATGGTGACTGGGAAATTTCCATTTCTAACCGCGAGAGGGATAGTTCATTACCAACGAGTGGCTAACCTAACCATCCTACCCGTTAAGAGGTTGACAGCCGACGTTGTCGATGTCGTAAATATTGAGCATTACAGAACCTATAGCTAATTTCACATGTTCCCAATGTGTATAATATATAATAATAATAAAAGGGATAAATAAACTGAAATATTAATCCATCAATTATTAAACTACATAAAAATAATCCCTATTGAATTACATTGTTAAAGAAATAATTTAATTATAGTGTAACCTATAAAAAAAAACTTTTTCATTAGTTCCATTCACTTGCTCCTAATTTTAATTATTAACTTTAGGTTCTTTTTCTAGTATTGTAATTTTCTTTATATTGGTTATACTTGCAGGTGGCCTGACGATGAATTGTTTGAATACGAAACCGGTCGTCTAATTTCTCAATAGAGCTTCCTATCTTTAATATGGATATTTTCTTCACTCAAAACTAAATGATTTACTTGGAAGAAACGTTTTTCTGTCTTGGATTTCCTGATTTTCTAACCCTAAGAAAAAATCCAAGTAAAATTTCAAGAAAACTATTTTCTTATATTATACATTTTTATAGTCTTAAAATAAAAAAAATGTTCTTGAACATAGACTGATTTTTGTAAGAAAATCTATTTCCCTGCGTGTATGGTTAACATGAGCGAAGAGACGCCTGAGAGACAATTAAGGCTCTTTAGCTGGAGCTGTGTTTGAAAGAGGACGTGTTTAGCCGTGTTTTGTATTTTCGAAGTAATTTCCAGTGTCAGTAATGTTTAAATTTGATATCAAGTTCAAGTTTGAATTTGGTTCAGTCATTTGAAAGGATCCGAAGTTTTTTGCGTGGCGTGCTGTCATACAGAGGACGCGTAAATATCACAGTTTTAAGGTTAGCTCGTTCTCTGTCATTAATTAATCACTTATCAACGAATCTAGGAAAATATCCATAAAATAGATACAAAAAATCAAAATATTGCATTACAGTACTCTAAGAAAATCGTGTATCTAACTTATTCGTGAAATGACTTTGACAATTTCGAATGACATTTTGCGCTCTAGTTGCACAAATAGCTATATAATTAATAGAGTAACCTAAACTTGCGGACTCGCATAGGCGGTATTACGGGTTAATATAAGAATACGAAAAATTTATAAATAAACTAAACCGGTAGAGAAGCAGGCATGTAGTGTCGACCTTGAATATAAATCATGTTAAACCGCGCTGAGAGAGATTTCGTTTTAGTACCGGTTGGACTGTTGCAGGGATTAGTCGAACGGTCAAGGTTATGTACTTACGTGTCGCTTTTGAAAATATAGCTGGTGTTTTTTGTGTGTTGTAGTATTATACCAAGTACATAATTAGTGTATCGTTTCATATAGAATTAATATTTACATACCTAAGAAAATAATGCCTCGTAATAGATTTGCTACTAATGTACATAAGTATGTGTCACTTTTTCCCCATTTAAAATATTGGTAGTGCAGTTTTTTGCTTAATATGTAATGTTCGTTTGGCTGCATTGGACAGAACTGATTGCCAGAGGCATGTCAATGGTATTAAGCATATGAGAAATGCAAGAACTGAAATACCTTATACACTATTCCTCATACATTTATTAATTATGTTTACCTCTTGTAATCTTCCGTTGTCGTTGGTGAGAAAAGCAGCCTTTAAGACGTTTTGGCGACAATACGTTCCAAAGTACCCATTACCCTCACAAACACAATTACAAAATCATTTGCCGCGAATAAAAGAGATGCTAGAAAATGTGTGTAAACGTGATTTGTGTTCCAAAAAAAATATGGATTACCGTGGATGAGACGACCGATATAAAGAAAAACAGTATTGTGAATGTAATAACTCGCGTTTTATCTAGCGAGAACACAGCATCTCGATATTTGTTAGCTTGCAAACGTGTTCAACAATGTACCGCGGAAAATATTCAAAAAGTGATAATGAACGCTTCGAAAAAATTTAAAATTGCCCAAGATCAAGTTGTGATGATTATGACAGATAGTGCAACAACGATGTTAAGTGTTGGGCGATCCTTAAAACATATATTTCGTAACTTAATACATATAGCCTGCGTGCTGCATGCTGTGCATTTAGTTGGTGAAGTTGTTCGACATTACGGAAACGTTGATCGGATGATTGGAAGTACTAAAGCAGTGTTTCGTAAATCTCCTAAACGTTTAAAAGAATTTCGTAAATTTTGTCCAGGTATTCCAGAACTTCCTGAACCAATTTTAACGCGATGGAGTACTTGGCTAACAGCAGCTTCTTACTATTTGATCCATTTTCAACAAATTCAATCAGTTATAATACGATTTAATCGGAATGAATCCAAAGCAATTAGAGAAAGTCAAAGAGAATTTCAAATTCCTCAACTTTTAGAAGATTTAACAACAATATGTACCAATTAGACAGTATTACTAGATGCCATTAGAAAACTACAATGTACTGAATTGTCATTCCAGGAATCATTAGACATAGTGGAGAGTGTAAAAAATAAATTACACACATTAAATGATACGCCAGGATTATGCGCTAGTCAAAAGTTGGCAGATGTTTTAAGGAAAAATCCCGATTTTAATACTTTAGAGGCCGTTTATAATAAGTGTAAGAATAGTGAACTTTCAAGTGATTTTGAAAAACAGTTTCTACATGCAAATGTAATTTCCTTAGATGTGGAGAGATCGTTTTCTATGTATAAGAATATTTTTTCTTGTCGAGGCACAAGGTTTAAAGAAGTAACTGTGGAAACATATGCAATGATGCAAGTTTACAGTAGTTCACATCCTGATGCCTCTAATTTGTTGAATAATTAGCAAGTAAGTTTATTTATGAAATTTTCGCATTCTTATATTAACCCGTAATACCGACGCCTATGCGAGTCCGCAAGTTTTGGTTACTCTAATAATTAATATCAAATATCTTATTAGCGTTGTCCAAATTGCCGACAAATTAAAAAAAACGAAACGATTGCTAGAGAGGCAATTCTGTACTTAAATTATAGGCTGTGACGGTATTCAAGCTCCCATGTAGTTTAAAGTTCGTCCGCTGTCATGTAAGTGATATATTTTAGTTATTGCAACAACGGCAGTGTTTGTGTTGTTCGCACGTCCTTATGTTTACGCAAATCCTAATACAGAAAGGGGGAGGGAATCTCGTTGGCTCTAACTTTAATCGCTGGTGAATTGCTATACGAAAATCGATAGCATTACGCCAACAGCGAACGAACGGCCGCCGTATTCCGTTATGTTTATGTCAGACCTTACCGAACTGAAATACTCAAAAGTTTATTCGGCGATTTATCACGTCGGGGGTATTTCCATAGGATGGGTGATTTATATCGAGCCGAAAATAAACAGGATTATACCTACTGGACAAATTAGATTTTGTATTTAGTATGGGCGGGTATACGCCTTTGGTATTTTTTTCCGGGAACGATTTAAATGGGTTAGGAAATTTGCGCCCACGGCAAATTTCTAAACCTTCAGGTATATGCATATCACTTTGCGTGACCTAATCTGCAAGAGGAAGTAGTTAATATTTGATTTTAATAGACGGAAAAGAAAGCAGGAAGTGTAATAAACTCTGTCAGAGAAACATAAAGATGTAATTTTGCAAATACGATCGATGCTAGGTTATAATTATACAAGAAAGTTTCTACCGATAACATTCTATCAGTTAAGCAAGCTAGGAAGTTATTTCCCCAAATCGTTATTCTGGTAGCGACAAATAAAAGGAAACAGCTTTCTCAGAAGCTTTCTTAACCTGGTTATTTTGAATTTGTAGCCAATAGGTAAATATACTACTTGTCATAAGCTTTCCTTGTTTAAAATGAAACATTCTCGCACTCGTCGATGACAGGAACCCGATATTATTGGCTTTATAACATAGTTACGCCTTCCGCCGCTAGATGTCGCTGCGAGTATTATGAATTTTCCTTTCTATCAGAATAAACTTAGGTGTTAGAATGAGTTATGAATTGCAGACTTAAACGTTTTCGGTTATCGGTAGTAAAATACGGACCTAAATGTTTTCGGTTTTCGGACATGTTTCACAGAAGTCAGATTTAAGACCGTCCAATTTTGGAACATTGACAAATTTTCGTCCAACTTCGCAAGAGTCAGCTTTAAGACCAAGGTGTATCAAGTCACCATACTTAGGGGTGCCTTGATACTGTGATGCTACATGTGCCCTCTCTGGACGAGACTTAGAAACTTCAACGCGTCGAACGTGAAGTAACAAAATTTATCGGGCGCTTTCTTATTCAACTGATTCTGGAGTCGATTAATAGTGTAAAAAATTTAGGGTTGTTTCTGGACAACGACATCCGCTCCTACAACAATACGTCGCGTCGCATTTAATTAAAAAATCTGTCCCAGCCTTCAAATAATGTTCATGCATAGACGCACACTAGATTTATCGACCAGATTGGTGCTTTGCGAAACTATTGCATTGAGTGACTTTGCATACGATAAAACTATTTACAATCTCTGCAATGCACAGCAGGGTCTGCTTTAGGTTTCAAGAACATGGGCGTAATACCCATGCTTCCAACTTGTTATCCATTCCGGAGCATAATCTAGAAATATTCAAACGAAGTTATAGCTACAATGTCAGTAAATTAATACTTACACTCACTTATTAAAAAGGGAATACAACTTACCGCTTCTCCAAAAATTATAAAAACAACATCTAACTAATACGTTCATGTCAAATGAGAGAAATAGCACGTAATCCCGGCACCTTTGCTTGTTGAAAACTGATCTGTTTTGTATATTTTGGTTACTGTTATTATTATTTTTTTCTTCATTATTGTCCTTTTTAATTTCGTATCATGTTATTAGGCTAAAGGAAGCGCGCTAGCAGTACATGTACCATACATGTCATGCAGCGATTTAGTCTTTTCGACTATCTTTTTCCTTCATTTTGTATCTTGTATCGTGAGGCCAATAAACTTATTACTATTATTTTATTATCTTCCAAAGCACTAAATGCAAACTTAAGCTATTTGCCTATTATGATAATGGTTTCCACTCAAGAAATTATTTCCCTATTATGATAATGGTTTCCATTCAAGGAATGAACACCTAAAATAAAAACTTCCCTCAACGCGTTGTACAAAACTGAAGAACTCACCCCCTAATTTTGAGGTTTACCACCCCAATTAGGCGCGCGATAAGATTCCGAAAAGGGCCACAACCCCTGTCACAGTTAGTGCGACGAATGAAAGTAGGTTTGTAACAATTATCGTGGTTTATTAATTAGCAATTTCGCCACCGCCGCAATTTGCCTAATTGCCACGTAATTATAGCAACGAGCGACGTTTCATTTGTTCACATATGTACATGAGTGTGTACGTATGTATGTAAGCTTGGTTAATTGCGCATAATTATACTCTAGAGGTGAAGGGGTTTGTTTAGTTTTTGATTCTGTTAAACCACATGAGAGGCAAAAGTGAAAGTTAGCTTTCGCTTTGTCGTTACACGGTATTGTTTTCATCATTAGATAGTGTGTTTCGTGTCAATTTCTTGTTGGAAAAAGTAACACGAATGTGGTATGTTTTGACGTATGATAATTGCGCCATTTCTTTTGTGACAATAGCGAAGTGAGAAACGAGAACTACTTTTTATTTATGTTCTTATGTACCACTGAAGCAAATTAGCTTTTTAGATTTCAAAAAAATACGAAAGAATGAAAAAATGTCATGCTTATGTCAGAAAAGTAACACCCACCAAGATAACACTTAGTGAATGAAAGGCAATTGCTACCAGTTGTAACCCTAGGAAGGTTATAGTTGTCGAATATAAAAATTGTGTAAAAAAGATTTTAGGACTGCTGTTTGGAGAACCTTCCCCAAAGGAACCTAGGTAGCAAAGAACAACGCAGTGCATACACAGGGAAAGTTATAGGAGTATAAAGATGAGTGTTTTAGAGTAATTTACATTTCTCATTATTCATTGCTAATTTCACCGCGAGCACCAGAAAGATGCCCATGGAAACAGATGCAACCTTAGGAAACGTATATAGGATTTTAAGAATACAAAAATATCATCCATACCATACGCATTATTACTAGAATCTGCGGGGCGTAGATTTCCAGCGACGAATTGAGATTCCTTGATAAGATCTGGAAAGATATGGTAAGTAACCTGATTTTTCTTTGACTTTGTCTTATTCATTGATGAATCGACTGATCATAATAATGGCCTGATAAATCGTCTCAATTTTCATTACGCTGGCACTGAATATCGTCAAATGCTTGATCACCAAGGTGGGTGGGATCTTAACATATTCGCTTACATATACAAAAAAAAATACAAATACATAAATATTGTTTATATTAATTGCATTATTGAAATATGCAGCACATACTTCGTGCGTCTTTGTGTCAGGTTTACGATGCGCTGCTCTAAGTCATACCCCCTTATTATAAAATAATTTTTATTTCCTCAAGGTTTAAATACCATTATATGTTTTTAATTACCAATTTCTTGTTTATATACAAAATCTACCTTAGCGTTAGTCGCATCACCTTCACTGTATACAAATAAGCACAAATATATTTCCTATACGCGGAAAATGAGTATCTTCACAATAGTTCCACGCTCAGCGTCCTAACTTGACAGCGCACTCTGGAAAATATTAATCTATTTTGGAAATTTAATATTTCCAGAAGAGCAACAACTTGCCATATACAGGGTGTTAACTAATTAGCAGAAAATGGACTCGTAGCGATATTGTTCGCATAATTGTGAGTTGAAAATCTTAATATGAAATTTTCGTAAATGCCTTTGTTTGGCCACAGGATAAATTTTTGTAATTCAGAATTTTGGCAACGTTACATGACATTTAATTAAATAAGACTATTTATTGATTCAATAAAGTAAATTAAAACAAAGATAATAACTAGTAACCATGATAACGAACATTTTAAAGAATTATTATGACAAATTTTCAAAATGAAAACCATTAACTTCGATACAGCGTTGAAATCTCCGAGGAATAGCATCTTTGACCGATTGTAACATTTCAGGAGTAATTAGCTGGACGGCTGCGTTAATTTTGTTCCTCATGTCTTGTTGATTTATTGCTGGTGTCTATCCTTTGGAAATCCTCAAACAAAGAAATCGAGGGGATTAAGATCTGGAGATCTCGCAAGCAATGCAATGGGGCCATTATTAGAAATTCTGTCCCAAAAATGTTCCTGCAGCCAGATGCGTACGGCACGTACGTTTGGCCTTAGCACTAAAGGTAAATTGTCTAACATTTCTTCTAAAACATTTATGTAGCCTTCAACATTTAATCTATTTTGAATAAATATTGGACCAATAACCTGCAAATGTATAATTCCGAGCCAAACATTAACAGAGAATTTACGTTGATGTCCAAATTCATGAATTGCATGAGAATTTTCGTCTGCCCAAAAATGCGTATTGTGAATATTAAAACAACCATCTCTTGTAAATGTGCATTCGTCTGTCCATAATATTTTTTCTAAAAAATCTTGTTGTCTATTTATTAATGCCATCATTCCATTGCAGTAATTTACTCTAGCAACGTTATCTTCGAGATGTAACGGTTGCACTTTTGTTGAATGGTATGGCCGCAGAAGATTCTCAGTAAGTACAGAATGTACAGTGCTATTGGACATATTAAAAGTTCTCCCAATTTCTCTCGTGCTAAGTTGAGGGTCCACTGTGCGTCGAATCCTTGGTGCTTCTGCATTATTACGCATAGGTACAAATGTACCCATTTCTCTTAACCAAGTATCCAGTCTTCTAATTGTATTGTAAGAAGGCACACGACCATTTGGATATCTCACTCGATATTCCTCTACGGCTGCATAAGCGTTTCCATTACAAAAGCCAAAAACCATGTACATGTCGGCATATTCATTAAAAGTAAAATCCATTGTAATAACAATACAAAACCAATAACCTAATTATAGCAAAAGTGAAGTACAATGGATGTAATGTTCTACTTTGACACTTACAAAAATGACAACTAAGAATCAAAAATAGTTATGTCAATTTTCATAAATACATATTACATTGTTGTCAGATCTATTTTTTTATAATTTTCCCTAAAAAAATAAATTCTAAATTCTTAATTAAGTAATGAAACGGCAACGAAGTTCTAGCATTCTTTACCAATGGCTTCCTCAATGTCAATAATTGATATAAAATCCCAAACATTCAAACGAGGATTTTTGTATTAGAATCTTCAACTCAAAATTATGCGGGCAATATCGCTACCAATCCATTTTCCGCCAATTACTGAACACCCGGTATAGGAATTACGACAAATTTAATGTATCTACGGCAGCTTGGAAAATCTCGCTAACCTGATTTGATTCGCACAGTTTATTCGCACACTTTATTACAGGGTTTTTTCCCGCTATAATCCCAAAAAATTTATTATCGCAACAATACGCTAGGCGACTAAAACTATCTTGATTAGTCGCATGTTGTGAGTTCGGCGAATGTCGTTCATGTCAACGTTTTTGACGTATTATGAAATTGACGGAGCGAATGGAGCGGCTATTTACTCTGAATTATTTACAGTCGATCGTGTGTGAAACGTTATTGATGTTGTTCAATTTGAAGTTACGCTCTGTTATTTAAACCATATTTTCCCAATATGTGTACCTTCGTGTATCCAGAGGTAGGTGTGCATGTAAACATTAAACCGTGGTTTGGGTTAGAAATGAAAGATGAAATGATAAAAGCGTGTATGGCAACTGAATTGGCAGATCTAAATTGATCGTCTCTATCCATTAAAGCGTAGTTAATAGGAATGACCGTTAATCCATGTCCGCGCCGATGGAGTACATCTGCGTTCCTAAAATCCTGAGTCTAACTTGTAACGAGTGTGTTTTTTGCTTATATAGAACTTATGGAAAAGTTAACTGTCAAACGTGCTGTCACCCTGCGCACCCTGCACTCTCAAATTATTTAAATCTACAAATCTACAAATACAGACAACTTCTGAGTCCTTCTGAGCAAGTCATCCGTCGAACTGTGGATAGATTTCGTACCACATACTCTCTACATGATGCAATAACACCAACACGTCGAAGGAATGCGCGTACTGAAGAGAACATCGTTCCTGTAAACGAAAGTGTGGAAGAAAATTTATCCATTCATTGTCGGTCACAGTCATTGGGGCTCTGTGCATCCACTACGTCCACTACTAATTTTGTGTAAAAATCTTGGTCTGCATCCGTATAAAATCCAGCTAGTACAGGAGTTTAAGCCACGAGACTATCATCTGCATTGTTCTTTCGTCGATTGTGTTCAAGAGCACTTGGAAACTGACTTGTTTTATCGCAAAATTGTGTTCAGCGATGAGGCTCCCTTTTGACTTAACGTGTTTGTGAATAAACAAAATTACCGCATATGGAGTGGGACCAATACAGAAGAGACCTTATAAACTCCATTACATCAAAAAAAAATGCAATGTTTGGTGTGATTTGCATGCCCGTGACATTACTGGTCCTTATTTCTTGATGAGGCCGAAGCTTGCGTTACCGTCAATGGAGATCGTTACCGCACCACGATTGATGACCTTTTGTTTGAAAATCTTGAGGACACGATGTGGTTTCAACAGGATGGCGCTATGTGCCATACGGCAACGGCAACCATCGACTTGAAATCAAAACTTGACGATAAGTGAAATTCGAAGAATGATCCTGTCAATTGGCCTCCAATGTCTTGCGAATTGACACCTTTCGATTTCTTCCTATGGGGCTACCTGAAATCACTGACTTATGCCAATAAACTAGCTACAATTGCCGCCTTGGAAGCCAACATTGTTCGTGTTATTCGTGATATACGGCCTGCAGTGCTCGAAAGAGTGACCCAAAATTGGACGACCAGAATACGCTTCGTTAAGAACAGCCGCGGTAGCCACATGCCCGAAATCATTTCCGAATGTTAATGCCATGAATAAATCTTTCGAATCATACCAAAATTTTGATTAGATTTTAATTTTTCGTATAATTTTTTATAATTTTAAGTTCTATCGGGCTTGAAAAAACACCCATTATATAAGCTGCAGTTTTATGTGTATAGGTGTTTCATTTTCAATGTGTTTCATATGGAAATTGTAACAGATGTAAAAAATCTAGTGTCAAGAGATAAAATGTGTAATATATCATAATTACTTCCTACCAATGGCATCGTGAATAAACACCTATACGCCAGGAGTGGAAACAGTGCAAGCCATGCAAGCTATAAAACATATATATGATGATCACCTGGCAACAAATTTTGGTGTAATAACTTATGCACTTTTTGTTGTATATATATACAGGTCTTGTAAAGCGAATACGTACAGTGAGTCACCCGCCCCCGCTCAGCCATTGCAGATCACTCCGTCGCGCCCTCTCCTGCTCACGCGTAAGTATTTACGCTCTTGCTTGTTCGGAATAACGCCTACATTTATTGCTGTACGCATTCGCTTTACAAGACCTGTATATATTTTTATCATACATGTTTGCAGCACTAGCTTTTAAGTTTATATAGAATGACTGAGATATCTTGATTCAATAAAATGTATTACGAAAAAAACCATAGATATTCTTAGGGATTTTCCTAGAATAGATATTCTTGGGGAGAGAACAGTAACAGCTATTTAAAATATTCAAGAACAATATTTATTAAACGCCGTAAGTAATGTCAAAAAGCGTTGTCAATTATGCGTGAATAAAAATGAAAATTGTGGTATGGTATGCTTATGGTAAGCTAAATTACCCCAAAATTGAGCGAAGAATCAAAAAATTGCATAATATACAGGTTGTTCTATTTAAAATAACAAAGTTTGGTTCGGTACAGCCTTAGCGGAAGGCTCTGTTTAATAAAAATAGCTTTTATTGAAAACATTTTATTCTAAAATCGATAGTAAAGACGATTTTGCAGGGTCAATTAATTAAAAGTTCTTAAAATTCACTAATATTACTCCAAAGAAACAAACCTATAACTTTTAATAACCAAAACAAACCAATTTATATATGTAAACATTAGGTGACATCGCGGCGTAAGTACAAGGTCACGAAATTTGGTTGCATGAGATCAAAGGCGCCGACAGAGAGTTTCGTACATGTTACACGATTTCAATGGGCTAAAGAGTATAAAAAATATACAGTTGAAGATTGGAGAAAGGTAAGTTTCATTTATCATCTGTATTTTTTGTCAAATTCATCCTTTCAGTTCGTTTAATGGTTCTCTAGATCTTTTACTTTTTCCTAGATTATTTATGTGCTAACGGAGAGAATACAATTTGTTTGTCGACGTCCTCCAGAGCATTATGAAGAAGCATGCACGATCAAATCTATTAAACACCCCCCATCTCTAATGGTTTGCTCGTGTATTACGAGGAAGGACCGGGACCACTATATTTCGTCAACGGAACAATGGAACAAAAACAGTATAAAAAAGTTTTACAAAACTACTTAATACCTTATATTGGTTCATTAGATCCGACTCAAGGACCATATACCTTCATGCAAGACAATGCACCGTGTCGTAAGGTAAAAAGTGCAATACGATGCCTTGAATCTAAAAATCGGCGTATACTACCTTGGCCAGGCAATTCACCAGACATAAACCCAATTGAAAATGTGTGGAATATATTGAAAAACATCGTAGGTACACGAAACTCAACTACAAAGGAAGAACTACAACAATATATTGAAGGTGTATGGCTTAATAACGATGGAATTTAAAAAAAAAAAACAATAAAAAGGTGCATTAGCAATATGCCAAAAAGGACATAATAAAACACAGAGGAGGAACAAGCAAATATTAGTAAATACATGTTTAAATTATACTTGCTTGCATATTATATGTAATTAAATATCAATATTGCCAACATTACCAACTGTTTTTTTAAATTTTACCCCAAAACCATAATATTTTAAGTGGTTCTAATTTGATGGCCAGGGAATGTAGATGGTTGATACTCCAGCGCCATCCCTTGTACACTAAAAGAGTACGCGTTGCAAATTAATTATGAGACAAAAGATTCGCAACTACACCGCCCTACAAAACCCAAATCAAAGACAATTTATTACAATTATTTACACCGATGCCATATCGATTACCTTAACACGCACAGCGAGGCTCAATTAATTTTTCCCCAAAGCATAACTTATTGAGATCTATCCGATAAGCTCAGCGTGCGGCCCGACCCTTCGTTCGCCGTCGACACAATCATTCACTAATTCACGATACTACCGAAAAAAAAGCGAAACGATTTATATTAATTATCGCATGTTTCCTCCAAATCAATGGCCTACTACTACGTGAAATATACATCGCAGATGCGTTGGCGGTACTCCGTTTGGCGCTTGTATTGCGTTGATTTATGAAATTAACATTTTAATTCGTGCTCGCACGCTAGATATTGTTAAACCTATAAAAATTTGAAACGCGATTGCGATAAAGCACCGCAATGTTTATTTTCTTTCGCGTTCTGTTATTTATAAGTCGACCTTTCCCAGAATTTCGTGCTGCAGTGAGCTTTCAATGTAAAAGAGTTAAATCTTTATTCTGTGTTAGGTACACTAGTGTGAAAAATTGTAAATATTAACGTTTAGACCTTTGATTTTGGTTCTCGCATGCATATCAAATAATTTTTCGTAAGATTTTCTTTCCATAATCTTTAATCGAGGCTTTATTAAATATGTTGCCACATTCGTAGCATCCTACTTGTAACCAACTGACACACACATTAAGAACCACAGCCAGTCACAAAAATATGCGCATACACACTTTAAATGTAATGTAACTAATATATATTATAATGTAACGTATTTATAGATTTAAAAGAATACTTTATAATTTCGCTAGTGACGTGTGTTTATTTTCTGTAAAATTTAAAATAGATCAATACACGGATTTCACAGAATTGCAATAAATGTGAAATTCACACGCCATTAAAGTCAACATACACTGGCTTATAAAGCAAAAAAATGGTTTTGACATTTAGTTTTCTCTTCACTGTCGAGACGAAAGCACATCCCAAATATAAATAGAACAACAAGCTCAAAATAGTGCCTAGAAAGAAATTTCGGTACGGCTAAAGAGATAGGGTTGCACCACCAGTGTTAACCGAGTCGAATGCTTTCTTTATGGACCTCTTCCTGGTGTTTAAAAAGTATTCCAGCCTAAGTATGGCGTTTATTGTTTGCAATAGATGTTCCAAGCAGTTTTCTGGCAATGCTTTAATAGCCTTATTGGTGATGCCGTCAAGGCCAGGGACTTTTTCGTTCTTTAGCTGCCTATTGACAAGACGCAGCTCTTGCAGTGAACAGGGATCCAAGTCTTCGGCTTCTCCGTCAGCACCCAATTCCGTCATCGTGGTCCGTATGGCGCGTTATGTATTATCCCTAAGGATCCCGGCAGCCACCGCTGCCTCCCGGAGAGTCGTTGAAAAGACAGCCTTCTCTGTGTTGCTAAATGTACTAGAGGGGCGTACGAAATCGTGTCCCTTGCTGTCCCACCCATTGACTTCTTCGTCCCATTGACTATATCTCTATCCTCTTAGAGCATCCCTAGTTTGCCTAGTCAGGCTATTAGCTGCTGCCCTAACGCTGGGCGCTAGTGTCCAGTAGGCCTTCCGCATAGCTTTGCTTTTGTTCTCAATTAAAATTCTGATGTTGTTAGGGAGCCTTTCCCTAACGCGACCCAGACGCGACTGGTCTGCTTGGGACCGAGATGAGCTGACCCTGTTGGAGAGGTCTTTCGTCGCCTCTTTCAATTTGCCTCGATTCCGGATATCGACAGGTGGATCGGATAATTCACTTTGACAAATCTTAATATAGTCTCGCCATCGGACATATTTACCGACCCTTCCAACATCCCTAGCGACCCCGCCATCCACTTTATAAAGAACCGGGTTGTGGTCAGAATTTAACTCCGCCAAAATCTCAGCCTCCACCGTGTAGGGACTTTCAATACATTTTAGTAACCCTGTGTGAACCATTTACATGTACAGGTAACCAAAGCGCTTATGCGCACGCCATCTCGTCTTAAGTAGTTCAGGAACTGCTGGATAATTGGCTTGGGAAACAGCATTGTTCCCCAAACCAATTATCGCTGCTTTTTGTCGCTGTTTTCTAGACGGCAGGCGCGTGTCCCTTGGCACTAGATGGCGCCAAGAAATACCTGGTTCGTCGTTTTGAAGGATAGTGATATAAGCCGAGAAGAAGAAATAATGGTGTTTAGTAAGATAAATAGATGGTACCTTTAAAGCTTGAAGAAGCACACAAACTCATCATTTCTCTTTTACATATTAAATTCGACCTCATCAAAAACGTGTAAGAAGTGGAACTGTACAAGGCACGTAAATTCCGCACAGCATAGAAAATGAAAATTGGACATGCCACCGAGAAGTGCATTTTTTTTTTGTAATTCTTATGTTGATAAACTGTAATTTGCCACTAAGCTTACTCGATGAACAACCGTTTAAGGAATTTTGGGACAAATACAATCCCGAGTTGCGGTTGCCAACAGAGAAAACGGCACGTGAGCATGTTGCAGTTGTACGCGATGACGTGGAAAATAAAATGAAACGCATATTGAAAAAACAGCTTCTTTGGTTATGTGTTGACGAGACAACAGACTGTAAAAAGAATTCAATTGTAAATATTATGGTACGCATAGTAGACCCTAGTAAACCTACATTACCACTGTTACTAGCTAGCCGAAGACTACAAGAGTGTACTGCTGCAGCAATTACGAAGGTTGTACTTAGTACGTTGGAAAAATTTCAAATTTCAAAAGACAAAGTGTTGATGTTTATGAGCGATAGCGCAGCGATAATGCGTTCGATAGGCCGTTCTCTTCTTGAACATGGTTGCAAGTGTTTACATGTTACGTGTAAAGTGCATGCTTTACATCTTGTGGCAGAAACCACTCGACAATGCTCTCCCGAGATAGATGCATTAATAGCAAGCACAAAATGAGTGTTTTTGAAATCTCCCAAACGCCTACGATCATTTTACACAGAGTGTCCTGGTATTCGTCAACCACCGGAGCCAATTCTTACACGTTGGGGAACATGGTTGCAGGCAGCTTTTTATTATACTGAACACTTCAAAATAGTAAAAGCTGTTCTTGCGCAATTCAATCCTGCCGAAACTGCAGCCATTAAGGAAAGCCAGTCAAATTTTCAAGATATTTCCGTTGAAACAGATTTAAAAAATATTCGTAGCTACTATAAAGGATTAGCTGACGCAATAGACCAATTACAAAATAGATCGTTATCATTATTGGAGTATCTGCAAATTATGGACGGACTGCATACACATCTACTGACTATACATGACGCAAAATATAATCGCGTTTTAGAAAAGTTCGAGAGTGTGCTACAGAAAGATCCCGATTTTAGCACACAAACAAATTTGTGATGGTGTATCGAATAATCGACTGACTAAGTACAAAGAGCATTTTAATCATGCATGTATAACATCGGTAGATGTTGAACGCTCTTTTTCAAAATATAACCTAATTTTCTCACCACGGCGAACATCGCTCACCGAGACAGCTGTGGAAACACATCTAATGGTGTCAACTTTTTGCCACTCTTATCCATATGATGTTAATACTGATAATGGTGCTTCTAGCTCTACTGTTCCGTAGCCAAGGCTGCTTAAAAGGGTGAGTTTTCACATAATATAATTATGTATTAGTTCTGTTATTTTTTTCCTATTTTCTTACTATTGTTTTTGTATACTAGGCAGGTACGGTTATGGCACGGCTCCCTGTTACCGGGCTCTATTTATTACGGTAAGGCGGTCATTTGATTTACGGTACGTGCTATAACAGCAAGAGACCCGCCTATCTTTCCGTATATTCAGAATGTTTTTAGTTTTTAGTTTTAGGATGCATCAAACCACGACTTGATTTTAACGATGCCAAATGAATATAATCCCGAGCATTGGCGATTGTTTATAGAGCCATCAGCATTTGAAACCATGAAAACCGAAGAAGCAGGCATATCAATGTATGAACCATTAAATGTCACCGCAATCTCATTTGAATAATATTACAAGAAGCCTGAAACTATCACAGCGACAATCCCTTCTTTTGGTAAAGGACTGGAAACAAACGAACATTTTGGCAACAGATATTCGGATATACGGAGCAATTAATCGTCGTCATCGTTTCACGAATTTTTTCCAATCCATTGAGAATAATTCACTCGCTTATTTGCAATGATATCCATTGTTTTATTTTAACGATATAAAATGAATATAATCCCGAGCATTGGCGATTGTTTATCGGCTCGTCAAGAACCAGTTTGTAAGCGATTCTGCTACACAACACCACTATTGTTTTTGTATACTAGGCAGGTACGGCTATGACACGGCTCCCTGTTACCGGGCTCTATTTAAACCAGCTTATCAACAAATTGAAATTTGGATGTTCGATAATAGATTAATCGTTGATTCGGATAAAAACCGACTGTGTACTACTCCGCACTAACAGATCTCTATATCACATTGAGCATTTAGAATTAGGGAACTCCGTAATTGAGATTACTGAATATTCTAAAGTTTTCGGTGTCTGCTTAGATTATAATATTAAGTGGGACACGCATGCCGACTTTTCACGTAAGAAGCTGGCTGAAGAACACGTGTACTCAGAACCTTCTATATGTCTAATTTCGTGTCGAGTATGCATTACGGCATAATTCACTGGGGTACGTCGGTTGTAAGAGTATTCTTACTTACGGTAAAACCTGTTTATCAAAGACAAAAACTCTTAACCGTTTATGATCTATACATATTAGAGGTTCTCTGCTTTGTCTTCAAAAATCGAGGTTTCTTCGAACAAAGTCTTGTCTCTCACGACATCAATACGAGACAAGATCTTTTCCTACTGGTTCCGAAACATAGAACGTCTCTATTTCAAAGGACCTTAGATTATATGGGATGCTCTTTTTACAATAAATTGCCATCGCAAAAAAGATCAACCAATAACTTTAATAGTTTTAAGAAAAACATCAAAGAGTATCTCCTATGTATTAATTGTTACAGCATAGGCGATTATCTTGACGCATAGTCGATATTTAATTATTTAACGTGAATTATTTATGCTACATTTCCTTGTAAAACTCATGCATCATATTTTTCAGAAATTAAAGTTATTATTATCATTATGTTTTCTTATTATTAAGATTTTACACCGGACCAAAGCAGCAGGCACCTGAAATAATCAAATAAATCCACTACGATCTCCAAAAATCAAATTCAATATGTTGTTCCAATACCAATTACCTTTCCTCTACGCTGATGAGATTTTTTTCCCAAAAAAAAAAGGGAGCCGATGGCTACCGATATCCGACGTTATTAGTTCCATTTCAATGTGTACGCCCGCCACACAAGATAACCAAACATCGATGGTGGAATGGAATACCAAACGAATCTATTCATATCCTCACGCACGCATTTGCCTCGTCCGGCGCTCGTCATAAAATGATAGATACATCGAAATGAGTACCTAACTCCGACCGACAACGTACGCGGCGCGGCTGGCCTGGCGTAATTAGGCACATCTACATGTTCCGTAACGATAACAATTTCCAACCATTTCATGCTCGTCGCATTATTATTCGTTTTGTTTACTTGCGCGCGCCCTCTATCGGACGTTCGTACCCGTGTATACGGATTTAAAGCGGACGCGTTCGCGCAGGGGCGGATGCCGTTAACTTTGTGGCCCTTGAATAATATTAACACGTAACCTAGCTAACTCAAGTTTGGTGACTCATTCACCATTTAAAATCATCGGGATTGCATGAGATTCCCCCATTTGTAGTTGTTGCTGCAATTGCACATCCGTTGCAGTGCTCAGCCGTTTTCTCGTTATAGCGATTTTGGAAACTGAATTACTGACAATATTCATATTTACCAATGATTTGTATCGGACCAAAATTAAAGTTACCACCTTAAAATCCAGGTAAATAATAATAATGTACACATGAAAAGATTGCCTAGTAACAATAACCAACAAAATTAGTGCTAATATGCTCATGGTACTGGTGGAATGATTCGCGGCAAAAAACAAAGCAACCCAGGAGCTGCTCGCTAGGTGGTCGGAGTCTGCATCCCGAGTTGTTGTCGCTATTCTCTAGACGGCATGACTATGTTTCTCGACACTAGGTGGCGTGGGGAGATATATCGTGATTCTGTTCCTGGAGAATGGCAACATATATTCGAGGGGTGAAAAACAATAGCGAGGGAGAAGGACACGTACGGAACCGCGCTGATGACGCCGGGTAGACAGAAACATGTTCGCGGGTTTACGCTGTCCCTTTCCCTCGCTTTGCTTTTTGCCGGGAATGATTCCACCAATACCATGAGCTATATTAGCACACATTTTTTGGTCATTATTAACGCCGGCCACGAGCGGTACCGCGCATCGGCGTAGAATCAGTTCGGACCGAGAGGAACGGTAGTATTACTTCGTCTGCGGAGCAGTACGGACATTTTCGCTGCCGGTCATTTGCGCAATTGTTTATCTGTTCTAGAAAAATTATGATTTCGTCAGCAAAACGACCGCGGTCGGACAAACTTCGAAAATTTATTGCAGAAATTCCAGACTTAATATATGAAGGTGCTAAAATTAAATGTGTAATCTGTAAAATCCCGTTAATGTGTTGGTCCAGACAAGTGAAAAGCATGTCTCAAAAAGAAATTGCGCACGAGACAATGAAAAATGTATATTTAATTTATGCGTTACGTTTATCGCATGTAATATACCGTTTAATTTACTATACAAGGAACCATTTATCTGCTTTTGGAATAACTATTCGGAGTACAAATTACCAAGTCGAACATCGTTACGAAGAATTGTGCCATCTACGCGCGAACATATTGAACAAAAAATAAAATCGGAGTTGAAAGATCAAAAATTGTGGTTATGTGTCGACGAAACAACAGATCGAAAAAAACATTCTGTTCTTAATGTAATGGCACGCAAATTGGAACCTCATCAATCGGCACCTTCAATTCTATTAGTCTCCAAACGAATACAACAGTGTACTGCCGAAGTAATTTCAAAGTTAGTGTTAAATACATTGGACAAGTTTCAACTTTCAACAAATCAACTCTTGATGTTAGTGAGTGATGGTGCTGCAAACATGCTTTCTGTAGGCCGGTCTCTTAAAAAGCATTCTGCTAATTTGTTACACATTGCGTGTAAAATTAATGCTCTCAATCTTGTGGCGGATAGTATCAGAAAATGTTATCCTGAGGTAGACGCTTTAATAGCGCATACCAAAGCAGTATTTGTCAAATCACCGAAACGTATTCGCGAATTTCACAGACTGTGCCCCCGTATACCAGAGCCACCAGAACCTATTCTAACTCGTTGGGGAACATGGTTGCAGGCCGCGTTTTATTATCATAAATATTTTGACAATATTAAGAACGTGGTTTTACAATTCGATACAAAGGAAGCTGCCGCTATCCAGAAAAGCCAGTCGAAATTTCAACATAGTCAGGTTAAAATGGATTTAAAAATCATTCACGACAATTACTTCGGGCTAGCAGATGCAATAGAAAAATTACAAAATTCTGCGGTGCTGTTAGAAGAATCTTTACAAATAGTGCAACATGTTCACGCACAGCTATGCGCGGTTGAAGACGCAAAAAATGTTTCTGTTCTAGAAAAATTTGAAAGTGTTTTTAAGAAAAATTCTGATTTTGGCACATTAAGACACATTTGTGAAGGTGCGTCAACAGAATCGTTAAGTTATTTGAAAGATTATTTTACTTACGCAAATATTACGTCACTAGATGTAGAACGTTCGTTCTCTGCATATAAACGCATTTTTTCCTCATGCCGTACTAGTTTTGCCGAAACAACAGTTGAAACATATCTAATGTTGCAGATATTTAACAGACATTATTCAGTTTGTGATTGTGGTAAGTCCTCCGAGAAACATGAACATATTTCCTTAGTCCAAAGATAAACCTCACGCAGGAGTTCTGTACTGTTTGAATCCTATCAGCTGTAGCAACATCAATAGCAGAATAATATACACCTGCACAATAGGAAAATTGATTTATAACATAGGCTTTACATAATCTAATTCTTATATTACTACTCAGGCAATCTTTATGTAAATACAACTTCCTTAAATTTAAATAGACAACCTTAATATCTTTATTGATTTGACCAATAAAGCGGAAAGAATTGTCAAGCCACAGATCAAGATTCCTTGCTTTGTTTGAAGAAGGAATTGCGTCATTATTGATCGTGACATAAAATGCGCCAACTCTACCCAAGTCCTACGTTTTCCAAAAAGAACCACTGTAGATTTGTTGGGGTTGACCTTGAGTACGTAATGAACGTATTGAATATCTTTTATTTGCAATAAGCTTAAAAAGCGCATACCACCAAGAGCAATTTGGAGTTAGAAATAAGTCACATATTCTTTTCTTTACTGTAAGCAAGACACCCGTGTACCCAAAAGAAAAGTACCACATTCTGAGGAAAGCACGTGACAATGTACATACATTGGCTCTCGTTGTTATCGGAAATTGACTGGAGGGAGACAAACGTCTATTTCTTCTTTATAGAAGATGTCATGGGAAAAAAACGAATTTACTACAAAGGAGGCCCTTTAATTAAACGGGGTCCTGATCTGGAGCCCATTGAAAGCATGTTTAAAACCGTCCATGAGTTCGCCGTTCCGTAAGATCGTCCGATTTTTGCGTTGACTGAACGACCGACGCGCGGCCGGTGCTTCAATGAATATTAAATGGAACTATTAAACGGCTATTATGTCGTACCCGATGTTGTCGGAAATTTTTGTCGCGTCGTATGCGTTTCCAATCCCCCGGCATATGGTATGGGCATTGTATGGTATTTCGCCCTGATGCTTTGTCGTTGCTTTGGACGGAATGGCGTGTGCTTCGATTACAATAAATTCCTCTCGCGTCAAACTGACGCACGCGGTTGAAATTCTTAAACGAGCCGCGTTACTCGGTTGTGTGTTTTGAATTTTGCGGTACGATGACAGCGCATCGATTTTCATCGTTATGCGGTTTCGTAGACAGAGGGAATCCGTATAGAATCGTGTCCAAAAAAAACAACATAAAAGAGAAGGAAAAATGTGTATCGGAACGTGGTAGGAAGAACGTTTTTATAAACGATTTTAGTAAAATTTTCTCTTTATACAGCGTGTTCAGTTAGGAATGCGATATCTGGGAAAAGAGTGCAGACTTTAAAATTCTAAAGACTTTGTTAAAAATGTCGTTTGGGGCACGTACTTTATAGTAAAAAATTTTTAAATTGAATGTATCGCCGCTAAATGGTGCTACCTAATTTCTTTCTTTTTAATGAAATATGTACTTTTTATTCGATTTTTGTAATCTGCAGCACACCTATGATAACTTTCTTTATCACTAGAGTTGCTTACTAGTGGCAACGGGCAGTGGCGGAAGTTCGATACAATCCTCAGTATAACCGGGAGCCTCAACCAGATCTGTTGTGTATACATGTACGCTGCCATAAATACTATTTCGTAGTTCTACGTTTGTTTTAAAGATGTTGCCTACGTCGCGAAAACGACCAATGTTGGATAAAGTTACAAAATTTATAGCAGAAATGCCTGACCTAAATTATGATGGCGTTGAAATATAATGTGTAGTTTGTAATATTTCTTTAATATGTTGGTCCAAAAGGGATTGTCTACGTCACTTAAAAAAAAAATTGCACACGACACTATGACAAATTTAAATTTAATTTATGTGTTACCTTTATTGCATGTAATCTACCGTTTAGTTTACTAGACAAGGAAGCATATGTCTTCTTTCGGAATAAATATTCGGACAGCAAATTACCAAGTCGGGCATCGTTACAAAGAATTGTGCCATCTGCTCGTGAACATGTTAAAATGAGAATTAAATCGGAGTTGAAAGATAAAAAACTGGTTATGTGTGAACAAAACAACAGATCGTAAAAAACATTCTGTGGTTAATGTAATGGTACGTACAATGGAACCACATCAATCGTCACCTTCAATTCTATTAACTTCCAGACGAGTACAACAATGTACTGCCGAAGTAATTTCAAAGTTAGCGTTAAATACATTGGAAAAGTTTGAACTTTCAACAAACCAACTGTTGATGTTTATGAGTGATGGTGCCGCAAACATGCTTTCTGTAGGTCGGTCTCTTAAAAAGCATTGTGCTAACTTGCCACATATTACGTGTAAAATTCATGCTTTCACCCATGTGGCAGATAATATTAGAAAATGTTATTCGGAGGTAGACGCTTTAATAGCGCATACAAAATCAGTGTTTGTCAAATCCCCAAAACGTATTCGCAAATTTCACGGACTCTGTCCCCTATGCCTGAACCACCAGAACCTATTCTTACACGTTGGGGAACATGGTTACAGGCCGCGTTTTATTATAAATATTTTGAGAATATTAAGGTGGTTTTACAATTCGATCCAAAGGAAGCTGCGGCTATCAAGGAAAGCCAGTCGAAATTTCAAGACAGTCAGGTTAAAACGGAGTTAAAAACTATTCAGAGCAATTACTTCGGACTAGTGGAGGCAATGGAAAAATTACAAAATCCTTCGGTGTCGTTAGTGGAATCTCTGCAAATAGTGCAACATGTTCACGCCCAGCTATGCGCGGCGGAAAACGCAAAAAATGTTTGTGTTTTAGAAAGGTTTGAAGGTGTTTTAGAGAAAGATTCTGATTTTGGCACATTAAGACAAATTTGTGAAGGTGCGTCAACAGAACCGTTAAGTTGTTCCAACGATTATTTTAATTATGCAAATACAGTAATGGAAAAAAATCTAGAGTTAATGAACAAATTACGAGCAAGTGATTAAACTAATGAAAAAGTTTCTTTTTATATATTACAGTATAACTAAGTTATTTCTTGGATAATGTAATTAAATAGGGGTAATTTCTTGGTTTATATACCCGTATCGGTTCATGTATTTGAAAAATTAATTAATAAAATAAAAAGTTGCAATGTTGATACATGATTTAACGACTGATTATAAAAGATAAAAGTATGTATATTGTTTTATGTCCTTTTCCAGATCAAACAAAGTCTTCAAATCGGACGGACTTCGATGTTTCGTCACATAGTAAACGGGCAAAAAGCAGAATTCACTGAAATAAAGACAGTTTGAGGTGTGGGAATTCTCTATTTACAACGCTAATTAAGAAGCCTAATCTGTGGTAGGATTGTTAGTAATATCAAAATTGTTGCGAGACTGAAAAACGATCTAAGAACCGCGTTTTAACAAATTTTGGTGAAAACAAAATCTTTACAATAATAATAATAATAATGGTCTTTATTATCCAACAGAAAACAAAGTCTAATTACAGGATAATAATAATAAAGAAAAAAAAGAAAAAGGTGCACAGCACTTCTGGACATAATATACAGGGTACACATATACAAACGCCAGTTATTATAAAACAAACAACCCTAATAGCAAAAAAAAATATATAAGAACATTAATTAAGAAAAAAAGATACTGAACCAATTCAGTGCCACAGAGTTCCAGTACTTAATTAAGAAAAAAGATCACCATAAAGTTTATTAGCATTCTTCGACATGTGCGTTATTGGGGCTTTAAGTAAAATATTAGTCTTCGCTGTGGGAACAAAGAACGTTTCCGTTTGTCTAGTTTTGTACTGAGGTACAAGAAACCCAACTGCTGCAAGTATGTTCGGGGCATCAATTTTATTAGTAATTATTTTAGCCAGAAATTCAGCGCTGGCTATCTCCCGACGAGTAGTTATAGTTTGCATATTATGTTGTTCCAATAGGCTGTCATAATCTGATGATGATGATGATTTTAAATGTTAAGTATTTTAGGAACCTCTTTTGTGTCCTCTCAATTGCAAGTTGTTGGTAAAGGTATATTGGGTACCAAACAACAGAAGCATATTCCAATCTAGGGACCACCAGGCTAAAAAACAAGGTTTTAAGAGTTTGAGGATTCAAAAATCCTCGACATGTTCTTATAAGAAAACCTAGCGATCGAGAGGCAGAATTGCAAATAGTAATTATGTGTTCAGAAAATTGAAGTTGTGAATCAAATAGAACGCCCAAGTCTTTAAACTGCGTTGATCTTGATATGGCGACGTTGTCCACCGTGTAGCCAAAAGCATAGGATTTTTGGTTTTGAAGTATGTAACAACAGCACATTTACTAACATTGAGACGAACCTTATTATTAATACACCAAGAATGGATTCTGTTCAGGTTTGTTTGTAATTTTACTGAGTCAGCGGTAGATGATATCTCAGAAAATAGTTTTAAGTCATCTGCGTATGCGAGAACACCACAATCAAGACAGGATAGGAGATCGTTAATATATATATTAAATAAAAGGGGACCCAAATTGGAACCCTGTGGAATTCCCGAAGAAGCAGTGTATACATTAGAGGTAAAGCCGTTATAGCAGACATATGCGGATCTATTTTCCAAATAGGAAGCAATGAAATTTGTAATTTCAGATGTAAAACCAAATGAAGAAATTTTGGAGGCAAGTATGCAGTGGTCAATAGTGTCGAATGCCTTGGCAAAATCTGTGTAAATAACATCGACTTGCTGTCTACTATCAAGGGATTGGCTGATGTACTGAGTAATTTCTACCAGATTTGTCACAGTTGACCTACCAGAAATAAGAAAGTTAATGGTGTAAACAAGACAGTTGCACAGTCTCGAATAAAAAAATTCGGAAGTCCATCATGTCCGGCAGTAGTATCGGCTCTTATATCCTTCATTGCGGACAAAACTTCCTCAGCTGAGATTTCAGGAATGCTGAAAGTAAGGGGAACGTTCTCCATGAATTGGGAGCTGGGTATATCTGATGCCTGGTATACGCGCGCGAACACATCTGCAAAAGCCTCAACAACGTCTTGAGGTTTATCCAATGTCTCTGGGCCATACTTCATTGTAGCTGGAATTCTGGTATTGCCACTTCTGTAGTGAACATACTGCCAAAACTGTTTCGGATCCGCCACAATATTGGATTCAGTACTTAACATAAACTGCCTATATGCATCTTGAGATTTAATTTTAGTGACTTTACGCAACCCAACGAACTCTTGGCGATATCTATCTGTGCGATACTGTTTCCATTTACGAAAGTAATACCATTTTAGTTTTACTGTTCGAATAAGTTTTCTAGCAAACCAAATTGGAAATTTCCGAGGCGATATCGATAATAATAATACGTATAAGATACTATTTATTGAAACAATTCTTTTAAGCAGCTTAAGTGAGATGGCACTTCACTTGCCTCACTTAACCAGCTGCTACTATCTAATAAAACACAAAATTTTTAGATTTATCGAATTCATACCGATAAACATCCGTTATTACATTCTGCCTGTTCCCTCAATGTTATTTTACTTCGACCTGAAGACTATCCAAATGCTAGTGACAAACACAACGATGAATTCACCAGCGCTCTTCACCCCCACACTTACACCTTGTTCTATTTCCGTTTGTACGTATATCCCTCACTCGGAAACGTAATTAAGCGAAACCGCACACAAACTCGCACGCATGTTCACGCCTCGCTTTCGCACGCGGCTGCTTCCTTCTCTTATTTATGAAAACTCATAATGAGGAAACGCCATGCGAGAGCGTAATTTTCAATGTTGAAGCGTACCTAATTAATCTTTCATCCTGCCTTTTCGCGAGCGCCCGGTCCGAAGATAATACGGGCTGCAAACCACTGCCACACGCGGGGTCTCGTCCTAGGATCACAATCAGCGGAGAGTCGTAAATCGTTTCCAGAACGTATTACACATGGTTGTGTTAGAGACTGAAAGGGGTTATTTGGTTTTTTTCAAGGAAATTGGGAACGTGTTGGGGGATGTGAGGACAGCTGATGGTTTTATGAGATGAAAAGCAGGTTTGGAGTTACATTTTTAAAAAATGGGTGAATTTGATCCCATTTGAAGGGATAAAGTTCACCCAAATTACCTGTTGGGTGAAAACAGAAGGTGAGATAATTTTACCAAAGATCCACTTCTTCTTTCTAGCGCTGGGCAAAGGCCCTTAAGCATTTTTGTTTATGAATTTAGGCTCTTTATTGTACCTACTTTTACTCAAGAGGAGCTTCACCAATCTATTAATTAAGAAGCAATTCGCGGCCATTTTGTGTTGATCACAGTGGTTGGAGTTGAACATAATGTATCTATTAGTGTTTGTTTCCTTTCTATAGATGTCAATTTCTAGTTTTTTATTATTTCTAATTACTAAACTATCCAAGAACGGAAGTTGTTTGTTCACTTCTTCTTCTACTGCAAGTTTAATAGTTTCGAATTTTGAATTTAGTGTCGCGAGGAAATCCGGAACGGTACTTTTCTTCCTCTCAAAAACCGCGAAAATATCGTCCACATACCTAAGACAAATTCTCGGGAAATATACGTTGCCCTTTTTCAAACTAGCTTCAAATTTATTCCTGAACAAGTTGGCAGCGGATTGCCCATCGCCGTACCCTCTCTGTTCATAATACTTGCCGTCAATTTGAAAACGATTTTGGTTCATGCAGAGCAAAGTTAGTCATTTGTACTCCCAAATTCTGACACCAATTTTAAGTTTCAAGAACCCAACTAAATACTCTGTGGCTTCTGAAATCAATACGTTGGGGAAGAGTGAACAAACATCAAATGATACCAAAATTTCCCCATCTTCTAATCCAATATTATTTACCTTATTTACAAAATCTAATGAATTTTCTACTTCTACGCTATCTACTTTGATGGGTAAATTTTTGTATTCGTTTATTAGCCATTTGGACAGATTATACGTAGGTGAGTTTATATCTGAAACTACTGGTCTCATACATTTTCTCGGTTTGTAGATTTTTGGTAGATAGTACACTTTTGGAACTGTTGAGTTTGGGATTGGGAGTTTTAACTTCAGGTTCGCGTTAATAAGTTTTGGGCAATTTTTCAGAACCTCTTTTGTTTCGCTGATCATGGATGGTAACGGATTTTTTCTCAATTATGTATACCATCCTGATGAAAGCAAATTGTTTACGTGGTTGAAATAACCCGACT
The DNA here is from genome assembly GCA_029619315.2 of Dynastes maya. Taxonomy (NCBI): domain Eukaryota; kingdom Metazoa; phylum Arthropoda; class Insecta; order Coleoptera; family Scarabaeidae; genus Dynastes; species Dynastes maya. The sequence continues at coordinate 12,629,756 of JAROYE020000003.1, read as the reverse complement.
TATCCAGAATGACTGTTCCCTTTGCCTGCCTTTAAGTAAAAACAATTTTTGTTTTTGAGGCCTTTAACAGTCCTGAGATCACCTATGTTATTTCTCGAACCTTTTGCCTTGTTCAGGTTTGAAATCATAATTTTGGACGCGCAACGAATTCATTTGCCGTGATTTTTGAGTCGCGAATACAATGTTTAAGTCCTTTGTTTAACAGTGCGATTTCGGTTTTATTAAAGGTCTCTGATGACTGATTACAGATCAGTGGAGATGACCGTTTTTTACGCCAAAAAATGAACGCTTTAAAACTTGTAGTTCGTTGAATGCATTTTGAATTGACTCAACAATGTCTTTTTCTAAGTGTATAGTGCCAATATTAATGTACAAATTTTATGCAAAAATAAAAATGTTTGTATTGCATCTTTTCATATTTTTCTTTAATACAGACTTTAGCCTTTAATAGATATCTCTATTATTTCAATGCAGTAATATAATATGTCTTCGTTCTCTTAAACCAAAAGTAAATTTTTATCGCGTATGTTGTCTGCACACCGCACGAAAAGTTAATGTTGCCCGTTTATATTTTTTGACATATTACTGATCTGTCAGTTTTGTTTCTCTATTATATCGTACGTTTATTCTTATATTTCTGGTGCTATACTGTTTTTAGAAGAGTTATTATCAGAACTAGCACTATTGAAGTCAATTTTCGTGTTTCGAACATATTTTTAATATAGAATGCCAAAAGGTTCGTGTAAACAAAGCAAGATGATTGTAGCATCTGTTATCCAGTTCTTCATAAAAGAAAACGCTAATGGAGCTCCACTTGTACCGTTAAACGCTATTAATGAAATAAACTATAGATTTTCATAAAATATATATTTAATACATCATTATGATTTCAGCGTGTAGCTCAAGCTATGTCAATCAGTATAGTTACTGTCAGTAAAATTCGACAAAGTATTCAAACCAACAAGGAATTAGAGAGCCCGAAAAGAAAAAGACAGCGAAAGAAACCTGTAACTAATATTACTAGATCTGACGAAGCATCTATACGTAATGCAATTTACCAAATGTACGCAACAAAGAAATACGTTCCATTAACATCTATTTTGAAAAATTTAAAAAACTGTAATATATACAATGGCAGTATATATTCTTTAAGGATAATTTTAAAACAAATTGGTTTTTCTTGGAAAAAAGATAATCCGAGAATAGGACTCATGGAATTACCACATGTTGTTTTGGCTCGATTTACTTTTCTTGAGACATACGTTTAAAACAAGCACACACAATTTTTTGAGTTTTGTGTACCTAGATGAGACATGGGTGTTCGTGAATGGGACTGTTAACAGATCTTGGCAAGACAACACTAAACATAGTGTTAAATCTATAAAATCGGAAGGCACCAGATACGTCGTACAAAATGCTGCCACTAAAAATGGATTTGTACCAGGAGCTTCTAAAATATTTACCTCAAAAACAAAAGACTTAGATTACCATGGTGAAATGAACCAGAATATTTTTTTAATATGGTTCGAAGAATTACTTAAAAATTTAAGCGAACCATGGATGATAATTATGGATAATGCAAGTTATCACTCTACGTTGGAAAATAAACTACTAAATTCTTCCTCAAACAAAGCACAAATCAAACAATGGCTTACAAGTCAGAATATTCCATTCCAAGAGAATGCATACAAGAAGCAATTATTGCAATTAGTTGCTATGAACAAGGGACAAGCTTGGCTATCGAAACGTGCGTCCAGTACGAATTAAGTGTTGTGGTAAGGGTTTTAGTGAACTGTTTCAGTGTTCCAGTGCCACAGTTTTAGAGTATCCGTTTAATGAACAAGGGACCAAAAATTTACATTGCCGATACTCCTGCTGCAAAATATTGCCATGTAGTTTTATGTTTAACACCTTACCACTGCATTTTCAACCGAATTGAGCATATATGGGGCATAACCAAAAATTATTACAACAGACACATAGGTAGGGATGGACATGGAACAGCAAAGTGTATAGAGATGTGGGAAGAAGCACTTGGCACTATAACGCCTGAAGTGTGTATGAAAACAGTTCATCATACTGAAAAGGTTATTGAGGGCTGGTGGAAAAGGGAAGTTGGTTTCGAGAGAGAGGAAATTCCAGAACTAATTATTAATTTGAACCAAGATTCATTTGATGAATACAGTTGTAGTAACACAGACTGTGAATAACAGCTTATTTTTTAAATGCACTATTTCATATATAAATTAATAAGAAGGTGAATGTTGTATAGAATGAAGTTTAATTTCTTTGCCGTATATTTGATGATCGCAGTTCTAAATTTATGTGAAAGAAAAGTTTTATTTTCTGCCTTTTAAAGGTTTTTATATATTTTCCTTCCATACGTGTAATTGAACATTGTATTGTATTCTTAAATAAACATGAAACACGATTCGATATGTATAATATTCACATTAGTTATAATCTTTCTTTGTCCAAATATCATATATTTATAAAAGTAATATCTAACGACTTTCACGAATTCCTAACCTTTAATCAAACTTAACCTTAAAACGCTCCAATCATATGGATATAGACCAGATGTAAACTGTGAGCATAATGGTGACAACTGCGCGTAATATGACGTCACAGTTTATTAATGACGTGCATTAAAACTTACAAAAATCGGAGTATAGACATCTCGATTCTAACGCCAAAGCGATTTTCCAGCTCAAATAGTTAATCGTCGAAGATAAGAGAGAGTTTAGGCGAAAAAGAGCAATTAGGAACCAATTTCATTAGTCGTTTTAGTATCCTTTCCTATCCGAAGCCAAGCGGTAATCTCAACAAGCTATCGGATCTCCCGTAGAACGTCTGTAGGCCACTCAACCGGCACGAAACTCATCCAATTATTCAACTTGTATTCGTTCGAGGGGATCGATTGACTGCGACACGTACAACACATACACAAGGGTGGCAGTTAAATTGATTACGGTAAAGGGTTCCGCGGAGTAGGAAGCCGTCTGATGTTGAATCTCTCCGGCGGTACACACATGCTCGCAGCTCGCAGATCGCGAGATCATACGAGGAGATCAATCCATGCGCAGCTCTAGCACCGCCGACAGCACAAACTGCGTAGTTAACTAACTCGGTTGGGATAATTAAATCGGTACCGTGTCGAGTACAACTAAAAATAACCGCGGGCGCTGCACAGCGTCGAGGATTCGGAAATTAAGATCGCGATTCGATGATATATTTCTGCCGGTAAAGAAGGGGCCTGCGGGAGAACAATTTATTATATACACTACCGGCTATAATTATTCGCTCACTTACATTTTTGCTTGGATTTTGGAAAATTATTTATTTATTGTTATTTGGGGGGTATAATTATTTACCTACAAGTAAAAGAAAGATATTACATTGAATAATTCTACAAAGACTCCTCTGATATTTTCCCGAACTAGAATTATGAATTAAAATGCCGAAAACAAGAGAGTTGCCTCTAGAAAGCCGCACAATGATTGTTGCTTTACATAATCTTGGCCGAAGTAACAGAGATATCGCAAGAAAATTAACATTAACTCGCCCAACTGTTGACTGTAACGTTAAAAAATACCAAGAGGCTGGCACATTATCAAACATAAAACGAACAGGACGACGGAAAGTGACAACACCAGCGGAAGATCGTCGAATAATTTTGACGAGCAAACGGAATAGATGAAAAACTGCACCTGAAATAACGGCTGAAGTAAATATTCGGTTTGAGAAACGAGTTAGTTAAACCACCGTGGAAAGGAGATTAAGAGAGGGGGGTTTATTTGGCCGAATAGCGTTGCGTAAACTACTCTAACGCAAGCAAAATAAAATGAAGCGGCTGCAGTGGACTAGAGAACATCAACGTTGGACAGTTGATGAGTGGAAAAACGTTTTGTAGACCGATGAGTCTAGTCGAAAAGAGAACGAGCAGCAGAATCATGTGTAGTACTTACAGTCGGTAGTGGTTTGGGATTGTTTTGGCGCTGCATCCGTAGAAGACTTGGTTAAAATAGATGGAATTTTAAGGAAAGAGCGCTACCGGGAAATTTTGAATACAAATATATATACCATCTGGAAAGAGCATAATCGGTGACTCTTTCATATTTCAACATGATAATGATTCGAAACACATTTCTAAACTGTGTCGCAAATATTTAGAATCGATGGAACGCGAAAACAATATCAAAATAATGAAATAACCTTCTCAAAACCCAGATGCTAATCCAACAGAGCTTTTGTGGGAGGAACTCGATAGGCAGGTGAAAATAAATCCTCCAACTTCCAAGGAATCGTTGTGGAAATAACTACAAAACGTTTGGCTTGAAATATAACCCGCTACTCTAACGAAATTGATAGAAAGAATGCCGCAAGTGTGTGGAGCAATTATTAATAGTCGAGCTGGACATTTCGACGAAACGAAGATTTGTGTTCATTATTACAGTGGAACAGTTCTTCACCAAGTATTCTGCGCTAACATTAATTAGAAGGACCATGCTTGGAGATGCGCCGCCGTTAGGACGATTGCTATGGGCAACGTCCTAAGCTATGTCAAGACAATGAGTTGGTGGGCGGCCTAGTTTCCCAGTATAGCGAGGTCTAAATGTTCTGAGATTCATCACACTCTCTCATTGTCCAAAACCGAAACATAACCATGAGGCCCGAGAATTAGCAACAAGAACAAATAGCTTTCCAGAGAAGACTTTGTATCCAGCTAACTACATACTGAGCTAACTGATTCACGTCCTTTATTACACACGTTCTGTATATAATGGAGGACCTAAACCTTTCCTTCGAATCTTCTTCCATCAGATATCATTGTCCACCAAAAGGCTCTTTGATTTCCGTCATTGAGCTTTAGATTTAACAGTTGTTTGCTACTTTGACTCTTTCTATTATATGACTCATTTAACCATGTCGTGAACAGATAGATTTTTTATGTTTTATTAAAACTTGCCTCTTTTTGGTTAAATTTTGTGTAAATCTTCAAACATTTCCACATCAAGGGTTCCGGACTTGCTTCACCCCTTTTCTGGAATTGTATTATCAACTGTATTAGATTTGATTTTTCGCTACAGTTTTAACTTTTGGCATCAATAAAGAACAATCACCCCAGCAAAGAACCACTGGCCAAAGTTTTGATGTATAACAGCCAAATCTAACATTGATTTAATATTTTGTTTTTACATCCAACTGCTTTTCCAGAGAACAGTGTTTATCATTGGGCAATTTGGGACATCTCTTTAGTTCGTTTTGTTTTTACTCATAAAGATAAAAATATCAAAGAGCTCTTTTCAAAAGCTTACCATTCCAGTCCAGATAAAAACGTTGGTAGTACATTAACAAAATTACCTAGCGACATATGTAAATACAGTAGAATTGATGAGATACCAGAAGATAAATTAGAATTTCAAACGAATCGGCTAAAACGTTACCTAGGAAAGCTAATAATTACATCCAATAGTAAACCAGAACTCGTAACGTTCTTACGCTGCAGCGAGTACTTTGCCTTTTACGGCGCAAACCGTAACAATGAATGGTTCCCTAAGTTTCCCTTTACTACTAGCACTAAATTCTGGCCGTACGGTTATTCGCTGTACTTTCTTTTCGAGTTTGCATTACGGAAAATAGTTTGGGCGTAAGTTAGGGGTCCGGAAAGTGCAGAAAGCCGTACCTTTGTGATCGGTCTGGAGTGTAGTCTCGCGATATCGTCGGACCAACTTCCTTTGAACACACTCCATGCGATGTAGGGGCCCTCTTCAGGTTTATACAAGCATGCTATGTAGACCTAGTATATCTCCATTCGTTTAATAGTTGGGAAATTGTCGATGGTAGAGTAATAAAATGAAATAATGTAAGTACAGAAAATAAAATTTTGTCAATATACTCGAAAAATAATCTGATTAAATCTACCAAAATTTAGTTACATTTTAAGAGGGCTAAGGATGTATGTTTGGTTGCATAAATTTCAGTGATTCCAAAAAACCGTTTTATGTAGCTAATATAGAATATTAATTATTGGTTTTTGGATGAAAACAAAATTATAAAAAATCAATAACTGTGAAAATGAAATCGAGCTTCAGACCGGGGTGTACAAAAAACTATTAAACCGTTTTACAACAAAAATGTACAAAATTGAAGGGAAATATCGACTAGAAACGTTTATTTCAGTAAAAAATACGGTGGTCCCATAGTGTACCGTTTCATGGCGCCCTCTGTGGCATACTTTACTGTTATTAGTAGGCTTAGGATTTTATGCAAAGAAAACGGCTGAAATATGCCCATATATGTGCAGATGATTTTACGAAAATATGCAAGATATGCAGAAAAATATGCAAGATATGAATTTAAAATATGCACTATTTTGTAAAAGATACTAATTTATACAATTGTAACATAAAAATTGAATTTTGCTGTAGGAAGAAAGATTATGTGAAGTAATAGAGTACGAGGTGTGGCAATTAAATAACCGGACTAGTGCTACTATCGGCAAACAGCGAGCACGCTACGGCAGGTTTGAACATGTCTGTGCTTGTAGATGCTTCTCCCACCCTGAACTCGATGGGCACGGTTGTACGTCGCTCAGTCTCGCTGTAGCAATCGTCCGTTCAAGTCCTTACGCTAGTGTCGCATCGGAAAAATACAGTGTCCAGATCAAGCGACGAGTTAACCTCAAGTTTCTTGTGAAACACGTGAACGAGTGAAAAGACGACGATCCGATTTGTGGAAGAGCAAATCCTGGATGCTCCACCAAGACAATGCGCCAGCCCATTCCGTCTTGTATGTGAAGGCCTTCTTTGCGAAATCCGGCATCACTGTGTTCGACCGTACTAATAAACACTAAGAAGTTCACACACGTGACAAATGAAAAATGCACTTTTGATAAACACTTTTGAAGTGGAGCTATCTGTCTTGGCGACGTTGAACTATAATTTAAACCAAATACGGATTTCTTTATTGAGTGTCATATTTTAATGACCGCATGCATATATGGGTTAAAAAGAAAACATCTTTTCTTTACGAACAATTTGGTGTTCTTATTTTTGTGGAATGTATAAATTTATTACGATAAACTTGTTGTTGAATAACCTTATATTTCTTCGTATCATTCAAACTATCTGCAAATGAAAATACTTTAAATAATCCCGTTTCCAAAAAAGTTTCTATAAAGTTTCAACAAAATGTTAGAACATCTTAAGTAATGTGCAATTCTAACTGCAGAGAGTGTATTTGACAAACGTGTCACGATTTGCTTAAACCATATATGGGCAACCCCCGGCCCCCGGACCAGATCCGGCCCTCCACCAACTTCAACCCGCCCCGCGGGAGAAATTCAAATAACGCGCCATAAAAATTAAAGATTTAGCACACATAGTTTATTTGTAATTACCGTCAACCAACCTAAAACTGTATTTATTCAAATCATAAAGACTAAAATCGATAAATAATATTATTAAGCGTACGCAATGGAACGCCACAGATCGAGTCAGAAATAATCGTTAGAAAGAGACAAACAGATAAACATTCGGGAAGCCGCCCGATAACCTCGAAGCGCTCCAGAGCCGACTGTTATTCATAACGCGGCTAGCATCGCATATTCGCGTACGATCGAGAGTATTCTAGTTACTTATTGCGGGCAATATATAAACCGCTCAGCGCGCGTGTCAACTCATTACTTCTTAACAACTGGTAAGAAAAGACGCGGGAAATATTCAAGCAAATTCAGCTCAGAAGAAAAAAATCTATCAAGATGTCTGGTTTAAAAAAGCGGAAAGTGGACACAGAATGTCGTCAATTCCAAAACAAATGGACTGAAGAATAGTTTTTTATCATGCACAGTGGTAAACCTATGTGTTTGCTGTGCAATGAAACAATTTTTCGTTTTAAAAGAATACAATATGAAGCGGCATTACTCCAGTAAGCATTTCGCTCAATATAAATTACTTACGGGCCAGTTAAGAAAGATAAAATTAAAAAACTCATTACCGATTTAGGGAAACAGCAAGAAATGTTCCATTCACAAAGATCAAATCTAGACACTGTTGTTAAAGTTAGTTTTATAGTTAGTTCCGAAATAGCGAAAACATCGAAGTCATATTCCGAGGGAGAGTTTGTTAAAGAGTGCCTAGTAGACGTTGCAGAACTTTTGTGTCCAGAAAGGAAAAAAGAGTTTGAGAAAGTGAGCTTATCGCGACGTACTGTTGTTCGACGTATAGATATGATGGCTAGTGATGTCAAAAAAACATTGATAGACTGGCTGGTAATCGAAACCTATTTCTATTGGATGGTTCTCGTCTATATCATCAGTGTACGACGGGTTAGCGTGATAATTATTAATCGGAACTAGTAATTCGTGTAAAGTTAATTATTAAATGATTTACTTTTAAATCTATTAATCGATCCATTTACATACACATTATACATTCATCTATGCTTATGTACTACATAATCAGATGAAACGGGTTCCATTTCGATAAACAATTAATACTTGAACGTAGCGCTGTATATATTCGTTCGATTTATTAATTAGCGACGAATTGACGCAATTATATTGCATACACTAATTTCATCAAACCCGCTTAATAACTGATATGCGTTATAATCGGTGAAGCATAGATGTTCCCGGTACGGAGCCGCCATGCAGATAATAGCATAGTTGCCGAATGTACAACAAACATGTAAACGTTGAAATTTCGCAACTTGTCTACATTACGGCAAATATACATATTATCATGGCTATAGATACTGCATGTGTAGGGCATTCCATTATTTGCAATTTAGTCAATAACTGTTGTTACAGCGAACTCTACGGTGTCGAATTGAATCACACCTCATCGAATAATTGGATGTTAATTTTGACTGGATAAAATGACAGTTTTTCCACACCCGTTGTAATAATTATGTGCCCATGACTGCAAGTGTTGATTAGGACATTTTCGCGTCCAAACTTTGTTAAAGTAGCGGTTATATCGAAGTAAATAAAGTAATGTGTTTCTTACGGATAGGACGATGGAAGCCTTAATTTCTTCTTGCATCATATAACATGTAAATACAGGGTGAGTCGGGAGGAACGGACCAAACTCCAGGGGTGTATTGTACACGTCAAAATAATGTAAAAAATTCCTTTGTTTTCATATTATAGCGTAATTTAGAAATGTTAACTACCGTTCTTGTAAGTGGTCCAAATTTCCGCTTGTTTTCGAGGTAATACGTATTAAATTTAAAAAAAAAATCCTTGCATTGACTACCCATCTAAAACAAAAAGTCAGATACGTTCGACATTAAACGGTTTTTTCACTTCTTATCACATATGACTCACCTGGCCAAATATGCGGTAACAGGCAGAGGCGTGTCGAGCGTATAAAAGTTTACACATAAATTAGAAGACAAGAAATAAATTATAAAGCGTGCTGAAACACTTACCGTTTTAAAAGTCTTCCGTGAAATCACAAACTGGGTAACATCTGTTAAATATTTGAATCATTAGATATGTTTCCACAGCTGTTTCAGTCAAGTGAATACGACGTGCGGTTTTTCAATGCCGAAAACGACCGTTCGACATCTAACGATGTTATATTTGCATATTTAAAATAATCTTTGAAACAACTTAATGCATGTTCACACGCACCTTCACGAATTTGTTTTAATATAAGAAAATCGGAGTCTTTCTCTAAAACACTTTCAAATTTTCGTGTTACACGCCAATTTGTTTCGCCTTCTACAGCGCATAACTGTGCGTGAACATCATTCACAATTTGAACAGAATTCATTAGCGACATCGAAACATTTTGTAATTTTTCTATTCCTTCCGCTAGTCCAAATGAATTGTTGCGAATAGTTTGTAAGGAGGATGACGGTCGATGTGGTTCCACTGTATGTACCATTTCATTAACCACAGAATGTTTTTGACGATCTGTTATTTCGTCCACACACAACCACAGTTTTTTATCTTTCAATTCCGTTTTTATCATTTTTTCTGTTCACGAGCAAATGGCACTACATTTCGTATCGATGTCCAACTGGGTAATTTACAGTCCGCATACCTATTCCAGAAGGAGACAAATGCTTCTTTGTCTAGGAAACGAAACGATAGATTACATAAAATAAGAGTAACACATAAATCAAATGTAAATTTTTCTTGATCTCGTATGCCACTTTTTGCAGAAGAATGCTGTTTGCTTTCGATGTGACGTTGACAATGGCTTCTGGACCAACACATTAAAGGGAGTTTACAAACTAGACATTGAATTTTAGCGCCATCAAAAATTAAGTCGGGCATGTCCACTATAAAGTTTTTAACTGTGTCTGCTATTGGTCGTTTTAGCGACGTACCTAACTGCGACATTTTTAAAGCAAACATAAGCGTACAATTACGAAATAAGTTACGACAGCCTACATATACACGGAACTACTCGCATACAGCACTGACGCTGTGAACGCGTAAAATAAATAATCGCCGACTCCGCACCACATATCTACTACACTGACTGTTTGCCCAGACTGCATATGGCGTACGGGCTGTCTGAGACGTCCTCCTGTTACCCTACAAACTGAATCTTTATTGATTCAAAATCACTTTGACGCTGATTACATTCCGTTTACAGATATTCAGTTTTGGTGCAATTGCTTAAATGCTGATCAAGTTCAGATTGTAATCACTTGCAAATTATTTCAATTTATAATTCTCTTAGTTATTTTGTAAGGAGGACGACTCTGAATCAGTGCTTTCGAGGCTCAAAATCATTTCAATAATGTTGTTGTTCTGATATGTGTCAGTGTCAATGATTTAATGATTATTTTCGAGTTGGCACATTACTTTACACTTATCCTTGGACTCTACATGGGAAAGATAGCTGGTATCATCCGCAAATAACACAACGTTATTGTGTTCTACAGCTATATTTGGAAGATCATTTATAAATAAAATTAACATCAGCGGCTCTATTACGGACCCTTGGGCCAAACCCCGCTGCAACTGTAATTCTCCCGACATAGTACCTTAATACTCAACTATCTGTTTTTGGTTTCGGAGATAAGACTCCATCCATTAACATGCATTTCTACGGATACCGTATACATAAAGTTTTCTCAGTAAAAGAGAATGATCAACCATGTCAAAGGCTTTACTAGAATCGATAAAGGTAGCAATACATTTATGTTGCAGTTCCTGTTCCAATAAGACCAATTTCAACAGAACAATCTGAGCCAACAGTATTAGAAACCATGAAAATCGAAGGGGCAGGCGCATCAATGTATGAACCATCAATGTCACTGCGCATTGAAATCACGCAAGGGCCAAACATTGGTACAGCGGAGAAAAGCTACATGCTCTTTTGGGTGACATTTGTTGGAATTTACAAGAAGAAGATGACGATATAGAAGAATCAGGGCAATCAGAGAATGAAAAATGAAAAAAATCAAGAAATTTTTTTTTTGCAAAAAAATCGACTGAATCGACTCAATTCTTCTGAAATAGTTTCTATTCGATGTGTATTCGTCAATATGATGTCTGTTCGATCGATTTCCATCGATTTAAATTTAGTAAATAGTCAAAAAATGATAGAAATTACGTTTCTTTGAGGTCTTTGGGTCTAAAATTTTAAATTGACATTGCTCGAAAACGCGAGCTAACTTTTAAAAACGGTTAGCACCATTGTATTCAGCATACTCGAATTAGGTTCATCCCCCGGGTGCCCAGCTTGTTGTAAAAGAAAGTCTCCTATTCAAGCACAGCCTTATCTATTTGATCCTTGAAAGAATAGAACACGAATTTTTGCTTGGTAATTCACTGTAAAGAAGGCAATTCAATTTAATTTGAATAAGTTAATAAATAACAATAATAAAGTTGGATTCAAGACAAGGATGAGGTAATCTTTCTGAAAGATGCGTAAATACGAGGGACACGCTATATATTTTGAGATGCCACAAAAGTAGAGAAGTTAGAGCTGGCAACACTGCATTTCTAAATACCACCATCCTTAAGTAGTAAACTTTGACTGTCAGTTGAGTCGCTGCTGTCATAAAGTAAACGTGGTAGGTACGATTTGTCATCGAAACACGGACTTGTCAAGAGAACATGTACGCGCAATGATTTACTACGATTTTTAGGTCGGTTTAAGTGAACAACAAAGTCTTCAACGATTGCAACTCGCATTTGGTGATGAAAGTCTTACACGTGCAACTGTGTTTCGCTGGTATAGCGAATTTAAAAGAGGACGGATATCGCTTGGTGATGAGGAACGTACCGGTAGGCCCTGTTCTTCAGTTACCGCTGGAAACATTGAGAGTGTGAGACGTATGATCGACGAAGATCCAAGATGCACCTATCAAGTGATTGAGGCAACTCTTGGTGTTGGATCCGCAACGGTAAATTCAATTTTACATGATCATCTTCGGATGAAAGAAATTGTTACTCGTTGGGTGCCACACACGCTTACCGATTTCCAAAAAGCAGAGCGAATCGCTCGGGAAACATTGGAAATGTTAAATAATGGTGGACATCGCATTCTATCAATGATAGTAGCAGGTGATGAAACTTACATCCCATTTTACGATATTCCTACCCGCCAGGAGAGCCGCGTGTGGATCCACGAAGATGCACCAACACCAACAATGGCCAAAAGGCAAAGGGCTGTCAAGAAAGTTATCTACGCAGTTTTCTTCCGTAGTACCGGATTAGTAAAAGCAATGAAGCTGGAAATTCAAGGTACAGTCACAGCAAACTGGTACACCACAAAATGTTTACCTGCAGTTCTTGAGTCAGCCAACATTCGCGGGTTAATGTTCCATCACGACAATGCATCGTCACACAGTGCACAGCTGGCAGTTGAATTTTTACGTGAAAATAAGGTGAAAGTCATTGAACATCCACCCTATTCGTCTGATTTGGCCGTGTGTGATTTCTGGTTGTTCTTCAACCTAAAGAAACATTTACGTGGTCGACGTTTCACGACGGAGGATGAGATAGATGAAGCAATTCATCTATTTTTTGAGAGCATTCCAAGAGATGACTCGCTTCACGCTACTACGTTGTGGAAACTTCGATTACAAAAGTGCTTTGATGCATGAGGAGATTATTTTGAACATAAATAAAATAATTTTCGTAAAAAGACTTGTAGTTTTCTTGTATCTCAAAATATATAGCGTGACCCTCGTATAAACACAATGAACACTATATTTAACTATACAGAAAGGGAACCTCGCCCCCGTACGTGTAGCAGCGGAAAGATTTCAACATCAAAAAGCACGAATTCCTTACGTTCTTCGCAACGGGTACAAGGGGAAAAAAAGACGAGAAGTTAAATATTTGCGGGACAAAGTTTTCCACGAATTACGGCAAAAAATCTACATAATTCAGTAGCTCCACTTCTTCGCGAAGGAGCATCTGTTACATATGTGCCTTTTTCTCTGCGCGTCGGCGTCTCGGTCGAGCGGAAACTTTTCCTAATCTGATGGCAACTCATGTTTTAGCAATTTGTATTGATGTGTCTTTTATCTCTCCGGAACATGTTGCAAATATTGTAAAAGCATGCCGCGAACGATACGTAACGCTAAGAGAGGGATTGAGTTTATGTTGTACGAATACTTGGCGTTCACGTCCGGAAGGTAATTTCATCTTGAGTTGTTTTTGAACGGCGCGCGCTGTCATTAAACGGTTTAGTATTTGGATGAATTTTATATTGCGGCGGATTTAGTAAGTAGTTACGTTGTTTGAATATTTGAATGTGGTATTGGAAAATAATGTGCACACGTGAGTTGTAGCGTATAAAAAAGATTATAGACTGCGCGACAAAACTATGGAATAAATTCATTAAACTCGAAGCAGTTTGTTAAATTTTTATTTTTTTTTAATAACAATTTTTACATCAAAATCTATAATTTTCCTTCGAATTTCCGACGTAACTAATTAATGAAATTAATTAAAGTTATGTCCACAACAAAGAATCGTACCTCGGATCTCCCACTTTTCGAGTGGACGCGTTAGCCACTACGCCATGGAGACCCATGCGAGGAAGTTCACTAGATCCTCGTGGCGTAATGGTTAGTGCATCCACCCAGAAAGCGGGAGATGCGAGGTTCGATTCTTTGCCGTGGACACAATTTAAATTAATTTCATTAATTAATTACGTCGGAAATTCCAAGGAAGATTACAGATTTTCATAATTCATCGACGCAAGCCAAATACGAGGGTATGTCATAAATTACTTACACCTGTAGTTCTACAACTGTATTAAACGAAGATAGATGTACAACAGATACATTATTTTTCGATATAGTTTCCACATTTAGCAATGCACTTGGTCCAGCGAACCACAAGCTTCGGTATGCCTTCCTGGTAGAAGGTTTTCGGTTGGTCGTGAGGCCACTTTTGCACCGCATCCCGAGCGTGTATCTGATGCAAATCGACGACCCCTCAAAGCTTCAACATTTCAAAAATAATTTTCCGGTACCACTTCGCTCCTTTTCGAACTGTGGATGCATATACCGCTTTTCAATCCGACACATCAATAACAGATTTCGTTCTGCTATATTCTACCATAACGGAACGTTTCCTCACGATGGCTCTTGTAGTAACAATATCTCGCAATTTTGGTAAATTTTTTGTCGTCAGAAATAAAGCGGCCAGTTTAGAAGAACAAACGTATTTGTAAAGAAGTGGAAAAATGGCCACGTGGTTCCAGACAAAGTTTCACTTTGGCCGAATTTGGTACGCATAGTCGTTAAAGTGTTAATTGTCCAAATTATATAAATTAATCATTAAAATACCTCACGTGCTTAAATTTTCAAATAAAAATCGCTTAAAGAGTGGGAAACATAAATTGTATTAATAACAAAAAGCAGAGATAAATGCAAATAAATTCAGGAAATGAAATGATTGTTTCCTTTAAATGAAATTTCCGAAATGCCATCCACCGGCATCTTGGCAATAAGCAAATCTATGCACACATTCAATTTGTACATTGTGAATGACGTCAGGACTAATTCGACTCGTTTCATACCTAATTCAATTGTTCAAATTTTTGTAGTCTTTCAACATAGATTTTTGATTTTAAATACTCCCATAAGAAAAAATCAAGTGACGCAATATCTGGGGATTTGGGAGACCACTTTATTGGTCCTCGCCTGCCGATCAGCAGTTGTTTAAAAACTCGCGAACAGAACGTGCAAAGTGGTATGCAGTTTGGTAAGTCAGTATCATCTTCATTTGGACAAATTTCTACAAGAACAGATATAAATGCATCCCTCAAAAAGTCCAGATATCGCTGCCCCGTGAGAGTTTCGTCAAAGAAAAAAGGACCAATAATTGCATTGTCAACTGTCTCTGCCCACACGAGGGTATTGAGTATGTGTTTCGGTAATCCAGTGAAGATTTTCTCTACTCCAGTACCTGCAATTTTGTCGATTTACTGTTCCATTTGTGCAAAATAAGGCTTCTTCCGAGAGAATTTGGTGCATGAAGCGTGGATTACAGTTGCATAAATCCTGCATTATATCATAAAATTGCATTTGGCAATCAGAGTCATCTTCATTGAGTTTTTGCAGTATTTGTATTTTGTAGCGATGGCATTTTTCTATTTTCAATATTGATTGCTAAGAAACCTCATTATCTGCCGCAATTGATCGAGATGCACCACACTTAACAAAATATCGAGTTCCACATCATCGTTTATTTTCTCAGGAAGTCCTGCATTTGAAATGTGTTAGACATGCCCAGTTTCTCTAAATTTTCTCTCGATTTTACTCACTGTGGACTAGCTGACATTTCTATCTGGATATTTCGTATTAAACAAATTGCACACCTTTTGCTGACTTCTGGTTTTATAGCTGCATCCAACGAGAATTAAAATTTCTATGAGTCGAGGTTCAATTAAGTGATCCATACTTATTTGACTTTCAAAAGTTTCCTTTTATTAAGAATAAGTAGTATTTGGCATACGGCAGTGTATAAAACTGGTTATTTTGTATTTTTCATACCTATTACAATATAACTACGATCGATGGGGCCTCCGGCGTACTTAGCTGTTCACTATGCAAATCGAAAGTTGGTTTTTCAAGTTTGCATAGCTTCTTCAACTTGCGCTATATTTGACCTAACAAGGACGCAAACACACTTGCCAGCGTGAGATATTACCTGTTCTGTATCCTTTGTGCACGATGTTCTCAACTAAATACGGGGAAGTTCTCGCGTAGTAGGCGATGGTTCACTTCAAAGTGCACAATCCACATTGATCTCGATAACAAAGCATTATCCGCACATCGGATACCTATAGATACGGTTCACTCCTTGTCTGCCAGAAATTGCCATATGAGGATGTTGCTGCGTACAAAGGGTTTTGAATTTCGGAGAATGCTGGAACATAGTAGTTCACTACGCGCCAATAAATTTGGGACAATTGGGGACAGCTTGAAATGTCAAGGAAACTAAATTAGATTTGTGCTTAATTGAGGTTGTACTCTCACATATGAAACTGCTTTCTTGGCCCAAAGGAATATACTTTGGAAATGTGTAATTACTTGAAAATGTATAAGTTTTTCTCCCATATTTAACTTTCTTCTGATTACATATGAAAAATATAAAATGTCAAATTGCAAAGTCTTTTCATCGTATCTTAGAATGATTTTTTTTTTCTGTAACCATAGTTTTAGAATTCTAGAGACACTACATAAATGCCATAATGTTTAACCCTTAACTGGTGAGGTACAACTTTTAACATAAGTGGAGTCAGGCATATCTCAGTAAGCAAAAAACTTGAACAAACCTATTCAAGGTAAGTCATTTTCAAATGTCCTATATCTTTTTCTTGAATTATATTTCATTTCAACTAATCTTGGCCACGGTCCTTGCAAATGCAGACGGTACATTCTATATAAACAGGCTCCTTGTAACGTTCATACTGTTTATTGGTTTTCTATCTTTGTATTTTGGACAGAAAGCACATCATCTCTTATTTTCAATACCGTTTTTGACTAGCACTGGTAATTTTGTCACTCTTGTTATAGCTACTCGAACTTCTTGGAGTATTCTATCGTTATACAGAGGGCGTTGAAGGTGAGGTAAAACGAGTTGATAAGCCAATAATTTTACAAAACTTATTCACAAATCGTCATTGGCAGTCGGAAAACAATTAAATAGAATATAGGAATTTACACTAGCTATGTTTTCTACAAGACCTTTCAAAGATGGAAGATGGCTTCTGATTATGACGGGGCATTCTAATAGAAGTTTGAGGCGCAGTAGCTGACCATACGAATCTATTTTTACTGCCAGCACGATTTACTGACTCCAGAAGCTTGTTCAAATGTTTCTTCGTCCGTTACACAACCACGTTGTAGGATACCTGCATCGGTATTTGAAGTATACATTTTACTCTCTGTTTCAGCTTTTCCATCTTCTCTAATTTCGTTGTTAGTACTGTGTTCACTTCTTTCCTCAAAATCGTTTTTTCCTCCATCACTTTCTATCAACTCATAGCACTGCAGTAAAATACTTTCAAAGTCTGGACTGTCGTAGTTTGCTTCGAACGAAGTCATAACGTATGCAGAATACAAATTGCTGCACCACTGGTGAGGTGCGGTATTAGATACCCCAAAGCAACCCTACGGCGGGATATTTGCAAAGATCAGAACACAACTTTATCAATCGCTTTATTGTATCGCTGATTGACATCTACTGCGCGGCTATATAGGGACTCAAGGTTGTACGCACGCGCATAAGCTTTAGATATCAACATGGGGTCTTCAGTACCCCACATCGACAGTTAAGGGTTATGCGAGTTGTCGTCTTTGTGTTTGTTTTATAAACAGCGAGCTGTTTTCTTATTTACGACTCCAAAGAAGGAAAATGCGAAAATAATGCGGTTAGTGTAAACGTATAAGTATTCAGTAAAGGTTAGCCGCGAAAAAAATACTTGCTTTTGGCGTGTATATTTAAAAAATGTTATTTTTGATGATATTTGTTGGAACAATCAGGATGGTAATCTACAGTGCATTTATTACAGAAATACACTGTACAAGGTGTCCGTGACTTTTTGAATCCCTCGCGTTGCAAATTGAAAAGGAACACTGGTCCCGTTAACCACCAACTGTCAATACACTACTGTCAAAGTTTGAGAAAGCTGCGTCATTTGGCTGAAGTTTGACAGCCATTGAAAGCAGACAATGTCCTTCATTTTGGCGAAAATGGAAAAAAGTGAAATTTGTGCGCTCATAAAGCATTATCTTTGTGGAAGGAAGCCATCACTCAAACCAAGGCTAAGCTTGATAAATACTACGGGGACTCCGCTACATCACAATCAGTGGTAAATAAGTGGTTTACTGAATTTGCTTGTGGTCGTACAAGCATTAATGCCGAATGCTGCAAACGCTCAATGGTAGTCGCTACTGGTCACGAAATGTGGATACACCACAACACACTGGAGACCAAACAGCAGTCGAAACAGCGGATTTTTCATGGCGTATAGGCGCCGAAAAAGGCCAAGGTGGGTCTGTGGACTAACAAGGTCACATCGACAGTTTTTTGGGATGCACGCGGCATAATCCACATCGATTACCTTCAGAAGGGAAAAACAATCAACAGCGAATATTACGGCAACTTATTGCACAGCTTCAATGACGATTTGAAGAAAAAACGACCACCAAGAAGGAAATGCTGTTCCATCAAGACAATGCACGGGTGCATACGTGCGTAGTCGCCATGGCGAAATTTCATGAATTGGGGTACCAATTGCTCCCCCGCCCGCCATATTCTCCGGATTTAGTCCCCAGTGACTGTTTCCAAATCTGAAGAAATTGCTCGGCGGAAAGAGATTTAGTTCCAACGATGAAATCAAACAAACGCTTATTTTGAGAATTAAATAAAAGGGGACCCAAATTGGAACCCTGTGGAATTCCCGAAGAAGCAGTGTATACATTAGAAGTAAAGCCGTTATAGCAGACGTATGCGGATCTATTTTCTAAATAGGAAGCAATGAAATTTGTAATTTCTGATGTAAAACCAAATGAAGAAATTTTGGAGGCAAGTATGGAGTGGTCTATAGTGTCGAATGCCTTGGCAAAATCTGTGTAAATAACATCGACTTGCTGTCTACTATCAAGGGATTGGCTGATGTACTGAGTAATTTCTACCAGATTTGTCACAGTTGACCTACCAGAAATAAAGCCGTGTTGATATGGGGATATACAGGATTTTACAACGTTGTATAGCTTTGAATACAGCAAATGTTCAAACATTTTCGAGCAGGTGGAAAGAAGACTAATGGGACGATAATTTGATACGTCACTTTTGTCACCATGTTTGAAAACAGGGGTTACCTTACTTAATTTCCAGAACTCAGGAAAGGTAGACGTTTTACAACTCAAGTTAAATATGAAAGTTAATGGTGTAAACAAGACAGTTGCACAGTCTCGAATAAAAAAATGATGAGATGTTTCTAAAGAAATGGATATTTTGAAGTTTGCTCGCCATCCGTAAATAGTACAGCCCCGCGCTAAATTAGTTACGGAAGCACCAACAGCAGTATGTAGTTATGTGGTAAGAGGTGGCTTCACAAGATCACAAACTACCTCTAGAAATACTTTGCCAAAATTTGAAACCAGGAGTCAATATCTTCAAGTTTTCCGTTAGAAATGAAGACGATGTGGTTTGAAGATGAAAGAGTAGGAGAGATGGAGCTTGATACGCAGCCACCTCCACGTGGTGAGCTCTGGGTTGTTTCCACAAAGAAGTCAATCTACAAGATTCTTTTTGGAAATAAGCGAAGAGTTGCGTAAAGATTTGCGAATTTATTTTTGAAAAATTTAAAGTCAAATGGACAGCCAAACATGATGTCGCACAAAGGCGAAATTTTACATGATGATTAACCTATACAATTTTGTTTCATTAATTAAAACATACATTAAATTGGCTTACTTTAGGTAATATATCTAGAAACTTCCGATAGCATTTCGGTTACAAAATCGATTCGTAAATAAACCTTATCAAGACCAACTTCGTCTACCTTCTATATTTAATCCCTTTTTCCTATCCCATTCAAGATACATAAAGTTTCCGCAATACTACTTAGCGAGTCAATAGATTAAGCTTAATTGACCAACTTTCGGAGTAAAAGAAAGGAAATTACCGCCGACTCGTGCGGTAGCAAAAAATCGCGTCCCTTTCGTCTTCGATCGGAAAGTATTCTATCTTCCCCTATCTTTACTAGGTATACCGTTTTTCGTACTTCCATTTTCGACCGACCGAGGTCCCCAAACGGCGAATAAAGATAATTAAACTAGCCGAGTTACGGATCATTTAGTCGCGGTCGACCCCCGTACGGATAGTTTGAAGGTTTGGGGGACTTACCCCACCGACAAGTCGAGCCGTCGCCTCCGGCAACTAACGACTTCTTGAGCGTCATTTGTTTAGGAACGCGGCCGCGTGGATGCACTGTCGCTTACTAAATGGACATAATTATTTAGTGCGCCACTAGTTGATGCCGGGGCAGGACAGGACTGACGCCGATCGTCAATTTGTTTTAAGTTTTAGAGACGTTCGTGAAAACGAGGATTCTTCCGCCTTGCTTTATTCGTCGCCCCAAAGAACGAGAGCCATTTATTTTTACTTCATCAGCTTATGGCTCAATGTCCCGCCATTTGTTTATCGGAAGGTGTTAAAGATGTTACCGTTAAGTGTTGAGTTATTGGATTATACTAATAAAAGATTTTGTTTTTGATTTGCCATGTTGAGTTTGAAATGGAAATGATAAAACAAAAAACATTCCCTTTTTGAATAATAATCACTGTGCTAGTTGCAAAATGTAACAAGCTGGGCACCCGGGGTGTAAATCTAACTCAAGTACTCTGAATCCAATGGTGTCAACCGTTTTTAAAAGTTACCTCGCGTTTTCGAGCAATTTCAATTTAAAAACATTAGGTCCAAAGAACCTTCTGAAACATTTTGGAATTTTCTGGAAAATGCGATCAATGGCCGCAAAGCTTTTTGGAACCTTCAAGAACCTACTATGGACCGCTCATGGACCATTCGTGAAATTTCTAGAAACTGTCATCCCCGCTACTGCCACTTGGTCAGCCAAGCCACTTGAAAGCGGTTCTGCTACACAACACCAATTCAAAAAATGTCATTCCCATTGCACTGAGCAGCAATACAAAAAAAACATATGCAACGCCAAAAAAATCGTCGATTTAGTGCAATATAGTGACCAAAAGTGGAAAATTTGTGCCAACTTAAAAGCAGCTGTTTTAAGAGGTACGCAAACGGGTTATGCCAAAAATATGTGCTACCTGTGCTTGTGGAATACCCGTTTTGCCGGCGACCAATATAACGAACGGAACTGGCCTTTACGTGAGAAATTTAGATTGCGACAAAACATTATTGAGATTTCACTTGTACCAATCGAAAAGGATTTGTTACCACCGCTCCGCATCAAACTAGGAATTGCGAAAAATTTCAGAAAAGCATTGAACCCAGAAGGAAATGCATTCAACGAGCTACGTGGTATTTTTCCACGTTTAAGTGGGATGAAAATAAAAGAAGGTAGATCTCTGAATCTGTATGTTGATCTACTGAAATTTCATTTTGTTTTATGAGGGACAAACGATTTGAAAATGCACTCCACATTGACGTGGAGCTTGCGGCCTGGGATTGTGTAAAAGCGGTTATTGACAATGTTCTCGGAATTCATCGATCGGAAAATTGGCACATATTAATTAAAGACATGCTCACTGCTTTTCATCAAATGTTCGAATGTCATTAAAAATTATATTTTTGCACTCCCATGTAGAAAAATTCGCCGAACAATCACCAAATGAATCTGATGAGCAGTTTTCATCAAGTGACGACAAGGCTCGAACAAAAAGCCACATACTCTTTTGGGTGACATTTGTTGGAATTTACAAGAAGAAGAAGATAACGATACAGAAGAATCAGGGCAATCGGAGGATGAAGAATGAAAAAAAATCAAGAGAAACCTTTTTTTTTGCAAAAAAAATTATAAAAAATCGACTGAATCGATTAAATTTTTTTGAAATAGTTTCTATTCGATATGTATTCGTCGATACAATGTCTAGATCGATTTCCATCGATCTAAATTCAATAAATGACCAACAAATTATAAAAATTAGGTTCTTTTGGGGTCTTTGGGTCCAAAATTTTTAAATTGAAATTGCTCAAAAACGCGACCTAACTTTCAAAAACGGTTAGCACCATTGGATTCAGCATACTCGAATTAGGTTCACCCCCCGGGGTGAAAGGTTGTTGCAAAAAAAAGGTCTCCAATTCGAGCACAGTGTAATCACTGGGCAACAAATTTTGAAATTTCGTTTGAGCCATGTATAAGTTCTATCAATATTTAACTTGCCGTTACTAGATCTAAATACAGGGTGTTTCATTAATAATTGTCCATGTACTTACTGCAGAATGCTTGACCTAAAATATGATGATTTAAGCTATAGCACTTAGATAAAATATTCCTCCTAATCGAGGTACAGGGTGTTTTATTTAAAATTTTAAGTAGAATACAACGATTAAAGATAAACATATTCAGGTTTTTTAAAAATGTTTGTGAACTATTTGGAACATAAAATAAAAATAAAATGAGGAATTATTATAATGAATTTTCGAAATGACTTCATGACACCTTTGAATTCTTTTGGCAAAACATGTCCTAACCCTTAAAAATATGTTTGGTTGATTTCTAATACTAATTCGCAGCAAGTCTTATCGGATATTAATCTCCTGCCTCCATATGACGTCACAAATAAGTCTAGGGAGTTAAAATTGGACCATGGAAATTTACTTCCTCGCCATATCCATCTATGAGGAAATGCATTGTTTCAATAATTTCGCACCACTAAGGGATAATGTGGTGGGGCGCCATCTTGCATAAACCACATATCCCTTTGGTTTAATGGCAACTATTCCAACTCATCAAAAAGGGTAATTTGGAGAAATTGTGAATATGAATTACTATTTAAATTTGCAGGTAATTCCACGGTAACTTTAAAAAGTCCACACCAAACATTTATCATAAATTCGTGTTAGAGGTGTGCCTTTTTAACTATATGTGGATTTTCAGTATCCCAATAATGGTAATTTCTCCAATTAAAAACGCCTCTGCGTGTGAAAGTGGCGTCATCACTAGAGTTGACCATGCCCGCCAACTAGCAGCTGCGTCGTATCTATACGGTTACATATAAGCCTCAGTGTAGCTTCGACCTTCCATTAGCGTGGTACGTGTTGTTTAGAAATGTTGTGTACGTCGCGCAAACGACCCAAGGCGGACCAGTTTAGGGAATTTCTAGCCGAAATTCCTGACTTAACGTATGACGGCGCTAAAATTGAATGTGTAGTATGTAATGTCCCGTTGATGAGTTGGTCCAAAAGGGACTGTCTACGGCACGTAAACAGTGAACAGCATGCTTCAAAAAAAACTCGCACACGAGACTATGACTATTAAAATGGTAAGTGTTTGAGGACGCATTATTTTATTTTTATTTAACAACTACGCGAAAGTATTTACGACTGCAAACATGTACACATAATAGCTCTGGTGGAACCCGAGGCCTAATCGAAACAACGCCGCTGCCCATTGGCGCGCGTGGCCAACTCTAGTCATCACTAAAAAGAATGTTGCTAACAAAATTCTTGTTTGTATTTGTCTTATCCGTAATAAATTGTGCAGATTCCGCAAAATATTTTCGTAATCGCAAAAATGGAAAGGGTCGAATTAGATATGAGAGGTTCATGCAAAATCGACATAGCTCATGTGAGATGCAAGTACAAGCAGGAAAATTAAATTATTTAAGGAAACTACTGACTCTATCGCAGTGAGACAAGAGCATAATTAATTACTTAGAAAATAATGGGGAGTTAAAAAAAATTGCTACTATAACAATTATGACGGTGGCGTAGAATGTAGAGGGGGAAAATAAGTCTCTATCACTACCGTACGCCTCTGGTAATATGGCGTAGCTATCTTCTACCATAATTTAAAGTGCCCTAACATCCATAAACGTTTTGCCAAGAATGGACTAAAAATGTTAGAAGGTATCATAACAGACTGCCAAAATCATTTTTAAGTTTTCAAAATAAAATACCCTGCGTCGTGGTTAGAAGAAATATTTTATTTAAATGTTTTAGATTAAATCGTCATATTTTCGGCCTAGGACTCTCCAGTTACTATATGGACAACTATTAATGAAACACCCTGTATAATAAAATACCCTGTATAATAAAATAAATTATGAGTTGGATATAGTTTTTGTGTAACAAAGGTTTGACCATTTAATGTTTTGATAACTACACAATGTTACATAAAAAATGTCTTTTGGTCACTAACTTTCTTGTGTGTGATGTCTGATGACTTCCGAATATTCATTCAACAGTGGTAGAATTCCATTTTCTCTGATGTCTCTTCTCCATTAACGAAATATCTCGGTGAAACCTCTCGCCATGTTCATCGCTGACATGTCCACAATTCATCGGAAAGAAGTCAAGTTGGGAATGCAAAAAAATTACATGCGCAATAGTCTTTTTCTTCACAGCGTTACAATCAGCGTAGAAAACAACTGCATACAATTTATGGACAAAATTGTAACGTTGCAGCTAGCTTTGTATTTAACAGATCAACCTTCCGAAAATACATCCATCCCATTTCCTTAACTACCTTCACAAACAGGTGTCGACCGGTTTAAACCCCTCGGGAAACTGATGTCGGCCATTCTTTCAACGAAACGATATGCAGCGTCTTACATATTTATACAGGTATATTGTTGTAGCTACCGCTGGCGGTGGAATTTATATTGCAAAATTGTGAAAGCGGTTTCTGCATTTCATTCAGTACACTAAACAAACGTACATAATTTAATATGGCTTATAAATATGTAATAATGCTGAAGGATCCAATATTTACGGACACGACAATCGATCACTGACATAACAAAATATGTATATACCGGGTGTCCTGGATTCAGTATACAAGCGGTATCTTCCTTATTTGTAGAGAAATAAGACGAGCAAGATGTCGTCGGAAACGGTTTACAGAATCCTAAAAGATATACTTTTTAAATTTACTCTTAGTAAACCACCCACTAAGAAACCTCTCCTAAACTAATTTTTTAAATTGCAGCCCTCATTTTTTTGACTTTATAACTGAAGTACTAGAAATTAAGAACACAACGGTATAAACAAAGATTTCATCTAACAAATAGCTATTAATAAAAACATTATGGATTGTTGGTTGAAATTTGGTTGTACATATGCATGTATACAATCGTATAGGTTGTTCGAACAAAAACGATTCACATATTTCGATTTGCGAAAATAGTTTACGTACCTACAATTAAATACATAGTGAAGTAGTGTGTAGCAATATAGGTTCTGGTAATCTGACGACCACAAAGAAGGAACGTGCGACAAATGCAGGATATAATAATAAACAACTAGAATTATTTACGCTTTTGGAGTTGAAATTTGACAGTTTGGTAATCGTTATGATTACTTTGCCTAGCAACGAGCTCTTTAGACCATTCTGGCGTCACAAGAAACAATTTGGCACTCTTTTCTAGCCAACCATGCGTAACAACAAAAACAGTTGTGGAAAACCCCTGATGCTATTGATTTATTGAAAATTATCATTAATGGCTCGATTAACACATCCCCAACATACTTGATGGTTTTCGTGTGTATACCATCCATACCGGTACCATGCTTATTTTTTAACGACCTTATCGCATTTGCAACTTCATCGGGGGTAACTGGACTAAAAGCAATATTATTTACTTATTCATACGATGGATATATTTTTAGTCCTTTTTGCAGTGTCGATTTTCTAATAATTTGACGTTTTCGGTGGAACAGTTTTGTAGCGGTTATCAAAGCTAATGCTTATTCAGGTGAATACTGAGGTGTCTGGTGGTCTTTTGAAAGGTTTTTATCTTGATTGCTCTTTTAAGACTTGATACCAAATGCTTCAACATACCAGCAGCATCTCTTTTACTACATTGCCTCATCTTGTTACACGAGTTAACCCACCTAATGTACGTTATGTGATTAATGATCTCACTTTCCTTGTTTTTGATTTCAATCCACTTGAAGTGAAACCTTTGCCTGGCCGTCCTACTTCTTTTGGAGTATACCTATCACTAGTATTAGGTGCGTCTAGCTTATTAATTTTTATACTAGCATTCAGCGACATACTATATTTCTTTAAAAATACATTTTTATTGTGATAGCATGTCCACCGCTTGTTAAATCCTATTACAAACGAATAGGTAACTCTACTTAATTCTTCTGACATTAATGCAGAAGAATGAACTATATTAAACTTAGTTTTGAGATAATCTACAAGCACATTTCCAGGTTTTAGCGTTGATGTACGCGGATTATTATCTTCACTTTTTAAAACTTCATGTAATTCTTTTCTTCAAACCTTTAGTATGGTATCTGTAAAGATGAATATATCTCTTAAAAACGCAATCTAATGCACTGGAAATTGTACTGCATAGAGTCTACAAGACCCAAAGAATACCAAAAATCCAAGACCAGAACGTATAAAGATGTACAAAACTTTTTGCTGACTAATACAGTTAATGCTTCTAATTTCATTTAACTATTTTATTAATACACATTGAAAGAACTTTGTGGAATAAACATGGGGCAACAAGCGTTTTTATGCATTAAAATGTAAAGTACATATTTTTCCCTGCAAAATCCATAATAGAAAAATCTCTATAAACAAACACCTTAATAATAATACCTTCGAAAATGAACGCGTACGGAATGACTGACGACCAATATGAAATGAGCCGGGCGATATCTCTTCTTGCGAAGCAATTAGCGACAAGGTTCGGCTACTTAACATTATCATATAGTGTGAATAGGTTATCTAGTCTACTGTTTCTGCTCTTAGTAGACCAAAAGTGGACAAAGAGTATGCTGCTTTTCCGACTTTTGTCCCGCTAGATTCATGATATCCTACAATGTCACATCACTGGGAAAAGTGTACAGACTTATGTTGAGAAATAAAACTGAATTTGATAAAAAAAGATCCCTGTTTCTGTGTTAGGCTAGAAACTTTGCAGACTGTTCTCGTAGATTGACTACGCAGTCTAAAAGACCCAAATTTTGTATTTATCTCGTGGATTTTATTAAATAGTGCAAAGGCTGGGCTACAGTACTCCATACCTAGATATGAAAAGAACAACTGTTGGCTGTTGCAGGTTAACTTAACGCGAATAGAGCCTTGTGTCCTTCATGTTATTAACGGTAATTGTTGTACAATACACTAATGCTGTTATAATACTATCGCATAAAGTAGACTGAGCTCTGCTGTTCATTAGTAAAGTGCTTTTATTTCTTTGCGTTCGTAATCATTTTAATTTTTTCCTTTCGTCAATTAATCCGCTAGAGACCCGACTCCAATATCTCATCCACGTGATAAGTCTGGAAAACGTGTGACCTGACCGCGTTTATAATTAAATTTATTGTATCGGCGGTATATATATATATATATATAAGTATATAGGTATGTATGTATATGTATAATACGTACATATAACCAACCAACGGTCGAGGGTGATATGCGGTGAGGCAAAGTTTCAGTGTGATTACTATACAAATTCTAATGAATATGTCTGCAAACTTTGGATATTAACAGTTCGCCGAAATATTTCCTTCCGTTCGTTCGCGACGCTCGTTGTTCTCTCTCATTCTAGCACGCGCGTTTTCTCTCATCTCAGCACGTTTCGTAATTAACATTTCTAATCTAAAATATTAGAAACTGCTCTACCGGGGGCGGCAAAGGCGTCGGCACGAACGAACTAATTCGTCGCCGAACTGGAATATTGCTTCGCGTTAGAAAGTATGAAATCCATTTCTGTCATTAACACTGCAAGCGCGCGCGTCATTTCAGGGGCCGGAAGTGATATCGGAATGTTTTTATGGTATTGACGAAGGTGAATAGTTCGACTTCTCGAACAGGAGGTTTGTTCGCTCGGCCTACACTAACTACTTCGAGTAACTAGTGTAAAAATATACGTTCGTTGGGCCTGGGTTCAGTTGTACACAACCATACACCTACTTGCGCTGACCCCTCCAATGACGTCATTTCACATTACACCGAGTAAAATGTGCAGCCCCAGCTAACAAACCTAAGGTGTCAAAGTTTTTTACACCGATTATAAATCACACTGTATAATGTACTATTAATATTACGATCACATGACTTTCACAATAAACTGTCGTAATTTGTCAGCTATATCCTGATAATTAAAAAATATTCTCTTGATTTATAGCAATAAATGAAAAAATAAGAGGTATGATCTTAATTGAGTACTATCGGTACTAATTATAAATGTAGGATATTTTATTACAAGTAATTTTCAATCATTGCATGGATTGTTGAAATGATTTCTACATATTAATTTATAGATGTAACTACTTCGCCCACAAAAAATTTAAAATTGTTACACTTTTGGCTTCCGGGTCCACACTCTTATGGGACATCTTCAGGGCTGTTACTGTTTCATTTTTTCTGTTAAACGCGGCTTTTTTACAGGTTTTACAGATCATTAGGCGATTTTCGCGCAATTGGCGCCTGACAGTTCTGCTCGAAATCTCTATTTCTCTCTCTTGTAAATTTTTTTGAATCATTTTAATTGTAGCAAATCTATTGCTATATTTGGGGTTTATATTTCAATTTTTTTTTAATTTCAAATAATTAATTATTAAGAGAGAGATAGAATAACAATTTTACCTCTGCAATAACCATATATCAACGCAAGACACAACGATACTCCACAACTTAGCTTCTATACGGTTATGACGAAATATTTTAAAAAATATCGATGCATTCTCTAAACTGTGAACTCGCTAAATGTAAGTTGATAACTGAAATATTTATATATACGTACTTTACTCTACTAAATATCATTTCTCTGGTGTTTTTATTTATTGATACCATAATCTAGTCCCCTTATAAACGATCGGATTCAAAGCAATAGAATATCACTATAATAGGATGGGAATTTCCAGGTAAAAGTGTTGATTTATGACATGTTTCAAGTAATCTGGCCAGTGACTGTAAAGGAATTAACAAAGTTATTGCTTTAGTCTTAACTTATTACACCTAATTATTGACACCGATATAAACTATTTGATTTCTAGCTCTTAAAATGGATAAAATTTTTCACTTTCAAGATAATTACCAGTGTTACTACACATACATATACCGCCGGTATATACTGTCGAATAAGTACGACGTATGTATGTGAAATAAATTTCTTCGAGATTAAATTCTTAAATTGCGATACGCTCGGCGATATTGCGACGGACGCGCTCCGCTATCCCGGAGAAACAGTGTCATTCTGCCGGAGAAATACGTCAGGTATTGCGTGCCGTTTTTGGAATGTCGGTTCCGCTCGAATGGAGTGGAAATATTTAAGGAAACCTTGTGCTGCGATGAGCGGGTGAATTCAGCAAGAGGTAAACAATCTCCGTGAAGTAGAATGCAATAAATTATGCTTTATATAATAGTAATAGTAGTAGTCTTTACTGAGAGATTGCAGAACCAGGAGCAATAATAAATATAGAATGGTATAAGAGAAAGAAATAAAGGAAATAAGTGTCATCATTACTTTTCCTGCTAAAAGTCGCAATCGATATTTTTCGCTTTCGAAGATTCTATACGGTTCTGTTGCATACTCTGACTTTTGGGTTCTGATTTGTAGTAGTGACATGAAGCATAGCACCGGTAATCATTTGATATGAAAACGTATTGTTTTGCTCTTAATTGTGTACCTATTATGGACCAAGTGATAAGTAGGACATTATTCATAATGTCCAGGCAGTTTGAATAATGCCCAAAATGAGGGGGTAGTACGATAATAACTATTGAAAATATTAAATTGGCCGAACTTTATGAATAATGTCCTTCAGCAGTTGGGCAGAGCGATAAAAAAATGTACATATTTTATAATTTTCTGTCAGTTTTAAAAATAATCAGGCTTATGATTCTAAAACACAAAATGAACTAAGAGGCATATTATCACTGCTTTTATTATGGGGATAATAATACGAAATTAAAGGCATGAATAGTCAAAGCTTATTAATGATAAAACACCAAGGAGAATGGCGGTCGTCAAATAGGGTTTAATATTGTTTTATCGTTTCCTATTTAATTTTAGAATTATTGTGACAAATGAAAGTCAATTATCTCATTTCACAAATACTTTAATATACGATTTGTATATGTCAACATGGACTTATACAAATCGTGTATTAAAGTATTTGTGAAATGAGATAATTGACTCTTATTTATTAAAAAAAGAACTTTAGAAGCTCTCGATACTCGTTATATTGAAAACGTATAACTAACTATGTGTCTATTAAATGTTTACATGTACGCATGAGGAAATCTACGTTTCAATTAATTAATTAACCTATGGCGGTTTAAGCCAGTAGTTGGGGCTACTGTCGCGTCAGAATTTGTAACAATACAATTTGTTCAGTTCTGTTGAGGCGTTTGCACTAATTTACTCGACAAAAATGTACAAATGAGGATATCTAATTAGATTTCCTCATTCGTAGATGTAAACATCTACTTCGTATATATATGATTTAAAATATTGAAATGCCATTACCTTCCACAAAGCTATGCCGACGAGATGTATAACATCGAAACGCGCGTCCATGGATGGTGGATAGGTGATGGCATTACGTTTCAATTAATTAATGTGTCTATTACATAACTATTTTTAATCCGCAAATATAGAAAAAATAATAAAGCTAGTTTCTTTTTTTTTTTAATAAATTGTGAACACGAAGACATCTCAGGAGAAATTTTCTGCCAATAAAAAATTTCTACTAACTCCAGCTATATTGGCTATAGATTTCCATGATACTTCTAAATGTGTTGCTAGAATTTGTTAATAGAGCCTGGTAACAGGGAGCCGTGAAATAGCCGTACCGGTCTAGTATACAAAAACAATAGTAAGAAAATAGAAAAAAAAACAGAATTAATATATAATTATAATATGTGAAAAGTAGTGAAACACTCGCCCTTTTAAGCAGCCTTGGCTACGGAACAGTAAAACTAGAAGCACCATTATCAGTATTAACATCATATGGATAAGAGTGGCAAAAAGTTGACACCATTAGATGTGTTTCCACAATTATCTCGGTGAGCGATATTCGCCGTGGTGAGAAAACGAGTTTATATTTTAAAAAAGAGCGTTCAACATCTACCGATGTTATATATGCATGATTAAAATACTCTTTGCACTTAGTCAGTGGATTATTCGATACACCGTCATAAATTTGTTTTAGTGTGCTAAAATCGGGATCTTTCTGTAGCACATTCTCGAACTTTTCTGAAACGCGATTATATTTTGCGTCATGTATAGTCAGTAGCTGTGTATGCACTCCGTCCATAATTTGCAGAGACTCCAATAATGATAACGATCTATTTTGTAATTGGTCTATTGCGTCAGCTAATCCTTTATAGTAGCTACGAATATTTTTTAAATCTGTTTCGTCGGAAATATCTTGAAATTTCGACTGGCTCTCCTTAATAGCTGCAGCTTCGGCAGGATTGAATTGTGCAACAACAGCTTTTACTATCTTGAAATATTCAGCATAATAAAAAACTGCCTACAACCATGTTCCCCAACATGTAATAATTGGCTCCGGTGGTTGACGAATACCAGGACACTCTGTGTGAAATGATCGTAGGCGTTTGGGAGATTTCAAAAATACTTTTTTTGTGCTTGCTATTAATGCATCTACTTCGGGAGAGCATTGTCGAATGGTTTCTACCACAAGATGTAAAGCATGCACTTTACACGTAACATGTAAACACTTGCAACCATGTTCAAGAAGAGAACGGCCTACCGAACGCATTATCGCTGCGCCATCGATCATAAACATCAACACTTTATCTTTTAAAATTTGAACCGTACTAAGTACAACATTCGTAATTGCTGCAGCAGTATACTCTTGTAGCCTTCGGTTGGCTAGTAACAGTGGTAATGTAGATTTACTAGGGTCTAGTATGCGTACCATAATATTTACAATTGAATTTTTTACAGTCTGTTGTGTCGTCAACACAACCAAAGAAACTGCTTTTTCAATATGCGTGTCATTTTCTTTTCAACGTCATCGCGTACAAATGCAACATGCTTCCGTGCCGTTTTCTCCGTTGGCAACCGCAACTCGGGATTGTATTTGTCCCAAAAGTCCTTAAACGGTTGTTTATCGAGTAAGCCTAGTGGCAAATTACAGTTTATCAACATAAGAATTACATAAAAAAAAAATGCACTTCTCGATGGCATTTTCGTTTTCTATGCTGTGCGGAATTTACGTGTTTTGTACAGTTCCACTTATTATTTGATATCAAATGTATTTTGCACACTTTACAAACCATCTTACTCCCGTTGTAAAACAAATCGGGAAAGTCAGAAATAAGCTTATTTACTATGTCTTGAAAGGGTCGATTTTTAGCCTTCGACATGTTCACTAAAAACTACAATTAATAACTACGTCTATATCAATAAAATCAACACGCCCTATCGGCTATCCAATGCTAAACTGAACTGAGTGATGATGATTTGTCGTGTCGTATCATTATCGACCAGCCCTCCCCGCCCACCTAAACACAGTCATACCGCCGCTGCGATTGCTCTTCAGTTACCGGGCTCTATTTATTAAAATTAAAGAAATGCATTTACAGCTCAAAATTCTAGACATTTTTTGGACATTTACAAATAAAAACAGCATTTCCTTCTAAATAACAAACAGGGTTTAGCCTGTATGAATGTGAACACTGCAAGATATTAATATTTCCGCGTCTAAGACTTGCAAGACTTGTAACAAAATATTTGAAAAAGTCAATTAAAGGTTTTTGAGATTGACTTGTTTGTTATTACATAAATATTGGTAGGGTGGTGCCAGATTAGTAAAATGTTTTAATAATTCCTTCCTTTTTTAGGAAGGATGTTATTTTTTGTTATAAAAGAAAAATAAATACTTTTGTGCAATTCAGTCTTAGTCTTACTTTACAAAGTTTAGAAATAAGTTCTAGAAGTAGTGCAGCTAGTGTTGGATTTTATAAATACTTGCTTTTGCAATGTTTCCTAAATACTCATAGATTGAACTAAAAGAAGAATAATTTATAAACTTAAATAATCGTCTTTTTAGCAAACTGTGGAAAAGAATTTGCAATAAAGTTTAGCAGTAATCCATTTTCCGTTAAATTTAAACCTTTTGCTAGAAACAATTTGAGTTTCCAACAATTTTGTTAAACTTGCTTTATTGCCAATTTCAAAATGTCCGAGATTTTTACTCTAAAATCTCCTTCCTTTATTATTTATACGTACTACGAAATTAAAAGACATTATAAACTAACTGAAACGTCTAAATCGAAAAGATCGTAAAACATGCGGATTAACGTACCATCCGTATGTGCAACACCAATGTTTGTTAAAGTCGTAGTACAATTTACGCCGGTTCCATCGTTTCAGCCAGCGATGAACTGGAGATCAACTACACAATAAGCCATCTCTTCTTTTGTCAGTGCTAGGTGAATAATCCCCTCTATGGCTGACGACTGTGCATATGAAAATGCAATGAAATTACATTCTTAATTAATTTGAGATTTTCTAATTTGATATTATACCCGGTTTCGTTTACGTGTTGTGCTACACTTGACGATTCAATCCTTCCTTTGTCCAATGTAGGCTTTACGTATCACACTCACCGCAGTGTTTGTCAAACTACCCCGAAGTTCCTGCTACCATAAAAAAAGGTTTTTGAAAGAGAACATAATTGTTTCGATAGTTAAACATAATTAGCATTATGTTATAAACAATATATATTTATATCACCGGTGCATATAGAATTAGTAGATTTTATTAAAGGCAAAGTACCTATTATCTCAAACTCATCCGAAATAGCACAACGCGGAGCACTCCATGAAAATTGTTTTCAGCGCGTCTGCACTTGTACCGTTCATAGCCATATATCTCCCCGATAACCCGACAAACAAACAAAACACAAAAGACATGATAATCTCCGAAAACAATACATTTTACTGTGTGCGGCGATGCGACTCGTTCAGGAAGAGAAGGTTCCGTAACGGACGGCGTTAACGGGATGTGAGGAGGAGCGGTATTCCCGCGTCCGAAACGATAAATCCATTTCCCGTCACTCCCCCGCCATTTTTTGTCACCGTAACGTGGTGTATACTACACCCTACTTGCGCCCGCCCTGGCGAACGTCTCCTATTGTTTTCTCATTTATCGGTCGCCGAAGGCCAATTTTCTCTGGGAAAAATATCGGAGAAGAGCCGTCGGCCACCGCGCCGGATGTTGGAACGGTTTTATCGTTATTTAAAGAGCGGGATGTCGAACTCTGGCCTTCGCAGTCATCTTTCAGGACTTATCGGTGAAGGCGACGCGACTAGATAAGACATGGTAGCCACCCACGACGGATTAAGATAGATAAAGGTTAGGCAACCGCCTCTGACAGCCGATGGATAAATTACCTTTCGCACAGTGCATGAATCAGAACAGACAGGACCCCCTAATAGTACTTGGGGAGTGGGGAAGGGGAGAGACACACGGTGAAGGAGACGAGACTGTTACTGACATCTCGATGATTCTCTATTTTCTTTGTGGACGTAGTGTATGTGATGCGATGGAGGTTATTGAATAAGCGTTGGAATTTTAAGGAGGACGTTTTCTTTTTTTTAAATTGCATAATGTTGCGTGCTAGAAGAAACTGCAGCTAGGTCTTTATTGAACGTAATTACTTAGCAATAGCAATGCACAAATAAAATCGTCTAAAATCACGGATGTTTTTTAATACCGAAAACGCCCGTTCCACATCTAGCGATATTATATTCGCATATTTAAAATAATCTTTGAAACAACTTAATGCATCTTCACAAATTTGTCTTAATATAATAAAATCGTTGTCTTTCTCTCAAACACTTTAAAATTTTCGTATTACACACCAATTTGTTTCGCCTTCTACAGCGCATAACTGTGCGTGAACATCATTCACAATTTGAACAGAATCCACTAGCGACATCGAGACATTTTGTAATTTCCTTATTCCCTCCGCTAGTCCGAAGTAATTGTTGTGAATAGTTTGTAAATCTCTTTTAACCTGACTATCTTGAAATATTTCCTGGCTTTTCTTGTAGCTTCTGTCGGATTGAATTTTAAAACTACCTTCTTTACTTGATCAAAATATTTGTTGTAGTAAACCGCAGCCTGCAATCATGTTCCTCAACGTGTAACAATCGGCTGTGGTGGTTCAGGTAAATCAGGACACAGTTTGTGAAATAGTCGGGTACGTTTCGAGGACTTTAGAAACACTGCCTTTGTACTAGCAATCAATGCATTTACTTGTGGAAAACAAGTAGGAATCACTTGTGCCGCAAGATTTAGAGTATGGATTTTACACGTTACATGTAAGAAGCTACCACTGTGTTCTTTAAGCGATCGGCCCAAAGAACGCATGTTTGCGGCACCATCACTCATAAACATTAAAAGTTGCTTAGTTGAAACTTCAAATTTGTTCAATGAGTTCAACACCACGTCTAAAATCTCTTCGGCAGTACAATTTGTAATTCTTTTGGAAGCAAGTAAGAAGGAGGATGACGGTCGATGTGGTTCCATTGTACGTACCATTACATTAACCACAAAATGTTTTTGACGATCCGTTGTTTCGTCCACACACAACCACAGTTTTTTATCTTTCAATTCCGTTTTCATTCTTTTTTCTATATGTTCACGAGCAAATAGCACTACATTTCGTATCGATGTCCGACTAGGTAATTTACAGTCCGCATGTTTATTCCAGAAGGAGACAAATGCTTCTTTGTCCAGTAAACGAAACGATAGATTACATAAAATAAGAGTAACACATAAATCAAATGTAAATTTTTCTTAGTCTCGTATGCCACTTTTTGCGTGAAATAAATAATCGCCGACTCCGCACCACATATCTACTACACTGACTGTTACCGCTGTTTGCCCAGACTAGTCATCCGCCAACAACTACACAATTGTAGAATAATTTGCTACAATTTGCTTGTATAATATACGACTGCCGTTGCTACAATAATGTACAAGTTTTAGTTACACACGTTGTAAAAAAATGCAACAATATTGTTCTAGAGTTGTTACATTACCTTGTATGAAGAATAAAAGGGATTGTATCTATAATTACTATACCCTTTCGTGACAAAATCCATTATTGTTTGACGAGATACTACAATTCTGTAGTAAGAAGTTCTTGGAACTGTACCAAAAATAAAATATTTACCATCTAATGCAAAGTTTTATTTATATATACAAACAGTAATAATTGTAATATAACACACATATAAACGCATTTTTTTAAATAAATAAACCAAATAACTTGTTTACATATAGAGTTAATAAAGTACATACATACATAGAAGATTTATTCAGGAGACTGTGACAAACTGTAGAACACGTCAACATACAGCAATACTTATAAGTAGAGCCCGGTAACAGGGAGCCGTGCCATAGCCGTACCTGCCTAGTATAGTAGGAAAATAGAAAAAAAATAACAGAACTAATACACAATTACAACATGTGAAAAGTAGTGAAACATTCACTCTTTTAAGCCGCCTTGGCTACGGAACAGTAAAACTAGAAGCACCATTATCAGTATTAACATCATATGGATAAGAGTGGCAAAAATTTAACACCATTAGATGTGTTTTCACAGTTGTTCGCCGTGGTGAGAAAATGAGTTTATATTTTGAAAAAGAGCGTTTAACATCTACCGATGTTATACATGCATGATTAAAATACTCTTTGTACTTAGTCAGTGGATTATTCGATACACCACCACAAATTTGTTTTAGTGTGCTAAAATCGGGATCTTTCTGTAGCACACTCTCGAACTTTTCTAAAACGCGATTATATTTTGCGTCGTGTATAGTCAGTAGCTGTATATGCACTCCGTCCATAATTTGCAGACCAATAATGATAACGATCTATTTTGTAATTGGTCTATTGTGTCAGCTATTCCTTTATAGTAGCTACGAATATTTTTTAAATCTGCTTCAACGGAAATATCTTGAAATTTCGACTGGCTCTCCTTAATAGCTGCAGCGTCGGCAGGATTGAATTGTGCAACAACAGCTTTTACTATTTTGAAATGTTGAACATAATAAAAAGCTGCATGCAACCATGTTTCCCAACACGTAAAAATTGGCTCCGGTGGTTGACGAATACCAGGAGACTCTGTGTGAAATGATCGTAGGCGTTTGGGAGATTTCAAAAATACTTTTTTTGTGCTTGCTACTAATGCATCTACCTCGGGAGAGTATTGTCGAATGGTTTCTGGCACAAGGTGTAAAGCATGCACTTTACACGTAACATGTAAACACTTGCAACCATGTTCAAGAAGAGAACGGCCTACCGAACGCATTATCGCTGCGCCATCGCTCAGAAACATCAACACTTTATATTTTGAAATTTGAAATTTTTTCAACGTACTAAGTACAACCTTCGTAATTGCTGCAGCAGTACACTCTTGTAGTCTTCGACTAGCTAGTAACGATGGTAATGTAGGTTTACTAGGGTCTAGTATGCGTACCATAATATTTACAATTTACAACACGTAACCAAAGAAACTGTTTTTTTCAATATGCGTTTCATTTTCTTTTCCACGTCATCGCGTACAAATGCAACATGCTTACGTGCCGTTTTCTCCGTTGGCAACGATGGCAAAGATTTATCAAACCTTCTGAATTTGAGATGAGCCAAATGTTCTTTGTATCTAATTCTGATTGATCTTTTTGTCTGCCCAATATACACTTGATCACAATCTTTACATGAAATTTTATAAATTCGTGATTTATCCATGTTATCTACTGGAACCTCCTAAAAGGTTTTTGAGGTTTTTGTTTGAGAAACAGATTTGCAGTCAACTCTGGAAAAGATTTTTTGAAGACCTTTCGTGTAACTTGGATAAAAGGATAATTTAACATATTTCTTATTGTTACGGCCGTCAATGCGTTCTAGTGTGCTTATATTTCTAACTCTTAATGTATTCTTATGTTTCCTAATAGTATTATAG
Organism: Dynastes maya; assembly: GCA_029619315.2. Lineage (NCBI taxonomy): Eukaryota > Metazoa > Arthropoda > Insecta > Coleoptera > Scarabaeidae > Dynastes > Dynastes maya. The sequence goes on along the minus strand of JAROYE020000003.1, from coordinate 12,591,628 downwards.
ACGACATCTTCAGAGAATCCGTTAAAGTTAGCAATATTGATGATTTCTTTTAGTTCATTTTGATATCTGTCTTTAGTTAAAGGAAATTGAGTAACCGGTGCACCAAAAAGTTAATAGCCGAAAGTTTGTGTTTATATGAGTGATTAGAATCCTGTAAGATAAATCAATTATTACTAGTAGGTTTTTTATTTCTTAATACTAACATATCGAGGAACCCAATCCTGTTGTCTTTTTCTTCTTCGTAGGTAAATTTGACAGAGGAAAATTTTGAGTTAAGTTGTTCTATGAAATCCGTTGTTGAACTGTGATATCAAACTGACTGATGGAAATAGAAACACTTCTAAAAATTAAAAGGTTTGATCAAATTACACAAATGACGTCATTAAAATGGTTTGCTCAATCTAGTTTGACAAACATTGATAGTGTGACGTGGACTTAAGTTGTTCGTGTATGCTTTATATATTGTTCTGATTTTGTATTTTACTGTACTTGTTAAGCATTTTTTTGTTAATATTTACTGTTACTTTTCCAAATAAATATTTCCACATATCAATCGTATTAAATTTCCCGTATCACCAACATCTGTAATTCTGTATAGTGAAAATGTGACTAATCTAGTGATTTTTTCCGGGCCAGTCCAGTAATTTTCATAATTTCAACTTGGTAACACCGATTAAATGTAACATAACCTCTTTAAGTCAAAGTTCTAGGCGAGGTGTCATTGACATTTCGATTCTTCCAACATTAAAACTAATCTACCAAGACAAGTGTTGTTTAGAAATAGGATATAAATACTCCCATTGCTGAATTAGTAAAAATGTATAGTCGGAGCTTTCTCCGATAGTCTCTGCACAACGCGAAACAGATAGGCAACGAGCAGAATGCCCCGGCATGTTATTAACCGTATAATTCGATCAATTAACACGCCGCTCAACTTATATATAAATGAGCAATTTACCTGAACGCATGAAATAATAAACGGCACTCCGATAAATCGCTCGATGGGACCGTTTGAATAGAATCGAGGGGACCTCCCTCTGTTTATAAATGACGGCCGGTGTTGGCGAGGTGAGAAGCAAAGGGAACGGTACAAACCGCGCCCGGCGCTATTTTATTTTCTTTCGAAAGCGCGCGAGGCGCAAATTAATATTGATTTTAAATTTGAATATCTCTCAATAGCGGCAAGGACCCGGTAAATTTTCATTAATAAGGAGAGTTCTGTGTGTTGGCTGAGTGCGGGTCCTTGTCGACGTGCTTATTACCCGAATAAAGTGCGATGATGAATGTCTAATAAGGTATTGGAAAATAATTAATTATCGATTCTTGCGGCGGTTTCCAATCGCTGCGTAAATGACATTTCACGTTTACGTAAATTTCGCGCTATTACTTTGATTGAATCTGTCCGAAAATAATTGATTTCAATACAAATAGCGACCGGTAATAACGGATCGCTGGGAAAAAGGGACGAATTTGCAAGTGCAAATAACATATGGTGAATATGATTATTGTTATTTACTTCCGCGACAAATCTATACCGATTGTTGGTGTATAACTTAGCCATAAGAGATACTGTAGTGGGACATCCCACACGAAGAACGTGCGTTTATACGTTACTATATTCATTTCAATCAATTTTATATTAAAATTCATAAAACATTAGAATTTAATCGAGCAGTTGCGGAATTCGAACTGTTTCGGGTTAGTATTCGAATCCTGGCATTTTGATCATTTATATTGTTAATCTTTTATTAAAAAAAATGACTCCATTAATGTTATCTTACAGGGGATAATCAAAGTTCCGGGTTATTTTAAATAATTTACGTTTTGAAACATAATTTGTACAATATGACACAAAACACGTACGAAACACACTGTATTTGGAAATCAATCAACAAAATCCCATCTGCAACACGGAATTCGATCATCAGAACATCAAAATTTAAAGTATCAAGTTGTTAGATTGGCAGCGCCCAGACAACGGATAAACAAGAAGTTAGATACGAAAAATTCTGACAGAAAACAAACACATTTTTCGACTGATCGATTTCGAAATTGCATTTAAAACTAAAATATTGCTGAAATTGTGAACTTAAAGTATTGAAAAACTGTTGAAGTTAACCAGAAACAAGAAATTATCAAGAAAAATTAATCAAAGAAGACGACCAGAGGGGCTATTACAACAGAATATTGAACATTCACTGCTGAAATATCAGAAGAGGGACACAGCAAATCAGTCAGCAGAGCCCCATCGTCTAAAATCTGTAAGTGGAGTTCTAAACACCTACAACAGATGGCACTCACGGAACTGGTGTAAAATTTAACCCACTAAGATACTTACGGAATGAATACTACAAATGTGCTACAATTTTCGAACAACTTATTTAGAAAAATGCGGTATAAAAATTATACCACCACAACTCAGAGAGTTAACATTAAAAATTTGTATACTCACACCAACATCCACCGTAAATTTAACTATTCGAATGACTAAAACACCGTAAAATAAAGGACGTATTTCAAATTACTATACACCGGCTGAATTTTAGTCAAATGCAAAACATACCTACCCCATACATAGGGAATTGCGCGCAAATAATATTGTTGGGTCCCGTATGCGTAATTAATTTCGGCTAAATTTGTTCCGGCTATGCGCATACAATTCGCAACACAAAATTTGTATTGGGTGAAAATGCATAGCCGTAATCATTTGGTGATTTTCCTCTATTTTCAATTAACCAGTATTTTTGCATCGGTAAAGGTATGTTATTGGTGCAGATTGCCTAATGGCCGTTTGGAATATATTACATCTAGTAATCGAGTGGGTAATGCAACAGAACGATAATAACAGAACAATGTTAACCAGATATTTTAGAGGGAATGTATGATTGAGATTAAAAATGCTTTTGAGTATATTTAATAAAAAAGGTCGTTTAGTATCGGACTGCGTATTGTATCGGACAAAGCGTGTTTCGGACAACAGCCGTTCGCAGCAGCATCTGTACTATCATTGGAGTGTTGACGAGGGAGATACAGATTAGCTCTATCCATCTCGGATCGCGCCGACACAGTGCTTAACAGTGGCTCCAAGTTTTCTGTTTTTTGGGTACCCTTGCGTGCACGAAGGTAAGTTTTGATTGATACACCTTTCTTGAAAGTAAGTGCAATTGTATTTTAAATGTTTTGGTAGCAATAATGGTTAGTATTTATTATGTTATGAGCATTAAATTTGGTTTGGCTTAATGGTATACGATTGACAGTAAAAATTACGTCGTTGTACCGGACGAAATAAGGTAGCGATAAAATTGTATTTTTCTTTTCCAGACGAAATGGGAAAAGTGCGGCATAAATGGAAAGAAGAGAACATGAAGCAAGCTGCTGAAAAAGTTCGTTTAAAAGAAATAACCATTCGAGATGCAGGTGAGCGTCCGGATTAAAAGCTTTTTTAAAGGGAAAGAAGTTGAGATGAAGTCGACTTTAGGAAATTTAAAGCATTTTGACAAAACACTTAACGATGAACAGGAGCAAATCTTGCATGATCATGGCAAAAACCTGGACAGCCAATTAATGCCATTGAAAGAACATTTGCTTTTTTCGTTTTTGTTTTTTTCACACAGGTTCATTTCCTCTGAAGTTCGTCTGCAGTATGATATTTCCGACTTTTGCTAATGCTCGGTAATACAAGTAAGGTCTATGCAGTTGTCACGTAGTATAATACTTAGGGAATCTAATTTATTTGAAATGGACCGAACATTTAAATTATGACGAACCGTAGTTTGTCTCTGTAAATTTAAAAACTTTTATTGTTGTCCTGATTCATTGGGTGATACTCCCGATTTAAGAATTCGTACCCGTCTGATACCGCAAAAGGCTGTTATCAGCTGAATTTTGACACGCATTTTGACAAGAAAGTCAGGTTTGTTCTGACTACGTTCTCTTAATTCGCCGGTGTTAGTTTTATTGGTCAAAGTTGTCGATGTATGAACCTATTACTGTATTTTACCGACTTAAATTATCTCACCGAATAGAGATGTTATCAACTGAATTGTGTTAACCGAAAGTTGGGCTTGTTCTGACGACGTTTTCATATTTCACTGGTGACAGATTTATCGGTTGAAGTTCCCGATTTATAAACTCATTACCGAAAAATCGTATAGCTTCCTGAATTTAAATATTTTACCGTATATAATTTGACGAACGGAAGACGGACAGGTTCGAATTTCTTGTAACTCACCGGTAGTAATTTTATTATTTACTCCTTCGCCGACTCTAAAATTTTATTCTCGTATCACTGCCTGTTCATCGCAATATAAGATTTATCTTGCGCAACGAATAGATTTCACTTTTCAGAAAGGTTCCTTGTACATGGTCTCAAATGGAATTTTAATTCTTAAATTTTAATTTAAGAAAAGAGGATTATTCCGTTTTATTTTTCTTTCTTATTTAATCCGAATGCCGTTTATTTTGCTTTAAAACCGTTTGTAAATATATAAATAAATCGAAGTGTAAAGGAATTTACCTTATTTGCTTATCCGAACACTCTGGATAAATCCGTGCTACCCCAAGTAGATAACATCGATGAACTCCGTGTTCGAGGACACCATAGAACTCACTTTTCTCGGAATCCACAAATTTAGGAAGTTAAACTCGAAGAAACCATGCATTTAAAGTAATTGAGCTTCACGTCATTTCTCTGAATTTAATCTTATAAAAATAAATAAACACCTGATTGCTGCTTGTCGGGACATCTGTTAATAAGAAGCGTGACTGGAACCTCTGTATAGCTAAGGTTGCTAGTACAGAAATCCATTAACATCAGAGATTAAATTAAGTTATAAAAGAAAAAGAAGTAATTCGTGAGCAATTTATTAACTTGCAATTTACAATTACAAAGTAAATTAGCTAGGCAAAATATTTGGTAGAATTTATTTCTTCATTTTTCTCAATTTTCCTAAATCTGACACAGTTCAGGGAGGTAATCCGGGGACACGCAGTTACAAAATTAATTAAAGACAGTGCCTTGTTTGTTGTTGATTGCGCTCCGAAAAAAATCTGTATTTTCTAACAGTTACTTCTTTTGCCGTACTTCCACCTGTTGTAATTTTGGGAGCAAATTGATATCAAATCCATTTTTTCCATACTGTGATATATACATACACTTTCCATTGCGTAAGTAGTGAAAAACCTAACTTTGTCAGTGTAGCTCCATTAATAGTACACTGAGTTGGTAATTATCGCATTCGCATCCAGTTGTTTTACATTGTTCAGAAATTCAATTTACTGCTCTATACATCCAATAAAACTCCATTTTAAGCAATAACGAGACTCGTTTGCGCTGCACTCTATATAATACATAACTTCTCCATTAGGTCACAACGGTCCCGACCAGAATACAGTTGTTCCACCTAAATTCTAGCTTTCGAAAGCCTCCGTTGTTGTTTCAAATTAGCGTGTATTAATATGACCCGTCTCGCTTACACAGCGCAGCCAGTTAATAATTCTAGAAGCGGTGAGCTTTTTGCGAAAAACGTGCGGGCATTTATTGCGTGAAAATTGTTTATCCGTCCGTTAGTACTACACTTCTAGTGCCCATTGTCATGGAATGAAGTGGCATAAACAACTTTTTTATGTGCGCCAGAATAAGTCCCGCACATATATCGGCAGTCAGACGTTCGCTTTTAGCGTATGAGTTAGAATTTGTTCACGGAATGGAATGCGACTGGATTGCTCGGGATTTTTTTGGAAATCTGATTTTCGCTGCTTAACCTAGAAATAGATTCTCGATCCAGTGTTTTCTGTTTTCAAATCGAATCAGTATGACCGACCATATGAACCAAAACTACCAATGCAATGCTTATATGCAACGCCAAAAGCTTTTATAAACATTTCCGTTTAGCTACGACGCGTTATTTTTTCGAACAGCTTTCTATGAAGTACTCAGCATGTTCTTATGAGTTTTATGTCTGAAAACATGTAGTGCGCCACGCTTTGAATAAATCTGTTCCAATTCTGGGCTGACCTCTAATTGGTCAGAATCAAAAGGTATCACACCATGTAAAAGATAAAGTACACAGAGAGCATCATCATATTAATGCTTTGAAACAATCTAAGGTAGATACAAGTTGTACCTAAGGTATATCTACCTATATATCTTTGTATCGTTACTACTGGTAAACATTGTGAGTAGGAATCTCGGTTTCCGGGTTAGAACCGCGTCGTTGTTGTGGCTTCTGCCGACGTCTCGTCCACACCCCGATGAGACATTTTCAGGGCTGTTACTGCATGCTAACTGGGGATTATTAATTTCGGGGGGATTTATAGAGGGCTTGTTTGGGCTCAATGGAGAGGAAAAGTTATGGATAAATGAAGCGTGGCGATTGGTAGGAGGTTTAATCAGTTGGGATTCATCTTCTCGATTTAAATTGTTGGGATGTATGAAGATCTCTATATATTCACGGATTTTTCTACTATGATAGTGAGGGTTGCGAGACAAGATGCGGGTAGAGTTAAATTAGATTTGGTGGCCAGTTTTCAGCCGATGCTCAGCCAGCGCTGGCCCAGCTACACGCAACAACCGCGTACAACGCTCCGCAGCAACACGAGTGTTAACCAATCGCTTTGTTTCAACGATGTGCTACACGAACATGAAATCTGGTAGACACCAGGGGCTTCCAGATGATTGCGATCTTCGATGGTAAACTAGTCTGAGAGTTTGAAATCCGGTTTGAGGATGGTTTTTATGTTGTTCCTGAAGAAAATCTTGCTGATGCGATCGGTGACACCTTGAATGTAGAGTAGATGCGCTTGCTTACGGAAATTAGAGCTAGGCGAGGGAAGTTGCTGTGGAGAAGGGTTGGTAGTTTAAATATCTTTCCTGGAATAATTGTTGTGGATCAGAGTTTCGGTGATGTGGTTCAATTCCTGAGGAAGCGAATTAGGTTCAGATATGGAAATGGCCCTTTAGGTAAGAAAGGAATTGATAACAGCACGATTTCGGGTTGGATGATGGTGTAAGAGGCCATTGAAATATCTATCCGTGTGCGTGGGTTTTTGGTAAACAAAATGTCCCAGCGCACCGTCAGGACGCCGGTGTACGAGTACATTTAGGAAAGGAAGGCAACTGTCCGATTCGACCTCCATAGTGATCCGCTTCACCATGGAGGTTGAATCATGTTGGAAATTCAGAAACGATAGGATATCGTTTAAAGATTCGTATTCATGAGGCCAGTTGGCAAAGATGTCATCAACGCACCTGTACCAACAATGAGAAATGCTACGGTGATCCTAGACAGTGAAGAGAGTGAGCAAAAAGTTCTTTCTTTTCTGTAAAACAGCACCCATCAACTTCTTAAACGTGATCCTACTTCCTGAATTGAGCGTTCCATCATGAACTCCATTAAAACGTCATCTATCCCTATCGATACCCAGAGGTCACTCTTTCCTAGTGATATTTCTAAATTTCTAATTTCTAATTTTGCCGGCACACGTCTTCAACAAGTACCATCGCTTTGTGGTTTTATTCATATTGATACATGTATCGATTCATTCATCAGTCGGAGTTCCTAACATATACATCGTTAAATCATTTTCCTAAACTTTGGTGGTCTTCCCTGACAGTTTTAATCACGTGTTAGTTCCTAACAACCGCCATACTCCTTGGTGTTGGAATTGTTCGCATAAAATATATTTTTCTTTTAATTTATCATTAATAGCTGACATTTTCTAAATGTCAAAATGACACTTTAAAGTTTTTTTCGGAAACGTAACCGGCACAATCAGGCTAAAAACCTGTTATAATGTAAACTTTCGGAAACTGGACCTCATGTTTAAAGTACCTTTGTTCGGAAATAGATTTTTTATTGTACAGATTTCTATGGGTTAGCAACCAGGTTTCCTATACCTTAATCCTACCGGAAAGTAGAGTAAAATGTAAATATAACCTCAATTAAGCAATTTTAGTAACTTAAAATGGAATGACAACAGGGCAACGGTCTTTTTTATTAAACTATTGATATTTAATAAATTTACAAAAATGGATGGTAAAAGATACTTACACTTATTTTAATTACTATATTATTATTATTATTATACAGTCCATTTATTCTAACCACAACAGGTTGATTATAAGTATTGAAATGTTTTATATGTGGGAAATTATTAAAGAAAAATTAAATTTTCAAAATTAATTATTTAATTATACGATCTGGGGGTTCGGGAGTGTTCTAAACACTCTTTCGGTAATTTGAAATTAAACTCTATATCAATTAATGAAATTTAACGTGTATTAAAACTGAAAAATGAAAACTAACCTAGAATTATGACGATTTCATGTTTATATGATCTCTACTGTAAACCTGCCTATTCTTCAACCACCAAACTTGACTCCTACCTCGTATTTATGGAACGATTTAAAAGTTAAACACTAGAAATACGGGAATACAGCCAAACACATGCAACCTGGATGAGAAACTTGATTCAAAAGTCAGCAATTAATTAGCGTCCCCCTACTGCCTTATTTTAATCGCGACGGCGATTGTTTCAAACAACAAATGTTGATCATTCTCTTCGAAATATAATTTTATGATGAATTTCTAACGAATATTCTTATTTTTAATAGTAGCATGATGCACTACATGCAGTGACGCAACTAGAAGACCCGAAGTTGCTACTTTACGATATATAACAACACCAATAACTGTGAAATATTAAAATTCACTCAGTTACAAGACATTACGAAGGATATTTAATTTTTTAAATTATGCTAGAAATATCTCAGAATTTATGCTTTCACTTGTTGTAGGAAAATATTCCATTATAGTTAAAGATATACAATATGAAGAAAATGAACAGAAGATGAATAATGTATTCGTTTTCCGGTGTTTGTCGTTTGCTGGACTTATATCCCCAGTCCCTAGCATACCCGCCCCAACGACAGGGAGCAATAAAAGGGTTAAGAGCTCCTGAAAAGAAGCTGATAGTCGCCAGAGAGATTTTTGCCATACTGAGCACCCTATACGTGCGGCTGATGACAACTATGTTCGAAGTTGTAAATTATATCATTACAGTATTCTCTTTAGAAATAAATTGTGTTAAGAGAAACATGAATACCATATTCAAACTAAGAGAAAAGCCATACATATTATTGGCAATGAAATTTTCACTCTCACATAAATGCACTTCGAATGTTTTCTTTTCAAAAAATAAACAAAAAAATGGTTACAGTTTGCTATAGGTAATAAGAAGGAAACACTATATTTGCTATTTTCCATTGAAACAATATTAAGGGGGTGAAAAACAGTGTGGCTTTGGTTGTCCTTTACACAGGACGCTGGCCTACAGTGGGTTAATTTGGTTGACCCACCTAAATAGGTCTTTCAGTTTATAGCAAAAGGGGTATGTTTGACAGGCCCCTAAAGATCGAATTTATTGCAGTTATTTTCGAAAATTCTCTTATTTCGTTCAATTCGATCCTAAAATTACTTCCTGTAATATATTTACATTTCCGCCGCTTAAACGGTAATCCCATTCCGCAGCATGCGGATTGTCGCAAATACGGTATTTCTACATATTCGCCAATAGCTGAGCGTACAACATGTACATATACATGCGCAGATAAATTATTAATTGCCCCGTATTGGTGTATAAAGTTATTACTTAACCTAGTGCTCCGTCTAGTTGCAGAGCCATTTAAACTTTGCCTATTTGTCATCATAGCCGGCAGGAAATTGTTCTCCCAGTATATATATCTACACGTACAGCAATTTTAGTCGTAGAATGTTAATCACACAAAGTTTCGAGCTCGGTATTGCACGACGTTGGCGCTACTCGAAGTCGGGGTTATACCAGTTACTATGTGGCTATACGAAAGTGTAAATATCTATAAATATGCGGAGTTAGATTAATATCGCAGAGTTCGGCAGGCGTGAAAAGTAGAAAATTATCGGAGCGAGGTTTATCCGATATTACTGCAATCACACAGTACTCGAAATATGCAATTGTTAAGTAACAATTTGTCAAGGTATTTTTTAACGCGTTCTATTTTCTTGTTTGAGATAGCGGTTCTTAACACCTGAAAGTATGCGCAGATATGTCAATCTACTGTCCAGGCCGGGAGTTAATAATAATAATAATACCTTCTTTTTATTTTCTCCTCCGCATGGTCTACTTTAGTCCAAGCTACCCCAACGTGCAAGAGACGTCTGGGCAACCCGGGGTTCTTCACGCTAGAGCACGCATCACAGCCCCCACCACAGCCACGACCCCCAAAAACGGAAGTCGCGCCTACGGTAGACACTGCAAAACGCCCCCCAACAAAACTATATCACCTAGCAGGTACTACCAACATAACCACAACCAAAATACTAATCCAATCCTGATACAAACGATGTAAAAACAGTGAAGATGTTCTGACAAACTTCATTTACTTCAAACGAACAAAAGTCTTAAGCAAATAAATTGAATGATGGGTGGATACTCTGTGGAAAAGTAAGTCGTTACTCGACAGCGAAGAGGGACACCAGCCCAGTGCTTAGATAAGCGCTAATCAAAATAAAAATTTACAACACGTGCTACGTCACTACCACAGAAATAAGAACAAAAGATCATTAAACATATGCAACTAACCCCATTTCCAAAAGAGTCTCTTCTTCCATGACCCTACGTTTAACCAGCACCTCTAATACGCCACTTCTACACTAAACGCAACTCTTGGTATTAAATTAAATTTGAATTTGCTCTCAAGCATCATAAATTTTTTCGATATCCCATTTTCCGTAACTCACATTGCAATTTTCGAATGACTTACCTATAACTAATCGTAACTCTACTAATCATTTAGAAGCCAATTGATCAGAAGCTTCCTGAACTCTATTTTAGATATTTTGTCCCTAATCTCCACCGGAACGTCGTTGTACAGTCTCGAGACGATGACATTTCTCATTCTATCACCGTATTTAATAATAATAATATTTCCAGTTAATTTTTCCTTCGCATTTTAATCGTGAGCAATTTCTTCCAGGCCATTTAAGAGACCAATCTTATTTAGCAATACTCCTAGTTTAAACAGTCTTCTCACTGTTAAAGTTCTTTGTTCTATCCACATATCCCTTCCAGTTTCGCAGCCTTATCAATTCTGCAATTATTGGATTTTCTCAATATGACTTAAAAACCTAACCCCACACCGACAATCCATAATTCAGAGTTCATTGTACCAGGTTTCCCAAGTGGTAATAACACCACGCAAGGTGTCTTAACTCTCTGCAGATTACACTAATTCGCTCATTCAGAAATCCCTCGTCCAATTGCACTCCTACGAACTTAGATCTTGACACTAATCCAAGATGTACAGATTCACATGTACTGCAGGCGCTCATTCCGGGTTGATATTTTCTGTGCAAACAAACATTTTCATGAAACTGTAACCGCACGCAATGATCAGTATTCAGATGCGGCGATCGTATATGCATAAATTTCGTCTTTACACCATTAATCGTTAATTCCTTGTAATAACACCATAATTGTAGTTTAAAAAATTCATTTTGCAGGGGAGCCGACCTTATCAAGAAGATTGCAAAACCTCCTCCAATCCCAAAAAACTATGGTCACAACTTTGCTTGTCACCAGCAAATTTTGGGCTTTTACTGGGTTGATTTTTCCCCCCTTCGCCACTCCATACTACTTTGTTTTAACGAAAGGGTGTAGTGGTGTACCCACGTTTCTCTGAATACGGCCAAAATGCAGGCGGGAAATGCAAAGTCGCTCAGCTTTTGATTTTTTTTTAATCCCAAATCGTTTTTAGGCTACCAAAGCCGAGTTCCTCAGAAGTTTCCGTAACCGTGAAGCACCAATTTCCCTCAATAAGGCTCCGCATCTCAGCGATCTTTTCAAGAGTTCTGCTGGTTCGTGAACGGTGACGGCGGCGATGACGGTCATTTTCAACACGGCCTTGAACTGTTTGCACCTTTTGTTTTGAAGTTGACGGTGAGTCTCAGCTGGTTGGACGTCCTCACGAGTAAGAAACTTGATAACAATGCGCTGCGTAACTGATGCGTTTACCTCCTCCTCGCTCATCGTGTTTGCTACTAAATGAGAGAAGAATCAGAACGGTTGAAGTCGTTTTCCCACTTACGGCATTCCATCTAATGGTTGCCAGAAGCCACGTCAACACCAGATGGTTTTTGCGGTCAGAATTCGAAAAGGTGTTTATATTTGATTGATCGTCGCATACGAATTTTCTAACAAGCTTTGAACAATATTGTTAATTTCTTTATAATAAAGCTATCTTTTCGGCAATAAAGCTGAGCTGCTGGGCGCAAAGCTTGGAAATCGTTCAAGATTGTGGTAAATATTTTTTGTAGGGGTATAAGCAATGATAAACACGAGTAGGCCAAGCATCCATTTTAGGAGATACTTAAGAAATCTCCTTCTCTCATATTTTCATTTTAAATTTCGTTTCGATCACTTCAGTTGCGGTGAGTGAACTGCACAATATGGGAGATTTTTATTGTTCATTTTATACAAAAGAAACAAATGAATGTAAACGTAAAAGGAATGTATCGTACAATCGTAATATCTGGTTTTACCACTACGCTATATGATGATGTAATTCCATGGAATATCTCGACGCCAAATTTCATTAAACGTTCGCTACAACATTGATCACGTTCCCAGGATGTTAAAAATTACAGTTTTTAAAGTTTTGTCAAGGTGTCAACGTAGCTTCAGGGGATTTGACGACCAAGCCGCGCTTATGACAAATCAACAATGTAAATGTATGCAAATGCAGGACATCGTACAAAGTACAAGCGTCTACCTGCTTATAAATTTGGAAGGCAAACAACTCTTCGCTTGCCCGTTTCAAAACCGGGGTTCTGCAGAGATTGCCGCGCTGGTAGATGGGCGGGAAGGTAAACTATACGTTACTAGTCGAAAACCGACCGTCCATTACACGTCGTAGATCAGTTAATTTAAGCGCGATGTCCGAACGAAGACCAGAGAAGTGTGTTCAGCCATTACGCAAGCGATCACGTAACGATATTAATGATACTTATACACCGTGTCTCAAAAATAACGCATAAAGCAAAAGTAACACATAAAATTCATATCCGGATGCAAAAACCCCTGTACGTTTATGACACCAACTACTCATGAGGAAGTGTACGATGTAATTCGGAATTTAAAAACTACTAACGCGGTGGGGCATGACGATATACCTGTAAAACCTATTAAAGCTTGTGCTTTGCATATTATATATCCCTCTATCGTGTTACACCCTAATTTACAAATTTCTTAAATTTATATTTAAAATACTTCAAATATTTTATTTCGCACCAATTCCTCTATTTCGATATATAACGAAACTGAACACCTGCGAAAGATGACATCACCGCGTCTACAACGCGTAGTATTTGTGTGTACATGTTTTAGCTAAATTCATTGCCCCCTTGGTTAATTATAATTCGTATTTAAGATTAAAGAACTGCGCTTTACGCCATTACTACTGCCCGTTCTAGAAACTTGTAGATTTAATTGTTAAATTTGTTGTTTAAATTAGTATTAATCTTTGAATATTTCTTTGGCGCTTTTAGTCATTTCTTTGAAAACTTTGTCAATATTTATAGTTATTGTTTTGGCCCTGAGATATTAATAGTCTTTTTGTAACATTTTGTCAATATCTTCTTAATAGTGCTCTTTTATTCAATATACAGTTTGTTCAAATATTTGCTAATTTATTTTGCTACGTTTTGAATTTCTTTTGTACACTCCTTTCTTCCTTTCCCTCGAAAATCCTGAATGGTTTCCGACGGAAGTATCGGCCACCAGCGAGGCGACTAAGTTAAACAAAACGTTCAGTGGTGTCCAATGAACATCGGAATTCTTACCCAAGAGTTCAAATTCCGGGTCGTCGTCTCAGTGAAGAAATACAAAGAACCTTCACGACTTCAGCAACTAAAATAAATTTTAAACGCCGTTGTATTATTACACTCCCTGACTCCTCTCCTTCTAACACTACGTTTACATAGCAAAGCTGAGCACTATATCGCTTTAATTAATTTCCTTATTTTGTTTTTTTTTACCGTAACAGTCGCTCTTAATTAATCTATGTTTAGAATCTGGAACATTTCCAAATGAACTAAAGGTATCAACAATCGTACTTATCCACACGAAGGGAAATGGGATATTAATAATTCCAGATAAATACCAATTTTGAATAGCATATCGAAAATTTTTGAGAAGATAATATACAAAAGACTCTTTAATTTCTTAAAGAACACGAATGTATTTAGCAACCTGCAAAATGGTTTCTTGCAAAGGAAGAATACGAACAGAGCAATTTACCAAGCTCTGCATGGCGTGATAGATGGCATTAATGGAGGAGGGCAGACCGCCACATTACTCATGGACCTGAGTAAGGCGTTTGATGGAATAAATTTTGATGTTTTATACGAAAAATTGAAATGCACAGGCATAAGAAGAGATGCTCTTTATCTGATTACATCCTATTTAAACAATCGATTACAGAGGGTTGAGGGTTATGACTACACAGCGCACAGAAAAGTGTATTCGAATTGGCAAGTGATAAAGAGAGGAGTTCCCCAGGGCTCCATATTAGGTCTCGTGCTCTTTTTGATATACGTAAATGAACTTGTCGTAGTTTCAAGGCATAAAACCGCATGATACGGGGACGACACGACTGTTATTATAATAAAAAAGCAATTAGTCAAGGAGATTACAAAAAACCTTAACCAATTTCGATTCGTGGTTCCATGAAGGTAATTTAAAACTAAATATAGAAAAACAAATGTTTTACATTTTGGATATTTTAAGCAGAACCAAAGATATTTTACTTACAAAAATACTTTACTTACATCCGTTGAATCTACAAAGTTTCTTGGCATAACAATTGATTGCCAATTGAATTGGAAATTTCACGTCGATTCCTTGGCCACAAATTTATCATCTTACAGTTATGCACTTAAAACAATATCTCGTTCTGTTAACATTGACGCAGGACTTTGTGCTTACTGTGCTTAAGTATATTCAAGGCTAAAATACGTCATAATCTTTTGGGGCAACTCCGTGGACTCTCACAGAATCTTAAAATTGCAGAAACGATATATCCGTAGTGTATTTCACCCGCCAACTCATGCATTTTGTCGAGGAGTGTTCGCTGCAAACAGTACTTTCACCTCGCCAATGATTTACATTTATGAGTGTGCGTTGTTTGTGCGCAAAAATTACGAACTCTTTTCAGACCAACAGTTCACACACCAGTGTAATACGCGCGGCGTGTTGTGGTGGTTACCTTCTTCCTCCACAAACTACCAAAATGTTAGTAAACAAAAGTGCTGTAACACAAATGGTGCAAGTGTATAATCACTTACCCTCAAATATCAAAGCACTAAGCACTCGCTTGCTGAAGAGAGCTTTTCCCCGGAAGCTATCCAGGAATATTCTCTAGTGTTGACAAATCCTTTTCGATACGCTTTATCCTGAACACCCTAATCGTTCTAGATTAACAGTTGATATTGTCGTTGTAAATATTGAACATTTTAGAAGATATCGCTGGTACACTTGGCATGGGGTTTCCCAGTATTCCCCAAATTCATTGTAATGGATATTTTGTTCAGTATTATGTTGGGATAGCCGCTATAATGGAAAGGTTTTTTTTCTAAAAGAAGGGAGTCAGCAGGGTTAGGGATATTACAGTAGGTTCTCAAATTATCAGCGTATACTAATACATGATCTATTGGATCGAAAAATTGATTGGAATCGGCATAGATAACGTCAGACTTTTACTTGCAAATCAATTGATTCACTGATTGAAATTGAGTAATTTCAATGAAATTTGTTATTGCAGACCTCTAGAATCACAATCAATTTTAAAAAGTATAGGGAATCCTATTAAAACTGCTATCGATCACGCCATAACTCATGGTAAATATGATAAAAAAGAAATAAAAATACTTAAAAAAACAAGCTGTAATTTTTTTGAAAGACTAACACAGACACAACTATGAATTTAATGTATGGCTTTTGAAACACGGTGTATACAACGGGTCTATGCGGCTACGGTCAAATACCGGACCGAGATGGCGTTAGCGTTGCGCGTCATCACCGATTCGTGAGAAGCGTGTGAGTGGTACGTTTGACATCTGGCGCGGTTTCAGCTATATCGTCGGCGTGTCCGTAAGCTGCCTCAGCGGAAAACCGAAGGCCGGCTAGTTGGACGTCTTTACCGGCTATAGATCCCAGATAAGGTCATTATCGGATCGCAGAGAGTCCGGAGTTTAAATTAAGGACGTAGTAATTGCGACCATTGTCACTAATAATTGGGCGATTTCGGTCCGAGGATAAATGGACGTCGGGTATCTGGCTATCTCCTGCGAAATTCTGTTTGCTCCCTCCAGCTATCAGTACACGTTCCTTTAACGATTTCTTCGGGTTGATCAAAGCGATGTGCATGTAAATACCATTGCATGACGAATGTTAGTCGTTGATTACAGGAGCAGGGTTGTGAAGAGAAATACTCTTCTACATATGTGCACCAAATTTTACGTTAGATATGTGGATGATTTGGACTGGTAGCCATCTTGAACTGAATGATTTTCTATTTTATATTAGCACTTTACATAATTCAATTAAATTTACGTTGAAAATTGAAAATAACAATCGTATTAATTATATTTAATAATTAATTATTTTTTAGATACTACTATTTTAAAGTCTTTGGATAATACGGAATTAGAGTTTACAGAAGATTTACAGGAAGCCTACTCACAATGGCATCACCATTGATGAGAGTTCCAACCATCCGCACAATCAGAAATTGTCTTCATTTTGCAACTACTTTCACAGGCTCATCAAAATATCACTTTTCACTGAATCTTTTAATAAAGAGTTAGTTATTATAAAACAGATGGCTACTATGAATCATTTTGACACCAGTGTCATTAACAAAATACTGAGGAGGAAGGAAAAAATTACTGTTGATGTAGAAAAATCTTATATCTCGCTACTATACGTCGGTCCCTTTTCTTATGCAGTAGCTAATTTGTTAAGACCCTACTTCAGTCTTACGTTCAGAACTTTACATCCTCTCCGTGGATGATATGAAGAAGAGAGGAGTTTATAAACTCACATGTGATACTTGCCAATGTAATTACGTTGGCAGAATATATCGTAACTTTGATATTCGTATTAAAGAACACTTGAGATGTTTACAACCCAATGCATCGGGTTTCTCTCACTTCGCTAATCACCTTGAAGACATTAGTCACCATTTTGATGCGAAGAACAATTTTGACGTTTTACACATCGCTAATAAATGTAATTATTTAAATAACTTAGAATCCTTTGAGATTTTACATCAGCAGTTGTCTAACAGAGGGCTTTCTCTTATAATAATTTATATAATATTTTAATGGATACCTTCAGCTTGCCTGATGATGAAAGAAGTTTCTCGAAACCAGTAGCATGTTTATTAAAACAGAGTACACTTTAATTTTGCCTTCCCCAGTTAATAATCTTTTGTTTGGCTTAGAATGCAATATTGTAAAATCTATGCATGAATGCGTCTTTCGGATGTTACTTTGCGAATAATTATGAATAATAATAATGATAATATGTGTAAAATCTGTAAAGCTCAGATTTACTTTACTGACACGATTTAGTTGATGATTTTCGGCAATAGTGTGATTCCAACTTTTGCAAACTGTTGAAAAAGTCCACAACTGACTTCTTTGTATCACCGTTTCTTAATTCTTTTTGACTTTGATATAGACTTTTAGTTTCTGAATTTGAGGAATCCTTTGTAGCTTCTGATGATTGTAATCCTTTATTCTATTAAAACATACCCCAACTCTTTCTTTTTCTCTGTCCATATAAAGTGCAGGGTGGAGCAGAATGGAGTCCCCCATTTGACGGGTGAATTGTGAAAGCAGAAGGTTTTTATTTTCGGAAAGCACATATCATGCCATTTTTTGTTTAAGTTTTAAAAATGATATCATTCATGTGGCTTCCTTGACGGGCGATACACATATTAAGTCGTTCGACAAAGTTTTCGGTCACTCTTGCCAGTATATCTTGTGGAATTCCGGTGATTACGTCCTCAATTACCACCTTCAGGTCTTCCAGGGTCCGAGGTCGAAATTTGTAAACCTCAGCTTTGAGGTAACTCCACAGAAGAAAGGCGCAGGGGTTCAAATCCGAGGAGTGGGGTGGCCATGGGATATCCCCTCGCAAGGAGATCAGGCGATTAGGAAACATATCCTGTAAAACTTCACCTGAACGACGGGCAGTATGAGCCGTTGCTCCATCCTATTGAAACCAGAAGGCTTCTCCGTCATACTCTTCCATTTTGGGGCGTAAAAACGTCTCCAGCATCTCACAATAACGCGCTGAAGTCACGGTAACAGTTGAGCCTCCTTCTTCAAAAAAATAAGGCCCAGTGATGCCCATAGAGGATACTGCGCACCAAACTGTCACTTCAGGGCTGTTGAGAGGTTTTTGGTGTAAACGACGAGGGTTTTCACTTGACCAGTAACGAAAATTTTGCTTGTTTACAGTACCGCAAAGGTGAACATGCGCTTTGTCGCTAGTCCACACAATAGAGCCAGGATCATTATTTTGTAGGGATGTAACTTAAGGTCTGTGTGTAAAATTCGCCTCACTGTTCTTGAGGATGTTCCAAGGGCAGCGGCATGTTTTCGCGCAGAACGCGTTGCAGACTGTTCAATAGACGCTATAACTGCCGCGATGTTTTCGGTAGTTCTTACACTTTAGATCGCCCGGCTGGTTTCTTAGGAAACGCAGATCCCGTCGTCCTTACATAACTGATCCACTTCCGAATGGTTTTAGAGTTAGGAATACTGTCGTGACGAGTTAAACCGAACCGCCTGCGAAAGGCCCTCTGCGTCGCCACCACACTTTTCCAGTTTTTAAAGAAAGTCTCCACGACAAAGCTCCCTTGCTCACCCGACCACCGCATGGTGACTACCGAAAATGGCGTTGATCCCCCGACCTAACGGTACCTGCCCCACCCCTCCACCTGCTCTAGCGCCCCTTGAGTGAATTTTTAAAACTAGGGGCTCCATTCTGCCCCATCCTGTATAAAAGTAACACTCCTAGCGCTTTGATCCTTAAATTTTCTGTTTCTTGCTTTTTTAGCATCTGATGCAGTTGCTCGTCCTTAAATGTAAACTCTTTTTTCTTCCCAAGAACACCACCAATTTTCTTTAATCTGTTTTCTATCTTCTTCTTTTATTTTAAAGCACTTCAAAGAATACTCTGTTTAAGATATTTTTTCTTATATGGGCATCTTTTCTTCATTACTATTTTATTTCTTTCAACCGAAAATTGCTTTCCTTTTCTTCCCTTGTGTATTCTGCCTTCTTCCTTATTCTTTTTGTATACGTTATATTCCCAGTATTTACTGTCACTTGATCTGTTCTTTAGCCTTTTTCTTTTTTTTTCAACAAGATGACACTAAAATCCTAGTTTTATAAAAAGGTGGACCAAACCAAATTTCATGTGAAGGCGACGAAATGCATTGTGTAAAGTTCCAATCACTCATATGATAAAAACATGCCAATTAGTGGAAGGTTTCTAGGTTTCCTTGTTATGTTTGGCAATAATCGCTTTACTATGAGCATTACAAAAGGAATTATTAATGTCAAAGCAATAAATGCCCTTGTTTACATGCATAATACAATAGGATCCATATTAGTTTTCGTTGAGCTCCGTTGAGCGAGAGCGCTATTATGTTCCTGTTTACCTGCCCGCGTATATAAGTACTCAATACAAATGGTGGCGGAGGACGCGGCCCACTAACCCCGTTATCCCCTTCACGAATGCATTAACGTTAGTTAAATTTAATATCCGCTCTGACAAAGTGAATACATTTGTTAGTAATTAATGACGACCGAGTTCCTAGCATATATTCATTCATGTCCCCTTCAATATATCGCGATTGATTTCCCCAATTATGACAGATATTCCCTTTGTTTGGTATGGAGGATACATGTCGAGGTAGATAATGATAAAGATAAAGTGCTGCGCACAATTGATGATATCGAACAATGTACAATCTACAATTGCTGAAGGCTTTTGCTATTGTTAAGAGGATCTTCAGAAATACATAATATTTCCGGTTATGTTACAAGATGTTGTTTCATCTCGTGTAGCGGCTAATAACAATAATAATAATAGAAGTTCGTTAGCTGTACAGCAAGCAGAATTACAGTAATACGTATAACCAAGAAGTACATAATTAACATAGAATATTAGGCATTCATCTAGATATGTAGACAGAAATGAGAAAATCGAAATCATAGATGGTAATGACAGTTCCTGGGTTGTGTGCAGCAACCCCAACTTGAAACTGTGTATCAATTTTTAAGGGATAAGAAAATCTGGTTGTTTAGAATTTATTCGTGAATAATTTAAACCATTGTTCACTAATAAATAAATAAGCAATTATGATAGCAAGGACTCTTGGATGGTATGGCAAGCATATGCCGATATTTTAGTGTTTGCCATCGTTTTAGTAAGTGATGTACGTTTCGTTTACAATAGGTCCTACAGCGCGTATACCTGTATGTTGTTTTCTACTCCAAAGCAATTGATCGTAGATTCGTTTAATTCGTTTCATATTTTCAAATAATTTTAAATGGCAACGAATAAAACTTCAATTCGAGGTTGTTTACTCTATGAGTACAAACTCGGCACCAAACCTGCAGTGGCGGCGCAAAAAAAAGTACCGCATTCGGAGATGATCCTGTATGTGATCGAACAGCACAGAAATGGTTCAAGAAGTTTTCTTCAAGAAATTTCAGTTGGACCAATGAAGCACGCTCTGGGAGACCAAAGCTCATTAACGCAAATTCCAACGCTTAAAGATTGCAGAAAGGTTCATCGTGATGTACACAAAACAGATCCTTACCCCCCAAATAACCTCTGCCCGTCTGAATCCTTTGCCTCAGCCTAAGAAAATAAGCCTGAACCGTAAGCTGAAATTTTACCCCACAAATAACCTTTCAACTCGTAATCCTGACAATTTCCCTTGTTCTTTCCAAACAATAAAGCTTTTCCTGTCTAAATTGCAGCCTTTCCTCCAGTTTCTGATCGGAATTCTGTCTCCTTTTGCTGCTATCCAAAAAACTCTGCTCTTCCTCGAACCAAGGCAAAAATGTACACAAAACAGATCCTTGCGCCCCAAATAACCTCTCTCTCTTTCAATCCTTTGCCTCAGCCTAGGAAAATTAACCTGTACCGTAAGCTGAACTTTTTACCTTCTGATAGCCTTTCAGCTCGTAATCCTGACAATGTCCTCAGTAATTTCCAAACAAGAAAGCTTTTTCTGTCTAAATTGCAGCCTTTCCTTTAATTCCTGATCGAAATTCTGTCTAATTCTGCTGCTATTCAAAAAACTCTGCTCTTCCTCTAACCAAGGCAAAAATGTGCACAAAACAGAACCTTACCCCCCAAATAACCTCTGTCGGTGTTAATCCTTTGCTTCAGCCTAAGACAATAATGGGAAGACGTGGGAGTTAAGCAAATGGGTGCCACACGAATTGTCAGATGAAAACAAATTCAGCCGTCTTACCATTTGTTCGGCAAACATTTCATGCAACGATAATGAGCCTTTTCTTGATCGGATTGTTAATTTATGACGAAAAGTGAATATTGTACCCAAATTCTAAACGTTCGTATCATTGGCTATCGCCAGCTGATCCAATACCACACACCCCCAAGGTTTCCTTGTACCCAAAAAACATTTTATTATGTGTTTGGCAGACGGAATTGCCCATTATGAGTTTTTGGAAAGGGGTCAAACCACCATCAGTGCTAACTTGTATTGTAAACAGCTTCAGGAAGTACAAGCAGCACTCATGCAGAAAGACCCTCCTTTGGTCAATCTATTCTTACAGCAGAACGCCAGACCTCATACCGCAAGTGTGACTCGGGACTCTGAACTTGGCTGGGAAACACCACCACACCATCCTTACTCTCCTGACATTTCACCAAGTGATTATCACCTTTTTTCTCTCTTGACAACTACGTGAGGCATAGTCGGTTCCAAACTCGAGTTGATATAATAAATTTGCTGGACCAATGAATGCAGTATCATCCCCAGTTCTATTTTCTTCACTGCCTAACATGACCAAGTATGTACATTACATTATTCGCAATTTACAGGAAACTTTCTAGCTTAGGCAAAATTTATGAATAGACCTGGGAATGAATGGCATATATATATCATAGTTTGTGTTACGAATATCACTTATTCGTGGAGTTGAAATACATTTCATCTACTACTCGACAGATGGCATACTTTTAAAAAATATGGCAGTTCTTAGTGTCCCAGTCAGTTCTACTGAAAAAAACTTCCAGCAAAATTAATGAGCTTCATATAACCCCACATTCAAATTTAATAAATCGTTAATATACATGTAGAATATCCAGAAACGTCTTCATATTTGGGAAAAACCAGTAGGAGCTCTACATATGTACGCAAATACATACATGGGAATATAGTAGTCTCTTTCCAGTTTCCCTTTAGAACGTCTATATACTGCGGAAGGAGAAAAGGAAAGATGTACGACGGCTGGGAAACTTAAACACGCCACGCGGCTGGTATGTGGGCTCCAACTCCAGGGAGTCCGGGTAATCAACATCCAGAAGTTGATATCCAGGATACCCGTAGGGAGTCTGGAGTAAATTGAACGCCGAAATAAGGAGATCTGCCTAACGTTTTCTTTTGCAAAAGTAAAATTCAAACATTCGCGTCTGCACATTTTAGGCGCGATCATCGTTTGAAGGTATATATCTGTAGATATAAGGAGAGCGGGAGAAGGAAAGGAGGGAGGGCCGATAGTACGTAGAAAAGGAGGAGGGTAGGCGAATTTGGAGACGTAAAGGAAAAAGCAAAATAACTAGAACGAATAAATTCCCCATATTACGTTCGGAACGTATAGCTGCGGAAGTTATTTGTGGAAAATGATTTCTGCGTATGATGTTTACGCTATAAACAAACCTGACATTTCTAAAGGTCTGCAAGATGTGCATACGTAGATGATGACGTTTCGCTTAAGCTATAAACTGCAGAAGAATGCTATCAGAGAGGATGATTTTACAAGGACGACAGTTTTTTTCTTTACAGGAATGTGCTGTGGCGAACAAAACCGAAGTTAGAGTCAGAATTGCAAAATCTGTGACTGCAATAGAAGACCTCGGTGCAAAAAGGGGACAGCATAATGTTGTAGTTTAATGAAAAACACAAAATTTGTGAAAATGTCACTCTCAAATAACACAATTCAACAAAATTTTAGTTTTTTATTGCCACCTCAATGAAACATATCATTTCTTGGATTTTTTTCTTTTGGGCACTAATTCCATATCCAGCCGTAGTCAGGATTTCGAGTTGTCCAAACCTCAAAGTGCCAAGAGGACGGGTTTCGGTGATTTTTGAGGTTATGTTATAAGAACAGCGAATCTTTTTGTTCATTTCCACTTATGCTGCCATTTGGTACTATTCTTCCCACACAAAATCCATTTTCGTCTGTTACGATTCGACTTTCTCTTCTCAAGATATACCAATTTCAATCCATAGCACTTCGTCCCGTCTTAAACATTTTTAGACAAACCTTTCTATAATTTACCGATAATCTCGCAAAATCGCTTGAAAATTGTTACTCGGGAGTTTTCAGGGTCCTTGATTACAAAGCTGGTCAGAATATCTCCTTAACATTTTGGAGAAAATTTCTTCAAATAAGGTTTACAGGGGTCCGAAATAAAGCTCTTAATTTCAAGATATTAAGTACACGCGAGTTTGATCCTGTAATTTGATCCCCCCAGGTCACTATCAAGTGCCCACCTGAGATTCTTGCAAATTTGATGAAGAGTAATTTCGACCAAATGCATTCCGAGAAAATTTTCCACTTTTCACATTTCCGGAATCACAAGTAGGAGTCTTCGTATTGAAATCGTAAGCTAGTCCATGTTTGATTTCTTAATTTGATCCCTACTGGGAGTCAAGATTATTATACGTTGACCCTCTGATACCTACAATTTTTATTTGAAGAATTTTTTTCCAAAATGCTTTCACTAGGAGATATTCTATCTTCAGGTTTGTGATCAGCGACTCCGAAAATTCCCGGAGTAACCATTTTCAAGCGGTTTTTTGATATTATCAGGAAATGTAAGTAAAGTTTATTTAAAAATGTTTAAAACGAGAGATAATTATGCCTCCGAAGCACTATACATAGATTCAAATTGGTATATCTCGAGGAAAAAATTTCGATTCGTAATTTTTTCCTCGAGCGAAAAGAGATTGTGAAAGGGAAGAGTAGTGCTAAATGGCAGCATAAGCAGAAATGAGCAAAAAATTATCTGTATTTGTAACATAACATCAAATAATACCGAAAACCGTATTTTTTGGCATTTTGAGGTTAGGATACCTCGAAACCCTGAAGTGCCAGAGCAATTCTATGGCCGGATTTGGCTTCTTGATACACTAGCCTTTGTTGCTAGTTCTTCTACATGCAAATATTCAATGGTAAAGAGAAGGTATATAAGTCGGAACTAGGTAAGGTCAGATTTGCACCAGGTTTCCGAAGAACAAATTCTTTCTTAAAACAGCCACTGGCTAAACTGCTGCATTCAACATCTTTTCGTGTAATTAAATTTTTGCTTTTGTTTGTTAATTATAGTCTTCTTGAAAAACAGGTTGAAATGATTTCTGATTTAAAATCATATTTTCAATAACCGCAATTACTACAAACTTGCAAAAGGTATTCTTCATCAACGCAATCTATTCTTCTGCCAACAAAATCCTTTCCCGCTCCTTTTTTCCTTTTTCTCTTAAGCCAAAACTTCGATTACATTGAAGGAAGTTATATCCCGGTTCTAAATATCTATGTGTGATTTTTTAAGGCTTATTAACAATCGTACAAAAATACTGAGCTGTATGATTCTTGTTCTGGCAACCATAGTCATCCGAATACAGGTATAACTTTGTTTTTGGCACGAAGCTTTCAACAAAATGATGTAAAAGCTCACTTCATCATTTTGTCAATTTTTTGTCATTCTCTCCTCATACAAAGTATAATAATAGAAGTACGATTTTCCAGAATTCCAAAAATACCAAGATTGGTTCCTAAGGTTGACGTTTACAGAGGACGTCTCCATTGAGTACGTGGGCGGGCAAGAGACATATTTTGCTCATAATCAAAAGCCAATAACTTACTTTCGTTGTTGCTTATCTTAACCTCTGCAAGATCTCTTTTCGTTTGTGTGTAAAAATATTGTGCAAATTATATCATTTTTACAGAGCGCCATAAAAACCATTTTTCGTAAGTACTTTGAAAACAGTTGCCTATAGTTATAGGTAATACTATAAAACGTGGCTCTGGATCTCTAGCAGAATCCAAATATATACTAATATACAGGATGTTCTGTTTAAAAGAACATAACTCTGATATGTAACGTCTTTTTAGTTTACTCTGTATATGTCGAAATAGTTTTAGATGGCGCTACTGATGTATATCTACGATTTTTGTGTAAAAAGGCTTTTCTTGTTGCCAATAGTGAAGGTGCTATCGATGAATTTCGCGAATATGCCCCAGCGTGTATACAGGGTAATTCATTTTCGACATTTACCATCAAACATTCCAATTATCGCTTGTTGCTGTAAATGTAAACTTTGCAAAAGCACACCTTTAATGTACCATTCATAACATGTCTCGTTGGCTTCTATTCAAGTTCCTGTTAACGGTTATGCGGTTTGGCAACTTTCTATCAAGATCTAGAAAAATGATACGATGTGGCTGTTGTCATTCTTGATACAACTGTACATATCTATTCGCTATTGTTGTATTTCGGTTCGATGAATAAAAAATACTCAACATATCTCGCTTCTCTTCGTTGGTGTACGACACTTTTCTAATACTAACAACAGTTGAAATGCTTGACAGTTTGGAAGTTCATAGCTACCTTATTTAATCTTAAAATGTATTTGTCGCCAATTAAAGCATAATATCAAAAACTTGTATGAAAGAGCTAGACATGGTTGAAATCTCAAAAGACTATTTCTGACGGTGCCAAATTCAATATATCGCCGATAAGGAATAAGAAGACCCGAAGCGTCATACAAAAATTTTGACTACACCACTAGATTGATCGAAAGTGGTCTCGAGAATGTGTTTTTAGTTTTTCTCTGCAAGGCCAAATTAATGTGCTTCAGGTAAAAGAAAAGAATGAGATTTTTTTTTTATGTATAACATCATTTGTTACTGATCCATTTTCCGTTTGGGTTCATAACAAACAAAATTTAGGAACTTTGCCAAATTTAAGTCTACCCTCTAGTTCTAATAATAAAACACCCTATATACAGTTACAATTTACTACTATGTGTATGTAACTAACCTACACGTTCCTGCCCATTTACCCAAAACAGGAAGAAAAACAGAACTAGTTAAGAAAATCAACTGCAAAATAGAAAGCATTCTTTTCCCAAGACAATTTTCTTCCCACGCACACATCTACATATGCGAGCGTTCCGTTGTTCTCGAACTGTGCAGTGGCGCGCACGGATTTCAACGGAGAACTACATAAAAAAGACGGTATTTTCACTTTATTTCGTATTCGCTAGCGCACTAGGGCCAGGATTTATGTGTAGGTAAAGCGGATGGCGCGCGCGGATTGGGGAGAATGAGAAAGAAAAGAAAAACGTGTAATCAAGCGTTTACGAAGTAGTCTCGACGTTCTCGCGAACGTTTTATTTTGCTTATCTTTATTTTGGCGGATATTTTCCTTTTATCCTTCTTTAATTGGATGGAGGCAACGACGGAATTGACGAAAGTTTATATTTGATTATGTTTTGACGGTTTGAAAAATATATCTTACATGAATTCAAATCATAATCCATAAAATTTAAAAACTTTGCTATATCGGTGTAAATTCTTTGTGAAGGAGCACCAACTGTTTTCGTTTAGATGTAGATAAAGGTTGTAACATAGAAAAAAAAACATGTGTCGTTTCTCATATATAAAAAATGCAAATGCATAATAATTACATAACCTAGTTTCCCTAATTCTGTACACATAAATGTATCGCAATGTTCATATACATGTTAGATTTGCAGCCTTTGTGTGTATGTAATAGTAGGGCCACTATCAAAACCTACTAGAGCCTGAGCATCTGGTCGGACGACAGTGGCAAAATAGCCGATCACTACAGAAGTAATGCCAAGCAACTTACGGCTACCCAGACGCTTCCTATATTTATTTGATAGAATCTATTGACCCGTACTACTGTTTTCTATAGAAGCGAGAGAGAAGCTTCACAATGTTTGTTTGTCTTTGTTATGTCACCTTTATCCTTTTTATTCTGTATGCATTTGTTTTATATTATTTTAATTATTTATATTTTATCTATACTCCTGTTTTGATTTTGACAAAGTGTACTTTTTAAACTAAATATGTTATATGGGAACCAAATATTGTGTGATAGCCAAACGCTGTATTACGTGTAGACAAGGTCCGACTAATGGCAATCGTTGTACTCATGATGCCCGTGCTACGATCAAGTTTCGTGCATTCTTACGAAGACACCCATATTCGTAACATGCCTTCTTTCTCTGCGGTGATTCTTTATCTAGCGTTCGCCCGCGACTAAATCTCGAATTCCCAATACATGGGCTAGCGGTAGCTCTGTCGTAGAGATATTTGAATGAACGTAACGTGGAGTACATCGACCATAATATAAAAGACTTCTTTGTTTTGCCTTGTATTTGAGAGTATGCCAATAAAATGTTTTCAGATACTGTTTTAATATTATTATGTGTATAACAAGAATAGAAATGCTCAATTTTTATTCATATACTTGACGTGATTTACTAAGTAATAAATTAACAAGCTCAAGTATGGTATAATTTATATTATTACATTCAATATCGGCCATTCCATATGTACTTTTAAATACAAATAAAATATAATTGCAATGAAAAATTTTTGAATTTGAACAATGTCAATTCAGTATTCAATGTCAATATTGGTCAATGTATCCAACCTTCGTATCACACAAGTTTAAATGTCACCACTAGCTGTAAAAAAAATACAATAAAAATAAATTCTTCTAAGTCATGGAAATGCAAAATAGAAAAATATAATATAGAAAGCTCGTTTAAGAAGGCATTGTGTCGCACTTGTCCACGTAAAAAACTCGCCTTCGGCACATTTTTCAAATTCTGGACGCCTGCGACAAAACGCCATCTTATGAAACTTGTTTCGCTCTTAGTTCTCACTTGTTATATTGTCATGTCAAGAAATAGCTTAATTGGAACAAACAACACCATGTATCGGCACAGTTGGCACCACAAATTGTTAATTAATTCGGAACAGCCGTTTCAAGGACTTGTGGGTTCCCCCGTAGGTCCAAATTCGGTCATGCGACTGACGATGGAGGCCCACGAGTCTTTGAAACGGCTGTTCCGAATTAATTAATAATTTGTGTGGTGCGGAGTGTGCCGATACTTAGTGTCGTTTGCCATACTACCCCACAGCCATTGCTATCATTACTCGTAATCAATAATTTCTTTTATAAGCAATGTTTCTTGTTTTGTTTTACGTCGATTTCATTTATACAGTCTGTTTTAAAGTAGGTTGGTATTGGTTTTCCCCGGTCAGCTAAATTATCAAAGCTGTGTATTTTTCTGTTTGAAGAGCATAAATAATCTATACAGTTAATCGCTGTTCCAATTATTGCATAAAACGTAATTTACTCTTTATAAATCACATAATAGGTACTGGGTACAAGTAGAGGAACTGGTCCGAATATGGAACTCCATTTCTATTTTGTAGCATAACTCTTTCTGCTTGTTACCAATCTCTATATATTTTTGTGTGTGCTTTTTACATATAAATATTAGTGTACTATGGGGCGTATCCAGTTTTCCAAAATAATTTAAGATTAAAAAAATATTCAACAGAATATGAAAAAGTGTGCTTTCAAGTATTAACGCCAGACTGAGTGAAATATGGGCCCCCTAGAAATGTATAAAGGAACATTCCAATATAAACTTTTAGACATTTCTTCATAAAATCAAACGATTCAAGTATACTTCATACAGTAGAAAAATATTTGCAAAACATAAAAATATCTCATTCGACAGATTTTTTACAAACCTAATAAAAAATACTTTAACACACAAAACAAATTTGCAAGTTTATTTGCAAAGGTCGCAAACATAAGCATCTTTTTCTGCCGCAGAACACTGTTCATGAGCTCAGAATTGAGACATCAAACAACGAATCCGCAGCTCCCCCCTTCTGTCATCTGAAAACCGACCTTCTCAAAACATACACTCTGCGTCATCGTTCTTTGGAATTTGACCTATTTCTTCCATATCATTGTCTTCATTAGCTGGTACAAAATCTTCATCTTCTCCTGAATCACTTTCGGTTTTTTCTGTTGCTTTCAGGACTTTTTGTTTGCTGTCTCAGAACAACAAAAAACCTCATCCTTGTATGGCGACGAAGTTATAATTTTAGATTTAACAGATTTTCTGCCTCGTGTGGATATTCTTTTTTTAGTAGTTGATAAGGGCGATATGTGGAATGGAATAATAAACTTACTAGCTTTTGTTGTAGAATCGCCTGTATAACTAGAAGAGGGGTTCAAATCTTTGAAACGTCCCGGTTGTGATTCCATATCTTTAGAGCATCCCGGCTGATGATCAGGAAAATTTGAACATTCTGGTTTAGGCGGAAGATCTTTTGTCGTTTCTGGTTGTACGTCGAAATTACTAGACTGACTATTTGCTTCAAAATAAGTTAAACTGCGATTCTTTGCTGCTTTTCCTCTTTCTGCAATAAAATCAGCATTAGAAAGTATGTGTAAACGTCAAACCCCGGTGGCCTTGAAGCCGTTAACTGCAATTTCTGTTTAACATTTAAGAAACGCTTTTCCTAACTCTGCCAAATCAAACTGGGTTAAAGCTCGTTGATTTGTTCTAAGCCATAGACGTATTTCTTCACTATAATAGGCTTTAAATACCACCACGAAAGTTTTGTCCAATGGCCGGAGCTTATGCGTGGTGTGGGGCGGCAAGGAAAGGATAACAACATGATGCTCTCTCGTCAAGTTAATTATGTCTAAATTACGTGTGAGGCTGTAGTGTCCATCCAATACGAGGAGAACTGCTGATTCTTTACTTGGCTTAACAAATTTTATAAAATGCCGGAACCATTTAGTGAAAATGTTCTGCTGAACCCAACCGCTAGGATGAACTGCGTAAACAGAACCAACTGGAGCTCCACGCATAAGTTGGTCGTTTTTATTTCTCCTATGAAAAATTAACATAGGAGGAACATACATATCCCCAGCACTCATAGCAACAATTATTGTAACCAATTACCCACGTTCTGCCGATGTTAAAGCAGCTATCTGTCTTTTGCCTTTGCGCCCCCCCTTGGTCGGAACCTTCCTCTAGACTACTGACAGACCCGTCTCGTCTACTTTAAATATTCTGTGCGGTCCAAAATTATGTTTAGAATATTCAAGCTCCAAGAAGTTGAAAAATTCTTGCACATTTTCTTTGTTAAAACCAAGTGCTTTAGCAAATGAAGTTCCAGTTGGTCTACGCAAAGATAAAATTGCCTCATGCCGCTTCAAAAATGGTTCAATCCAACTACATCCTGCGGTTTCGTTTTGAAAAGGATGACGAATTCCATTCCTAACAGCTAAAGTGTACGCCATCTTACGTAAGTCCTTTCAAGACGTAATGGATTCCTTTGATTGCCAAGCTGTATTCTACCAACTCTGCCTCTATTTCTCCTCCCAAAACTGTTTTTCCTAGTTTTGAATTAACAACATCAAAAGGTTCAGAATTTGTTTCTTGGCATTGATGCACCAACCTTTGGGGGGGCGTCCTGGGAACATTAAATTGTTTAGCAGCTTCTTTCAGTTCCATTCTTTTTCTAACATATTTCGTATCGCCAGCTCCATATAGCTTTCTTTCCATACCTTTCTCAAATTTTTAGTATTTTCTATTGCTACGCATAGTGATCTGCAGAAAAGTACATCACTAAATCGTGGTCCTAATATGAGCCTGGGCTCATATTGCAAACAGCAAGGGGGCCCATATTTCACACAACGTATGCCTGATAGTTATTTGCCGACAAATGTTTTCTAACGTCGAAATCTTAACAGGTTCTCATAGAAACGTTGTACTTAACGCTTTGGAGCAAAAATGCAATGGCTTTTTTAACAAAAAATCATAGTAACAAATTTACAGAATCTTTTAAACTACTTACGCGAAAAATTGTGGAAAACTCGAGAACAAATACTCGTGCATCCGACTAACAAACTGTGATCAGTGAACTAGCTAACTTAGACACACGAAAATTACGTCTCAGATGACGCTGGGGGCCCATACTTCATACAGGTCCCATATTTGGACCAGTTCCTCTACGTTTATTATTTAGAGCTAATAATTTGTTTATTTTATTTCTACCATCCATTACTTACATCAACTATTTTCCCCGGTTTTCAACTATTCTTCATTCATCTTACCTAACCTTCCAATCAAGATCCGCGCGTCACATCGCGTCACATCACGTTACGTCAACATTAATAAATGCGGCTCAAAAATTAAGCGCTTATTATATTCAGGGGAAAACGACGCCGGTACCGGCTACCGCCTCACGACTACATCCTGATGGTAATTTATAATATTTTTACCATTAGATATCGCGTAAATAATAAATGATGTCGTTAAAGGCTGAACAACAGCCTATTTCGAACGGAAAGTGTTTTATTATGTCAGCTCCAATAAAGCAGACACGAAATGGAAGAAACTTCTATACGAGCTTGTAGCGCTATACCATTAAGAGTTGTCGACCGTTCTCGGTAATGCCTTTCATGACGAAGGAAATTAAATTAAATTAAATGAAACGCAATATGAAAGGTTATCGAGATTCGAGAAAAAATGAGCGTGGGTATAAAACAGTGAATTGATTAGCTTTCAAAGTATATATTGAAACGTTATAACATCAAGAGAAATTGTTTTATAAGTTAAATCAATTTTCAAGATCGGTAGGTTCGTGAGTGTCCTCCAGACACTCTATCGGCAATTTAAACAAAAACCACAAATAATGTTTTACGAGAATTAAATTGAAAAAAGAAGTACTCCGGGTTCGTTTGAATTACCAACACTTGAATTTACTTTCTGCTTGAAGTATAATTTAAATACTAAACACTTGGATCCGCCTGGAAAATAGAACACTTGCAAGGAAGCTGTTCCAACCCGGAAACATCGATTTGAATGAAACTTTGCTAAAGTGAAGACCCTGTAGAACTATGGAAATCCCCGTTATCCGTTTCTGCTAAAAAAAGACTTAAAGGAGGTAAAACGGGGCACTGAAAATAGGGAAGATTTTAGTTTTTTCTAAATTATTCCACAATTGCTGAGGATAAAAGACATTGGTGTGTGTGGATGTATTGCGTTTTAAGAGCGCTATTGAAATACGCACAAACATCAGCATTCGGGGTGAGACAAAGTCACCCCCTTCCCTTCGATGGCTTAAAAAAGTTGGAACGTATATAAATAAATTTACTACATGCAAAACAATTGCGTTGTCTTTCTTAACACAAGTACTTATCACACCATCCTCGTACTTAAAGTAACAACAAAGAGCTAAACAAAAATTAATGCTAATATAGCTCATGATATTGGTGGAACCACCCACGGCAAAAACAATGTAAGCAGAGACACACGGACATGTTTCTGCCAACCCAGCGTCATCAGCGTGGTTTAGAGCGCTACTTTCCACTGCCTACATTGCGTTCACCTCCCAGTTTATGTCACTAATCTCCAAAAATAGCACTAAAATATTCCTGGCGCCACCTGGTGCCAAGAGATATAATCTTGCCGCCTAGAGAGTAACGAACACCAACCGGAATGCAGATGCCCACCACCTATCGAGCAGCTCATGAGCTGCTTAACGCAAGGTGGCGTTGCGCCCAAGCGCTACGGGATCTACACACTGATTCCTCAAGCTTACCATGATGTTCACATTCTAAACAATTGTTAGTAAGATTTTTGTCTATTTTTGCTAGCAAATTCAGTTTTTCCAAATATCCTCGCAAAATGTCTAGTTTTATAGGTAACGGAAGTCACGTGAAAATTTTTTATTTGACTAATTCGTAGTTTTTTTCAAATTGACGCCGACCTTGTGACGGTCACTGTGTAATATCACAATTTCTTCCTCAACTCAATACCATTCATTCGACATACTGGCATCTCGAGTTAAATGGTTCGCTGTATATATTGCTTGGTATAATTTCGAAATGGATTCGACTAATTATCAGTAGATATTGATTACAGTATCGGCGGTGATGTATGACGGGCTCTGGGATTTTACAAGGAGTGATTTGTCACTTCGTAATTCCAGGTCGGTCGGCACGGCATAAATCGACTATTCTAACTCCGTGAGAGGTGTTCTCTCATCCGACGGTGTTAACGTTCGAGTTATCCACCGTTTATCATCCCCCGGGGTAACGGAGCCCCGGCTACGTCTTCGTTCATCATCAGAAATTGATGCTTTAATAATTACGGGATGGCAGAAGATTTAACAATACGAGATGTTCAGCAGCGGAATGCTTCCATTTCACTTCCGCATATTAAGCCATTTAGCAATTTCCTTGAGGAACACTGCTAACATGAATATATCATCGTACTACATCATTGCATACTTGTAATTTAATTGTTTAAGGCCTTTGATTGGCGATGTAAGTTGTCAAGACTAAATTGAAATGAAAAACTTGCAAAATTTATAGTCTTTGTTTTTGTCGCCACTTCTATTGACGATACTATTTAAATGGAATGTGCAGCGAATGCCAAGAATAAACTCTAATTGAAGTAAGTCAATGTCGATTTACGGAATAACCAAAAAGCATTTTAAAATATTTTAGATAACTCAAGCACAACATTTCAATCTTAATGAAAATACAATGCTTGCTATAAAGAAACCCAAATACCGCTTTATTAAATATTTTAAGAGAAAATCCATTCTCAACTGCGATATCAGAGTTTTCTGGATCCCAGTCACCAGTTAGCAGAAAAGTTATTCAATCCGAATTGAAACATAGAGCTGATGCTAATGAGCCGCTTCGTAGTGTAAAACAGAAACAAGATAAATTATTGTACTCCTTAAATTATATCCACAAAGACCCAGATTTCTTGAAAAAGATTATTTCTATGGGTGAGAAAATATTCCAAACAACAAATAATTCAAAACTTGAGTGCATAGACCAAGCAACACCAAATTTAATAAAAAGTACACTTAATTCAAAAACTTCTGGCCGTTTCTCAATGAATGTGTAGGGTTGGATTAGTTATGAACGCGTTGGTGTTTGTGAGAACTGAAGGTAAATTTCATTCTCAAAACTATATTAAAATTTTCGAAATACAATGCTTCCTTCTGTAACACATCCGTACTATGACAACTTCACGTAGTGGGCGTCATAAACTCTCGGCCTGATATAGAAAAAATTATCTTGGTAAAGTATAATTTTTATTTTTCAATATAATCTCTCTTAACTTCAATACATTTATTACAACCATCAATTAATAATTCTATACCCTTGTCTCAAAATGTTGTATTACAGTTTTCTGCGACGAGGTTCATCGGGGCGCCGCCAATCTACCGATACCTTCCTGGATAGAGGATCATAATACAGTACCAATGTTTCATCTCCTGGGCTCCAAAATCGGTTTCGGGTCGTCTTCACACATGTTTAAAAACGAGCGCGCACATTCCACCCGACGCACAATGGTCAATTTTACATTATGCGGCGGAAAAAAGTCAAATGAACGATAGTTTTACTTTAAAAACAAGTGCATGCGATTATATTTTATAAGTGTATGTATGTACATATATGTATACATATAGCACATGTGACATAAATTAAAATACACGAGAAAAAAATTGAATATTCACTTAACCCAATCTAAAGAAAGTGCATAAATATCTCAATAAGTTTTTTGCTTGAAAATTTACAAAAATTACCTTAAATAAATTAATTACCATCGACTAATAACGTTCTTATCTCATTACTTAACTCTAAATATGATTTTCGTGGTTTTGCTCTCAAATGAGATACATACGGGTCTGAAGACACCAACAACATGTGAAAAACATCTTAATTTGTTGCAATCCTGCTACACTTCCTTGAATGGCTTAAGCGATATCGCTTATAATCTTTATTAGGGGCTTCCTGTGCTCCTTCTGACAATAAACCAATCGGCAGTACTGAAGCTTTGATAATATCACTTCCATGTATCTTATGTGACTGGCATATAGTACCATCCATATTCTTCAACATAAAGTTGGGCAGTTTCATTGGCGTAGTTTCCGAATTAACATGCATCAATATATGCGCCACAATCTATTGTTTCCAATATCGTGGAGAATGTTTGTATCAATGCTAACACTAACACCAGTCATTTCGGCAGTTAACTTTGGATTAGAGAAAAATCGCCAAGCACGATTACCATCACTTGTTGTCCCTACTCCCTGTTTTACAACATCGATCTTCAATCCTATGCGTTTGTGAAATTCTTTCTGAATCATTTCCTTCGCAGCTTCCTTTAAATGACGGGTGACTTCATTTGTTTTCCACCATTTAAACTCCATATTATATGCAATGTGTAGAATGCATTCCATAAATTTTATTCGAGCGTGAAGGGGGGACATACCTAAACAATATGTGTTGTCGTCTATTGCCCTACATTTAATTTTATCTAGATTATTCATTTCAGAGGGCTTTGCGTGACAAATGAAACATGTAACCGACGAAGAAGTCTGAGTAACCACTTGTGCTACTTTGCCATCAATCATAGTAAACACCATTTCATGAGTTATTCTCAGTTCTCTATTGTTAATACAAACACTTGTGTCTCTTAATTTTGTAATGCATTCTTGTATTTCTTGAATTTCTTCTCTTGCTTTCTGTTGTGTCTCCTTTGCACGCTGAAACTTGATCGGTCGACAAAACCGAGTGGATGAAGGCCGTGGATTACTCCAATATATTGATGATGCATCCTTCTTTGCACTTAAAACTAATGGCACCATAGACGATAAAAACATGGACCCATCTCATACATACACCATCAACCACGAAAAGTGTCTGATAATCACTGTAACCAGAGGAACCATCACAACTTCACTATGTCGTCAATTTTAATTCGGTATTTTCAATAACCGCTAATTCTTCTTGGTTTTTGGATTGTAACAGTCTTCTGACTATGTGTTCTAATAGCTCTTGCAATCCAACTCTTGCATAATCTTCTGTTATGATTATATTTTCGGGATAACAATCAGTTTTAATATTAATTATTCTATAATAAGGAGGGAAGATATTGCAATCAATTTCTTTACATGAATGTCGTAAAAGTTCGTACTGGTATTTCGAAAGGTTAGCATCCATAAGTAAGGCTAACGCCTTATCAACGCTAAAACCAGTTACATTCATGGCATCATCTTTATTTACAATTGAAATATGCAAGTCAATGTCAATTTCCGGAATAACCAGAAAACGTTTCAAAATATTTTAGATAACCCCACAAGTGTAACTTTTCTAATACACACACCAGCTTGGAAAGCCTGTTTCTGTATCCTATTTAATTTTGACAAGATTCGTCCTTCTATACTCATAAGAAGGTAGGTCTTTTGAAACGCATTGTTAAAGTTAGGAATAAAAGTGGTCTCGGATTTTTCTACTTGAAAGAATTTTTTTATGACCGCGAAATAAACACTTTAATATCTGGATAGACGGAATTATTCACCGTTGATGAGCAAACAACGATTTTCAAGTGATTGTGGACATAGGATGGAATATGTTTTCCAAAATCGATTTTCTGGACGCCGTGCCATTTTTTCCTTGACAGCTTTAGCGCTGCCATATATGAGAAATGATAAACGTTAATTCTACTGGCGGAAAGAAAGGCTCTATATATTTTATTTACAATAAAATTAATGTTCTATCACCTTCATCAAAATGTGGGACAACTCTTATGAGCTCATTTTGACGTTTTTTGAGTGTTGTAACAATGACCCTAAAAATGACAATATTCTGTATTTAACGTAAAAGTTCTACGTTACAATCCTTTATTTCATAGACTGTTTGCTTGTAGCAAAACATATCAAAAATTATTTTTAATTATAAGCATTTTTAGTGAAAACCATAACCATACATTGATGGTGTACACACTGTACAACATTTGTCGATTTACGAAATGGATCATGTCATAATTGTATGGCTTGTCCCAGAGTGTTATGAAAGCGATGGTATGTTTCAATATTTAATGTTGGTTAGTAAAAATTTTAATTTACGAATGAATTTATGCATTAAATTCAACCAGGAATATTCCTGTCAAAACAGTTGATACACATTATTTTGGTTTATATTGTTTCAATTTAATTTAGCCGCATCTACCTATTGGATTTGATTAACATTCTGCGAAATAATAAACTTGATTGAATGTATAGGAATTGTTATGATTTTATGAACGATATATTCATATTTACAGTGCAAATAACTTCATTTCATCCGAATTATATTGTAGTCACCACTAAGTGTTAAATAAATGTTTATTACTAGGACAAAATAATGTTATTCATCAGACATTATCTTTCTGTGTCTGCCTTTTACAGATACAGTCTTATTATTAACGCTGGCCACGAGCGGTACCGCGCATCGGCGTAGAATCAGTTCGGACCGAGAGGAACGGTAGTATTACTTTGTCTGCGGAGCAGTACGGACATTTTCGCTGCCGGTTATTTGCGCAATTGTTTATCTGTCCTAGAAAAATTATGATTTCGTCAGCAAAACGACCGCGGTCGGACAAACTTCGAAAATTTATTGCAGAAATTCCAGACTTAATATATGAAGGTGCTAAAATTAAATGTGTAATCTGTAAAATCCCGTTAATGTGTTGGTCCAGACAACATTGTCTACGACACGTAAATAGTGAAAAGCATGTCTCAAAAAGAAATTGCGCACGAGACAATGAAGAATTTATATTTAATTTATGCGTTACGTTTATCGCATGTAATATACCGTTCAATTTACTAGACAAGGAACCATTTATCTACTTTTGGAATAACTATTTGGAGTGCAAATTACCAAGTCGAACATCGTTACGAAGAATTGTGCCATCTGCGCGCGAACGTATTGAACAAAAAATAAAATCGGAGTTGAAAGATCAAAAATTGTGGTTATGTGTCGACGAAACAACAGATCGGAAGAAACATTCTGTTCTTAATGTAATGGCACGCAAATTGGAACCTCATCAATCGGCACCTTCAATTCTATTAGTCTCCAAACGAATACAACAGTGTACTGCCGAAGTAATTTCAAATTTAGTGTTAAATACATTGGACAAGTTTGAACTTTCAACAAACCAACTCTTGATGTTAGTGAGTGATGGTGCTGCAAACATGCTTTCTGTAGGCCAGTCCCTTCAAAAGCATTCTGCTAATGTGTTACACATTACGTGTAAAATTCATGCTCTCAATCTTGTGGCGGATAGTATCAGAAAATGTTATCCTGAGGTAGACGCTTTAATAGCGCATACCAAAGCAGTATTTGTCAAATCACCGAAACGTATTCGCGAATTTCACAGACTGTCCCCCCGTATACCAGAGCCACCAGAACCTATTCTAACTCGTTGGAGAACATGGCTGCAGGCCGCGTTTTATTATCATAAATATTTTGACAATATTAAGAACGTGGTTTTACAATTCGATACAAAGCCGCTATCCAGAAAAGCCAATCGAAATTTCAAGATAGTCAGGTTAAAATGGATTTAAAAAAAACAATTACTTCGGGTTAGCAGATGCAATAGAAGAATTACAAAATCCTGCGGTGCCGTTAGAAGAATCTTTACAAATAGTGCAACATGTTCACGCACAGCTATGCGCGATTGAAGACGCAAAAAATGTTACTGTTCTAGAAAAATTTGAAAGCGTTTTTGAGAAAAATTCTGATTTTGGCACATTAAGACTCATTTGTGAAGGTGCGTCAACAGAATCGTTAAGTTATTTGAAAGATTATTTTACTTACGCAAATATTACGTCACTAGATGTAGAACGTTCGTTCTCTGCATATAAACGCATTTTTTCCTCATGCCGTACTAGTTTTGCCGAAACAACAGTTGAAACATATCTAATGTTGCAGATATTTAACAGTCATTATTCACTTTGTGATTTCACGGAGGACTCTTAAAATGGTAAGTGTTTGAGCACGTGTTATTTAATTTTTATTTAAAAGATGAGCGAAATTATTTGCGGCAATTATTTGGGTAACGATGTCCGACTTGGCAATTTGTACTCCGAATAGTTATTCCAAAACAAGACAAACGCTTCCCTGTCTAGTAAATTAAACGGTATATTATATACAATAAAAGTAACACAAATTAAATATAAATTTGTCATAGTCTCGTGTGCAAGTTTTTTTTGAAGCTTGCCGTTCACTGTTTACGTGCCGTAGACAGTCCCTTTTGGACCAACTCATCAACGGGACATTACATATTACACATTCAATTTTAGCGCCAT